>CM066982.1:23664217-24914217 GCA_033977485.1 Hydrangea macrophylla
TTCATAGGAAAATTGCGAGGACAATAAGGAGAAGAAAAAAGGGTGGAAATAAAACTAAAAATAATGAATTTTGTGAGTTACTTCCCTTCCTCTCTTCTATATTTCCTGTGAGATTTAAAATAGTTTTAATTCTTAATTTTATTTGAGCATGGAAAAAAAGACTTGGGGAAACACTAGGAAAATAGTTGTTCAACTTGTTCTTCTTGGTTTCCTTTCCCTTCCATTTTCCTTCTCTAAATCCACAAACCAAATGGAGCCGTACCGTCTCGAGATTTTGACATCCTCCTATTCTATCCCGACTGCCCTTTCTGTCCCCAGAGAAATATGCTTGCCATGACAAATATTTTCCTATTGTAGTGGCAAAGAGAGCATCTTCGTATATGCCTGTGATTGTAGCGCTGAGGCACTTGAGAGGACAAAAGAGAAAATAGATGCCGCTAATTCTATATCAGTTAAAAACCGGTTTCATTTATTCCATTGTGATTTTTCTATAAGTGGGTTTCCCAAATGGTTAGCCTGCAATTCTCTCCAAACAGGCCTTCCTCAAAAGCAGCACATTTGCCTTTCAGGTTAACTTGTAACACTTTTTTTTGCACTTCTGTTAATTCTGTGACAAGTCATTGTTCTTAAATACAATACAAACTCGGTTTAATTTGCTTCTCCAGATGTTTTGGACAATTGTAGGACAGATTTTGATGATGTATCTTCCTCGGAGGAGACTACGTGCTGCATTGGTGGCGTGGATTTTGTTACCCTAGTACGTCTTGTTCTTTACCAAAACTAGCATCACTTGGGCTTTGTTTGGTTTGTGGACTTAGAGGAGGAAAAAAAGAGGAGAACAAGAAGGAAAACTTTTCCTCCATGCTTAAGACAAAGGGGGAGGGAAGTGACTCGTAGAATTCAATACTTATAAATTCTTTCTCAACAATTTTATCTTTTCCTTCCTTTTTCCTCACTATTTTCCTTGTTAACCAAACAAAAAAGTGTTTCCCTAGTGTTTTACTTTCAGTTTCGTACTAAATCCAAAAGCAAACAGAGCGTTAATGCATTATGAAACATATGGATTCCACATGTCGATGATAAGTTGGGTTTCGTACCTTTGTATCTGATATAATGTCCCCTCTGTCCGCTTACTGATTTTCTCATCAATTGTTTAACAAGGAATGGCATTTAAGATTGTTGGAGTTTTTATATTTATTAGTAGTTGGATATAATTGTTTTAGCCTTCAGGGACTATCTTGTAATTATATCATTATTATACTTTGTCATCTAATAAAATAATCTAGAGGAACAATTGTTCTCTCTAAGCTTGGTAAAATTATTGTTCAACATGGTATCAGAGCTACCCTAAGAGGGTTTCTCACCAAGCATCACCACCACCACCACCTACGCCCCACCAATCATCACCAAACCCATCGCCGGCATCACCCAACACCAACACATCCATCAGCGAACCCACACAGCCCTTGGGAGGCTGCGCCGCAGGTCCCACCAGCCCTAAGAGGCTGCGCTACTCACTATCAGCCCCAGCTAACCTCACCGCAAGCCACCCTGGACTAAACCGAGACCTTCCAAACCCTTTCTCCTGTTTTTCGATACCCCAATCCCTTGGGTACTCACAACCGAGACCTACTGGGTTAACAAACAGCAATCTCTTCTTCTTTTTCTTTTTTTTCTTAACCCTAGATCATTGGGTACTCTACAGATACTTGATCTGATCACAAGTTTCGTTTCTTCGCCAATTTAAGTCCTTGTACGGACCCATGTATTATCCATAAATTGGATGTTTGCACCAGCACGGTGCCTGTGACGACTAGATCTGCCTTGTTGCTGCAACTTTGTCCTGTGCCTTGCTCTTGTTTTCTTCATCATGTCGAAGGAAGGTGATAAAGCCGGTGTTGTGGGTTCTCCTATAAGTCATGAGAAGCATTCCCTCATTACTGAGAACCCTGGGTTTAAAATTACAACTGAATTGTTCAATGGAGAGAACTATCTTACTTGGTCTCAATCCGCTACCTTTTGGCTTCGTAGTAGATCGAAGTTTGGTTATGTTGATGGCACTCTTAAGGCACCTAGTCGTGAGGAACCCACCTATGCAAAGTGGGAAGTGGATAATTATCTCGTCATGAGTTGGCTTGTGCATTCGATGGAGCCCAGTATTGCTGCTTTCTTTCTAGAGATGGAAACAACACTTGACATATGGGATACATTAGCACAGACTTAAGGTAGGAAAGGTGATATAGCTGAAGTTTATGAGCTTCGTCGGCGTATTGAGGCGGATGAACAAGGTGAGCGTTCTATCCTTCAGTATTACACCTCTTTAAATACTATGTGGAAGCGTCTTGATAACTTGAAGAATTATCGTCCTGTTTGCTCTACGGATGCCACTAGTTTCAAGGAGTATATCGAGAGCGAAAGAATTTTTAAGTTTCTAGCTGGCCTCAATTCCGACTTCGATCAGGTGAGGAGTCGAATTCTTGGGATGGAGCCATTACCATCACTTCGAGAGGCATTTGCCTATGTTCAGAACGAAGAGAGTCGTCGTTCTGCTATGCTTTCTCCCAAACCCACCGATCGATCCGCTTTGGTATCTTATAATCAGAAAGGGGGTAAGGCTCCCAACTATAATTCACGGAAGGATCAGACAATTTCTGGGGGTTCTGAGACTAAAGATAAGTGGTGTGATTACTGTAATAAGTCAGGTCATCTACGTGCTACCTGCTGGAAGCTTCATGGTCGTCCATCTTTCCCAAGGGGAAGAGGTGGAGGCCGCACTGGGGGCCGAGGTAATGGACCCAGAGCTCACTTATCCATGGGTTCTGAAACTCATCAGTCCGAGGAGATACCCACTGCTTCACCTGCTACTAGTGGCATTAGTAGTACTGATTTGGAGACCCTGAGGCGCATTATGGCACAATTGGATTCCTCTACGAGTTCTTCTACTTCTTTTGCCCAAGCAGGTAATGTTGCTAATTTTACATGTGCTTTGAATGCTTGTTCTCCACAACCATGGATCATTGACTCTGGGGCCTCCGATCATATGACCAGTTTGTCCACTATTTTTTCTACTTACAATCCTTGTTCAGGTAAAGACAAGGTTAAAACTGCCGATGGTAGTCTTTCTTCCATTTCTGGTAAAGGTATTATTCATGCTTCTGAGTATCTATCTTTATCTTCAGTTCTTCATGTACCAAACTTTACGACTAATCTTCTTTCGATTAGTCGGATTACTAATGATCTTAATTGTTGTGTCACCTTTTTTCCTTCTCACTGTGTATTTCAGGATCTCTCCACCAAGAAGGTGATTGGCAATGGTAAGGAGAAGAATGGACTCTACTTTCTGCTGCCTAGTGAAGTGGATACTGGAGGTGGAAGTTTGACTCAGAGGGCCTATCATTCTTTGAGAGAAACACTCCCTAGAGAGGCTTGGCTGTGGCACCAGAGACTAGGGCATCCTTCGTTCTCTCTCTTTCGTCATTTATTTCCGTCATTAATAAACAATTATAATGTTAATAATGCCATGTGTGAAGCATGTGAACTTGGCAAACATCACCGTACCTCTTTTAATTTGAGTTTGAATAAAAGTACTATTCCTTTTCAACTTGTTCATACTGATGATTGGGGACCATCCCACATTTCTTCTTTGCATGGGTATAAGTGGTTTGTTACATTTATTGATGATTTTTCTCGTACGACTTGGGTATATCTGATGCGGGAGAAGAGTGATGTGTTTTCCATTTTCAAAAACTTCCACAGTATGATTTGCACTCAATTTAGTACTGTTATCAAAGTTGTGCGCTCTGACAAAGGGGGGGAATATATTTATAGTGGACTCGAGAATTTTTTCCTTGAACACGGGATCATACACTAAACCTCCTGCACTAATACTCCCCAACAAAATGGAGTTGCCGAGAGAAAAAATCGACATTTACTAGAAAGTGCTCGATCTATGATGTTTTCCATGCAAGTTCCCAAGTCTTATTGGGGGGACGCAGTTTTAACTGCTACCTACCTTATCAATAGATTGCCCTCCCGTGTCCTTAATAAGAAGTCTCCAATTGAAGTTCTTCTAAATCCATCTTCGGTGTTTACTATTCCTCCTAAAGTGTTTGGTTGTGTCTGCTTTGTTCACAACCATTCCCCTTCTAGAAAAAAACTTGACCCTCGTTCTCTTAAGTGTGTCTTTGTTGGTTACTCACCGACACAAAAGGGGTACAAGTGTTACCATCCTCCTTCTCGTCGGTGGTATGTCTCTATGGATGTTACATTCCATGAGACTCAGTCCTACTTCCAGTTTCCACAGCCACCTCTTCAGGGGGAGAAAATGAGTGTGGAAGAGATGTCTGTTCCTATTGAGGGAGTAGTGGAGTTAGGAGAAAATAGTGAAGAGGGAGGAGAGAAAGGGGAAGTAGAAGAGGTTATGAGAGAAGAAACAGAAAAAGAGGAGAATAGGGAAGAGAGGGATGATACTGTAACAAAGGGGAAAGAGTTACTTACCTACTCAAAAAACAAGGAGAGAAGAAGATTTGGGGCAGCAGACATGGAAGATGTTCATATCTCTCCACTCCAGCCAATCTCTTCTAGTGATGATGATCCAGGTATCTCTCCATCTCTTACTTCTCCATCTGTTAATGATTTAGACATACCTATTGCTCATCGTAAAGGCACTAGGACATGTACTAAACATCCTCCATCTGATTTTGTGTCATACTCACGTTTATCACCATCCTATAAAGCTTTTGTTTCTAGTTTGTCTTCTATGTCTCCTCCTACCCATGTCCAGGAAGCTTTGTCTGACCCTAAGTGGAAGTCCGCCATGGTTGAAGAGATGAAAGCACTTTCTAAAAATGGCACATGGGAATTAACAGAATTACCTCAAGGGAAGAAGACAGTAGGGTGCAAGTGGGTGTTCACTGTGAAATACAAGGCTGATGGAACGATTGAGAGATATAAAGCCCGACTGGTAGCTAAGGGTTTTACTCAGACGTATGGAGTTGACTATCAAGAAACATTTGCTCTAGTAGCCAAAATGAATTCTGTTAGAATTCTATTATCTCTTGCTGCAAATTTGGAGTGGCCATTACATCAATTTGATGTAAAGAACGCCTTTCTCCATGGAGATTTAGAGGAGGAAGTATACATGGATGTCCCTCCAGGTTTTGAGGATACCAAAACAAAAGGAAAAGTTTGTCGTCTTCAGAAGTCATTGTATGGGCTCAAGCAGTCACCAAGAGCGTGGTTTGATCGTTTTTCTCAGGCTATGCTCAGGTATGGGTTCAAACAAAGCCAAGGTGATCACACTCTCTTCATTAAACATTCTTCAAGCGGTAAATTGACAGCATTAATTGTCTATGTGGATGATATCGTTCTCACTGGAGATGATTTGGAAGAGATGGGAAAGTTAAAAAATTATCTGGCCAAGGAGTTTGAAATCAAGGATTTGGGAAACTTAAAATATTTCTTAGGAATTGAAGTGGCATGATCCAAAGATGGGTTTTTTTTATCCCAGAGACAGTATGTGCTGGATTTACTCAAGGAAACAGGAATGCTTGGTAGTAAGGCAGCGGATACTCCAATGGATACTAATCTGAAGCTTAGTGATGACCCAGGAGGAGAACCAGTGGAAAAGGGAAGATATCAGAGAATGGTGGGTAAACTGATTTATCTCTCACACACCAGACCTGACATTGCTTTTGCAGTGAGCGTGGTAAGTCAGTATATGCATTCCCCTAGACAGGTTCATCTTGATGCGGTTTTCCAAATTGTGAGATATCTTAAGTCAGCACCTGGGAAAGGTTTATTCTTTGCTAAGCATGGGCACACTCAAGTGGAAGCCTATACAGATGCGGATTGGGCCGGATCGGTTACCGATAGAAGATCGACAACTGGGTATTGTTCCTTTGTTGGAGGGAACCTGGTCACTTGGAGAAGCAAAAAACAGCCCGTAGTGGCTAGATCCAGCGCTGAAGCAGAGTTTAGAGCCATGGCTCAAGGTGTGTGTGAATTGTTGTGGATTCAAATTATCCTATCTGATCTTGGTTTCAATCCTGAAGACTCAATGAAGCTATACTGTGATAACAAAGTAGCTATCGACATTGCCCATAATCCTGTTCAGCATGATAGGACTAAGCATGTGGAAATCGATCGCCATTTTATCAAGGAAAAACAAAATAGTGGGAAGATTTGTACTCCATATGTGAAGTCTGGAGATCAGTTAGCTGACGTCCTTACAAAGAGTCTTGCGAGTAGGGCATTTCACTTCATCCTTAGCAAGCTGGGAATGAGAGATATCTTCGCACCAGCTTGAGGGGGAGTGTTGGAGTTTTTAAATTTATTAGTAGTTGGATATAATTGTTTTAGCCTTCAGGGACTATCTTGTAATTATATCATTATTATACTTTGTCATCTAATAAAATAACCTAGAGGAACAGTTGTTCTCTCTAAGCTTGGTAAAATTATTGTTCAACAAAGATTTGTATCAACTTCCGGTCTGCATTTATGGATGTTTTTACTCTATCAGATTGTATTTCTTGAATGATTTTTCTCTTGGTGATCATGATGCTTTTTCCATTCCATCCTACCAGCTTTTATGGTCCAAGTGTTAACTGACATCTAGTTGTGATTTCGTGGGGCTCTCAAGCACCCATTAGTTTTTAACTGTTTTTGTGACAACACAAATTCAACTCGTTTTTCTTTTTCTCCATTACAGGCTGTTTATGTAGGCAAAGAACAGGTTTTATGGTACATAAGTAACAAGTTCTATAAATTCAGGTGTTTAGTGAATGTCACTTCTTGCAAAGGAGTCCGTGCGCAGTAATATATCATCTCTGTTTAGTCAACAACATAGCCTGGGTTCTCTTTTTGAAAAGGGGAAAATACCTTTTAACCTCCTGTGTTTACACCCATTTTCTCATAACCCCCTGTGGTTCATTTTGTAACACTTAACCCCCCTGCACTACGGACTGAAGTGAGACTGTTAACTTTTCTAACGGCAGTCCCACTTCAGTCAGTAGTACAGGGGGTTAAGTGTTACAAAAATGAACCACAGGGAGGTTATGAGAACATGGGTGTAACCATAGGGGGGTAAAAGGTATTTTTCCCTAAAGAGTATGTATAGGGGCTTGGGGGTATTAACGTCATTTTTTTTTCTCCGTTAGAAAAGTTAACAGTCTCACTTCAGTCCGTAGTACAGGGGGGTTAAGTGTTACAAAATGAACCACAGGGGATTGTGAGAAAATGGGTGTAACCACAGAGGGGTAAAAGGTATTTTCCCCTTTTTAAAACCAGATAGAAAGTGAGACAGTGACTGAACCAAATCCTATTTTAAGCATTCCCAGACAGGCTGTTAATCTTGTGACAACTATAACTTTGCCTACTCAATTATGCTGTTAATAACCTGGGCAAGGGAAAATTATGCCTCTCTATCACCGTTTTACTGGTGCATATTCTTTTAATATGGATAAAACACATTAAACATTCCAGTCGGTCCCAATCTAATCACACTGTCTTCTAAATGCTTATTGAAGTGGAAGTCTGAAAATGCAACTTGGCCTTTGGGAATGCCTTGATTAGGACCTCCAGTTCAGTCACAGAATCACTTACTATATCTTAGTTGCAGGAATCGTTAATATCATCAACGTTTCTCCATGAGAATCGCGATTCTGCGATTCTTAGTGAGAGTTGTTTTAGATCCGCGATTCTATTACCAGAGATTCGCGATTCTCATACCAATGATTCGTGATTTCACCAACCGAAAAGAAAAAGAATATAAGAACAGAAAAAGGAAGAAAAGAAGAAGAGAGAATACAAACCTCAAGAGTATCGTCGGAGTATCGAAGAGGAGATCTGGACTCTGGAGTCTTCGTCATAGCCGGAAAATCCGAGAGAGAGAGAGAGAGAGAGAGAGAGAGAGAGAGAGAGAGAGAGAGAGAGAGAGAGAGAGGAGAGCAACATCAATAGCGATCGTGAGGGGTGGTTATATATAAAACCCTAGATACGTATATTATTAATATTAATTTTCCTTATTTATGACTAAAGCCACATGTCTTGTGTATTTAAAGATTCTACCCCTGAGATACTTATTATTTCTAAAGAAACCACAAAGATAATTATAAATCCAATAAATCACATTTTACTTTCATAACTTCTCACATACCCTGTACCCTTCGACTCAAGTTAATTTGTCTAAAGTGCTAAATATGGAGAGAAAAAAAATTCCTTAATATAAAATAAATATTTAATTAACATAGACGCTTCCTAAATGCCCAAACCTTAGACTCTTCTCTGTTCTCCCGCTTCCCCGCTCTCGCTCCCGCCCCAGCTCCCGACCCTGCTCCCGCTTCGTGCAACTTAGTGCTATATATTTTTATGTGAACCAAGGATATGTTAGTTTGGCAACAAAACAGTTTTAAGAGAGCTTTTCAACTGGGTATGGACTCGTGTAAGAAATGGACATTCGCCCAACACTTGAATTCATAGAACGGTTCACTAATGAACCACAAAAGACCAGTTTTTTGCCTTCCCAAACAGCTCCATAGTTCCTTGGAATAAAAGTGAAGGTAGAATAGCACTTCTATTTCATCTAACTCGTTGTTGGATGTTACTCTTTTAAGTCAACATAAACACCAACATCCCAATGAGTATTCGGAATCCACATTTGAATACATGATTCATGTTTACATTTCTCACAGATGGATGTGATGGCATTCAGATATCTTAATTTTTGCCTTGAATATTGCCAGATATTTACGCTGTCAGCAGTTCCTCTCCAGAGGATGCAAAGAGCAATTGCAGCATGCTTCTCTGTCTTAAAGCCTGGTGGTCTACTCTTATTCAGGGATTATGGTAATTATCTTAACAGAAAGGGTGTGATTCTTGGGAGTTGATGCGATATCTCTAAGGGCATGTTTTGGATGTCCTTGAATGCAATTATTAATTTTGTACTTCTACATAGCATTCTCACTAAAAGGACACTGGACTTGAATGGTTTAATTGAGGAAAATTGTGCTCATTTTAAAAATGACAGCATAAAATTATGAAGTTTGGCATTCCAAGAAAACAAAGAAATGGCCGTATAAGAAGAAATATGGTCAAGTCTCTAGTTCTTCTGAAATTCTGAATGAGTTGAGTCATCTTTACATATTATTAAAATTCAAGCGACAACCAAAACATGCTATAAGTTCGTATGAGAGTTCAGTTTTTGAATTTCTAGGTAAAATCCTTCTCATATGATGAGTTTGTGACATTTAAAAAATAATGCTCGAAAAATTATGAATTTTGACATTCCATGAAATGGCCATATGAGATGAAATGTGGTGATTCTGGTGAAGCATCTAGTTTGTTAAATGGGTTCATTCATGATGAAGGATTTTACTTTACCATATTATACAAGGTCTGAACAAGTCTATTCAAATTCATGCGACAACCAAACATACTATAAGAGTACAAGTTCTTATGATATTAGACTATTAGTTAGAACCTTCTATTATGCTGCAAGTTTTCTCATACTGTCTTCTACTTGCTAAAATTATTCAGTATGTTGAAGTTCAGGTCTTTATGACATGACCATGCTTCGATTTGAGCCGGACAAAAGAGTGGGGTTCAGGGAGTACATGCGTTCTGATGGGACCCGTTCTTACTTTTTCTGTTTAGATACTGTGAGGGATCTCTTTGTGGGTGCAGGCTTCGCGGAGGTATTACTTCTCACTCTTATATTGCATTAGAAAAATCCTCTTGCTATAGGGAAAGTCTTGTTGCTTTCAAATCCGAGCTAGAGTTCTTTAATTCTCCGTTTGGTTTGCAGATTTAGAGAAGGAAAGGAAGGGGAAGGAAATGAAAATTATTTCCCTACAGTTTCCTCTAGTGCCTTCCTTAAACGTCAGAGGTTAAAAAATTTTCAAAAGTTAATAGAAAGTCAACACAAGAGGAAGGGATGTGACTCGCAATATTATAAATTTTAGGTCTTATATTTACCCTTTTCCCCGCCCTATTTTCCTTTCCTGTTTTCTTTACCAACCAGTAACCAATAAAAGACAAGTGTTTTCTTCATT
The DNA here is from genome assembly GCA_033977485.1 of Hydrangea macrophylla. NCBI lineage: Eukaryota > Viridiplantae > Streptophyta > Magnoliopsida > Cornales > Hydrangeaceae > Hydrangea > Hydrangea macrophylla. The sequence continues at coordinate 23,674,267 of CM066982.1, forward strand.
GTTTTGTTTTTATTTTCCTCCTAAATCCGTGAACCAATCAGAGCCAAGGGATAACACAAACAAACTAGTTTTCCTCTACTAAACCAAACGGAGCCCAAGTGCCACTGAAAGTTAAACGTTTCAACGAATTGTCCAGTGGCTACTTGGTAGTATTTTGGGTATTAAAACTCATAATTTTTGTTTTGTTTTTGTTTTACTTCACATTTTGCAGATGGAGCTAGAATATTGTTGTGTCAAGTCAGTGAATCGCCGGAAAGGAAAGAGCATACGAAGGGTGTGGGTTCATGGAAAGTTCCAGAAGCCCAACTGAATTTATCATATGGAACTTTTGCGCAGGCCTATAAAATAAGAGTAATATTTGGGGGCACAAATAAGTTTCACAAACACTTATAAACACACACACTCTCTCTCTCCTGGGTGGCACTTTGGAGTCCGGATAATTTCAGTGGACTCTACAGTGCCACATAGGAGAGAGAAAAAGTGTGTTTGTAAGCATTTGTGAAACTTGTTTGTGTCTCTAGCATTGTTGTCCAACAGTAATGTTACATGCACAGAAAACTGCACAGAATTTGTGCACACAATTGATCCGGGTCACTCATTTCGGTAGCCCCACATATTTTGGTGTGGGGGCTACCGAAATGAGTGACCCGGATCAATTATGTGCACAAATTCTGTGCAATTTTCTGTGCAAGTATCATTTCTGATAATCCAATATGAGGGTTATTTATTTATTTATTTATTTTTATTACCGAATTTCTATTTATCTAATTCCAATGTGCTTTTCATGGTTCCTTCGAAATGTTACGATTTTAAACTTTTGAGTTATCTGAATGATGTAGGTCTTCTTCCCCGTATATTGTGCAACGTGGGAACTATACCCTCCCGGAGGAGAAATTATTCAGTGAGCCCCCGGAGGACAACTTTTCCAAAATTTATCGAGAAAACGAAAACCAAAAATATTGACTTAGTGGAATTTTCAAACAAAAATGAGCAATCACGTGACTTACAAGTATTGACTTTCACCCTCTTTAATGTGAAATGTGTTTGATCAAACATATTTTGGGCCTGTTAGGGAAATCCTAAATCAGGACTTGGTTCAGGCCAAGTTCATATTTTATTTGGTCCTTTTGAGAGTCTAGTTTGGCGAGTGTCTATTTCTTATATAGGAGTTTATGTCTAGTCTAATAAATTTTTTAAAATATATTTTATATCAAATTAATCTACACATGGTTCTCACAAGAACCAGATTAAAAAAAAAAGAAAAAAAGACTTAAATTGAATCAGATCCTATTTTGAATATTTTCAAACATGCCTTTTATGTTTTGTTTTTTTAATCAGAAAATTGAAAACTGAATACTAATATAGGGGCCTTAAGATAACCCTACAGCTCAGTTTAGTTAACAGATTGGGGAAGAATAATGTTTTTCGTATTGTCTTTTCCTCTTTTTCTTCTTCTTATTTTTTTATTCTTATTAAGGAAAAAAAAACGAGTAAAGTATTTTCATTTCTTTTTCTGTACCAATTTCATGAATCAAACAGGGCTTAAAAAAAAACTACAGCCTACTTGAATAGATCAGTCATAGAAGAGTCATCTAAACATCCTGAAAAATTGTTGCTTCAAGTCCATTCCCACTCATGAGCAGCTCCATTAGCTATCTTAAATGTTTGCTTGGACAACTATGATACAACTTCTATGTGCCCATTCAAAGCTTTTAATTATTTGAGAGTATTTTTGCTCACCTCAAAAATGGTTCGTTAATATTCACTCAAGCATTCCATTGGTCAATACAGTAGAATTCATTGATATAACTTTTATGTGCTCATTCAAAGCTTTAACTACTTGAGAGCATTTTTGCTCATCCCAAAAATGGTTCACTAATGCTCAATCAAGCATCCCATTGGTCAATGCAAGCTTTAACTACTTGAGTGCATTTTTGTTCATCCCAAAAATGGTTCACCAATACTCACCAAGCATCCCATTGGTGAACCATATTTGGGATGAGCAAAAATATTTTCTAACTATTTACCCCTCAAAAATAATAATTAAAGCTTTTAACTGCAGTATTATTATAGATTGTAATATTATACTTTCTCTGTTCCAAAATAAATGTTCACTTTTCCTTTTTGGATGTTCTAAAATAAGTGTCCACGTTGAAAGTCAACTACAATTATTGTATAAACTAACTATAATACCGGCCCTCACAATAAAGATATGCATCATTTTCTAGGAGAGTAGAAAAAGGGAAGAGTGCGGTTTTGCTCACCCAAATCTGCCATTGGTTAATGCAATGGGACCTATGACTTTTTACTATTAATTAACCCTAGGTCTTATTGCATTAACCAATGAGAGAGTTGGGTGAGCAATGAGTGAGCAATTTTGGAATGAGCAAAAATGTATTCAAAAAGAAAATGAGTAAGAAAGTCAATGTCATCACATCAAGGGTAAAATGGAAAAGTGAAAAAAATGAAGGACGAAAAAAATAAAAGTGATACACATTTCTTAAATAATGTGGATTGATAGTGAACACTTAGGAATCACGGACTCTTCGAAAAGGCAACCGCACTCGCATTAGATGTGTACTAATTAAAGACAGTAGCACCTGCACTGGGTGTTGGTCCGCCGCACCCGTGCTTCCTAGGTGAACACTTATTTGGAACAGAGAGAATATGAGTTGGGTAATATTTGGGACACCCAAAGACAACTTTTGGGACACAACCTAAGAGATGTGTCTATCTCTCTCCTCTGTTACTGTGGAGTCCACTGACATCACATGAGAGATATAGACACATCTTTTGAGTTGTGTCCCAAAAATTATGACTTTGAGTGTATCCCAATCTTTACTCGTATGAGTTTGTGTTGTTCCACGTGAAAAGCTTCTCAAACTTTCGAAGCACAAACTCTTAACCAATTAGTTACTGAATTAGTTACTGGTGAGGAGAGGTGATCCTGGATATGATCCAGTGTACTGCGATCCACTGTATAATCCACACTCCTCAGCCATAGCATGCAGCAAAAGGACAAGAAATGATTCATTTTCCATTGTTTGATTTAGTAAAGAAAATAATGTGGGAAATGAATTAAACAAAATTTTGTGTGAATTTGGTGAGTCAATATTTCATCCATATTCTTCTCAAGTTAAAATTATGTTCTAGTTTTTAAAATCTTTAATTTATTTAAGAAATAGAGAAAATTAAAATACAAGGGATTTAATTTGTCTTCTTATTTTCTTGACACATTTTTTTTTCCGGTCTAAATTTACAAACCAACTACAACTTCTACAGGTAATCTTGCATTTCTGGCTTACACTACAATATTATGCAAAATAGTTGATGCAATCCACTAATAATCTCGCCTTCCGCTCGTCAACTCACATAACTACAGTGCAAGCGGAGAAAAGAGTGTAGTTCCAATGTAAGCAATAAACCATATTAGCGGCCCATGAACCACGGTGGCAATCGGGTCGTGTCGAGTCATAATCGTGTCTGGTCATTATCGTGTCAGTCTTAACGTGTCATAATCGTGGCGGGTTATAATCGTGCCGAGTTATATACGGGTCACCCGTTTAACCCGTCTAACCCGTGTAGGTGTCATTGGCTCGATTTAGTTCAGTTCGGTTCGAAGTTTTTTATTTTTATTTTTTCCGATTATTTTGTTATTTTTTATTTTTCATGTTTTGAAACCAACCGAAGTGGTCGGTTCGATCAATTTTTTCGCCTTTTGGTCGATTTTGCCAATTTGGGCGGTCGGATCAATTTTTTAGTTGTAAGTAATTTTAAGAAAATCGACCGGTTAGCTCAGTTCGGCTATTCGAAATAAGCTTACAGCCCTACCAAGAACACAAACAAGTCTTCCATTAAATGTATCAATTATTAACACATACATCTTAAATACCAAAATACTACAAATATAACAATATCTAACTATTATAAACTTAACACCGAAGCACATCCAAACAAAATGAATAAGAAGAAATATTGTTTTTATTAACTGTATAAAGAAATTTCTTCACTTACCATCCATCCAGAATTAAGATTAAATAGTTGTATTTGTCTAATTGACTAATTTGTCTCCCACCCAATCCATCAATTTTAGCGGGCTTCCTCCCTTTTTTTTCTCTTCTTTTTTTATTTTTTTTATTTTATTATTATTTTTTATACAATGCTTGATGCATGAATGCTTCCACGTCCCAGCTTCCTCCCTTCCTTATTAGTTATTAATCATTAGCTTTATTACATTAGTTATTAATTATTATATATAAATTTACGTGTTTGGAAAGTTGGAAACTACTCTCTTTTTTGGTGAGCAAAAAAAAACACAATTTTAGTTTATATACATATATTTAAATAATTATTAAAAAAATATTTTTTTTTATAATTTTTTTTAATATTATTTGTATTTTAGACTACCAGATTATTAAAAATTATTTTTAAAACTAAAAAAAATTGCCCCAACTGCACTTAAATACTTATTCGGGTCAAACGAGTTAGACGGGTTGACCTGTTTCAACCTGTTTATTAATCGTGTCAAACGGGTCGACTTGTTTATGACCCGTGCCTTTATACAGGTCACCCAAACCCGAATATTTTTGTGTCGGGTCGAAAATTGCCACCCCTACCATGAACTAATCAATATCCCATCATCTCCCGCTATACAGGCATCCGAATGCAGATTGGAATCCACCCGGACTAAAAAGAAAAAAAAAAACCCTTTTTCTAACCTGCATGTATTTTCTCCAAAATTTTATTTTGTTTTCTTATCATTTATGAATTTAGTGCTAACCAAATTGTTTTACTATCAGTTAAGTTGAACAAATTACAATAAACAATCAACTCTTATTGTTGAAAAAAAAAACTACCCATAAACGTGAATATATAGATTAAAATTTCACTTTGGACCCTCTAAAATTAGTTATTTCTTTTGAGGGGGCCTTCAATTTTATCGATTTCAGTTGAGTATACTTGAGTCGAGGCCAATTAGTTTCGGTTGAGGACAATATTGAAGGTATAATTAATAGTCATACTTGGCCTCAATATTGCTCTATGCAAGTTTGTGAGAAATTTGTGAGAAATTTTAAGAAACTGTGAGAAATTTGTGAATTTTTAAGAATTTTTAAGAAATTTGTCAGAAATTTTAAGAAACTGTGAGAAATTTCTATTTTCTAACTTCCATGTATCATACCTCGTGTTGATGAAGAAATTTATGAGAAATTTAGAGAAACTGTGAGAAATTTCTCATTTGCTATGTAGACAAATTTGGTGAAAAATCTATCACTTGCAATGTAAACAATGTAACTGAGAAATTTCTCTTCTACATCCAACATGTTTGTTAGAATGGTATGAGAAATTTCTCACTAAAATCCAATCAACGTTGCAATATTTTCTGAACATTATAAGCAACAATGTGAGAATATATAATATGACAAATTTCTCACAAGCTTCTATTTCCGAAGTTCTTCAAAGCACCAATTCTGATGGCTGTGGTTAATTTTTGTTTTCAACTCATTCAAGCAAATTGCCAACAAGACTAGAAGAAAACGACCAGCACAGCCTGGTATGAAGATTGCCTTGGGAAAGGCAATAAACGACATACAACTTCGACGCCCCAGTGGATAAGAAATGTAATATATGCCATCGAAACTCGGGTAGGCTTGCTACATGTGTTGCTTAACACAGTAAGGCATTCTTTTACAATGGAGGCTATAAAGCACTACAAGAAGCATAGATATTTCAATTCCAACAATATTAATGAAAGAATATGAAACTTATTTTGAACAATAGACATTAGTTTTTGAAATAATGTGAATTATTGTGAATGTGTATGCTCTACTGAGCCTTAAAGATTTTGTGTACATTCAATCAGATGTGTATATCTTAAACAACAATCACATAACTTTTTTTGTTTTCCATTCCTCATTTTTCCATTCTATTGCCTTTCTTCACTGTCATGAACAATTTCTTAGTTTGATTATCAAAAAATATACATTGATCGGAAACAAATAACATCATGGAAAATCGTCTTACTTTGCTCTCACTTTCTCATTAACAAAAGTGAGAAATGTCTTATTAACAAAGTGAGAAAAAGGGTGAGAAATTTCTCACTAATTTCATGTCATGAAACTAAACTGAACATGAATCGAAAGATTGACTTACAATATTTGAATCTAATTATATTGTTCATCAGATAATATATCAGATTTCTCATTAACCCAATCAAGCATTTCAAATTTCAATCAACTAAATTTCAGCAAACGACTCCTAGAATCATACATGCATATCTGACCATATCTCCACATCTCTATAATTTAGCACTCCTTATCACGTTTTTAAGTTAGGCCTAAGAATCAACACCTCAATTAATTCTATCTAATAAATAGATTATTTTCAAAATAATTAAAACAATAAACGAAAAAGGGCATATTCGTCCAAAACATGTATCCGAAAATTAGGCAAAGGACTAATTTTTAATTTGTCCTAAATCAAGGGATCAATTTAGTAACACCCAATTCAATTTGGATTTAATCTATTTTAAGCGCTAAATGAAGGACTAATTCATAGATTTTTAAATATTTAAAGGGCATGGATATTTTATTAACACTTATCTTTTATTCAATAAACATAACAAGGGAAAGATAATTCCTTTCCCAAGGTATTGCTCTCGGTTTGTGAAGTCCGTTGCTAGCTTTCGTTTGTCTTATTACCTCTCGGGTTGTGAGAGTTTTTCTTTCTAGTATGTGCCCATTGATCAAGACCGTACCTTGGGTTCTGGTTTGGCTGGTGTTACATTTTATGTTTGGCTAAATTTTATTTTATTAAATTTTTTTTTTTCATTTGGAGTAAATGAATTAATTACACTCCATTCTTCTCATATTGAAGCGAATTTTATTTTAACTTTTCAAAGAATGAGGAGAAGTTATCCCATGATCGAATCTTATTTATTTCTGTAAGATTTAGAGTAACTTCTTACTATTCACGCTAGCTTCTCTTAAGTATAAAACTCTAGCTAAGGTCACAACAAATGAAAAGCGAGAGAATTTTATATAATAAAGATAAATTTTGGAAAGTGTATAATTAAATTATGTTTGATTTTTCAAAGATGACTCATAGTTTGAGACATCTCAAGATTGGCTAAAGGACTCTTAAAATAGGATCAAGGGAGAAAAAACTTACTTAAAGAGGGGGAAAAGGTAACCTTTAGGCTTAGTTTGGCCCCCACGTGGTGCTTCTCCTTTTTTAAAGCCCAATTTCATGTTAATTCATTTGGTAACTAGTTTATGAGCTTTGCAAAAATTGAACTTAGGGTTTTTTGGAGGGAGCTTTTAAAAAGCTCTAGAATGGAGCTTTTAAAAGCTCAAGGTTGCTTTTTGGTTTCATGATGTCGTTTTGAAGAGTAGTGTCACTTGTATAAAATTATCAAAGAACTTAGTAATAAATTTCATAAGCTCCTTTTAAAAAGCCACATGGGGGCCAAACTAAGGCTTAGTTTGGCCCCCCTTTTGGAGCTTCTCATTTTTTAAAGCACAATTTCATGTTAATACATTTGGTAACTAGTTTGTGAGCTTTGCAAAAATTGAACTTAGGGCTTTTTTGGGGGAGCTTTTAAAAGCTCTAGAATGGAGCTTTTAAAAGCTCAAGGTGGCTTTTTGGTTTCATGATATCTTTTTGAAGAGTAGTGTGTCACTTGTATAAAATAATCAAACAACTTGGTAGTAAATTTCATAAGCACCTTTTAAAAAGCCACGTGGGGGCCAAACTAAGCCTAAGCCTTAATCAAGTCAATAAAAAGACCTCTACAACAATGTTCATTACCTTTGGAAAGAAAAAAATCAGAGGGGTTAATTATACCAAAGAAAGTAAAACCAAAATACGAAACAAATTAAAATGAACATTGTAAATGGAAAGAAGGATCAGTCCAATTTAAAAAAAATGGAAAGGAGGAAAGTGATCAGTCATGGGAACTTGAAATTGAGTTTGAGCTTGGGACTATCAAGTGTAAATTTTAATTACAGTTGAAACAAGACACAATTGAAGTTAGCAAACTATAATGCTGTCTTTTAATTTTTTTTTTTTTTTGGCTTCTTGTTAGCAAATGTTGTCTAAATACAATTGCTATCCTCTACTTCTTAGGTGAATTTATTTTTTAAGGAAAAGATTAATATGCTTTTTTCTAAAGTATTTTTCTAATTGCTTCGAAGTGTAATTAGCCCACGTGTATAAGTGTGTTTATGTGGCATACAAGTGGCCGAACAAATATTATATTAAAACAGGACTAGAAGTACTTAAGAATAAAAGTGGTGTTCATTTTTTAAGCGTTGTATAGATTTCAAACTTTACGTTTGTCATTCTTTTCTTGTCCCTTCACAATTAAAGTCCCCACTTATTTTATATATGTCACACGAAACAAAAAAAAAAAAAGAAAAAAAAAAAAGCCTAATGTCCAACACACCTTTACCCGGGAAAAAGAAAAGAAAATCTAATAAATCTATAAAAATTTGAATGCTAAATATATAAATGAAAGGTAGGACAAATCTCACTTGGCATATATACCAATAAGCATCCATTTCCCTAAGTAAATGAAAGAGCTCTCATACGTACTGAGTGGTTTTCGAAAGCAAATTGCCTAAACCCTATGATCTGATATAGATTAACTGTGTTCATCAACCATATGAAATTAGTGAGAATATAATCCATGAATAGCCAAACGTCTATCAAAAGATTAGGTCAAAACAGCGACTTTTCCGACCAAAAACATCGTGTACTTCACCCAAGAGGGCGCAAGGAATAATATTTTTTTTGGGCATTGACGTCTTGGAAAGCGAACATGCTGCTAAATTTCCACGGCTGATGAATGATTGCCCACTAATCAAAGATTATTATATTAATAGTCACTTTTACATGATCTTTAATTATTAAATTTAGGCTTTTATTAGGCGGTCCACATTTCCTTAATGCAAGTTGCAGATTCCTTTTCAATGCTTCTTAGTTAATTGGCTTTAATTTGTTAGACTTATAGGGTTAGCTAGGGTTTGCAAATGTATCTGAAACTAAACCCAGAGAGATGGCTGGTGCAAAAAAGAAAAAAGTAGAATTCATTTTATTTTAGTCTTAGTTGATGATTATTATAATCAATTAATGGGATTAATATTTTACTACCTTAATGGGCTCCATTGGTTTCTCCACTTTAATATTGAAATGTTATGGGCAAGTAATTGAAAATTAGCGTTCTTTAGGTGTGCGCCATGTGAAGAGGGTCCTCCATGTTTTTTTTTTTGCTGAAAAGGGTCCTCCATGTTGCTAACAACTCTAGAATCCTTTTTTAGTGTCAATGAAAACATCCTTTTTAAACGCACTACTGAGTAAAGTTTTAGCCAATCAAGTCGCGTGTAGCAACTTTTTATTTATTATTATTTTTTTTTTTTTAAGTCCTCTCAATGTCCATAGACTAAAATATCCCCATCTTCATCCTCTAACCCTAACCAAATCCTAGCCACCATTACCGCACATCATCTTCGACCACCACCCCTACCACTTCCGGCCACCGCCCTTGCCATCTCCGGCGACCACCACCGTACCAATTGACCACCACCTTTTCCACATCTCACCACCATCCTCGCCACTCGACCACCTACCACCACTCGATTGAACTTCGACAACCACCAATATCTCAACTGAAGATTGCCCTTTTTGCTTAAAAAAATAATAAGAGTGAAATTTCACTTAAGAAATCTGAAGTGTTTACTTAAGATATTATCTTAAGAGAAATTTCACTTAACGTTGTTCATGTGAAATTTAACTTGATTTTTTTAAAACTCTGGAACTAATTTGCATACTTGGTAATATGCATGTGCAATGATCATGAAATCACCTTCTATGGTGGTCGACAGAGATCGTAAGTATACCGATGATGGCAATAACGTTTAGATCTAGATCTAGATCTTGACCAGTGATGGGGGGCGACAGCTCCGGTGGTGGTGGTCGCGATGATAGTGGCTATGGAGGGAGGAGGGGAGAGAAAGTTGGAGAGAGAGAAGAGAAATGGTGGCCGGGGCGACGACTCCGGTGGTAATGGCTGTGGCGGTGGCAGACGACTCTGGTGGTGGTGGTCCCAATGGTGGTGGCGTTACAGGGATAAGGAGAGAGAAATAAGAGAGATTGTAGTGGTGGTTAGGGAGGGAGGATGAGAGAAAAAGTTAGAGAGAGAAGAGAGATGGTGGTGGTGGTCTTCTAGGTTTTATGGGCAATTTTGCCATTTAGATAGAAAATTAAATTTTAGAGGACTTTAGGGAAAGTTAAAATTTTAATTTGGGGACTTTAAGAAAAGACGTTTTTAGAGTGTTTCCTTGTGAGTTTTTATTTAAGGCTTGTCCTTTAGTCTAAATAAACCAAGTCTTAGGGACCTTAGACCATGCCTCCTTTATAACTATAATAAAGTTTTACATGACGCTTACAATCCTCTTATGAAATACTCAGTTTTTTTTTTAGCGTCTGCTTGGGAAGGCTAATAAGTGAGCAGGTGTACATTATATTTATATATATATATATATATATAGATAAGGAGTTGCCGGCCTACAACCACTGTAGGGGCTGTCAACCTACAATACAGTGGTTGTAGGTTAGTAGTGCATACACCAGTTTTTAGCAACAATATATATATATTTGCTATTAAGTGAGCAAGTGAAATTTCACTTAATATTTATGTATTTCAAGTGAAATTTCACTTAATCCTATATCTCTTGCTCAAAACATATCAACAATGGCACTAGTTTTGTAGCTCTCGTCGACACGATTTCAGCGGTATAAAATTTGCAAAAAATAGAGTTGTAGATAAAAAGTTATGGAAGTTTAAAGTTCAAAAATATTTTTTGAAATTATGAATAATACTGTACAATGCTTACACGATATGAGCGGTTGAGGGCACAATTCGCGCGTGTGGGTGTGATTCGGGTCGTTTGACTTGTCTGTTCTAAGATTCTTTTTAAGGGTAGTTTGACACTTCACCTATTTTGTCCTTCTCATTTGTACTTTAAACTTTGTAAGATTACTTCCATGTATTTTCCACTAATTTTCCCTAAATTCTTTAAGGGCAATGCTAATACCAAAGCAGAAAGTGCTAATACCAAAACAGAAAGTGTCGCTAAAAGTTTTAGTGACACTTAGGTAACTGTCGCTAAAACTTTTAGCGACACTTTCGGCTTTGGCATTAGCACTAGCCTTTATGAATTTGTATAAGAATTAAAAAAAAAATGTTTTGGGAATGCAGTAAGGCCTCGTTTGGCAGGCTGGATAAAACTGTCGGATAGGACAGGATAAGGCAAGATCGGATAGGATAGTAATCCTATCGGATAAATTGTTATACTGTCTTGTGTTTAGAACGTGCTGGATAAAACTGTCGGATAAGTATTTTTATCCAAATAATGTGTTTGGTCGTGCCCGAATATAAATTCCGGATAATAACTAAATTATTGCTTTTAGTACCCAAAAAATGGGGTCTAAAAAAAAAGAAAAAAAAAGAAAGAAAGAAAGAAAAAAGAGTAGATCTAAAAATGGGGGAACAAAAAAGAAAGAAAAATTTAGTGAAAAATCTCATTCTACCTATGTTTGTTGTAATAGACCCACCAATTGGTACTTCCCAATGATAGATCCTATAATTATAAATGTTGTTAGAGATTAGTCCAAATTTTCCTATTATAGAATTATTAGTTGTCTTTCCTACCCCTAACCTATATATACAAAACCGTATATATATACATATATTTAATTCAGATTTAATTGAATCAGTTACCAAATCTGACCAAATCTTATCAAATCCCAATTGATATTGGTTACAATATATATAGAAATTTTATCCTAATATTGTAGGATATTACTTTACAAAACGGTTACAAACGAATTTCACCATTTCTAATTCACAGTATATTGCATATTCAATCTAGATATCACATCATAAACGAGTCTTTTAGCGGGTATTGAATTTTACACTGCAAATAGATCATTTTTATATTGTAACTGATTTATTAGTGTGAAATTTTACACTGCAACCGGTTTATTATTGAAATTGTACATTGCAAAATTTCACTGCTTTCATTAAATCTGATTTTGACTTACCATATATACACATTAATTCTGGTAGTTATGATAGCATTTTGACTTGCCAATATCTCATTTTGAATTAATATCCCATAATTATAGTGCTTTCCGTTTTTTGTGTTTGTGCCATAAATTACGTTAGGTTTTGAAAAAAAAAAATTTGTTTCACCATTTCTAATTCATAGTGTATTGGATATTCAATCTAGATATCACATCATAAATGAGTTTTTCTGCGGGTATTGAATTTTACACTGCAAATAGTTCATTGTTATATTGTAACTGGTTTATTAGTATGAAATTTTACAAGCAAACATTTTGGCACGCCCAGTGGGACCACAGTGTAAATCCATGCCTCCAAAGAAAGACAAACAGACAACGAAGAACGGCCAAGACGATTCTCCCATGGACCCACCTATGGAGGAAAGTACCGACCATTCCCCACAAGACAACAGTGTCACTCCTGAGGCAATTTCGGAGGCCATGAGAGCGAACGTGGAGCCCATGTGACAGGAATACAACGTGCTAATAGGATTAATGGGCAATCTCAAGGCTATCATCAACCAGACGGCCGATGTTCATAAGAGTCAAGCTGACCTGGTCATGGAGGCAAGGACCACCCACGTTAAATTGGATCGCCTGTCGGACATGATTGGCAGGCTGATAGAGACCTATAAGGCCGGAGGCAGCAAATAGCAAGTCAACGGATCGGGCTCTAGCACATTGCTCGAGTCCGATAAGCCAAAAGACCCACCCTACATCTGTCCGAACCTTAGGGAGGGTAATGGCTCAGGCAAGCAATCTGAGTCACAGACCGGAATGGCTGGCGGATCGATAGTCACCGATCCCAATGGATCGGAGACACCGGGTTTTGTTCAGTCAACAAGCTATATTGAGAGCTCAGTCGGCCACACGCAACCTCCAGGTCACACTCCTGGGGGGCAAAGAAACAATGGTGGGTTTTGGACCCATCAGACCAATAACAATCAACAGCAATTACCACCACCGTTGGTACCCCCGTTGAGGAATGTTCAGCCCGTAGCTCCATAACCCATCAATAGGGAGGAGTTGGTAGCGGCCATACATGAAGAGTATGGCCCGTTTATGAGAAGATTGGAGAGGCCGACGTACAGACGGCCGTATCCCCCCGAAATTGACAAGGTCATATTTCCCCAGGGGTACAAAGTACCAAACTCTGTTTTCTGGAGAGAGTGAGCAGTCTTCGGTGGAGCACATTGGCTGTTTCATTGTTCAATGCGGCCATGTGGGTAGTAGTGACCCATTAAAGTTGAGGTTATTTCCAAATTCGCTAACGGGCATGGCGTTTTTGTGGTATGTCAATCTCCCCGCCAATTCGGTGCAAACTTGGCAAGGGATGGAAGAGTTATTTCACGGCCAATTCTATAGGACTGAGCCAGAAACATCTCTGGCAGACCTGTCTAGGATGATGCAATTCGTAAGAGAAACTGTAGAAACCTACATAGCCCGTTTTCGTAAGGCAAAATATCGGTGCAAGACGGTATTGCCTGAGGAAGAATATGCTAAAATGGCCATGGGGGGCATGCCTTTGAACTTTGCAAGAGGTTTGAAGGAACTGACTTCCGTGACTTATTCGAGCTGGCCACGCGGGCCGCTCGTTATGAGCGCATCCTTTTGGATGAGCAGGAGAAGAGGAACTCGTCCAAAGGAACGTATTATAAAGACCCTAACTACGAGGTCCAGAAAGCAATATGGCCGAGCTAATCTACAAACGGCCAGTCGTATGTAATGCCTTGAATAAACCTATCAACAGTAATGCCGCTGCAAAGAAGATGGTGTTTGAGGCGGGAAAAAAATTATACTATTGACATAACCATGGCTGATCAAATTATCGATGCCTTATTGGCCGATAAAGTGATCAAGCTGGGTGAAGGCCATCGGATCCCCAAAGCCGATGACCTAAAAAATAAATAATACTGTAAGTGGCACAATTCCTGGAAGCACTCCACTAATAATTGTATTGTTTTTCGTAATGTTATATAGGAAAACGTGGAGAAAAGAGTTTTCAAGTTTTCGGACAAAGCTATGGGGATTGATGCAAATCCGTTTCCTCAAATCACCGGTACCAATATGGTTATGCCCAATTTAACCAAGTTGACAAGGACAAGGCTGAAGATAGACTTGACTGACAAAGAAATTTTGCCACGACAGAGGAAAGGGAAACAAATCGCCGTTTCGGCCACAGATAGGCCGAAAGTGATGATACGTGACCTCCAAAGAAGTTATCAGGAACGTAAAGAAAAGGGCCACAAGGCTGAGGAAGAAAATGCTAAGTCCGATACCGATAACTTGATAGCGAATCTTAGATGACAACTGGAGTTCATCGAACAAGGCCTTTGCCCAAGATGCAAGGCTGATATCAAGAAAGAGGTCTCTAGCCTGAGTAAGAGGCCAAGAGGCAATGAACATAGGGAGCTAAGCCCGAGAAGATCTGTATATGAGAGGTTATCACTGCCTTTGCAGAGTCAGGCGAAAGCCCGAGTGGCATGAAAAACCTTCCTTGGCTCCGCAAACCGGCCCAAGTTAGGCCAATTTGAGGCAAGAGGTACCTGAACCATTCCGAAGCCTAAACTGCAAACAAGCTCATCAGCATCAAACAGGAGCCCAAGGATGGTGTTGCCACCCCAAATGAAAGACGGGAGGTGGCATAGGGCTGAGCATTCCAAATTCCCAACACGACCACAATATAGCAAGTCTCAAAAAAGGAGGTATCAACGCATGAGACAGGCCGAGCGGGAGCGCCAATATTGGAACAATCGGGCTGGAGACACTCAACCCACAACGCATACATTGTCGTTGTCCGATACCCAAGAACTCACGGCTAAGGCGAAACCGTTGTGTGACGGAGAGGCTGGGGCGATGCATATTGCTAATGGGCAACTGAAGGAAGGATTCAGACCGAAAAAATCACAGGAGGGATGCAGGCCCACATTGGACAAGATGAGTATGGAGTCCGATGGTGATCTGTCAGACTCCAGTACCTCACCTATCCAATTCGGAACTATTTCGATAAGCCTGTCATCTAACATGGTGTTTATTTTGCCTAGGACCTTCATGGCCAAGCCAGACCAGCCTGCGGCCATGGAAGGGGATGTAATGGAGGGCCTGATCAAGGACTCAGCCATGATAGAAGATATATTCTGGAATGGGGGGAGACCGTTAAACCTAGTGTGGTGGAAGCCACAAGCAAGAATGTGGATACCACCGATGAGCAGACTGACCGGCCCAAGATCACTATTTTGAGGCCGAAGGGACATCATACTGAAGAAGGGGTGAAGCCTTGCGGACCAGTCAAAGTTGTTTTCGAGAAACCCACATATCAGATGTCCCAACATTTGAAGCCATTGTACGTGAAAGGACATATTGAGGGGGTCCCGATAAACAGAATCCTGGTTGATGGTGGGTCTACCATCAATATTATGCCTCAAATAATGTTGAGAATCCTCCAGAAGTCCGAGTCTGAGCGAATTCCGATCGAAATGAACGTTCAAAGCTTCATGGGGGCACCCTCAAGAACCAAGGGTATCCTACCCCTTGAGCTGACTGTTGGTAGTAAAACGGTCATGACTGCTTTCTTCATTGTAGAAACCTCGGCGGCCTATAATGCGTTACTTGGCCGAGATTGGATACATCTAAATTATTGCATTCCTTCCACACTCCATCAGTTACTGATTTTCTGGAGAGGCGACGAGGTAGAAGTGGTTGGAGCAGATACAAAGCCATTCGTAGCTCGTGTGCAAACGACCGATGCAGTCTTATACAAAGATGATATTGGGCCGGTCAAGTTACTGGGATGTAACAAAATGAGAAGATCGAATAAAGCTACCTTCCTTAAAGGAGATGCATTGGACATGAAGACGTGCTACCATAACCTCAGTCGGACTGAAGAATCAAGGCTGATTGAGATCATCAAACAGGAAGATGTCAATGGAGACACCGATCATTGAAGAACGGAAGATGGTGTGCATACCTGGCCGATTAAAGATTAGAAATCGGCCCTGTTGACGGAATGACTAATCTGGCTGATTGTATCTATGAAGAAGAAACGCCAAGGGAGGAAGAGATTCAAATAGACGAATTGGAAACGGCCACTGCAAAGCTTGATGATTTAAAGGCCGATGTCCAAGACCCCCTATTCGAGGTCAACCTAGACAAAGAAGGAGAGCACAAACCTACTTATGTAAGTTAGATGCTGGATCCGCAGTGTTAGGCCGAGTTGATTGCACTCTTGCACAAGTACAAAGATTGCTTTGCCTGGGATTATGATGAAATGCCAGGTTTATCTAGGGAACTGGTGGAACATCGATTACCAATTAAATCGGGGTTTAGGCCGTTCAAGCAGCTACCTCGGCGGATGTCACCTGAAGTAACTCTAAAGGTGAACGAGGAGATTGAGAGACTACTAGAAGCTGGTTTCATTCAGACAGCCCGGTATGTTGAATGGGTCTCAAATGTGGTCCCGGTAGTAAAGAAGAATGGGAGGCTGAGGGTCTACATTGACTTCAGAAACCTAAACCTAGCCACCCTGAAATATGAGTATCCCATGCCCATTGCTGATCAATTAATTGATTCGGCCGCCAAACATAAAATTTTGTCCTTTATAGACGGGCACTCGGGATACAACCAGATCTACATCGCCGAAGAGGATGTCTCGAAGACCGCTTTTCGGTGCCCGGGGGCAATTGGAACCTTTGAGTGGGTTGTCATGCCCTTCGGTTTGAAGAATGCTGGAACCACCTATCAACGGGCGATGAATTCAATCTTCCATGATATGATCGGACAATTCATGGAGGTTTACATCGATGATGTGGTGGTAAAGTCAGGAGATAACGTCGATCATCTGAGAGACTTGGAAAAAGCATTTGAAAGAATACGGGCTCACCGACTAAAGATGAACCCTCTCAAATGTGCTTTCGACATCACAGTAGGGAATTTCCTAGGATTCCTAGTGCATCAAAGAGGGATAGAGGTTGACAAAAAAAATGCTCGGGCTATCCAGGCAGCAAAGCCACCAACTAACAAGAAAGAGCTTCAGAGATTGCTCGGGCAGATCAATTTCCTAAGAAGATTTATATCCAATTGTCCATTATTGAAGATCAAGACCGATGAAGACTTCAAATGGAAAGACAGCCATCAACAAGCCTTCGAGGGAATTAAACAATATTTGTCAACTTTCCCAGTATTAATGTCACCCAAGAAGGGTAGATACCTTAAGTTATATATATCGGCATCTGACTGCTCCATAGGAAGTATGTTAGCTCAAGACGATGAGCAAGGCAACGAGCAGGCCGTTTATTATTTAAGTAGAATTTTGACTCCAGTCGAGCAGCGCTATGCGCCGATTGAGAAGTTATGCTTGGCATTGTATTTTTTCTCACAAACGTTAAGAATATATATGCTGCCCGTTTCAACTTACATAATATGTCAAACTGATGTGATAAAATATATGTTGTCAAGACCAATCATGCAAGGCCGAATTGGGAAATGGGCCTTGGCCTTGATGGAATTTGCCATCCAGTACCGATCACAGCAATCGGTCAAAGGCCAGGCTATAGCCATTTTCTTGGCTGATCACCCAGATCCTACTGATCTGAGAGAACTGCCTCTGACACCCAAAGTGCTGAGCATGTCCTTGGTCCCATGGACGTTAATATTTTATGGTTCCAAAAACGCAGAGGGTGCTGGGGCAGGTGTAGTTATTGTATCACCTAAGTACAAGAAGACAAAAATGTCATATCGGCTCAATTTCAAATGCACCAACAATCAGGCCGAATACGAAGCACTTATCATCGGGCTAGAGATACTCCTTGAAATGGGGGCATCGTCCGTACACATAAAAGGAGACTCAGGGCTAGTGATCGGACAGATAGCTGGAGAATTTCAGATAAGAAGTTGGGAGCTCTGCCCATTCCACGCTGTTGGCCACTCAACTCACGGAGGCATTTGATGTAATAACCTGCATTTCCATTTAATTTAAAATTCATTTTTATATTTAATTGGTATTTACATTGTCATACTTAACTTCAATTATTATGGACTGCTTCATTTAAATACATTTCCCATGTTCTAAATTTTATTTCTTGAATTAGTGCAAGCTAAGAATGTTGTTGGGGTTAAATTGTAATTTTTATAAAATTAGTGATACCAGTATGGATTTCAAAATCTGTATTTCAAAACGGTGAAAATAACTTCTATTGACTCAATCAGTATTTTTATAAAACCAGAAAATCAATTCTTAAGTTAAAATGGAATTCCCGTATTTTTGTGGTGACCACTGCGCCCCGAAAATACCAGTTTATGTCCAAAACTGTCCATGTTGTGTTTAACTTCCACAGATTTTGGAAGTGACCGATTTAGACATTTGCTTTATTTCCATTAATGGCAAGTAATCATTGGATAAGGCATTGTTTGGGAATGTTTAGCTTATATGTGCAAATGTTGTGCCATAAGCTAAGTTGCCAAACATCTTGCAATTGACCCCTACACACCTACTTGGCTCTTCAATTCATTTGGAAGACAATTATAGTGTTTAATGTGCATATATGCTATATACGTATGTGTATATGCTGTTAATTTAGAGAGTTTAAGGTTGGGTTAACTCAATTAGAGCTTGCTAAGTGAGGTTCTAAATTTTTACTTGGTCACCAAGTTCCTCCTTGAGGATTCTATTTATACATGCTCAAGCACACACAAACACACACATTCTGCACATCATTTTCACAGAGAGTTTGAGAGAAAGAGAGTTTACACAGAGAATTTCAGAAATTATATAGAGAGAGAAAGCTCTTAATCCCCATAGCCAAAGCTTGGGTTTGAATTTCTTCATTTGATTTCCTTTCTCAACAAACACTACTTCTCTTTGATATCAGTGAGTATTCTAAACTCACTAAGAATGTAATTTCATATTAATTGCTGTGTAATTGTTAAATGTTGTAAATCCCCATTGATGATTTTTACGTATGAAGTTCATGGCATAAAAATCAAGATTTTCAAACCTTAATCTAAATCCGTTTTCAGAGATGAATATCAAAGATTATAGTATGTATTGACTATGTTTGAAGTTTTAGAGCTTAATTCGTTCATATAAGAAAGTATATAAGAAAATAAATTTTGACATGTTTTGGTTTTTCATAAAATTGGAGAGTTATGGTTAGAATCATGTTAAATTAATCATAGATTCTTAATCCTTGTTTAAAAAGGAAGAGATCCATATATAACATGATATATATACTAACAGAACTGAAATGGGTCAAAAAGACCCCTGTTTTACTGAACCAGAGCAGTTTCTGCGGAGAAGATGAAGCCTCAGCTTCATCTCGCGCCACGATCGCGCGCGCGAGTATCGCGCGAGCGGCCCGCGCGAGCGACCCCTCGCGCGAGCGGCCCGCGCGCGCGAGGTAGGCTTCCCCAGGCAGACGTAAGAGTTTATATATATATAATTGAAAATTGGCTGGTCGCGCGAGAACCCCTTCGCGCGAGCGATCCGCGCGCGCGACCTTGCTTTCCTCAGGCAGACAGAAAAGTTTATTAATAAAAGGAATTTTGGGCATATCGCGCGAGCGGCCCGCGCGAGCGACCTTTCGCGCGAGCGGCCCGCGCGCGCGAGGTTGAGCAGTTTCTGTTTTTGTCTGTTTTGTGTTTAAGGTCTGTTTTGTTCAACTTTTTAGTACTGTTAAGGCTCTGTTTGGGAATTTAGTTGATCAGAACTCTAATTAGTTATGTTTGAATGATTAAAACATTGTAGTATGACTCATTAATTTCCGTACGCGTGTTGTTCCTTTAATTCAGCATTTTTGTTTAGGTGCATACCATTCATGTGGGTCAGTGGTACATGCATAGGGGTGTCAGTCTGTGTGGAAAAGAGTAATGGTAGTGTGGAAAGAGTATGAGTTTGTGTTTTGTGGTCGTGGTTGTGGTTGTGGTCGTGGTTGTGGAGAGGGTATCTTTGAAATGCGACGGTGGCAAATAAGGACACTCCCTGACGCCCATGGAAGCGTTAAAGTGTGTGAAGCCGAACTCGGACACTCCCTGGCACCCATGGTAGTGCTAAAGTGTGGCCTACGGACACTCCCTGATAACTCGAGTCTGGATACTGTGTGAGGGATCGCCCCGGTATTTGCATGGCGGTTAGGGTATTCAAAGTGTGAGGCATTGGACACTCCCTGGTACCCCGGACCAAAGTGTGAGGCAAACTGGACACTCCCTGGCGCCCCGTTGCTAAAGTGTGGCTATCTGAGTGTTTCAAAGATACCAGGAGTAGGATAGTGGGTTGTTGTGGCTGTCGAGAGAAAAGAGTCGGCAAGATGAGTGTGGTGCATTGTCTCATTACACGAGTATCTGTCCTTATGAATGATCGACCTTTAATATATTCCTTGTTGTTTTATAAATGAATTCTTTCCGCGGTTTAACTATTGATTTTACAAATTGAAAAATGGAATAAGGTAATTGGATATGTTTTACATTCAAAGTCATGTTTTTAATACTCACCAGCTTCTTGAAGCTGACGACGTTGATGCGTCCTGGACATTCGTGTTCAGGCTTTTCAGGTTACAATCAGGAGGAATCATACGACTATGCTAATTGAGAATGGCTGCATCTGGAATAAAGAAACTGTTTATTTTATGCTTTAAGTTTATCTGTTTTAAGTTATGAACTGTTTTGTTTTAAGGATGACTGTAACAGACTCTAAGTTATTATTTTATTTTCAAGGCGGTTTGTGCCTTAGTTGACCCCGGTTTATAAGATGTAATAAGATAGAAAATTTTTGTAAGCCTTGATTGCTTTACTCTGATTATTATGTTTTGTTGTTTGACGTTTGGGACGGAATCGATCCTTCAAACTGTCGCGACCTACGGGTCCATAATGGAAATTAAACGCTTTCCTTATTTATGCTACGTCGGGGCGTGACAGGATTTAGTGGTATCAGAGCCAGGTTATTATTTATCACAAGATAGTTTAGCCAGGTTAGGGTTTACCAGTATAGACCCGATTCCACATTCCATTAAGTGTTACACACCCGATGATACGACAGGGAGGATAGACTCAGAACCTAAACGCCTAAGATTATTCTGTTCTGACTTTAAGTAGTACCTTTTCAGGTATGGATCCAGCTCCCCCACTTTATGTACCAGACAGGTTTGGGGGACACTTCGTGGTTCCTGGGGTAGTGATCCCAGCTTTTCTCGACTTATATCAGGCGGCCGTAGAGCAGTTGGCCGTGACGACGGTAGTATCTGAGGTTTGGCACCAGGTTCACGTGGTAGGCCTAGTTGACCTGACCCGTATCCGTTTTGAGCTTCGATATTTCGCAGAGGCTCAGCATCTAGTTTTGGTCGAGATTCTGCGGTTGGTCGATAGCGATGCTTTCTACCTTCCCCTCGAGATCCAGATCGTGCATGCCCATCTGGCTCAGTTAGAGATGCCTCCGCCGGTGGTACCCATTGCTGAGGACGATGCAGAGGTTGTTCATGTGGTCCCAGTAGGTGGGGAGATCTTAGAGGACGGCATAGGTCTGGACGATCTTGCCGCTGAGCTCGAGGCTGAGCTAGCACTTGAGCTAGCCCTGCCTGAGGAGATGGTAGATGAGGCGGATGCTCCTGTACCTGCTTCATCGTCCACCTCTCACAGCTATGACGGGGTTGGACCGTTCGTTGTTCAGCGTTTTCGCCCTATCGATTCGCTAGATCTCCTGATGGCCGCTTATGGAGATGATTGACGTTTTAGTTACGACTTGTACATATTAACTACTTTTGACTATTAGCTCTGTCTCTTTTTGCAACTGTAATTACATGCATTAGAGTGTAGGGCAATGACCCCATTTTTGTAACATTAACTCTTGCATGCGTCCTAACCCATGCAGATAGGGTAGGCATTGATCTGACCATACATGTTTTTGTATCTACTTGACAGAAGTTATATATATAAGATATACTCTTTTGAATGTTGTTGTCATTTAAATTACTTCATAGCACTGTTGCATGCATGTTTCTCATTCTACTACCACTATCATGCATAGAATGGCTGGAGGAGTCAGGAGGAACAGGAACCTGATCGAGGGAGCACCCGAAGCTGCCAATCCTACAGGAATGTTTGAAGCATTTATCAGACGGTTAGAAAGAATCGGTAATACGAACGACAATCGAAGAGACCGTCAAACGGGAGACAAGTTGCTAGAAAGATTCCGTGCTCTAAGGCCCGAACAGTTCGCGGGTACCGCGGAACCCTGGAAAGCGGAACAGTGGTTGAGACAGATGGACCGGATGTTCGAAGCTGTCCAATGCAACGAGATAGACAAGAGAAGATTAGCTACATTTCAGTTGACCGATGCTGCCGCAGATTGGTGGGATTCGGTCATAGCTACTATCGGGAATGGAGCTGCAGTGGGAATGACGTGGACTGCGTTCAAGGGAAGATTTTTGGAGAAGTATTTCCCGGCTACGGAGAGGCACAGAAGAGAGAAGGAATTCATGGACCTGACGCAAGGAACCAAGTCGGTGCAAGAGTACACCACACAGTTCGAAAGACTGTCTCGGTTTGCTCTACACCTGGTTGATACTGAAGAGAAGAAGATCCGCAAATATAATCAAGGGCTGACACCGCAGATTCGCCGCTTGACTCTCGGCCACCTGGATAAATCGTTTGAAGGACTTGTTGGTTTGGCTACTGATCTGGAAGAGGATGCTCGAGTGAACCGTAAACAATTTGAATTCCGACCGCCTCAAAGGGGTAATTTTGGGAATAGACCACCAATGAACCGTACCCAAGGGCAGAAGAGGAATTTCGACGGAAGCAAGAAGACCCAGGCTATTACCTATCCAACTCAACCCCGAGTAGGAGAAGGAAGTAGTAGTGGAAAGTGTTTCAACTGTGGCAACCCTGGTCATGTGGCTCGTGATTGCAAGGCACCAAGGCGTGCTACTCAGCAAGGGATAGTCTGCTTCAACTGTGGTGAACCAGGTCACATCAGCAGGTTCTGTACTGCTCCTAAGCAGGTGACTTATGGTCAACAGGGACAGACTCGCTTGAATGCTGTTATCCCTGATGCCGCTGGATATGATGGAACTGCGTATGAAGAAGGAAATTATGGAGAAGCTCAACCTGATCAGCAAGCAGTAGAAGGTACATTAACTCTGTTTAACTCCCATGTTAAAGTGTTATTTGATACGGGTGCTGCTCTTTCGTTCATATCTGTTAATACAATTCGAAGATTGGGTATTTTACCTCATCGCTTAGAGAAAGCTTTGAAGGCTACTTCGCCACTAGGAGCTGCGGTCAGATTAGGACACGTGTGCAAGGATTGTCCCTTACGGTTAGGAGATCGTGAAATCCCTGCTAGGTTGATTGTCCTATCAATGAAGGAGTTCGACATAATCCTAGGAATGGATTGGCTCTCTCAGAATCAAGTGAAGTTGGATTGTGCGAGGAAGAGAATTACATTCCCCGACAATGAGAATCAACCCTTTGATTTTCAATGTAACCCTTCGGGAGATATGTTCCTCACAAGATGCTTAGCCAACATCGAAGTCGTCAGTACAGAGGTGACAGCGTCATCTATACCTGTAGTCAAGGACTTCGAAGAAGTGTTTGAAGATGTTTCTGGTCTACCGCCCGAGAGAAGTATAGAGTTCTGTATCGAGCTTATACCGGGTACCGTACCGATCACCAAGGTTCCCTACAGAATGGCCCCCACAGAACTGTTGGAATTGAAGGAACAAGTTCAAGAGCTCGAGAACCTAGGTTTTGTACGTCCAAGTACATCGCCTTGGGGAGCACCAGTGCTATTCGTGAAGAAGAAGGACGGGACACTCAGATTGTGTATCGACTACAGAGAATTGAACCGCGTGACTATCAAGAACAAGTATCCCTTGCCTCGGATTGATGATTTGTTTGATCAACTACAAGGAGCTACGACATTTTCCAAGATAGACCTTAGGTCGGGATATCATCAGTTGAGGGTACGAAAAGAAGACATACCTAAGACTACTTTCAGAACCCGATATGGTCATTATGAATTTCTGGTAATGCCGTTTAGAATGACGAACGCCCCGACAGTGTTTATGGATTTGATGAACAGAGTGTTCAAGCCTTATTTAGATCAGTTCGTCATCGTCTTTATTGATGATATTTTGATCTATTCTAAGTCAGGAGAAGAACACGAGCAACATCTACGGATTGCGATGCAGACGCTCAAGGACCATCAGTTGTATGCCAAGTTCAGTAAGTGTGAGTTCTGGTTGCAGGAAGTGAAATTTTTGGGACACAAGGTGTCATCTCAAGGAATTTCAGTGGATTCGTCCAAGACCGATGCTGTATCAAACTGGGTTAGGCCGAGCAACCCTACAGAAGTTTGGAGTTTTCTTGGACTCGCAGGCTATTACAGGAGATTCGTTGAGGGATTCTCAAAGATAGCAGCACCTTTAACTGGATTGACGAAGAAGAATCTGAAGTTTGAATGGACAGAGAAGCATGAGCGAGCCTTTCGGGAGTTGAAAGAGAGACTCACTACCGCGCCGGTACTAGCAATACCCAAGCCTGATGAGAAGTTCACTATCTTTAGTGACGCATCATATCAAGGATTAGGGTGCGTACTTATGCAAGAAGGCAGAGTTATCGCCTATGGATCCAGACAGCTGAAGCCGAATGAATTAAACTATCCCATTCATGATTTGGAGTTGGCAGCAGTAGTTTTCGCACTCAAGATTTGGAGACACTATCTCTACGGTGAGAAGTTTGATTTGTTCTCCGATCACAAGAGTTTGAAATACTTGTTCACGCAGAAAGAGTTGAACATGAGGCAGCGCAGATGGATGGAGCTGATCAAAGATTATGACTTCACGTTAGAATACCACCCGGGTAAAGCTAATGTGGTTGCTGATGCCCTGAGTCGACAGACTCGTGAGACGATCGCCTCCTTAATGGTTAGAGAGTGGCGAGCTTTGGAGACGTTGGCGGAATTCGATGTACAGAGTGCTGAAGAAGGAGAAGGACAATTGTTCGGATGTCTTATCCTGCAGCCTGTTCTTATCGACCGCATCATTGGAGCTCAGAAAGAAGATGAGAAGTTTCAGGCATGGTTCGTGGAGATGTCAGAAAAAGACCCGACAGAATGGAAAGTGGGAGTCGATGGAGGATATCGGTGCAGGAATAGATTATGTGTGCCAGGTAATGAAGAGTTAAGGAAGGATATCCTGGAAGAAGCGCATAAGTCAAGATATACAGTTCACCCGGGAGGAACGAAGATGTATAAAGATCTGAAGAGAAATTTCTGGTGGGAAGGTATGAAGAAAGACGTGGCCGAATTTGTATCCAAGTGTTTGACGTGTCAGCAAGTCAAAGCTGAACATCAGAGACCGTCAGGATTGTTGCAACCGCTGCCTATCCCTGGTTGGAAGTGGGAACACATTACGATGGACTTTGTAGTAGGATTACCTCGATCGCAGCAGAATCATGACGCCATTTGGGTAATCGTGGATCGATTGACGAAGTCAGCTCATTTCATTGCTTATAGTATGACATACCCGGTAGAGAAGATGAGCCGGATGTACATACAACAAGTTGTACGACTTCATGGTGCACCTGTGTCAATTTTGTCAGACCGTGACGCGCGTTTTACCTCTGGATTTTGGGAAAGTCTACAAGAAGCTATGGGAACTTCGCTCAAGATGAGTACTGCTTTTCACCCTCAGACAGATGGTCAAACTGAGCGTGTTAATCAGATAATGGAAGATATGCTCAGGGCTTGTGTGATCGATTTTGAAGAATCTTGGGAGACACACTTGCCATTGGTAGAATTTGCCTATAACAACAGCTATCACACGAGTATCGGTATGGCTCCGTTCGAAGCATTGTACGGACGACCATGTCGTTCCCCATTGTGTTGGGCAGAGGTTGGGGACTCAGAATTGTTGGGACCAGATTTGGTAAGAGAAACCAATGAGAAGATTTCTTTGGTCAAGGAGAGGATGAGAACCGCTCAAAGCCGATATAAGAGTTATGCTGATCGACGCCGGAAGGATTTGGAGTTTAGTGTTGGAGATCACGTACTCCTTAAAGTTTCACCAACCCGAGGAGTGGTACGTTTTGGTCTCAAGAGAGGGAAGTTAGCTCCGCGTTTCATCGGACCGTTTGAGATTTTTGATCGAGTCGGAAAAGTAGCTTATCGACTGGCGCTACCACCGAAGATGTCTGGGGTTCACAACGTGTTTCACGTAAGTATGTTGAGGAAATACATACGAGACCCCTCGCACGTGGTTAGTTATGACGATATTGAGACGAGTCATAACGTTTCTTACAAGGAGAGACCTGTGAAGATTTTGGATCAGAGTATCAAGAAGCTGAGGAATAAAGACATCCCGTTGGTGAAGGTTCAGTGGAATCACCATGATGAGAACGAAGCCTCGTGGGAAGTTAAAACTGATATGAGGAAGAAGTACCCGGAGTTGTTTCAGGACTAGTTAGTCTTGATTTCGGGGACGAAATCCTGTTTAAGGGAGGAAGGGTGTAATAACCTGCATTTCCATTTAATTTAAAATTCATTTTTATATTTAATTGGTATTTACATTGTCATACTTAACTTCAATTATTATGGACTGCTTCATTTAAATACATTTCCCATGTTCTAAATTTTATTTCTTGAATTAGTGCAAGCTAAGAATGTTGTTGGGGTTAAATTGTAATTTTTATAAAATTAGTGATACCAGTATGGATTTCAAAATCTGTATTTCAAAACGGTGAAAATAACTTCTATTGACTCAATCAGTATTTTTATAAAACCAGAAAATCAATTCTTAAGTTAAAATGGAATTCCCGTATTTTTGTGGTGACCACCGCGCCACGAAAATACCAGTTTATGTCCAAAACTGTCCATGTTGTGTTTAACTTCCACAGATTTTGGAAGTGACCGATTTAGACATTTGCTTTATTTCCATTAATGGCAAGTAATCATTGGATAAGGCATTGTTTGGGAATGTTTAGCTTATATGTGCAAATGTTGTGCCATAAGCTAAGTTGCCAAACATCTTGCAATTGACCCCTACACACCTACTTGGCTCTTCAATTCATTTGGAAGACAATTGTAGTGTTTAATGTGCATATATGCTATATACGTATGTGTATATGCTGTTAATTTAGAGAGTTTAAGGTTGGGTTAACTCAATTAGAGCTTGCTAAGTGAGTTTCTAAATTTTTACTTGGTCACCAAGTTCCTCCTTGAGGATTCTATTTATACATGCTCAAGCACACACAAACACACACATTCTGCACATCATTTTCACAGAGAGTTTGAGAGAGAGAGAGTTTACACAGAGAATTTCAGAAATTATATAGAGAGAGAAAGCTCTTAATCCCCATAGCCAAAGCTTGGGTTTGAATTTCTTCATTTGATTTCCTTTCTCAACAAACACTACTTCTCTTTGATATCAGTGAGTATTCTAAACTCACTAAGAATGTAATTTCATATTAATTGCTGTGTAATTGTTAAATGTTGTAAATCCCCATTGATGATTTTTACGTATGAAGTTCATGGCATAAAAATCAAGATTTTCAAACCTTAATCTAAATCCGTTTTCAGAGATGAATATCAAAGATTATAGTATGTATTGACTATGTTTGAAGTTTTAGAGCTTAATTCGTTCATATAAGAAAGTATATAAGAAAATAAATTTTGACATGTTTTGGTTTTTCATAAAATTGGAGAGTTATGGTTAGAATCATGTTAAATTAATCATAGATTCTTAATCCTTGTTTAAAAAGGAAGAGATCCATATATAACATGATATATATACTAACAGAACTGAAATGGGTCAAAAAGACCCCTGTTTTACTGAACCAGAGCAGTTTCTGCGGAGAAGATGAAGCCTCAGCTTCATCTCGCGCCACGATCGCGCGCGCGAGTATCGCGCGAGCGGCCCGCGCGCGCGAGGTAGGCTTCCCCAGGCAGACGTAAGAGTTTATATATATATAATTGAAAATTGGCTGGTCGCGCGAGCGAGGGTCGCGCGAGAACCCCTTCGCGCGAGCGATCCGCGCGCGCGACCTTGCTTTCCTCAGGCAGACAGAAAAGTTTATTAATAAAAGGAAATTTGGGCATATCGCGCGAGCGGCCCGCGCGAGCGACCTTTCGCGCGAGCGGCCCGCGCGCGCGAGGTTGAGCAGTTTCTGTTTTTGTCTGTTTTGTGTTTAAGGTCTGTTTTGTTCAACTTTTTAGTACTGTTAAGGCTCTGTTTGGGAATTTAGTTGATCAGAACTCTAATTAGTTATGTTTGAATGATTAAAACATTGTAGTATGACTCATTAATTTCCGTACGCGTGTTGTTCCTTTAATTCAGCATTTTTGTTTAGGTGCATACCATTCATGTGGGTCAGTGGTACATGCATAGGGGTGTCAGTCTGTGTGGAAAAGAGTAATGGTAGTGTGGAAAGAGTATGAGTTTGTGTTTTGTGGTCGTGGTTGTGGTTGTGGTCGTGGTTGTGGAGAGGGTATCTTTGAAATGCGACGGTGGCAAATAAGGACACTCCCTGACGCCCATGGAAGCGTTAAAGTGTGTGAAGCCGAACTCGGACACTCCCTGGCACCCATGGTAGTGCTAAAGTGTGGCCTACGGACACTCCCTGATAACTCGAGTCTGGATACTGTGTGAGGGATCGCCCCGGTATTTGCATGGCGGTTAGGGTATTCAAAGTGTGAGGCATTGGACACTCCCTGGTACCCCGGACCAAAGTGTGAGGCAAACTGGACACTCCCTGGCGCCCCGTTGCTAAAGTGTGGCTATCTGAGTGTTTCAAAGATACCAGGAGTAGGATAGTGGGTTGTTGTGGCTGTCGAGAGAAAAGAGTCGGCAAGATGAGTGTGGTGCATTGTCTCATTACACGAGTATCTGTCCTTATGAATGATCGACCTTTAATATATTCCTTGTTGTTTTATAAATGAATTCTTTCCGCGGTTTAACTATTGATTTTACAAATTGAAAAATGGAATAAGGTAATTGGATATGTTTTACATTCAAAGTCATGTTTTTAATACTCACCAGCTTCTTGAAGCTGACGACGTTGATGCGTCCTGGACATTCGTGTTCAGGCTTTTCAGGTTACAATCAGGAGGAATCATACGACTATGCTAATTGAGAATGGCTGCATCTGGAATAAAGAAACTGTTTATTTTATGCTTTAAGTTTATCTGTTTTAAGTTATGAACTGTTTTGTTTTAAGGATGACTGTAACAGACTCTAAGTTATTATTTTATTTTCAAGGCGGTCTGTGCCTTAGTTGACCCCGGTTTATAAGATGTAATAAGATAGAAAATTTTTGTAAGCCTTGATTGCTTTACTCTGATTATTATGTTTTGTTGTTTGACGTTTGGGACGGAATCGATCCTTCAAACTGTCGCGACCTACGGGTCCATAATGGAAATTAAACGCTTTCCTTATTTATGCTACGTCGGGGCGTGACATTTGACGTCATTAGTGCTCAAGTTATATTCTGAGGACCACAAATACCGAGGCCGATAAGTTGGTAAAAACTGGATCAGCCTCGTCTTCTAGGAAGAATTCAGAAGACCAAGTAATCACTGTTCATGTCCGATCATTACCGTTTGTTGCAAGGAGAGGTTGGTATACTACCACCAATTCGATGTTGATGGAGGATGACGATTGGAGAATGCCCATTATTGAATACCTGAATCACCCAAATGTCAGGGTGGACCGAAGAATCAGACTATTTGCAGTCCGATTCGTGATTCTTGATGGAGAATTATTCAAGAAACCCATCGGTGACGACGTGATCTTGAGGTGTTTAGGTAAAAAATAGGCCATGCATGTTATGGCTGAAGTACACGAAGGGATCTGTGGGGCACATCAGGCCGGCACAAAGATGAAGTGGTTGCTGAGAAGATACAACTATTACTGGCCCAGAATGTTGAAAGATTATGTCAGTTATGCCAAGGGATGTCAAGTTGGCCAGAAGCATGGCCTGATCCAGCATGTGCCAGCTAAGGAGATCCAACCTGTAATCAAACCATGGTCGTTCCGAGGATGGACTATGGATTTAATTGGCAAAGTCCTACCGCCGTCATCGGGCCAACACTGTTTCATCATAGTGGCTACAGACTACTTTACTAAGTGGGCTGAGGCCATACCTTGCAGAACGGTGACTCAGGCCACCGTTATTAAATTTATTGAAGAACCTATCATCCACAGGATCGGCCTGCCAGAGACAATTACGGCCGACCAAGGATCTGTTTTCACAGGAACGGAAACGTTAGCTTTTGCAGAAAGCAGGGGAATCAAAATTCTCAATTCTATACCCTACTATGCACAAGCTAACGGACAGGCAAAGTCGACAAACAAAATCCTTAAGGGGATTATTGAAAAGATGATCTTTGAAAATCTTAGGCAATGGGACAAGCTCTTATCCGAAGCTCTATGGGCCTATCAGACATCTAAAAGGTTAAGTACCGGGGTCATACCGTTCATGCTGACCTATGGGCATGACGCTATGTTACCTATGGAAGTCACAGTCTGATTGACCAGAAGGGCTTTACAGAATCAGCTTGAGCCTGCTGAGTACACAGAGCCTATGATAGCTGAGTTAGAGGGGCTTGATGAAACAAGGCTTACGGCCTTAGACTCATTAAAAGTGCAAAAGCAACGGGCAGCCCGAGCTTATAACAAAAGGGTGAAGGAGAAGTCTTTTTTGTACGGAGGATTTGGTATAGAAGGCCGTGTTACCTATCGGGGACAAGGATAACCGTTATGGTAAATGGTCGGTCAATTGGGAAGGACCGTTCATCGTCCATCAAGTCAAGAGAGGTGGTGTATACAGGCTACGTGATATAGATGGGACAGTTCATGTCCAACTAATCAATGGCCAATATTTAAAGTCCTATCATCCTACGTTGTGGGAGACCATCGATCTTAACTACAAACCAAATCCAGGGTTAGAATATGATCAACTAATCAATTATGAACCTGAGCGCGAATGATTCAAGGAAAACATCATTTTGTATTGATAAAGCTGAGCACAACTTACTTACAAAAATATGTTATGAAAAATATGCTATTTACAAAGTACAAAAGATGGAAGTTGGATGCTAGGCCGACCCAAAATTCCTAAGCTTAGCCCTCAAGTCTTCCCAAGTCTTGATATCTCCAGCCCGATCTCGTTTTGCCTTATCAAGTTTATTGGCCCATGCACGGGATATCGGGACGCTGGCCTGTAGTTGATCACTGTACTTCTGGGCGTCACCACCAAGTTGGGCCAGTAGTTCATCAATTTTCCCCAAGGCTGCATTATTGGTGGCGACCTCGGCCTCGTAGTGTGCGAGCTGAGCTTTAAGTACAGCAATACGATTGTGCAGCCAAGTGTCTCTGGCTAGCACTTGAGCCCGAGAGGCCTTCCCTGCTTCAAACTTAGCCTTGGCCCCCCTCAAGAAACTTCACTGCTTTTTGCCGAGATCCCAGGTGAAGTTCTGCATCAGCCTGAACCTTCAGGGCCGATCGGTCTAGGAGACGGCAGCTTGGGAGTCTTTCTTGTGTCTCACAGAGTATGGATAGCTGCCCGTTAGAAAGAGAGGGATCGACCATGAGCGTGTTCAAAGATGCTTCAACATCAGCAGCAGGAGAAAGAGTAGAGAGGTCCTGATCAGCAAGCCCGAGGAGTAGGTCTTTTGATTGCTGAAGGCATGAAGGAGAGACCGCCTCGGGCTCCAGAGGACCAAGTTCAAAAGCTCCTAGGTCTAGGTCAGAGAAGAAATCGTCGAATGGGATGTACGGCTCTAGACGTATGGGAACAGCCTATTCAAAAGAATAGGAGTCAGAAGATGTTTTTAAGAGTTCATGAATGAAATAAGGTAAAGAGGCTAGAATACCTGGGCGTGAGAACCAAGCGAGGCCGAGATCTCTTGACGAACATCAGCCTCACTTGGTTGAGAGGTTGATGGTTGAGAGGACGACTGATCAAGTCCGGAAGAAGAGGGAGTAGCACTGGTTTCTACCTCCGGGCTGGTGGTGGTCTCTACAGCCTGTAAAATTTGAATCCCCAGGACAGAGCCCGAATTAGTCGCCTCATCCTTACCTCTTGGAGCCGCAGGATCTTCAGGAGTTTGGGCAGGATCAGCCTGAATAGGTTCCCCTGTTGGTTGAGAGCACGATCCTGTGGCAGCACTGGCGTCATCATGCCCGAAGGGTGCTCCAACTACAGCTGGGGCTGCCTGTTCAATTTCCTCTCCAACTATTTCCATAGCAGTTCCGACATCGGCTATGTCCTCGCTACTAGAGGAGAGAACGACTTGTTCAGAAATATGGCCGGTAGGAGCACTGTCTTCGTCGCCGCTTGAAGGGGTGAGAGGTGGCACAATGTGAAGTGGCATCACTCTCACAGCGACTTGTTCTAGATAGGCTGCTGCGGATGCCGGAGATGTAGGAAGATCACTAGGAAGAGTCTGAGGCTGGATCTATGGTGGTGGGGGAACTGCCCCGGTCAATGATAGGTTCTCTCTAGAGTCCTCGTCAACAAGCTGAAGTAAAAAGGAAATGATTAGAAATTAATGATGCAATCGGGCTTAACCGGTAAAAAATAAAGTAAATCTAACTTGAGTTGTTGAGGCCGGCGTTGTTTTCTTCTTCTTTTGAGCAGGCACTTTGCCCGGAGCTGGCTTACGGGCCGGTCTCTTGACAACTTGTTTTCGCCGGGTTGGAGCTGCTGCTGGAGCAGGAGCATCGACCTCAGCGGCTGATGACGCATTAAATTGTACAAGGGCCTCAGCTGCGGTATCTTTGAATATATGGCTTGCCCGATCGTTCCACCACTTGGTGAATTCTTCCGATACCACAGGCCGGGCTGAGAAGAGAGTGAAGTTGAACGCGACCTTGAGCTTGTCTGATCGCTCTTTGATTTTTTTCACTTGCCCATCATTGACAATAAGGCCGCGTTCTACCCAGTCAACGTTGACAGTGATGCCTGGGGGAACGGGCACGAGTTAAGTAAGCCCAAATTGACGGGCATAGATGGGAGCAAAGTAATACTCTGTAGACACCCCAATTTTGACCTAACGTCGAATTTAGGAGAGTGTCACCTCCGTATCCGATGATGACAAGGACCGAAAAAATTGAAGTATTTCAAGCTCTTCAGAAAAATCTCCAAAACGCGATAAAATTTCACAGAAAGAGGAAAAATACCAGGTATTCAGGAGAATTCAGGAAAAGACATGATTTTTGGAAAGGATCTTCAAAAATAATTTGTTTCAAAAAGAGAAAAGACCTAAAAAGGGGAATCTCACCAAAAAACGGCACACGGCGGATTCCGCGGCACTCGATGAGTGCCGCGCGGCAGTCAGAAACTGCCGCAGCGGCATCCTCCGAGTGCCGCCACAGATTTCTGACTGCCGTTCACTTTTTAAGTCTGTATTTTGCAGTGCAATACGTATGCGCATGCAGATAAGAACAAAAAACTGATAAAGTAAGACTGACAAAAACGCGGCAATTAATTAAATGCCGCGGCAATTGATGAGAGCCGCGCGGCACTCACGAAGTGCCGCAACGGCAGATGTTGAGTGCCGCAACGGCATTCACGGACTGCCGCGGCAGGTTTCTGACTGCCGCGCTGGGCAGCAGTCTGTGTAATTTCAGAAAGTACACATTGCACCACCAAATGAGAGGATTACACCTGTTTTTTGCTCCGAAATTCACCAAAAATACCTGGTATTCTTGCCTATAAAAGAGAAGGGATCTTGTTGGTAAGGAAGAACCAAGAGAAAAGGGCATTTGGGGGGGAAAACATATACAAAAATACTTCCATTACACCCACATTTGAGAAAGAAAAGAGAGAGTTTTTTGGGAGAGCTTGAAGGAGAGTTTGGATAATCTTCAAAAGAAAACTTTGAGGATAATTTGGAGGTGATCCTCTAAACCTAGATTATTAGCTTACTCTTTCTTCTCTTGAAATCTTTAAATCTTAGAACATTTCATCATCTTTCTTTGTTTTTAGTAGTCTTTTTTCCCAATACTCCTTTCTATTTTTTGCCTATTTTCTTCTCTTAAAGGTCTTGGAGATCTTCAATATCTCTATTGATCTCTTGAGCATGATCCTTTGAACCTCATGTAAGCTCATGCTTTACATAGAAGTCAAAACTTGATCATCACTTTATTTCACATAGATTGGACCCAAGTCCATATCCATGACTTGGATCCTCTAAACTTGGTGTCTCATGGAATCATTTCCATATTCCTTTGAAAACTACCAAGTATTAGTTGCACCTTCATCTCCAATGACCATTAAATGGTAGGATAATATAGTTTTGAGTCTAAATCCATCTCCATGGTTTAGATTTCCCTATCCTTTAGATTTCATGAAGTCAATCCATATTTCATTTGAAATCTATGAAGAATAAAGGTTTGTAGTCTCCCATGGCCATCAAATGGTAGGAGAAATGGTTTGGTTTAAACCCAACTTCATGGTTTAATAGTTGGAGTTACCTAATAAAAGTTGAACTAGCAAAATAAAAACAGTGAATTCACAAACTGTTTTTGATCAAAGATTTTTAGTTCGAAATCTAACCGTTGAAATTAAATGAAACTAACGGGAAAGTGTCGATAACACATTGTTCTACCACTGTAATTTTTTTTTTGAGGTGGTTTCATGTTTAGAATGGTTTGATCATGGGTTTTGTGAAGCAACAATAATCTGTCCAGAATTTCAGAATAGTTTCAGAACAACAACACTCTTTTGAAATAATTAAATCAGAGTTCTAACAAAGTTTCTATGACCCAAAATAATTTTTTCCAAGTAGATTAATGTGTTAGGAAGTCACCCTAAAAAGAACAAAGCAATTCTGATTTTTTTACTATTTTTAATAAATCGTGCAAGAATTCTGGACAGGAGATTGTAAGATGCTGAGTGATGTCTAGTGTTTTCCATATTCCCGGAGATCTAACCGTTGAAACCTTGATTTTCTTTTTGATTTGGAAACTAGACTCACAGGGGCATTTTGTGTCCAAAATTCACCAAGATCAAACCACGAGAGACGTGTTTTTTATTTCTTTTAAGTTCTGGGTTGCTCTCTGCAATTTTCAGAGTTTCATGACACATTTGACTTACTTTGTAAATAAGGGCCTAAATGACTTTCTTATGATCTAAGGCTTGAACCATGCTTTAATAATGATTAGTTGAGTTTGAATTCAAGGTTTAAGAGTATTTCATAGTTTATCCTTGTCCGTGTACATATTCAATCATATGGTTTGGCACTTGTAATTAAGATTTATTTGCTTTGGATTTAATTACATTAGATAGATTTAAGCTAGAAATTTAGGATTGTTGTTTCTAACATCATATTTTAGATATCATGTGAACTAACCCTCTGTTTTGTAGCGCTATTAAGGTACGATTTCTCAATCCCTCTCTAGTTTATTAAAATTCCTTGATTTTTATTTGACTTTCGACCCTATGCACGACACCTTAGAGTTAAGATTTGCCTTATGTGTATGTATGGATTAGAGACTCTTTTCCTAGGTTTTATTTAGTCGCATGCATTGCACGTTTACTATCGCCGCTGGACCCCGGGTAAGTTCACTTGTTCCCTATTACATATCATATCGATTGTTACCTGAATTATGTGGCTTTTGAATGATATTTTTGTCAATTGCAATTTTACACCTTTTGGACGTGCTTTTGTGATGTATATGTATATATGTATTAGTTGAGGGCATGCTTAGATTAATAAATTTGATTAAAAGGATGTTGAGTAGAGGCCTATCGCAAGATAGGATGAGAGAGGGTGTTTTAGTCCGATGGGCTCCTTCCTCTCTCATTCCATAATCCCCGGACCTAGTTAATCTTTGGTTTCGCAAAAGATCAGTTTGCTTTTAATATGGTTTCTTAATTTTTCCTTTTAAAAATTAAGTGGCGACTCATTTTGTTTTAGAAATTGATTTTGAAAAGCTGTGGGTAAACCAACCTGCGATATCCACATACTCTGCTCTGCATTTATTGTTGGCCGAATGAATACTTGGGCTAAAAATTATATCCCTAGCTACCAAGTAGCTAGAGAAGATTTCGTTATATGTAGCTTGGGTGCCCGAGCCCCAGTTGGAAGGGTTGTTGGAAAGCTGAAGGAATGAAGAAAATTGAAGCGAAAGAAAGGGGTGAAGAGATTTATGGCCCGAGGGGAGCACCCTTGATAAAAGAAGGTGAAACACTCCTCAAAGGAGTGGGAAGAAGGCGCTACGTCCATAAACTAGACGGCAGAAATAGGAGCGTCGGCCATTGGCGAATGGTTGGCTGAAACTCCAGGAAATAGGAGTACAACCAGAGTTGAAGTATCCATATCGGGCTTCCACCAGCACCAAAACCCGAATGAACAAAATCTGTCACACCACGGACTAAGTGCGCCCAGATAAGGGTAGCCATAGCTAAGGGTTTCTCCGATGCAAGAGCCAAGGCCAAGGTGGTGTATTCTTTGGTAATGGCTTGGCTGGCCGAGCAGAAGAGGTATTTGTTGAGCCAGTATATAAGGAATGTGGTATGTTCGGCGTCGGACACCTCCGTCCCATCCGCACTGATGTAAGCAGTAAGAAAGCCTCCGTAGGCTGTAATTGGTTTGTATGAAACGGCCCCGCCCCTGATAGTTTCTTGTTGAGGGGTCATTCCGACGTCAAGCCCGGGGATAATTTCTTGTCCGTGAGGCCGAAGACCAAGCAAGTAACTAATGTCCTTGACGGTTGGGGCCATCGGTCTGCAGCGGAAGAGGAATCCATTATAGGATGAAGACCAAAACAACAGAGCAGAAAGAAGAAGAGGTCAGTCTATCTCAATCCTAGCCCGACTGAGCATTATGGCGTCATAAATGCCCGTCTGTCTCCAGATGTTAGCCTTAGAAGCTGATACTCTTGTAACCCAGTTGTCCCAGTCAGCTGCAGGGATCGGCCAACCTCTAACGTGGTGGGTAGCAGTTTGGACTTTGCCCCAGTGGGCAGGTACCTGGAGGAACAATTTGTTCTCCACTGGAGGAAAATAAGGGTTGAATGCTGCCGGTGGGTCACTATGAAACGCGACGCCAAGTCCAGGTGCTACCGGAGTGCCTTCAGGGGAGTTGTAAGCAGTAAAAAACTCTGTAAAGATCTCAAAAGCGTGGGTTTTTGCCAGGGTCCGAACCTCTCTGCAGCGGTTCTGTGGTGATGGAGCATCGACGAAGGTCTTTTTGCCTTTGGTTGGCGCCGTCGAAGCAGTTTAGGAGCCATTTCTGCAGAAGGGAGGAGTACTTCGCCGGAAAAAATGGAGGCAAGAGAGGGAAGCTCTGGGATTTTAGAGAGAGAAGGCGCAAATGAGGAAGGTGGAAAGAGTTGTTGAAATTCTTGCCGTTTCATACCACGCTGCATTAAATGCGGAGTGACTGGTGGAATTCTCAATAATCTGACACTCTCTGCATGTATGACACGTGCGATTTTAAAATTCAAAACGTCACATCAATCAAGGCGGGACGTTTGATATGACCTTTTGGGGGGCAATTGTTTGCACCCAAAAACCGTTTAAGGTTTTAGAGCCCGAGTGGCATGGAGTTGGATAGAGGGGAGGCCGGCTCAGGGAATCAATGACTCATCGGACTCAAGTGGAGACTATAAGCCAGATGGTAGGCACCAGGCTGTTGGGAGTTGTGGTCGGAGCCCGATTGGAAGGGTGGTCATCATGGATGATGTTAATCGGATACCGTGTAATGAAGAATGGCTGTATGAGTCCGATCGGCCATAAGCAGGTAATCATGCATGAAAGAAAGCATTAAAGTTAGTTAAGCCCGATTTAGTTGGAAGAGGTAGCTGACAAGGCCGATGGATTGAAAGGGGAAGGCGGAGCTATTCACAGCTGTCAGGACGACGTCATCCCAGATTTTTAGGAAGCAAGAGTCTGTTTAGGAAAAGAATCTGATCACATCCAGCTGGATTTAGAAGGTTAATCCCTAAATTAGTGGGATTGATTCAATCAGAATTTGCATAGGAGTCAGAGATTGAGAAGGTTTCTTCCATCATCAGCCAATCAGCCACATAGCTTAAGGCGTAAGCTAAGGAGTCCTTTCCTAATCATGAGTCATCCATGGCCGCTATAAATATGGAAGCAGACCAAGCATACGGGGACTCCGCGTCATCTCGACAAAAGCATCCCAATGCATTCTAAATAACACTCCTAGCATTCTTTTTATTTTCTTAAGCTCTTTTAGCTTTCAATTACATCCTTGTAATTTCTCTTTTCATTAATTAAATAAAATCCTCTTTTATTTAATTTCTTTTGTGTCTTTTCATCACTTGTATGGATTGTATGCTTCAATACTGCCATAGGATTTTAGGTGATGGTACTTTCCTACTCGCCGCACACAATCACCCGTTAGAAGTCAGATCATAAAGCCTTGAGTATCACTCACTCAAGCGATATAGAAAATTAGTTTGCACAACTCGAACCACTATTGGTTCTGGCACGCTCGCGCAAATTACAAGCAAACAGTGAGCAAAAATGCTCTCATCTCTAATTGTCACTTTAAATTTTGTGTACGTACGTGAAATTTTAATCACGATATTACATAGAAGTCAATTAAAATATAAAAAATTGTAGAAAAGAGAACAATCTACAAATGATTATACAGAAGGGATAAACATCATTTTTCTAATTAATACTGTGTTTTCACAAAATATCATCATCCATTGTTTTTTTTTTTTGGGTTAATTATACTTTACCTCTATGTGGTTTGACTCGATGACACTTTACTTTCTGTGGTTAAAAAGTGACAACTTAATCCCCTATGCTTTCGAATAAAGTGTCACCGTTACAGAAAGTGTTAAGTTGACACTTTACCCAAAAAGTGTCATCGGACGAAACCACAGGGGGGTAAAGTGTCATCAGACCAAACAACAAGGGAGTAAAGTGGTTACTAATTTTAAAGACTTAACACTCTCTGTTAGATTCTCTAGCGATAGTACTTTACCCGAAAGCACAGAGAGTTAAGTGGTCACATTTAAACCACAGAGAATAAAGTATCGTTGAACCAATCGAACCAAACCACCGGGATAAAATGTTATTAAACTTTTTTTTTTTTTTTCAATACTTGAATTTTAACGGGTATTCTGACCATACGTGCTACCTTTGTTTCACAAGTATTTGATGAAAAAGTATTAAGTTATAAAAAATAATTTGTCAATGGTATCAAATCAAGTGAAGAAATCAATGAAAAAAATAAATGATTGAATGTTAGTTATAGGTTGCTAAGACCAAGGTCCGAGTTTCATCTCCTATTCGATTATTAACCTCAAAGGGTTTTAATATTAATTAATTAATTAGGGTCCAAACTATCAGGAAATTTAGTTGACCTTCGAAAGAGTATCGAAGCAACGTTAAAACTATGTTTTCACATTCATGAAAAAGATTTGAGACAAACCGGCCAATAATAATTAATTAATACGACTTACTTATTAATATATTCGTGAGATTTGCTAACTTACAATAAATGAGGTCTTTAGCGACGAAAAATAGATTTTTAGGGACGAAATTTTTGTCGCTTAAAAGGTTTCGTCGCTACAGACACCGTTATATGCTGCTAACCTATAACCATCATGTTGTATGTTAGCAGCCCCCAATATTCTTTTATATAATTTTTCTTAGAAAGTTTCCTGTCTTATAAGTTTTTACATACTAAAGCTTAACCTCTCATAATTTTCTGTTTTTATTTTTTTCCTTCAACGTAAATCTATAATATACTATAAAAGAGCATAAGATGGAATATTTCTTAGATGCCAAATTAATTGGCTTTAATGGTCATTTTGCCTAAAATGGAATATTCCCTAGATGCCAAATTAATTTGGCCTTAATGGTCATTTTGAGTTTATAATTTGGTTGTTTGATAATTTCACATCACATCTATTTGCCTCTAGTTACCATGAATAGTAACTTGAGTCTTGTTTGGCAAAGTTTGTTTGAGCCTTAAGGCATTTTTCAAGAAACTTTTGCATTGCCAAACAAGCCTCAAATTAATTTTGTAGATTAAGACTTGTTTGACCCTTAAGACATCTTTTAATGAATCTTAGAATCACCAAACAAGCCTTAAGTTACTTTTGTAAATTATCTTTTTGTGTATATATATATACATATATACATACATACATACATATTTTAATTTATTATTATTCTTAATGTATTTAAATCGTGTACAATTATAATTATCAAATTATTCTTTTACCTTTTGTTATTATCCTTGTGTGCATATGCATACATATTCTATTATATTATATATACATATACTAATTTATTGTATTATATTTTGCCTTTTGTAATTTGTAAAAGGTATAAAATTATAAATCGAATAACCAAATTACCATTTTGTTAAATTGAATTACCAAATTACCCTTTTGCCTTTTGTAAATTACTCGTTTGAATATATGTATACTAGCGTTGGCTCGTGTTATGCACGGGTATCGTTGAATTTTATTTATTTATTTTTTTAAAATTTACTTAGGAAGTCTGAAAAAAAAAAAGAAAAAAAAATTAAAAACGTAAAAAAATAAGATATATAGTGGGAGAGAGGTGGCTACAGTGAGTGTGAGGAAAGCTATTACAAAAATGTAAGAGTGTAGCATGCATGTATTTTTTTTGTTCATTAGTTTTTTTGTTTTGTTTGTTTTTGTTTTTGTTTTTTGTTTTTTATTTTTTTTATTTATTTTTTGTTTTTTGTTTTTTACTTTTTGAATATTATTTATTTTCAATATCTATATATACATTTGTGTATTTATACTATACTATTGTGTAGTAATGCCATATGACATTCCTACAATACGGTAGCGCCACGTGGCAACTACTTTGGTATTTATTTATATATTCAAAGTGCATATAATTATAAATTGAATTATCAAATTACCATTTTTCCTTTTGTAAATTACTATTGTATGTATAAATATACATATATATATATATATATATTATTTTATTATATTATTATATATATAAATTGAATTACCAAATTTTAATTTATGTATTTGAAGTATGTACAATTATAATTGAATTATCAAATTACCCTTTTGTCTGTTTGTAAACTTTCCTTGTGTGTATAAATATACATATATTATTTTATTATATCATTATTATATATATATAAATTGAACAGTCAGGCTATAAAGAGGGCGCCCTCTCTTTATTAAAGAGAGGACCTTTGTTTTAGCCGTCGGATCGTGTTTTCATTAATGACAGCCTTGTCATTTCACAGTTTTTAAACATAATCCAACGGTCAAAACAGAGGACCTCTCTTTAATAAAGAGAGGTGGCTCTCTTTAGAGAATCTTTGATAAATTGAATATATTATTATATACATAAAATTGAATAAAAGTGTATATAATTATAATTTGAATAAAAAAATTACTTTTATGCTTTATGCAAATTAAATTTTTGTTTCTATACCTTAAAGAAAAGAGCCTTACAGTTTAAAACATTTACAATTATGAATTCCCTTTTATTAAATTGAATTACCAAAAACTCTTTTACATTCTGTAAATTACCCTTATGTGTGTGTATATATATATACACGTATGTTATACTTTTTGCAAATTACCCTTATTCCTTTTGCAAATTGCTATTTTCGTAAATCAAATTATCAAATTACCCTTTTGACTTTCGTAAGTTACCCTTTTGTATATTTGCGCGCGCGCACACACACACACACACACACATATATATATATATATACACGTTAAAGCAAAGAGCCTAAAAGTTTAAAATGTGTACAATTGTAAACACACACACACACACACATATACACACACATTAAAGAAAAGAGCCTAAAAGTTTAAAGTGTGTATAATTGTAAATTGTATAACCAAATTACCATTATTTTACAAATTGTCATTTTGTTAAGTTGAATTACCAAATTATCCTTTTGCATTTTGTAACTGATCCTTTTTGTACATATGTATACATATATATGTACGTACTAGCGTTGGCCCGTGCTATGCATGGGTATCATTGAATTTTTTTTTTTTTTTTTAAATCTATGTATATATATCTACCTACCCAAGAAGTCTGCAAAAAAAAAAAAATAAATAAAAAAAAATAAAAATAAAAAAAAACGTGAAAAAATAGGATATATAGTGAGAGAGAGAGGCAGTTACAGTGAGTGTGAGGGAAGATACTGCAAAAATGTAGGAGCATAGGAAGCATGTTTTTTTTTTTACTTCTTGAATATTATTTTATTTCAAATCTATATATACAATTGTATATGTATACTATACTATTGTGTAACAATGCCATGTGGCAACCCAACTACGTACATGGAGAGTGCCGCATTACACCTATATAGATATTTATATACATATATATATATATCTATATAGGGGGCTGCTATCTACAGCATTGTACACCAACTTTTAGCGACCAACATAAATATTTTTAGCGACAAAATTTTTAAAATTATTTCATCGCTAAAGGTGGGAAAAAAATTGTCGCTAAAGGTGAAAAATTCCGTTGTAGTTTTTTTTTTCCTCTGAAAGGGCACTGTGTTGTAAGTTAGCATTCCCCATATATATATATGTATATATATATTATCTATACATTAAAAAAATAACCTTAAATTGTAGGCTGAACGTCAATTTATATAGTTGTTTAAGCATATTTTTTTTTTCTAAGTACACCATCTTAATAATTAATAGAACATATTTATCTTTCTTGTACGCCAAAAAAAAAAAAAATACAATATATTTTTTCTACCAAATCCAATGCCCATGCCTTACACAGGCCACCTTTCTAGTACTAATTATATAAACAAAAGAATGATATAGTTAATTTTCAAGTGATTTTGGAAAATCTCCAAAATATATTTACATAGCCTATTATTGTAGTTTTGTGGAGAGCATACACAACAAGATCCGACACAATACGATTGTGCACAAGACAAATCACACGAATCTGTATAGAAAAATGTGGAAAAACATAAGAATATATAGTAATCATAAGAGACACAAATATACGTCAATCGACAACTTTGCCTACGTCAACGGGCAAAAACACAACGAAGAATTCCACTATACGAATAAAAACATTACACATGTGTAATTTAAGCTCTTAACCTCGTAACACCCCAAGAGCCAAACACATGGAAATTTCTCTCTCTCTCTCTCTCTCACACACACACACAAACAAAGTACTCTCCAATGTCTCACACTCACACACAATATCTCTTACTCTTAATCTCTCTCTTAGTCTTCAAAAAAAGGTCATCCAGGGTCCTCTTTGAGAGCCCAAAGTAGTCCAATCCTTTTACCTAGGAAGCTGAAAAGTCTTTCCTAAACGATTTAAAAAATCTGATTTGCAAAACCTCGCTCGAGCAACTCGATTGAGTAATTTGATAATCCAAATCTTGCCTTGTCCCTCATTGCATGCGAGCCCGGCATCACAGTCTTGCTCGAGCGGCTTGCTCCAGCGAGCTACCCAGCAATCAACTCCCCAAAATGAGCCACATACTCAACAAGTTTGCAGCTATATACTTATCAAGGGTGTCAAAAAGGGTGCATGTTAGCAATTGCTGGATCAGGCGATGGCTAAGCTAATTTGGATAATAACTTGAGTTTATGACCCATGTTCAATAATTTGGGCATTAATACTTTGAACTTGGGAGACCTGTTTATTGCAACACGGGTCAAATTGAATCTAATTCAGAGCCCGACCACAATATTTGAGCCCAAAAGCTGTTGATTGCAGAAAATTTTCAACCATTAATTGTGCGGAAATTTTTACTCTTTAGAAAACTTTTGTTTTGGCAATTTCTCTTTCAATAAGTACTGGACTTTGGATTAAGTGCAATGCGTAATTCTTAAGATCACTAAAAATAAAAATAAAAATGTGATTTTGGGATTTTCTAAATTCAACGGTGTTTTTTTTTTTTTTTTTTTAAAACATTGTACATGCACTACCTTCGAGAAGGAGGTTTCGAATTACCAATATCGTTCAATTCTTGTTGAGTTCTCGTTTTTTATTTTTTAATTATTTTTTTCTACTCTCTCAACAATCAAAAGAGTCAACAAGTTTGGTATAGCCTTTTACTTACCTGACATTGTTCTTGAAATCAACAAGTTCAAGAAAGGAGTTCGTTAAATCGGTTCCTGATGCGGTCTGGTCCCCTTGTTCTCTTCTTTTTTGTTTTGTTGCTTTTTTTTGGTCAAAGCTTGTACTTAGGTAATGTAGGGGTTGATCAGCTCATGGGTTTGCTCCTTGCTGGTTTTGCTTGTGTTGTCAGCTGCGTTTGGAGGGTTAGGTGATTTGTTCC
Organism: Hydrangea macrophylla; assembly: GCA_033977485.1. Lineage (NCBI taxonomy): Eukaryota > Viridiplantae > Streptophyta > Magnoliopsida > Cornales > Hydrangeaceae > Hydrangea > Hydrangea macrophylla. The sequence continues at coordinate 23,718,659 of CM066982.1, forward strand.
CCTCCCTTTTGCTGTTTTGAACCAACTTGTTTAATACAATCGTCCTCGTGTTTTCGAGGTTTCAAAAAAAAAAAAAAATCGGTTCTTCCCAATTTCTACTCAGTTCTACGTTAGAGCGCCGGTAGATCCATGATTGGCGCCATCTATCTAAACTTCTCCTTCTTTCCAATGTCTAGGGTGATACTTTGGTCACCCCGAGGAAAAGAATGTCACTTTGGTATGTATTTTGGAAAAATATTGGTTGTAATCGTTATAAAAGTGACGTGGTATCCCAATTAAGCCAACCTGTCAGATTATTTTTTTAGTCCATTTGTCCGGCCCCCCTATTTTCAGGGGAATTCCATAAACAAAAACTGATTGTATTAATGATATTATAGATGATGACATGGCGTACCTGTTATAACCCAATATTTAATGAGTAATGCTAGGTAAACCTAAATGAGAACCTAAACTATCCGCCTGCTGATGTGGATTTCAAAAATTATTCATAAGTTGTCAAACAAAGTTCGAATTAATTTCAAAAATGCCATGACACATCAGCAGGTGGATAATTAGGTGCACAAAATATGTGTACTTAGCATTTTTCATATTTAATATATCGACTGTTGTTAAAAAAGAAAAAAATACAAAAACAAAGATTGCCATTTCAGATCGCCTACTCCTACCAATTTTTTCTCTTAAAAAATTAAAAGTAAAAAAAGGCCATAGAAGGCCATGGTGTTTGGTTACAATATTAATAAATGGAAGTAGCTGCTTGGTAAACTTCAAGAGGTCAGAGGCTGATTGTATTGACTTGTTTAGTTTATGGGGCAGGTATCACCAGCTTACATAATAGATAATCTCAACAGCGATGTGTAAACTAATTAGTTATAAACAACAATTATCTCATAGTGATAAACTAATCTATAAGTTCCAAGCCAGAGTCTTTGTTAATTCTGAAACCGAAGACACATTCAAACTTTACTTCAGATACACCCCAAATCTAACACCAGAAAAATAGTTAAATCACTTCTTGGAATCTTTGGTACAATCATACTACATGAAATGTAACAAAAGAGACCATTTTCAACACCGCGCTTAAATTATAATTACACCAGTTCTACACTAGTTCATAATGTGCAAGAATTTGTCAAGAAAATAATATACATTAATCTTAAAAGAAAGTTAATTAATACAAATTTATATTAGTGAATGGGAAGAAGTGAATACACAACCAAAGGAAAAAGAAAAAGTCTCCAAAATAATAATAAGAAGATGAAAGAAAGCGAGATAAAAACCTCTTCCCTTGTGGCCGGATGGCAAGGCCTATGGGTGTTATTCTCAGAGGTCTCAAGTTTGAATCTCAAGGGGGTGGCCACAAGTGATTCACCCTGACGCCCTGGTCTCGTGGGATTAGTCGAGGTGCGCGCAAGCTGGCCCGGACACCCACGGTTACCAAAAACCAAAAAAAAAAAAAAAAAAAAAGCGAGATAAAATGTGATATTATTATGTCATTGACAAAGAATTTAAAAAAAGTAAGAAAGATAAAATATTTGCATTAATTATGTCAATAATAGAATTAAATATTTATAAGTCATTTTTTAATAATCATTATTAATTTTAATGAGAAAAAATTATATGTTTCCATAAAAGGCACTGGGCAACAAATGGTCATGCCACGTGACATTAATCCATTTCTTTAAAATTCTATTTATCTTAGTGTGATATTTTTTATGACGATCATATGCAAGGACATTATGGGAGATATTTAATGTCCACAGACAGACAAGAATATTAAATTGACAGTCACAAAATCTGGAAATTAATTCTGGGCTGCAAGCCTGCAACTGCATTACTTTAATTTAGAGATGAATTCTAAACCACTTTCCAATGGTTTTCTAATTTCACAGCACGTGAAATTTATCTTCTTGTCACCAAAAATATGTGAGCTACGAAGACCAAAACAAAAACAAAAAAGTAGAAGATTTTCTAACACCCAGCTGATCATAAGAATTAGTGAATCTCAGTATATATGTGTATATATACCTAAAAGCAGTAGAGCCAATCAACCATTTTTTCTCAACCAAAGAAATTGAAGTGAGTATTTAGGTTGCCTTTAATAACCCAATTACACACTTATTTATTTTCAGTTTGCTTGATAACGTACCGCTTAATTGAAAAAGTAGCCAAAATTCTACTGGAAACTTTTAAGTAACAAATTTCTCATTACATATGTGTATATATACTTGAATAACAACATTTATAAGTAACCTACTGAAAGTTGTAGATTGTCTAACATCCAGCTGATCAGAAGAATTAGTGAATCTCAGAACATATATGTATATATACCTAAAAGTTTTAGAGCCAATTAACCATTTTTTCTCAACCAAAGAAAATTGAAGTAAGGGGCGTTTTTGATAAACCAATTAAGTGCTAAAAATGAAAAGTTTAAGTACTTATTTCTTTCAATGTGTTTGATAACATACCACTTGACATGAACTACTGAAAATTTTAAGTAATAAATTTCTACTGAAAAAAAAAACTTCACTTAATGTAGTTTATTTCAGTACTTGAAACATTAACTTTAGTTTCACAAATTCAAAAGCTCAAATTTTTCAGAACAAAAAATATAGTGCTTAATTTTAGTTTTATCAAACTGGAACTTAGGTCCGTTTGATAAAACTAAAAAAATTAAATATTGAAAATTATATGCTGAATTTTAAGTACTGTAAATTTTAAGCGATTGAGCTAATTTGTAATAGTGAAAATAGTGGTTTTCAAATATTGAAACAGACTACACTCAGTGATTACTTTTAGTAGAATTTTTTCACTTAAAATTTTCAGTGAGTTTTTGACTTTTTCTGCAAGTGGTACATCATCTCAAACGCAATAAAAAAAAGAATAAATACTAAAATTTTTACTTTCAGCGCTTAACTAGAATATCACACCATCCTTAGTGACCTATACCCATGAACACAAAATAGACTTGAGGGTACCAAGGATAAAATGGATTTGACAAAAAAAATTCTTTCACAAAATTAAAAGTTTCAGAATTGCACATAGAAATCCTCTCCTTCTTCGTTTTGTCTCTCTTCTCACTTTTGAGCCACTGAGGCCACAATCATATGTGAAATAATAAAGAAAGGAACAAATGAGTTGATAAATTAGCTAACTTAAGGGCTACTCTGAGTGAGTAGTGTACTATGTTGAAAAATATTCCTGTGTTTCTTTTGGCATTGTTGCCAGACCAGTGTGGAGTTAACTTTCCAAGAGGAGGCTAGCTTCAGTTTATTACCTTCTTTTGCACCAAAAGAAAGAAAATCATAAAACAACAAAATGCAGTATATGCAAACAAAAGTTGAACCCATAGAGAACAAGCCACTAACTTATTAGGATTACTTCTTTTTTTGCTAAGAGCTTGTTGGGATTACTTAATTAGGGTTTATTATTCAATGCAAAAAATAAGTTCAACCCGATCAATAAGAAAGAAAGAAGGAAAAAAAATAAACATTTATCAAACACTAAAGTATATAAAATTAGTTCATTTGTAACCACGTATTTTATAGCCTTTCCAAACAATCCCTTAATCTACAAGACATAATCCTCACCCAAACCACCAGAAAGTAGCATAGAAGAAGAAGAAAAAGAAAGACATGTTATATCCCAAAACGATGGAGAAAACTAAAATCAAAAGGAAATATATAGACACATAGTTAGATATATATACATATATATTTATATATGTAAACCCTAAATATATATATATGTAAACCCTAAATGTGGTCATCTTATAAAACATCAGCTCTTAGTCACCCTCTTCATCATGAAAACTTGTGGAACAAATATAGTTGAACCTAGACATTATACTCAAAATGAAGAACCATAATCAAAGGAAAATTTACAACACATACATATATATATGCACATATATGTATATATGGACTTTAATTAAATTATCATGTTCGCCACCACTCAGTCACTGATCTAATTCATAAAAACATATGAAACATAGTTGAACCTCTCCTCTCTCTCTCACCTCTCTTTTTTACCTCTAGTAAGGAGTGCGGCCATGAGCCCAACCAAAAGCCTCATGGTTCATCGGCACCCCACCATTAGGAACCAAATTTGGCGGCAAATTAAAAACCGCCGGCAAACCCGAAACATCACCCAACCCACCACCTTGCTGCTGCCCTCCACCACCACCACCACTGCCGCTGCCGCCCATCCCCGGTGGCGACCCACCACCACCACCACCTTCCTCTTCCTCCTCCAAAGGCAGCCTCTCATAAGTAGCATTCGAAAACGTTGAAGCAATCACCATAACCGGGCCGGCCGCCACCAATGATCCGACCACACTCCCGCCCACCACCTGACCCTGGCCACCCGCAAGGTATATGGTCAACCCGGTCGATCCAGGTGGTGCGGGTCCGGGTAAAAACGCCCCGGTTAGCGATAAAATCTCGAACCGGCCGTGCAACGCCATGACCGAACCGGGCGAAGACGGTTGTCTCAGAGTCACGTTTGTTACGGTCCCACTCGCGCTCAGAACGCAGACACCTCTCTGTCTCCGCCTCGAGAACTGTGCTATGCTCTCCGCCACGTCTGAGCCGTTTGACACCTCCATGACGTGGCTCTTCAGGGCGTTCGGGCTGTCCCGGGTCACAAAGATGGGTGGTTTCGGCTTGTTCTTCGAACCTGGCGGTCTACCCCTCGGCCGGCGGGTCCCGACCTCGATCGCCCCCTCTTTTGGCTCGTCGCTGTTCTCTCTCTCCTCTTCCTCGTCGCCACCGCCGTTCTCGTTCATGGATATGCCTAGATCTGGCTTCTTCAGGGCAGATGAACCGGCCGATGATGACGGTTCGACCCCCGGCAGACCCATCTGCCCAGTCCACCACCGGTTTGACATGTTTGGATTGTTAAGAAAAGTTGTAGGTGTAGACTTAAGATGACCCAGATGTGATTTTAGGCAGAAAATGGTTGTACCTTTAGATCTTGACAGAATTATCACCTATGTAGATATATACATATATTTATAGCATTAAGATCATATACAAGATCACCAAGTACTACACACAGGAGGAAGAGGTTTAGATGGGTAAGAGAGAGAATAACTAGAAGATTAAAGAACAAGTAAAGATCTAAGATGGAAAGAGAATAGTGTATATATATAATTATACTGTAATATAATTATATGTAGCAGCCCTTTTAATAGAAGCAATTAGCACAGAAACAAGTGTAGAGCTGGGACTTAAACTGTATGAAAAGAAGATTTTACATAGAATATGGTTAAAGCTTTAGATCTTGACTGAATTCTCAACTATAGATTTATATATATATATATATTACCATTAAGATCACATACAAGCTTAAGAAACAAAGAAGAGGAATAAAGAGAATAACCTAGTAATTAAAGATCTAAGCTGATCAAATAAAAATATTTATATATGTATATATAAGACAGACCTCTTTACAGAAATAGGTGTAGAGAGCTGAGAGTTGACTGTATAAGAAGAGATGTTGATGATGGTGATTTAGAGGAAAGCTGAATTAGAGAGATTTTCTCTCTCCAATTGGGTGGAAGTTTTTAGGTTGTGGTTTATGTGTGTGTGTCAAAGTACCTAGTGGAGCTCTATCTAGTTCTTGTTTTTCTCTCACTAAAATGTTTCTCTCTCTTGCTTTGTGAAATGAGAGATAGGGTTCTTGGAAATTAGGGTTAGTGAGTGTGGGGTCGCGTGCGCTTTAGAAAATGGGGTGCACGTCTTTCTCTCGCTCCCCGACGAATATAAGCATATAATAATACATATATACATGCATATTTTATATACACAACAAGAAGAAAGAGATTAACAATGAGGTGATCTTTAAATTTTATTATTGGATTGGAAAAGTGGCATGCGTAGGGATGGACATGAGGGGAAGGTATTTTTAGGGAGGGAAGATGTGGGAAATAAGAAAAAGAGTGTTGATAAACTTTTACCAACCAAACATACCAACCAATAAAGAGTAATACATGTAGCATTTAATGTTGTACATGTAAGCGTAAAGAGAAGTGATGATACCGAATTTTGGGTCAGAGATAAGAAGAAGAAGACAAGAGAAATTGTATATGGTTCGGCCCTGTCAATGACTTAATGAAGAGACCTACGTTCACGTGATGTGTCTATGCACCAGGGCCGGCCCTGAGATTTTGAGGGCCCTACTCGAACTTCTAAATGGGGCCCTTTGTATATTAGCATAAATATTACAAATATTATTTATTGATTACTTAAAAAATAAATTTGGGTTAGTATTTTTAAGAGTGAGCCATGCCTAAAGGGGGGCCCTAAGCGGCCGCGTGTGTCGCTTCCCCTCAGAGCCGACCCTGCTATGCACTTTCACTATGTTATGAAATAGCCGGGGATTTTTGATGAACCAACAATAAACTGGAGCTACCAGAGATCGGTCGGGGTGTCTACACAAAGCTATAATGAGTATTGCACAGAAGGGTAATTGATCCTTCAATTGATTCCCCATCTGGGGGCGAGAGGCCTCTTTTATATTGGCAAGAGTCCGTCAAGCATGAAAATTGTATTTGATAAGGCAATACAATCTAATTAGATGTGATTACCACAAAGTGCGCGAGTTTCCTAATTAGATTAAGAAATAATATTGACTTTTCTTTTAACTTGTATAGGAAACTGTCTGGATGAATCTGGATTACGCTTCTAGGCTGACCTGAGTTGTCTTGGAAGGAACCGGTCCCACGCGGCGTTCCCGACTCGTAGGTCGGGTTGTTGGACCAGTCGGGATATCTCTGCCGCTGACCGGGTGCTACTCAGTGTGGCCACCGAGTCTTATTCTCATTAATCGGATATCTTTATACGTATCAAGAAGTATATATATATATATGTATATATATATATATATATATATGAGTATATTATTAAACTCCCAAGACAAAAGACTAGAGATGTGAATACGAATCAACAATTTTACGTTTTACCATTATATTCTGTATATATGTTGCGTAATGTCATAAGTTTAAGGAATAAAAAAAGAAAAGTCTTTTGGAGGGTGGGCTGTAACTATTAAGCAGGTTAGTCGTCCGAGCATCTCCAATATATATATATATATATATATGATATTATTTTGTTCATGATAAATTTATATTTTGTAATGTTAAAGAGCTTAAATATTATATTTTGATATTTTTGTTCTAATACTACATTCTTAAATAAATGTTATTTTATGATATATTGATTATTATTGTTGTACTTTAGATTGTGTGTTTTGTACACCTTTTTATTGGAATAAGTGTAAAAGTTAAATTATAACATTAATCCAAAAGAAAACTTCTTCAATGCACCTTCTATCACTCTTCTCAAATTATAGCAATGCTATTCTTGCTCTCAAATTTGAGAGAAAGAATAACATTGCTATTTTTTGAGAGAAGGAATAGTAGTGTATTGGAGAAATGGTTTTGAGCATTCATGCTATAATTTGACTATATATGAGAAATAAAAGGTGCATTGGAGATGCTCTAACACCCAATAAATTAGAATCTCATTTTCTTTATGGGTCTTCTAGTTATAAGTCCAAAATTTGGAACTTGTTTGACTAGAGATTCTTTTCTAAAACAGTTCTATATATTAAAATGTCTTTTGATAATTTTTTTGGTCCAAAATAAGACATGAAGAAACATATATCCATACTAGTTGAAGGCCTGCGCGTTGCGCGAGAAATTTAATTGTGTCATTTCGTGTGGTTTAAGTGATTGTTAAAAGTGTATAATAAGATGTTAAAACGGTTAAATATTGTAAATGTAGCTATTTTATCTAAACTTTTCCTATGGAAAAAGTTGATAATTCTGACTATCTTGTAAATGAGTAGTAAAGGTACCTAAAAAAGCATAACTTAAAATATATGACACGAGTAGGGTATTTCTCCTAAAAAAGGACATGAATGTGTTTGTAGACCTTAATTTATATTCGAATACAATCTATAAATCCTAAATTTCAGGGAAGAAGTTGACCAAAATGTAAATATTAGTGACCAATTCATAAATAGCCACTAAAATAGCTACTTTATTTGACATTTTTTGAAGTGAAGTATAAATATCCTAGAACTTAAATTTTAGAGAAGAAGTTGACCAAAATGTGAATATTAGTGACCGATTCCTAAATAGCCACTAAAATAGTCATTTTTTTTTACTTTTTTTAGTGAATAATAAATATCCCAAAACTTGCTGATCCAAATGCAATTATACATATTACAATATATAAATCCTAAATTTGAGAGAAGAAGTTGACCAAATTATAAATATTAGTGATCGATTCCTAAATAACCACTTTTTTTGACCTTTTTTTGAAGTGAATAATAAATATCCCAAAAAATATTGACCCAAATGTAATTAGACACAAGATTGTTGATTCAAACCTCATTTGAGACAAGAAGTTGACCAAATTATAAATATTAGTGACCAATTCCTAAATAGTCACTTTTTTGCTTTTTTCGAAGTGAATAGTAAATATCCCAAAAATTATTGACCCAAATGTAATTAGACACAAGATTGTTAATTGAGAACTCATTATTATATTAAATAAAATTTCAAAAGCTGACTTGAATGTATTGATTTGTTTTGAATGACAGATTTACCATCACACAAATCAATATATCCTTACGAAGTATAGATAGATGTATGTGTAATTATGGTGTAGTGAAGGACAAAAGAGGAAGTTCATAACCGACCAGTTCTCCAAAACCGTGAGCAGTTTTTGGAGTTTTTGGTATTTTAGGGGTTTACATTTTCAACCAAGGGTATAATCGAGAAGTACAAAAATTGGACATGGACAATTTTGAAAGTTCTTAAAATTTGACATACTTGTTTATTAAGGTGTTGTCTTCTTATATATAGTAATAAAAATATCTCCTCATCCAATTAATAAACATAAAATGGATATTTGTCCTAGACTCATGCAAAATTTTATGCCATGTTTCTTAATCTATTTTGTCATTTCTCAAATTCGTAACCTTCCATTTCTACTTCACATTCATTTCGGAGAAAAAGAATGGAGCATATAATAAAGTGTACAAAATACTGATTTTTTTTTCTTCAAAAAATTGTGAGAAATTTTACAAAATAATCAAAATGTTGATGTTTCCAAATAATAAAAAAACGATTTGAGAAATTTCACAAGGTGTTCAAAATACTGTGAATGTAACATAAGCTTTTTCATAAAAATGTTTGAGAAAATTCACAAAGCACGTTTTGAGAAAATTAACAAACAATTTTTTTTTTCTCGACAGAATTAAACATTTTATTTGCACAAGATAAAGGTAAGTACACATAAAAGGAAGCAAGACAGTAACTTAATTGAGACCTCAAGTTCAAAGATTGACAAACAATTAACTTGGAAACAAAATCGATCAAACAGGGCCCAAAAAAAAAAAAAATTGGAAGTCTTACTGATGCAGGACAATATTCAACAACATTTTGATGTATTTTTATATTATTGTAATTTTCGTTTTCTAGGATTGTATTTCCATGTTTTAAGCTAGTTTTAGAATTTTAATTACTGAAATTAAGTCCTAATAGGTTAGCATATATGTTAAGAGTATTTTCAAAAGGTTATGACTTGATTTCTAAGTTTTAAATAGTCATTATAATTCGTGTGTCAATAAGGAAAACGAAAATCATGTTTCTTTTACATCTTAGTTGATTTAAATTCGGAAAAAAGTTTATTAGCATTATAAATAAGTGATGTAAACCTCTTACTGGGGAGCTTTTGGTGATGGAATAAAATTATACTGAGAGAGTATCTTTTATTTCCAATTGTTTCGTGGCATTAATATGAGAAATCAACAAGATGATTGAAGCATATTCTCGGTGTTCTTAATTGGTGAATCAACGAGATTAGAGCCTTGTTTCTGATATATATTATTGCAACAATCAATAGGTCTAAGAAGGCTACCCATCTCGTCCTTCTCATCTTCCACTACTGCACTGCATCACTCACCCCTCAACCCACGATTCAAAACACAGACAAAAACATTATATTTAAAAAAAAAATCGTACTAGTAGATTTGAGAAATTTCTCTAAACAAAATTTATAAATTGTTAGTGAGAAAATTCTCAAAACAAAATTTACAGATTGATAGTTTGAGAAAATTCTCAAAACAAACTATAGAGAATGAACTGAATTATAGATTAAGAGATAAAAGTAAAATAATTTGCCATACAAAGATACCTCAAAATGAATCTATGCTTGTGCATAAATAAAATGACTCAACTCCACAGATTGAGCATACCCTATCACGTACACCAAAAATCCATGAGCGACATAGGTCACCGAAAATGAAGAGCAACAAACAATAAAGGAGATCAAGAACACATGATAGATGAAACTATAGAGGAAAGAGAAAAAAAGAAAAAAAAGGCAGCCGAAGATGGTGGCACAACGAACAACAAGGGAGACAACAACAAAGGATCAACTAATTAAGAAGGAGGAGGAACATCTAGTGGAGCCTCGATGGCAGTTCACATGATTGAAGGGTTTTGTTAAATATCTTCACCATCTTAGTATGTAAAAGGGTACATTAGTCCAGAATACATCTAAAAAAGGTAGATGAGGGATTTAAACCACATTAATTAAGTAATTTACAATTACTAAGGGACCTTTTAATATTCCAAAAGCATTTTACAGGAATTTTTACCACTAAAGATTAGGAATGAGGGATTTTTGGTAAATTTCTCATTTTTCATCTGTTGTCAAGCAAAAAAGAAATTACTCCTGACAATATCTATTCTATTTTCAACAAATCTAAACTCGTAAGAAGTATTGCCTAAACAAGGCCCTCATTAACAAAACTATTTCTAGAACAAAAAGTCCCCCACCCCCCCTTTTCCAAAAAAAAATTTAATCTTCTTCAAACCTCCAAGCCTATCCAAATCTTTTGACCAAAGACAAAAAAACGAAGAAGAAGATCATAAAACATATTTTTTTTTCCTATGCTTCTCTCTGGACCTTTCTATTATTTACCAGGTTTCTATCTTCTTTAACAAGACAAGTTTTATTAAATAGTCCTTATGCAAAGAGAGATACAAACACTCCAACCTAGAAAATACAATGCGCCAAAACTATATATCCACTGGTATCCAAACAAAAACACCCCAACAAGAGTAGAAAAAGCATTTCCTAAATCAAGATTGTCCCAAAACCAACAATTCAATCCATAAAGGTTTTTTTTTTGATCAGCATCAATATTATAAAAATGGACAAGGTCCATAAGAATTACATCCAAAAAGACAATCCATAGAATTTGCCAAGCCCCAAAATAAAAGGCACCTACAAAGGCCACAATCTCTAAACAATCAGTAGCCAAAATACTGCACACACAACTCTGCAGAAACCAAACTGCAGAAACAAAAGCCTCCCCCATGCTATCTACTGAACCTGATATCACAATACACTCCCTTACACCTTAAGGTCTCAAAACCCAAAGAGAAACACCTTCAGCATAATAACATCAAAGTACACTAAACCAGCAACAGAGGGAATCAACCAAAACAAGCTTAAAACCTTTGTAAACATCCCAAAAGAGCACCATTACTTGACCACCGATCCACAAACCATGACTCAACACCAGTTAACATAAAAACAACCACTCCGTACCAGAGCCTAAAAATTGAAACAGAGAACCCAAATACAGCATTGAGCACCCAATAGACCAAAATGCCTTAGAGTTTGACTTGTTAGATTTGTTGTTGATGTTATTTGAGACAAAACGATTTTGCTTCGCGTGTTTCTATGCTGTCCTTGTCACCACCTCATATATGGTTGGGAGATCATGTACCATATTAAAGAAATGTTTCCTAACAGCTTTGACACCACCAATGGAGCACCAAAATAAGAGGACCCGACAAGTATCCATGCGTTACTGTGGACAGCACCCTAATAGAGCCAATCCTTCTCTTGCATCTCTTAGCCAACTTGCAAAATCCTCACAAGAAACCAATTGACCAACCAAAATCAATGATCAGACCACCCAAACCAAGTTCACTTCATTCCACCTAAATCCCTCCTGAAAACCATCAGAAAACTATGTCGGACTCATCTTCTGACTTTTGCTCCATTGAGCACATCACAAGAAGAACCAATTTGAATGTGAGACAATCAGATTTTTTCAACAGCCTTAGGGAATCACCACCAAGCCTTGAAAAAATCCTGTCTAGAGACCCCCATCTTAGCCAACGAATCTGCACAATGGTTTGCTTCTCTAAGTGCATTTGCGAAAATTACATTCCCAATATTGATAATACACGTGTCAATATCATTCCAACATTTCCACAAATTCCATGGCCTAGAGACCGGGTTCAAAACCCATGAAATGGCATTTCTCGAGTCCGATTCGATGATTACACCTTTTCGCCCCACCCACTCCGAGGCCATAAAAAATTTCAATGCTTGGGATATAGCATAGACCTCAGCTTCGTTAGAGTCAAGAATCCCAAGGGGGCCATAAAAAATTCCCTGTATAGTACCCGTTTCATCCCTACACACTCCACCACACCCAGCCAAACCTGGTTTACCCCAAGCCGATCCATCCACATTGATTTTCAACATTCCACCAGGAGGGTTTACCCACCGAACTCCACTCCTATGATTTGCTATATTCACATCGACCCTTTTGTGAAGTCTAGTTGGATCCTCACACCATTCATTAAAAGAATAAATGAATTTAGTATCCAACGCTTGTACCCAATGGAAAGATCGAACTTTATTAAGTTCAACAACTTCGGAAGTAGCCCAGGATTTTCTATTAAAGATCACTTCATTCCTAGCCAACCATATAGTCCACAACGTGACTACTCCCACCGACCGCCACCAATCCTTTTGATCACTAGGAAAAAATAATCCATCCCACTGTACAATCCAAGACTCTATATTCATTGGTGACACCCATAAAACTTTCCACCACTTACAAATCTCGCACCAAATATCCCAAGACCACGAGCATAGCATAAGCACATGATTACTACTCTCCTCCACTTGAGAACACCAAGGACATAAAAGCTCCCCAGTGTCCACATAGACGCCTCTCTGGAAAAGAAAGGACTTTGTAGGGATTTTTTCTAGGATTGCAAGCCATAAAAAAACACAGTACTTTAAGCGGAGCTTTAATTTTCCATAAAATAGAGGACCATGAACTTAATGAATGATTCTTTGCCTTTTCGATCATCAAGGAGCACTCTTTGACTGAGAATATCCCATTCTTGCTACCACACCAAACTAAGCCATCTCTTTTATTCGGAACGATTTTCACTTCTTCCATTACACGTAACAACTTCAATTTCTCCTCAAACTCCCATTGGAATAGATTTCTTCTGAATGACAATACCCACCCAGATTCCGATGAGAACATATTTGCAACTTTGCCATTCTTTGCTGTTGATAGGGAAAACAGTCTAGGATAATCAAACTTCAGCGGATTATCACCAAGCCATCTATCATTCCAAAAAGAAATCGATCTCCCATCACCCAATATCCACCGGCAACTATGAAAACCCACCAAATTGCTGAAACTCGGCCTATCAATAATACCCATAATATCTCTCCACACCCTTGATGATTTACTACAAGAAATATGTTTCGGAAAACTCGATTCTCTATTCAGCCCATATTTCTCACATGCAACTCTTCTTCAGCACTTATAACAGCAATGAAATTTGTGAAAGTATTAGATAAGATGCAAAATATAGAACTTGGCCCCCATTAATCAAATTCCACTTGACTTGAGCAAAACCAATTAGCAAGAAGAGATCAAACTTCCCCATCAACATGACCACTTGGTTCCAGAACCCAGCATGATAACCAATAAAAATAAAAATAACAGCAGTCTCACAAAACTGCAGCAAATCACGGACAGCCGCACATCAAAATGGTTCACCACAATCGGTATAAGGTCTACGGTCATCAACTTCTCGCCTAGTTTGATCTCACAATCCTTATATATCGTAGGCGTTGCTACTGGTGTCATTTTCATATTATTTTTTTAAAAAAATGTTTATTACTTTTGCAGGGTCAAAATAGAATTCTGAGTTTTATTAGGAGTTGGACTATAAATTAGGAAATTAGTGGTTAGTCACATTGCCATGTGCCGTGTTTGTATATGAATTTACCTAGTGATTGACACGAGTGTGTTGTATGTCATTAGACTATGATCAGTAGGTGCATATGTATGTATATATATATTAGTGCATATATTAATACCTAGCATTTAAAAAGACTAGTCTAGGGATTTAAAACATACCAATCCATGTGTGTGTGTGGTAGTAAAGTTGGTGAAGGCTAGCTAAGGCCATGTTTGGCCTTGGCTTAGGGAGGAGATGCATGGCTAGTAAGTCCATGTTTGGGAAGGCTATTCAACTGGTTTTTAATTGGTATATTTAATTCAAATACAGGGGTTGTGTACAATATGCTTCCAAATCTCTGGAGTATTTCCTTATTATCTATCCTGTACTCTTTTAATTTGGAGTTATACTGTGCTTTCATTTGGAATCTATGAATCTCTGGGAAATGTGTTGGTAGAAAGTATGTTGACTAAATACTACGGCACTGACGGGTATATGAGTAAGGAGCACCTGCCAAGAGCCAAAAGTCCACAGACCAGAAAAGTCATGAGTGTCTTGGTAAAAGGTGAGGTGAGGCAAGGTGACTCTTGCTATATTACCACGAGGAATCCTGGTATGATGCTCTTAGGGGTGAGCGATTGACTGTGGGATAGGTGTATTTTAAACCTATCAAATTGTATATTATTTATTCATTGAGCTGTTTATTCCTGTCATATTGTATACTTCCCCGTGTGTTATTGGTAAATGCAGGTAACACCAGTTGCTGAGTAAAGGGAAGGAATAGAATAAAGTCAACTGGAGCGCTGTATAGAGTACCGCGGGGGTTCGGGCTAGTTGGTTTTAATTATGTGAGGGGAATTGCTGTAATATTTTGTACAATTCAAGTGTAATTATTTTGTGGTTTTGAAATAATTTGATTATTTATAATTTTAATGTAAATATTTCAATAATTTTAGAAAGTGGATCCGGGGTGTGACAACTGGCTTACTAAGAGGTACAACAATGGATAATTCATATCCTAAATGTGCCGATCTAACATTCAAATGTTCAACAAAATGATGCGATACAATGAATGCGTAGATCCCGAATCAACGAGTATGAGTGCTAAATGCGAACTTATAGGCACTATATCTGAGACCACGGTATTCGCAGTAGCTACATCTCCATGATTCATCTGATATGACTTTCTCTGATGTTACTCTGTCCCTTGTCTCCTCTCATTGGTTTGCTTAGGCTTCGAACTGCTAGAAGCCATAGAGCTAGCTCCTTGTTGTGAACGTTTCCTCGGACAATCTTTGGCTCGATGTCCAACTATACCATAATTAAAACACTTGATTTGTGAGTTTGGTGTAAAACTTGCACTACTCATCCCTTGGTTCCTATTCTGAATGTTAGTCATGAAACATCGGCATGTATGTGGTCGGTTACAAAGTGAACACAATAGTATGTTACTTGGTACCCTCTTGGGTTCACTAAAACTAGACCCAGAGTCTTGTGTAAACTACCTTTTGAAAGATCCACCCTGGTTCCTGTCACCACCCTCATAACCCCGCTTGCCTTGCTAATTCTGTCTAGATCTCTCCATTCCACTTTCGGCAATAAATGTCGTTTGTTGCACCGCTGCAACGGTCGAATGTTCATATGTCTCCACCCTCAAACGGATGTTCTCCCTTAATCCTTCCTCGAACTTCCTTGCACTATCTTCTTCCATTGGCACGGACCCTTTCCCAAATCTCAATAGGGCATTGTATTTCGAAGTGTACTCGGTCACAATCATGTTTCCTTGTCAAAGATTATCGAACTCTCTCTTTTTCATGTTGTGAACGGCTCACAGAAAGAATCGGGCGATTGAACTCTGCCTTGAATCCCTCCTAAGTAATCGGTACCCCTTAATCCAACACATTAACCCACCAATTCTGGGCTTCACCCTTGAGCACGTCAGTTGCATTCTCAATCTTTAGTGTATCGAGACAGACCTGAAAATCCTCTCCATATCCATAACCCAGTGTTTTGCTAGCATCATGTCATATGTCCACCCCTACTCTCAAGTGCAGGTACCATCACTATTGGTGCCATCTCAAAGTGAAGTGTTGGAGGTAATCGTTCTGATATGTCCTGCATCAAGTTTCCGATGTTTCCTATCATCTCTGCCAAATGGTTTATATGAGCATGTGGTGATTGTTCACGTTCGCCATTCATGATTCTCAACCTATCAATTCCAATGCATAAATACTATGCATGTATGCCAATAATTGTAATTATGTATATATGACAAGATACCATATGCATCAACATCTCTACAATATGTGGATGCATTATGGAGTATACGTCAAATCACTCAACACTTTACTCGTTATCGAACGTCCCCAAAGTTTTGTTACCTCTTGCTCTGATACCAATAAATGTCACAACCCATCCCACTACACGTGGAAATAGGACACGTGGCACGCCACCAAGGCTCATCCAATTCCATTAAAGGTCTTAGTAGCAGAAAAAAATAAGTAGAATCCATAAAATCAGAGTTATAAAAAGTTTTTCCCATTTGAACCTACTTAAAGAAATCATTCGTTTTGGAAACAGTAATCCATTTGACTGGGTCAGGCCTCTAGTCGACTAGATTGAAGCTACAGAAAACATTAACCCAGCAGTCCCAAATCAGTCGACTAAGACTTGAGTTCGGTCGATTGTAGGTTCTAAAACCCAGTCGACTGGGACTCGTCCGGTTGACTGCTCTGAATCTAGCAGAATGTCAAGTTTTTGAACCACTTTCTAATCGACTGTTTTGTTACCCCCAGTCGACTGTTTCCTTTGAAAACAGAAAAGATAGTTCATCCAAATAGGCCTCCAGTCGACTGTTTTCTCCACTATAGCTCATTCTGCAGAAATCTCAGTCTAAGTTATCTAAACTCAAACGCGAATTAAAGTACGCACATCCACTCATCCCAACATAGTTCTAGCAATGTTACAACATCATTAAAGTATAATTACAAGGGTTTACAATACTACTAATCCATTCTGAAGTTCAAGTTAAACACATGGTTTTTTTGACTTCTCCAAAACCCTTATAACAGTTGGGAAAGGAAATACAAAAGTATGACTAAGAGACGTCCTTAGCAACTCATCAGCCTCACTCTTCTCGCTTCTTCTTCCCTTTTATCTTATCACCTGCAATGGAGTAAGTCTCCACTGCTCAGCTATATGCTAAGTGCACAATTCTAAACAAATGCTTATATGACAATTCATGCTCTAAACATCAAAGCACATCAAAATAGTCTCCAGAGTGAGAGATACGCATTCATTCGGTAATGAAACTATGAAATTGATGCCGAGGTGGGCCTTATCCCAACCACTCATCTAAAGTGTCCTGGTAGGGTCTTCTCTCAAACCATACACTGTAGCTGTCGCTACAATTTAATCCTCAAACATCGAGGAGCCTACCCCCACAATGAAATTGTACCAAACTCCCCATCGACCCACATAAACACATAACATGCTCACCTAAACAGTTATACATAATTTTCTTGTATTTTCACGTGCATAATTAATGGGCCTAATTAATACATAAATTTCGCCCAGATCAAATAAGATATTTAAAACATATAAATTTCTTATAAATCATAGGTCTAGAATTCATACTTTAAGCTATCGTTCTATAACTTCGGGGAAGTACTAGCATACCAAAACAATGCCGAATCTCTGTTTATACCAAAATCTACAAGTTTTACAAGGTTTTTCCCAAATTCCTTGAATTAGAATTTTCACAAAACTATGCTAAACAAGGCTTAAGAGGTATTAAAACGAAGCCCTTATCTTGAGGAGTCCGAATATGAAATTTGGTGAAAAACAAACGGGCAGGAGTCCGACGATTTGTGTCGAGAAGCTCTAAGCCTCAAAATCCCTAAATATCCCTTAGGCTCTCAAGTTGATTTTGTCAGATATTTTGACAAATATCTCACAACTTCTATATAGAGCCACATCTCTTGGAAATTATATTTATCTCCCTACGAGTTTTCAAAACTTCTAATTATTCCATGAAACGTCTTACACATCTAATTTATTACTTCATGTGTTTAAACTATAAATTATAAAAGTTTTTATCTAAGTTCCGTTTGTCGCCGTAATTACATTCCGAAAACTAATTAATTTCGTAGAATTTCTAGATAACCTACCTTTTATGCAATGCATCTTATTGGTTATCACTAAAGCAATCCAAATGATATTAAACAAGAATCAGAGCTATCAGTAACTGTACTACATAGGTAAATTTACTATTCATAACTACCAGATATGCCAAATAACATTTAATCACATAAATTTCATTTGAATCATTTCAAAGCCTCATTGATTACCCATCTCCCATGTCCTCCAGTCAACTATTCATCTCAATTATTAATCAATATTAATAATTCCAGAAATCAAATATGTATTTAAAAAGAATATATTTTTCTGGGACAGGTGTGACAACTCTCCTCTCAACCATCGAAGCCATGATCAAAGAAGAACACAGACCAAATCAATACAAGAAATTCCATCGCCCTCAACCATCGAAGCCATGATCAAAGAAGCAACCTCTGCTTTGGGTAGCCCCCATATTTTTTTTTCCTAAGCAGCAAATTTTAGAACACCCAATGTCACAGGCCAAAACAGTACACCAAAAACACCCAAACATCTGGCACATGCCAACACACAATTTGGAAAAATCAAGAAGGAACGCACTCCAAAACAAAGCCAAATACAAAGAAACAACACAAGCTAGCCCCTATAAAGAAACTAAAATCTGCAGCACAACCTAAGAACCGAAAAAATCTCGTAACAACAGCTCCCTATCAACTTACTCTGATGTCTAGCATCAGAAGGCGGCGCAACAAAAAAACCCAAAACCCGCCCCAATCTCAAGAAAACAGCAACCCAGCAGTAAACTCACAGCTCCATTGAAAAGGGACCAACTTGAATAACCTTATGGACAACCAAATAACAAAATCTTTGAGCAATTCTGTACAATCACCTTTAGCTCAAAGACTGAACAGCAGCAAAAGCAACCACTAGCCAGAAAACCATGAATAAAGGCTATTATTATTCCCCCAATTAGTAAAATTTAACTTGTGCCGTCAAAGTTTCAAAAATCACAGCCCCATTTGATCCCATGTACATCCTAGCATTCATTAGCCTAAATCACGTAGTTGCATCCCATTGCATTTGCTTTGGAAAAAAATTCCTCGGACCGAAGCACATAATCCAGTTGGAAGCAGTTCCAATGCCTCCATAAGATGGCTTTTTACTTCCTTGGTTTCCTATTTTTTGGTAGGATAATGTTTGATATAATGAATTTTCCCACCTCAACATATGATCTGAACTTCTACTTTGTCTTCTCATGTTGGAGTTACATATCATATCTTCTAATCTCGCGCTTTCTTCTCTCCAGTGACCAGCCATCTTATTTCCAAATATAGAAATTAACTTATGCGATAGGAAAGCCCCATTACACAAAATGAAATGCACACCAAACACACCCCAAAAAAGAGTGAGAAGCACTCCTAAATCTCATAAAAGAAAACCCGAAAGGAAATAACACACACCAAAGACCCACCTCATACCCCAATCACTTGTAGTAAACTTGCTACAACCAGCCTTATTTCCAAATACATAAATTTTATAACTCACGCGACAGGAAAGCCCCATTATACGAAATGAAACGCACACCAAACATACCCCAAAAAAGAGTGAGAAGCACTCCCAAATCTCATAAAATAAAACCCGAAAGGAAATAACACAATCACCCATACTATTAAAAACATCTTTCATAATAAATCTTCCCTTTTTTCTTTGAATCTCTGATGTTGTCAAAATCAAGATATAAAAGTATTCTTTACTTTTCAAAGGATTTGCAGTGTGGAAGTAAAGGTCGAACCCACAGAGATTGATTACTACAGCGACTTAATTTTAAACCTAAGTCTAATTAATTATGAAAAACGGATTTTGATTTGGATTTAATTAAACTAATAACAATAAAAGTAAATCTAGACTATGGAAGCAGTTAAAAGTGTTTTTAATAAATATGTAAAGGAAACCTAGGATTGCGAATCCACCACTAGTTTCATAATAGGAATATCTATGAATTACTTTAGCTTATTACGTTGGATGAATATGGGGAATTGTAGCTACAAGCCCAATTCCTCCGACAAGAAGATAATCATGGTTCAAGCACCAACATAATCCATCTGCGGATAGCACGAATCATCTCACACTAAACTAGGGTTGTGATCTAATCCGTCTAACCTAGGCATGGACTATTCGGATACTTGATAGCACGAATCACTAAAGCACCATCACATGTAAACAATCTAAACAAGCACAGCAAGAATAGATCGTTGAGCACATCACAGTCAAAATAGATCTAAGACAAGAATAAATTCCGAAAGCAATGATTTAATCAATGTAAGTACGATTTATTTATAAAAATCCTCTAAACATGTGACTGTCATCCATACATAATAAAACTAAAATAAAAACATAAATAAAACCCTATTACTCATCTAGGGCTTCATTGAAACCCTAGATCAATGATCTAAGCTGCCATAGAAGTAGAAATCAGCAAGTAGTTGATGGAGGAGGCCATGGAAATCCTTGGTCTTCTTCTTCTTCTCCTTGCTTCTCCCTCTTCAAGGGCTGGAAGTATATGTGTATATGGCTGTCTATGAATGTGTATAATAGTTGCCAACCCTCTAATTGAAGTAAAAAAGAGTTTATGTAGATTTACAACATGTTTTGGAAGCCTTTACAACTCGAAACGGATTGAAACGCATGTAATTTACAGTCTGGACGTCGTTTAGCAGTCTCGTTTGCACAGGAGTCTTCAGTATACTGAAATACGCAACTTTGATTTTTGGGCATATCGCGCGAGCGGGTCGCGCGAGCGCGACATTGGGTACCTCGCGCGAGCGGATCGCGCGAGCGAGCTCTTGGGGGTCTCGCGCGAGCGGATCGCGCGAGCAGTTTCTGGATTCTCGCGCGAGCGGATCGCGCGCGCGATTCTTGGATTTCCGCGCCCGCGGGTCGCGCGCGCGAAGTGTCTTTTTCAGCTTCCTTCTTCCTGCTTTTTCACCTTGTTTAGCCTGGTTCAGTTGATTTCTTCCAAAACCTGTCAGAAACTAGAAAACAGAGTAAAAATATACAAAAACAGGATAAAAAGGTACTAACAAATGCTCGTTAAAGCGTATAATTAGGATTAGTTCTCTCCCGATCACACCCCCAAACCTACATTTTGCTAGTCCTCGAGCAAAACTAAAATAAAAACTACAAATACAAATCTATTCCATTTTCGTATGGATCACGATTGCATTTAGCGTATGCAACAAGCCTTTTAAACCCCTAGGTGTCCCTAGTCGGACGAGTGAAGTCTCGTGAGGGTTCTCGTCAACAAGTTACCCACAACCATATTTATTAACTTGTAACCTTAAAGAGTTTTATTAAAAATGAAAAACAAAACATTCAATACTCCTTATTATAACACAATGATTCGAAATAGAATAACGAACATAAAGAAATAGAATCAAATGTCTACATACATCATGAAGAAACCATCTCAAGCACATGCATCGTATAAATCAATAGAGTTTCTCATAAAATCGCACGTGTGTGATATGGTAGTCAGATGAACACGCTCATGTCATGAACATGGAATATACTTCAGATAACCATCTAACTATGTCTTGACTACGAATCTCACAATGAATTACACTCTCAAATGAAACACTCAGAAACATGTGTAATTTTTCTAATATATGTGAGCAAAGGAAATATATTTTCAAAACGAATAACGCTCACATATGCCATGAAAAAGACGCATGACACGAAAGAACAGTAGTCTCATGGATAGGATGCCAATAATCAAAAGAAATTAATCATTACCATGTTTTAATCCCCTCCCATCATTTACATATCCGAACCATGTTTCCTAGGATCAAATAGGACTTTTTCAAAGGTTGTAATGTGGCTCAGGTACTGGAAAAGGATAGAATGGATATAACAAGTAGTTTCAGAATGGCATTGTAAGGCATGTTCGATCTCTTTCATTCTTCTTCTACAAATTTTTCATCTTTTCTTTCTTTTCCTTCCTTTTCATTCATTTTTTCTTTCTTTTCAACCTTCTCTTCTTTATTTTGTTTCTTTTCCTTTTTCTTTTCTCGCTTCTCAAATGAATATGCATTGAATAACAAAGCACCCACCCCAAACATCATCTTATTTTCTTCTTCTCAATCAACACATCGCCTTAATACTACTAAAAGTTGATCACTCTTCCAGTGGTATACTCCAAGTTGATCAGGTTGGAGCTTTTTAAAGAGGATAATGGTGAACAAAGAAAAAGAGGCATTTTAACGGCTCAAGGGGTAAACTAAGGAAATTTTATCTTTTATCGGTCGGCAATAAACAAAGAGGGCCTAAAGTCATTTCCTAGGTAATACGATTCTTCAACATGTACGATGGAAGATTATTTAGCATGGTAACAAAGATTTTACTTGACTATCAACCAAAACAAGAATAATGAGACTAAACAACAAGTAAATGCGCTATTTCAATGAAATTCGACAAACACAATGTATTTATAACCCTCAAAACAGAAAAGATAGGCTCAAAAGCTCACTGGGTTTAGTCTCCACCATGTGTTATCTAGAAATCCGAATCATATTATAGTTCACAACCTACATGTATTCTAATGACTACGTGCAGTGCATAAGTTTATGTGCAAATCTATGATATAAAACTACGATTCAAATGATACATAACTTAAAACGTTTCAACATGACTTCAGTAAATATTTCATCACATATTTCATTGTTTATCATTCTATAACAAATCACATTACATACTAAGAAGTATCGGATTAAAATTGCAGAAACCGTCGGTAATCATCGTTTATTTAAACACACGTATTGAAAATTTTAAAATTTTAGTGCATAATAACGTTAGTGCATAATAACGTGCATGTGTGTGCATACCCCCAAACCTAAACCTTTCATTGTCCCCAATGAAACAATAAAACGAAAGAAAAGAGAGTACATAAGATAGGAACGATAATACCTCGATTTCGACAATGGCAACCAGGTGAACACAAAGGAATATGACAATAAAGTTCAATGTTACCTGTGACTACTAGATAAATGAAAAGAACTACAAAAGAATAGGAAAAGAAACAGAAATATAAAATAGAAATTGGAAAACTAAACTAAATTAAACTAAACTATCAAATGGAAAAGAAATAAACGAAAAAGTATAAATATAAGAAGGAAAACAACGACTACTTGAGCTAAACTGGCTGAATAACCAAAAACAGAAACAAAAACATAATCAGAACAAGTATGGGGGAAAGATACAGAAAAGGAAATCAAATATCAAGAAAAGGGGAATTCGCGCGAGCGGTCCGCGCGAGCGGCCGTCGCGCGCGCGAATTTCCAAATTTTTTTTTTTTTTTTTTTTTTTTTTTAAATTTAATTTCCGCGCGAGCGAGACGCCTCGCGCCCGCGAGATCAGGCGCGAGGAACTACTGAGGCATCATATAAAAGAAAAGAAAGAAAAATACTAAGGGGCAATCCCGCGCCAGCGGGCCGCGCGAGCGATGTCTCGCGCGAGCGGGCCGCGCGCGCGAGAATGGTGTTTTCCACTTTTTAACTAAAAATATGTATATACTATTAAAATAAATTAATTTCAACCCCCAGACCTATCCAGAATGTCCAAAACAGACACAAACAGACCCAAAAACAACCAAAAACAAGAAAAACGGATGAAATAAAGCTTGGGTTGCCTCCCAAGAAGCGCTAACTTTTACGTCTTTAGCTAGACCTTTCTAGCATAAGACTCATGGAGGCCGTATATCGGACTGTGTACCCCTAAGGATGTCAGGTAGAGCTCGATGGTAAGCAGAAATAACATCGCTTTGAATTAAATCGATTAACGGTTTGTCATCATGTTCAAATCGATTTCTTACCTTTCGAGTAGATTCCGCATTAGGGTCCACGGGATTAGGATTCATCCACTCATCATCGTCCACATTATTTCCCGCACTTATATTTATTACGTTCTTAGGCTCAATATTCCGTGTAACCTCACTACCCTCCACACCTAGATAATCATCGTCTTTGGGAGGTTGATCAACAGCATTAAAAACATTTAATTTTAATTGTATATTCCCGAACGACACTTTCATCACCCCTGTTCTACAGTTAACACGTGCGTTAGCCGTGGCTAAAAATGGACGACCAAGAATGACAGGAGTGTGCTTCCTAGCATCTAGCACCGGTTCGGTGTCAAGGACCATAAAATCCACGGGATAGAAACATTGATCAACCTTTACTAGTACGTCTTCGACGATTCCTCTAGGTATTTTAACAGAACGATCCGCTAATTGAATAGTAGCGGCCGTGGGCTTAAGTTCACCTAAACCTAATTGTTTATAGACGTGATAGGGTAAAAGATTAACACTCGCTCCTAAGTCAAGGAGAGCCCTATGAATGATAGTGTCACCTATGACACATGAAATCGTAGGCGTACCTGGATCTTTATATTTTGGAGGAGCGTGTTGGAATATAGAGCTTACTTTTTCTGTAAGGAAGACCTTTTTAGGAGTATGACTCCGTATTTTGCGTTTTTGTGTACCAAGGTCTTTTAGACATTTAGCATAAGCGGGAATTTGTTTTATAGCATCGAGGAAAGGAATATTGATTTTGACTTGTTTGAACACCTCGAGTATATCCTCAACCTTAGACCCTTTCTTAGGCGAATGTGACGGTCCCTCAACGTTTGGTGGATATGGCATTCTTGGAATATAGTTTGTTGGGGCCGGTCCTTTATCTTTTTGAATTCTACTCGTTCCCTCACCCTCTTTATTCAAATTTAAGTTTTTATCTTTCTCACCCCCATCCGGAATTACAACAACTTCCTCATCTCGAGTAGTTGTCCTAGTCGAAACAGCGTTCACGCTCTCACTCGTACTACCCACTGCGTATTGCCCCTTAGGTTGCTGAGTAGGTTGACTGGGCAACTTACTCTCAGTTAAGCGGTTTAGCGTATTAACAATTTGCCCTACTTGGGACTCCAGTTTTGCGATGGATTGTGTGTGAGAGTGTACTAACTGAACCACCGAACCAAAGTTTTCAAGTGAGGCCAACACCTTCTCCTCAAAGGCATTATTGCGTGGAGGTGGAGGAGGTGGTTGGTATTGACCTTGTTGGTATTGGGGTCGGTACGTATTTGGAAAATTAGTCGACCTAGGATTATAATTATTCTGTGGAAATTGTTGCATAGAATTAACGTGTTGTTCAACAAATTCCGGATATTGAGATGCAGAAGGACATGCAAATATATTATGGGACGGTTCAGAACATAATGCACAAACTTCTAAAGAGGATAGATTAGACGGTTTGTTCATTTGCATAAGTCGGTCAAGTTTTCTATTTAACTCTTGTATTTGAAATGATTGACTTGACTCAACTGTCACCTCTCGCTTAGGTTGAAGGTACCCCTCAGAACGTACCGACACAGCCTGATGCATCGAATTCTCGCTTAACGTTTCAAATATTTTCCAGGCCTCGTCGGCGCTTTTGTGTAGGAAAGTTCCCGCACAAACGGCATCGACGGTATTACGGACCGAGGGAATAAGTCCTTCGTAGAAGACTTGAACCAATTGCCACTTGGGAACCTGATGATGTGGACACGAACGTAATAATTCTTTAAATTTTTCCCACGTGTCATAAAGTGATTCCCCATCTTGCATCACAAAATTAGTTATATCTTTTCTTATCTTATTTGTACGCATAATAGGGAAAAACTTTTGTAAAAAGGCGGTGTGTAAGGCTTCCCATGTTTTTATTGTGTTTGGCTCCAAAGATTGAAGCCAATACTTCGCTTTGTCTCTTAAGGAGAATGGGAAGAGCCGCAATTTTAATTCATCATTATCTAGGTTTTGTAATTTCAAAGTAGAACAGATACCCTGAAAATCTCCTAAGTGTTGGTAAGGGTCTTCATTTAGACGGCCATGGAAGGAAGGTAGTAGCGAGATCGTAGACGACTTTATCTCAAAGTGAGATGCCGTCGCCTCCGGTAATTCGATACCGGCTTGTGGCATGTAAGTAGTAGGAATAAAATAATTTATAAGTGGAGGTGGTGGCGGTATATTAAGATTGTTCATATTCGCACCGTCGTTATTTTGGTTGTTATTGTTATTTCCACCGTCAGCCATTTGAATCGGTTTAATTTGAAAAGTTCGAGTTTTCCTTATCCGTTCACGGGTACTCTGAATTTCGGCCTCAAACAACGACGACGGAATCGGAGTTGATTCGTCGTCTTGCAACCTAGCTCTAGAAGCTTGGGTTGTGGACTTACTAGTTCTTAAGGTACGTTCAAGTTCAAGATCGAAAGATTTTAAATCTGGTTTATTTGAACGTGTACCCAACATAAACTGAAATAAAGAAAAAGAAACTAAAAACAAAGACTGACCCAACTAAACTAAAAAAAAACAAATAGCAAGCAATCACGCAAATAAGACGACAATCAAGCACACAGTACTACTATGATGCATGAATATTATCCTGTAATGCAATGACCGCGTCAAGCCCAGCGCCCCGGGTTTCCTAGCTAATGCAGTGCAATTAACCTTAAACTAATGCAAATAGTGCGTCACAGCGCCCTGACTTACAGCGGTTTAAAGCGAATTTCCAAAGGAAGCAATTTATGTAATTTTATTTATATTTTATTTGCGTAAGCTCCTTTGATGTAATTAGCCGATCCACTCGGAAACGTTGACTACAAAATAGAAGAAAACAAGTTAGTAACTAAAAACAAAAACAGAAAATAAGAAGAATAAAAACTAATCTAATATTTACGAATTAACTAAACTACGATTATAAAACTAAGAGTAGTAATGCAATCCCCGGCAACGGCGCCAAAAATTGATGTTGTCAAAATCAAGATATAAAAGTATTCTTTACTTTTCAAAGGATTTTCAGTGTGGAAGTAAAGGTCGAACCCACAGAGATTGATTACTACAGCGACTTAATTTTAAACCTAAGTCTAATTAATTATGAAAAACGGATTTTGATTTGGATTTAATTAAACTAATAACAATAAAAGTAAATCTAGACTATGGAAGCAGTTAAAAGTGTTTTTAATAAATATGTAAAGGAAACCTAGGATTGCAAATCCACCACTAGTTTCATAATAGGAATATCTATGAATTACTTTAGCTTATTACGTTGGATGAATATGGGGAATTGTAGCTACAAGCCCAATTCCTCCGACAAGAAGATAATCATGGTTCAAGCACCAACATAATCCATCTGCGGATAGCACGAATCATCTCACACTAAACTAGGGTTGTGATCTAATCCGTCTAACCTAGGCATGGACTATTCGGATACTTGATAGCACGAATCACTAAAGCACCATCACATGTAAACAATCTAAACAAGCACAGCAAGAATAGATCGTTGAGCACATCACAGTCAAAATAGATCTAAGACAAGAATAAATTCCGAAAGCAATGATTTAATCAATGTAAGTACGATTTATTTATAAAAATCCTCTAAACATGTGACTGTCATCCATACATAATAAAACTAAAATAAAAACATAAATAAAACCCTATTACTCATCTAGGGCTTCATTGAAACCCTAGATCAATGATCTAAGCTGCCATAGAAGTAGAAATCAGCAAGTAGTTGATGGAGGAGGCCATGGAAATCCTTGGTCTTCTTCTTCTTCTCCTTGCTTCTCCCTCTTCAAGGGCTGGAAGTATATGTGTATATGGCTGTCTATGAATGTGTATAATAGTTGCCAACCCTCTAATTGAAGTAAAAAAGAGTTTATGTAGATTTACAACATGTTTTGGAAGCCTTTACAACTCGAAACGGATTGAAACGCATGTAATTTACAGTCTGGACGTCGTTTAGCAGTCTCGTTTGCACAGGAGTCTTCAGTATACTGAAATACGCAACTTTGATTTTTGGGCATATCGCGCGAGCGGGTCGCGCGAGCGCGACATTGGGTACCTCGCGCGAGCGGATCGCGCGAGCGAGCTCTTGGGGGTCTCGCGCGAGCGGATCGCGCGAGCGGTTTCTGGATTCTCGCGCGAGCGGATCGCGCGCGCGATTCTTGGATTTCCACGCCCGCGGGTCGCGCGCGCGAAGTGTCTTTTTCAGCTTCCTTCTTCCTGCTTTTTCACCTTGTTTAGCCTGGTTCAGTTGATTTCTTCCAAAACCTGTCAGAAACTAGAAAACAGAGTAAAAATATACAAAAACAGGATAAAAAGGTACTAACAAATGCTCGTTAAAGCGTATAATTAGGATTAGTTCTCTCCCGATCAATCTCCATCATCATGAATATTTTTTTAAATCACTTCTTCTCTTTCCCATTGCCGAAAGGAAAATTAGAACATGAGAAGCCATATCCAAAGAATCATCCCTTCACATACCTATCGAGAAACAAAAACCCAGCCCAAGAAATATTAACACTAAATCCTAGAATTCCAAGAACAATTTAGATCCCCTTCCATTAGTAAACCATTGCTACTGAATCGAGAAGCAAAAGGATACCAAAATAGAACAAACCACCAAAAAACAATAACACACACCATGGACAAGCAAATGAAAACCCCTAACCAGACACCCAGTCCATAGACAGCCACACCATAACGCATAAGCACAACCAACATCATGACTCCCTAATATGGCACCATCAAAAGAAACACCAAGACCACTCAGTGACATGAAAGAACTACACTAAACTAAATAAGAGAGGATAATCAAGACAAAAAAACCCCAACCAAAAAAACATCCGAGAAGCAACAAGAGACTACTAAAAGAAATTAAGCAAAACAACACTCATTCAACACCCACATATTAGAACATAGGCCAAACCGAGACAGACCACTGCCAACCAAAACTTTACCCCACTAACATCAAACCAGAAATGCATAAAAGTCAGAGATCCTACCAACCCCCTGTTTAGCCAAATTATCTGCGAATCCATTAGCCCCTTTGAAGATTTTTTCCACCGATACCATTCCAATATCCCTCATCAAATTGTGAATTTCATTGATAGTGTTTGCATACTTCCAACAAATATTTCCTTGCCCATTTACCCAAGACATATAGTTTGACAAATCACTATCAATAATTAAATGTGAGCACTTTACCTCATTCTGCGATCCGTACATTCGTACTTCTTCAGGTCTGCTTGTAGTTCTGCAAAATTGAAATCAGCAACACCAATATTGATAGAAAATTGTCCCATAACCTTTGAATTAAAGTCTCTCAAAACCCCAGCAATCCCTTTAGGCCCTAGTTTAGCTACCGTTGATCCATCAACGTTAAATTTTAAAACACCTGACAGTGGCGCCTTCCAAACTACATTTCTTGAAATTTTATGAAGAGATGAGGTTAGACATGTTGTCGTGAAATTGGACAGCATATCATTAATAGAAATCCTGACTTCCTCCTCCTTAAGTCGCAACCACCATATTACACGCACCTTTATGATGTCAAGAATCTATAAAGAATTAGGATTCTCCCCTTCAAAAACCACTTTATTACGCACAAGCCAAATAGACCAAACAATCTTAAAAAATATATAATCCACACCTTAGCGAGGCTTTTAAAAGTACATAAACCTTTACCATTGATTCCACCAATTAGCCATATATCTTGGCATACAACATTCCAAACCCCACCAACTTAAACAAGCATACCACACCCTTTTGGACCATTTACATAATAAGAACAAGTGATTTATGTCTTCAACACCCTCTCTACAGAAGCCGCATTCCAACTTACCCCCCAAGTTTAGCCCCAATCTACTCAAAGTGAATTTGACTGGAATACGTTCCTTTAGCAATTGCCAACATAACACTTCCACTTTTGGGGGTACAAGCCCTTGCCAAACTGTCCCTTCCACTTTAGCTTCTGCAAGTCTTATATTTTCCAAAGCAAAGCCAAATGATTTAATCGAGTATTTTCCTTTGGAATCAAACTTCAAAATATTGACGTCAGATTTGGAAGAGTTGGGAATCATTGGTTCAATGCAATTCATAAAATCTTGCTATTGAGTAAGTTCCCACCAAAACAAATTAATTTCTACGTAGTTCAATGCAATTCATAAAATCTGCCACTTCACCCCCTTATTGATAGCCAACGCATATATACGAGGAAAATAATCTTTAAGACTAAGGTCCTCAATCCATTTATCCGTCCAAAAATGAATTTTTTCTCCTGTCCCTAGAAAGAAACCAAAGCCGACTTGTATAGTAGAAGCCACATCATTATTACCACAAGCCACTTGTATGCACCCTTTCAAAAATGGAGAAAACGAGCTTCTGTTATCCATTCGTAGCATCAAATTTTGAGGATTGAAACCATATTTAACACATAACACTTTGTTTCACAATACATTGTTAGCCCTACCAAATCTCCATAGCCATTTAACCAGCAGACCGTAATTCTTATCAATAATTCTCCCGAAGCCCAGCCCACCCTTTCTTTTACTTAAACAAACAGACCTTCAATCCACCAAATGTATCTTTTTCTTTTCATTGAGCCCACTCCATAAGAATTTTCATTGCATGGCCTCAATTTTTGATGGTACACCACAAGGAATCTTGATCAAGGACATAAAATAGAGAAGCAAGCTCTTCAAGACTGATTTAATCAAAGTCACCCTCCCCTCCATTGAAATAAGTCCATTCTTCCAATTTGCCAACTTACTTTCGATTTTCCTAATAACCAGATTCCAAGCTGCCAATGAAGACATTCGTGCCCCCAAAGGAATTCCCAAATAATTCAAAGGCAATTTCTCTTTCTTACATTTGATTAAATCAGCCCATTCAGCTAATCTATCTTCACAAACATTAATTCCCACCAGTATACTTTTTGATAAATTAGATTTTAGACCTGAAGCAATTTCAAAACACCTCAACAACCTTCTAGTGTTGACAATTTGCATAGTATCAGCTTGACAGAAAAATATAGTATCATCGGCAAACTGATGATGTGTGATTGGCAAGTTATCTTTACCAACCTTGATACCCTTACAAAGACCACGGGAACATGCTCGTCGTACCATTGTAGCAAGACCTTCAGCTAAGATGTTAAACAGGAGCAAAGATAAAGGGTCACCTTGTCTCGATCCTCTAAAGATCTGAAACTCATCCGTTGGAGATCCATTAACTAAAATGGAAATGTATTCGTTCGAAACACATTCATGGATCCATTTCCTCCATCTAATTCCAAACCCCAATAACCTAAGCATTTGATCCAGAAAACCCCAGTCAATGCTGTCATGATAAGCTTTCTCAAAATCAACTTTAAAAATCACTTCCCCTTCTCGACTTTTCTTCAAAGTATCAACCATTTCCAAAGCAATCAATAAGCTCTATGTGATTTGCCTACCTTTTATAAAAGCTAATTGATTGTCACATATCAAAGACCCCATCACATTCTTTAAACGGTTAAGCCAAGACTTTCGCGATAAATTTGTATAGACTCCTCCACTAGGCTAATAGGGTAGAAATTAGAATTTCAATAGGATTATCCACTTTAGGAATCAAAGAAATAAACGAAACTTAAAGACCTCTATCGAACTTGCATGAAGAATGAAAATCCCCTATATATCTCATAAAACCTTTTTTCAAACTAAAATCAATTCTTTTGAAAGAATCCCATATTAAACCCATCTGGACCAGGAGCTTTACCCCCATTACATTCATTCACAGCTCTAAAAACTTCTTTAAAAACTTTCTTCTATTACTCTTCAAACTGATAAAATATTACGCATCAATCAGGTACCATCATTTCAGGTTAATATGTTTTATCATCTTGATTTAGTTATGGGTAATGCTATTGCCAGGGCAGCAATGGCTAATGCTAGAGAAAAATGTGTTGCTAAATATTTTAGCGACAAAAAAAGTGTCGCTAAAACTTTTAGTGACACTTTTTGCTCTGGCAATAGAGCTAGCCTTTAGTTATTTGCTATTCTTTCCAAATAAATGATTGGTAAAAGAACCGTATTAACAGCATTGACAACAAATTATTAGCAAAAGTATCTGTCCAAAAAAAATAAAATAAATAAATAAAAACGTTGGTAACAAACACTTTCATAGGAAGTAGTTTTTCAAAAATAAACTAGATAAATCTTACTTATATATGTTGTCATGTCGCATGAGAGATTGTTAGCTTTTTATCAATTGACAAAAATAAAATCTTAAAAAATTTGATGTGAACCTTCAATTAGTAATTTTGCATCTCAAAATGCAAGAAGATCGAATAAATTGTAAATAGCATAATTTCATTAATGTTAATAAATACGTTTTAATGTATAAAATATAATAAAGAGCCCATATTTCTGTATGTAGTTCCTTCTGGGAGTTGTTTAACACACCCACCAAGTTACTTTACTTTTTTTTTTTCTTATTTATTTATTTATTATTTTTTATACTTATCTAGATCCGGACTGGATCCACACACACACTCCATACACACGCACACTCTAGCCCCAACCCAACCCCAAAGCCTCACATTGTCTCACAGCAAAGTCCAACAAGGATACTCATTCCGACTGAAGAATAAGTGGGGACAACCAACTAGAATCCCCCATTGAGATTCGAACTCTCTCCCTCTCCTGCTCATTGAAAAGAGAGAAACTATGTTAATTAGGCTACAACCCGCTTGGCCCCACCAAGTTACTTCTATACCCAACGTTAATGATTTTTTTATTTTCTAATTATACCCCCAGATAAAAAGATCTTTAGGGACAACTCATTGAAACATATCCAAAAAAAAAAAAAAAAAAACCTCTAGGCCAACTGAACATCACCCACCCATATTAATAAATCATAAGTCAACATCTTCATTTTTTTTTTTTTTTTGTCTTTTTCTCGCTCTAACCAACACAAATTCATCCACCAAAGTGTAGATACAAATTAGGAATTATCAAATTGTTGTTTCAGTATGAAAGAAATTGTTTGACCTTCTCTCTCGCCCCTTCTGTTATTTACGATCAGGTTTCTATCTTCTTGAAATCTTTATTCTGCTATTCTTCAAAGTGATGAAAGATTAACGTATCAATCAGGTACCATCATTTTATGTTAATATATTATATCATCTTGATTTAGTTTATTTCTCATTCTTTCTAAATAAATGATTGTTAAATTAATGAATAATATAGATAATAAATTATTAATAAGATTATTTGTTCAAAGAAAAATAACCACATTGGTAACAAATGCTACTACAGAAAGACGTTTTTTTGGAACTACATTAGATAAATCATACTTAAGATTGTCATGTTGTATGAGAGATTAATGGATTAGCTTGTTATCAATTGAAAAAGAAAATCTTTTAAAAAAATTGATACAAACTTTAATTAGTAATTTTGCATCTCAAAATGCGAGAAGAATAAATTGCAAATAGTATAATTTAGTTAACATTACTAAATAATATTAATGCATAAAATACAATAAAGGGCCCAGAATTCTATATGTACTTCCTTCTGGGAGCTGTTTAACCATGCATGCCCGGTCCCCTGTCCATCCAATCCCATCTCCAGACTCCAGTTTATGTATATATGCCCCATTGTATAACAACATAAAGTGGAGAGGGAGAGGAAGAACCGTAGGCAATTCTTCTTCCATCAATTGAAGAAGGATTAATTTTCAGAGGATTGAAGAGAATATGGCTACAGAAAATGGTACGTATTAATTCTTCCCTGTATTCATTTATCAGATTTATGGTGTTCTAGTCCTTAGCATTTTTATCTTGTAAAATTTAACAAAATAAACGTTGGTTTAAGCTTGTTTTGAAAGTTTTCTGAAATATAAGGACCCGTTTGATAACCATTTCAATTTTTTTGTTTTCA
Organism: Hydrangea macrophylla; assembly: GCA_033977485.1. NCBI lineage: Eukaryota > Viridiplantae > Streptophyta > Magnoliopsida > Cornales > Hydrangeaceae > Hydrangea > Hydrangea macrophylla. The sequence continues at coordinate 23,752,644 of CM066982.1, forward strand.
TTTTTTAGTTTTTGTGTTAGAAATATTTGTATTCATTTAAAAATATAACGTTCGTGCCCTACGACGAGCGGGCCACTCACTCCCTTTAGAGTTGGTTTAACACTAATAAGGGCGCCAAATTTTGAGTGCTATCATATAATAAAATAAGAGAGGCTGCACATGAGGCTGTGGGACTTGAGCTAGTGGCATGATACAAATCGTCCGCTGTTCTTCTTCCTAGCTGCTAGAAATCGTCCGCTTGAAAGCAAAGCATAGAATAGCTTCTTTTCCTTCCTTTTTATACAACCCCATTTCCCTCCATTTCATCCACGAAAGGGAGGTTGTTTGATTGAAAGTAGCACTTGTTGAATCATTTATAAAAAATAAATAAATAAATAAAAAATGTGTTTGGTAACTTTGTTTTGTTTTTTAAAAAGATAGAACAAAAACAAAAAAATGCGTTTAGTAAACTATATTTTTGTGTCAAAAATTTATAACTACTTAGTAAAATGACTATTTTGCCCTTAATACTTCAAAATGTCATAACTTGTTAAAAAAATCAGAATATAACATCGTCAAAGTCTATAAGCTCATATTATTATGAAAACCATTTTGGAACCTAAAAAATCTCGGATTAGGTCACTTTATATTATTTGAAGACTTTAACAATGTTAACTTCTTATATTTAAGCCCCAATGTCAATTTGGTAATTTTATCATATATATACTTTTTAGGTCACAAATGTTCTTCATCTTAAATATGAGCTTATAGGCTCGGACGGTGTTTAATTATAGTTAGTCTTAACAAGTTATGGTGTTTTGAAGTTTGAAGGGCAAAATAGTCATTTTACAAATAAATTCAGGCCGACCTAACCATTGGATCCAGAACGTCAAAAAACCTAGGGATAGGTCACTCCGTATTATTTGACGACTTTAATAATGTTAACTTCTTACATGTAAGCCCCAAGGGCAATTTGGTCATTTTACGATCTATGTACTTTTTAGGTTCCAAAATGTTGTTCATAATAATATGAGTTCACAGATTTTGACAACGTTAAATTCTGATTTTATTTTAACAAGTTATGGCATTTTAAAGTTTTAAGGGCAAAATATTCATTTCACAAATATATTCAGGCCAAATAGACCTACCATTGGATCCAGAATGTCGAAAACCTCAGGGTAGACTACTCTGTATTATTTGAAGATTTTAACAATGTTAGCTTCGTATATGTAAAACCAAGGGCAATTTGGTCATTTTATCATATATGTACTTTGTAGGTCTCAAATATTCTTTATCTTAAATATGAGCTCACAGACTCTAACAACGTTCAATTTTAGTTTAGTCTTAACAAGCTATGTCATTTTAAAATTTGAAGGGTAAAATAGTCATTTTACAAATGTATTTATGCCAAATGGACTCTACCATTGGATCCAGAATGTTGAAAAACCTAGGAGGTCATTTTGTATTAATTGATGATTTTAACAATGTTAACTTCTTATATGTAAGCTCCAAGGGTAATTTGGTCATTTTACTATATATATATATGCCTTTAACTCCCTAAATGGTCTTAATATTTCATTTTGGTTCAAATCCAGAACCTCGGATAACTTTTGGATATGTCACCTTGTGTTATTTGAAGACTTTATTTTTCTAATTTATTAAATGTAAGATCTAAGGACAATTTAATCATTTTGCGATTATATACTTTTTTGGGCCCAGCAAAAAAAAAAATGTATGAGCTCACAAGCTTTGACGACGTTCAATTGTGGTTTAATCTTAAATAGTTATGACTTTTAAAATTTGTAAGGCTAAAATAGTAATTTTGGATACCAAAATCGATTTTGCTTTTTTGGAAGCTACTTATTTTTGTTTTTATTTTTGGTCCATTTTTTAAAATTGTTTTTGAAAAACACAAAAAAAAAAAAAAAAAAAAAAAAAGATAAATAAATAAGTTTACCAAACATTTTTTTTTATTGCCATATTCAAAAAAATATAAACTAAAACAAAAAAAAAAAATTCCAAAACGAAATAGTCATCAAACAAATGGCAAGCTTTTGATGATTTGCAAGCAAAAGGTCTTTAGAATTCAAAGGTTGTATTTTTCCCATAATAGTCTAACCATAGGCTAAGTATAAACTACCTTGCATGGTAACGTTGTGGTTTGTTTTTTTTTTGAATTGATCACAGTAGAGCACCAATACAAAAAATAAAATTAAAAATTAAAAATCAAAAATCACAACATTACTATGCGAGCACTTAATTTTTCGTTTTTGAAAAAGTTAGTCGCTAAGTCAGAGGGGTAACTTCGACCATTCCAAGGTACCTCTTTCAGCCAAGGTCATTACAGTGCACCCTTCAATCGGTCAAAGGGTCCTGATGGACCAGCCGAAGGGTACTTTGCATCAACAAATGATCAAATCCCTCCTATATAACAAAAGTATAAAGAGGTGCAAAGCTTAACTAAGCTACAAAGCAAGGATTACCAATGATCCAAGAGGATCCAAACATTAATTACATGATCAAGAAGGGAAAGTTAGGATTCCCAATACAACATAAGTACAACATATTGTTCAAAACGAAAGAGTCTATAAACCAAGGGTTAAACATGTGTTCAATATCAACTTCTATGATGCCCACATACATGATACGAATTGGATACAAAAGAAAAAGAAAAGAACATGTAAGCTTATACAATCTAATCAATGTCTAAAAATTAAATCACGTCTGTTACAAATCCATTAAATTAATCCAACATTGAAATAAGAAATATTTTCAAAATAAGACTCCACAAAGGGATGTCTTCAAAATTGTTCAAGTCAACTACTCGTGGGCCTTGCCCATGTCAACTTCACTTGAAACAAAGTGGTTTTCTAGATTCATTAAGCACGACGGCTCAAAATAGAAAATCATTTTAAAAATGTACTACGACTTCTGAAGTCATGCTATGGTATGCAGTGCAATGGTTTGCTATCGAGGCAATGCGATTAGCCAAATGGCCGACAATGCGATGTTCCCAATTTATTTCCCAATAACCACTCACTCTCAATATCGGATAGCGAGCCACTCGTATGTACGTGAATGTAGCATACCAATCTTCGATGGCTAGCTAATAGAATATGATTGACGTTTTCGAATGTTTGAAGGCTTAAACAATGATCCCTCACTTCACACCCACCTTCGAAATTTCCAATAAACAAATATTCACCGACATTGAGGATTTCAACAACTTTACAAGTCCCAAGCCAATGCTAAGTGTGAATTGCCGACTTGGTGAACATGTAATGCTTCTAGGTATTTGTGGATATTGGGACCCTGATTGTTCTTTTTAACTTCTTTTTTTTCAATATTTAAAACAAAAAAAATAGAGTCGCCACTTAATTTTGAGGAAAATTAAGAAACCATTTAAAAATAAAATTGATCTTTTGAAAACCAAATATTTCTAGGTCCGGGGATTATGGAATGAGAGGGGAAGAAGCCCGGCGGACTAAAGAACCCTCTCTCACCTTATTTCGTGATAGGCCTCTACTCAACATCCTTTTAATCGAATTAATAATCAAAGCATACCCTCAACTAATACATAAATATAGGTATACATTCAAAAGCGTGTTGAAAAGTGTGTAAGATTACTAATGATAAAACGGCATACAAAATCACATAATTCAACTAGCAAGCAAAATGATATGCAATAAGGAATAAAGGAACTTACCTGGGATCCAACTGCGATATAGAAACGTGTAATGCATACGAAAGTAGAAATCCTAAGAAAAGATCTCTAACACATATATACACATAAGGCAAACCCTAATCTAAGATGTCGCGCATGATGTCGAAAATCAATAAAATCAAAAAACAAAATAAACGAGTGAAAAGTCAAGAAATCATATCTCAATAGTGCTACAAAACAAAGGTTAGTCCACATGCTTTGAACACAATATAATATCAAATCCTAAATATTATACCAAACTCCTAGCTTAAATCTAACAAATATGAAGAACGTTGACAAAATCAAATTCCTTTCAATTTGTTGAAATCACATCACCTCTATAGGTATACAAGTCTCAACTAGGAGCCAGTGTAATATCCATATAGAGAAGATACAATCTCAACATGATTAAAAGGAATCCACGACTAGGCTCAACCAATTTTGACTTATCACATTACAAATGTCCTAAATTACATGAATCAATACACATGTGATTATAATGAATGCATGAACATGAACAAGCTAAGAATTATTCATTGATTTGGTTCATTGAGCCTCTGGAGTTAAGCTTAATTAACCTTGTTCGAAACATTGTTTAACTCTTAGGTCATAGAAAAGTCATTTGGATCATCATTTACAAAGTTTATCAAATCTATCACAGAATTTCAGGAATTACAGAGAAGGAATTGGATATTCAAAAAAAATAAGAAACTCATAGTTCCCATGTTTGATCCTTATGATTTTTTGACACAAGGTGCCTCTGTGAGTCTAGTGTCTAACCTAAAAAGAAAATCATAGATCAAATGGTGCAATCTCTGGGAATTGGACCATGACTAGACACTACTCAGAATTTATCTACTCTCTGTCCAGAGATTTTGTGTGATTTTCTAAAAATAGTAAACAAATCTAAGTTACTTCAATATTTTTAGGGCATCTTATTAACACATTTAAATTCATGAAAAAAATTATTTAAAACTAAAAATCTTGGTTTAAGGCTCTGATCTAAGCAATTAAAAAAAGGGTGACTATTATGAAATTCTAGACAGAGAATAATTAGGTTGCTAAACCCATGATCAAAAAATGTTACCATGAAATCTTATCAAAACAAAAATTACAGAGGTACATCTATGAGTTAGAGATGAATTCCAATTGGTCTCATCCAAATCTAACAGATCATGATTTAACTAAAAATCTCTTGATCCTAGGTCGTCATTGAAATCACTGCACCATTGTTGAATTGTCATTCCTCATTTTTGAACCCTAACATCTAAGCCATGCAAATTGGCTTCTCCTAAGCCTAATCTCTCTCTCAAGTTGATGATCCTTGAGGGATTTGAAACCTAACTCATCCCTTCCTCCTCTTAAATTAATGGTCCTTGGAGGTTGTGTACACTAATCTTTGTAAGTTTCAATGAAACATGAGATAGTATCATGAAACTTAAATATGATGAACCTAAGTCATGGATATGGACTTAGATACATCATTTGTATAAATTGATAACCAAAATCAATCTCAACTTTTATATAAATCATAATCTTACAAAAAAAAAAAATGAGAGATTAAAATCAAGTTATCTCAATGAGATATGGAAGATCTCTTGAGTTTTCTAAAGAAGAGCATAAACAAAGAGAAATAAAATCTAAGCCAATTGATGATCCAAATCAAATTCCTACTTTGAAAACTTGTTTTATTTCAAAACCAAAGCAATTTAGATCCAAATCAACAAACACATGCAGAAATTCAATCACAATTCAAGTGGTGTGTCATGAAATGGGGTATGAAGAGACTTTTTGAAAATTGTGTTAAAGATCCTAGAATTCTATGAATTATGATTGAATTGGGGATAAACAAAATTAAGATTAGGGGATTACCTCTATAAATCTTCAGATTTTCTCTTATTTTTTGATGAAGTCTTCAAAGTCTTCAAACTCTTCTTCAAGTTCTTCAAGCTCTTCTAATGGCTTCCTTCACCAATTTTTTCTCTTACTTCTCTATATCTATCTATATTGTTCAAAATTTCTCAACCTCCCCTCAATGGAGATATCATCTCGTTATATAGACCAATTGAGGGAGGTTACTTTAGTAAATTCGAGATGATCTCCCATGTGCCATGGCATCTTTGGGTGTTAAATACATATTTTTAAAAAAAATAGTCAGTTACAGTGGGCGACACTTGCTAAGTTATCCGCAATACTGGCACTCACGGACTGCCAGCGCGACACTCAGTGAATGCCGATGCGTCACTCAGCGAGTGCCGTGAGTGCCGCCGATTTCACCGTGTGCCGCCTCATCTTTATATATATAAACTTTTTCTTTTGAAATTCTTCTATCTTTTTCATTTTCTTTTATAAAAATAACATCCATTTTTATTATATTTTTAAGGCTAATTTTTTTTTTATTTTTTTTATTATACTTTTCTCATATGTATTCTACACCCAAGAATTCCCCTGTCTCTCTCTCTCTCTTTCTCTGAAAATTTTATCAAGACTGAAGAACCTTTCAAAGAGCTTGAATCACTTTAAAGATTTTCGAATTCCGTTGGACATTGTCGTCATCGATTTTTAGAGGTAATCATTCCTTGAATTTGACAGTGGGTCAAAATTGGGGTGTCTATAGTATGATTATGCAATATCAATGTCATTTCTAAAACTACAATGCTAGGAATGGACATGATAGTTCATGAAATCAAAACAAAATTAAACATAGGATTCATACATAGCATAATCACCAATTTAAACAATAAGGAGATTTCTAGTACTAATTTGTATTTTGAAGCATAGCAACACAAATAAAACATAGATTTAGGCATGGATTCAAATAAGCACGTAATGAGCAACTAACCAATTTATTAATCACATATGAAGAGTTCAAAACAAGATTAACAAGTATTAACTCTATCCTACACATATCAAAGCAAGAAGTTAGAAATAATAATGCATTTAAACAATATATTCAACTTCAAGTATCTTTGTTGAAGAGACACTACAAATGTAGTCCAAAGGGAGAAATGAAGAACCAATAATAAAAAGCCCTTTAGGAGATGAAGACTTTTGCCTCTAACAAGCTCGGTCCAAATATGCTTGCAATGGCTTCAAATGGAAGCTTGAAAACTTAGGTCTTTGATGGAGTTTTTTAACTTCCAAATACTGGAGAGATATAGAGAGAGAAAGAGGAAGAGCAAAATCAAGGGGGGAGAAAGAGAGGGGGAGCCGATGTAGGATCGTGTGTGGAAAGGGGGGTCCTGTCATTTTCCTCGATAGTGTCTCGGGACGGATCCCAAGGAGCACACTTCAGGGAAACTCGGACTTCCTCATACGATCTTAGAGACAAAGAGTTGCCACCTAATTTTTATCGGGAATTAGGAAACCCAAGTTTGACTCGCCCAAAATTGAATAAGGTTACTCGCCCTTCATTACCAGAAACTAGGTTCGGGGGTCTTGGTACGAGAGGGGAAGGAGCCCAAGTAGGACTAAAGCACCCCCTCCTCGTCCTACCGAACGGTAGGCCTTGATTCAAATATCCTTGATCTTAATTCATAATTGGTGTTATTTCCTCAAACATACTAGATAATATATACATGTCAAAAAGGGAACATCTAAGGAAAATCATGCCAAGAGGTTAAATCAAGTAAAAATCAGATGCACATGCAATACAAGAGAGTTGTATACTCACAGTGGCTAGTCCCGCCCAGGACCGATGCAAGTAAAAGAAACATGTCATGACATGCAAAAGGGAACGAGAAGACTTACATTGGGTTGACTCAAGCGGAGTAGCAAAAAAACAAAAGAAAGAAAATGTGTAATGCAATCATGCAAACAATCCTAAACGGAGACTATCCTAAAGGAAATGTGTCATTGAAAATAAAGTTATAAACGTAGAAAAATTCTAAGAGAAAGGATAGAGATAGTACATGATACATAGGCACTAAGCCACATGTAGACGAGGTAAACCCACAAATCAAAGACCGGATCCATGGCATTCAATTCTCTGCACTAAGACACCAAGAAATACCCAAGCATTGCAAAAATACAAACAAACAAATGATATGCATGATAAACTAGGAAAAGATATCATCAATCAAATCTCCAGATTCAGCAACCTCTAATAGATCCTATCAAAAGTGGTCTTAAACATGAGCTGGGTTAAAACCTTTTTACAGAAAGTTAGATACATGTCTTAGGGAACTTTTCCAAAAAGTAGAACACTTTACCATTTTTAAAGTTTGAGAAATAAAAGTTTTGGGAACAGTGGATCAGAAATCTCCACTGTTCTTGTAAAAATCATAATTGATTCTACAAAAATCATGTGAAGCTCTATTTAGTGTCAAACGAAAGCTATTTCATTGAAGTTTGTGACATAAATAATCCCATGGACATGTCATGATCTTAAGTTTTCTGCAAAAGTTGTTTTATACAAACTCTGTTATTCTGGAAGTTTGGTATCATTTGAGAACGGAATATAAAACATAATATAAGTTCATGAATCATGTTAATCGAGTTAATCTAAGTTCTTGATCTCTCATCAATTTATCCTAGATGATTTCTAAACCAAGTTTTATTCATTAATTAGTGTTGAGTGATCAAAGTATGACCATTTTGTATGTATAATCATGATTGTAGGTAAGCTTAGAAAATTCCAGAATAGTTGTATCAACTTCAAACACTTAGAAAACGAGCTTAACTCAATTGTATGCTCACGATTTTACATCGGCATATAGCTACATGAGTTAAGAATCATTACCAAAAAGTGGATCATCGATAACTACTATAAATTTTTTGAAATTCAAGTACAAAGAGACTATGTTCAAATCTGTCAACCGATTTCTCAATAATTTCGTAAATAGCATATGAATCCTGAAGGCTCTCAAAACGGATCGAATAAAAGATAATTCATCAAAGTTTACCCAAAAAATTTGAAATCCATCAAACTATGGGTTTTGGTGGACCAAATCTTATGGACAAAACATCTTACGTGATGGTTGAAGCTTATTAAAGATGTCAAACTCATAGACCAACTTAATTATCATGATTCTCAATCAATTTAGCCCTCAATTTCTATGAAGAACTTTGGATCATAGATCAAAGGGATTTACAAATATCCTATTGGAGATGAACTTCAATAGGAATTCTAGGTAGTAGGAATAATCAAGAGATAGGTATGAACATAGGAATCATCCTTCTCATAGATTATACTTCCAAACCATCATAGAATTCAAAATATATATATATATAATCATGTATGCATGGATCTAACTTAAATAGAAGAGTGAAATCAAAATTAAAAATCAAAGTGAAAATCAATCTCTAATTATGATTAATCAACAATATCAAAGAGGCTTGAATGTAGCTATGTGAGTGTGTGAAGAACAAGAGAGTAAGAAGATGAGTGTTCTAATAAATGAAACAAAGCTAAACTATATCTAAGTCTTATATATATCTATATACATAAAAATAGGAATTAGAGATGAATTATGAAGTCTACCTCTTGGAGGATTCTCAATTATGCAATCAAAGTTGATTTGAAGAGTCTTCTTCTTCAAGTGTTCTTCAAGTTCTTCAAGCACTCATCCATGGAAGTTGAGGGAGGCAATTGATCTCTAATCTAATTATCTTGAGATTTATTTTATAGAAATTTCATTCATGATTCACTTCTTCTCTCTAGAAAATCTCTCTTAAGTTGAAAGTATATGTGAGTGTATCTTCAAGTATATTCAATGGTGTACTTAAGGCTTCATCAAGATGATTCAACATAATCTCATATGAGATGAATGGGATCTATATGTAGAGTTTTAAAAACTTAACTCTTAAGTTTCAGGGTTAAAATAGAATTTTCAGAGATCATAAAAGGGTTAAAATGGTCATTTTAGTGCCTAAACGTAGTTTCCAGGCAATTTCCTCGCAGTAGGAACCTTCTGGAAGGGTCTGGAACCAGAAGAACACGATGGAGAACACTGTTTATAGGTGGCAGTTATAGGGGGAACCGCCACTCAACTTCCCAAAATCGTCACCTGCTTTTTAGGTCCCCCTGGTTGCCCATAAGTCCTGTTTCAAGTTTTATGTGCACTGCTTTTCCAGATTTTCGTAAAAATGTTTTTTGGTATCCGAAATTGTGCGTTTATGTACCATTGGAAATCTGTCAAGTTGAATTTCAGTATAAAAATATTCCGAGAGATTTTAAAATGAAAATTGAAGTCCAATTGAAGCCTGAAAGTCCTCTGGAACTTTCGTTGTCTTTTTGAAATCAAATGATTTCTTTTCCAAAATTACTTTCAAATGTGCATTGATTTCAAACTTTTCTTTGAAATGGAATCTCTGGATACCTAGAATACTGCGTTTAGAATACTTCATGTTCATATAACCTTGAGTGAATATGAATTCTGAGAGACGATTTTGACAAAATCAGGATTTATGTATGACAAAGGGCTTTTCTGAGCTTGAAGTTACTTTCTGAAGTTCGACCTTTCGATTGTGTGGAATCCAGTACCTTCCACGGGGTACCTTTTATCCTTGAATTCTCCAAGATGTTGTCTACCCTAAATCCTATCAGTGTGGTCAAAATTGGGTGTCTATAGTCGACCACAATGAGGGGGACAAGGGAGATGAAGTGTATGAGGGAAGTCGATCTCCCAAAAGTTGGGATGTGATGAGTTTGGTGTGGGCTTTAGTTAGGTGTGTCACAAACACACACACACACACACACACACACACACACACACACACACACACACAAAAAGCATATTTGTGCACATGTGTACCCACATATAACCAAATAATCAAGGATAAATTAAATAGAAGTCCCTACTTTAGAGGGAATAGAGGATAAGTACAAGTAATTTGGATTTAAGGGGATAAGGACAATCCTTTTTTAATTATATGGCCTTAAGTCCATTTTTAAACTAAAAAATAAGGATATTGGAAAAATTTTCCCCGTCACACATGCGTTTCTGTTTAGCCACCTCATCACGTTCTTTAAGGAAATGTTTTTTTTCAAGCTTTTAAATGCCATAATTTTCAAACCACAACTCTATTTTGAATCAAATTTATATATTTGTAATCTAGAAGGAAATATTTATCAAACAAGATCCATAGTGACTATGAAAAATGTACTAAAAAAAATTCATGTTACTGTCGGACTACTATAACGTACTGCCACTGTCCCCTTTGCGACAGTGACATGATACTACCTTTGAATCTTCTTCTTCTTCTTTTTGGTTGCATTTGATAATATGTTACTATCTTTAATTGGACAGTAACATATGAAAATTGGCCATAATTTTGTGATTATTATGTCAATTTGAAGAAATGTTATTGTAGACGACATGTTACTATTTCTTTGTTCAATACTATGTTGCTAATCTTTAATGGTATATATGCTACTGTTTTTGCATGGAGATAGTTTTTAAAGACAGTAACATCTACTTAATGGCCCTAATTTTGTAACTTTTTGTAGCAATGATGTTATTATCTTTATAAAAACGTCTATTTTTTGATAAAATGTTACTGTATTTATTTGTAAATTATTGTAACGACAGTATCATCTGATTAAATGACCATAATTTTTCAATTATTTGGTGGAATTGAAGAAATGTTATTGTCGATAGTATCATGTTACTGTCTTTACCTGGGCAGCATCTGAAGACAACAACATGTTCTAAAATGGCTATAACTTTGCGATTCTATAGCCTTTTTGGATGATTTGTTTTTGAGTTAGGGTAATTTTTCGAGATCTACGCAATGGAAGTGTCAGTTTTACAAAAAAAAAATATTTAATTTGTTGATATCTGTTTGTGAGCTGCAAAATTTTGATTTGTTTTAAAAGAATTTTTGTCACACCCCAACCCGCCTCGTGCGGATTAGGACACGTGTAACAATGCTACAAGAGTCCAAGTACATTAATTTGCAAAGAAACATTCAAATTACTAAGAATCGCATGTGTTTAGCAACATTAAACAACTCTATTGTTACAAAATAGCCCCCAAGGGTAAAATGGTAATTAATAAGGTATAGCAAAATTTATTCCAAAAGATAGGTCTTTGAGTTATGTCCGTTTTCGTAAAAGTCGTCGGTGCTGAAACTGAACCAACGGATCGATCCGCCCAAAACCGGATCGATCCGGTTTTGGCAGAATGACCACTCTGGCTCCTCCAGATGCTCCGGATTGATCTGCTCAAGGCCCGGATCGATCCAGTTTCTGCAGAAGTCATATTTTAGCAGAAAACCCTGTTCTAACAGTCCAAACATACCCAAAACCAACCCAAAACTCATAGAACCTTAACCAATCATTTTAAAATCATTTGAAACACATTGAATCATTTCCAACAAGAGGATCAAACCTCACAAAAACATTTATTTACAAAGGAAACTTGACCAAATTCTACCACCCATGTATCCGGACTTGCCGGAATGATCCAAACATACAACCTACAACTTTCATATAGAAATTACATAAGTTCCTTCAAATCTACATTAAACACATGAGTCGTAGGATTCCAAAACTAACTCCATGGATACAACCACAAGTCAAGGATACTAACCCACAAGTTACATTATATTACAAGTTACGAACATATTTACAAGACCCAAACCCAAATATACACCACTTGTGGTTTACAAGTACAACCCATATAACAAAACTCATAAACAACATCAACTTGGACTTGACATATTACACCCTCCCAAAACCCAAGTTGTTTAAGCATTAGAGTTACATTTTGAAACTAAAACCATCTAAGCATATGGGCATAACCACACATATTTACAACTCCCAAGCCCAAACCCGACGTGCCGGTCATTTCCTTTCCTCCTCTCGTGTCGTACATGCGGTGGTTATTCAATAACCACAACAGAAAATAATATTTGTTTAAGCTTTCGCTTAGTGAGTAAAACTAATCACATGTATGAGTGTATGTCACATCCAATGCGCAAATCCACAATCAACATATCATTTAGTCTCCAAAAGACCAAATATCAATTCACCGTGACGTCGCTCTCGCCTTTTGCCCTTATGTGCATATAGCACCTCTAATTCACGCAATCTCACACACCCTTCTACAGCTGGGTCGCCACTCACACACCTTTACACAGTTAGTGTGGTGAGTACCCTTACACCGTTGGGTTTTTCCACGTCTCCTTATTATGGAGTAAATTTATGGTGAATCAACATAAGGCTTTCTTCAACCCACATAACACATAATCACATAATCCTCAACATGGCTCTTCACAAATCATTTAACACATATTAACCTTCCAATTTAAAGTAAATCAACCAAACCCACATATATCAACAAGTTCATATATACCCAATTCTCATGTCCATGCTCTAATTTACAAGAATTCAACATATCAACATATAAATTAACACATTTAACATGATTTACATCCAACCCATGGATTAGAGTCACTCACCTCTTATAGATTTTACCCCAACAAGCAAATTCCTTAACGATTCTCGCCAAAATCCTACTTCGGAGTAATTCCTACAAGTTTTCGGCAACTGCTTGTCACCGATTAGAATGAGCTACCAAAATCCGATGAATAAAATGTAAATAAAAGACATAGAAACGATCGTCTTACCTCCACGAGTCCGAAAATGGCTTCGATTTGTGAATCCGACAAACAACGGCGACGGAACGGCGAGATTTCGACGTCGGTGACGGTTTCTCCGTTTCTCTCTCCGAGCTCTCTTCTTCTTTTCTTTAATCTCTACAGATTTTGAGAGTCTTAACTCTCCTAGTGACACACACACATCACATGCAAATGATGTGTCACTAGTTTTTTTTTTCTATTTTTGTTTACACCCCCAAACATTCCATTAACTACCCAATTATCTAATGAGTGTTTGTCTAAGTTCCGTATGGGTCCCACATATTTTGTGAAATTGCTATCGCACCTACTAATTTTAAATCTTTTTCATTTATACCCTCATTTGGGTGTCAAATGCGAACACATAAATCATCATATAATATGAATGCATTTAAGCAAATGTTCATGTAATCATATAAATGCATTTAACATATAAAATGCAAATTTCACTTTATCCGGGCCCTTCACTGGGTCCCACTCCAATACCTGTCCCACCTCACTGGGGACTTTTCCATATGGTGTCCTTCTCTGAACATTTTTTCACGGGTGAGTCCAAGCCTCCCCTTAATCCATTTTATACACTAATTATATTAATTAATGCATATTATGAGATAATTAAACCTTTTCCTCGGGTACGAGTGTTACAATTTTATAGGCACTATGGATCTTGTTTTGCAGGTTACGAATATATAATTTTTATGAAAAAGCGGCTGGCCAACGGTCCCTACGTTGGACCATAATGGAGGATAGATCACCACTTTTTTTTTTGGGTGCCAAAGGTCCCTTTAATTTTCAATGGACAAAAATGCTTATTTTCCTTATGTTCAACAATTACACTACACATATGCCACCTCAGCCCATAATTTAAGGAATTTACTTATTTTTTGTTTTCTAAACTTTAAATTGTCATAACTTCTAAACTACAATTTTTTTATTATAAAAATCATATATTCGTAATCTACAAAATAAGATTTATCAAACAAGATCCATAGTGCCTAATCAAAATTTTGCAGCGCACAAACTGATATCAACAAATTAATTTTTTTTTTGTAAAACCAACACTTCCATTGCGTAGATCTCGAAAAATTACCGTAAATCAAAAAAAAAAATCCAAAAAGGCCACAGAATCGCAAAATTATAGTCATTTTAGAACATGTTACTGTCTTTTAAGTGCTGTCCAAGTAAAGACATTAACATGAGACAATAACATGATACTATCGACAGTAGCGGTTATTCAAATTGACAAATACTTATAAAATTATGGCCATTTATCAGATGATACTGCATTTCCAATACTTTCTGAGTAAATATAGTAACGTATTATCAAAAACTAAAAATTTTTACAGAAATAGTAACATCATTGTTGCAAAAAGTTGCAAACTTAGGGCCATTTAGTAGATGTTGCTATCTTTAAAAAAATATCCCCATGCAAAAAATAGCAACATACCATTAAAGATTAGCAACATGGTATCGAACAAAGAAATAGTAACATGTCGTTGATAATAACATTTCTTCAAATTGACCTAATAATCGCAATATTATGACCAATTTTTAGATGTTACTGTCCAGTTAAAGATAGTAACATATCATCAAAAAACAAAAAACAAAAAACAAAAAACAAAAAACAAAAAACAAAAAACAAAAAACAAAAAACAAAACAAAACAAAACAAAAATAGGCAATATCATGTCGTTGTTGCAAAAGAGACAGTGACATTACGTTATAGTGGTCTGATAGTAACATGAATTTTTTTTATTTTTTTATTTACATTTTTTCAAAATAGATCTTTCCTTCTAGATTATTAATATATAAATTTTATTTAAAATGGAGTTGTGGTTTTGAAGTTATGGTATTTTAAAGTTTAAAAGAAAAAAAACACTTCCTTGAACAACGTGATGAGCTGGCAAAATAGAAATGCATGTGTGATAGGGGTAAATTTGCTAATATCCTTATTTTTAGTTTTAAAATGGACTTAAAGCTATATAATTCAAAAGCGATTGTCTTTATTCCCTTAACTCCAAAACACTTGTACTTATCCTCTATTTCCTTCCAAAGTAGAGACTTCTATTTAATTTTTCCAAAAAGAAATTTGTAGTTTAGAAGTTATGACAATTTAAAGTTTGGAAAACAAAAAATAACTAACTTTCTTAAATTATGGGCTGAGGTGGCATATGTGTACTATAATTGTTGAACATAAGGAAAGTGGACATTTTCGTCCACTGAAAATCTCAGGGACCTTTGGCACCAAAAAAAAACGTGAGGATCTATCCCCCGTTATTTATCCAACATAAGGACCTTTCAACTAGTGATATCAAATTAAATAAAGGGTCCTTTAGATTTCAGTCCTTTATTGTATTCGTATCTAGAAATTAATTCATTGTATAAGTCAACTTAAAAATTAGTTCCTCACCTATTTTGAGGACCAAGATACACCTACTCCCATAAATCAAGTTTTGAAATTCAAAACCCAGATTTGTTATATATATATATATATATTGATAGGTCAGAAAATATCTGGTCAAAGTCAAAATGCCACGTCAACACGGAGACACTGAGTCATCCGGAAAAGGTGCCTACAAATCAGCTATCCTAGACTAATCGATCAATACCGCCCCGTCTGGGCCCATAACTCGAGATCACGAGGCAGACTCATCCCCCAGTGGGTGCGGCCCGGGCCTGCCCTATGATTTGCTCTGCAAGGTTGCTGGCAGTTTACTAATTCAGTCAGAAGACTAATGCAGGCAATTTCCTAAACCATTTTGGAAATTTCCGTGAGTTATGCCGATTACTTGTAATCAGATTAGGCTTCCTTATCTGTGAGTTACCTTGTACGAGTGGCCTCTTGGATCTATAAAAGAGGTCATTCAGCCCCACTAAGAAAGAAGGCATTGTTATCTCACTACAATAGCACAAATCACTTATGTGCATATACCCGGTCAATTCTCTAGTAGTGCCTTCCTCTTTGTTGGTTCATCAAAGGCCGTTGGTGATCTGTTAGTGAATGCACTCCGACGCACCTGTGGACGTAGGCTTCCTAGTTAACTGGGCCGAACCACATACAAATTCCTTGTCTCTCTCTCTTTAAACTATTCTTCTAGTTCTTACCCAAATTTTGGCATCATCAGTTTAACGCCGTCTATGGGAACCGACAAACTCTCTTAAAAAAACAAATCTTTGACTGATCAACATGTAGCCGGCTGCTTCCATGACCTCCGAGCAGATTACCGCGACTCTTGCGCAGCTCTTGGAGGACCAGCGGTAAACTCAGCAGCAGATCGAAGCGTTGCTGACCAGTCAGGAAAAGTTCCCTCAAATTGAGGATCAACCTGGGAAGGGCGCGTGCGACTGGGACCCTATACGGGTCCGAAGGCGTGCCCACACTAAGCCTATATCCCCGCCTGCTTTGGATCAATTCGGGAACGATGAGCGTAACCAAGCTCCCGAGCAGACCCGACAACGTTCCCGAGCCAACCAACGCCTGGCGGGGGATGCAAGAGAAATCATCAGCAGTAGACGCGCTGCCAGAGGGGGGAAGGGGAGACAGCCTAGGATTTGGCCCAAGACCCCTCGGCCAAGAGCCACGGAGATCTTAGGCACAAGATTACTCGAAGTTGAAGTCGGGTCCTATACCCGAGGATAAAGCACTTCGAGGAAGAGGATTCATCATCCGACCCAACGTACCATTCAAATACGGAGCGGAAGACCGGTTAGAAAAATGTCAAGCCTAGATCGAGGACCTACAGAAGTAAATTGAGAAGTTGAGTTGTAAGCTGCGCAATGATCACACCAATACAAAAACTGAGTCTTCCTTCACCGTCTAGGTCATAGGATTCCCTATCCTGCGAAAGTTTAAACCTCCGCATCTCGATTCTTATGACAGTTTGGGAAGCCCGGTGGATCATGTCCGGACTTATAAGGCCCATATAGCGCTAGTCACCACCACCGATGAACTACTGTGCCTGGCCTTTCCAGCACTCTCAAAGGGCCGGTCGCACAGTGGATCCATGCTCTCAAGCCCCGAACGATTGACAATTTTAAGGCACTCAACAAGCTCTTTATCAACCAGTACATGAGGATACTCGACCGATCACAGCTCAACACCCAACTGCTGACCATCAAGCAGCACAAGGGAGAATCCTTAAAGGATTACGTCGACTGTTTTAACCAGCAGAAGCTCCAAATCTGCCACCTGAATGAAACGGTCGCTATCACAACCTTCTACTCAGGAGTTCAGCATACCAAATTTGCTACGTCATTCCACTATGACCGACCAGAAACCCTGGTTGAGCTCTCCGAGAGGGTTAGGAAGTACATCGACATGGAAGAGTTCCTAAAGTCCAAAAGTGCAAGCTTTGCTGGAAATGAGTCCTCGAGATCTAAACACAAACGTGAAGGCTCTGAGAAGGGCTCGGGAAAGAAGCCGAAGCCGGATTAGCCAAGAAGCGGTTAAGATCGGACCCCAATTACCTTCACACCTCTTTCCCAGCTGATCCACGAGGTCATGGCCGCCGTCGAGACCCAGAGGATCCTCCAACAGCAGGCCGAGCTAAAGAGCCCACCCGAGAAGAGAAACCGGGATAAGTTTTGCCGGTACCATAAAGACCATGGTCACGACATAGAAGACTGCTTCAAGCTCAAGATTGCCATCGAGAAGCTGATTGAATAAAGTCACCTCGCTAAGTTCTTCGCGACTGATAGACGACCTCGGCCTGAAACCCGAGCTCCCGAGCAGCCACAACCCCTCGGGTAAATCAACGTGATCTCAGGAGGAACTTTGGGTGCAGGGGATACATAGCCGGCTAGGAAGAGTCATGCTCAGGCATCCTGATCAGATGTCTGGCATGTCTAATGCGCCAGCTCCCCACTGACCGATATATTGACGTTCTCGTTCGATGACGTGAAGGACCTGTACTGCCTCCACGATGATCCGTTTGTGGTTGCACTCTCCATAGCAAATTATGTGGTCAAGAGGGTATTAGTGGACACGACTAGCTCCTCTGATATTCTATTCATATCGACTTTTAACCAGTTTGGGATATCAAGGGATCGGCTCTGACCTGTAGCCATTCTCCTGGTAGGGTTCAATGGATCTAGCACACAACCGCTTGGTACAATCGAGCTCCCAGCTCTCATGGGCACCTACCCCCAATAAGTCTTCGTACTTGCAAACTTTGTGGTGGTAGAAGCCCCGTCCACCTACAATATCATCTTAGGGAGACCGACGCTCAACAAGGCCAAGGCGTTCGTATCAACATACGGCCTAGTGATCAAGTTTCCAACCCCACAGGAACCCGGGAGCTTGCGTAGAGACCAAGCACTCGCCCTGAGTTGTTATATCAGCTCCTTGCGCAGAGAAGTTGTTATAGAAACATTGAATGTCCAGGAGATGTACCCGAGGGACATAAGGGATAAAGTAGGCCCGAGAGAAGAATTGAGACAAGTGGCGCTGGACCCCCAACTCCCCGACCGGTCCATTAGTATCGGTGCTCTCTTAGAGCCGAGCCATAGGGAGAAGTTAATCCAGTTCCTGCTGATCGGGAGAGAACAAATCCTAATTATACGCCTAAATGGGGTGAAAAGCATGAAAAAAGAAGCAAAAAAAGCCAAATCACTTGCGCGGCTCGCTCGCGCGAGAATCCCGCATATCGCTCGTGCGGCCCGCTCGCGCAACCTCCCATTTACACACTCGCGCAGCCCGCTCGTGCGATCCTTACAGAAAAATGTAAAACGTGTATTTTTAAGTGCTAAAGACCACTGTGTAGACGAAATTGCATAATTACGTCCAAAAAGCAACTTACAGCAGTTTCAGTCGGATTAGGTTTACAAAAACGTTCCTAATCTCTCTACAACTATATATATCTCATTCTAAATCAATGGAGGGGCTACACACACACATTCATTTATACATCAACTTTTAAGGCAAGAGGAGGAGAAGATCTAGCTTGAAGGTCTCTGATGGAAACCATCAACTCAATCTTTGTGCTTTCATCAATCATGCTCAACTAAACTCCTAATCTAGGGTTTCAATGAAACCCTAGCTATGTGAAGGGGGAATTCTATGCTTTCTTATTTTAGGATTTTATGTATTGGATAGTGATTGTATGTTGGTGGATTATTTATATATAATCATTTTTTAATGATAATAATCAAGAGTATTTTAAATCTATTCTTGTCTTAGATTTTTCCTTATACTTGTTGAACTCAATAGTCCTTGATTTCTGTGATTGATAGGAGTATTTACATACAATAATGCTTATGTGATTATGATGTTTACATCTTTTATAATCCAAGCCTAGGAAAGATGAGTTATGCTACACCCTAGTTATAGGTAGATAATTCATGTGAACCGAAGATGCATTATGCGTAGATTAAACTAGCGATATCCTCTTGTTGATACTATTGGGCTTGTAGCTACGATAGATCGTGACTATCCAAACATAGAACTTAAAATAGGAAGTATAGACCTCTGATGCATAGTTAGAGGTGGATTTGCAATCCTAGATCTCATCCATTCATATTTAGAACAATCTTAAATTTCGCATTAGTTTATTTTCCATCTTAATAGTGATTTTCATAAATTCATAGTTTTAATTAATAGTAGGATTTAAACCAATCAATCAAACTTTCGCTTTTCAACAACTAAATAGATTTAGATTTTATTAATTAAAGGATAAAAGTAAACAATCCCTATGGGTTCGACTTTACTTCCACACTACAAATCCATAGTAAAGTAAAGTATACTTTTTATCTTGATTCTGACAAGATCAATTTTTGGTGCCGTTGCCAGGGATTGAAATATTTTTGCCGTTAATTTTTAGAATCTTAATTTAATTAGTTGGTAAATATTAGCGTAGATTTTATCTTCATCATTTTTAGTTTAATTTTCAAGTCGCTAAAATTATCCGTGTTTTGCAGATTTCAAATCATCAAATTCTAGCAAGTTCGAGTAGAGCAGCTGTGCATGTCAACACAGCTTACGCGGACCTGAAAAAAAATTTTGCAATCAATATAAAAATAACAAGTAAACCACGTTGCTTTAAATTTTGCATCAACTCACTGTAAGTCAGGGCGCTGAGACGCATTACTTGCATTAGGTAGGTAGGGAGTGAGCACTGCATTAGTTAGGAAACCCGGGGCACTGGGCTTTGACGCGAATCACTGCATAAGGATAATTTCATGCATCATAGTAGTAATGTGTGCTTGCGTGCTTGATTATTAGTGTAGTTTATTTTTTGCTTGATTATTAGTGTAGTTTATTTTCTTATTTTATTTGAGTCAGTCTTTAGTTTATGTTTGGTACCCGTTCAAGTAAACCTAAATTAAATCCGCTTAATCATGAACTTGAACGTACCCTTAGAGTCCTTAGGTCGTCAGCCCAAGCTTCTAGAGCTCGGTTGATGCTAGACAACGAATCCATACTTGAACCGTCGTCTCTGTTTGAGTCAGAAATTAGAAGTACTCTTAACCGTCTAAGGAAAACTAAAACGATAAAAATCGATCATATTCTAATGGCTGATTTTGGACATAACAGGAATAACCAAAATAATCAGAATAATGGAGATAACCTCAACATACCTCCACCACCACCATTAAAGGATTACTTTACTCATACCACGTACACGCCACCATCGTGTATCGAATTACCGAAAGTGATGGAAGCCAACTTTGAAATCAAGTCGTCGACTATTGCACTCCATCCGTCATTTCACGGTCCCGTTAAGATAGATCCTTATAACCATTTAGGCAAATTTCAGGGTATCTGTGCTACTTTAAAAATTCAAAACCTAACAGATGATGAGTTAAAATTATGTCTTTTCCCATTTTCACTTAAAGACAAAGCAAAGTATTGGCTCCAATCCTAGGAGCCAATCTCAATAAGAACATGGGACGAATTGCATACTGCTTTCCTACAGAAATTTTTCCCCATCACTTGAATAAATCAGATTAGAAAATCTATAACTAATTTCACGATGCAAGATAGAGAAACTCTTTATGATACGTGGGAACAGTTTAAGGAACTCTTACGTTCTTGCCCTCATCATCAGATACCTAAATGGCAACTGGTGTAAGTCTTTTATGAGGGACTAATTCCCGCTGTACATAACACTGTCGATGATATTTGTACGGGAACATTCCTCCACAAGAATGCCGATGAAGCTTGGAAGATATTCAAAACGTTAAGCAAAAATTCTATGGACCAAGCTGTGTCTGTACGCCCCGAGGGACACCTTCCACCACAACTAAAAAGAGAGGCTAAAGTTGAGTCAAATCATTCATTTGAAATTCAAGAATTGAATAGGAAAATGGACCAACTTATGATGATGACCTACATGCAAGGCTCACCTCCTCCTGCCAAAATTTGTCAGTTTTGCTCAGATACGTCTCATTCTACATTGGCATGTCTGTCTGCATCACAGTTTTTGGAATTTTTAGAACAACATATTATTGCTGTTCAATAGTTCCAAAGACCCAATTATAACCCTATGGGTTATAAACCGGGATATGGGGACCCCACCCAAACCTCCCATGGAAATCTAATAGTGAAGGTCCGTATTCGAAACCTGTAACAACGAATTTCCTGAATGCACACAGGTCTCCACAAAATCAATACCAACAACCTCCCTTCTGGGCTAATCCTCCTAGGGATAAAACTTTTGAAGAGAGTGTGTTGGCATCGTTAAAGAATTTAGAAGCCCAGTCGCAATCACAATCATAACTCATTAACTCCCACACATAATCGATAGCGAAGTTAGACTTCCAAATGGGACAACATGCTAATACCTTAAACCGTCGTAATGAAGGGAAGTTACCAAGTCAACTGGTCCAAAACCCTAAAGGACAGTATAAGGTAAGTACTCCGAGTGACCAAGTGAATGCGGTGTCAACAAGAGCGACTGAACATCCTGAGGAAATCATACCTACTCGTGAACATCGAAAAGATAAGGGTGAAGGAATAAGTAAGGAACAAGATGGAGATGATAACAAAGTTATGAAGGACCCTGTTCCTTCGACACCTAATATGTCTAAAATGACAAATCCATCAAATTATATACCTAGGATGCCATTCCCTCCAAGCGTAGATGGCCCATCTCACTTCTCGAAGAAGGGAACACATCCGGAGGACATTCTAGAGACATTTAAAGAGGTAATGATTAACATTCCATTACTCGATGCCATAAAGCAAATACCTCTATACGCTAAATTCTTGAAGGACTTATGTACCCAAAAGAGGAAATCTAGAAACCATTTATTTAAGAAAGTCTTTATAATGGAAAAAGTAAGCTCTATGTTTCAACACAACACTCTAAAATACAAGGACTCGGGTACTCCAGCTATCGCTTGTCACATCGGTGACAAATATCCACCGGGCTCTTCTTGACCTTAGAGCGAGTATGAATTTATTACCGTATTCAGCATATGATCATTTAGGCTTAGGAGAACTAAAACCAACCGCAGCTACTTTACAATTAGCCGATAGTTTAATTAAAGTTCCACGTGGGGTAATAGAAGACGTGTTGGTAAAAGTTGATAGATTCTATTACCCAGTTGATTTCATCATCCTAGACATAGAACCAGTCCTAGACGCTAGTAAACACGTCCCAGTAATCCTAGGACGACCGTTCCTAGCCACGGTAAATTTTATTATTAATTACAGGACTTCGGTAATGGATATAACTTTTGGTAATATGATCGTTCGTTTGAATGTATTCAATACGTCTAATCATCCATATAGAGATGATGAGGAGGCAGACTGTTATGCCATAGACTTAATTGACGAATTAGTCGAAGAGCCAGCGCCTTTCATGTTGACTAAGGATGCCTTGGAAGCATGTCTATCTCATTTTAACTTTAATGATTTCAACATTGACACGAATATTGAAGATGTGAATAATTTATTGGAATTAGCAAATACGACTAATGCACTTCCATGGACACCTAAAATAGAGGCTTTACCACCTCTTATGTATAAACTGGCAGTACCATCCATCGAGCGTCCCCCGACACTTGAACTTAAATCGTTACCCGATTCTCTGAAATACGCATTCCTGGGACCTAATACTACACTTCCAGTTATAATTACGTCAAATTTGACTATAATTCGAGAATTACAGGTCCTAAGTAATCATAAGCAATTGGATGGACGGTCATTGATTTAAAAGGAACTGATCCGTCAGTTTGCATGCATAGAATAAATTTAGAAGAAAATGCTAAACCATCTAGAGAAATGCAATGATGCCTCAACCCTAACATGAAAGAGGTGGTTATAAAAGAAGTCATTAAACTCTTAGACGCATGTATCATTTATCCAATCTCCGATAGTAATTGGGTTAGCCCCACGTAGGTTGTCCCAAAGAAATCAGGTATTACGGTAGTGCCTAACGAAAAAGGAGTTCTCATACCCACTCGTCAAACTACTGGTTGGCGGGTATGCATTGGTTATAGAAAACTTAATACCATGACTCATAAAGACCACTTCCCCCTTCCATTCATTGATCAAATCCTAGAACGCCTGTCTGGTCAAAGTTTCTATTGTTTCCTAGATGGATACTCTGGTTATAACTAGGTGCCCATCTATCCCGATGACCAAGAAAAGACAACGTTCACATGTCCCTTTGGTACTTTTTCTTATCGTCGTATGCCATTTGGTTTGTGCAATGCACTGGCCACCTTTCAACGGTGTATGATGGCAATTTTCTCGAACATGGTCGAAAAATTTCTAGAAGTATTTATGGATGATTTCTTGGTCTTTGGACCTACATTTGATGAATGTCTTCAAAACCTTACGAAAGTCCTTACCCGTTGCGAGAAAGCAAATTTGGTTTTGAGTTGGGAAAAGAGCCATTTTATGGTTCAAGAGGGAATAGTCTTGGGTCACATTGTATCCAAGCGTGGTATCGAGGTAGACAAGGCCAAAATTGAATTAATTGACAAACTGCCACCACCGTCTTCAATTCGTCAAATCTGTTCCTTCCTCAGTCATGCCGGTTTCTACCAACGATTTATCAAAGACTTTAGTAAAATTTTACGACCCTTGTGCAATCTGCTTGCCAAGGATATTCCCTTTGTCTTTGATAATGAATGTTTAAAGGCTTTTGAAATGTTGAGAGCTTTGCTATCCATGGCTCCAGTAATCCAATCCCTCGATTGGTTATTACCATTTGAACTAATGTGTGATGCTTCCGATTACGCTGTTGGAGCCGTGCTAGGCCAAAAAGTAAATAAAGTGCCTCATGTGATATATTATGCGTGTAAAACCTTAAATGACACGCAATTGAATTATACGACTATAGAAAATGAATTTCTTGCTGTCGTGTTTGCCCTGGACAAATTTTGTTCATATCTATTGGGGTCAAAAGTTATAGTCTATACCAATCACGCCACATTATGTCATTTTTTGAATAAGAAAGAAACGAAACCTCGATTAATCCGATGGATTTTACTCCTTCAGGAGTTTAATTACGAAATACGAGATAAAAAGGGTTCTAAAAATCTTATCGCTGATCACCTATCGCGAATCTAGGTTGAGTCTAAAGATATTACACCTCTTCAAGATTCATTTTCGGACGAACAATTATTTGCATTATCTACTTTGAATCTTCCATGGTTCGGTGACATCGTAAATTTCTTAGCCACGGGATATACCCCTCATACGTGGTCTCGTTTAGACAAAGATCATTTCTTTTCTCAGATTAAACATTATTACTGG
Source organism: Hydrangea macrophylla (assembly GCA_033977485.1). Taxonomy (NCBI): domain Eukaryota; kingdom Viridiplantae; phylum Streptophyta; class Magnoliopsida; order Cornales; family Hydrangeaceae; genus Hydrangea; species Hydrangea macrophylla. The sequence goes on from CM066982.1 coordinate 23,777,614, forward strand.
GACGACCCCCTTCTATTTAAACACTGTTCTGATCAAATTATACGATGTTGTGTTCTGGAGAGTGAGTTCAATTCTATTTTGAACTTTTGTCACTCTCTAGAATGCGGAGGTCACTTTGGAGGCCGTCGTACGGCCGCTAAAGTCCTCCAAAGCAGGTTATATTGGCCAATCCTATTTAAAGACGCTCACGAATTCTGCCAAAACTGCGTATGCTGCCAACGAATAGGTAACATGTCATGTCGCGATGCGATGCCCCTTACCCCAATCGTCATCATTAAAATATTTGATGTGTGGGGCATCAACTTTATGGGTCCATTTTTGTCATCCTTTGGGTTCGAATACATTTTAGTCGCGGTCGACTATGTTTTTAATTGGGTGGAGGCAGTTGCGACAAAAATGAACGACCACATAGTCATGGTTCAATTTATAAAAGATAACATATTTTGTCATTTCGGCATGCCACGAGCGATTATAAGTCACGGGGGAAAGCATTTCTATAATCTTCACTTTGAGGCACTCGTCCGAGAATATTCTGTCACCCATAAAGTAGGAACCGCGTACCATTCGCAAACCCAAGGCCAAGTAGAAGTCTCAAATAGAGAAGTAAAAAGTATACTAGAAAAAACGGTTCGTCCAGATCGCAAGGATTGGTCGCAACGACTAAGAGATGCGCTTTGGGCATATGAAACAACGTATAAAACTCTGATAGGAATGTTTCCTTACTGACTAGTCTTTGGAAAAGCGTGCCACCTATTGGTGGAACTTGAACATAGATCTTACTGGGCTGTAAAATCACTTAACCAAGATATAAGGGCGGCAAGGTGTCATCGAAAGCTTCAATTACAAGAACTTGAAAAATTGAGAAAAGAGGCATATGAGATTGCCAAAATCTATAAAGAACGATCTAAAGCTTTCCATGATAAGATGATCATAAGAAAAAATTTTAAAGTTGGGCAACGTGTATGGTTATTTAACTCGAAAATAAGGTTATTTCCGGGAAAGCTACATTCCCATTGGGACGGTCCGTTTATAATAACGCAAGTGTTTCCACATAGAGCGATAGAAATACAAGATACAAATGGTGGAACCCCTTTTAAGGTAAATGGCCAATGGCTTAAGCCGTACCGGTTTGATGAGACAGATAGAATCAATAGATTTGGTAGATCCTATATATTTTAACTAAGCACGAGAATCGGTCGTGCTGGCGACGTAAGACTTAGCGCTTCTTAAGAGGTAACCCAAGCTTTTGTTTGAGTTCTCTTTAGTTTTGTTCACTTTTTAGAAGTTTTTCTACCAATGTTTGACTTTTGAACACCCAAAAAGAGAAAAGACGAATTATTAAAACCATTATACAAGAAAATAGAAGAGAAAATGAGGAAAATAGACTCTCGCGCCCGCGGCCCGCTCGGGAGAGGGGTCGCTCGCGCAGTCCTCTCGCGCGAGAATGCCCATTCGACAAAATTTTTGAAACATTTTTTTGAAAAACAAGTCTCTGCTACATCTCGCTCTTAGAATCACGCCTGCGACGCCGTCGCTGGAGCGGATCGCTCGCGCGATATTGAGACTTAGAAAAATTTTCAAACAATCAAAGAAACAAGTCTCTGCTTTAACTCGCGCTTGAATTCGCGCCCGCGAGATCCTCGCTGGAGCAGTCCGCTCGTGCGAAGTTTTGACTTACAAAATTTTTTTTATGAACACAAAACAGGACTCTGCTTCACCTCCTAGAGGGATCCGCGCCTGCGAAGCTCGCTCGCGCAAGGTTCCCGTTTCTATATAAATAGGGTTGAGCCCTAATCCTATTCAGAAATACTCTTTCTCTCACTCTCTTCGTCTTCTTCTCTCTCTCTCGTAACTCTCTCTCTCTCTCTCTTAAAGCTCTCTCATCTCTAAACCTCTACACAACCCACCACCACCACGATCAACCTCCATACAACCCACCATCACCACGATCCGCCACTGGACCACTGTGACAACCGCCGCCGCTAATCACGCAGATCAAGACCCAAATTTCATCCCCTTTGATCTTAATTTTTCACCCACAGGTACACACATATGCATATATATATATATACATATATAGGTAGATACATACACTCACAGATTCACATACTCAGATAGATATACACATATGTATGAGTTAGGGTTGATGAATTTGGGGGATTTCTAGATCCCTATATCTATGTTTCTATATCTATATATATATATAGATGAATATATCTGACCACACATACACTCCACACTGAATCTTCATCCACAAACCCTAATTCCTGACTTGAATAATAGTGATTCTCATTTAGGGTTTTAAATTTGGGTTTTGATATATCCATATGTACATATATGTTTTTCCCTCAGATCTTCACACGCATATAAACCCACACTTTTGATACACTTGTAACTTTCCAATACATGGAACCAACCCTACTTTCAGGACAATCTATATGCACGTCCATAGATATGAATCAATATATATAGAAAGAGAGAGACATATTCGTTAGTGGATTTTGTGCATTTGGTAATTTCTGGATCTGTATCTATATTCATTAATTTTTGTAAACACTCGCTCGTATACCCTAACTCTGTGTTGACAATACTGCTGCTTGTTAGGGTTTGAGTTTTAGGGTGTTGAATCTATTGAGCTATTTACAGTTTTGGGGATTTAGATAATCTATATCCATTGTAGAGATGTACACACCTGAAGTCCAATTTTAAGAATAGTTTAGTTATACATATAGACAACGATCTTTTGGATTTATGAATGTGCTCAATTCAACTTGGGATAGTAACCTAATTCTAGATCGTGAAACTAGACTTAACGAAAATTTGTGTAGTTACAATGCTAATCCTAATTTCCTGATAATATTGAATTTCTAAGACGAACACTAAGGCTAAGTTATAAATGTACTAATTCCTGACCCTAGACGAAATTGGCTTAGTTAAGTGCGTTAGTGATCAAAGTTTCAACTTACAAACAATTAGGATCAATGTCTTGACATGGTTACACAATCTGTATCTTGAAATTCTGTAAACGAGTTTGAATAAACATTTAAAACTTTAAAGTTTCAATTCACCTTTGACTCGTTTAGTCTTAAAAGGCCCTTATCGCAACATAGAATTTATTGTTGAGAGTTATTCACTACGTCCTCAACTTTATAAAATTAACAATTAAGCGCACTGAAACACAAACTCGAAAACAAGACCTAGACATATGATCATTTTTGTTGCAGGAAATGAGTTGACGTATATATTTACATTGTTTTTGAACACGCGGAAAGTATCCCGTGACTTGCCGCAATGTGTGTGCCCTTGTCGAAACGATGAGTGGGAAGGGGTAGTCTCTTCTCACAGTTGCTGGGTGTTCCCCCGTGAACCCCAATTTTATTTCAACTGTTGGATATTCATTGATTGTGTCCCTTGTTGGGATTTGTTTTCATTGCAGGTGACCCTTCCCTTTGTCCCTCGACCCCTCCTTTTTATCTTTTTTTCTGGGTATTTCCAATTTTAAAGTCCACATTTTCAAATTTTTTTCCTTTACCCTAAATTTTTAAAAAAACATGACCAAATGACCAGTTAAGTCAGCCTCATCCTCCCAACCGCCCCAAAAGAAATCAAAAAGCAAAGAAAAACAAACCGACCCCACACGCCGTGATCCTCCACATGACGACCCTAACCCCAATGAGCTCGGCCCCAAATACGCCAAATGCGGCCTCAACTATGAGGCTCCTGTCGACGCTGACTACTTTGTGTCAGATAAGGATACCAAGTGGGGCCATAACAACTTCACTGCCCGAAAATTGGCCCCACAGCTCTATTTCAGAAACCCCAACCTAATTAGCTACCCACGCCTCGTCCGCCTATTTTACCAAAACCTTCGTTACCATAAACAATCTCTTAGCCAACATGCCTATATGTCCACAACCATAGATGGCCGTGACATCACCCTAAACCCAGACAATATCGCCAACGCCCTCCAAACCCCCTCCAATTTAGACGAGGTCCCTAAACTCAATGTCCTAAATAAATCCCTCTCCTTTATCCACATTATCCAAGACATGTGTGGCAGTCGGTCTAGTTCGGGGCAATCTATATGACGATCTCATATGCCTCACCAGATATGGTTTGTCGACCATATCTTCAAACGTAACCTGTACCCCTTGGTCACGAGCAAGAGCGAACCAAAAAAATCCACCATGCCCTCCACGTAGTTTACCACGGAGACTGGTTTCATCCAGTTCTCGTGATTATGTAGGGCATACGTCTCGCCGTTCAGGCCATTGATCATTCCGTCGAATCTAAACTCCTTCTACCATACCCTCACACCATTACGGCCATTCTTTGGGCCAAGGCCTTCCCTATTCCACATGACGAGCCGATAGATGGACGTATACTGGAGTTCACTTTCGCCGATTAGAAGTTGAGCATGGATTGTCTTGACTTAGAGGTTAGGCGGGCTTGAGAGCAGGCCCAGGCACGTCGAGAGTAGGCAGCATAGCGTCTACCTCCACCGAAGGATACCCCTTATGCTTGGACTTATGGGGACGTGTGTACATTCTACGGAGAGACCCTTCGGCTCCAGTCTTATATGCGTTCGTATTTCCAGCTGGCCCATCTGGATTAATTGGATGACATTCTAGCCCCGGGCGAGGCTGCTTACCAGTCTACCTTTCCGAGACCGACGCAACAGGTGGCTGAGGAGCAGGGTGAGGTGCCGTGTGAGGAGGAGCAGACTAAAGATGCTGGCGATGATGGAGGAGACAGGAGTGACGGAGATGGCGATGGTGCTGATACTACAGGACAGAGGAGTACAGGGTTGGAGATTGTGTTAGTGGAGGCTAGGGATGATTAGATTGATGTAGGTTAGGTGATATACAGACATTTGTTTTTTTTTTTTTTGTTTTTTTTGTTTTCTTGTATTTTGTTGGATGGGATTGAGACATTTTCAGACATTTGGCCCGTATTATTATTAGTTCTCTGCTTTTATGCTTCAGTTACGTCTTTTTGTTTATTATTAGGATATGATGTACCCGGCTTCGACCGGCTTAGTTTACTTCTGTCTTTCTTTTCATTTTAATTATTTGGGTCTGTAATTAATTTAGTTATGCACTTCTTCCTTTTCTTTTGTGGTTTGTTTATAGTTCTGAAATTTTTATTCGTCGCACTATTTCTATTTCTATTTATTGATTATGTGTCACATTCCTAGTTAGTTATAAAATGATTAAACTTATTCACTTATGCAATTGTCATAGATTTATTAATACAGAGCATTTCCAATTCTATTGCACTACACCATGGATCTCTTAGGTTCAGGTTTGGGGGAATTAATGCCAAAATTCTCAATTGGACTTAAAAATTACACATTAACGTGCATAAGTTAATTATATATCATTCTTTCTACACTTTCTCACACCTAATAACGTTATTTTGTTTCCTATTCTAATAACGTTAGCTAATAAATTCTCAGTTGTGACTTATTTTTGGTTTCAGGATTATAGCTTCCACTTATCCATATAGTGTACCTTGATCCTCATTGCTCATTAGCACCCCCTCGCTATGGACAATCCTATTTCTCCTCCTACATCACCCGATAGGTCATCGAGTGTGTTGAGTTATTTTTCTGATTCTAGTTCATCCGCTTCTGACACTTCACCGCATTATAGGGTAGCCAAGCATGATGGTCCAGTCGGTCGTTCTGGCTGGTGCCATCGTCATCCTCGCATTCCCATTCATGACTATTTTGATTCTTCAGTCGAGGATGACCTTTTCGGCGATGACCCTACTATCATTGATGGCCCTTATGGTGCTCCACCTACTTCTTCTGAGTCGTCTTCCTCATCCGAATCAGTCGATTACTCAACCGATGACGCTGAGCCCGAGATCGATGAGGGAGTTCTTTCGGGTCTAGCTGCCATTTCCTTGACTGACCCTATATCAACCGATGTACCTACACCTGAGGTTAGCTATCCCTATAGGGACCTCCCTGACTATATACTGGACATTGTTTGACAATGTCTGGGTCATCCTGACTGGTCACCTGAGGACATAGCCTCGATTTTTGTGCCTTATTCCGGTCCTATGGATGACGTGGTTGATTTGGGTCTGGGTATTTTTGAGGAGGCTGAGATGGATGTGGTTCCGGGGTTTCATGCTGAGGACGATTATGATGAGATGGGACCGCCATTCGACCCTATGGAGCATCTGGAGTGGGAGCTAGTTGATTGGTACTTTCGAGCTGGTGTGCCACCCCTTTCAGACGTTTTTCATGGCACGAACGTCCTGATCATCTTCTATGAGGATTACATCCATGTCATTGTCATGTTCCCACCTGCATAGGGACATGCAGTGATTTGGTTTGGGGGAGAGTATTATGGATATTTTTCGTTTATTTTAGTTGTAGTCTTTCATTTAGTAGTCGTTTATTTTTAGTTGTTATTTTTGAATTGTTCAATATTTCTTTTACTTTCGTTTAATTGTTATTGGTTATTCTTTTCATTCATTGTAAAAATAGTAGTAAAAAAAACATTTTATTGTAGTAGTTTTAATAATAAATAAAGTACATTTTCTCATATGTTTTCTTAATATTGTTCAATGTTGCATTATTTCTTGTTGAAACTAGATTTCATTGAAATTTGAGATTAAGAGAGTATGTAATCCGATGTCTACCAAAGCTTTGAAGGTATGTCTTGAGAACTACATATCATTAGAATCGTTGCTTTATATCTTATACTTGCATATCTTTTTGCTCGGCTCGTAGTCATGTGGATAGATATCAATATTGAATTATAATATAACTTGGAATTCTAAATAGCAATATTGTGGAGACTAAAACCCGGTGAGCTTTAGAGCTTTTCGTCCTTTTTGAGGGTTTTTAATTTATTTTTGTCAAATCCCATTGACATAGAGCATTATTTCGTTGATTAGTCTCAATATTATTTATTTTGATTGAAAGTCGAGTTAGTATTATAATTACCATGTTTAATAATAATTAAAAAAAATTTCTTGATATCGTAACATTGAAGAATCATGTGACTCTAGAAAATAAAATTAGGCCATCTGTCTTTATAAATCCTTCTGGCCTTTGACTTACCCAATAAAATATAATTTATATCCCTTGTTAACCCTTTGAGCCTTATAATAAGCATTTTTCTTTGTTCACCTATTATCCTTCCCACTCCGATATGGAGTTCGCCACTATTAAAATATTATCTAACCCATGTCCAAGAGTAGTGAGGGATAGTTTTACATAAAGAAATCGGGCTAATAACGACTCATGTAAATGGAAGTATTGAGTAGAAAAAGAAATAAAAATGAGGGAAAAGAATGATGGATATATATATAAAAAAATATATAGATATCGACAAAAAAGGGATTGAAAAAAGGAAAAAGGAGCTGAATCTCTTGAAAAAAAAAAAGGAAATATGAAGTGGAAAAAAAAGGGAAAAAAATAATAAATAGTCGTTGTAGTAAAGCCCTTGTTTTATACATTAAGGCTATTCCTATCTACTCAAGGACTCTCTGAATCACTTTACCTTTCCTTTCTTAGCTATAACCTTTGACCAACATTACAACCCTTGTGAAGTCCTAGTTGATTCTAGGGAATATGATTTGAATATGGAACAGATAGAAAAAGGAAATATAAGCATGGTACTAATAATATTTACTTGACGATCGATGTCCATTCATGAGACTATTTTTTCTGTCGTGTCATACATTGTTCCGAGTCATATGCGAGATTTATTTGCTTTGTACATAATTATCTCCTTCGCATATATCCGAGTGATTACACCTGTTTTCGAGTGATTTTATTTTAGAGTGTAATTAACAGCGTGAGATTTGTAGTCGAAGCATCGCTAGATAGTTATCCGATTTATATTCCAAGTTCATAGTCGCCATGTATCCACTTGATTACTATTCACACACACGCGAGTGTTCGATATGTTCTATTGATTCTGTTGATATATGTTTTCGGATTACTTTCATGATTTGGGTAGATGCATGATTATATTGCTCTTGATAATTTAAGATTTTATTTGAATTTGGTTTTATCAAGGAAGATGTTGATGTTGAACTATTAAAAATTTTGAATAAAAATTTTCTTTTACAAGTTAATAAATATGGTTGTGGGTGACTTGCTAACGAGAACCCTCACGAGACTTCACTCGTTCGACTAGGGACACCTAGAGGTTTAAAAAGGCTTGTTGCACAGGCTAAGTACAATCGTTATCCATGCAAAAATGGATTAAGAAATTTTATACAATGGAGGGGCTACACACACACATTCATTTATACATCAACTTTGAAGGCAAGAGGAGGAGAAGATCTAGCTTGAAGGTCTCTGATGGCAACCATCAACTCAATCTTTGTGCTTTCATCAATCATGCTCAACTAAACTCCTAATCTAGGGTTTCAATGAAACCCTAGCTATGTGAAGGAGGAATTCTATGCTTTCTTATTTTAGGATTTTATGTATTGGATAGTGATTGTATGTTGGTGGATTGTTTATATATAATCAATTTTTAATGATAATAATCAAGAGTATTTTGGATCTACTCTTGTCTTAGATTTTTCCTTATGCTTGTTGAACTCAATAGTCCTTGATTTCTGTGATTAATAGGAGTATTTACATACAATAGTGCTTATGTGATTGTGATGTTTACATCTTTTATAATCCATGCCTAGGAAGATGAGTTATGCTACACCCTAGTTATAGGTAGATAATTCATGTGAACCGAAGATGCATTATGCATAGATTAAACTAGCGATTTCCTCTTGTTGATACTATTGGGCTTGTAGCTACAACAGATTGTGACTATCCAAAAATAGAACTTAAAATAGGAAGTGTAGACTTCCGATGCATAGTTAGAGGTGGATTTGCAATCCTAGATCTCACCCATTCATATTTAGAACAATCTTAAATTTCGCATTAGTTTATTTTCAATCTTAATAGTTATTTTCATAAATTCATAGTTTAATTAATAGTAGGATTTAAACCAATCAGTCAAACTTCCGCTTTTCAACAACTAAATGGATTTAGATTTTATTAATTAAAGGATTAAAATAAACAATCCCTATGGGTTCGACCTTTATTTCCACACTACAAATCTATAGAAAAGTCAAGTATACCTTTTATCTTGATTCTGACAAGATCAACTGCGATAGAACCAGGACGTCTTTGCATGGTGCCATGAAGACATGCTTGAGATAGATCCCCGGATTATGTCCTACCGTCTCAACATTGACCTGGACTCCCGGCCGGTCAAGCAAAAAAGGAGGGGCATGGCCCTTGAAAGGCAAGCAGCGCTGCGCGAGGAAATTGAAAAGCTCCTGAAGATAAAGTCCGTCCGAGAGGTCCACTATTCCGACTGGTTGGCAAATGTGGTACTAGTCAAGAAAAGCAATGGAAAGTGGAGAATGTGTGTGGATTTCACCGACCTCAACAAGGTCTGCCCCAAGGATTGCTATCCATTGCCTAGGATAGGCCTCCTTGTGGACTCCACGGCCGGTCACTCGCTTTTCTCTTTTATGGTTGCCTACTCAGGGTACAACCAGATCCGTATGTACCCCGAGGACGAAGAAAAGACGTCCTTCATCACCGACCAAGGGACGTACTGCTACAAGGTGATGCCCTTCAGCCTTAAAAATGCCGGGGCAACTTATCAGCGCCTGGTCAATCACATGTTCAAAGATTTGATCGAGAAGTCAATAGAGGTGTACGTCGACGATCTATTGGTCAAAAGTCAAGATAAGTCTGACCACCTCAAGCACTTGGCCGGTGCCTTCAGCATCTTAAGAAAATTTTGGATGAGGTTTAACCCAGCCAAGTGCACATTTGCAATCTTGTCTGGGAAGCTCTTGGGACATATGGTCAGCAGGCGGGGGATCGAATCAAACCCATAAAAAATTCATGCTATTATTAACATGCGGTCACCTAGGTCATTAAAGAAGTTCAAAGTTTGGCTAGATGGGTGGCGGCGCTGAACCGATTTGTCTTCCGAGATACTAACTGGTGTATGTCGTTCTTCAAAATCCTCCGAATGCCTTTCAATGGTCGGAAGAGTATGAGGAGGAGTTTCAGGATCTCAAGACATACCTGACATCGCCCCCTCTACTCTCAACACTCGTACCAAATAAGGAGTTATTCTTATACTTGGCGGTATCGCCCTCAGCGGTAAGCTTGGCACTGATCCAAGAAGAGCACGGTATACAATTCCTGGTTTATTATACCAGCTGGGCGCTTTAAGGAGCCAAAAGCCGGTATTCCTGCATCGAGAAACTAGCCATCACCCTTATCACTTCTGCCCGAACTTCCAGGCCCACGTTATCATGGTCCTCACAGGTCAGTTCTCCGTCAGATATTAGGCAAGCCTAAGACATCCGGAAGGCTTTCAAGTGGGCATTAGAGTTAGAGGAATTTGAAGTAGTCTATAGACCCCGGACAGCATTCAAGGGACAAGTAGTGGCGGATTTTCTCATTGAGTTCACATATTCAGAAGATCCGGTCGAGGAGCTCGACCCGCCAGTTTTACCACCCGACCTACACCCCGACGCCCCAACCTGGGTACTCTATGTGGACGGGTCCTCCAACAAACAGGGTAGTTGAGCAGGGATCATCTTGACCACACCCGATGGGATCCAGCTGGAGTACGCACTAAGGTTCGGGTTCCAAGCCTCTAACAATGAGGCTGAGTACGAAACCCTGCTAGTCGGGTTGCAGTTGGCCACCTCTATGGGTGCACAGCAAGTCCAAGGGTATAGCGACTCCCAGCTCATGGTCAATCAAGTCAATCGGGAGTACGAAGCTCGGGAAGACAACATGGTAGCTTATTTAGCCCTTGTCCGAATAGTTTTAAAAAAACTTAAGGGGGTCCGTCACACAGATCCTGAGGGGAAAAAATACGAGAGCCGACCGGTTAGCCCTCCTCGCCTCATCCTCCGAGTCAGACCTACCCAGGATAAGGATAGAATACTTACCCAAGGGCACTGTGGTTGTCTTAGAAGGCATGGAGGTCGAACCGATCGCTTTAGAACCTAGCTTGATGGATCTGATCGTGATGTTCCTAACAACTGGTGTTCTACCAGACGAAAAGAAGATGCCTGGCGGGTGAAATACTGGGTGGCCAGATGCCACCTAGTTGACGACATTCTCTACAACCCCGTATCTCTGGTGCATCTATCCCATACAGGTCTAGGGAATACTACATGAAATCCATGAGGGAGTGTGTAGAAACCACGTTGTAGGTCAGGCACTCTCCTGAAAGGCCCTGCTATAAGGTTGTTACTGGCCGACGATGGCCCGGGATCAGGCGGTACGACACACGTCAAAGGTATTTGTACATGATAAACTGCTTGGGAGATCTCCAAAAACCAATCCTCAGCCCTGGCTATTCGCTCAATGGGGAATTAATATTGTCGGTCCCCTCCCGATGGAAAAAGGACAAGTCAAGTTTGCGGTCATCGCCATTGATTATTTCACCAAGTGGGCAGAGGCCGAGCCCTTGGAAAAAATCACTAAGAAGAGGATGGAGAACTTCATCCAGAGAAACATCCTCAGCCGATTCAGTATCCCAAGGGTCCTGGTCAGTGACAACGGCCGGTAGTTCGATAGCCCAGCATTCATGCAATTCTGCTCAGGGTACGGGATATCAAATCACTACTCTTCTCTTGAGCACCCTCTAGCCAATGGCCAAGCCAAGGTGACAAACCAGAACATTATGCAGTCAAATTAAACAAGACTTGAAAATGCCAAAGGACTTTGGGCAGAAGTACTACCAACCCTTTTGTGGGCATATCGCACCACTCCCCAAGCGGCCACGGGGGAGACCCCTTTCTCTCTCACCTATGGCCTAGAGGCGGTAGTCCCCACTGAGCTCAGACTACCCACTTATCGAGTAGCACATTTCAATGAGCAGGGTAATGAAGACACCTTCATAGGAAAGCTCGACTTAATAGAAGAGAAAAGGGACCGGGTATATCTGAAAGTGGAAGCCTATAAGCAACGGGTCTGTCGGCATGTCAATAGCAAAGTCAAGCATCGTAGTTTCTAGGAGGGAGACCTAGTCCATAAGGCAGTAAACCAGTCTAACAAGGAAAAATATCACACAATCAATAACCGAGAAAAGCAGCAGAAGATGGATGAAGCCAGATAGTTCTCCCGAGTACGTACCTGGGATGATTGGGGGAAAGACGGAGCTTCAACGGGTTCAGTCGGATCGTAAGAGGCCTTGAAGTCCCCTGTCTGGGTTAGCACATTCCTGAAAATTGGTGGCCAGGAATGCCTAGCCCTTGATCCTGGCTTGGCACTACTTGAGAACGCTCGGCGGGTCAGCTGACCTACTGTAAAACAAAGCATGAAACGATTAGCCACGAGATTGCAATCAAAGGTAAAAACAAAAAGAGAAGTGATGGACGGGCTTACTCCTTAATTTCCCCGCCCAGGAAGTCTTCATCTGGATTCTTGGGCCTACTCGCAAAGCTCGGGGGTGGAAACCTGGAAGAACTTGTTCTTCCATCCCTTGTTGTTGGTCGGGCAGTTGACGATAATTTTTGTCCCTTACCGAGCCCCCAGAATGAAGAACCCGATCTCCCCATGCACGGGGAATGGTCGGTGGGTCCAAAAGAACTCTTGAAAGGTGAGTTCGTACCCGAAGACCTGGGGCCAGAAAGAGATGGAGCCATCAGAAACCTCTACCCATTTGGGCTAACTGCCCAAGAGCGATTCTGAGGTAGATCAGGACGTCTCGGGCGACCTAGTGAAGTGGAATACGGAACCCAGCCATGAGGGAGTCCTCGTACAAAGTGACAAAGCCCGAGTGATGGAGTTGGGCCTCACCGGCCTGCACGATCAAGGAACAACCGTCGGGAATGGCATACCTATCCCTATTTTGGCTGAGGTCTTGGGCGCGCAAGAAGGAAGGAGTAAACTCACACGCGAATACAACCTCAGGGTCGGGGCCCTCCGGTATCTCATCACCAAAACCTCGAGAGACGGAGTCACCGAGGCCTCTTGGTCAGACTCATCATCTGACACCCGGATTGGAAATCTACCCTCGCTATGATGATCAGACAGAGTAGTAGAGGGCGGATCCAAGCTTGTAACCAAGGTCCTGGACCGTGGTCTTCATCTTCCGACCGGGAAGAAGAATCAAAACCAGAGTGACACATCTTTGGTACCCCTACAATAGAATGAGAAAGCAAGCGGCGACCTAGCTATGGGTCAGAGACTCAGAGTCTGAGGTACAAAGGAGGTAAGGTTACAAGCCTAAATGTCAAAGAGTATAAGGTTTTCAAGGAAAGGTGGCACTCGGTCAAAACTACCCTGGGACAATCCACTCGGTTCAATTTCCCTACTGTACCGCCTGACCTAAAGAAAACCAAAACCCAAGGAAGAAAAAATCCCACTCCCGTACAAGCCCTAACGGATTCGTCCTCTCCAACTTCACTCAGGAAAGAAAAAGAAAGAGGAGAATGAAGAATGCAACGAATTGAAACTAGGGAGATGAAGACTTACAGGAAAAAGCGCAGAAAAGAGCTCGGGAAGCTTGACCGGGAGCTTTTTCTCTCAAACCGCTCGGTAATCTCTATCTCAGGGCAGTAGGTGACACGGCAAAAAATCTGTGTGCGCTTGTGTGCTATACCCAAGTATAGGTAATCATGCAAGTAGTAATCTGGTTAAGACCAGGTCGATCCCACAGGGAAGGTTAAAAACTTAATACCTAGATTAATCTCCAAAAGGAAAATAAAAATCAATATTCGAAAGGTTGTAGAACACAAAGTTCCACGAAGTGTCTACTAAAATTAAAGCAACTAAATTAAATTAAACTAGTGAGTAACTACTTAACTAAAGCGATATTTTAAAAACAATTTTCTTTATAAAAAGGGAATGTTGGGATCACACGAATCCGCAGCGATCATGCCATCTACCATGCAGTTACATTTAAGCTCTAAGGAGTGTGTCTATCTACAGTATTCCGTATTTTCTAAAGATAGAGAATCAATAGTCCGTTCATAGCCAGGACTACAACACATTTATTCCTAAAAACACATGAATGTAGTTTAAAACAATAGTTAAGTCTTGCATTCTGAATGGTGTTAGCATTCAAAATGGTTTGCAAAAGTTATTGAAGAAAAATGCCTTAAGGCTTAAAGTTATGAAACTGCTTGGACAAACTGATCATTTGGGGACAGTTTGTTAACAAATCTCAAAAGCAAAAAGTCTTGGAATACTGCAAAAGGACTACTCATGAATCTGAAGGTTCGATCAATCGACACGCTTTCGATTGATCGAATATCATCATCTCTCAAGCGATCGAAATGTCTTCGATCGCTTGACATGTTTGCTTCGATCGATCGAACTACTTCAATCGATCGAGTGCAGGTTTTACACTGCTGCATGGAAGAGGCTGGAGATCACTATTTCATCGTAATCTCCCAACCTGGGGACTACTCAGACATTGTCTGGAGTGTCACAGATTCAGTTTTAACATAAAAGTTCATTAAGGGCGTGTTTGGTTGTGATTTAAACATAAAAATTACAAAAATTATTGATAACAACAAATGAACAAGAAAAACTATGAGCTATTCAAATTTTAAACTACTGAAACTACTGGCGGAATATAAATAAAACTAAAATGAAAACCTAGAACGCAAACACTTGTATTAATCGCTGAAATCCTCAAACAACCAAGCAATAATCCAAAGTTTAACCTACAAAAAACAAACAAGACTCTCTATCTCTCTATCTAAACTGATGAAAAGCAAAAGAGGCATCCTCTAGGATGTAAATACAACGAGTATATATACATAAACCTAAAACTAGGGTTAAACGCTTTCCCTCTGCTTTGTGCGCGTAAGTTCTGATAAAAGCCATGTTTGATCGATCGAACATTCTCGATCGATCGCACTTCTGGAATTCTCGAGCGCTTAAACCTCCTTCGATCGATTGAAACCTCAATCGCTTGAATGATCTTCGATCGCTCGAGACTCACTTTTCATGTTTCAACTGTCTTCCTTAAAATCCAGCATCCCTTTCATCCTGCTTATTCATTTCTCCACACAGCAAGCAGTGATCTGCACAAATTATGGCTAAAATAATACAACTTATCATAGATTAATCATATTATGTAGAAGTTGGCATTGTAATCCAAATTGCAGATATATAAAGAAATTATAGACTAAATCAGTGTATTTTCTTCTTTTAGCGCGCTTGTATTTTACAAATACCCCTGCTTGTCCCAACCCCCAACTAGCGAATTGCTAGTCCCTAGCAATAGAGCGAAAATAAAAACAATCTAACTGCTACTACAACGACTAAACTAAAACAAAATAAACTAAAGCAACTAATCTAACAAGAAAGAGAAACTACCTAACTCACTTTCGCATGAATCACGGTTGCATTTAGCGAATGCAACAAGCCGTTAAACCCCTAGGTTTCCCTAGTAGAGGAGTGTTGTCTCGTGAGGGTGGTTTACAGTGAATATACCCATAAAATTCTCAATTTTTAAGTTAAAAAAGATATAGAAAAAAACTTTTAAAACACTCTCTTCTATTCAACTATTAACATAGCTCTACACGGATATATTAACCTCAAATAAACCATGGAAGAAACCCACATACTCCTCATGTCACCAAGATAGATAGAACAAATGTATCACAATCATGTATCCGTGTGTGTGTGAAGTTAACAGTTATGGATCCGACCGTATTTAGAGTTATTTTAGACTATTGTACCTCTAGAACCAGTAATTTCAACTCAATTCTAACATAGGTTTACACTCAAAAATAAACGTCTCACAGAAACTGGCTTTAACAATGATCGCACGTGGTATGAAAGCTTTTATAAGAGTGAATTTCTGGATAATAAATGCTTGCATACGGATATTTGGAGTGTATAGTCTCATGAAAAGGACGCTACTTACTAGAGGAGCGAACTACCGTGGATAACTCAACTCACACGTTCATATTCAAACTAAGTCATTAAGAATCATTAAGGCTTTATAATTTCGGGTTTTATGTAGAAAATACAGATGATGAATGGAAAGATTGCACACCTTGGCATATGATATCATTAAGGCTTTAGAATTTTAGGTTTTATGTAGAAAATACAGATGATGAATGGAAAGATTGCACACCTTAGCATATGATAGAGCTTGTCATCTAATTTTATTCCTACTTTATTCTTCTCACATTTCCAACCAACTGTCACCCTTTCATATTCTCCCTTTTTTCTTCTTTCCATTTCTTTTCTTCTTCATTTTTTTTTTCATTTTTTCATCATTTTTTCATTTTTTTTATTACATAGCAAAAACTTCCCACAACTACTCTCCTCCAATCACATACTTTGACAGTTTTCTATTATTGGATGCGCGATGAGGTTATTTAGAGTCAAGGTGAAGGATTAGGGGTTTGTATTTCCAAAATGGGTAAGGTATTATTATTCAATCAGTGTGGGGTTTTGAAACGGAATGGTTTCTACAGGTGAATGGATATGGGTAGTGATAGGAAATGGATAGCAATGGCTTAATTCATTTTCTTAATTTCTTAGCTTTAACACTTCAATGTTTATTGAATTTGGTTGGTAGATCCTGAACGTTCTCCTCTAATAAGCAGCCAGAATTGAAAAATTAACTGAAAATTAGAGCAACGAATGTAATATACGTACTCAAGAAAAAACAATTTGAATTTATGTGAAAATTCCCTCAGAAATAAAGATTGGATTGAAAGCTCACTAAGGGTTAACTAGTTTCTACTACTCGTTCTTTCAGCACAATAGTTGTATTAACTCATTTTTAGATTTTCAACATAGCTACGAACTAGTGCAATTGGATATTGGATACATGAAAGGTCAACAGATAAAACCATCCTAATGGAACTAGCAAAATGCGTGAACTTAATCCATAAAAGGATGAGATTAACATGAATGTATCATTGCTTGACAACAGCTAAATAGAAGTGAATATTCAAAGTTGTTCTACTAATTAAGTTCAAAAATTCCTTGATTTTTTTTTTTGAAATTTAATCCAATTCTAATCGAGATTATATGACGTGTGCAATAAAGTTATCCAGATTGCTATGTATAAACATGTGCATGTGATTATCTATCTACATTCCACCCCCAACTGAAAATTGTGATGTCCGTAGAAGTTGATTTTCAAATTAAATAGAGAGATATCACCTGATAACGCAAAGCAAACACCGCAAGCATAGCAATCTGTAAAGACATATAAACTCCAAGCAGCCAAGATCAATGGAAATAAAAGATATTGATAAAGCAATGTCCATATATAATACAAACACTCAATCACCAGAATGATATAACAATATAAGTACAGAACAATGATAAAAATGTCCAAAAGATCCAACAGTCTTATCATAACCAAAACAACCAAAAGAAACTAAGAGAGAAGAGTGAGAAAATAGTAAGAAACAAAATACAAAAAAAAACTCCCCCTCTCAAAAGACATAATCTACTCGTCACCAACATCGGATAGAATCACGATCGGTGCAGCAGAAGTGTAGACACCCCATTTTGTCGGCTATCATATTTAGGAGACCCATAGCTTGGTGATTCACAATGATCGAAAAAGACTTAAAAGGACTCCTGGAAGTCAGTTCTATCTCTCAGAATGCTCAGAATGACCGAAATGCCCCTGAAAGCCCGAAAACTCCCAAATTCGGTCCCAAAGTTTTGGAAACATGCTATCTTGTAAGAAAAGTAAAAAAATTGAGTTTTTAAGTAAAATCGAATGAAATCATCAGCTCCCAGAGACCCCCAGAAGTTCCCGAAAAGTCCCCGTTGACCAGTTTGACCAAGGTTTGACCAGGTTTGACCAAGTTTGACCAAGTTTGACCGAAATCGACCGAATTCTCCAGAATCATTCTAGATCACAAGAAAAGTATTAAGATGAGTTTTAAAAGAAGATCGCACGAAAACGTCAACTCCTGGGAGCTCCCAGAGGTTCCCAGAACTTCCCGGGAATCCCAGGATTGACCAGTTTGACCAAAATTTGACTTTGAAACCAGAGCACCGTAACAATTTTCAAACATTTTTCATGGATACTAGAGGTCAATAGCTTTCCGACGATATATCACACATAATTTTTTGGATTTAAAACGAGTTTATTATGAATTTCTGAAGGCGAAAAAGACGATTAATCGGCTTTTATCGCAAATACCTGTGGACCGTCGCGAATGGAGGAGGAGGTCCTGACGCTCTCCCTCGATAGTGTCCCGGGACGGATCCCAAGGAGCACACTTCAGGGAAAACTAGGACTTCCTCACGCGATCCTAGAGACAAAGAGTCGCCACCTAATTTTTATCGGGAATTAGGAAACCCAAGTTTGACTCGCCCAAAATTGAATAAGGTTACTCGCCCTTCATTACCAGAAACAAGGTTCGGGGGTCTTGGTACGAGAGGGGAAGGAGCCCAAGCAGGACTAAAGCACCCCCTCCTCGCCCTACCGAATGGTAGGCCTTGATTCAAATATCCTTGTTATTAATTCATAATAGATGTTGTTTCCTCAAACATACTAGATAGATATATACATGGCAAAAAGAAACATCTAATGAAAATCATTTCAAGAGGCTAAATCAAGTAGAAAGCGGATGCTCATGCAATACAAGGGAGAAGTATACTCACAGTGGCTAGTCCCGCCCGGGACCGATGCAAATAAAGTAAACATGTCATGATATGCAAAGGGAACGAGAAGACTTACATTGGTTGACTCAAGCGGAGTCGCGAAAGCAAAAAGAATGGAAACGTGCAATGCAATCATGCAACAATCCTAGATAAGATGTCTCTAACAAATAATCATATAAACGGAGACTTATCCTAAAGGAAATGTGTCGTTGAAATCAAAGTTGTAAACCTAGAAAAATTCTAAGAGAAAGGATAGAGATAGTACATGATACATGGGCACTAAGCCACATGTAGACGAGGCAAACCACAAATCGAAGTCCGGGTCCGAGGCACTTAATTCTCTGCACTAATATACCAAAGAATACCCAAGCATTGCAAAAATACAAGCAAACAAATGATATGCATGATAAACAAAGAAAACATGTCATCAATCAAATTTCCAGATTCAGCAACCTCTAATGAATCCTATCAAAAGTGATCTTAAACATGAGCTGGATAAAAACCCTTTTACAGAAAGTTAGATACATGTCTTAGGGAACTTCTCCAAAAAGTGGGACCTCAATATCAATTTTATTGTTTGAGAAATAAATGTTTTGGGAACAGTGGATCAGGACTGTCCACTGTTCTTGAAAAAATCATAATTAAATCTACAAAAATCATATGAAGCTCTATTTGGTGTCAAAAGAAAGCTATTTCATTGTAGTATATGATAAAAATAAACCCATGGACATTCTGTAATCACAAGGTTTCTGAAAAAGTGTTTTAAACAGACTCTGTTATTCTGGAAATTTGGTATCATTTGACAAATGAATGCAAAACATAATAGAAGTATAATAGAAGTTCATGAATCATGTTAACCAAGTTGATTTAAGCTTTTGATCTCTCATCCATTTATCCTAGGTGATTTCTAAACCAAGTTTTATTCATCAATTGTTGTTGAGTGATCAAGGTATGACCATTTTGTATACATAATCATATTTGTAATTAAACTTAGAAAATTCCAGAATAGTTGTATCAACTTTAAACGCTTAGAAAACGATCCTAACTCGATCGTATGCTCACGATTTTACATCGGCATATAGATATATGAGTTAGGAATCATCCCCAAAAAGCGGAACGTCGATAACTATTATAGATTTTCTGAAATTCAAGCACAAAGAGACGATGTTCAAATCTGTCAACCGATTTCTCAACAATTTCTAAAAATAGTATATGAATCCTAAAAGCTCTCAAAACGGACCGGATGAAAGCTAATTCATCAAAGTTTACCCAGAAAATTTGAAATCCATCAAACTATGGGTTTTGATGGACCAAATCTAATGGACAAAACCAATCTGCTTTGCTGAATTTTTATCTAGTTCATTTTAAAGTGTGAGGAAAACATTTTAGTGATAGTTGAAGCTTATTAGAGAGATCAAACTCATAGATCAACTTAATTATCATGATTCCCAATCAATTTAGCCCTCAAGTTCTATGAAGAACTTTTAGATCAAGGATCAAAGGGACTTATAAATATCATGTTGGAGATGAAATTCAATAGGAATTCTAGGTAATAGGAATAATCAAGAGATAGGTATGAACATAGAAATCATCCTTCTCATAGATCATATTTCCAAACCATCATGGAATTCAAAATAGATATATGTATATATATATAATCATGTATGCATGAATCTAAACTAAAATTGAAGAATGAAACCAAAATTGAAAATCAAAGTGAAAAACAATCTCTAATTGTAAATTATCAATAAAAATCAAAGAGATTTGGATCTAACTATGTGAGTGTGTGAAGAACATGAGAGGAAGAAGATGAGTGTTCTAATAAGTAGAAATAGAACTAAGTTAGATCCAAATCTTATAGATCTATATATACAAAGTAGGAATTAGAGATGAACTATAGTGTTTACCTCTTGGAGGATTCTCAATTACAAGACCAAAATTGATTTGAAGATCTTCTTCTTCAAGTGTTATTCAAGTGTTCTTCAAGCACTCATCCATGGAAGTTGAGGGAGGCAATTGATGTTCAAATTGTGGTCTAATTAGCCTAAGTTAATCTAAATTCAATTCATAATTTTCTCTCTCTAGAATTCACCTAAATTGAAAGTATATTCAAAGTATACTTCTCTCTCTTGTATGTGCTTCTATGTGTGTTTGTATCTTCAAGTATATTCAAGTGTATCTCTTCCAAGTGTCTAGTGTGTTAAGATGTGTTAAGATGTGATCTCATATGAGATGTATGAGATCTTATATAGAGTTTTGAAGACTTAGCTCTTAAGTTTCAGGGTTAAAACAGGATTTTTAGAGCTTAAAAGAGGGTTAAAATGGCCATTTCGGAGCTTAAACGCAATTTCCAGGCAATTTCCTCGCAGTGGAAAGCTTCTAGAAGGGTCTGGAACTCAAAAAGCTCCGTGGAGGACACAAATGGAAGTGGCGGTTATGGTGGGACCCGCCACCCCCATACCCAAAACCGCCACTTACTATTCTTACTCCTCTGGTCACCCACAAACCCTGTTTCAAAAATCACGTGCACTGCTTTTCCAGATTTTTGTAAAAATGCTTTTTGGTGTCCGAAATCGTCCGTTTACGTACCGTTGGAAAGCTGTCAGGTTGAATTTCAATATAAAAATATTTCCAGAGGTTTTATAATGAGAATTGAAGTCCAATTGAAGTCCGGAAGTCCTCCAGAACTTTCGTCGTCTTTTTGAAATCAAATGACGTCTTTTCCAAAATTGCTTTCAAATGTGCGTCGATTTCGAACTTTTCTTTAAAATTGAATCTCTGGATACCTAGAATACTGCGTTTAGAACACTTAATGTTCATATAACCCTGAGAGAATATGAATTCTGAGAGATGATTTTGACAAAACCGGGATTTATCCATGGAAAAGGGCTTTTCTGAGCTTGAAGTCACTTTCCGAAGTCCGATCTTCTGATTGTGTGGAATCCAGTACCTTCCACGGGGTACTTTTCATCATCGAATCCTCCAAGACGTTGTCCACCCTAAATCCTATCAGTGTGGTCAAAATTGGGTGTCTACAGTTTGCCCCTCTTTGGCAGAGCTTGTTGTGAACAACGTGAACTGCAAGTGAGTGCCAAAGCCTTGAAGGCACCCAAATAACCATACTGAGAGGTTTTAGGAAAAACAAAAAATTCGCAAAATCAAGAAATTCAAAATCTGAAAAAAAATCAAGAAATTACAAATGCAAGAATGCAATGCAATGCTGGGTAGAGGCGGCTAAGTTGAAGCTGATGCTGGTCGTGCTCCGCTGGAGCTGCCTACGTATCCTTTCCAGGAATCAGACCAGGGCGTAGTTCAAGCGCGCGAGAAGACGGAAAACAAACAAACAACAACAATGCGGATGAAATGCTCCTATCCTAGGATGCTGGTGCAATATGAAAACATGAAATGTGAAAGTGCTGGAGGAATCATCCTCAAGGGTTCCCTAGATGCAAAATCTAATGCAAAGGATGCAACGACTCTCTCTCACAGTCGAATATGCTAAAGGTATCTTGGATGATTCTCGAGGTTTTTGTCAAAGTTATTCTTCTGATCTTAAGGCTCGTAGGCGTCATCTGTATCCTGGACGACTCTTGAAATAGCGAAGTATCTTGGATGAATTCTGAGTCATGTCAAACAACTGGACGATTGCTGGTGTAGAGTCCTTCTGCTGGGGACGATTACTGATGTAGAGTCCTTCTGCTGGGGACGATTGTTGATGTAGAGTCCTTCTGCTGGGGACGATTGCTGAAATAAGTCCTTCTTCTGTGGACGATTGCTGATGTAGAGTCCTTCTGCTGGGAACGATTGCTGATGTAGAGTCCTTTTGCTGGGGACAAATCTTCTGAAACAGGTCTCTCTGCCGGAGACAAATCTTCTGCTCTTCTGAAACAGGTCCTTCTTCTAGACAAATCTTCTGTAACAGGTCTGGAAACAAGTCTTCTGAAACAGGTCTCTCTGCCGGAGACAAATCTTCTGTTCTTCTGAAACAGGCCCTTTTTCCGAGGACAAATCTTCTGTGGCAGGTCTAGAAACAAATCTTCTGAAACAGGTCTCTCTGCCGGAGACAAATCCTCTGTTCTTCTGAAACAGGCCCTTCTTCTGAGGACAAATCTTCTGTTCTGATGCACGGATTCTGAGAGATACACAAATTCTGAGAGATGACCCTTCTTCTGAGAGCAACCCACGGATACACAATTCTGATTTTGAGAGAAACCCTACATTCTGGAGGCAACCCTGATATGCGATGCTGAGAAATACATGATTCTGAGAGAAACCCTACATTCTGGAGGCAACCCTGGATACACGATTCTGATTCTGAGAGAAACCCTATATTCTGGAGGCAACCCACGATTCTGAGAGAAACCCTACATTCTGAGAGCAACCCACGGATACACGATTCTTGGCATAAACCTTGTATTCTGGAGGCGACCCATGATTCTGATTCTGAGAGAAACCCTACATTCTGGAGGCAACCCACGATTCTGAGAGAAACCCTACATTCTGGAGGCAACCCTGGATACATGATGCTTGGCATAAACCTTGTATTCTGGAGGCGATTTTGATGCTCAAATTCTGAGAGATACCCTTTATCTGGAGGCAACCCGTGGATACATGATGCTTGCGAGAAACTTAATTCTGAAAGTTCTCTACTGGGGAGATCCTATGATTCTGAGAGATGCACGAATTCTGTTATACCTTGACAATATCTGGAAATTCTCTGCTTGAGGAGATATCTGAGGTTTCTGGGACGCGAGCACATATTCTGGAGGCCCTGCTGATTCTTTCTGAGACTCATATTGGTGCTTCGACCAACGCAATCATTCTTGCAACACGTCAGGCTTACTCTAACCCTTTCTGAACATCTCGCATTCTGACCCATCTTCTGAAAGTCCTTTCTGGATGTAATTCTCAAGCGACAGTAGACTCAAATGTCCATTTTCTAAGACAACTCATAATCAATCCCAAAACGACGGGAGTTTGCCGTTTCTCGGCCACTTTCAGGCTGCGGTGCCTTTGATTCTTCTCATCTGGGGGACTTTTTTCAATTCTTGAATGGATTTTTACCAAGATTCAAATCTCCAGAGGTCCTCTAGACCAATTCCAACAAGTTTTAAGCACTCTCAAGGCTTATATATCAGAAATGGACCAATCCGGGATCAAATCAAGAGTTCCGGGGGTCAAAACGCGAATATAGAGCAAAATCATATCTCTAGGAGGGCCTTTCGTCAAGAGGTAACCCATTCTTTAATTACTCCTTTGTTTCACATCTTCATACGTGTCTCTTTATTCTTGCGATTCCTTAGAAATCATCCTTTTTCTTTTTAGAATGTGGTTGGTCATCTTAGAGGTCATGGTAGCCATGGAAAATGCCTTGAATGGTTTAATGAATTGTCGGAGTCGCGTCCCCAAGTAGTAGCCAATATCAAGCAAGCGGGCTTTGGGTCGTTTGTAACCTTATTGGAGAGATCGACTAATGATTTGGCCATGATTCAAGCTCTTGCTGAAAGGTGGTGGGATTCCACAAATACTTTTCACATGCCTTTTGGGGAGATAACCATGACCCCTCTTGATTTTGCAATGATAACCGGCATCTCATTTGGCGGGCATCGTCTTGCCTTTGCAAAGAACATCCATAGATATCCTACTATCATTGAGCGTCTCCTAGGCATCATCCCATCCCAGAGAGATCTTCACGGATCGAGCGTAGGCATCACATGGTTCATCAACAACTTCAGGCCTTCTGAAAGAGCGGCTCATTTTACCGATATGCAGCTTACCCGTGCTTTCATCTTGTATTTGCTTGGTTGCTCTCTTCTTTCTACTCGAGCTGAGCGGATTACATTGAATATGCTTGATAGTCTTCGAAATCTTGAGGAGATTGCAAATTTTGATTGGGGCTCTGCTGGTTTAGCCATTCTGTATAGTCATATGGGGGAGCATTCTCGAGGCAAATCCCCTGGATTCGGCGGATTCTGGAGAGCTTGGGAGGTACTGAAAATATTTTCATTTCCAGTTTTTATCATTTGATGTTCTGCTGTTTTGACCACTGCTTTATTTTCTCTTGTAGGTGTGGGCCTTTGAGTATTTCTCCATGACGGCTCCATCATTCCGGGAGGAAGAGATTCATATTTTTCCACGGGCTCTGAAGTGGCGTCGCCAAGCCGTAGGTACCAAGAATGATGCTCATAATGTTATTTCTTGCCGGGATTTTCTTACCCGTCTCAGATTCAACCAAGTTAACTGGCATCCTTGGGCTACAAATGGAGATGTGACTGAGATTGGCTTAGCTAGACAGATGACTGGAGAGAGGATTCTTCTTGAGGGTCCCTCTGTTCTTGAGTGGTATCTTGGAGAGAGAGTAGCTCCTCAGACTGATTTGGAGGATCGTCTCTTAGTGCCACAGGATCCGCCTTCTTGTATGAGGTCGGCGCAGAATTTGGAAGATGAAGATCTTATTAATGCTTTGAACGGAATTCCTTCAGCCTCTTTTACTCTGTTTGAGGAGAACTATGACGTCTTCAGGGTTACTCATCTGATGCCTAATTTCCCGCTCTCGGATGACCCGCAGGTATTTCACGACTTCTTCATTTCTGATCGAATGCTTGCTTTATCTTATTTCTCATCATCATTTGCAGGGGAGTTCTTTTGTGGATGGCCCTGGTCAACCTCTACCTCTCATTCCTCCTTGTGATTGGCGAGCCTCGACCATGCTGCGCGGAGTTATATCTTCTGTAGAGATCCCCCGTGATCTTGTAGAGCCTCAGCTAGTTTCAGAACAACATGAGTCCGTTCCCCGAGCCGTTTTCAATGAAGAGCGAGCTTATGCACAGAATCTGAGGGCTTGGAGCCTTGCTCGTGAGGGACATGTAAGTAATTTCTGAACTCATTACCTCTGATTCTTCTGATCTTTCTGACCATATCTTTCTTCTCTTTGCAGTGGGATGGCATGTGCCAGACTTACATAGACCGTGATGCGGCCCTGGTAAATTTCTTGACCTTTTCTTCTTATCTCATTGCTTTTTCAAACCCCTATACTGATTCTTTTCTTCCACAGGTGGCTCAAGTTAGGCAGCTTCAATCACAGTTGGAGTGGATGAATGCAGGCCCTTCTGGTGGGGCTGGTGGGTCTAGGCGAAGGCGCCAAATTGAAGATGATGATAGCTCTACGGCCTCAGATATGCCTGCTCGGTACCCACGGGCTACTCGTCGTCGCTGATGATGATCATATGCACCCATGACTATCTTTCTGTTTTTCTTGCTTTCTGTGCTGAGACTGATGTTGATGTATTCTGTCTGAGACTTGATGGGCTTGTACTCTTGACTTTGCTTGATGCTGTTTTATGCTATCCTTCTGTTTCGCTTTGCATCCCTTGTCACGAGACTGATTTGATTGACACTTTGCACACTGACACACAGGACTCGATTTTACAGGGAAAGGAAATTTCTGACGATTCCTCTTTCTCGACAATGTCTTTTGACTTGGATATTTGAATTTTCTAAGGATTTGCATGTTTTGAAAATGAGATTTTATCTTGTAGCAGGATATTGTGTTGGCTTTGCATGTAATCTTGAAGCTTTTGAAAATTTTCCACATAATGTTTCAGTCTTGACATTAGATTCACATCTTTAGATTGCTAAAAAACTTTTCAACTTAATATCAAGAATTACCAGATTTTTCACTTAGGTGCTTTAATTCTGATAGCCAAGTGATCCAGAGAGGACAGGTAGCGAGGTATGGGCAAACGACAGTTTGCCCCTAGTTGATAGAGATAAATGGAAGTTTGGGCAAACGCAGTTTGCCCCTAGTGTGGCAGTGATATCTTGAGGCTTTGGGCAAACTTGAAAGTTTGCCCCTAGTTTGCAAGGTTCAGGGATCGAGAGCCAGGAAAGCTCGCCTACTTATCCCCAAGTGGGAATCAGATCCAAAGTAGTTCGGCCAGGTCTTGAAAGAAAGTATGGTTGAGGGTTTCAGGAGCAGTGACCGAACCGAGCAGGTTGCCTACATATCCCCAAGTGGGAATCAGGTCAAGTGTAGTTCCTCGAATGCTGGAGGTTTTGAAAGAACAGGTTTTGAAAGAAAAGGCTTTTAAGCATAGTATCTCTTGAGACGGTCAATGTTGATTGGCTGATTGAACTCAACTCCATCTAGATCCATCAGGTATGCCGCTCCTCCAGAGAGAAGCTTCTTGATGACGTATGGGCCAACCCAATTTGGCTTGAATTTCCCTCTAGGATCGAAAACGGGTGCTTTTAAGGCTTTAAGCACAAGGTCGCCTTCCTCAAGTTTTCTTGGACGGACCTTCTTGTTGAATGCTCGAGCTATTCTTCTCTGATACACATGCACATGATCAATTGCGGCCAACCTTTTCTCATCAAGTAACATTAGCTCCTCATATCTATCTCTTAGCCAATCAAATTCTGGAATCTCGGATTCTGCCACAACTCTCAAAGATGGTAGTTCTATTTCAACTGGGAGTACTGCTTCCATTCCGTAAGCCAATGAATAAGGAGTGGCTCCTGTAGATGTTCGGATAGATGTTCTGTATCCCCACAGTGCATACGGTAACTTCTCATGCCAATCTCGGTATGTATCAGTCATCTTTCTTAGGATCGTCTTCAAATTCTTATTAGCTGCTTCAACTGCCCCATTTGTTTGTGGCCTATACGGCGCTGACATGTGGTGCATGATCTTGTATTCTTCTAGTAGATCCAAAACCTCTTTCTGGAAGTGACTGCCATGATCGGATATCAACTCATGAGGGACCCCGTATCGGCAGATTATATTTCTTCTGATAAATCTGGCCACATCTTTAGCCTTCAATGTCGCATAAGACTCTGCTTCCACCCATTTTGTGAAATAATCAATTGCTACCAGGATGTATTGATGCCCATTAGACGCCTTCGGGGTTACTTCTCCAATAACATCTATTCCCCAAACTGAGAATGGCCAAGGGGTAGTCATGTTGTATAGCAGTGACGGCGGCACATGCTTCATATTGGCATGGATCTGACATTTGTGACATTTTCTGACATATTCATAGCAGTCCTTGTCCATAGTAGTCCAATAATATCCTTGTCGGATGATCTTCTTAGCTAACATGTGTCCACTCATATGAGGACCACACACCCCTTCGTGAATTTGCTCCATCATCTTTCTCGCACTGTTTCCATATAGACATGTCAAGTTGAATCCATTGTAAGATCTCTTCAATAGACTTCCACCACAAATCATGAACTGAGCCGAGAATCTTCTTATGGCTCTCTTGTCTTTCTCGGAGGCGCTTTCCGGATATTCCCCATTTTCAATGAAGTTCCACACGTCGGTGTACCACGGAAGTTCTTCTGCTTCTTCTATTTCCCCAATCATCTCATAAGACGGCTTTTCCCTTTGTTCAGTCATCAAAGGAGTTAGCTTTATCCCCACAGGAATCTCAATCATTGACGCTAAAGTAGCCAAAGAGTCTGCTAGCTGATTTTCTTCTCGAGGCAGGTAGAAGAACGTGATATGCAAGAAACGAGTTCGTAAAGAATCAAGATACTCATGATAGGGTTTTAACTTCTCTTCCTTGACTTTCCAATCTCCTCGAACTTGGGATATGATCAAATTGGAATCCCCGAATACATCAAGTTTCCTTACCTCCAAAGTCAATGCGGCTTCTAGCCCCAAGATACAAGCTTCATACTCAGCAGTGTTGTTGGTGGAAGTGTACTTCAGCTTAATAGAGAATGGGGTATGTGCTCCTTCAGGGGATACAAGGATGATTCCTACTCCATATCCTTTTTGGTTTGCAGCTCCATCAAAGTACATTTTCCACACATCTTCTTTTAATTCCATCAATCCTTCGTCAGGGAACATGAACTCTCCTTCGTTTTCCAGATTTATCGGATGTTCTGCTAAATGTTCTGCGACAGCCCTTCCTTTAACAGATTTACTCGTAGCATGTATCAAGTCAAACTCAGATAGCATCAATGTCCATCGGGAGATTCTTCCGGTCAATGCTGGTTTTTCAAATAGGTACTTCAAAGGATCCATTCGGGAGATTAAAACAACAGGGAAGGCCAACATATAATGCCTCAGACGACGAGTGGCCCAAACCAAAGCCCAACATGTCTTTTCTAATGGAGAATACTTCAATTCGTATCCAGTCATCCTTTTACTTAAGTAGTAAATGGCTTTCTCTGTACGCCCTTCATCTCCTTCTTGGGCTAACATGCATCCCATAGCATTCTCTGACACGGATAAGTACAACAGCAAAGGCTTCCCTGATTTCGGGGGTGAAAGAACCGGTGGGTTTGATAAATAAGCCTTGATCTTGTCAAAAGCTTCTTGACATTGATTGTCCCATTCGAATTTCTTCCCTTTTCTCAACAAGCTGAAAAGCGGATCGCAAGTAGTAGTGAGCTTAGATATGAAGCGGCTGATGAATTGGATTCTTCCCAGAAATCCTCTTACTTCCTTTTCATTTGTCGGAGGCGGCATATCCATAATAGCCTTGATCTTTGTGGGGTCAACCTCAATTCCTCTCTGTGTGATGAGAAATCCTAGCAGCTTTCCGGTGGTAACTCCAAAAGTACATTTCTGTGGATTCAATCTCATTCTGTATTTCCTTAATCTTTCAAAGAACTTGGCGAGTGCTGTTAAATGCCCACTTCTTTCTTTGGACTTAACAATCATATCATCCACATAAACTTCTACCTCTTTATGGATCATGTCATGTAACAAAGTAGTAGCAGCTCTCTGATAGGTCGCTCCGGCATTCTTTAACCCAAATGGCATTACTTGGTAGCAATACGTCCCCCAGTGAGTTGTGAATGTAGTCTTTTCTCTGTCTTCGGGTGCCATTAAAATCTGATTGTACCCTGAGAAACCATCCATGAATGATAACAACTCATGCCCCGCGGTGCTATCTACCAGAACATCTATGTGTGGAAGCGGAAAATCATCCTTAGGACTAGCCTTGTTTAGATCTCTGAAGTCAACACATACACGGATCCTTCCATCCTTCTTTGGCACAGGAACTATATTGGCTATCCATTCCGGATATTGGGTTACCATCAGGAATCCAGCTTTCAATTGTTTCTCAACTTCTTCTTTGATCTTCAAAGTCCATTCGGGTCTCATGCGTCTCAACTTTTGCTTAACAGGTTTTGAATTTGGAAAGAGAGGGATGTGGTGTTGGACAATCTCTGGATCGATGCCTGGCATATCTTGGTAGGACCAAGCGAAAACATCTTTAAATTCTTTTAATAAGTTGATTAGTTCATTGCTTTCTTGTGAAGTGAGCGTGGTGCCAATATGAACATTTTGTGGATTATCTTCATTATCCAAGTTTATTAGCAAAGTTTCTTCAATAATCTTGCATGCAGATTCATTTTCATTTTCAATTAATCTTTGCAAATCCTCAGAAATTTCAAAATCAAGATCATCAGACACAGAAGAGTAAGCAAAATCCTCGTTCATTTCATTAACATTTTTGGGTACATCAAAAGCAAAAGCAGACTCAACATCATGGCTCATATTGGCCTTTACAGACTTCCGGGGAAATGGGGGAGGGGATTTGTTGACTTCCGATTCTATCACCCAATTGTTCAGAGCTCCCTCTATTGGCTTGATTTCTTTCACATTTCCCAGTGCTTCTTCGGCATCCATCAGCATGTTCAGCTCTTCATCCATTAGCATGTTCAAATCATCACTTGTCATCAGCTCAGCCCAGTCCTTCCTTTCTTTCTTGATAGGCGGAGTATACAAGAACGGATCCTCATAGTCGGAAAACTCATGTTTGAAGAAAATCTCAAATCCAGGCTTAATGTTCTTGGTAGCCGGATCATACTATGGTTCAGGGAACCCACAGAAGGGAAAGTCATCGCCTTCTTTCACGAAGTATCCATTCAGGATTCTTGGCCCAGAAACAACCATCGGCCCTTTTCCTTTTGTCATCTTCTTCTTATCTTCTTCAGTCAATTGATACCCAAGCCCAGATTTATCTTTCTGTTCGTGGAAGTTCGGTGGTTCAGTTATTCCTTGTTGACGACGACCTAGTCCCATTCCAGGAAAATAGTTCATCTTCCGCACCATATGAGCCACTTTAGGATTGGCATACTGGTCAAAGTACAATGGCATGACTTCAGGGATCCAATTCTGTCCCACTTCTTCTTGTAGATCTTTGGCAACCGGGTTTCCCTTCTCGAACATCTTTCTATATTCGCGTCCGGTGATGAACGGCTTCTTTTTCTTGATCGGAGTGATTTCTTCGCCCCAGACAGATGCATCAGGAAGTTTCTTCTCATAGCTGAGTCGATCCCAAACGGATTTCTTTTTCTTAGATCCTTCATTTATCATTCCCACAAAGTTGAATCCTCCTAATTCATTTTCTTCTTCCGGTGTTTGGACTTCTAGCACAGGACCATGGCTTGTCCCTTCTTCTTTGATCCAGCTATCCCCAAAGATTGTTACCACATCCTCTTTCCAGATGAACTTGACTTTCTGGTGGAGAGTGGAGGCGACTGCATCATTCACATGTAACCACGGACGTCCCAATAGCAGATTAAAGCTAGCCGGAATATCAATCACTTGGAAATCAGCTTCTTTGTTTAATGGCCCGACTTCAATTTTCAACTTAATCATTCCCACAATGGCCCTTTTGGTGTTATCATAGGCCCTCACAGTTTGTGTTGATGGCAAGAGTTCTGAAATAGACAACCCTATTCTGAGAGCTGTTTGGAGAGGACATACATTCAAGGCTGACCCATTATCTACCAAGCAGACCGGTACTTTATTCCCCAGGCAATGTACAGTGATGTAGAGAGCTCTGTTGTGGTGTGCCCCTTCCGGCGGTAAATCTTCATCTGTGAATGTGATTACAGGCTTACAAGGCTTTGAAGAGATCATGTTTACTAGATCTTCGGGAGTAGTATTGACAGAAACATCCAAACGATTGAGAGTATCGAGCATGGCCTGCCTGTGTTTGTGAGAGGTCATAAGTAATCCCCATACTGAGATCCAAGCTTGTGTTTTCTTCAATTGCTTTAGGATTTCATCTTCTTCTTCGCTCACGGCTCCTTTACCAGCCTCTTTTGCTTTGACGACTTCTTTCTCATTCCATGTTTCTTTTCCACGATTTTCTAACTCATGAGGCTTGAAATGACGTCCGGAACGGGTCAAGTGGTTTGCTTCATTGGTGATCCAGATAGACTCAAGTTCTTTGGCTAACTTTTCGGTGCCAACAGTGATTTTCCAAACAGAATCATCGGGGATTATGGTATTATTAACGGAATCATCCTCATCATCATACCACCAATCTTCTTCTTCTTCCATCATTGCAATAAGATCGTCATCTTTGATTTCAAGGTTCTCGACAGGCTTTAGCAATTCTTCTATCGGCTCAGTGCTTTGTTTCTCGGTGACTGCTTCTATGGGCTTTTCTTCCTCATACCAGATCGAGTCGTCGGTGATGGCATTGGGATCCCACCATTCAATTGTAAGATTTCCGTTGGCTATTTCTTCTTCAAAAGCCAGTGCTTCTTCGACCCATTCTTCCTCTTCCATATTCCTCAAGATGCAAATTGCAGCGTCTTCCGGAAGTTGAACATCCATAGCTGGTTGATTCGAGGATGTGATGTAGATCTTTGGGTTATAAACCTGAGATCCTTCTTCTACAAAGTTAACATTTGGCATGTTCCCCTTATGATTAGGGAGAGGATTCTTCTGAACATTTGGCTGAGAGGGAGGAGGGGAGATGACCCCTTTTTCAATCAAGTCTTCAATTTCATGGCGAAGTCTCCAGCATCTATCTGTGCTATGTCCACGGCCTTGATGAAAGTCACAAAAGAGCTCTGTTTTGAAACCCGGTGGAAGTGGATTTGGCTCTGGTTTAGGTTCCAATTTCTGCAAGTACCCTTTTTCTATCATTCTTTCAAGTGCGGTGCTTAGTGGCATCCCCAAGTCGGAAAATTCTCTTTTCTCTCTCGACTGTTTCTGATTTTGACTTCCTCTTGCATTAGCCATACTTCGACGCTCTTTCTGAAAAGGCTGAGGAGATAGTGTGTTGACGTCAGCAGACTGATGATAGACTGGCCTTTCTGTCTTTCTGTATCGATTGCTCGTGCTTTCTTTCTTGATCTTTCCATCTCTAATGGCATCTTCTATCAAAGTTCCCACATCAAACAGCTGTTCGAAACTCACAATGGACTGAAATTCTAGCCTTTCCAAGTATTCGGGTTGTAGATTCTTGATGATCATTCGGACCTGATCTTTTTCCGCTGGCCTGCTAGTCATTTGAGCAGCTTTAGCTCTCCAACGAGTAAGGAAACCTGCGAAGGATTCCCTGTACTCTTGTCGGGTGGTTTCTAGATCTCTTGCAGTTACATCAAACAACTGGTTATATGAATATTGAGCCACGAAAGCTTTGGCCAATGCCTCCCAATCTCTGGTTATGGCTGGTTCCAACGTCAAGTACCATGAAAGTGCTGCTCCACTCAAAACTCTTGGAAACAATAGAGCGAAGAGGTCAGATCCAATGCCCATGGGCTGCAAAGTTCCTACATAAAGCCTCAGATAGCTCTTTGGATTTCCGGTTCCATTGAAAAATTCAATATGCGGCATCTTAAACTTCTCTGGGAGTTTGGCTTTTGGAGCGTCACACAACCCTTCAACATCGAACAAATACTCATCCACCCCTTTGCTCTTTCTGATCACACTCTCTAGTTTGTCGATCTTGGCCAACTTGTCCTGAATTTCCTGATCTAGCTGAACCTTTGGTTGAACTGTCTCCCCAAAATCTTCTTCTTCATGATGCTCTGGAGGTGGTGGTGGTGGATTAGTTAGCTGCTCAATCATTCTCATCATAGTGGCAAGTTGTTCTCGATTCTGCTCCCTGCTCTGATCCAAGGCAGCTTGCATTGCGGCCAATCTGGCTTCCATATCCGCTTCGTATGTCATATCTTCAACCCTAGTCGACTCGGCTGTTCCTTCTTCTAACCCTGATCTGACCAAACGGCTGTTCGGAGCTCTGACCCAGAAAGGAGTACAACTTTTCGGTCCTATCTTTTCTTATCTGGTTTATTTAGGGATTTTCAAATAATCAGGTATCTTTATTGCAAAAGAATTTTTCAAAGAATGATATAAGAAGGTGGATTTACAAAGATGGAAATCATAAATGGAAAATCATTTCCTTTTTCAAAAACATTTTTCTTAAAATCAAAGAAATCTTTTCAAGCTTTCAAAATTCTGAGGAAAACAAAACTTTTCTTTTTTAAAAGTATATTAGAGGCGTCGCACTCGTGAGTCGTATATGCAATGCTCGTGTAGTGCATGTAATGCAGATGAAATGCAATCTAATCTAAATGCAATGCACCTTAATCTAGCTTAGACCTAGCATATCAGCACATAAGCACATAAGATTCCTTGAGTATGCTAATCACCCTACTAATCCAATCATTATCCAAGGATTTTGAGTTTTGAAATTCTTGATGGTTCATGTTTAAAAATTGAAATTTTTCATGAAAATCTTTGAAAGAGATGGGGAGATTTGTAATTTTTCAAAATAATTTTTGAACCATCAATGCTTGTGGTGAGAAATCATGATTCTTAAAAATTGAGGTGGGAATTTTGAAATTCTAAGATCTGAGAGGAAGATTTTGAAATTGAATCATCATGATTTCTTGAAGACCAAAGTAAAAAATTTTTTTTTTTTTTTTTTTTTTTTTGAAATTCTCTAAAATCTAGGAGAATTTGAAATTGAATCATCAAAGTGTGATCATGATTTCTGGAAATAGGAATTTTGAAATTCTCTAAAATCTAAGGAGAATTTTGGAAAGATTTTGTGAAAGTGAATCTCAAAGCAAATTTTCAAAAGGGATATTCTTGGAATTTTCAAAAGACTTGGGGTTTTTCAAAGAAGTGCTTATAATTTCAAAAATTTTCAAAATTGTCCTCAAATAGTGATTGGATGTTCGGATAAAGACCATACTACCCTAGAGGAATCCACCATACAAGGTTTGATGATGCCTTCGCATACACGTCCTCATCATCCACATAATCCCTTACGGGCAAGCGCAAATAATTCATCACATTGTCCTAATCAAAGATGATAATCAAGATCCTAATTGAAGGGTTCTATAGAAACTATATGCAAAGGCCGGGTTTTAGTCTCATAAAGGGTCCATTAGCAAGCTCAACGGTGTGATTGACCGCCTCCCCGAGGGCGTGCCGTTCACACATGGGCTCTATATACCGCACGCGGTACAAGGCTAACGGTGACTACATGCTACCAAAACTCTTGACAAATAGAGGAAAGAGGGCCCTCTATCTTCAAGGCAATGATCTCAAGCAGTCGCGGTGAAAGAACAATGCAAGTGCAAATGCAGGCAGAAACAACATGATTATTGAATTAATAACAAGGATATTCTTTGGCTCAAGTCAAACCCTCGAAGAACAAGAAACCATCGGTTTCATGTTCAAATCCCCAGCAGAGTCGCCAGATTGTGGACCGTCGCGAATGGAGGAGGAGGTCCTGACGCTCTCCCTCGATAGTGTCCCGGGACGGATCCCAAGGAGCACACTTCAGGGAAAACTAGGACTTCCTCACGCGATCCTAGAGACAAAGAGTCGCCACCTAATTTTTATCGGGAATTAGGAAACCCAAGTTTGACTCGCCCAAAATTGAATAAGGTTACTCGCCCTTCATTACCAGAAACAAGGTTCGGGGGTCTTGGTACGAGAGGGGAAGGAGCCCAAGCAGGACTAAAGCACCCCCTCCTCGCCCTACCGAATGGTAGGCCTTGATTCAAATATCCTTGTTATTAATTCATAATAGATGTTGTTTCCTCAAACATACTAGATAGATATATACATGGCAAAAAGAAACATCTAATGAAAATCATTTCAAGAGACTAAATCAAGTAGAAAGCGGATGCTCATGCAATACAAGGGAGAAGTATACTCACAGTGGCTAGTCCCGCCCGGGACCGATGCAAATAAAGTAAACATGTCATGATATGCAAAGGGAACGAGAAGACTTACATTGGTTGACTCAAGCGGAGTCGCGAAAGCAAAAAGAATGGAAACGTGCAATGCAATCATGCAACAATCCTAGATAAGATGTCTCTAACAAATAATCATATAAACGGAGACTTATCCTAAAGGAAATGTGTCGTTGAAATCAAAGTTGTAAACCTAGAAAAATTCTAAGAGAAAGGATAGAGATAGTACATGATACATGGGCACTAAGCCACATGTAGACGAGGCAAACCACAAATCGAAGTCCGGGTCCGAGGCACTTAATTCTCTGCACTAATATACCAAAGAATACCCAAGCATTGCAAAAATACAAGCAAACAAATGATATGCATGATAAACAAAGAAAACATGTCATCAATCAAATTTCCAGATTCAGCAACCTCTAATGAATCCTATCAAAAGTGGTCTTAAACATGAGCTGGATAAAAACCCTTTTACAGAAAGTTAGATACATGTCTTAGGGAACTTCTCCAAAAAGTGGGACCTCAATATCAATTTTATTGTTTGAGAAATAAATGTTTTGGGAACAGTGGATCAGGACTGTCCACTGTTCTTGAAAAAATCATAATTAAATCTACAAAAATCATATGAAGCTCTATTTGGTGTCAAAAGAAAGCTATTTCATTGTAGTATATGATAAAAATAAACCCATGGACATTCTGTAATCACAAGGTTTCTGAAAAAGTGTTTTAAACAGACTCTGTTATTCTGGAAATTTGGTATCATTTGACAAATGAATGCAAAACATAATAGAAGTATAATAGAAGTTCATGAATCATGTTAACCAAGTTGATTTAAGCTTTTGATCTCTCATCCATTTATCCTAGGTGATTTCTAAACCAAGTTTTATTCATCAATTGTTGTTGAGTGATCAAGGTATGACCATTTTGTATACATAATCATATTTGTAATTAAACTTAGAAAATTCCAGAATAGTTGTATCAACTTTAAACGCTTAGAAAACGATCCTAACTCGATCGTATGCTCACGATTTTACATCGGCATATAGATATATGAGTTAGGAATCATCCCCAAAAAGCGGAACGTCGATAACTATTATAGATTTTCTGAAATTCAAGCACAAAGAGACGATGTTCAAATCTGTCAACCGATTTCTCAACAATTTCTAAAAATAGTATATGAATCCTAAAAGCTCTCAAAACGGACCGGATGAAAGCTAATTCATCAAAGTTTACCCAGAAAATTTGAAATCCATCAAACTATGGGTTTTGATGGACCAAATCTAATGGACAAAACCAATCTGCTTTGCTGAATTTTTATCTAGTTCATTTTAAAGTGTGAGGAAAACATTTTAGTGATAGTTGAAGCTTATTAGAGAGATCAAACTCATAGATCAACTTAATTATCATGATTCCCAATCAATTTAGCCCTCAAGTTCTATGAAGAACTTTTAGATCAAGGATCAAAGGGACTTATAAATATCATGTTGGAGATGAAATTCAATAGGAATTCTAGGTAATAGGAATAATCAAGAGATAGGTATGAACATAGAAATCATCCTTCTCATAGATCATATTTCCAAACCATCATGGAATTCAAAATAGATATATGTATATATATATAATCATGTATGCATGAATCTAAACTAAAATTGAAGAATGAAACCAAAATTGAAAATCAAAGTGAAAAACAATCTCTAATTGTAAATTATCAATAAAAATCAAAGAGATTTGGATCTAACTATGTGAGTGTGTGAAGAACATGAGAGGAAGAAGATGAGTGTTCTAATAAGTAGAAATAGAACTAAGTTAGATCCAAATCTTATAGATCTATATATACAAAGTAGGAATTAGAGATGAACTATAGTGTTTACCTCTTGGAGGATTCTCAATTACAAGACCAAAATTGATTTGAAGATCTTCTTCTTCAAGTGTTATTCAAGTGTTCTTCAAGCACTCATCCATGGAAGTTGAGGGAGGCAATTGATGTTCAAATTGTGGTCTAATTAGCCTAAGTTAATCTAAATTCAATTCATAATTTTCTCTCTAGAATTCACCTAAATTGAAAGTATATTCAAAGTATACTTCTCTCTCTTGTATGTGCTTCTATGTGTGTTTGTATCTTCAAGTATATTCAAGTGTATCTCTTCCAAGTGTCTAGTGTGTTAAGATGTGTTAAGATGTGATCTCATATGAGATGTATGAGATCTTATATAGAGTTTTGAAGACTTAGCTCTTAAGTTTCAGGGTTAAAACAGGATTTTTAGAGCTTAAAAGAGGGTTAAAATGGCCATTTCGGAGCTTAAACGCAATTTCCAGGCAATTTCCTCGCAGTGGAAAGCTTCTAGAAGGGTCTGGAACTCAAAAAGCTCCGTGGAGGACACAAATGGAAGTGGCGGTTATGGTGGGACCCGCCACCCCCATACCCAAAACCGCCACTTACTATTCTTACTCCTCTGGTCACCCACAAACCCTGTTTCAAAAATCACGTGCACTGCTTTTCCAGATTTTTGTAAAAATGCTTTTTGGTGTCCGAAATCGTCCGTTTACGTACCGTTGGAAAGCTGTCAGGTTGAATTTCAATATAAAAATATTTCCAGAGGTTTTATAATGAGAATTGAAGTCCAATTGAAGTCCGGAAGTCCTCCAGAACTTTCGTCGTCTTTTTGAAATCAAATGACGTCTTTTCCAAAATTGCTTTCAAATGTGCGTCGATTTCGAACTTTTCTTTAAAATTGAATCTCTGGATACCTAGAATACTGCGTTTAGAACACTTAATGTTCATATAACCCTTAGAGAATATGAATTCTGAGAGATGATTTTGACAAAACCGGGATTTATCCATGGAAAAGGGCTTTTCTGAGCTTGAAGTCACTTTCCGAAGTCCGATCTTCTGATTGTGTGGAATCCAGTACCTTCCACGGGGTACTTTTCATCATCGAATCCTCCAAGACGTTGTCCACCCTAAATCCTATCAGTGTGGTCAAAATTGGGTGTCTACAATACCGCAAACCTTTTCAAAGTGAACTATCCCCAAACTATTTTTTTATGTAAAGTAGACTCCATTACCTTTCCAACGGTATATCACAACCTCAATTTGGAGTTCGTATGCATTTTCTGTGAATTTCGGACAAAATAGGGTCTTTTCGCGAATACCGGAACCTCTGGGGGCCTAAACGTAAATTTCTGGGCGTCTGAGGAGCAGTGCCGCCGCGGCACTCAACCCACGCAGAGTCCATTTTTGTAATTTTTTTGGGGGTTCAATTTGATTAATTGAAAGCCAAAACGACATAGTTTTGTGTTCTCAATTGTTTGGGACCAATGGGAGTACTTCTAAAACCCCAAAACCACCCCAAATTGGCCTTTTTAAACCCCCCATTGCTCTTCATTTTAGGGGGGCCAAGTGCAAACCTTGAAAAGTTGTAGAGAAGAAGAGAGATAGAGATAGGTTTAGAAGAGAGAAAGGGAGCTTCTCCCATTGATTTTCCATAAGAAAGTGAGTTTTAATCTTGTTTTCTTCCATTATCCTTCTATATACTTCACATTCAAAGTCCACTCCAACCCTCATTCTTGAGCATTCATGAGATAGGAAGCTACTTCCATGTCCAAATGTCAAAATCTATGAGTGAAACACCAAACTACAAGTCCAATATCACATTGATTATCATCTATTGATTGCTATTTACTTGCTTGTTTATATATGTTGTCATCTCTTCTTCCCTCATTTCTTTTTGATTTTCTTTATTTACTTACTAGTTCATCATCATCTAGATGATGACATGAAGTTTGAGGTGGGTGAATCCTTATGGATAGTAGCTTTTAACCTCAAAAACATGTTTGATAGATGATGATCATAATTTCAATACCTCCAAGGTATCCTTGAAGTTATGTTCAAATAAAATGAATCTTTCCAACAATATTGGGGGTTCTTGATGATGAGTTTGATGTTGATATTCCAAGAGGTCATAATCTCTATTTGATGTTGAAAATATACTTTCAAAACCACTATTTCAAAACCCCTCTTCAACCCCCTCATTTTAATCTCAAGAAAGAAAAACTCGAGTTTTTCCCAAAATATTCAAAACAGTGAGTCAAAACAGTGAGTGATCTGAGTTCAAAGATTTCTCTAGAACTCAATACTCAATGTATGGATGTAAGACCACTTGGAAAGTCTTCCTAACTCATTAGAGAACACCCATGATTTTTTGTTTGACTTAGAAATACTTGGAAATGGTCCATTTGGACCCAAACATTCCTTCCGGACATTCTGTTTTTGCTGTCACAGCAGCTAGGTCCACTTCCAACTTCTTTTTCAAAAAACGTTTCCAAAAGGGGTGGTCCTAACTTTTTTTTTTCCTTAAACTTCAATGTCTTAGGGAACTGTCTGTATAAAATGGGCCTCTAGATCATTTGTTTTCATTTTCTAAGATTTTTCAACATTTCAGTCGATAGTACGGACTCTGTTTCTGAGTGACCTCTATTGTTTATATGATTTCTCTCAATCTGTGATAGTTATTGATCGGGAGAGAACAAATCCTATTTATACGCCTTAATTCACATTTGTTAGTACTTTTTATCCTGTTTTTGTATATTTTTACTTTGTTTTCTAGTTTTTGACAGGACTTGGAAGAAATCACCTAAACAAGGCTAAACAGGATGAAAAAGCATAAAGAAAGAAGCTGAAAAAGCCAAGTCGCGCGCGCGAGCCGCGCGCGCGAAAAATAGAGAATCGCTCGCGCGATCCGCTCGCGCGAGAATCCCAAAATCGCTCGCGCGATCCGCGCGCGCGAGGTACCAAATGTCGCGCTCGCGCGACCCGCTCGCGCGATATGTGCAAAAAGCAAAGTTGCGTATTTCAGTATACTGAAGACTCCTGTGCAAACGAAACTGCTGAACGACGTCTAGACTGTAAATTACATCAGTTTCAGTTCGTTTCGGATGAGGAAGGCTTCCAAAACTTGTTGTAAATCTATATATACCCTATTTTATTACAAAAAAAGGGTTAGACGTTGTTAGCAATTATTATACACACATTCTACAACCATACTTCCAGCCATTGAAGGGAGGGAAGCAAGGAGAAGAAGAAGAAGACCAAGGGTTTCCATGGCCTCCTCCATCAACTACTTGCCATCCATCACTTCCATGGACGGCTAGATCATAGATCTAGGGTTTCAATGAAGCCCTAGACGAGTAATAGGGTTTTATTTATGTTTTTATTTTAGTTTTATTATGTATGGATGACAGTCACATGTTTAGAGGATTTTTATAAATAAATCGTACTTCTATTGATTAAATCATTGCTTTCAGAATTTATTCTTGTCTTAGATCTATTTTGACTGTGATGTGCTCAACGATCTATTCTTGCTGTGCTTGTTTAGATTGTTTACATGTGATGGTGCTTTATTGATTTGTGCTATCAAGTATCCGAATAGTCCATGCTTAGGTTAGACGGATTAGATCGCAACCCTAGTTTAGTGCGGGATAATTCGTGCTAACCGAAGATGGATTATGTTGGTGCTTGAACCATGAATATCTTCTTGTCGGAGGAATTGGGCTTGTAGCTACAATTCCCCATTATCATCCAATGTAATAAGCTAAAGTAATTCATAAATATTCCTATTATGAAGCTAGAGGTGGATTTGCAATCTTAGGTTTCCTTAAACATTATTTAAAACAACTTTAATTGCTTTCATAGTTTAGATTTAGTTTTATTGTTATTTAGTTTAATTCAAACCAAATCAAAATCCGTTTTCATAATTAACTAAAGTTAGGTTTTAAAATTAAGTCGCTGTAGTTAATCAATCTATGTGGGTTCGACCTTTACTTCCACACTGCAAATCTTTTGAAAAGTAAAGAATACTTTTTATATTTTGATTCTGACAACATCAATTTTTGGCGCTGTTGTCGGGGATTGCATTACTACCTTTAGTTTTATAATCTTAGTTTAGTTAATTCATAAATATTAGGTTAATTTTTATTTTTATTTTTTTTATTTTCCGTTTTGTTTTTAGTTACTAACTTGTTCTTTTATTTTGTAGTCAACGTTTCCGAGTGGAGCAGCTAATTACATCAAAGGAGCTTACGCAAATAAAAATATAAATAAAATAAAATAAATTGCTTCTTGTGAAACTCGCTTTAAACCACTGTAAGTCAGGGCGCTTTGACGCACTATTTGCATTAGTTTAGGGTTAATTGCACTGCATTAGCTAGGAAACCCGGGGCGCTGGGCTTGACGCGGTCATTGCATTACAGGAAAATATTCATGCATCACAGTAGTTGAGTGCTTGTTATCTTAGTTGCGTGATTGCTATTTGTTTTTTTTAGTTGAGTCATTTTTTGTTTTTAGTTTACTTTCTTTTAGTTTATGTTAGGTACACGTTCAAATAAACCGGAATTAAAACCTTTTGACTCTGAACTTGAACGTACATTAAGACTTAACAAGTCTTCCAACTTAACTTCTAGAACACGGTTTTTAATAGACGACGATTTGACACTGAAACCAACGTCTTTATTTGAGTTCGAAATACGTAGTACTCTTACAAGACTAAAGAAACCACGCTTTCATAACATAGAACCGATTAAAATGGCAGACATTGGAAATAACAATAACAACCAAAATAACAACGGAAATAATTTGAATAATCCTAATATACCACCACCTCATCCACTTAAAGATTATTTTA
The DNA here is from genome assembly GCA_033977485.1 of Hydrangea macrophylla. Taxonomy (NCBI): domain Eukaryota; kingdom Viridiplantae; phylum Streptophyta; class Magnoliopsida; order Cornales; family Hydrangeaceae; genus Hydrangea; species Hydrangea macrophylla. Next base: position 23,819,902 of record CM066982.1, read on the forward strand.
TTCCTACGACTTACACGCCACAAACATGTATTGATTTTCCGGAGGCGACGGCATCTCAATTTGAGATAAAGTCGTCTACCATCTCGCTACTTCCATCTTTCCATGGCCGTTTAAATGAAGATCCATATAAACACTTAGGAGATTTTCAAGATATATGTTCTACTTTGAAAATCCAAAACTTAACTGATGATGAATTAAAATTGCGGCTCTTTCCATTCTCTTTAAAAGATAAAGCTAAATATTGGCTTCAATCTTTGGAGCCAAACACAATTAGAACATGGGAAGACTTACACACCGCATTTTTACAAAAGTTTTTCCCGATTATGCGCACGAATCAGATAAGAAAATCTATAACAAACTTTGTGATGCAAGATGGGGAATCACTCTACGACACGTGGGAAAAATTTAAAGAATTATTACGTTCATGCCCACATCATCAGGTTCCTAAGTGGCAGTTGGTCCAGGTCTTTTACGAGGGACTTATTCCTTCGGTCCGTAACACCGTCGATGCTGTTTGTGCGGGTACCTTCCTACACAAAAGCGCCGACGAGGCCTGGAAAATTTTTGAAACGTTAAGCGAGAACTCGATGCATCAGACTGTGTCAGTACGTTCTGAGGGATATCTTAATCAACCTAAGAGGGAGGTAAAGTTTGAGTCAAGTCAGTCAATTGAAATAAAAGAACTATCTAAAAAACTTGACCGACTTTTAACAATGAACCAAACGACAGCCTCACACGCTCATGAAATTTGTGCATTATGTTCTGATCCTTCACATTCGATACTTGCATGTCCATCGGCGAGTCAATTTCCGGAATTCGTGGAGCAACACATTAATGCTATGCAATAATACCCACGAAATAATTATAATTCGACTACTAATAATCCGGATCCGCCATGGAGAAACCATCCTAACTTCTCGTGGAAAAATAATAATAATAATCGTAATGAGGCGACTAATTTTCCTAATGCATATCGACCTCAGTATCAACCTAATCAATACCAACAACCGCATCCTAATCCGAACCCTCCGAGGGGTAACATTTTTGAGGAAAAGGTATTGGCATCCCTTAATAAAATTGAAACGCAAGTACAGGCACAAGCACAAATAGTGCACTCACATACACAATCCATTGCGAAGCTTGAATCCCAAATGGGACAACTAGCTACTGTAGTGAGTCGTAGAAACGAGGGGACGTTGCCTAGTCAAACAATTCAAAACCCTAAGGGACAATATGAGGTTAAGGGGTCAAATGAACAAGTAAACGCCGTCTCAACTAGGATGACTACACGAGAGGAGGTGATCGAAACCCCTAATAAGAATGAGAATATGATAGATGTGAACATCAACTCAAATAAAGAGAGGGGTGAGGACGTGAATCAAAGTAGAAAAGAAAATGAACCGGTCTCAACAAATTATATTCCGAGAATGCCATATCCACCTAATGTTGAGGGACCGTCACATTTGCCCAAGAAAGGGTCAAAAATGGAAGATATACTCGAGGTATTTAAACAAGTTAAAATAAATATTCCTTTCCTCGATGCTATTAAACAAATTCCCGCTTACGCTAAATGTCTTAAAGACCTATGCACACAAAAGCGCAAATTACGCAGTCATACTCCTAAAAAGGTCTTCCTCACGGAAAAAGTAAGTTCATTTTTTCAACACGCTCCTCCGAAGTATAAGGATCCCGGTACGCCTACGATTTCATGTGTCATAGGTGACACTATCATTCATCGGGCTCTCCTTGACTTAGGAGCTAGTGTTAACCTCTTACCTTATCATGTCTACAAACAACTAGGATTAGGTGAACTTAAACCTACGGCCGCTACTATTCAATTAGCGGATCGTTCCGTCAAAGTACCTAGGGGAGTCGTCGAAGACGTCCTAGTAAAAGTTGATCAATATTTCTATCCTGTAGACTTCATGGTCCTTGACACTGAACCCGTGCTAGATGCTAGGAAACACACTCCTGTCATTCTAGGCCGTCCATTCTTAGCAACCGCTAACGCATGTGTTAACTGCCGGACGGGGGTAATAAAGGTGTCATTTGGGAACATGAATCTCAAATTAAACATTTTTAACGCTATTGATCAACCTCCTAAAGATGGCGATTACCTATGTGAGGCGGAAGGTGAGGTAAGATGGAATATTGAGCCTAACAAAGCAATAAATGTGAGTAACGACAAAGATATAGCGGTTGATGAGTGGATGAACCCTAATACCTCGGACCCTAATGCTGAATCTACTCGAAAGGTAAGAAATCGATTTGAACATACTGACAAACCGTCGATTGAATTAATTCGAAGCGACATAATTTCTGCTTACCATCGAGCTCTACCTGATATCCTACGGGATACACAATGCGAGTTTCAGCCTCCGTGAGTCTTGAGCTAGAACTGTCTAGCTGAAGACGTAAAAGTTAGCGCTTCTTGGGAGGCAACCCAAGCTTTAATTCGTTTGTTTTAGAGATTTTTGACTATTTTTTGGTCGTTTTGGTCCATTTTTGAGTTCTCTGGACAGGTTTGGGGGTTGGAGTAGAGTTATTTTTAATTTATTTACATAAAATAAGTGAACCGAGAGAAAACACCAAATCGCGCGCGCGATCCGCTCGCGCGAGACGTCGCTCGCGCGGCCCGCTGGCGCGAGTTTGCCCCTTAGTGGTTTTTCTTTGTTTTTCTTATTTGATGCCTCAGGTTCATCTCGCGCCTGGTTTTGCGGGCGCGAGGTACCTCGCTCGCGCGAGAGTTTTGTTAAAAAAAAAGAAATTTGGGATTCGCTCGCGCGATAACCCATTTTTCTGATATTTTCTTTTGTTTTCTCTATCAGTCCTCCACACCTGTTCCCATATTTTGTACTTTTCTGTTTTTGTTTCTTACATACTTTTAGATTGAGTAAGTTGTTGTTTTTCTTGTTACATTTATACTTTTTCGTTTTATTTCTTTTCCATTTGCTAGTTTAGTTTAGTTTAGCTTAGTTTTTAGATTTATATTCCATATTTAGGTTTCATTTACTTTTAATATTCTTTTGTTAGTTTCTTTTTATCTAGTATTAACAGGTGGTTCCATTTGGAGCAATTGAACTTTATCGCTATATTCTTATACCTTCACCTGTTTTCCTTGCCGAGATTGAGGTACTATCGTTCCTTTCTTACCTACTCTCCGTTCTTTCATTTTATTGTTTCATTGGGGACAATGAAAGGTTTAGGTTTGGGGGTATGCACTCACACATGCACATTAGTTTATGCAAAATTTTAATTTTAAAAAAAAGTGTGTTTAAATAAACGATGTTACCGACGTTTGTGCAATATCAATTTGATACTCTTTGTTAGAGAATTTTGTTTGTTATAGAATGGTAAACAAGGGAAGATGTGATTAAACATTTGCTGAAGTCATGATATGATGTAATATTTTAAGTTATGTATTGTTTGAATCGTAGTTTTATATCATAGATTTGCACAAAAACCTATGCACTGCACGTAGTCGCTTGAATACATGTTTGATGTGAACTATAATATGATTCGGATTTCTAGATAACACATGGTGGAGACTAGACCCAGTAAGCTTTTGAGCCTATCTTTTCTGTTTTGAGGGTTATAAATACGTATTGTGTTTGTCGAATTTCATTGAAATTAGCGCATTAATTTGTTGTTTAGTCTCATTATTCTTGTTTTGGTTGATAGTCAAGTTAAAATATTTGTTACCATGCTAAATAATCTTCCACTGTAAACATTGAAGAACCATACGACTTTAGGACATGATTTTAGGCCTCTTTGTTTATTGCCGACCGATAAAAGATAAAATTTCCTTAGTTCGCCCTTTGAGCCGTTACAATGTTTTTTTTTTCTTTGTTCACCATTATCTTCTTTAAATCTCCAACTTGATCAACTTGGAGTATACCACTGGAAGAGTGATCAACTTTTAGTAGTATTAAGGCGATGTGTTGATTGAGAAGAAGAAAATAAGATGCTATTGGGGTAGTTGCTTGGTATTCAATGAATAATCATTTGAGAAGCAAGAAAAGAAAAAGGAAAAGAAACATAATACAGAAGAGGAAGGTTGAAAAAAAATGAAAAATGAATGAAAAGGAATGAAGAGAAAGAAAAGATGAAAGTTTGTAGAAGAATAATGAAAGAAATCGAACATGCCTTACAGTGCCATTCTAAAACTACCTAATGAATCCTTTCTATCCTTTTTCATTGCCTGAGCCACAATACAACCTTTGAAAAGTCCTATTTGATCCTGGAAAACATGGTTTGGATATGTAAACGATGGGAGGAGGATTAAAACATGGTAATGATTAATTTTTCTTGATTGTTGGCATCCTATCCATGAGACTACTATTCTTTCGTGTCATGCGTCTTTTCCGAGTTATATGTGAGCGGTATCTTGCTTTGAAAACATATTTCCTTTACTCACATATACTAGATAAATTACACCTGTTTCTGAGTGTTTCATTTGAGAGTGTAATTAATTATGAGATTCGTAGTCGAAGTATAGTTGGATGGTTATCCGAGTTATATTCCATGTTTATGACAAACGCGTGTTCATTTGACTACCACATCACACACGTGCAATTGTATGAGGAACTCTATTGATTTATGCGATGCATGTGCTTATGATTGTTTTTCATGATGTAGGTAGACGTTTGATTCCGTTTCTTCTTGTCCGTTATTCTATTTCAAATCATCGTTCTATGATAAGGAGTAGTGATTGTTTTGTTTTTTTTTGTTTGAAAATTTCTTTTTAAATTTACAAGTTAATAAAGATGGTTGTGGGTGACTTGTTGACGAGAACCCTCACGAGACTTTACTCGTCCGACTAGGGACACCTAGAGGTTTAAAAGGCTTGTTGCATATGCTAAATGCAATCGTGATCCATGCAAAAATGGAGTAGTATTTTATTAGTAGTGATCCATGCAAATTGTAGGTTTGGGGGTGTGATCGGGAGAGAACAAATCCTATTTATACGCCTTAATTCACATTTGTTAGTACTTTTTATCCTGTTTTTGTATATTTTTACTTTTTTTTCTAGTTTTTGACAGGACTTGGAAGAAATCACCTAAACCAGGCTAAACAGGATGAAAAAGCATAAAGAAAGAAGCTGAAAAAGCCAAGTCGCGCGCGCGAGCCGCGCGCGCGAAAAATAGAGAATCGCTCGCGCGATCCGCTCGCGCGAGAATCCCAAAATCGCTCGCGCGATCCGCGCGCGCGAGGTACCAAATGTCGCGCTCGCGCGACCCGCTCGCGCGATATGTGCAAAAAGCAAAGTTGCGTATTTCAGTATACTGAAGACTCCTGTGCAAACGAAACTGCTGAACGACGTCTAGACTGTAAATTACATCAGTTTCAGTTCGTTTCGGATGAGGAAGGCTTCCAAAACTTGTTGTAAATCTATATATACCCTATTTTATTACAAAAAAAGGGTTAGACGTTGTTAGCAATTATTATACACACATTCTACAACCATACTTCCAGCCATTGAAGGGAGGGAAGCAAGGAGAAGAAGAAGAAGACCAAGGGTTTCCATGGCCTCCTCCATCAACTACTTGCCATCCATCACTTCCATGGACGGCTAGATCATAGATCTAGGGTTTCAATGAAGCCCTAGACGAGTAATAGGGTTTTATTTATGTTTTTATTTTAGTTTTATTATGTATGGATGACAGTCACATGTTTAGAGGATTTTTATAAATAAATCGTACTTCTATTGATTAAATCATTGCTTTCAGAATTTATTCTTGTCTTAGATCTATTTTGACTGTGATGTGCTCAACGATCTATTCTTGCTGTGCTTGTTTAGATTGTTTACATGTGATGGTGCTTTATTGATTTGTGCTATCAAGTATCCGAATAGTCCATGCTTAGGTTAGACGGATTAGATCGCAACCCTAGTTTAGTGCGGGATAATTCGTGCTAACCGAAGATGGATTATGTTGGTGCTTGAACCATGAATATCTTCTTGTCGGAGGAATTGGGCTTGTAGCTACAATTCCCCATTATCATCCAATGTAATAAGCTAAAGTAATTCATAAATATTCCTATTATGAAGCTAGTGGTGGATTTGCAATCTTAGGTTTCCTTAAACATTATTTAAAACAACTTTAATTGCTTTCATAGTTTAGATTTAGTTTTATTGTTATTTAGTTTAATTCAAACCAAATCAAAATCCGTTTTCATAATTAACTAAAGTTAGGTTTTAAAATTAAGTCGCTGTAGTTAATCAATCTATGTGGGTTCGACCTTTACTTCCACACTGCAAATCTTTTGAAAAGTAAAGAACACTTTTTATATCTTGATTCTGACAACATCAGTTATTAAATATTGGCTTTTTGGGTTGTGTTCTAGACACAATAAGTAAGATCTCCATAAACCATCATGTATTAAAAATATTCCTAACCCCTCTTTGCAAGTTTCAAAAGATATAGTTACTGTTCTGTCCACTATTCACAGCAAGCACATTTTAACTTTCATTCTTTGATTTGATGCCTACATGCACTCCAAATTAGCTCATGTCTTAGGAAGTAGTACATACTACATTTTTACATATCCCATGATGATTTCCTTCATACATTCATACACATTATAGACTTCTAAGTCATTCTAGGAATCCATGAACACAAAGCACACTACAACCTTGGCACATTCTAGATACATACATTGCATCCATGCAAGATTTGGGGTTTTTGTAACTCCTAATCTAAGAAGATTATAAGGAATGATCGTGATCACAAGTTCATGCTTCCCCTCGATCTAATCATCCTTTCTCATCCATCCCGGGGATTGAGAGATCTTCTCTTCTCAAAGATTAGCATGCATCATTCTAGCTTGCTAAGCATACTTTGATCCTTTTGATTTATTTGTTTCAAGAACAATTCATGTCCCCTTTTAGATTAGGAAAACTTGATTACTTGATATGTGATTAGACGATTTTTTCCTAGGTTTGTTTGTGTGATCTTTCACTTTTGCATTGTGTGATATTTGGCTTAGATCTTATGAATGATATCTTATCTTTTGATCTTCCAATTTCAAGATTCTTATGCAATGTAATATACTTATCATAAATATTAATTGTCGAACCAAACATAGTAGAAGATGATTATTTGGATGTTAATTGAGGACCGTCGAAAGACGGGGCGAGTTGAGGGTGTTTTAGTCGTGACAAAGGCTCCTTCCTCTCTCGTACCTAAACCCCGAGCCAAGTTCTTTGGTTATGAAGAGCCGGTGCCCTTTATCCGTTTGGGTGAGTCAAATTAGGTTTCTTGGTTCCTTAAAGACCAAGTGGCGACTCTGTATCTGTTTTCAACAGACCTTTTCTTTCTTTGATCCAAATCAAATTTCAAACAAAAACGAACAAGAGATGGAATTCCGCGTGTCCACAATCTGGCGACTCTGCTAGGGATTTTTTATTTTAAAACAAAATAATACAGGGGTTTGACTCATAAGAGGCATCCTTAAAATCATCTTTTTACTATGCCTGGTTCACCGCATTGCACTTTTGCATTTCCCCCTTCGACTGTGTCTGAAACGCGGCGCTGACATTGTTCAGGTCTTGCTGTGCCAGGGCACAAGTCACCGTTGATACTGTACCTTCCAAGGTATATCAAAAGAGTAAAAACCTCCGTACTGTCTCCCTGATGGTATATTGGAACTCTCGTCAACGGACCCTCTTTGACTAAACCCAGCCTTTGCATATAGATTCTTCATAGGACTGTTGATTTATCTTTTCAGATAGGACAATGTGATATAACTGCTGTATGCCCCGACGGGATTACCTGCTCGGTGTAGACGCTTATGTGACATGAGGCAGCACCTCTTTCTTATGATCCCCAAGGCAATCACTCACATGTGATCACATGGAGTTGACCTGCCTAGGCACCATGACAAAGATGTCTGCTCCATGCTCACAAAGATATACACTGCAAACTTTGTTTGTCGGTCCTAAGACATTGGAGTATGAAAACCTGATAGACAGTATGATCACTATAGCCATATTAACCAGTTTCTTCCAGAAACTCTGTCCAGATATCCCAGATATAACTATATTAACCAGTTTCTCCCAGAAACTCTGTCCAGATATCCCAGATATAACCATATTAACCAGTTTCTTCCAGACACTCTGTCCAGATATCCCAGATATAACTATATTAACCAGTTTCTCCCAGAAACTCTGTCCAGATATCCCAGATATAACTATATTAACCAGTTTCTCCCAGAAACTCTGTCCAGATATCCCAAATATAACCATATTAACCAGTTTCTCCCAGAAACTCTGTCCAGATGTCCTAGATATAACCATATTAACCAGTTTCTCCCAAAAACTGTCCAGATGTCCCAGATATAACCACATTAACCAGTTTCTCCCAAAAACTCTGTCCAGATATCCCAGATATAACCATATTAACCAGTTTCTCCTAGAAACTCTGTCCAGATATAACCATATTAACCAGTGTTTCCCAGAAACTCTGTCTAAATCTCCCAGATTTCCCAAATATACCAGTTTCTCCCAGAAACTTTATCCAAATTTCCTAAAAATACCCAAAGTCCATGTTTCTCCTAGAAACTCTGTCCAAAATTCCCGAAGTATCTCAGAAATCCCTGTTATCCCTTGGTGGTCATATTGGAAAGTAAGGTTAGCGCAGTCTGTATGGCTAGGACCTTATTTGTTTAACTGCTATCTGTTAGAAGTAGGGGCATCATATAGATTAGGGCTTGCATCCGTATGCTTGTCTCATGTGCATGCACCATTTTCATCAGTCTGCGCACACTATCTCAGCCAGTCTGTACACAAGTTAGTCCACGTCTATTAACATCACTGTCATTGTCTATCTAAAGTCGCCACTATCAGAATCTGATACACTCCTCTCAAATCTATAGGTCATTATAGATCCCAAAAGTCAGCCTCTAAGATCCCCATCCTGGGTCAGAAGTTCGAACAGTCATTTGGTTAGAATCAGTCCGCCGAGAAAATTCAACATGAATCAGGAAACTTTGGAAGCCAAGGTTACTGAATTAATCAATCAACAGTCAGATCGGCTAACTCAAGTTCTGAAATTTATGGAAGAGTTCCGACAACAACAGCCACAGTACCCACCTGGGTTCCCACCACCACCGCCTAGATTTGGACCGCCTCCCGAAAACAATGGAGAAGAAGAACGGTTTCAAGGGGTCCTGCCGCCTGTATATGAAAAAAAGCTCCAAGAGAAAATGGACATGGTCGACAAGCTTGAGAACATACTAAGGAAGAGTAAGGGGGTCGACGATTACATGTTAGATCTGGAAGGGTTATTTGAGCCCAACAAGGTGAGGCTACCCGAGAACTTCAAGATGCCTGAAATCGACCGTTTTGACGGAACTGGAAATCCGAAGAGCCACGTGAAGTTTTGTATGAGCATTTTCCAGTCAATGGGATGCACCCATGAGCACATAGCTATGATGTTCCCTCAAACCCTCCAAAAAGCCGCACTATCCTGGTTCCTAACCCTTGAAACTTCCAAGACCCGAGTTTGGGAAGATGTTGCTAGAACTTTCATTGATCACTACTCCTACAACCAAGAGCTTGATGTCACCATTTGAGATCTGGAAACTACCAGGCAGAATCTCAATGAGTCCTTCGCTGCATTCTTGAGAAGATGGAGGAATAAAGTAGCCCAAATGATCCACAAGCCTGTTGAGAAAGAGCAAGTATGTATGCTGGTCAAGAACCTGCAACCAGTATACCATGAAAAATTATTCTACCAATCCATCTCAACATTTGAAGAGTTGTTTGAGGTTGGGACTAGAATCGAGAATGCTATCTGTGAAGGCAAGATCAATGGAGCTGGGTCACTCAAAACGGAGAAGAGACCCCATACCTTTGGTGAAGATCAAGAGAGCCTAGATGTCAATGCCTTAAGCCCATCATCAAGCCAAAATGACTGCAGTAAGAGGCACAAGAAAGGAAACCAAAGAGTCTTCACACCACTTGACATGAGCTTATCCTCCGCTCTCAATCACCTTGTTCAAAAGGGCCACCTTGTACCTTTGGAGCCCAGTAAGCCTCCTAATCACCCATCTCCTGGGTACAATGAATCCAAGTATTGTGATTACCACTAAGACCAAGGCCATGAGACCGACAACTGTAAGAGGCTCCGTCACTCAATTCAGGATCTCTTAGATGATGCGTCGCACCACAATCCAATCCAGTTTGTGTTCAAAAAGGGGTCTTTCGATCAACACTCTCTCAATACATTTACTGTATTTTTATCTAGACACTTAAATTTAGGAGTAGAATACCTTCGAAGTGATCTTCAAGGTTAGATTGTAGTCTGTTTTCATTTAAATAAAGTAGCTTGTTGCTTTATTGTTCTATTTACTGTTTATTTAGGAGTAGTTATTCTATAGTAAGTTCGAAGTGCTTCAATTAGTTACATCTTTACACATTTAAAGTCCTTGTTTAAGGCATCGAACATCACCACAATCTCCCTGGTGAGGCGCAGTTTGGATATCAATCACATCACACACATTGGCAACTTGCTTGCCTGGCATGCTCGAACATTTATAATTTTACAACCAAATATTTTTGGCACGCCCGGTGGGACTCGAGTGTCAAAGGATGGCAAACAGAAACCTTCGAAGAAATAGGTCTGTTGATAACGCCAATGTTGGTACTAATATTGTTGAAACTGGTGGTTCTCCACACCAAGATCCTCAAAGCAGCAATACTGGGAATCATACGACTAATGAAAACCCAAAAATAGGAGTTGAGAATTTGAATCCAATTCCAAATAATGGGAATGTTGGTTCAGAAAATCAACATGATTTGGTGAATCAATTGACACCAATATTTGATCATTTGGAAAATATGATCCAAATTGTTAATGTTCTGATTACTTCCCTTAATAATAGTGTCAAATGGAAATCCTCCTATGATTCGACAGAATGAAAGAGGATATACCCATGGCTTGTTTCAGCCAAATCCTATGACTCATGCAAATGGGCCTCCTTTAGTCCTAACTCACAGGAAAGTTTCTATATGCCTGTCCCTAATAATACTCCTCCAGTATTCGAAGGGATTCAAGGGAATCATATGGGTGGTCAAGATTATAATTATAGATCAGTGATTATTGAAGAGCCTAGGCCTAGAGAAAATATAACAGGCCAGAATAGGAGAATAAACAACAATCCTATATTCGAACCAGACCCTACTGGAATAGGAGTGGGTTGAAGAAATGAAAATCCTAGGAGAATGGATAATAATCCTCAACCACCTCCAATACCACCAATAAATCCTCCTTTGGGTCAACCAGGTCATCACCAACCACTGAATATGGTTGACAGAAATGACATGATTAATTGAATCCATGAGATTTGTGGACCCATGGCTCGGGGGGTACAAACTCTAGTTTACAGGAAACCTTATCCTGAATGGATTGATAGAATCGAATTCCCTAGGGGATTTAAATTCCCCACATTTGCTATGTTTGCTGGAGATGGAAGTCAATCCACAGTTGAACATGTGGCAAAATTCATTAGTCAGTGTGCTGATGCAGGAAATAATGAATACCTTAGGCTTCATTTGTTTCCTAGTTCATTAACAGATACTGCATTTACTTAGTTTATTAATCTAGCCCCTAATTCCATCCATAATTGGACACAGATGGAAGAATCCTTTCATACTCAATTTTTTCAGACAGAACCAAAGGTGTCTATGGCTAATTTGGCCAAACTATGTCAAAAACCTGATGAGAAGGCCACTCAATTCATAAATAGATTAAAAAGGGCTAGAACAAAGTGTAAAATCATTTTACCTGAGCCTGAATTTGTTAAGTTGGCTCAAAATGGTCTTGAATTTAGGCTTCGAAAGAAATTCGATGCTTTAGAATTTAGAGATCTTGTTGAGTTAACTGCTCGAGTCTCTAGATATGAAGCCTTATTGGAAGAAGAGAATGAAAGGAACGTTTCTTCAATAAAAACATATTATAAAGATCCTAATTATGAGATAGATGCTGCAGAAATAATAGGAAAAGAACCTTTCACATGTAAGAGTCTTGTGAAGAAAAATGTTTCTGCTGAAGTGTACAAATCTAAAGGATCATTTAAAAAATATTCATTCAATGTTTATAAATTGGATGAAATATTTGATCATCTGATAGAAGGAAAAATTATCAAATTGCCTGATGGGACAAAAATACCTTCTAATGATGAATTAAAAGGTAAAAATATTGCAAGTGGCATAATTCTTGGACTCATTCAACTAATAATTGTACTGTTTTTTGAGACAGGATTCAAGATCTAATCAAGAAAGGGAAATTGAAATTCCTTAAAAACATATTGGGGTTGATGAAGATCCATTTCCAGCAGTACAAGAGGTGTCAATCAATATCAATGACACTTCCTTCGAAGCTCTGGTCAAGGAGAGGAAAAATGCAAAGTCAGAGGACCAGATGAAAAGACTTGAAGAAATAACAAGGAAGAACCCTGAGTTATCAGTTTTCAACCAGGAATATGCAAGGAATTATGCATTGGTTGTGGGAAAAGATATACTAAAACCTATGATGAAAGAGTTGGGGCTAAAACAGGCCGGAAAAACAAACAGCCTTCATTCAAAAAAAGGAAGGTGAGTACTTCCTGTGAACTTCCATTTTAAACAATCATAAATGTTGGGAGAGGGCAGTTTAGAGGGCCAATTTATCAAGCTTCAACATACAATAGACCAGTGACAGCAAAGTATGCTCCAAGGTCAATGGCTCCTTTCAAAGCCAATTTTTCAAAGAATTTTCATGATGGTAACTATGTTCGGCCATCAAGGAACATGCAATATGTAAGGCCAGGTTTCTCTCATACACCAAAGAAACACTATGGGGTACAGAGAGAAATACAAACTCAATTCTTTCCATCAAAATTGGTACCAGCACATGTGGTACAAGTTGAGATGGACATGGAAGCATTGAATAAATCACCAAAAATTGGTGAGGCATCATAATCATGTGAATATGCATTGGTTTGTCTTGCAAGATATAGAGTTAAAAGTATGATGGAACAACAAGGTTTTCAGAATAAGAATAGGATGATCAAACCTCCTCATGTTGAAAAGAATACATGGAATATGCTTCAACATCCTAAGGAAAAAAACCAGAGTATAGCTCCTATAATAAATAGGACTCAACAAAGGAGACTTCAGAGGAAGTTTACTATGTGGAAAGAATTTTCCAATATGCAGGCTCGAAGCCAAGAATTAGGGAATGAAATCAAAAGAGATTCCAGTGATGCTTCGAGTCCTAATCCCAGATTCGATCGAAATGCAAAAGTTGATAGTGATACTATGTCTGAGGAAAGTATCATTAAAGCCAAAGCGTTTGAATTAGAAAAGGCAATGAGCATTGATGATAGGGACGAAGCAATGACAATGGTAGAATCTCAAGTTTTGGGAAATATTGAAATGAAACTCGAAGATGAAACTACCAAGGGTGAGAATATGCTTATCCAGTTTGGCACATTTCCAGAATAAATGGAAGTTAACACTGCCACAATTGTGTTACCAAAAATCTTCGAAGTAACAGAAGATCAACAAATAGATGAAGAAATGGAAATGAAAGCATCTACTGAGGATGTCTCCGGGGTAAATCTCCCTAAATTCCTTTTTAGTGATTGTAATTTTGTCTATTCATTCGAAGAACCATCAACAGAAATGACTAAGCATCATAAACCATTATATATAAAGGCTTGTTTAAATGGGGTTCTTTTAAACAAAGTATTGGTTGATAATGGTGCTGCTATCAACATTATTCCTCAAAATACTTTAAAAAAGATCAATAAACAAAATGGAAAGTTGATACAGACTCACATTATGATATCAGGCTTTACTGGTGATAAGAAAAATACCAAAGGGGTGATACCTATTGAAACTATAGTAGGTTCGAATAAATCCAAAACTGCTTTCTTTGTGGTGGATGCTAGTCCTAGTTATCATGCCTTATTAGGAAGAGATTGGATTCATGCTAATAGATGTGTCCCTTCTTCAATGCACCAGAAACTGTTGCTTGTGAAGGAAAACTGTGAAGTTGAAACAGTAAAGGCTGATGCTCAGCCTTTTTATACAAGGTCTAACTGTGTCAAAGCTCAATTGTATCAAGAGAATGTTAAACCAATTAACCTTAAAGAATCAGAAGACGAATCCCCAGAGGAAAATTGGGATATTTTGGCTAATATGCCATTTGGTTCTTTGGAACCATTAGATGATGACAAGATGATTTAATGACTCATACACCTATAGAAACAATAGATCTGGAAGAGACCATTCGATTAGTCTTACAAAAACTGATGATGGCAAAGTTAGAGTCAAGGATTGAGAAAAATTCGACCATAAATTGTTCAGACTATGTCGTTGAGGAAGATTCACGAGAATTAAAGGATGTTGGCAGGGAAGAATTATCTGTTGTGCTAGAAAATTCAATACAAGAAGTGTCACAGGATCCTCTATTGGAAATCAATTTGGGATCAGATCAATAAAAGAGAGTTACTTATTTAAGTTCCAAACTTGAAAAGTGTGACCAGTATAAATTGGTTAAGTTATTGAAAGAGTTTCGAGACTGTTTTGCTTGGGATTATGATAAATTGCCAGGACTCGAAAGGAGCTTAGTAGAGCATAGATTGCCTATCAAAGCTGGTTACAAGCCAGTAAAGCAGCAACCTCGAAGGATGACTTCAGAAGTCACTTTGAAGATTAAAGAAGAAATTGAAAGGTTGCTCAAGGCAGGGTTCATTAGAACTGCAAGGTATGTTGAATGGCTTTCAAATGTTGTTCCAGTTATGAAGAAAAATGGTAAATTAAGAGTCTGTATTGATTATAGAAATCTTAATTTAGACACGCCTAAAGATGAATATCCTATGCCAGTAGTTGATCTATTAATTGATAGATCTGCTGGAAATACCATAATTTCTATGATGGATGGTCATTCAAGATATAATCAAATATGTATTGCTGAGAAAGACATTCATAAGACTGCATTTAGATGTCCAGGCAATATAGATACCTTCGAGTGGGTACAAATGCCCTTTGGTTTAAAAAATGCAGGGGCTACTTATCAAAGAGCTATGAATGCAATTTTTCATGATATGATTGGAATATTCTTAGAATGTTATATAGATGATATAATTGTTAAATCTAAAACATTCAATGATCATCTCATACATATGAAGTTAGCATTCGAAAGAATGATATTTTTCAAACTTAAATTAAATCCATTGAAATGTGCCTTTGGGGTTAGTATTGGAAATTTTCTAGGATATTTGGTACATGAAAAGGGAATTCAAGTGGATAAGAATAAGGCTCAAGAAATCATTCAAATTAAATTCCCCTTAACCAAAAAAGAATTACAAAGATTCTTAGGACATGTCAATTTCATTAGAAGATTCATTTCCAATACTGCTGGGAAAACTTTGATTTTTTCTCCTTTGTTGAAACTGAAGGATCATGAAGAATTGAAGTGGGAAGATAAACATCAGTCTGCCTTTCAAGCCTTGAAGGATTATTTGGTAAAGCCACCAGTATTAATGCCTCCAAGGAAAGATAGGCCTATGAAGTTGTATATCTCTGCAACAGAAGCATCAATTGGGGTCTTATTAGCCCAAGATAATGATGATAAGAAAGAGCAAGTTGTGTATTACCTTAGTAGGTTTTTAAATCCTGTTGAATGCAAATATTCCTTTATGGAGAAACTATGTGTGTCTTTGTATTTTATAAAATTAAGATATTTTCTTCTCCCTACTAAAGTTTATGTGATTGCTAAATTCGATCTAATCAAATATATGTTGACTCAACCTATTTTAAGAAATCGAATTGGTAAATGGGTTTTGGCATTATCAGAATTTTGTTTGTTTTATGTACCACAAAAAGTAGTAAAAGGCCAAGCCTTAGCAGCTTTTTTGGCTGATCATCCAAATTGCCTCGAAACAGAGGGAAATTATGAAATTTGACATATAACCATTAGTTCATGGAAATTATGGTTTGATGGTTCAAAAATTGAATTTTTTGCAGGCATCAATTTTATTATTGAATCACCTGAGAAGATTAAAACCAAATACGGCTACAAACTTGATTCGAGTCAATGTACCAATAATCAAGTTGAGTATGAAGCCTTAATAATGGGTCTTAAGACCTTGATAGATCTTAAAGCTACATTTGTAGATGTGTTTGGAGATTCTCAGTTGGTTATAAATCATATGAATGGAATATACAAATGTATGAGCAGTACATTGAAAGTATTTTATGATACTACAATGGATTTATTATTCAGATTCGATAATGTGAATCTCTTGCATATTCCTAGAAGTTTTAATGAAGAAACCAATGACGTGGCTCAGAAAGCATCTAGATTTAGAACAAATGTTGAATATATTGAGATGGAACAAGTTACTTATAGGAAATTATTACCATTATTGGTGGATAGATTACCTTTTGTTGATATATCAAATGTAGAAGTTCATGATGATTGGAGAAAGACAATCATAGATTGTCTCTCAGGATTTAATGAAAAACTTGATCAAGGTGTAAGGTTGAAATCTATCAATTACATTATGTATAGTGGGAAATTGTTCAAAAGAGGAAATGATGGATTATTATTGGAATGCTTGAGCAACCTCGAAGGAATAGAAGCTATAGCTCAGATTCATGAGGGATTATGTAGTGCTCATCAATCTGGAGTTAAGATGAGATGGTTACTTCGAAGGCATAACATTTATTGGCCAACCATCTTAAAAGATTGTATTGAATTTGCTAAAAGGTGTCAAGAATGTCAAAAACATGGTCCTTTGAAGCATTTACCCACTGTTGATCTTCAATATGTAATAAAACCTTGGCCTTTTAGAGGTTGGGCCATAGATGTGATAGGAAAAATTAATCCTCTTTCTTCGAAAGGTCATGGGTTCATTATTTTAGCCACAGATTATTTTACTAAATGGGTAGAAGCAGAACCAATGCAGACTGTGACTCAGACAATTGTTATCGAATTCTTAGAAAATATAATTTACAGATTTGGTATTCCTCAAACCATTGTATCTGATAATGCCTCTATATTCGAAGGGGATGTGGTTGCTTTTGCAAATAAACTGTGAATCACAATGTCAAAATCAACCCCATATTATGCTCAATCGAATGGACAAGCTGAAGCCACCAACAAGGTCATAAAGGAAAATATGGCTAAAGTCATAAAAAATAATTCAAGGATATGGCATAAGATTTTTCCAGAAGTTTTATGGGAATATAGGACTTCAAAGCGAACAAGTACAGGGGTGTCTCCTTATGCTCTAACTTTTGGTCATGAGGCAGTTCTGCCAATTGAAATAAAGGTTAATTCTCTTCGAGTTATGAAGCAGAATCATTTATCTTTGGATGATTACCAAACATCCATGGCTATTGAATTGGAAGACATTGATGAAGAAAGAATCAAAGCTCTCAATAATATTCTGTTACAGAAAAGAATAGTAGCAAAGGGGTATAATAAAAAAGTGCAGCCAAGAATCTTCGATGAATGAGATTTGGTTTGGAAAACAATGTTGCCTATTGGATCTAAAGATCCAAAATATGGGAAATGGTCTCCTAAGTGGGAAGGTCCATTCCAAATCCACAGGGTTTTTAAAGGTGGATTCTACCATTTGAAAAACTTGAATGGTTTTGTCCATGTTAGAAAAATCAATGGCAGATTTCTTAAACAATATCATCCCACTATTTGGGAAGCAAGAAATCTAGAATGAGAAATGCAATATTCATAACAAAAGCATGTATTTCACATTTAAGATTAAAATACAAAAACCAGATATTGGTACATTGTAGAGTTCTATTGGTACAATCTTTCATACCAATTTACTTATAAATTGGGTCTTCAACCTAAAATTGTCCCAAGATCTAGTGTACAATTTAGACTAGCTAAGAATGAATTTTTGCCTTGAAATTGATTCTTGGTTCTTCAAAGGCTTCGATTCAATTTCTGTCTTTAAAGCTACCAGCTTTACTTCAGTATTATCTTGCTTCACCTTCAGCTTGGCCAATTCAGCTTCTGGAAGTTCGAGCTTCTTTTTAAGTTTGTCCACTTTGCTTGAAAGCTTTTTAATTACAGTGTTGTTTTCATCAAATTCTGCTAATGTTTGGTCCATTTTGAGAGTTTTTACCATTGTGTACTCCATGTCAATTTCTAGTTTATTCCTCTCTTCGATGACCTTTTCTAATAGAAAGCAGTCAAAATCAAAGGTTGACATAACTACAGAAATGGTTTCCTTGTCAGGGACAGATATGGCAGAGCCGTCCAGCATGAATTGGCACAGAATTTTCATGGCCCTTTGTACTTCTTTGTCCTCAAAAACTTTGAAAGGAACTTGACTGAAGAGTCTCAATGTGGCAAGTGCAACCACTGGGTCTATGGAGGGTATCTTTGGTTTACTTCGACCTGACATCTGTTGAAAAAATTCTTGGACATTGGTTGTAGTAGTATCTTCCATCTTCAAAACAAATTTCAAGTTATCTTTGAAATATACTGTTTCTTCAGGAGTCAGATTGGGAGGAAGGGATATATGAAATTCACCAGAGCTCGAAACACCAGGAATAGTATGTGGGTCAGTTGAAGTAGACGTTGAAGCAGCTTTAGGGTCAAGACTTGTGCTGATCTTTGAAGGACCAACCTCAGTTTCAGGAACAGATTCAGTCTGGTCAACAAGAGTTGAAAATTTTATTAAAATGTATCCATGAGGAAAGAACCCAATACCAGAGAAGTTTGAATAACTTACTGTTGATTAGTACTCAAGTAATGGGGGTTGAGTGCTTGATGAGGGAGATTTCTGAACTTCTAGAATGTCAAAACTCTGAGATGATGGTTCTGGAGTAGTTTGTGACAATTCAGGTTCAAGATCCATCTTCGAAAGAGGAATTGCTGGAATAGGAACTTCTTTGATGGGCTTTGAACCAGCAGATGGTTCAACTGTTGTCTTGGTCTTCTTTTTTCTGGTCAAAGCTGGGATTGGACTGGTGTCTTCCTCTTTCTCAGATTCAATGTGTTCTGATGTAGGAGGGGAACTTTCTGCTGGAAGGATCAACTTTCTTTTCTTTGGCTTCGAAGATGATGGAGCAGGAGTTGGAACTTTAGAGGTCTTGGAAGAGATTGGAATGCTTGGTTTAGCCTTCGAAGCTCTAGTTGTTGGCGAAGAGCTTTCTCCAGTTGACTTCCCTGTGTTATAAGATTTAAACAACAATAAGTTAGAGTTCTTCTTATCTTTTAAGACGGGAAGAATTGAATTGAAAATTTATTTACCTGTTTGTTTCGAATCAATGTGCCTCAAAATCCTGGCATTTGTCCATCTCCATTGACATTAAGTTTTCCCACCAACTCGAAAAGGCAGAAGTACAAGTTGTATAAACTGGTCAAGCAGTAAACTCCAAATTGCTGACCTTGTTTTGATAAACTGCCAAAGCAGCAGTTATCACTGCTTCTGGTACCTTCAAATTTATCTTGTAAGCCATAAGTATATTGGCATGGCTTCTGATTGGAAAAGGGATTGATTGAGTGAGCCCAAACTGTCTTGAAAACTGGTTAGGAAGATAAAGTTCACCAAGAGACTTGATGCTGAGGACATTCCCAAAAAACAGAGCCCTACTAATCAAGAAACTTCCCCATGCAGATTTTAGTTCAACTGCATTTGTTGTTCTGTCCAATATTTGACAAAGCCAGTGCGGGGAAAGAGGAGTTCTGTCTTCAGAATTGTAAAGGACAAAAAATGGTTGAAATAGCTTGTTTGGCTTATTGCAGGAATATCAAAAAAGAAAGAGAGGGATAGGGATTCTTTGAAGGTCTTTTCAACACTTGGCAGTAAGGCAAAAAAGACCCCATAAGACACAGTGTTGGATAAAGGTCCTAGATTGTGAATTTCTGGGAAATAGGCATATAACCACAGTTATAAAACCCAGAAAGGACCACCTTGAGTAGGAAGAAAAGGGTCGAAACATAGATCAGAGAAAGATCTATAGAGAGATCCTAGAACAAATGGGGCTAGAGCTAGTCTTCGACCAACAGCCAGAGCTTTAGCAATATTGGAGAATTCGAGGACAACCCTTTGAGAAGAAGTGCAGAATAGATGCTTCGAAAGCCAGTATAAAAGGAAGCAATAATATTCCTTATCTATCACACCCCCTGATGATTTTCTAGAAGTAGTCAAGAAATTGGTATATCCTAGTGACTTGGGATCAGTGTTTATAGGGGGACTATCAGATTTGACCATATAAGGATGAGCATCTTCCCCATGAGATAAAAACCCTAATAAGTGACAAATGTCCAAGACAGTTGGACCTATGGGACCAAATCGAAATTAAAAATGGTTAAAAATAGGATTCCAAAAGCATAGAGCTTCAGCTAATAGGTTAGGACTTGCTTCGATAGGAAATATGGAGAGGTTAACAGCATGGTAAATCCCCGTGGTGATCAAAGCTTCTCTTTTGTTTTCTAAAATTCTATTTACCCTTTCTGGCCAATCCTTCGCAGGTTTAGGCCAGTGTCGAAACTTTAATTCGAACTTAGGAATAGGAATCTCTTGTTGATAAGTCAGGTGTTGCTGCCCTAACCTAGGGTAATAGACATGAAGTTTAAGGTTGGGAGTGCTCAGACAAAGACCTACAACAATAGAGGATTCCTGGTTGGGGAAAGTTATGGGAACAAGGATCTCGTGGATTAGGGAAGTCGCTTGCCCATTCGCATATCGTTCTTGTTCATCCCTAATGATTTTTTCAAAATCATCACAGATCTTTTGAAGCTGTGTATTGTCACCAGATTTTGCCATTCTTGGAAACGAGGTGATTGGATTGTAATGAGAATGATAAACAAAGAGAACAGAGTGCAAAGGAAATAGATAGAAGGCAAAACGAATTTGTAGAAGTGTTTGTTCTTCTTTTACTTAACCATTTATAACCTTTGGTGACATTTGGAAAGAGATGCTGTCACGCCCCGGAGCAGCATAAATAGAGAAAAATAAATTTCCTTTATGGGTCCATAAGGAATGACAGGTGAAAGTCACTAATAATCCACACCACGCAGTACTAGTCCAAAAGAAAAGCAACAGTAAACAACTGAGAATAACACACAGTGCTAACTATTACAAAATATCAAAGTATGGTCTACAGGATCACAACAGGTCTGAAGACAACAAATGCCCAAGTACCCGCTAACGAAAGGTTTAACAGAACAATTGAAAATATAAAACTAGTTATAAATCCTTCAGCCTTCAACTAGCGTACGGATAGTCCTCAGCGTAGTAATCCTTCCTGGCGTAAACGTCATTGGTGGGGCCCTCCTCTGGATAACACTCATCAGTGTACTGGTCATTACCTGTAGAATAAGGGGCAGGATATTCTGGACGGGGAAAGTCCAGGCAATAAAAGGTCGTCAGCTTACTGAGAGCTGAGTGAGCATAAACTAACGAGGTACCAGTTATCTGAAGTAAACACGAGCTTATGAAAATGCGGGTTAACATCTTATTATAAAGATAACATTATATTGTTCCTTTATCTATCCTTGTAAACCGACCCTTATCATCTTGTTACTCAAATCACGACATTTAACAAACTCTGATTTCATGAACTGACTCAATCGTTTAACTCTAGGGATACACCTCCATTTCGTCCACCGCTTTTAAGAGCATATGCACAGCTCACCGCATGTCATGGACTCCACGTCAGTCCGTCCCCCAGCTTTTAAGAGCATATGCACAGCTCACCGCTTATTAGGGACACAACGTTTCCAATAAGGCATATCATTCTATTGCCACGACTTAACGTCATCTACTAGTGATCCCAGCTCACCGCTTTTAAGAGCATATCATAGATCATCCAGTCTATCTTAGGACTTATTTGGTCCAGCTCACCGCTTTTAAGAGCATATCATGACCGAACGTCCATCCCCGTACTATTCCCAGAACTTATCAAACCTACTTACGTTCCATTCTAACATCGACACATGACAATTCCCAATGTGGCCTGACTACTCTGAATGAAAGAAAACGGACATCGAACTCATACAAGAATTTATAGTATCTAACGTTGTCAGATTTATACATATGTTATTAATCATACTTATCTGTGTTGTCACATTATCCCTGATAACCCCCAAATCGTAAAAAGGAAGTCCGTATTGGAAATCGAACAACAAAACCTCTTATAAAATAATTCGGCAAAGAAAATCATGTTCTGATCATTCCAATCGATTGGGACTAAGTCCAATCGATTGGTATAAAATCATATCAATCGATTGAGAAAACAGGCAATCGATTGGGTCTTAAATAGTGGCAATCGATTG
Organism: Hydrangea macrophylla; assembly: GCA_033977485.1. Taxonomy (NCBI): domain Eukaryota; kingdom Viridiplantae; phylum Streptophyta; class Magnoliopsida; order Cornales; family Hydrangeaceae; genus Hydrangea; species Hydrangea macrophylla. Next base: position 23,842,209 of record CM066982.1, read on the forward strand.
CTAACATTTTCAATCGATTGGGATGTCAATCGATTGGATCTCTATCCAATCGATTGGATCCAGACTGATGGCAATCGATTGAGATTTATGTCAATCGATTGGCACTTCGTCCTCACCAGCAGATTGTAAAAACAGCTTTTATAAACGTTCACTACATGCATTTAACCCATCTAAACTTCATAATAACTTATATAAACTTCATATAGAGGGACCAAGTGAGTTAGAACTCACTTAGGGTGCGTTTGGCTTGTGTTAAAGCTTGAAATCTCCAAGCTCTCTCTCTCTTCCTTCTTTCTTCTTCCTCCTTGTCGGGTTCTCTCTCTTCTCTTGCTTCTCCTCCTTCTTTCTGCTTCTTCTTCTTCCTTCCAACTGCCAAGGGCAGTGAGTGTGTGTGAGGGTGTGTATAAATATAGATATATAGATAGATATATGTATATCTCTCAAGAGGTATGTCTCTCTCTTCTCTCTCAAGGCTGCCAAAATGACCCAAGGCCATAAATATGGTCATATATATAGAGATAAGGGAGTGCCACACGTTTAAAGCTCAAGAAAAGAAGAAAATATGTCTCAGCTTATACCAATCGATTGGGACACAAGTCAATTGATTTAGAACAGATATTTGTAGTCAATCGATTGGAATAATGTCAATCGATTGGGATGTTGACACGTAGTCAATTTTAGTCGGTAAAATGGCAATCGATTGGGAATATGTAAATCGATTGGCATCCGAAAAGTGTCAATCGATTGGGAATACGTCAATCGATTGGGAACCAAAATTTATCAAAAGGAAGAGAAAGTTTATACGAGTATAGAAATGAAATACCAGGTCTTATTAATATACCAAAATACAGGGTATTACAGATGCATTTATTGGAAAATAGCCGTTAGACTCGGTTACTTTTTTTTGTTGGCCGTTATTTCAAGTGAAAAGACGTACTGGTTCAGAATGGACTAATTTAGTTTAATTAATAAACACATGAATTTCTCATATTTCATTACATTGAAAGGAAAAATGCAGTTACAATTCATAGACATAATTGATAAAAGTGTGGAAACCCATAAGTCACTAGATTGTGAAACATAGCCCAGTAATAAGCAAAATACTTTGTTTCTAACTCTATCTCGAGGCATAGGTTCCTGGTTTGTAAAGCCAATTTATCTTCGCTTCGAAGAGTGAGGTAAGCCTCCTTGAGTTGTTCTTCATACTGGTTTAGCTGTGAATTGATCTTGAACAAGGCTTTGCGAAGACCTCGAAGTTCCTTGGCTAATGAAGTTTTATCTCTAAGAGATATGCCAACAGCCTTGGCTTCTTCTTTGAGATATGCAATTCGACCTTCGAGGTCAGGTTTTGAGTAATGGGAAACATTACTTTCTTCATCAGAACTTCCACAACCATAGATGTATTTTTCCTTGAACTCTGAAACTTCATTAAGAAGTGCATTGGGCACTTTCTTAAGACTCTCATAAAGATCCATTAAGTAGTTCAAATGATAGACACTTTCTTGGTGATGAGAATACCATCTTATGTGAGAAGCTAAGGTTCGAAGAGTGAAATCCATTTGGATTCAAACAAGTGTTGAAATACTCCATTCATGGCATAAGATGTGGCAACTCCATTCAAAATTAATTCGAGCCCTTGAATCTTGTAAAATGGAGAAGGGAAGATGTGAAAATGCAACTAAAAACCTTTGAGCTTGGATAATTAAGCATGATGAAGGTGACAGAATGGGGGGAGTATGTTCGAAAATGGGACCATTCCTACACAATTGGTCTAATTTCAAAAAAGGATCACTAATATCCTCAGTAGGATCCACCACTTGAACTTTGGTATCTGGAAAACCTAATACAGAATGATCAAAAAGGAGTACTCTTTCTTTATAATCTTCCTCAAAAAGTTTGCATTTGGAGAAGAAAGCAGAGGAGTAGTGCTCATTGGAAAAATTTTCATGAGAGGCTCTTACGTATGTATGGATAGGAGGTCTGCCTTGAGGAATTAAGATATTATCTCTTTGAAGCCTTTCCCCAGGAGGGCTGGTTGAAGAGATTAACCAGGCATTCAACAGATTCTGTTCTCGAGAAAGGCGGTTTGAAAATGGATAGTATGGTTTTATGATCCCACTTCGAATGATCCCTTCAGCTTCAGGATATTCAAAGTTTGGAAAATGGGTTGTTTTCGAGCAGGAGGAAAAGTCCGATTGTGGTAGATTGATTTCAAGGAGCTCGAAGTTGAACTTTGTCCTGATGAAGAGGCACTTGGTCGGTTTAGCATAGCATGCCACTTACCCCACTTCGAGTAGGTAAAAGGTTCAGGAGGGACCTCAGGGGAATCCCAATTAGTGCGATGAGGAGTTTCAGGACATTTCGTTGACAGCATCACTTCTTCAGAAAGGTCTAAAGGAAAGCAGTCATTGACATGGAATGAAGAATGAGAAGAAGACATGATTAACAAAGCGAATTCGAAGTGACAAGCAAAGATGGAAATTCTAGGAACAGATTTAGCGGATTATAAATAAGTGAAGGTTTGGATCTTTTAACTACGACAAGAAGGTTGCATGAAAGATTTCAACTGTCTAACATGACCTAACCACGATCACCATTATCTTTTTTTGAACCAAAAGAAAAATGGCGCGGGGGGTAATGTTTGTGATGAAATATTCAGCCAATACCAAGGTGCCACATGAGATTCGACGTGGCAGAATGGTTGATTGAATTGGATGCAATACAGGAGCAATTACAACAGTTTGCAGGATCATTTTGTTCAAGATAGTTAACTGTCAAGGGACACGTGTCAATCATTGTAGAATAACTGAAAGGGCAGGTGTCATGCCAAAGATGTGCCATATAGAGGAACAATTATCAGTTTGAAAATAGGAGGGAACATTCAAACAAGACTGCTGAGAAGTCTCGACGTCTATAAATAGAAGGAGTTTGTGTTCAAAAAGGGGTCTTTCGATCAACACTCTCTCAATACATTTACTGTATTTTTATCTAGACACTTAAATTTAGGAGTAGAATACCTTCGAAGTGATCTTCAAGGTTAGATTGTAGTCTGTTTTCATTTAAATAAAGTAGCTTGTTGCTTTATTGTTCTATTTACTGTTTATTTAAGAGTAGTTATTCTATAGTAAGTTCGAAGTGCTTCAATTAGTTACATCTTTACACATTTAAAGTCCTTGTTTAAGGCATCGAACATCACCACAATCTCCCTGGTGAGGCGCAGTTTGGATATCAATCACATCACACACATTGGCAACTTGCTTGCCTGGCACGCTCGCACATTTATAATTTTTCAACCAAACAGACCTCGACTAATCCCATAAGGCCAGGGCGTCCGGGTGAATCACCTGTGACCACCCCCTTAAGATTCGAAGTTGAGACCTCTGGGTATAACACCCAGAGGCTTTGCCATCTGGGCACAAGAGAAGTGGTTAAGAGTGACAAGTTGGTCCTTTTAGAGAACAATAAAAAATGTATAGGGGTTGTTTGGAAAACCCTCAAAAACCCAGTAAAAACAATAAAATTTCAACCCAAAACTAAAATAGAAATTTGGTGTACATGTATAGATATATAAGTCATTTATTTGAGTGCATCTATTATGAAATAAGGGCAAAAGTGTCTAAATAAAATAGGAATAACTCATTACTAAGAAGTTTATTAGGCTAGACTAATTGCTAGAAAAGTCTAATAGTTTAGACTTTATACTAAATGACCCAAACTAAAAATGGTTGGAGTTGTTTATTCTCCAAAAGGCAACAGATTGCACCTTTCTTATTTGTGGCAATTTGGTTGAACAGTTCTGTTATAAGTGAGAATACTCTGAAATTTGTCCTGCAGGGTTTAATTTGCTCTGTAGCTGCCCTGGTGTTTTTTTGACCTATACTTAAGTAGCATTTTTTATTCTTTTATTTTTCTTGACGAATACCCTTCCAACCCAAGAGATCTATGTGTAATTTAAAGCCATTTCTGCAACTTTTTTTCAGTGACGGATTTTATTTAGGCTTTTTTGGTTTGTGGATTCATCAAATGAGGGAAAAGAAAAATAAAAAGAAAAACTAGCTCTGTATTTTTATCAATTGTTAAATACTGTAACATTGAAAGGGAAAATTTTAAATATTGTAATTTAAGAAACAAGAGAGACGAGTGACTGAAAAATTAAAAAAAAAAATTTAATTATTGTGTTTTCTTTTCCTTTCTATTCTCCACACTATTTTCCTGGTAACCAAATTAAGAAAATATCTTTCTTAAGTTTTGTTTGGTTCACTTATTTAGTGAGGGCAAAGAAAAAGGACAACAAAGGCTTTATTGTTTAACAACGGAAATGATGAGAAAAATAAGAAGACAGAAAATAAGTTAGAGAAATAAATTAAATATTTTGAATATTGTAAGTCATTTTCCTTCCTTTTTTCTTACTTTACGATTACATTTCAAAATTTTTAACTTCTAATCTCCTTTAAGCATGAAGGAAAATGCAAAGGAATTTATCAACCAACAAAAAAAAAAACACAGGAGAATTAGTTTCCCATCCTATTTTCCTTTCCCTTTTCTTTTCCCTCTCAAAATCCATGAACTAAACAAAGCCTTAGTATATTCCCTTCCTTTCCATCCCTTTCAGGAACCAAACAGAGTCTAAATATTGCTTGGGATTGCTGGGAATTGAAATTCCAAACATCAACAAACTCCATATGCAACAAGGATGGGAAATTTTCTTTATATTAGTTTCTGGGGAAGAACACTTGTAGACAATAATAATGAAGAGTTTCAAAATGTGGAAATTCAACAATTATAACTCTAGACGGTTTACATCACACTTTTGGTCTTCCAAAGTACCAACAAAAAGAACAGAAAAACAAAACAAGGAAGAAGTGAAGAACCTCAAGAAGCTTCATTACCATAAACATACATGCTTCAACAAATCTCCCTATTGGATAGGTTAAACCAACAAAGAGTCATTTTCAGATTACAGCTATAGATTAGGTACAACATTGTAGAAATCTAGTTCTCCATTTTACACATAATGCTAACAACATGAATAATGGTTACTTTGTTCACTGATAAGTGTAGGGGTTCTTGTATTACTCCTTCATACCTCATCTTTTGGGACCTCCGCGTCAATGGTCTCCTTGGAAGATGCGGTGGTGTGAGAGTTTTTCAACTCTTCCAACTGCAAAATTATGTGAAAGATAATATGAATGTTAGTGTGTTTTTAATAACAAGCCAACAAGAGGGATATTCAGTGATATAGACAATTTGGGAAATTTGGGAAATTCAGTTAATTTTTTTTTATTTTTTTTTTTTTTTTTTTTTGCTTAAAACTATTGGTAGACAATAAACATTATATATTCAGCAGCCTGACTTAGGCAGAGGCTATATATGTCATTTGCATACTCGAGACAACGTAGAGAGACAAATTTGTCTGGATTGACTGGGAAACCAATGGTATGAGGTGCATCATATTATGTGTGGTTTACATTACATTTTGATATAACAAAAATACAAACCATCAGATGATATCTATAATCTGGAATGGCATCCACTTATAACGATATGTGTGGGATGTTCAGTTTTGTTGCCACCAAGGCGAAGGAGAAACCAGGGATTTTCACACTTGTCCACCACTGAATGAGTTAATTGATGAATTACCAACCATGCGAGATTTCCATCATGAAAGTGAAATGATCCCAAGAGCTCAACTACCCAATCTACCAGATTAGATACTGAATCCAATGGAACATGCTAAATTGAAGAGCCAAGTGAACTAGTTACTAAGGGTCATTGCAGAAAGTTGAGGTTGAAGTGCCATACTCGCCCTTCTTACAAGAAAAAAATTCGGGAGTAGAGAATTTGAGCTGACAGCAGAGTCATAAAATCACCATTAAGTACTATTTCCTAGTCCCAAGATTTAGATGACATGCTTCACATCACGGCAAGCTATATTGCATGGACTTGTGTGCAGGTATAGGTGCTGTCTAAGCGTCGGATCCTTCAAATTTGCAAAATTTAGGGCACTTGGGACATGACTCAAGAGTTGAACTGTTTTGAAAAAATGGCTTGGATGCTTCATTAGAAAGACCTATATAGCCTGGATACGGACACGGATGCGACACGAAATGAAAACATCGGCACGGGAAATCCTAAAAATGTAGGATACATACACTGCTAGGCACAAAGAATAAAATAACATTTTTTTAATTAGATATATATTATAACCACAAATATCGTACGAAACTTTTACGTGTACCGTTTCTCTCTCTCTCTCTCTCCCTCCCTCCCTCCCTCCCTCCCTCCCTCTCTCTCTCTCTCTCTCTCTCTCTCTCTCTCTCTCTCTCTCTCTCTCTCTCTCTCTCTCTCCATGCATAGTCATGACAGAAACAGTATGCATATCTTTGGATCAAATACCAGACTTAATTTTTCTTTAGGTCCTCAATGATATACAAGACTGAAAATTTCTAGAAGGCACACACAGGAAGTATATAGAGTAACAAAAACTGTACAGAACATAAGCTTTAGAGGGTGGACAGATTACAAGTCTAGCAAATGGCTTTATTTTCCCAATGTGGTTGACCTCAATCTTGAACACATGTACTCATGACCAATAGCCTGAGCTTTGCCACTATACCAAGATAATCCCTATTCAATTAATATACCTACATATTACGTAGAATATATGCCATGGCTTCTTCAAACTTCTCTTCCAACGCAACGGACAATGAAAAATCAAAGTCAAGAAGATAATCAAGTCATACCTCCCCACATTTCTCTTCATGTGCTTTCAAGAGTTCGTTATACTTCGTTTGTAAGTCTGACACTTCAGCTTGTAGCTTTTCATACTCAGACACAGTTGGGCCACCTAATTTTTGTTGGATGAACCTGTGAAATAAATCCGAAATAGCCAAGGATCTAACTAGTCACAACCTCACCAGATAGCTATATTTGTTCTTGTCGAACTTTGAATTGAATTGTGAATCAGTTTGTCAAAATAATGAATATGTACAGTGTGCATACAAAAACACATGTACGGTCCTTCAAAATGTCAAGGTTCAGAATCTTAAAAAATTTCCACTTGAAACTTTAAATTAAAAATTATGAATAGTAAATTGTATTGAATCTGAACCATATTGGGTTGCATGAAACTCAATTCGACTCATATGAATTGACTGATCCTAACAACCATGGTTCTATTAGGAATATCCAAGTCATGTCAATTAATGTGATTCTAAACTAAAATGTTTCGGAAGTTGATCACCACTGATATAAAAAATGATTCGTCAGCTTTTAAGAATTGATCATCTAAATTTCAAAAACCGTGTATGGTTTATGCAATACACAAGGCTAGCCTAGCTAAGTAGCTAATAAAACTGAATATTAAATTAACTTCAAGTGCACATAAATATAATTGCAAAAACAAACTCACTCAACAGCAGAAAAGGGTTTGTCATTCTGCTCGTAAAGTGCAACAAGAACTGCATTCAGAACGAAAGTCATCATCGAAACAAAATTATACAGACTAAAGCTACAGAAGCAAATGTAAGCAATGAAGAACCGAACCTTTAGTCAGTGCATCAAGAACTCCACTAGACTCCAAATACTTCCTAAAAGCTTCTTTCTTCACTTCTTTTTCCTGCGAAGGTCACATGCAATAACAAAAGGGTAAGATTTAATTCTGATTTTTTTGCGTAACAGAGAACCCATCTCGGGAAGAACCCTTTGGAACCACCCCCCAGCATGGTAAACTTGCATGCGCAACAACCCCATGCCTTTACCTCAAGAGCTCAACATCACTAATCATGATCCACAAAGTCGACTAAAGATTGACCAAGTTTTTCTTTTCATATCCATCAATTTCACGTTGGACTCAAAAGTTCAAGTTTGATTACCTACGGTCTATTTGGGAAGATTCAAACCTGTATTGTGGTACTTAAGTGAATAGCTTCTGTTTATTCAATTGTTAGATATGTGACATTTTTTAGATAGGAGTCCGTGCCTGATCTAAAAACATTCCTAAGACAGGTTCTTTGTAGTTTGTCAAACCAAGATGTTGGTTTTCCAAAAAAAAAACCCATAAAAAATGAGGACGTGTCTGAACTTGATCATGTTTTATGCATTCTCAAACATGCCCTTAGTTTTAAATATTCTTGGACCAACTCCTCCATCTTCGTCAAGGCTGCTTAAGTCAAATCATTTTAGTTTCCATAGACAGTTGTTCGATTTCTATAATTGACAGTGGTACCAGCCCAAAAAATATTTAATCAATCTCTTGGTCAGCTAGAAACTGATGGATATTGGATTTTGCGTACTTCTGAATACAACACCAAATGGTGATATCTAATCTTTACGTTCACCCAACAACTCACTTGAGTTTTTCTGTCTCACACCTGCTAATACAATGCAAATTCTCTTGGGAAGTCTGGAGCATCTGTTTGTCCTGGTGGAATGTCCAGACATGTGGCCCAAACTCCTTCTTTAATTGGTGGAATCAGTGGGCCTCCTTATGCCCATCGCCGAGCACTACAGAGGTCTGGAACTCCCTTTTCTTTGCGATCTCTTGGTCCTTATGGCTATGGCGCAATAAGGTCATTTTTCAGGAGCACATTGGCACCACCCAGGAACTTGTGGATCTTGTAAAGGTCAGGCTATTTTGGTGGATGAAATCTTTTGTCCCCTCTTTCAACTACTCTTGCAATGATTTTTTACGAAATATTGTCGATGCTTCCCATATCCATAAACCTGTAAAGTCTCTCCCACCACAAGAATGGTCCCCCCCATCATCTAGTCTCCTCAAATTCAATACAGATGGATCCTCACTCGGCAAACCTGGGCCTGCAGGGATAGGTGGAGTTCTGAGAGACTCCAAGGGCGTGGTCTTAGCCTTATTCTCGATAAGTGTTGGTATAGCTGACTCGAACGTAACCGAATTTCTGGCAATCCATGAAGCTGTCCAAATGAGCTTTGCATTTCTATCCTCAAATTATGGGTATGGAGGCCTCATTTTCGAAAGTGATTCCAAGATAGCCATCTCTTGGGTTAAAAATCTGGATTCGGTGCCTTGGAGCCTAAACTCCACGACAAATTCACTTCGTAATGCGCTGATTAAACTTGAAACCATTTGCACCCCTGTTTTTGTACATGTTCGGAGAAGTGCAAACGGCTTTGCTGACTCGCTAGCCAAGTCCGGAGTCCACAGATCACATCCTTGGGCAGCTTGGACTTAACACGTAGTTCGTGGACCTCGGAAAGGGGCTCTCTTCTTGATTCTTTTCTGCAGGAACTTAATCAACATCAGATCCTCTTCCCAATTCATCTTTGTTTTTTTCTTTGTGGGATATAACTGTGCATAGATTCCAATCAACACTTCCACCTTTTTTGAGTTTTTGGATGGTTTTGTGTTGTTTTTTGCTGCTTTGTTGGGGGTGTGCATCTTGCTGTTGGGCTAGTTATCTATGTCCTTTGTAAGGCTTAACTGTATAGTGGTGGGGTTGATACTGATGCATTGTTCTTTTGCTTCTAAGCTGTAATCCCGATGCTTTTGGCATCCTTTAATCAACATTTCTCTTGTTCAAAAAAAAAAACAACTCACTTGAGTTTTAGAGTCTAGAACTATGACAGATTTTATGATCTCACAAATGAAGTTCAATGCTATGTTGGAGAAAATTTGGCAGCTATCAACAGTAAAATGGGTATCGATAGGGAAAGAAATGGTTTGACAGATAAGCACTTGAATTATGAGAAAATATCAGATGTATGACACAGAGTCGTTTGTTGTAAACTACTATTACAACTGGACATGGTGCTTATGTAGGTAGGTTTCCCTAAAATTTGGATAGACAAACGTAAGAATTGATGCATTTGGTTGGTCTGTGAAACCATGTCATCAAAATAACCGATACCAACATTTTCTCGTGAATTAGAACTTAGAAGTTAGAACACAAGTTCATTAATGTGCATCCTTTTCCAGACTAAAATTGAGATGAACATGACCCATGACAATGAAAAAGGACACCCCATCTCTGACTTTCAGTTTAAATCCTCGTTCATATGAATTTTTCTTTACCGCCAACGGAATTCTATAGACTTATTATATTTAATATCCACCGTACCCAAACTGAGAGATAAATACAGTTGTATTGTATTGAGATGTGTGATAAACATTACACTGGGTGGCTAAGAGAGAATCCTAATTAAGAGAAAGAAGAGTACAACTAGGCAATACAATGTACCTAGACAATAAGTAAAATAAGGTACAATTGTGAATGAACCTGGACTAATAATTCTAACAATATCCATCATACCCAGACTGAATATACAACAGCCGCCATTGTTGTTATATAAACCTAATAAATTAGGGTGATGCTATTGTCACTCCATCGTTGAAGCAAGGGACTCTATGGTACCAATCTTAAAGCATGCGGTACCATGTATGTAATGCATGACATGCATGCTTTAAGAGTGGTACCACGGAGTGCCTTAGTTCAATAATGGAGTGGCAATAACAATACCCATAAATTATAGCATAAAATTTGTAAACCATACAAAATTTCAGCCCCCATTGTACAAATACACAAACCAAGAACAAGAAAAGAACAAATCATGACCCCAACTGAATTACCGACAATAAAATAGTATCAGATCGAGAGTGAAAAAAAACACAGAAACAAGCAGTTTTGAGCCACAAACTTTAAAGAACCCTAGTTTACATAAATGGGTTTCTCAGAAAGTTTAACAATTGATTTGGATCGGGAACTACTCAAGCAATGTAAGAAGCCATACATACTGAAGATTACTTACCATTTTTTTCACTGCATTTGTGAACCAGTAAACCTAAGCTCGGAAGACGGCAGAGAGAAACTGATACCCGGCTATATATATATATATATATAGAGAGAGAGAGAGAGAGAGAGAGAGAGAGAGAGAGAGCAACTACTGAATCATCACTTGTAGAGCAGAGAAAGATGAAGTTGGGTCAATTCGTTGTATATACATATATATATATATATATATATATGTCAAACAAGCAAGCGACTGATGAGTCGTTTCCAAGAAAATTGCCAAAAAAAAAACAACTTAATTATTAAAATAGTGTGACGTGGAACGGTGGAACTTAATGACATAACGCAGATAACTTAGATTCAAAAAGGGAAATGATATTGTGGAAAGCTCCTCACATGAGAAGACGGATTTTAATCGTTGGATGAGCATGTAGCCTTAATATGCTCTCCAGATTTTTGGGAATCTTAAAGGCTTGATGTTCATCCAACGGTTAAAACTCGCTTTCTCATGTGAGAAGCTTCTCACAATAACATTGCCCATTTAAAAAATAGGGTTATTTAGTATTATATCCCTATAGTATAGGGTTTTTCGGCGGTTGGTCCCTGGGTCAAATATTATTTTGGTTCTAGTCCAAACCCTATTTCATGCCCCAAAATACCCCCAGCCCCATTTACGCAAGATAGAGTGGAGTCTTCAAGTCTTGCAACGGTTACCCATTTGATAATCGTTATTACCTCAAATTTCTCGCTTGAATTCACTCTCCAGATTGTCCAAAAATGGAAATCAATCATATAACCCACCATTTATAGCAGCATTCATCATCCCTGTGAGCCAAAAAGACTAGGGTTTGCTTTCAAAGCGTCCGACGACTTCTTCAGGCTTTTCTTCAAGATTCCGGCGAGGACGTCTCGAGAGTGAGGGATCTACAAGTTACAAAATCTACTCCGAATCTCCTTGCAAGGCCATTACCCTACACAAAAATGACAAACTTGGAAGATTGCAAAAAAAAAAAATGTTGGATAAAACTGCAAAAGGGATTGAACAACCAGATTCCAGTTCAGCTGAGGTAAGAATACATGTTCTAACATGTGATTCACATAATAATCACCCTTTATCGTTAAAATTCTCGAAAGCAAAAACATTTGCACCCAAAAAATAGCACAAGCTAGTAACGTAGAAATTCACGGTAGATCTATTTGAAAAACACCATATTCTTTTATTGAGGTTTGTGACCTTAACAACTGTCAATTAAAGCTTAATTCACATCCAACATGGTATACACTGGTCAGTCTCTTTTGTGACCAGACTGTTTAGTGAATTTCTCGAAATCAAGAACAATTGCTGAAAAATGCATAAGTGAGCAATGATGTTTTTCACGGAAGTTCTAATTTGAAAAACAACTTGTAAATTTAGTTAGGTTGCTGAATTTCACAGCTCCTACTTGAAAAAATTCACAACCTATATGGTAAAGGGGGCAGTCTATGTTACATTACCAAAACAAAATCAAAACAACTTGTAATTTCATTGTGGTTTGTGAATTTTACAAAAAAACACCTTGTAAATGCAGTTAGGTTGGTGAATTTCACAGCTCCAACTTGAAAAACTTCACAACCTATATGGTAACGGGGTAGTCTATTTTGTGAATTTCACAACTCCGTCAGCAATAATGCGCTCCTTGCATTATCAATACAAAATCAAAACAACTTGTAGTTTCATTGAGGTTTGTGAATTTACAGTTGTCAAATGAAATATTCACAATCTACATAGTATAAAGGGGGCAGTCTTAGTGACAAGCATGTTTAGTGAATTTCTTGAAATCAAGTACAATTGTCGAAAAAAACGTACTAGCTAGTAACAATGTATTTCATGGTTGGTTTAATTTAAAAGACTTCTTGTAATTTCAATTAGGTTTGTGAAATTCACGGCTCTAACTTGAAAAATCAAAACCTATACGGTAACGGGGGCACTCTCATTTGTGAATTTCACAGCTCCATCATAAAAAAAATGGACACCTTATATAATCAAAACAATATTCATTTTGTTAACCCAGGAAGGTCTTATCTTGGGTGAAACTAGCTTGGTTCGGCACATCAAAACAAAAATAAGGAAAAACAAGCAAGTGCCCGATTTTGCAACTCAACCTTCCAAGAGGCTGCACAAAAATTCTGGAGACGCAAAAGACAAGGGAAAGGGATTCGTCGAACAGACAGCTTTTTGCGTGGATGATTTCGAAGGCCCTATGACTAAAATGCCAACAAATGCATGAGTTTATCAAATGCTAATAAAGGCAGATCGGGTCCCCGGGATCTACTACACAAAATCAACGAACATGGTGGTCAAAGGTAAGTTTATTTAGTTCAAGTTTCATAGCGTATAAACGTGTAGAGCTACCATTAATCCAAATATGAATATGTGCGTGTTAATGTAATAGTGCCACCATCTACAAAGCCAAGGAAACTCCGGATGTAATCACACTTGCAGACATCCTATCCATCATTCGGGAGGATAAGCATCACAAGAAAAGAGCCACAAAATAAGCCCATCATCAAGTTTTATTACACTTGTCCATTAGTTAGGACTTTTGGCTACTTCCTTGTTTGACTCTATGTAAATGTAGGTGGTCAAGAATTTTGATATTGTTTTGTGGATTGGAGTATGGTAAATTTTTTTTGGTGAAATCATATATGTTGTCTATTAGTTTGCCAATTTTTGAGATACCGCCGTGTTAATTTCTAGTTAGCCATGTTACTCACAAGCTATCTAGTTAGAATTCAATCACTAAAGACATGTACTTACATTGTGAATTTCACAACTGTATCATGATTGTTAAAAGGTTACAAGCCTCAAAACAGTAATGTTTGTGAGAGTCGCAAGCCTCAAAATAGTAATGTTTGTGAAATTCACAAGACTCAAAACAGTAATGGTTGTGAAATTCTCAAGCCTCAAATCAGTAATGTTAGTGAATTCAACAAGTGTCAAAACAGTAATGTTAGTGGAATTCACAAACGTCAAAACAGTTCTGTTTGTGAAATTCACAGTGCAACCTGTCAGCATACAAAACAAACATAGTGTGCTGTAGTCGGTCTAAATTGTGGGGCGTATAATCCATTTGTTTTCCTTCTCTATATCTACGGGTCATATTTTTGGTTCCCAGGCTGCTAAAGAATAAAGCTTAATGCACGCGTTAAAGTGACAACGGACACGTGAGATCGTAATCCAAAAACTTAAGTTGTGATTTTCATGCAACTATGTGGTATTCATGGGCACAATATCGAAAGTCATTGGGCATCAAAAATGACCTCAAACTATCGCAAGTATGAATGTGAAATACATCATTAACAACAGTTGTTAACCTTATACCATGAGTGTAATTCACCAGTTAACTAGTACACAGTTAGTGAAAATCACAATGCAGGCTGCCAACAAACACAGAAAACAAAATGTGCAGCAATCAGTCTAAATTGTGAGATTCACAATCCATCAGTTTTGCATGCCTACAGCTCCAATTCATATTTTTGGCTGCCAGGCTGCTAAAGGATATAGCTGAACGCACTATATTATTTGCCATTTTCACTATTTGTGAAATTCACAAAACAATCTATGCTACGCATGCATTGACTTGTTGAGATGTGATGTGGAACAACTTTGAACACAATGAGAAACAGCTTGTTTTGTGAATTTCACAAACAGTGAAAATGGCAAATAAATTGATGATCTTCTTGTTCCAAGATTGGCGTAATGAGTATCAATGACTGAAAGAATTGTAAATGCACTCTTTGAACACAATGAGAAACGCAGCAAATCAAAATAAATGTATTAAAAGCCGCATGGATTAAGAGGAGTAAATGGATGTAATTAGCCTCACATTCAATGTAAATCAGGTAATGGAAAATCAGGGGTTAAGAAGAGCATTAAGTCATTGCTTTACTGCATATATATATATATATCTTACAAAGTATAAATAAGGGTATTTAGGGAACAAATAAAATCCTTAACCATGATTAAGGAATCTAACTAAGATTATAGGGATCTAAAACCAAAATAGATTAATGAGTGTCCTCAAACCATACAATTACATAAATAGAGGATTTAGTGGCAATATTCTATAAAAAATATCGATTTTACTAAAATCGACATTAATTATTCTACAAATTAATTTTCAGAAAATGAAAGGAAAAAAAAAATAGAATATTGCCACTAAAACCTCTATTTATGTAATTGTATGGTTAGAGGACACTCATTAATCTATTTTGGTTTTAGATCCCTATAATCTTAGTTAGATTCCTTAATCATGGTTAAGGATTTTATTTGTTCCCTAAATACCCTTATTTATACTTTGTAAGAGATATACATATATATATGCAGTAAAGCAATGACTTAATGCTCTTCTTAACTCCCGATTTTCCATTACCTGATTTACATTGAATGTGAGGCTAATTACATCCATTTACTCCTCTTAATCCATGCGGCTTTTAATACATTTATTTTGATTTGCTGCGTTTCTCATTGTGTTCAAAGAGTGCATTTACAATTCTTTCAGTCATTGATACTCATTACGCCAATCTTGGAACAAGAAGATCATCATCAATTTATTTGCCATTTTCACTGTTTGTGAAATTCACAAAACAAGCTGTTTCTCATTGTGTTCAAAGTTGTTCCACATCACATCTCAACAAGCCAATGCATGCGTAGCATAGATTGTTTTGTGAATTTCACAAACAGTGAAAATGGCAAATAATGTAGTGCGTTCAGCTATATCCTTTAGCAGCCTGGCAGCCAAAAATATGAATTGGAGCTGTAGGCATGCAAAACTGATGGATTGTCAAAATCTCACAAGTTAGACTGATTGCTGCACATTTTGTTTTCTGTGTTTGTTGGCAGCTTGCATTGTGATTTTCACTAATTGTGTACTAGTTAATTGGTGAATTACACTCATGGTATAAGGTTAACAACTGTTGTTAATGATGTATTTCGCATTCATACTTGCGATAGTTTAAGGTCATTTTGGATGCCCAATGACTTTCAATATTGTGCACACGAATACCACATAGTTGCATGAAAATCACAACTTAAGTTTTTGGATTACGTTCTCACCGTGTCCGTTGTCACTTTAACGCGTGCATTAAGCTTTATTCTTTAGCAGCCCGGGAACCAAAAATATGACCCGTAGATATAGAGAAGGAAACAAATGGATTATACGCCCCACAATTTAGACTGACTGCAGCACACTATGTTTGTTTTGTATGCTGACAGGTTACACTGTGAATTTCACAAACAGAACTATTTTAACGCTTGTGAATTCCACTAACATTACTGTTTTGACACTTGTTGAATTCACTAACATTACTGATTTGAGGCTTGAGAATTTCACAACCATTACTGTTTTGAGTCTTGTGAATTTCACAAACATTACTATTTTGAGGCTTGCGACTCTCACAAACATTACTGTTTTGAGGCTTGTAACCTTTTAACAATCATGATACAGTTGTGAAATTCACAATGTAAGTACATGTCTTTAGTGATTGGATTCTAACTAGATAGCTTGTGAGTAACATGGCTAACTAGAAATTAACACGCCGGTATCTCAGATTTTGGCAAACTAATAGACAACATATATGATTTCACCAAAAAAAATTTACCATACTCCAATCCGCAAAACAATATCGAAATTCTTGACCACCTACATTTACATAGAGTCAAACAAGGAAGTAGCCAAAAGTCCTAACTAATGGACAAGTGTAATAAAACTTGATGATGGGCCTATTTTGTGGCTCTTTTCTTGTGATGCTTATCCTCCCGAATGATGGATAGGATGTCTGCAAGTGTGATTATGTCCGGAGTTTCCTTGGCTTTGTAGATTGTGGCACTGTTACATTAACACGCACATATTCATATTTGGATTAATGGTAGCTCTACACGTTTATATGCTATGAAACTTGAACTAAATAAACTTACCTTTGACCACCATGTTCGTTGATTTTGTGTAGTAGATCCCGGGGACCCGGTGTTAGGGATACATACTAAAAGCCATGCTTTATGTAGTTGATTTATTATTCATTTAATAAAATCAGTTGATCCATTTTTTTTATGAGAATCTGTGTGGGCAATGTTTGTATTATATTATTTATTTAATATTATGCATGTGTGTGTCTCATTCTATATAGTAGGTGGTTTGGTGCAACACCCGCTCCCGCAATTAAATGTTAATTATGATTTAGTATGCATTAGCATAATTAATTGGCGTTTATTAACACATGTTTAAGTGAGTTTTAACTCACTAGTTGATTATGAATGTCCAATTTGGGGAACCCAGTGTTGGCCAATGTGGCAGTCCCAAATTGGGACATGAGTTGAGAAAGTTCCATTGTGATGGGACAAAGTTGTGGAATCACCCTTATGTGCTTAAATGGTTATTAAGGTGATTCGAGGTGAAAAGTGCATGTTTATAGCGTAATACATGGTCCTTTATGCATCTTTTATCCCCAAAATCCCTATATTTAGGTGCATTCTAATAACAATGTTCCTTTTATTGTGTTAATGCTTAAATATATGTTTTTGTATTGTTTTATAGGTATTAGGATGCAAATCAATGAAGTGAAGCTAAAGAAAAGTGATTCTGGTGGATAGAACAACGGAAGCAGCTGAGAAAACGCCATTTTTGACAATGAATACTTCTGATTTGGAATATTTTCATAGAGATATAAAATGTAGATTTTTGAGTTATGGTTGCGTGGCCGCAAACGAGAGGTCAATCCGAGGTCCGAGTGAAACGTTATGGCCATTCTCCCATCGGTGCGCAGAGTTGTCAAAATCAGAGAAGTTCAAGCGATTGAGGAGAGTTCAATCGATCGAACCTTCGATCGATCGAACCTTCGATCGATCGAACTAAGCTCGATCGATCGAACTTTATAATATTCACCCAAAAGTTGCGTAAACTCTGTGGGAACCCTATATATAAGTCATTTTGACGCCAGACGAAGGGAGGACGCTCCAGAACGCAGAAAACAGCAGTTTAGGGTAGTTTTAGGGTTAGATTAGGAGTAGGTTAGGTTAGATTCATGTTATTTTTCATCTTTTCCATTGATTCATTGAAGATTATTGAAGATTCAACTTTATTTCAAGTTATTTACAAGTTTATTTCAGATTATTTACAGGTTTTTCCTTTCTTTTATCTTATTTGATTGTTTATGAATCTAGTAGTTATGATTGTTATGTTTTACTATTTCTGCACTAGTTTATTCATGTTTTCGTAGTTTAGACGTTGGGAATATGTGATGAAACATTGATTCCCAACCTCTGCCATGCAATCTTTAGAAACCTTGGGCTCGATCGATCGAAGGTATTTCGATCGATCAAACCAAAGTCATAGTCAAGCGATCGAAGGCATTTCGATCGATTGAAGGATGAGGCAGTCCGATCGATCGAGAGCGCTTCGATCGATCGAACTTGCTAATTCCTGAGATGATTCTTTTAAGTATTCCATGACTTTTTGTTTTAGAAATCTGTCATCAAATTGTCCCTATAAGCTCAGTTTGTCACAACAGTTTTTAGAACTTAAAGCCTTAAGGCTATTTTCTTCGATGACTTTTGAAAACCACTTTGAATGCTAATACCATTTAGAGTGCAAGTAATTACCATTGTTTTAAATCGTCTTCCATGTATTTTAAATCAACTGTGATGATGTAGTCCCGGTCATGAAAGGGCTATTGATTCTATATCTTTAGAAAAATACGGAATACTAAAAAGGGATGTACTCCATAGAGCGTTAATGAATATGCATGGTAGATGGTTAGGATCAATGCGGATTCACATGTTTCCAACTTCTTTAGTTTATCTGTTTAATTAGTTATGTTTCTTTATGCTTTAGTTTGCTATTTAGTTTAAGTTAATTAATTAGGATTCATAGAACCTCCACTTTTATATTCTTATTTTCTTTTCTTTTGCTTTAGGTTGTAATTTAGTAGATATTCTTCCTATTCCTTCCCTGTGGGATCGACCTGGACTTATCCAGTATTACTTGCACGATCACCTACACTTGGGTGTTGCACAAGAGCGCACAACTATTTAGTCGTGTCATAAGGCATATGTGAAATATTTACATGTTATTTAGAATATATTGTTTATTGTTAGGGACCAATTATGTGGTCATTTAGAATACCTGGGTGAGGACGAAATGAACACGTTGTATAATTAGTAGGCTAATTAGCAACGTCATAAAATTATGTGGGACCACTTACGGGACCCACGCGAGACATAGACAAACACCTATTTAAGTTTGGGATAATTTTAAAGAGTTCTATAGCTAGTACGTAGGGGTATAATTGCAAAACTTATTAAATGTGGGAGGTAAACTTAGAAACCAAAAACTTGAGTCACATGTAATGAGACATATGTCTCATGACTCACTAGGAGCCTTAGTCACCATCATCTTCATTCCTTAGACAAAAGGAATTACAGTAGAGAGAAAACGAGAGATATCGACGGAATTCGACGGAGCTTTATGACGTTAATCGACGCGCCGTTCGACACCCAATTTCAATTCCGAGACCGGATTTGGACTCGTAGAGGTGAGTTCTACGTTTTGATATTGATTTTATTGAGTTTAATCATCGTATTTCTCAC
The DNA here is from genome assembly GCA_033977485.1 of Hydrangea macrophylla. Classification (NCBI taxonomy): domain Eukaryota; kingdom Viridiplantae; phylum Streptophyta; class Magnoliopsida; order Cornales; family Hydrangeaceae; genus Hydrangea; species Hydrangea macrophylla. The sequence continues at coordinate 23,861,595 of CM066982.1, forward strand.
GACCCAATTCGGAGCGGTAATCCGTAGTTTGCCGAATTCATGTAGGATTTGAAACCGGAGTAAATTTGAGCTTTAATTTCTCAACTAGAAGTGAATTGCGACGAGGTGAGTGGTTTCAATCTTTTGTTTTGGATGAGATTCTTGGTTATGTTCTTTGGGTGTTATTAACCTGCCTATTTAGCTTAAATTACTCAAGTTTAGCTATGATTTTGTGAAAACCATGGTCATATGTTTATGTGAGCATGTTTAGTTGTCTATGTGGGTCAAAGGAAAGCTTGTATGAATCCGCCATGAGATTGTTCTGTGGTGACGACCACTTGTTGCCGACAACGGCATTAGACCGCACGTGTGTGGCGTGGGTCATTGGCTTGTGCCGTGGACTATTGGGGGAGTCGCGGACTTGCGGGTAGTGGCGGAAGAAATACTTGCTTATCCGGAGATCATTATATTTGTTGAGTTGAATATAAGCATTGATATGTCATCCGTGTGCTTGATTGATATCTCTCACTAAGCATATAGCTTATATATTGTAGTGGTTATTATATAACCATTGTAGGTGAGCACGACGGCGAGAATCCGGGGAGATGAGCTTGGGGTTCATGGAGTCGAGGGAGCTTGTAAATGTTGTAGTTTCATGTATATAGTTGTTTTTGAGCTAAACTTATAGTTTTGGTGCAAAACTTGTGGTTTGTAATAGTTAACTTGAGTTTATGTTAAAACTTGGAGAGATATGTTAGTTTTGGTTTAATCGCTCCAAGACTTGTGTAAATATGGTAATTGAAGCTTGGAATGTTGTTGGTATCTTCCATGCCTTGATAATGTAGTTTTGGGCATGTTTGAATGGAAGTTTGGTTTAAGAAGCATGTTTTGGTTGATCTTGAGGGAATTGGGAATATTTGGGAGAGATTTGGGAGAGTATTTGGGAGATATTGCATTGCACATCTTGTTGATGGTTTTAAATCATGTTGGTAACTTTCAAACTCTTGTTTTTGTGATTTGGATATGTTAGTTGTAAGTTTGGATCAAAACTCATATATTTTGTTTGTTTGGTGAGAATTGGAGGTGTTTGAGTATTGTAGTATTGGTGGATCTTGTTTAATGTTTTAAAACCATGTTAACATATCTTGGAAATGGTTAAGAATGGTTTTAGAAAGGTTTTGAAATGATTTTGGAAAGTTTCAAGAAGTTTGGATATGTTTTGGGAAGGTTTGGAATCTGCAGAACATGATTTTTTGCTGTCAAATTGAGTGCTGCAGAATCCGGATCGATCCGGGCCTTGAGCGGATCGATCCGGCACTTCTGGAGGGCCAAAAATGAGGTTCTATCAAAACCGGATCAATCCGGTTTTGGGGCGGATCGATCCGCAGGTCATTTTTGTTGCACTGTCGACTTTTACGGAAACGGACATAACTCTCTCTAGAAAACTCGGATTCGCGCACCAGTTTTTTGCGTTGGAACCGGAACTCAAAAACCTATCTTTTGGTATAAAATTTGATATACCTTATTAATTACCATTTTACCCTTGAGCTTAATTTGTCTAACATAATGGGGTAAACATGTTTGTTTTCCCTCCTTTTCATTTGTAAATTGTTGTTTGAAGGCCTTGGTGGCGTGCCACGTGTCTTGAGTTCACATGTGTGGATTCGGGGCGTGACATTTAGTGGTATCAGAGCAATAGGCTTAGAAACTTTGGGATGAGAGACGACGACTTGAGAGTAACGCGTAGTTATTGAGCATGTAGTTGCATCACATGTATGCACATGATTATTAATGTTATGTTATGATTGTTGAATCATTTATATCATATGATATATGGCATAGCATGCATAGTATTCATGCATATCTGACTGGCAGGCAAGAATTTGGTGAAAAATGGACCAAAACCGAGACCTCGATGCAAGAATGGATCGTTTGGTGGATTTGGTAACTAATTTCGTTGGTGCCGTTGGTGATCGAGTACCACCAGTAAATGAAAGGCATGCAAATCCAAATCCTGAACCAAGAGTGGACCGTATTACGATTGAGCAATTCTATAAGAGAAAACCGACTATGTTTGATGGGGGTCCGGATCCGATGACAGTTATTCATTGGGTATCAGATATGGAGCGAATATTCCGTGCTATAGAATGTACCGAAGAGCAAAAGATTACGTTTTCCACGGATACCCTAAAAAAAGGTGCTCAGAATTGGTGGGTGGGTTTACTTGATCAAGGTAGGCCGACCACTTGGGATAAGTTTGTCGAAGAATTCTATAAACGATATTTTCCTCGAGCGGCTAAAGCACAGAAGCGTCGGGAATTCATGAATCTCCAACAAGGAGATATGACGGTGAACGAATACATCTCCAAGTATAGTGAATTGCTTCGATTTGCAAAGGATACAGTGATAACCGAGGAAGACAAAGCTCAAAATTTTGAAGAAGGGTTGAGGGATAACATCCAATGTAGGGTGGATACTCATGAATTTGGAACTGTGGCTCAAGTCCAGAATGCAGCTCTCATAGCCGAACGAGATATTAACATATATAAGCAAGGGCAACAAGGAAAGCGACAAGGAGAAGATAAAGGGAAGGGGCAAGGCTTCTTCAAGAAACTATTTTCACGAGGGCCTGGGTCAGGTTCGGGTAGTCAAGGTGGAAGTTCAATTACTGAGGGAGTTCGACCGCTGTGTCCTACATGTAATCGCCGACACGGGGGAATTTGTTATTTGCTAAGCACGTGTAACATTTGTAAGCAAGTGGGGCACATATCCAAGAATTGTCCGCAATCCAGAACACGATCGCCTAGCTTTGTGAGCTCAATTCTGGATATGAGGGGCAAATGCTTTGATTGTGGGCAGCCAGGACACTTTTCTAAGGATTGTCCAAAAAAGCGACAACAAGGGGCAAGTTCTATGGCGTTCAGCGGAGCAAGATCGAGACCGCCCACTGATAAAGGAAAGGGCGTGGAACAGAGGCAAGGGAAGTCCTTTCAACTCGCACCGGGGAATATGTCAGCTACAGACTCTGTGATGTCAGGTATACTTCATATCTGTTCACATCCAGCACGAATTTTGATAGATTCAAGGTCAACGCATTCGTTTGTTTCCCATGAATTTGTCAAACATTTGAATAGCATGTCGGAACCTGTCACGCCCCGACGTAGCATAAATAAGGAAAGCGTTTAATTTCCTTTATGGACCCGTAGGTCGCGACAGTTTGAAGGATCGATTCCGTCCCAAACGTCAAACAACAAAACATAATAATCAGAGCAGAACAATCAAGGCTTACAAAAGTTTTACTAACTTATTACATCTTACGATACGGGGTCAACTAAGGCACAAACCACCTTAACACAAAACAATAACTTATCATCTATTACAGTCATCCTTATAAACATACAGTTTAAAACTTAAAACATATAACTTAAATATGCAATGATGATAACAGTTTCCCTTCCAAGAACAGCCGTTCTCAATTAGCATAGTCATAAGGCTCAGCATAGTTGTAACCTGAAAAGCCTGAACACGAATGTCCAGGACGCATCAACGTCGTCAGCTTCAAGAAGCTGGTGAGTATTAAAAACATAACTTTAAATGTAACACATACCCACTTACCTTTTTCCATTTTTCAGTTTTGTTAAAACAACAGTTTAACCATAGGAAGATTTCAATTATAAAAGTAACAGGGAATATATTTAAAAATCGTTCATTCATTTAAAACAAATGATCGTGTATGAGACAATGCACCACACTCATCTTACCGACTCTTTTCTCTCGACAAAACACAACAACCCACTATCTCACTCCAGTATCTTTGAAACACTAAGGTAGCCACACTTTAGCAACGGGGTGCCAGGGAATGTCTAGTTTGCCTCACACTTTGGTCCGGGGTACCAGGGAGTGTCCAATGCCTCACACTTTGAATACCTAAACCGCCATGCAAATACCGGAGGAACCCTCACGCAGTATCCAGATTCGGGTATCAGGGAGTGTCCGTAGGCCACACTTTAGCACTACCATGGGTGCCAGGGAATGTCCGAGTTCGGCGTCACACACTTTAACGCTACCATGGGCGCCAGGGAGTGTCCAATTTTGCCACCGTCGCATTACAAAGATACTCTCACCACAATCTCAACACGTCACACTTTGGTACACCATAACCAGGGAATGTCCACCACACAATCTCAATCTCAATCTTATACTGACCATTACTCTTTTCCACACTGACTGACACCCACATGCATGTACCACTGACTCCACATGTATGTCATGAATTTAAACATAAAGGAATTCGCCGAATTAAAGGAACAACGTACGCAGGGGGATTGATAAGTCATAATACATTGTTTCGATCTTCCCAACATAACCAATAGTATTCTGTTTTAATAAAATTCCCAAACAAAACCTTAACAGTGTTTTAAAATTACTCCAAACAGTCCCTTATACGAAAACACACAAAAACCAGAAACTGCCAGATGTCGCGCGCGCGGGCCGCTCGCGCGACAGGTCGCTCGGGCAGGCCGCTCGCGCGATGTGCCCAATTTTCATTCTATTATAAAAACCTTTTCTTTCTGCCTGAAATTATCCACCTCGCGCGCGCGAAAGGTATCTCGCGCGATCCTCGCTCGCGCGACCTGCCTATTTTCATTTTATTATATAAAATCTTTTCTGTCTGCCTGAAACCACGCGGCTCGCTCGCGCGGGCCGCTCGCGCGATCGTGGCGCGAGATGAAGCAGAGGCTTCATCTTCTTCGTGGAGAATGCCCTGTTTTCAGTTTCAGGGTCCAAATTGACCCATTTTCAATTCTGGAAGTTACTAGGCCTTATTATATATGAATCTCTTTGTTTTTCAATGAGGATTAAGAATCCATAACAAAGTTTACATGAATCAATCTATAATTCAAGAATTTTATGAAAAACTAAAAGATCACAAAACTAATTTTCTTATATACTTTCTCATGTGGTCAAATTAGACTCTAAAACTTTGGGTATAGCATATATGACAAGTAATCTATCATATTCATCCATACAAACTGATTTTGGTTGAGTTTTGGAAACCATGATTTTTCAAACTATGAACACTAACATAAAATTTCCATGGTGGTTTTACATACTAAGCTACACACACAGAAATTAAGCATGTAATTACATTCATAGTGAGTTAATAATACTCACTGTGATCAAGAGAGTAGAGATTGTTGAGAAAGAAGCACAAATAATACTCCAATTGTAAACTTATAGGCTATGGTGTTGATGTTTTCTTGCTACAACTTTAGAGCTTAAGAACTCTCCAAACTCTCTCTGGATTGTGAAGTGGAGGATCAAATGTGTGTTTGTGGTGTATAAATAGAATGGCAAGTTGGAGAACTTGGGCTCCAAGTCCCTTGATCAAGGCTCAACAAATTGGATTTTAATTAGTTAAATGCATATATAAATTATATACAGCCCATATACATATTGCATATACGTATTCACATTCTCAGATGGTGAAGGGGCAAATTAGAGTAGTAGGGGTCAAGGGGTGTTTGGGAAATGGAACTTATGGTACCACAATAACACACCCAAGATAGGTAGATCCAAACAAGGCACAAGCCAATGATCACTTGCCATAAATGGAAATAAAGTGTATGTCACATCTAGCTTTACATCACTTCCAAAATCTGTGGAAGTTTAAAACAGAGTGGACAGTTTTAAACCTAAACTGGTATTTTCGTGACACGGTGTTCATCACAAAAATACAGAAAATTCATTTTATTGAAAGAAACAATTTTCCGGTTTTATAAAAATGCAGTTTGAGTTAAAAGAATTTATTTTCACCGTTTTGGAAATACAGATTTGAAATTCAACACAGGCATTGCCAAATTTTATAAAAATCGCATTTTAACCCCCAAAGAGTTTTAATTATGACTTTAGATAAGAAATAAAATTCCAAATATGATAATCGAAATTAATAACAACAGACAATACATATTGATTTAAATATGAAAATGCAAATACAGATTAATCATGAAAATTCAAATTGGAATTAATTAATGAAATACAGGTTATTACAGAACCCTTAGGGTATGATTTATTTGTATCATGCCACTAAGTAAACCATTAGTAACCTCTTCTGTGTTCAAAGCATGTGAAGTCAGAGTAGGTGACAGGGTATTGACTGTTGACTTAATTCCGTTAACCGTCAACTACTTTGACGTAATCTTGGGCATGGATTGGTTGTCTACAAATCAGGCTACAATAAATTGTGAACAGAAAAGGGTTCATTTCCAATTACCAGGGCAAAAAGAGTTTACCTTCCAAGGGGTTGGTGTAGCAGGGCCACCATATATGATATCAGTAATTCAGGCTGGGAAGTTGTTGAAAAAGGGTTGTCAGGGGTTCCTATGTACTGTAATTGATACACGTGTCACGGGAACTCAAGTAGAAGATATTTCGATAGTACAGGAGTTTCCGGATGTATTTCCTGAGGATCTACCAAACATGCTAATTGAGCGGGAGATTGAGTTTACAATTGAAGTAGTACCTGAATCACAACCGGTATCAAAGACACTGTACAGAATGGCACCCGTGGAACTGAAAGAGCTAAAGAACCAGTTACAAGAGTTACTTGACAAAGGATTTATTCGACCTAGTGTTTCTCCGTGGGGAGCACCAGTTTTATTTGTCAAGAAGAAAGACGGAACCATGCGAATGTGTATTGATTATCAGGAGCTGAATAAGTTGACTATTAAAAACAAATATCCATTGCCGAGGATTGATGATTTGTTCGATCAGCTTCAAGGAGCTCTAGTGTTCTCAAAGATCGACTTGAGATCGGGCTACCATCAACTGAAAGTTAAAGAGGAGGATGTGGAGAAGACAGTATTCAGGACTCGATATGGACATTATGAGTTTATGGTCATGCCATTCGGAGTTACCAACGTGCCCGCTGCTTTCATGGATTTGATGAACCGGGTATTCAAGGAATACTTAGATGAATTTTTAATTGTCTTCATTAATGATATTTTAGTCTACTCTAAAAGTGTTGAAGATCACGAGAAGCATTTACGATTGGTGTTGCAACGACTTCGCGAGAAGAAATTATTTGGTAAATTGAAGAAATGTGAGTTTTGGCTTACGCAGATAGCATTTTTGGGACATGTGATTTCTAAAGAAGGTTTTTCAGTGGACCCGCAGAAAATTGAAGCAGTAGCCAATTGGAATCCACCGAAAAATGTGTCAGAAGTTCGAAGTTTCTTGGGGTTGGTCGGGTATTACCGAAGGTTTGTAGAGAATTTCTCAAGAATTGCAATGCCTATGACTCAGCTAATGAGAAAAGATGTTCCTTTTGTTTGGAGTTCCGAATGTGAGAAAAGTTTCAAGGAATTGAAGACTAGGCTTATGACAGCACCGATATTGACGATTTCGTCGGGAACTGAGGGGCTTGTTGTATTCAGCGATGCTTCGTATCGAGGTTTAGGATGTGTTTTGATGCAGAATGGCAAAGTAATTGCATATGCTTTACGACAATTGAGACCACACGAAACCAACTACCCGACACACGACTTGGAATTGGCAGCGGTGATCTTTGCCTTGAAGATTTGGAGACATTATCTATACGGGGAACGGTGTGAAATTTACACGGATCACAAAAGCCTAAAGTATATATTCACTCAGAGAGACTTGAATATGAGACAGAGACGGTGGTTGGAGTTGATGAAAGATTACGATTTGTCGATTCAATATCACCCAGGAAAGGCCAATGTGGTGGCCGATGCATTGAGCCGAAAGTCAATCGGAAACTTAGCTTATGTTGTAACTTCTCAAGAGAAGCTGATTCGTGAAATGGAGCAATTGAAACTTGAAGTAATTCCAAGAACTGAGGGAACTTTGATGGCAGCTATTATAGCACAACCAACACTTGTGGATGAGATTAGAATGAAACAGCTTCAAGACCCAAACTTGAGGAAAATTTGTGACGGAATACCTGAGGGTAAGCAACTGAATTTCACTTACATGGATGGTGTATTGAAATATAGAAATCGAATTTGTGTACCCAATGTTAATGGAATTAAAGAGACGATTCTAGACGAGGCGCACAATACCAAATATTCCATTCATCCGGGAAGTACTAAAATGTATCATGATCTACGAGAGAACTATTGGTGGTTTGGAATGAAGCGAGAAATAGCCGAATACGTGGCAAAGTGTTTGGTGTGTCAACGGGTAAAAGCAGAACATCAAAGATCAGCGGGACTATTGCAACCATTACCAGTACCGGAATGGAAATGGGAGAACATCACGATGGATTTTGTAGCAGGTTTACCAAAATCTAGAAGATCAAATGATAGTATTTGGGTAATTGTTGATCGATTAACCAAGTCTGCGCATTTCCTAGCGATTAAGACGAATGATCCGATGAAGTTGGCAGAGCTATATGTTTAGGAAATTGTAAGGCTTCATGGAGTTCCAGTGTCTATTATCTCTGATAGAGATAGTAGATTTACATCAAGATTTTGGAGGGGTTTACAAGAGGCTATGGGCACAAAGTTGAATTTTAGCACAGCTTTCCATTCACAGACTGACAGACAATCAGAACGGGTAATTCAGATATTGGAAGATATGCTTAGATTATGTGTTCTTGATTTCAAAGGTGATTGAGAACAACACTTGTCATTGGCTGAATTTACTTATAATAATAGTTTTCAATCCAGTATTGGGATGGCACCTTTTGAGGCTTTATATGGGCGTATATGTCGTTCGCCGATTTGTTGGGCTGAGGTAGGAGAACGAAAACTATTGGGACCTGTGGATATCGCAGGTTGACTTACCCACAGCTTTTCAAAATCAATTTCTAAAAACAAATGAGCCGCCACTTAATTTTTAAAAGGAAAATTAAGAAACCATTTTAAAGGCAAACTGATCTTTTGCGAAACCAAAGATTAACTAGGTCCGGGGATTATGGAATGAGAGAGGAAGGAGCCCGTCGGACTAAAACACCCTCTCTCATCCTATCTTGCGATAGGCCTCTACTCAACATCCTTTTAATCGAATTTATTAATCTAAGCATGCCCTCAACTAATACATATATACATATACATCACAAAAGCATGTCCAAAGGGTGTAAAATTGCAATTGACAAAATATCATTCAAAAGCCACATAATTCAGGTAGCAAGCGATATGATATGCAATAGAGAACAAGTGAACTTACCCGGGGTCCAGCGGCGATAATAAACGTGCGATGCATGCGAATAAAAGAAAAATCCTAAAAAGAGTCTCTAATCACATATACACATAAGGCAAAAACCTAATTCTAAGGTGTTGCGCATTAAGCCAAAAAATCAATAAAATCGAGAAATTAAGACAAACTAAAGAGGAGTTCCAGAAATTGTACCTTAATAGCGCTACAAAAAAAAGAAGGGTTAGTCCACATGATATACCAAAACACGATGTTAAAAATGACAATCCTAAATTTCTAGTTTACATCTATCTAATGTAATTAAATTCAAAGCAAATAAGTCTTAATTACAAGTGTCGAATCATATAGATGAATATGTATATGGACAAGGATAAACTATGAAATACTCTTAAACTTTGAATTCAAGCTCAACTAATCATTATTAAAGCATGGTTTAAGCCTTAGATCATAAGAAAGTCATTTAGGCCCTTATTTATAAAGTAAGTCAAATGTGTCATAAAAACTCTGAAAATTGCAGAGGGCAGACCATAACTTAAAAGAAATAAAAAAACATATCTCCCATGGTTTGATCTTGATGATTTTTGGACTCAATATGCCTCTGTGAGTCTAGTTTTCGAATCAAAAAGAAAATCAAAGTTCCAACGGTCGGATCTCCGGGAATACGAAAAATACTAGACATCACTCAGCACTTTGCAACCTTCTGTCCAGAATTCTTGCACGATTTATTAAAAATAGTACAAAAATCCGAATTGCTTTGTTCTTTTTAGGGTGACTTCCTAACACATTACCCTTCATAGAAAAAATTATTTGGGGTCACAAACACTTTATTAGAACTCTGATTTAATTGTTTCAAAAGAGTGTCATTATTCTGAAACTATTCTGAAATTCTGGACAGATTGTATTTGTGTCACAAAACTCATGGTCAAACCATGCTAAACGTGAAACCACCTTAAAACAAAAAAAACAGCGGTAGAATATTGTGTTATTGACACTTTCCCGTTGGTTTCATTTAATTTCAACGGTTAGATTTCGAACTAAAAATCTTTGATCAAAAACAGTTTGTGGATTCACTGTTTTTGCTTTGCTAGTTCAATTTTTATTTGGTAACTCCAACTATTAAACCATGAAGTTGAGTTGAACCAAACCACTTCTCTTACCATTTGATGGCCATTAGAGACTATAAACCTTTACTCTTCATAGATTTCAAATGAAATATGGATAGACTTCATGAAATCTATAAGACAAGGAGTCTAGACCATGGAGGTGGGTTTAGACTCAAAACTACCTTCTCCTACCATTTGGTGATCATTGGAGAGGGAAACATGACTATGACCCATGAGTCCTAAAGGAATATAGAAGGGATTCCTCAAGGCATCAAACTTAGAAGACCCAACTCATAAGTATGGACTTGGATCCTCTTATGAAGTGGTGATCAAACCTTGACTCCTATGTGAGGCACAAGCCTACATGGGTTTCAAAAGATCATGCTCAAGAGATCAAAAGAGATATTGAGGATCTCCAAGACCTTCAAGAGAAGAATGTAAACAAGAAAATGGAAGAAAGTAATATGAGAACAAAGGAAGCTCCTAAGTTTACTTGACAAACAAAGAAAATAGTGAAAGATTTTAGGATTAGAGATTTTAGGAGAAGAAAGAAAAAGCCAATAATCTATGGTTAGAGGATCACCTCCAAATTATCCTCAAAGTTTTCTTTTCTTTGAAGATCTTCCAAGCTCTTCTCTCTAATTCTCTAAACACTCTCTTTTCTCTCTAAAAATGTTGGTGTAATGGAAGTATTTTTTGTATATGACCTCTCTCCCAATGTGTTTCTTGGTGTTCTTCTTGGTCTCCCTTCTTTTAGGAAGATCCCTTCTCTTTTATATGCAAAATTACCAGGTATTTTTGGTGAATTTCGGAGCAAAAAACAGGTGTAATTCCCTCATTAGTTGGTACAATGTGTACTTTCTGAAATTATGCAGACTGCTGTCCAGCGCGACAGTCCAGACACTGACGCGGCAGTCCGTGACTGCCGCTGCGGCATTCATCAAATGCCGTTGCGGCACTTCATGACTGCCGCGCGGCATTCACCAAATGCCGCGGCAATTAATGGATTGCCGCATTTTTGTCAGTCTTACTTTATCAATTTTTTGTTCTTATTCGCATGCGCATACGTATTGCTCTGCAAAATACAGACTTTAAAAGCGAACGGCAGTCAGAAACCTGTGGCGGCACTTGATGAGTGCCGGCACGGCACTCTGTGACTGTCGTGCGGCAGTCACCGAGTGCCGCGGAAGCCCGCCGTGTGCCGGTTTTGACTAAAATTCCCCTTTTAGGTCTTTTCTCTTTTTGAAACAAATTATTTTTGAATATCTTTTCCAAAAGTTGTGTTTTATATCTGAATTCTCCTAAATACCTGGTATTTCCCTCTTTCTGTGAAATTTTATCGCGTTTTGGAGAATTTTCTGAAGAGCTTGGAATACTTCGAATTTCTCGGTCATTGTCATCATTGGACGTGGAGGTGACGCTCTCCTAAATTCGACGGCCGGTCAAAATTGGGGTGTCTACAGGACCTGAGATAGTTTAGCAGACCACAGAGAAAGTTAAGGTGATATAGCAATGATTACAAACAGCTCAAAGTCGATACAAGAGTTACGCGGATTTGAAAAGGAGACTAATAGAGTTTGAAGTTGGTGATTATGTGTTCCTAAAGGTGTCACCTACCAAAGGGATTGTGAGGTTTGGAAAACGTGGGAAACTGAATCCGAGGTACGTTGGACCGTTTGAAATCATTGGTAAAGTTGGATCAGTAGCATACCGGTTAGAGCTACCACAAGAAATGGAGAATATACATAATGTATTCCACGTATCAATGTTGCAACGTTATGTGTCAGATTCAAGTCATATCATTACGCCAGAACCGTTGGAAATTAGAGAAGACTTGACTTACATAGAACATCCAGTGAGAATTCTCGATGCAAAAGTTCAAGTTCTGAGAACCAAGTCTATTCCATTGGTTATGGTTTTGTGGCGTAATCACTCCGTTGAAGAGGCTACGTGGGAACGGGAAGATGAGATGCGCGAGAAATACCCATTCTTATTCGAAACTTGAGGTACTTTAAGTTTGGGGACAAACTTCTTTTAAGGAGGGGAGAGATGTAACACCCGCTCCCGCGATTAACTGTTAATTATGATTTAGAATGCATTATCATAATTAATTGGTGTTTATTAACACATGTTTAAGTGAGTTTTAACTCACTAGTTGATTATGGGTGTCCAATTTGGGGAACCCAGTGTTGGCCAATGTGGCAGTCCCAAATTGGGACATGAGTTGAGAAAGTTCCATTGTGATGGGACAAAGTTGTGGAATCACCCTTATGTGCTTAAATGGTTATTAAGGCATATGTGAAATATTTACATGTTATTTAGAATATATTGTTTATTGTTAGGGACCAATTATGTGGTCATTTAGAATACCTGGGTGAGGACGAAATGAACACGTTGTATAATTAGTAGGCTAATTAGCAACGTCATAAAATTATGTGGGACCACTTACGGGACCCACGCGAGACATAGACAAACACCTATTTAAGTTTGGGATAATTTTAAAGAGTTCTATAGCTAGTAGGGGTATAATTGCAAAACTTATTAAATGTGGGAGGTAAACTGAGAAACCAAAAACTTGAGTCACATGTAATGAGACATGTGTCTCATGACTCACTAGGAGCCTTAGTCACCATCATCTTCATTCCTTAGACAAAAGGAATTACAGTAGAGAGAAAACGAGAGATATCGACGGAATTCGACGGAGCTTTACGACGTTAATCGACGCGCCGTTCGACACCCAATTTCAATTTCGAGACCGGATTCGGACTCGTAGAGGTGAGTTCTACGTTTTGGTACTGATTTTATTGAGTTTAATCGTCGTATTTCTCACGACCCAATTCGGAGCGGTAATTCGTAGTTTGCCGAATTCATGTAGGATTTGAAACCGGAGTAGATTTGAGCTTTAATTTCTCAACTAGGAGTGAATTGCGACGAGGTGAGTGGTTTCAATCTTCTGTTTTGGATGAGATTCATGGTTATGTTCTTTGGGTGTTATTAACCTGCCTATTTAGCTTAAATTACTCAAGTTTAGCTATGATTTTGTGAAAACCATGGTCATATGTTTATGTGAGCATGTTTAGTTGTCTATGTGGGTCGAAGGAAAGCTTGTATGAATCCGCCATGAGATTGTTCTGTGGTGACGACCACTTGCTGCCGACAACGGAATTAGACCGCACGTGTGTGGCGTGGGTCATTGGCTTGTGCCGTGGACTATTGGGGGAGTCGCGGACTTGCGGGTAGTGGCGGAAGAAATGCTTGCTTATCCGGAGATCATTATATTTGTTGAGTTGAATATAAGCATTGATATGTCATCCGTGTGCTTGATTGATATCTCTCACTAAGCATATAGCTTATATATTGTAGTGGTTATTGAATAACCATTGTAGGTGAGCACGGCGGCGAGAATCCGGGGAGATGAGCTTGGGGTTCATGGAGTCGAGGGAGCTTGTAAATGTTGTAGTTTCATGTATATAGTTGTTTTTGAACTAACCTTATAGTTTTGGTGCAAAACTTGTGGTTTGTAATAGTTAACTTGAGTTTATGTTAAAACTTGGAGAGATATGTTAGTTTTGGTTTAATCGCTCCAAGACTTGTGTAAATATGGTAATTGAAGCTTGGAATGTTGTTGGTATCTTCCATGCCTTGATAATGTAGTTTCAACTCACTATGCTGGTACACTTTGTGTATTAAACGGGACTGACTTGGGGTAATTATCTTTATACTGACTTATAAGATAATTAATACCTCATGGCTATTATGAGTGCTTATGCTCTAAATCCTAAGTTAATTTGTAGACACGTACATTTGATATTTACACTTTGATCCCTAAAAGGGTGAGATCCTTAAATGGGTCAATATCTCATTGGATTGGGTGGCAATATTAATTGTGTGGTGGATATTAATTAATGATGGAATCCATGTCTCAATTTTGGGATTGATGATATCCCCTTGAGAAAGCTTATAAGTTTTGATTATATCAAACCCTGCAGGTGGATTTTGTATCCGACATATCAGATAAGTTAAGCAAAGGATCTCAAGGAATTTTAAGAAATTAATTAAATATGATTGTCAGTAATTATATTTAATTAATGGATATCTGTAATCTTAACGTGGGGAGATAATAAGTATTTAATAACATGGAGCTCGAAATATATTTTTGAGATAAGGGTAGGAGTGCAATTATAATTCTTTAGTGGTATGAATTATAATTTATGGAAATAGGAATCTGATTCAGTTTGAATTAGGGTTTCCTAATTCCATAAGGAAGCCTATTCCTTATTGACTTCTTATGGTCCCTATCGTAGCCTATATATATGCTGCTTTGGCTTTCTCCTCAGTTAGCATTTTTCTATATAGAGAATTATAACTCGGAATAGAAATGTGAGCATAAAAGAGGGAGAGCAGAAAACAGAAAGGATTTCGAAAGAGCCCACACTCAGTTCGATATTCTGGCAGCAGAGGAATACGGTAGAAGATCGTGAGCTTTTATCGAGCCCGTGTTCTCGATTCATCTACTACAGCAATCCGTTTTTGCAGTTCAAGGTAACCCTAGTTCTGCCCTTATAGGGTTATTGTAGTTTTCACGTAATTTTTTTTTGCAGTACCAACTTATACGCGCTGTCAATGGATTCTGGGAACGCAGTTTCCTAACAGTGGTATCAAAGCAACGTTGATTCTGCGTATGGGTTGGACGCAACCATGTTGTCCAATAAAACAGATCTTATGCGTGTTTTGATGGATGGATAGAACGTAGAAGTGTGCTAACCCTTGTTTTGCAGCGGTCTTATTCCACTATTATGGTCACTGATTTTGTGTGATTGGATCCCACGATGGTTTTATCCGTGGTTAATTTTGCTGTTTTAATATAGCATGTGAACTCCTTTATGGAGGCATAGGATTTGTGTGTATTGGATCCCACGCTTGATTGATGTGTGGTTAATTTACTGCAAAGAAATAGCATGTGAACTCATTCATGGAGGCATAGGGTTTGTGTAATATATCTCAAGTAAATCCATGAAGACAGTTTACAAGCAGTTTCAGAAAGTAATCTGGAGGCAATTTCTGAAGGCTGTTTCATAAAATAATTCTGGAAGGCAGTTGCTGATGGTAAATCGGATTTAGCTTCCGGGGCGCTGCCCCGGAAACCACGCGGGGGGCGCTGCCCCCTCGACCCCCGCGAGCTGACCGGGCAACTCGATCCCCGCGAGCTGACCGGGCAGCTCGACCCCCGTTGCGTAGTGGCGACATAGAGCTAATCGGGTTCAATGAAGATTTCTTCACAAGAGTTGCAGCATGACCATAATAGTGGGATTCCTATTTTATTGTGGTTTCCTTATTTATGTGTGATTGAATGATTATTATTGTTTCATGTTTAATGAATAGGACAACATGGATAATTGTTCCTAGACCTATTTCAGATGTCTAGCTGCATGTTTAATTTGTATTAATTTAAAATGATGGACAACTACATGTGTATTTAGAAGTAAAACTAATTCCATAATTTGAAAATATAAGTACTTATTTTCTAAAATCATGAGAATAGAATAATTTTATTATCTACACATGTGGGTTTCACAAGTAAGGATGAATTAATCCTTGTTAAGTATTCCATTATTTTTTATTAATTAAATTAAAAGTTTTTCTAAATAAATTATAACCCTTATATTTTTTTAAAAAATTCTAAGTGGTAGAGGGAATTTATCAAGTATAAATCACATGGTCTCCATCACTGGTTTGTAGATGATATGATTAATTTTGTGTGATGGCTCTAGTGTCATCCTCCCCATCCGATGTAGTTGATCATGGAATCATCAGTACAAACTTCTTTAAAAGAATGTTTTGGGTGATTGTTGGTGCGGGTCCCCTCTCCATCAGAGGTGTTCCTCATGGAACTCTTGACCTAGAATTAAGTGATGGTATACACTTAGCTATAAATAATAATATCCTCTCCATCTAAGTCACTGTTATTATTTATAAGACCAAAGCAAGTCAGCAGTTTAATTTTATTAGGCAAAGTACATTGCCTGGATAGTAAAATTAAAAGGCAATTGTCTATCTGAACAAATGATGGATAGTATATGGCTTCCCATCGAGCCATACTATTCGCGGTGTATCAGGTTGCTGGCGGATTCCTTTCAAATATGGTAGAGGGAACCAATATTTTTAACTCAAATCCATAGTAATTTTTGCCCAAACGTAATTATTTATGTTATGTGATTCTCAGGCTTTTTAAATAGGTACTTTCAATCCATTTGCTATTATACTTAAAGAAAACAAACTTACTGGACCAAACTATATAGACTGGAAAAGGAATTTGGATATTGTGTTAACTGCTGAAGAGTACAAGTTTGTTCTTACTCAAGAATGTCCTGAGCAACCTGGTGAGAGGGCAACCACTGAGGAAACCCAGGCTCACAAGCAATGGGTCAAGGCTGACGAGATGGCGCGGTGTTACATTTTGGCATCCATGTCAAATGTGCTGTAACATCAGCATCAGTCAATGGCCAGCGCCTATGACATGATGGAGAGCCTCCGAGAGATGTTCGGGGATCAAAGTCGTGCTGCTAGGCAGGTTTCCATGAAAGACTTGATGAACACAACCATGGCTGAGGGGACGCCTGTAAGGGATCATGTTCTTAAGATGATATCTTTTCTTAATGAACTAGAGATCCTTGGAGCTACAATCGACGGGGAAACCCAGGTCGATATCGTACTCCAATCACTGCCAGAGTCTTTTAAGCAATTCTGCCTCAATTACAACATGAATAAATTTAAATATACTTTGGCGGAGCTGCTTAAAGAACTCCAGGCAGCAGAGGGTCTCAACAGAAAGTTAGGGAGTGCTCTTGTGTTTGAGAAAGGTTCTGCTTCAAAGCCGAAAGGCAAGAAGAAAATGAAAAAGGCTCAAAAGAAGGCCGCGGGTCCTCCGCCAATCCAAAGGCCACAAGGACAACCGGGAAAGCCTAAAGGCAAATGTTTTGTTTGCAAGCAGCTAGGACACTGGAAGAAGCAATGTCCAGTTTATCTCGCCAGACAGAACAATCAAGGTAAATCTCATTTACTAGTTGTTGAATCGTGTTTAGCGGTCCGATCTACCGGTACCTGGTGTGTAGATACGGGAGCCTCTGATCATGTATGCAATTCTTTGCAGGGGTTCCAGGGAACCAGGCAGCTCAGTGATGGAGAGATTTATCTATATATGGGAAATGCTACGAGAGTAGCAGCAGTTGCAGTAGGAGATCTACATCTTAGTTTTGGTAGAGATAGGATTTTAATATTAAGAAATTGCTTTTATGTACCTTCTATTAGAAGGAATTTAGTTTCAGTTTCTAGTTTAGTAAAGAATGGATATTCAGTTCATTTTAATAAAGTAGTAGTTATTAAAGAAAATAAACGTTTTATTTGTTCTGGTCAATTGGTGGATGATCTTTATATTATAAATCCTATCTCTTCTATTTTACAACTTAATGAATTGAATAACACAAATAGTTTGCCATTTAAGAGAAAAGAACCTTCGAGGATGAACCAAACGCATCTTTAGCACTTACGCCTTGGTCATATTAATTTGAAAAGGATTCAAAGACTGGTTCAAAATGGGCCATTAGGCTCATTGGAAGTGGAGGCACTTCCAGTTTGTGAATCCTGCTTGGAAGGTAAAATGACTAAGAGGCCATTCTCGGCCAAGGGCTATAGAGCAAAAGAGCCGTTAAAACTGGTTCACTCTGATTTGTGTGGTCCTATGACTGTCCAAGCAAGAGGGGGATTTGAGTACTTTGTCACTTTCATCGATGATTACTCAAGGTATGGGTACATTTATTTGATGCGGCGTAAGTCTGAATGCTTTGAGAAATTCAAAGACTTGAAGGCTAAAACGGAGAAACGTCTAGGTAAATGTATCAAGACACTATGATCTAATCGTGGTGGAGAGTACCTCTTGGGAGAGTTTAGGGAATACTTATTGGAGCAAGGGATTACATCCCAATTGTCTGCACCCCGTATGTCTCAGCAGAACAGGGTAGCAGAAAGAAGGAACAGGACTCTTATGGATATGGTAAGATCTATGATGAGTTACTTGGATTTACCAATTTCCTATTGGGGACACGCATTAGAGACAGCTGCATACATTCTAAACTTGGTACCATCTAAGTCAGTACCTACTACTCCCACGAAATTGTGGACTGGGCGAAAGCCTAGTCTGCGGCATATTCGGATCTGGGGTAGTCCAGTACATGTGTTGAAAGGGAACGCAGAAAAGTTGGAATCAAGAACAAAAGTATATTTCTTTGTTGGGTATCCAAGAGGAACTAAAGGTGGTCTGTTTTATAGTCCTAAGGATCAGAAGGTTATTGTTAGCACCAATGCCACATTCTTAGAAGAGGACTATGTTATGGACCACAAGCTCAGAAGTCGTATTGTTCTAGAGAAAATGAGAGGAGAGACACCGAGACATACTTCTTCGATATCAACGGTACGAGAAGTAAGACCACAAGAAAGAGTTATCAATATTCCATTACCACGTCGTAGTGGGAGGATTATCGAAACTCGTGTAGATCCCGAACCAACCATTAACACGCTGGTTCCTGAACCAGTACAACGTGTAGATAATGGTGTATTAAGTTCAGAATCTTCACAACGAAATATCAGTGATACACAGACACGGGTTGTGCCTCGTCGTAGTGGGAGGGTTATTATTCAACCTGGCCGGTATATGTTCTTGGGAGAGTCTTATGACCGGGTCCCTGATGAACAAGGTACCGACCTTTGTAACTACAATGAAGCACTCCAAGATAAAGATGCAAATCTTTGGCAAAAGGCTATGAAATCTGAAATGGAGTCTATGTACTCCAATCAAGTCTGGGATCTTGTAGAACCACCCAATGAAATAAAATCCATTGGATGTAAGTGGATCTATAAGAAGAAGAGAGGAGCAGACGGTAAGGTGGAAACCTTTAAAGCAAGGCTTGTTGCGAAAGGATTCACTCAAAAAGAGGGAATCGATTATGAGGAAACCTTTTCGCCAGTGGCCATGCTAAAGTCTATCCGGATTCTCTTATCCATTGCTGCACATTTCGATTATGAAATTTGGCAAATGGATGTCAAGACAGCATTTCTAAATGGGAATCTTGACGAGTGCATCTATATGATGCAACCAGACGGGTTCATTGCGAAGGGCCAAGAACACATGTTGTGCAAGCTTAAGAAGTCCATTTATGGACTTAAGCAGGCATCTAGGTCTTGGAATATCCGCTTTGATCAAGCAATCAAGTCTTTTGGTTTTGATCAATGTGCGGATGAATCTTGTGTGTACAAGAAACATGATGGAAGAGTGGTGGTGTTCTTAGTACTATATGTGGATGATATCTTGCTAATCGGAAACGATGTGGGGGTATTACCTTCTGTAAGGATATGGTTGTCCAGTCAATTCGATATGAAGGACTTGGGAGAAGCCGGTCACATCCTAAGGATCAAGCTTATGCGAGATCGCAAGAATAGGATGTTGGGCTTGTCACAAGGCACTTATATTGACAATATTCTTGCAAGGTTTAGCATGCAAGATTCCAAGAAGGGATTCCTTCCCTTCAGACATGGAATTACTCTATCTAAGTATCAGTGTCCTAAGACACCTGATGAGATAGAGAAGATGAAGGCAGTTCCTTATGCCTCGGTAGTAGGAAGCCTAATGTATGCTATGCTATGCTATGTACTAGACCTGACATCTGCTTTGCTGTTTGCATGGTTAGTAGATATCAGTCTAATCCAGGGCAAGAACATTGGACTGCGGTGAAAAATATTCTCAAGTACCTGAAAAGGACTCGAGACTATATGTTAGTTTACCAAGCAGACAGTCTTGTACCCATTGGGTACACAGATTCTGATTTCTTGTCAGATAGGGATTCCAGAAAGTCTACCTCAAGATATGTGTTTACCCTAGGAGGTGGAGCCATTACTTGGAGGAGTATCAACCAGTCATGTATTGATGATTCCACCATGAAAGCCGAGTATGTGGCTGCTTCGGAAGCCGCTAAGGATGCCGTTTGGCTCAGAAACTTCCTTATAGATCTAAGAGTAGTACCTGCGGTACAATCGGCTATTACTCTTTATTGCGATAATAGAGGAGCGGTTGCTAACTCAAAGGAACCAAGGGCCCATAAGAAGGGAAAACACATTGAGCGTAAGTATCACCTGATACGAGAGATCGTGCAAAGAGGTGATGTTGAAGTGACCAAGATAGCATCAGCAAATAACCTGGCAAATCCTTTCACCAGGAGCTTACCGGCCAAGACTTTTGACAGTCATGTAGAAGGGATAGGAGTGAGGTGTGTCGCATCATGGCTTTGAGTCTAAATGGGAGATTGTTAGGGATATATACTAAAAGCCATGCTTTATGTAGTTGATTTATTATTCATTTAATGAAAATCAGTTGATCCATTTTTTTTATGAGAATCTGTGTGGGCAATGTTTGTATTATATTATTTATTTAATATTATGCATGTGTGTATCTCATTCTATATAGTAGGTGGTTTGGTGTGTAGAGTTCGGCTTACACACGGAAGATCAGGCCATCAGATATTATAGAATGTAAGATTTTGGTTTACAGTCTTAGATGGGATTGGACACACCATCGGTAGGACTGCAGTATGGTGTTGTAGTAGGTTTGTCTTGACTACGGAAAACGGTATAGTTTCAACTCACTATGCTGGAACACTTTGTGTATTAAACGGGACTGACTTAGGGTAATTATCTTTATACTGACTTATAAGATAATTAATACCTCATGGCTATTATGAGTGCTTATGCTCTAAATCCTAAGTTAATTTGTAGACACGTACATTTGATATTTACACTTTGATCCCTAAAAGGGTGAGATCCTTAAATGGGTCAATATCTCATTGGATTGGGTGGCAATATTAATTGTGTGGTGGATATTAATTAATGATGGAATCCATGTCTCAATTTTGGGATTGATGATATCCCCTTGAGAAAGCTTATAAGTTTTGATTATGTCAAACCCTGCAGGTGGATTTTGTATCCGACATATCAGATAAGTTAAGCAGAGGATCTCAAGGAATTTTAAGAAATTAATTAAATATAATTGTCAGTAATTATATTTAATTAATGGATATCTGTAATCTTAACGTGGGGAGATAATAAGTATTTAATAACATGGAGCTCGAAATATATTTTTGAGATAAGGGTAGGAGTGCAATTATAATTCTTTAGTGGTATGAATTATAATTTATGGAAATAGAAATCTGATTCAGTTTGAATTAGGGTTTCCTAATTCCATAAGGAAGCCTATTCCTTATTGACTTCTTATGGTCCCTATCGTAGCCTATATATATGCTGCTTTGGCTCTCTCCTCAGTTAGCATTTTTCTACATAGAGAATTATAACTCAGAATAGAAAAGTGAGCGTAAAAGAGGGAGAGCAGAAAACAGAAAGGATTTCGAAAGAGCCCACACTCAGTTCGATATTCTGGCAGCGGAGGAATACGGTAGAAGATCGTGAGCTGTTATCGAGCCCGTGTTCTCGATTCATCTACTACAGCAATCCGTTTTTGCAGTTCAAGGTAACCCTAGTTCCGCCCTTGTAGGGTTATTATAGTTTTCACGTAATTTTTTTTTGCAGTACCAACTTATACGCGCTGTCAATGGATTCTGGGAACGCAGTTTCCTAACACCCGGTCTGCCTTTATTAGCATTTGATAGACTCATGCATTCGTTGGTATTTTAGTCATAGGACCTTCGAAATCATCCACGCAAAAAGCTGTCTGTTCGACGAATCCCTTTCCCTTGTCTTTTGCGTCTCCAGAATTTTTGTGCAGCCTCTTTGGAAGGTTGAGTTGCAAAATCAGGCATTTGCTTGTTTTTCCTTATTTTTGTTTTGATGTGTCGAACCAAGCTAGTTTCACCCAAGTTAAGACCTTCCTGGGTTAACAAAATGAATATTGTTTTGATTATATAAGGTGTCCATTTTTTTATGATGGAGCTGTGAAATTCACAAATGAGAGTACCCCCGTTACCATATAGGTTTTGATTTTTCAAGTTAGAGCTGTGAATTTCACAAACCTAATTGAAATTACAAGAAGGTTTTTAAATTAGACTAACCATGAAATACATTGTTACTAGCTAGTACGTTTTTTCTGACAATTGTACTTGATTTCAAGAAATTCACTAAACATGCTTGTCACTAAGACTGCCCCTTTATACTATGTAGATTGTGAATATTTCATTTGACAACTGTAAATTCACAAACCTCAATGAAACTACAAGTTGTTTTGATTTTGTATTGATAATGTAAGGCGCGCATTATTGCTGATGGAGTTGTGAAATTCACAAAATACACTACCTCGTTACCATATAGGTTGTGAAGTTTTTCAAGTTGGAGCTATAAAATTCACCAACCTAACTGCATTTACAAGGTGTTTTTTTGTAAAATTCACAAACCTCAATGAAATTACAAGTTGTTTTGATTTTGTTTTGATAATGTAAGGTGCGCATTTATACTGATGGAGTTGTCAAATTCGCAAAATAAACTGCCCCCATTACCATATAGGTTGTGAATTTTTTTCAAGTAGGAGCTGTGAAATTCAGCAACCTAACTAAATTTACAAGGTGTTTTTCAAATTAGAACTTCCGTGAAAAACATCGTTGCTCACTTATGCATTTTTCAGCAATTGTTCTTGATTTTGAGAAATTCACTAAACAGTCTGGTCACAAAAGAGACTGACCAGTGTATACCATGTTGGATGTGAATTTATGAATTGACAGTTGTTAAAGGTCACAAACCTCAATGAAAGAACATGGTGTTTTTCAAATAGATCTACCGTGAATTTCTACGTTACTAGCTTGTGCTATTTTTTGGGTGCAAATGTATTTGCTTTCGAGAATTTTAACGATAAAGGGTGATTATTATGTGAATCACGTGTTACAACATGTATTCTTACCTCAGCTGAACTGGAATCTGGTTGTTCAATCCCTTTTGCAGTTTCATCCAACATTTTTTTTTTTTGCAATCTTCCAAGTTTGTCATTTTTGTGTAGGGTAATGGCCTTGCAAGGAGATTCGGAGTAGATTTTGTAACTTGTAGATCCTTCACTCTCGACGTCCTCGCCGGAATCTTGAAGATAAGCCTGAAGAAGTCGTCGGACGTTTTGAAAGCAAACCCTAGTCATTTTGGCTCACAGGGATGATGAATGTTGCTGTAAATGTGGGTTATATGATCGATTTCCATTTTTGGACAATCTGGAGAGTGAATTTAGACGAGAAATTTGAGGTAATAAGAGCAACTCCAACCACATTACCCATATTCAATTTTTAGCTATTTTGGGAATCAAAGTTCAATTTTTAGCTATTTTGGGAATCAAAATGCATTTTTTGAGCTCCAATGGATTCCCCTTTTTGGTTCTCCACATTTGAGGAGAGAGAGTGTGAATATGGGTAATTACTCATAAGTAAAATAATAAAAAATAATACATATCATATTCATTTAAGGAGAGAGAGCATTAAAATTTTCAATTTTTGTATAAAAATTAATATAATAATTCATACCTCCCTATAATGGAGAACATGATTGGAGTTGGGGGCTTAAAACTGATTAGCTAAAATAGTTTTTTAGCTATTTTGGCTAAAAATTAGAGAACTTTTAGGTAATGTGGTTGGAGATGCTCTAAAGATTATCAAATGGGTAACCGTTGCAAGACTTGAAGATCCCACTCTATCACGCGCAAATGGGGCTGGGGGTATTTTGGGGCATGAAATAGGGTTTGGACTAGAACCAAAATAATATTTGACACAGGGACCAACCGCCAAAAAACCCTATACTATAGGGATATAATACTAAATAACCCAAAAAAAAAAACATTAATGTCGGTTTTACAAAACTCAACTTTAATTCCGAATTTCAGAAACCCAACTTTAAAGTCGGTTTTTGAAAACCCAACTTTAATGTAGGTCTTACCAAACCCAACATTTCTGAAATTGACTTTTTTTTTTGTTAGCGTCAGACTGCTAAAAAAGCAGACCAACCTAAAGTCGGTTTACTAAGAACTACTTTAGCAAAGACATGGGCAAATTGAACAAAAAAACATGGGAGATTAATGGAGTAAATAAAGACTTCAGTGGGAAAAAAAATTAACAAACAAACATGGCCAAATTCGAAGCATATATGAAAATTGGGGAAAACAATTGGAAAAACTTACGGTTTGTGGTCCCCGGCGTTGTTCTTAGCGGTGGTGGTTGATGGCGTCCTCTTCGTCGACGGTCGTCATCGGCGGCCTGAAAGTGGTGGCGATGGCAGTAGGATCGCGTGGTGGCGATGGCAGTGGAGTCGCAGGTGGGGGTGGCGCTGATGAGAGAGAGAGAGTTAGGTTATGAAGGAGGACATCAATTTCGGTTCTATTTAGGCGACAATCAATTCCGGTTTTGGTAAAACCGACATTAAAGTGGGGTTTTCCAAAAACCGACTTTAAAGTTAGGTTTCTGAAATTCGGAATTAAAATTGGGTTTCATAAACCCAACATTAAAGTTGGGTTTCCGAAAACCGACATTAACGGAGTTTTTATTTTTGATCGTCTACCATTTTGAAAATTTTAATTTTTGAAAAGAAATAATTAATTTTAAAATGTCGGTTTTTCTGTAATAACCCCCATTTTCTTGCATTGCCATATTTAAAATTAAATATACATTGTCTGCCTTTATTTAAATTCTTATGTGAAAAATTTATTTCTTGACTAATCTCATTATTGAAATTACTTTTGGGGTCAAAATGCAATTTTCATAAAAACTGGCAATACCTGTGTTAAATTTCAAATCTGTATTTCAAAACGGTGGAATTATTTCTTTTAAAACTCAAACTGTATTTTTATAAAATCAGAAAACTATTTCTAACATTAAAATGAATTTTCTGTATTTTTGTGATAAACACCGTGTCACGAAAATACTAGTTTAGGTTTAAAACTGACCGCGCAGTGTTAAACTTCCACAGAATTTTGGGAGTAACTGATTGGAAAAATTTCTTTATACCCAATTATTATTGCTAAAGTTTTCCCTTAGGCCTTGTTTGGCAAATGCTTGTAGTATGTGTGTTGTCCTAATGCCATAAGCTTGATTTCCAAACACACCTTGACCCACACCAACTCCACCTACCCTTTCAATTATCAATGGAGCATTATGAATTGCAAGTGTATATTTACACATCATTGTTGCACTTTCTTTGTAATTAGTGGAGATTAATGGAGAATGAGTGGGATGTTAGGCAAATGTTTTCTAAGTGGGAGTTTGAGTATTTATACACCCAACCACACTACACATTCTACACTCCTAACATAGAGAGTTTGAGAGAGTCACATAGAGAGATAATAATTTCAGAATTTGAAGAGCTCAATCCTCCATAGCCAAGCTTGAAATTGGAGATTCTTAATTCTTGTATTTCTTTCTCAACAACTTCTTCAATCTACATCACGGTGAGTATTACTAACTCACTCCAAATGTAACTCATTCCTTATTTACTGATTTAGGTAGTTAATTTTAACAGTAGCAGAATTTTGTTTTCAGATTTTTGTTAGGAAAACGAATGAAATTTAAGGTTCTGCCCGCGTTGTCCCAAGTAAAACTCGATTCTGCACACTTTTCGTCTAATACAATTTTCTCAGATTTTGCACCGTTTGGGCAGAAAATGAGGATTACAGTAGCAGAAAAAGTATATTAGAAATTCAATCTAATATTTTCTCTTTTAATTTTAACAGTAGCAGAATTTTGTTTTCAGATTTTTGTTAGGAAAACGAATGAAATTTAAGGTTCTGCCCGCTTTGTCCCAAGAAAAACTCGATTCTGCACACTTTTCGTCTAATGCAATTTTCTCAGATTCTGCACCGTTTGGACAGAAAACGAGGATTTCAGTAGCAGTTTTTAGAATGCTATTAGTTATGTTTAAAATGATTAAGGCAATGAATTACGAATTTTCAATCCCCGTACGCGTATTGTTTCTTTAATTCTGTGAATTCCTTTATGTTTAAAGTTTGATGACATTCATGTGGAGTCAGTTGTACATGCATGGTGAGTGTTGGTAGTGTGTAAAAGAGTAATGATAGTGTGGAAAAGAGTAATGATTGTGTGGAAAGAGTATGAGTTTGAGTTGTGGTTGTAGTTGTGGTTGTGGTTGTAATTGTGGCTGTGGTTATGGTTGTGGTTGTGGATGTGATTGTAGTTGGAGTTGAAAAAGAGGATGAGGGTGTCTTTGAAATGCGAAGGTGGCAAAAATGGACACTCCCTGACGCCCATGGAAGCGTTAAAGTGTGTGAAGCCGAACTTGGACACTCACTGGCACCCATGGAAGTGCTAAAGTGTGGCCTATAGACACTCCCTGAATGACTCGAGTCTGGATACCTGTGTGGGGGTTGCCCCGGTATTTGCATGGCGGTTAGGGTATTCAAAGTGTGAGGCATTGGACACTCCCTGGTACCCCGGACCAAAGTGTGAGGCAAACTGGACACTCCCTGGCGCCCCGTTGCTAAAGTGTGGCTATCTTAGTATTTCAAAGATACCAGGAGTAGGATAGAGGGTTGTTGGATTTTGTCGAGAGAAAAGAGTCGGTTAGATGAGATGGTGCATTGTTCTCATACACGGTCACATATGTGTGAATTTATCTTTTAATTATTGTTGTGGTTGTTTTTCTAACAAGCTCTTTATCATAAATATAAACTTGTGGTATTTAAAT
This sequence comes from Hydrangea macrophylla, assembly GCA_033977485.1. Classification (NCBI taxonomy): domain Eukaryota; kingdom Viridiplantae; phylum Streptophyta; class Magnoliopsida; order Cornales; family Hydrangeaceae; genus Hydrangea; species Hydrangea macrophylla. The sequence goes on from CM066982.1 coordinate 23,888,573, forward strand.
GGAAATGGGAAAAAGGTAAATGGGCATGTTTTTACATTCAAAGCTATGTTTTTAATACTCACCAGCTTCTTGAAGCTGACGGCGTTGATGCATCCTGGACATTCGTGTCCAGGCTTTGCAGGTAATAATCAGGATGAACCGTATGATTATGCTAATTGAGATCAGTTGCTGAGAAGAGATGTTACTTTTATATGCTTTAAGTTTATGTGCTCTAAGTTATGATTAGTTTTGTAATAAGGATGACTGTAATAGACTTTAAGTTATTGTCTTATTTCAAGGCGGTCTGTGCCTTAGTTAACCCCGTACCATAAGATGTAATAAGTTAGAAAAATTTTATAAGCCCTGATTGCTCTACTCTGATTAATGGTTTTATGTTGTTCGACGTTTGGGACGGAATCGATCCTTCAAACTGTCGCGACCTACGGGTCCATAAAGGAAATTAAATGCTTTCCATATTTATGCTACGTCGGGGCGTGACAGGATTTAGTGGTATCAGAGCCATAGGTTTTCTAGATTGACCAGGCTCAGTTATTCACGCCATAGATTAGTGACATAGGTTACCCTTAAGTTTTACGAAGCTATACAACCAAGTTCTAGTGTTAGTTTAGTACGAATTACCCTTAGTTCAGAAACTAAAATTCTAAGTTGGTTTTATCATAGAAATGATTACCCGTTTGTCTTGTCATATCGACAAGAATGATAGCAATTTCCATATACCTTCAGACATATCCATTTAGGATTAGTCGAGATAACCATAACTTATGATGCCCCTACAGACATATAGTAGCCGAGTTTCTAAGGAGTTAAAGCATACCATAGCCCTCATTAATAGCTTAGGCACTGACCAACTTCCTGAGTCAAATCTCAGAACAGTCAGTATGGCCCACAACCCAGAGTATGGAGAATAAGAATACGACCTCTTTACTATTAGACATCAGCCTCTCCACATGCTCTCACTCTCTACACGTGCATTAATATTGATACATCACTCTCTCTCCATGTGGTCTCACTCTCTACACATGCATCACTCTCTGCCCTCTCTCTTTCTCTCTTTCTCTCTCTCTTTCTGTCACTCTCATTCTCACTGACCCCGCTCTCTTTCTCTCTCTCTTTATGACCCTCTCACTAACCCCCTCTTTCTCTCCCTTTTTGTCACTCTCAACGCCCCACTATCTCTCTTTCTTTCTCTCTCTCTCTCTCTGTCACTCTCAGTGATCCTCTCTCTCTCTCTTTTCTTTCTTTCTCACCTGCCCCCTCTCTTTCTGTCACTCTCATTCTCACCGACCCCGCTCTCTTTCTCTCTCTCTTTATGACCCTCTCACTAACCCCCTCTTTCTCTCCCTTTTTGTCACTCTCAACGCCCCACTATCTCTCTTTCTTTCTCTCTCTCTCTCTCTCTGTCACTCTCAGTGATCCTCTCTCTCTCTCTTTTCTTTCTTTCTCACCTGCCCCCTCTCTTTCTGTCACTCTCATTCTCACCGACCCCGCTCTCTTTCTCTCTCTCTTTATGACCCTCTCACTAACCCCCTCTTTCTCTCCCTTTTTGTCACTCTCAACGCCCCACTATCTCTCTTTCTTTCTCTCTCTCTCTCTCTCTCTCTCTCTGTCACTCTCAGTGATCCTCTCTCTCTCTCTCTTTTCTTTCTTTCTCACCTGCCCCCTCTCTTTCTGTCACTCTTCACGTGCTCTCTCTCTCTCTCTCTCTGTCACTCTCAGTGATCCTCTCTCTCTCTCTTTTCTTTCTTTCTCACCTGCCCTCTCTCTTTCTGTCACTCTTCTCGTGCTCTCTCTCTCTTTCTCTCCTTTTAAAGACCATCCATGTCCCATATCTCTCTATCCTTCTCACCATGAGCCTTTCTCCGTCTGACCCTCCCCATCTCTTTCTTCTTCTCTTCTTCTTCCTTTTGCCTCTTGGCAGAAACTCATCTCTCCCCTAAAAAAAAAAAAAAAAAAAAAAAAAAAAAAACCCTCACCCAACCCAGATCTTAATAAAAGGAAGCTAAAACAAGCCAAAAATGGTTTCTAAGAAGGTTGTTAACGCAAGTCGTTGTGGTGCATGCGAGTATAACAGAAGACGGTGCAGAAGTGACTGTTCCTTGGCTCCCTACTTTCAATATGCTGGGAGTGTGAAGGATTATGAGGCAATTCACGGCCTTTTCGGATATAGGAATTTTCTACGCCTTATTGAAAGGGTACCTGAGGTAGATCATCTACAAACTATCAAATCCCTTGTGTTTGAAGCCACAGCTAGGCTTCAAGATCCCATTTTGGGTTGTGTTTCTTACATCTTTTTTCTCGAACAACAAGTTCTCGAAATGAAAGAACAAGTCTCACAACTTCAAGCTCAATCAAAAGAGGAGTCACCCAAACAATCCAAAGAGCCTGATCCAGATCCTTGGCTCAACTATGCCATGGTAGATCTAGATCACGACATAGAAAACCCTCGAAAGTGTTCCAATCTCATTTCTCACACCACAACTACTCCAATCTCTTCTGAAATCTCTAGCCCTACCTGTATTCCCCCTGTCACTCAAATTTGTACAACCTCTCCTTGGTCTAATCTGATCCAGTCCTTACTGTCCAGTAACAACCAACAAACCTCTCCAAGTCTGTTGGATCTCGCTACTCCCAACACAATTTCTCCAGTCCAGTCCTTACAATCTAGCAACAACCACCAAACTTCTTCAAATCCATTGGATCTCGCTGTTCCCAACACAATTTCTCCAGTCCAGTCCTTACAATCTAGCACCAACCACCAAACCTCTCCAACACCACTGGATCTCGCTACTCACGACGCAATTTCTCCAGTCTCTCGTCCTGCCCCCACCACCTCCGTTACTCCAACTTGCTCCTGCTGGTCTAAACACTCACAATCTAACAAGTCTCGGATTCCCTTGGAGCAAACGAAAAAACCAGAGGTCCCAAGATATCCAAATCTCCTCCCAAATCTTCAAGCAAGTTCATCAAAAACACCTACTCCCTCCACTGATCCTTACTCTTTCTTCACTGTTAATAACTTAGCTCAAAGCTCCTTCTTGGGTTTAATTGACATGGTGGAGAGTCAACGTGTCTCTAAAAGAAAAGGAAAAAAGGTCGCGAGGTGGCTTGAGCCTCAAAACTAAGGCTCTTTTTTTTGTGTGTGTGTTTTTTTTAATAAAAAAAAAAAAGTGGAATGAACATCATGGTCCGTATTCGAGGTAGTCCCTGTTCGTCGAGTGTGCGTGGGATTGAGCCCATATGTCTTACTATGCATGTCCCTCCACCAGCTTAATGTAGTTTGGATCATTGGGTATTGTTTTATAGGGCAACTGGGAGGGTAAGCATCCCAGGACGGTATTGTCCTCAGAAGTAAGTCCTGAAGAACATTAACCCAGGGTTCTGTGGAACGGACTATAGGATCTATATGGTTGCTGAAAAGTGTGTAGGATGTCGTTAGCATTCGATCTCTGGAGGGAAGCCTCACGTTGGCAGGACTCAGTTCCCACTCAGCAAAATCCAAATGTACATTTGTATCATTGTAACTTTTCATATCTAAAAAAAAAAAAAAAAAAAAAAAAAAAAACCCTCCTTAGCACTATCTTCGCTTCTTATGTAATGTACCCTAAACATTGGGCTATCAGTTCAAGAATCAGCTGTGGAAATACTATCTCTTGTTAGTAACATAAGTGCACTTTCTAAAAAGAGGGTTCTAATCCCCATCACTTTCACGATCCACTTGTGTTTGCTATCATCAATTTAAACTAGCTCAAAGGCTGACATGACATGCTTGATCATTCCTAATCCTTCATTTAGGCCTAATTCAATACAATGGCAGCACATGCAAATCCATACTGCGAACATTGATATTACCAAATCCAAAACAGCACTAGTGCATTCGCAATTGTCCAAATCATCTCATTGCCAAATCAATAGGTTGCTCCACTTTCTCAAAACTTTTACTCTCTTTCAAAAAAAAAAAAAAAAAAAAAAAAAAAAAAAAAAAAAAAAGGTATAAATATTCTCTCTCTCCCTCATTTCTTATTCACTCCTCCTTCTTGAACGCAACTCTTCCCTCATCTGTGCCGATCAAGGATCGTGTAAATACATGAGCAAACAATCATATGTGTTGTTCCCATCCATCCAGTACATGCATTGTTTCTAAACCCTATACCAACAGTCTGATACCCCACAAGCCTTTGGAACGTTCGACCTATCAACTTCACCATAGATGTCTGGGGTTCACAATGTATTCCATGTGAGTATGCTAAGAAAGTACATACGAGACCCCTCGCATGTGGTTAATTATGACGATATTGAGACGAGTCATAACGTTTCTTACTAGTTAGTCTTGATTTCGGGGACGAAATCCTGTTTAAGGGAGGAAGGGTGTAATAACCCCCATTTTCTTGCATTGCCATATTTAAAATTAAATATACATTGTCTGCCTTTATTTAAATTCTTATGTGAAAAATTTATTTCTTGACTAATCTCATTATTGAAATTACTTTTGGGGTCAAAATGCAATTTTCATAAAAACTGGCAATACCTGTGTTAAATTTCAAATCTGTATTTCAAAACGGTGGAATTATTTCTTTTAAAACTCAAACTGTATTTTTATAAAATCAGAAAACTATTTCTAACATTAAAATGAATTTTCTGTATTTTTGTGATAAACACCGTGTCACGAAAATACTAGTTTAGGTTTAAAACTGACCGCGCAGTGTTAAACTTCCACAGAATTTTGGGAGTAACTGATTGGAAAAATTTCTTTATACCCAATTATTATTGCTAAAGTTTTCCCTTAGGCCTTGTTTGGCAAATGCTTGTAGTATGTGTGTTGTCCTAATGCCATAAGCTTGATTTCCAAACACACCTTGACCCACACCAACTCCACCTACCCTTTCAATTATCAATGGAGCATTATGAATTGCAAGTGTATATTTACACATCATTGTTGCACTTTCTTTGTAATTAGTGGAGATTAATGGAGAATGAGTGGGATGTTAGGCAAATGTTTTCTAAGTGGGAGTTTGAGTATTTATACACCCAACCACACTACACATTCTACACTCCTAACATAGAGAGTTTGAGAGAGTCACATAGAGAGATAATAATTTCAGAATTTGAAGAGCTCAATCCTCCATAGCCAAGCTTGAAATTGGAGATTCTTAATTCTTGTATTTCTTTCTCAACAACTTCTTCAATCTACATCACGGTGAGTATTACTAACTCACTCCAAATGTAACTCATTCCTTATTTACTGATTTAGGTAGTTAATTTTAACAGTAGCAGAATTTTGTTTTCAGATTTTTGTTAGGAAAACGAATGAAATTTAAGGTTCTGCCCGCGTTGTCCCAAGTAAAACTCGATTCTGCACACTTTTCGTCTAATGCAATTTTCTCAGATTTTGCACCGTTTGGGCAGAAAATGAGGATTACAGTAGCAGAAAAAGTATATTAGAAATTCAATCTAATATTTTCTCTTTTAATTTTAACAGTAGCAGAATTTTGTTTTCAGATTTTTGTTAGGAAAACGAATGAAATTTAAGGTTCTGCCCGCTTTGTCCCAAGAAAAACTCGATTCTGCACACTTTTCGTCTAATGCAATTTTCTCAGATTCTGCACCGTTTGGACAGAAAACGAGGATTTCAGTAGCAGTTTTTAGAATGCTATTAGTTATGTTTAAAATGATTAAGGCAATGAATTACGAATTTTCAATCCCCGTACGCGTATTGTTTCTTTAATTCTGTGAATTCCTTTATGTTTAAAGTTTGATGACATTCATGTGGAGTCAGTTGTACATGCATGGTGAGTGTTGGTAGTGTGTAAAAGAGTAATGATAGTGTGGAAAAGAGTAATGATTGTGTGGAAAGAGTATGAGTTTGAGTTGTGGTTGTAGTTGTGGTTGTGGTTGTAATTGTGGCTGTGGTTATGGTTGTGGTTGTGGATGTGATTGTGGTTGGAGTTGAAAAAGAGGATGAGGGTGTCTTTGAAATGCGAAGGTGGCAAAAATGGACACTCCCTGACGCCCATGGAAGCGTTAAAGTGTGTGAAGCCGAACTTGGACACTCACTGGCACCCATGGAAGTGCTAAAGTGTGGCCTATAGACACTCCCTGAATGACTCGAGTCTGGATACCTGTGTGGGGGTTGCCCCGGTATTTGCATGGCGGTTAGGGTATTCAAAGTGTGAGGCATTGGACACTCCCTGGTACCCCGGACCAAAGTGTGAGGCAAACTGGACACTCCCTGGCGCCCCGTTGCTAAAGTGTGGCTATCTTAGTATTTCAAAGATACCAGGAGTAGGATAGAGGGTTGTTGGGTTTTGTCGAGAGAAAAGAGTCGGTTAGATGAGATGGTGCATTGTTCTCATACACGGTCACATATGTGTGAATTTATCTTTTAATTATTGTTGTGGTTGTTTTTCTAACAAGCTCTTTATCATAAATATAAACTTGTGGTATTTAAATGGAAATGGGAAAAAGGTAAATGGGCATGTTTTTACATTCAAAGCTATGTTTTTAATACTCACCAGCTTCTTGAAGCTGACGGCGTTGATGCGTCCTGGACATTCGTGTCCAGGCTTTGCAGGTAATAATCAGGATGAACCGTATGATTATGCTAATTGAGATCAGTTGCTGAGAAGAGATGTTACTTTTATATGCTTTAAGTTTATGTGCTCTAAGTTATGATTAGTTTTGTAATAAGGATGACTGTAATAGACTTTAAGTTATTGTCTTATTTCAAGGCGGTCTGTGCCTTAGTTAACCCCGTACCATAAGATGTAATAAGTTAGAAAAATTTTATAAGCCCTGATTGCTCTACTCTGATTAATGGTTTTATGTTGTTCGACGTTTGGGACGGAATCGATCCTTCAAACTGTCGCGACCTACGGGTCCATAAAGGAAATTAAATGCTTTCCATATTTATGCTACGTCGGGGCGTGACATTTTCTAAAACTGACACTATTATAAACCTCGGTGTTACTAAGAACGACTTATTAATGTTGGTTTTAGTAAAACCGATTTACGTGGGATGTCATTAAGTTTTAAGGCACTATGATTTAATAATTAAGTTATTTTTGGGCATTTTTTGTGGAAACGACTCCTGAAGAAGCGACTAAAAGCTGAGATAACAAAGGTAAATTTCACTTTATACCCTTGTAATTTGGTTGTAATGTCGTTTTGGTCCATATAGTTTTAATTTTGTCTTTACATTTTCAATTTAGAGTAATGCTATGCTTTCCATTTTTTTTTTTTCCAAAAAGTGTTTCCCAACGCATGTGGCAGTGGACCCCTCTTCATTAATGATAGGACCACTTTAACATCAACCAATCAAAATCAACTGGGCACATTGTCACATGTGTTGGAAAACACTTTTGGGAAGAAAAAAAAAACAAAACAAAATTTGGGAAGCATAACATTACTCGTTAATTTTGGTTCAATGTGCTCCATTTATAAAATAAAATCAAAAACAAATTACAATTTTTGACAGAAACAGGTCATGCTCAAGTGAGAGGAATTATTAAGGGTGTAATGGTAAATTTACTAATAGAAATTACACTTTACTCGCCTGTATGTATTGAATCTAAATCTATCCAAAAAAAATGATGAATGGACTACATTGAACTTAAACTGAAATTGTAAAGACCAAATTGACAAAATTGAAACTACAGGAACCAAAATGATATTACATCCAAACTACAAGGGACAAAATGTAATTTATCCTAATAACAAATATATCTACAACGTCATGTATGTAGTTTCAGAGAAAAAGAACAAAGGACAATGGATTAGCATTTTGGGATATTTGGTCATAGACTCCTTAAATTAAGTGTTACACTAAAAAACACACATAAATTGGCCATTTTTTTATAAAGCTCCTCGCTACATTTTGAATTTTGTGAAAAGTCTCTCGGTGGATCAAAAAAATGGCTAAGGCAATATTGCACGTCAACTTTAAACCACCACAACTCACTCGTTTTTTTAGCCTTTTGAGTGATTTTTTTTTTTGGTTGTTTTTTTTTATTTCATATATTTGTTCGAAATCTACACAATTGAGTTGAAAATTATACAAAAGAAAGTAATTTGGAACCTCAGTTTTTGATTTCATCTGTTAAAACAGATGTATTATCTGTTTTGACATATAATATTATCTGTCAACTTTAAACTAGCACAACTCACTCATTTTTAAGCCTTTTGAGTGATTTTTATTTTATTTTATGTATTTATTCGAGATTTACGCAATAGAGTTGAAAATTGTACAAAATAAAAAATAATTTGGAACCTCATTTTTTTATTTTATCCATCAAAACAGATGATATTATCTGTTTTGACAGATAATATTTTGTACGCAACAAAATTCAAGTATAGAAATAACGAGAAAATTGAGGAAATATGGGTACAATCTTAGTAGATATTCTTTACAATGAAAAGAAAAATCATTTGATTCAATCTCCTTTGAAGTTTGCAAGTCAAGGGCTTCTGAAGCTTGTTCTTGAACCGTAGATTTATCCTTCAATTCTTCTCAGCGGATGAAATTGAAGGCAGAGCTTGATCCAGGGCCACTGGGTTGATCTCGAACAAACGAATGATTAATCTTTCTTCAACTTCTTGAAGAACAGATGAAACATGCTTGATTTGAATTTGAAGAACGACAGACTTTATGCTTGTTGGTCTTCAGAAAGACTTGAGGGATTTGAATGTAAGAGAGAGCTCTCAATTTTATGGAGAAGCCTCAGTTTGTTGGAAGGCTAAAAGTCCTTTCTACATGGGTGGAGACCTTGATTTGTAGGCTTAAGATATAGAGTTTTAATATAAGACTCAACACATCTCAACCATTAATTTGGAATCCTCCCTTGAGATTTTGACACGTGTCATTACTTTAGAATCCATTAATTGTATAGTTTCATATAGTGTATTTAACACATGTCACAACTTAATTGGTCCACTTGTATTTTGTGGGATCCATATTTGAGGTAATTTTGATTTCTTGACTAATTGTAATAATTAAATTAAATTAATTATTAATTAATCAATCGATAATTAAAAAAAATTACCAAAATTTTAATGTCTACAAATGCCTCTATTTCATGGCACGTTGACATTATGTTTACCATACATGTGCGACGGGACTTGAAGTAACTCAGTCAAACAATATTTTTTTAACACCTGCCTTAAACTAATTATAGTCCGTCAAACCAGCTTGGCACATGTCTGTGTAATAGTCTAGCAGATCTATTGTATCCCCCTTTTTTTTTCAATAAATCTTTGGTTACAAAGAGTTACAAACAAATCTTACAACTAAGTGGTTTGTCCAGTCATCATTGTGGGATCCACTAATAATACCCCACAACCTAACCAAACTTGAGCTAACTATACCAAACCAAACACACACACACACACACACACACACATACATACTCTCTCTCTCTCTCTCTCTCTCTCTCTCTCTCTCTCTCTCTCTCTCTCTCTCTCTCTCTGTGTGTATAACATTGAAAAAGAAAAGAAAAAGGGGGAAAAGCTTCCTCTACTCACTCCAGCCCTAGCTAACCACCACGCCCATGCCGCCGTTGGAATCCAGTTGCCGGTCCCCCTCCTGGACACCATTCCCCCCTACCCCTATCGGTTTCTCTCTCTCTCTCTCTCTCTCTCTCTCTCTCTCTCATTGTGACTCTCGGTTTCTCTTGGACGCCATTCCACCGCTGCCGAACTTGAGTTGCAGGACCTAACGCTTGATTTCTCTCTGTCGCATCAACATGCCTAAAGGTTGGTTTTTTTTTAAATCAATTTCTTCCTTTGTTGTCAATTAGGGCTGGAAAAATTAGGGTTGAAAAATTAGGTTAGATAGGGTTTCAAAAAAAGAAGGATCTAGAACCCCTATTTTTTGGCTTAGATATAAAAAAAAAAAGGATCTAGAAATCAATTTCTTCCTTTTTGTCAATCTCTCTCTCTCTCTCTCTCTCTCTCTCTCTCTCTCTCACTCTTGCTTAAAAAAATCAAGGGAAATATAAAAAAAAAAATAGGGAAACTAAACTCAAGGTTTATATTTTTTACCGTTCCCGCAATTTCACCACTTATTGTGTTGTGTGAAACAGCAAAGCTGTGGATTGTGAAATATGGTTATGCTTTTATCCTAGGAGTTCACAGTGAGTAAAACCCAGTAATGTAGAGTGCTTTTGATTATAATCATAGATTATTATAAAGTGGCTCAAGTCTGTGTAACAATGTGGTTGCTACTTTTGAATGATAATAATCACATATATGTTCTTGTTTTCCTAATTTCAATTGTTCACTTAGTTGTCCTCGATCATGATTAGTTTTTGTCTCAAACTGGAGTATTTGTTTTCATTGGTTATGTTTAGCAATCTGTTTGTTGAACTATTAAGCTGATAGTTTTCATTGGAACTTTTAGGCTCTGGATGAGATTCCTTTTGAGAGCTTGACTGACAAGAGCAAGCTTGACGCACAACCTGAGCTCTTCATCCACATTATTCCTGATAAGACCAACAATACATTGGCCATCATTGATAGTGGTATTGGCATGACTAAGGCTGGTAAGTACATATATCTAGTTTTGTTTATATTGATTGACTATGTTAAAAAATTTCAGATTTGGTCAACAATCTTGGGACAATTGCAAGGTCTGAGACCAAGGAGTTCATGGAAGTTCTTATAGCTGGTGCTGATGTGAGCATGATTGGCCACCAAAGCTTTAAATTATGTTTGAATATGGCAAAGTTTGGTTTTTGTAAGACCAGCGGATAGTGTTTTGTAAGAGTACTATGGCATTGCTATGTTTGGCTTTTTGTAATCCTAGCGGCTAGTGTACATGTTGTACGACTATGACATTTGCTATGTTTGTATTTTTGTAAGCCTAGTGGCTAATATTTTGTAAAACTGACATTTGCTTGGAATTAATTAAGACCGACATTTTTTTGGTATCTTCTTCATTATATGCCACAAGCACCACCTATGACGAGGATTTGGAAACACTATTTCTATTGCATTTTTCATTGCTCGGACTTGGTCAGTGATTATAGCAAATGGAGGACGACCAGACATACAAGCAAGCCCTGACCTAAACATCCATGTAAATGTCTCGGTATCCTCATTTGATAGCTTTAAAATTTTATTTAAACGTGCAGTGGAAAATAAAGTTCAAAACTTTATATTGGTAGTCGGGATCAACTATTCGTTAATTCTATAGATGCGTAAACACAAGAGGGAAAAGAGTTTTACACCTCATGTCTTGAACCCAATTCTGATTCTCCATCATAGATCTCATGTCGAAGATCTAGCAAGAGAACCTCAAGGACTTACTCAATCCTATGAACTTTGAATGCTTGGATTCAACAATCAAATCATGAAAATAACTAGATCTACATCTAATTCTTCTCCCAAACACATGATCCTTTAGGAATATAAATTCATATTATTCCATTCTCCTCCCAAGTTAATAGTCCTTGGAGATCAAACTATATTAATGATCAAAAGGAGAAGAGTATGGACAAATGAAAAGAGAGTTCAAACTAAATTGATGATTCAAAACAAATTTTCTTTTAAATAACTTATTTCAAAACTTAATCCATGATTAACTAGATCCAAATCAACAAATAGATGAGAATTCAATCACAATTCAAGTGGTGTGTGATGAAATGATGTGTGAAGAGACTTTTTGAAAATTGTGTAAAGATCCTAGAATTCCATGAATTGTGATTGAATTTAGATTAAAACTAATTGAGGTTAGAAGATTACCTCCAATAATCCTTAGGTTTTTCTCTTGCTTTGATGAAGATCTTCAAAATCTTCAAGCTCTTCAAAATCTTCAAGCCCTTCAAACTCCTTCAATGGTTTCTTCTTCAATTCTCTTCTTTCTCTCTCTAAAATCTCTTAAATATATCTCTAATCCATAGAAAATTCTTATCCCTTGTAATGGAGAGGTATATCTCCTTATATAGACTAACCTTGAGAAATTAATTCAGTAAATTCGGGGTAAAAACCCATGTGCCATAGTATCTTCTAGAGTTCAATACGTATTTAAAAAAAAATAAAACAAAAAAAAAAGATTGTTACAGGCAGCGATAGTCGCTAACTTACCCGCGGCATTCAGCAAGTGCCGCCAGCTTCACCGCGTGCCGCCCCGCCTTCTGTTATTTATATAGATCATTATATATATATATTGTTTTCTTTTCTTTTCAAATTTTCTTTTCTTTTATTTCTTTAAAATAAACTCTCCCTCTCTTTTTTAAAGGAAAAAAATTTTCCTTTTTTTTTTCTTTTTCAAAAATTCCTTTCTCAAAACTATTTATACTAGAATTTATTTCTTGTCATATTTTGCACTGACTCTGTACTTTTCCATGCGTGTTTTTACACTGAATTTTCCTGAACACCCGTCTTTCTCCCTCTTTCTTTTGAAAATTTTATCGAAACTGAAGAATTTTCCGAAGAGCTTGAATCACTTTAAAGATCTTCGAATTCCGTCGAAGATTGTCATCATCGGTTTTCGGAGGTAATCATTCCTTGAATTCGACGGTCGGTCAAAATCGGGGTGTCTACAGGTGGTGGTGGTCCCCTAAGGTTCTAGGGGCAATTTTACCTTTTACAATGAAATTTAAAATTTTAGAGGACTTTAGGAAGGAAAGTTAAAATTTAGGGGCATTTAGGAGGAAAATTTTTTAGAGTGTGTCATTGTGTGGTTATTTGTTTATAGCTTGTCCTTTTGTCCAATTTAACTAAGCCATAGGGAACTTAGACCAAGCCTCCCTATAATCTATAAGGGAAATTCTATGTAACACCCACCTATTTTACTCTTCACACCCACTTACTCTCTACACCTGCTACTCTAATTTATATTAAAACAATTTATTCTTCACACCTACTATTAATCTCCAAAATGAATAACCCTACGATTCATCTCTCTGCACCAGCCCTATTTAGCAATCTTCATCAACAAAAATTAGGACACTAGCAAGTGCGAATCTTATTCTTTTGAGTTAATTACACTTTACCCCCTGTAGTTAGGCTCAATTTCACTTTACCCCCAGTGGAGCAAAAGTGGACACTTATGAGAGGGTTTATGTGTCAAAATTAACATCACATAGACAATTATCCCCAAAAATAGCTTTCGAAAGGGTTAATGTTCAAAATGGGTACATGGGTTAAATAGCAGTATGTTCCCCCACACAAGGGATTGACCCCAAATTTAACCTTAGAAAGGGGGTTAAGTGTTAATATTTTTGGCCAATTTTACAATTTTTGTTAGTTGTGAAAAAAATCTTAACAAGTTCACTTTGGTCCAAAACTACAAGGGGGTTAACTGTCCACTTTTGAACCACAGGGGAATAAAGTGAAAATAGGTCTAACCATAGGGGGTAAAATGTATTTAACCCTATTCTTTTTTATGAATAGCAAAATTATTTACATTAATCTGTAAAGAACATAGGAATGATTTATCACAATCGAAACCAACCTTCTTACATTAAAAAAACTATTTGATCAAAAGGAGAGACCAATGCAATCGCCAAATATCAAACCCTTACAACCTGATAATAACACTTACCTACAAACAAAATAACAACAACTCCTATTTACACCTAAAACTCAAAAACCAAGGCCACTCCTCTGTTCTAAAATCTGATTAACTTGCGTATCCCCACATACCAGCCAAACAAATTGGGTAAACATGTATATCGGTGTATGTAATAGAGTGGAGATCTGTACGCTATATACTTGTGATATACATATATAAATATATACAATACGTATTCTACATATATGTATACATACATATATATATATATACAAAAATTCTCTAAAGAGGGTGTCCTCTCTTTATTAAAGAGAGAGGGCCTCTGTTTTGGCCGTCAAATCATGTTTAAAAACTGTGAAATGACAAAATTGCCATTAATGAAAACACGATCCGACGGCCAAAACAGAAGCAGTAAAGAGAGGGCGCCCTCTTTAAAACCCGACTAATATATATATATATATATATATGTATGTATACTGTAAGAGTCAGACTCTTACTGACTAAAAATGTGAAGAAATTGATACGAAATTTAGAGAAATTGGGGAAGAAGAAGATGAATTGCACAAAGATTATAGAGAGATTATGGGAAGAACTAGAGAAAGAAACAAAAGAATTGTAGAGGGAGAAAGTGGGCGACAGATTTCTCATTTCACACGCTTGACACAGAGCACTTTCAGCTCTTAAAACACATTGATCTATCAGTTACAACAGATTAAACTCAACTAACCAACCTAGGTTTAGTTTGTCCTTTTGTGGTCATTTTGTACAAGGGTGTAATTGGAAAGATAATGTTTCATTAAAAAAGTAGGTATAGAGAGTAATTGAGGTGAGTGTCAATAGAATTACCCAATCTATAAATTAGAATCTACTTCCTCACCCTTTAACAATCCACTCTGAAATTCAGAGAACGGGTCATAGATTAGGGTCAGGCTGTGATACGGCCTAGTTGTTTTGGCCGCACCCATACGGCCGCTGTTGACTATGATTGATAACCGTAGGATCAAATAGTGGAATGATTTGGACTATTTATTGAAAAGTAAAGTAGTTTAACAAATACCACTAAAGAACCTACTATATCTGGTTGCCACTTACCATACCAGTCAAAATAAACTTTCCAACTATTCAACATCTTTTGTTTGGTGGGTAACTATTCAACCTTTTAACTAATTATTTTAAATTATGTATCATTAATAATATTAATCTTAGAGTAAAGATTGGGACCCACCCAAAGACACAACTTTTAGGATTATAATATTTATATTTTGTAATTATCAATTTATTCCTAATGTAATTATAATCTTAAAAGTATTAAGTGTTAAAAAATAAAATAATTTTATGCTTTCCAAATTTTGAATCTCATATGTTTCCCATGTACATGTGGCAGTGGGCTCCCTTGATATTGATTGGATAATGTTAGGGTGATCACACCATTATTAAAGGTGGTCCCACTGTCACATGTATTTTGGAAGTATTTGGGGTTCAAAATTTGGGAAGCATAGCATTACTTTATAAATGGAAAGTGTAACAATAATTTTGAAACGGAGGAATTAATATTTTATATTTATAAAGTATGATAATTATTAGAAACAATGAAAGGGGACTAAACGTATTAAAACTATAAAATTTGCTAGACAATGTGTAAAAACCTCCAGCCTTATCTTATTATTGTTTAATTATATTTTATTTTCTTCCGTAAAAATAATACTGTATTTTTAAATTATCACTTTAAAAATAAAAGGCTAACTTATTACATATCTAAAGTTTGTGTTTTATTTTTTGGACAAATAAATCTCTTTTACCTCATTAAAACAAGGACAATAAAATCATTTTATAAAAGATGCGAAATCAATTATTTTAGCGACCTCATTGCAAAATTACTTGAGAGTAATCATTTTAAATAAGGTGGCAAAGACTTTTCTTGTCCACTCAGTCAATAGACTATACTCTGTGATCTACATAGTGTAGTCATTTGTCAACTACCAGATTATCATGACGACGATGTTGATGTTGATTTTCATTGTTAACTTTCTGAGTGTCTTATGAGAAATGGAAAGCCTTTCTGTTGGGATGAATACCATGGCGATCTATCCTATTTGTTTCGTGATTAGTTTGCTTATTACCATGCAGTATGGTACATACTATGTTGACTCAGTAATTGTACCCTTCTTGTTCCATCATCAAGAAATATTGTACCCTTAATGTTTCATGATTAAGAAATTATGTATCCTTCTTGTTCCATGATTCAGAAATTATGTACCCTTGTTGTTCCATGATCAAAAAATATTGTACCCTTATATGATTAAGAAATTATGTACCCTTATTGTTCAATGATTAAGAAATATTGTACCCTTATTGTTCCATGATTAAGAAAATTTGCACCTTTATTGTTCCATGCTTAAAAAATATTGTATCTTTATTGTACCCTTAAGAAAACTCATACTCCTATAAATGTCACTCTTATGAAACACATATTCATAGTACTGCCAACTCAGTTAATATACTATACTCAGTGATCCACATTGTGTAGTCATTTCCAATTTGATATTTAATGGCATTCCATATTCATACTTTATAAATAAATAGCAAAATGGGTTACAACCAATGTACCATGTACACAAATCTCCAAAGGATGAGAGGAGGGAGAGATGGAGGAAGGGGAAAAAGGGCTAGTGATTGACCTACTTACGGATGTATTTCAAATATATTGTTCTTACATAGATCCAAATGGACAAACTTTGGTATGGCGTAAGACGTCCTTTTGTCAACACCCCAATATATTGCTCTTACTCAGATCCTGGGTGTCTAATTAGAGATGATGGACAGCCTTTCGATCGATTGAACCTTCGATCGATTGAACCCAATTCAATCGCTCGAGAGTCGTCTTCTCCAGCAATTCTAGACAGTGAACGTCCAGAACCATTAAGGCGTGTTTGGGCCTATTAATATACATCTAAAACTTGTAAAACATCACATAAAAGGTACTAAGTGAGTTTAGGACTCACTGAACGTCGTTAAGGGCGTGTTTGGCTTGAGTTCCAACTTTGAGCTTTTACTGGCTCTTCCTCCTTCTCTGTCTCTGTATCTCTCTCTTTGTCTCTGTCTCCTTCTTAATCCTTCTTCGCTCTCTCTATCTCTATCTCTCTCTCTCTCACAGAATATATATATACGTGTATATATACGTGTATATATATATATATATGGATGTGTGTATAATATATATATATCAAAACCAAGCACACAATCTCTCTCTCTCAAACTCTGGTTTACCAAACACATTACACACACAAACACAATGTATATATAGAAGGGATGGAGGTGCAGGTGGCTGTGTTTGCGTGAAACCTGGAATTCCTGATGATTACAAGTTCGATCGATTGAGACTCGTTCGATCGATCAAAAGAAGATCGGTCAGTTTGATTGATTGAAAAAGGGGTTTGATCAATTGAAGTAGGGACCACGTAATAAATTCAGGTCGGTAGGGTTTCGATCGATTGAACAGGGTTCGATCGCTTAACATAGGTTCGATCAATTGAAGAAATTGAAGAGGCCAAAAAGTATTATGACACCCCACCCCCTCTCTCTCCCCTGACTATGCTATACAAGGGTCTTTTGACAATTGATTACCATCAGATTTTAATCGATTGGATATGATTCCAATCGATTGCTATAGCTTTGTGAGTAACGTGATTGGGGTCAGAACGTTAGTAGATGGTTGATTCTAATCAAGTTTGATAATCTATTTCATTTTAATCAGGGTAGTCAGGCTACATGCGGTGGATGGTTTATATCCTTAACGAGCGGCGGATGGACTAACATGGTGTCCATGACATACGGTGGATGATTAATATCCTTAATCGAGTTTGGGTATGTTGTTGTACCATAGAACTGCTTTGGAAAGAGTTTGGAATGTGTAAATAGACTCTGGATGAATTCAAAAAACATTTAACATGACAAATCACTCACATTGCACCCACTATGACTGAGGGTTTCATAGGAGGGACAGTACTATGAATAGGAAACAAGGAATAGAATATGATGGACAGTTCCAGTGAATTGTCGACATCAATCACTCACTCAGATAGTTTAGTCCCATCACTGAAAAATCAGAGTCAAAAAGTTTAGTCTCATCACTGAACGGTTGTCGACATCACTACGGACATTTCTAGTGAGTTGTTCATATAACTCACTCAGATGTGTCACTTTTAAACTTTTTTGTAAAAATTAATCTTTGATTAATTAAAAATATTATATTGTTAAGGAACTATTCAGAAGTAGGCCACAATAAGTGTTTTGGTGAGTAAGCAACAAGAAGGGTACAAAATTTCTTAATTATGGAACAAGAAGAGTACAATATTTCTTAATCATGGAACAAGAAGAGTACAATATTTCTTAATCATGGAACAATAAGGGTATAATATTTCTTAATCATGGAACAAGAAGGAATATTTCTTTATCATGGAATAATAAGGGTACAAAATTTCTTAATTATGGAACAAGAATGATATAATATTTCTTAATCATGGAACAAAAAATGTACAAAATTTATTTGATCATGGTACAATAAGGGTACATAATTTCTTAATCATGGAACAAAAAGGGTACAGAATTTCTTAATCAACCCCATGCATAGCATGAGTTATCGAATCGTTCCGTATTTCATTGAATCCTTCCGTATACTGTGCCATTGTTGTTTCATGATTAACAAATTATGTACCCTTATTGTTTCATGATTAAAAAATTATGTACCCTTGTTGTTTCTTGATTAAGAAATTCTATACCCCTGTTGTTTCTTGATTAAGAAATTCTGTACCTCTGTTGTTTCTTGATTAAGAAATTTTGTACTCTTATTGTTTCATAACTAAGAAATTATGTACGCTTGTTGTTTCTTGATTAAGAAATTATGTACCCTTATTGTTTCATAATTAAGAAATTATGTACCCTTGTTGCTTCTTGATTAAGGAATTTGTACCTTTATTGTTTCATAATTAAGAAATGATGTACCATTATTGTTTCTTGATTAAGAAATTATGTACCCTTATTGTTTCTTGATTAACAATAAGTAATTGTTGTTCTAATATTGTTCCACAATATTATTGTCAATTATTGTTACAAAAACTATAAAAGTGAGATTTTTTAAGTGATGGGACAACTCACTGGAACTGTCCAGATTCTACTGTAGCGTTTTGTAAAATGACAAGTTTTTCAGTGATGCGACTAAACTTTCAACTTTCTAAGTGATTGAGAGATGTCGACAACTCACTAGAACTGTCCATGAAATAACAACTCAAAGATTTTTTAAGTGATGGGACAACTCACTGAAACTGTCCAGATCCTATTGTAGCGTTTCGTAAAATAACAGCTTTTTCAGTGATGTGACTAAACTTTCAACTTTCGAAGATGCAATCGTTTTCATGCAATCGAAGATGCAAAAAAAGTATTACGACCCACCACTCTTTACCATACAAGATATTGAAGATGATCCATGTTACGCTGATATATATCCCAATCTACCGGATTATAGTGAAGATGATGTTGATAGGGATTTTCAACGTTTTCTTCCTAAGTGTCTAATCAGAGATGATGGACATCTTTTTTGTTGCTATGAATACTATGGCGATCTATCTGGTTTGGACATCCTTTCTGAATGATGTTATGAATTCAATTATTAAGAAACTATGTACCCTTGTTGTTTCTTGATTATGAAATTATGTTTCCTTATTGTTTCATAATTAAGAAATTATGTACCCTTGTTGTTTCTTGATTAAGGAATTGTGTACCCTTATTGTTTCATAATTAAGAAATTATGTACCCTTATTGTTTCTTGATTAAGAAATTCTATACGCTTGTGTATCATGATTGTCACTTATTAAAAAATAAGTATTTGTTGTTCTAATATTGTTCCACAATATTATTGTCACTTATTGTTACAAAAACTATAAAAGTGAGATTTTTTAAGTCATGGGACAACTCACTGGAACTGTCCAGATCCTACTGTAGCGTTTCGTAAAATGACAGCTTTTTCAGTGACTTGACTAAACTTTCAACTTTCTAAGTGATTGAGAGATGTCGACAACTCACTAGAACTGTCCGTGAAATAACAACTCAGAGATTTTTTAAAGGATGGGACAACTCACTAGAACTGTCCATCATATCTTATTCATAGTACTGTCCCTTCTATGAAATCCTTAGTGATAGTAGGTGCAGTAATTTTCAGTTTCAAGTAACAGCACAATTCATATTCTATAAAAAGCAATAAGAGTTGCAAGCAACAATACAATTCATACTCTATACTGTGTACTCAAACCTCCCTAGGATGAGAAGAGGTAGAGGTGGAGGGAGAAGTGGAGGGAGGGGAAGAAGGGCTAGTAATGCTCCTTCAATTACCGATGTATGGCATATATATTGCTCTTACATAGATCCTAAAGGGCAAACTTGGTATGGCAAAAGACATCATTTTGTCAACACCCCAATACCTTATAATTTCTCTTTCTCCAATGTTGGTCACATAATCATTGGTGACGCTCATACTCGACTACCAAACAGTGCAGTTCTTCCTGAGTGTCTAATCAGAGATGATGGACAGCCTTTCTGTTGCTATGAATACTATGGCGATCTATTTGGTTTGGACATCCTTTCTGAATGATGTTATGAATTCCATGATTAAGAAATATTGTTTCCTTAATGTTCCATGATTAAGAAACTATGTACCCTTGTTGTTTGTTGATTAAGAAATTTTGTACTCTTATTGTTTCATAATTAAGAAATTTTGTACCCTTGTTGTTTCTTGATTAAGGAATTTTGTACCCTTATTGTTTCAAAATCAAGAAATTATGTACCCTTGTTGTTTCTTCATTAAGGAATTCTGTACCCTTAATGTTCCATGATTAAAACTATTGTACCCTAGTTGTTTCATGATTAAGAAATATTGTACCGTAACTGTTTCATGATTAATAAATTATGTACCTACTTGTTCCCTGATGAAGAAATTTCGTTTCCTTCTTGTTCCCGTACTGTTTTCGTATTTTTAATTCACTAATCTTCTTCACTTTTTTTTGGGTACCAATATAGTAAGAACACTCTTATTCTTAAAAATGTTTGTAGATACATTAAACAAATATTGTTCCATTATTGTTTCATGATTAAGATATGTACCCTTTTTGTATCCTAATTGTTTCATGATTAACATATAAATGTTTGTAAGAAAATACATTTCAAAATGTATTTCAATGGTGTATCTTATTTATTTTCACTTAACTAATTTTTTTATACTAATAAAGAACACTCTTATTCACTAATATTATTTTTTTTCCACAAATTAAGTAAGACAACTCTTATTTATTTTTACTTCATTAATATTTATTTTTGTCACAAATAAAGTAAGAAACACTTGTATTTCTACAAATCTTACAATAAAAATAAATAAATACAAAGTAAGAATATACAAATGCATACCTCTTTTTTTGTTTTTTACAACTTATTGTCTTCTCTCTTGTGCTACAAAAAAAAATCTTCACCTCTTTTTTTTTAAACAACAAACTATTGTCCTCTCTTTTGTGCTCCAAAAAAAACCAACCTTCACATCAATTTTTTTTTTTAACAAACCACTGTCTTCTCTCTTGTGCTCCAAAAAAAAATCTTCTTTCTCCAAGAAATGGCTACAGTTAAATTGGTTTAGAAAAGTGAAGTTTTTCAAAATAATCCTAGGATTATAGTAGTTGGTGTGTTATCCTAGAATTTGTGTGATTGGTGTGTTGTTATTTAATAACAACCTTAAATTCTACAAAAGAACATTGGTATGGTATCACATTGGTTACATTAGGTACAAGTGTCTGCAAGTGTGTCACTTAAATTTTACAAAGGAACACTGGTATAGTACCACATTGGTTACATTAGGTACAATTATGTCTAAAAATTATCCTCAAGAACAACTTTTCTTTATACAGAAACAAATCTTATTAATACAGGAACAAGTGTTATTACACATGAACAATATTTACAACAAAATGGGTGAACATGACCGGCTACACCAGTCAATAGCGCATTTAATGCGCCCAACTGTCCTTCTTCTTAGATGTATAGAGTTAACTTTTACCTTTATGGATTAATCATAGCCATTAGATTAGCTTTATGGATTAATCCCAACCCTTGGTTAGGATGTATGTTGCGGCCATACCAACCATTATTGTTGGGATGTATCACAGCCATTTCACAAAGATTAAGGTTAAGAGCTCCTAGATATCTAGGCCGTCCTCTGGAACAAGAACACCAAAATGTCCATAATTCAGCTGGACATCTCAAAAGCAGTACACTGATATGACTTGCAGTTTCAACAAGTGAATGAAATGCAACCCAAAATTTTCACCCAGTTCAATGTTAAGCAATACAAGTCTTTTTTTTTTTTTTTTGCTCAAAAACTAAAATATCATTAATGAAACTTAAACCTTACACGGAAAACAGAACAAACAAGAACACTAAAGGAAAAAACACAAGCAAAGGCAAAACAATCAAGAGAACAATAGGTAAGGAAGCATAAGCGACTACAGAAAACCCTATGTCAGCTGCAAAAGGAATCCACCACTGCGCCACAAGGACCGCCGAGCAGATAGATCCGGAACCCAGGACACCTTCAAACTTGTAGATGATCGAGACCACCAAAAGAAAGAAGACGGCACAAAGCCAAGTCCAAACAGGTGATGAAGCATCACCAAAGGGGGCAACCGAAGTTGCTTGAAAAGCTTCCATGATAGCAAAAGTTGCACCATGGAAAGCAGCACAGCTGAAGACGAAGGCTCCAAAGCCACCAATCATAACCCAATGTAGACCAAAAAGCCAATCTACTGTTTCAAGACTGGTCTGGGCAACATCCACCATCTTGAACCCAAGAAGAAGCCCTGCAAGATAAGGAAAACAACCCTCACAAAGGAAGGGGAAAAGCTTCACAGAGGAAGCGGAGGAGCCAAACAGGCCCTTATTGGAACCGGGACAAAACATGGCTAAGAGAGAGAGAGAGAGAGAGAGAGAGAGGAGGAGGAGGAGGCCGAAGAAGATGGGGGCGGGGGGGTGTTTGTGCGGCTGCCGGCTAAGCTTCATACGGACTCTCTCTCTAGAAGACTCTAGAGAGAGAAGCTCTCTAGTGGCTTCTCATAACGTCGGTTTTTACTTAGATAGCCGAAGTGGTCACTTTTTAAGCAATACAAGTCAATTTATGTAAGAAAGCAAAGACAACTCTTCCAATCCAAATCCAACATTCTCTCAAAATAAAGCACTAACGTATGCGTCTATTACCAAAGCAGACAAAATAAAATAAAATAAATAAATAAATAAGATCTGAGCAGACAACCACGTACGGCATAGTCTACAATCTACATCTCCGGTGTGGACTGGAGGCAAGAACAGTCAGTTGCACAAGCCATAAAACTACTTGATCATACCAAACCGGGAGAAAAAAAGGGTATTAACTAGTCTAGTCATCCCAAGGTATCTATGAATGTTTCAGCCAAGGAAGTGCCGTTTATAATTTTTGTTGTCCCTATTATCAAGTCGTATGCCATCCCTTCCTGCACCGAAAAGATTACATAAGCCATTGCAGAAAATTACACAAAAAAAAATTGATGAACTCAATTATTCTGGGAAAACGAAATTAAACATCACTATACGCTCTCATGAATCTCCAGCTTTCTTTTGGCAAAGTCGTAATACGAGTTAGTTAACACACGCTTGTGAAAATTATAACTGAAAAGGCTTTAACACTCGTGTGTAATAGACTAAACATGAATTTATATCCTTTACAGCATTACACAAAATTTGAGATGCTTCCATTTTTAATTTAAGCATTGGAAAACATGGAATTTAAAATCAGCCTTAAAGAAGTCGATTTTTTTGTAAATAACATAACCTGAAATTGGCCGAGTCCACCACCTGAAATTCTTAACAAGCCCCACAGGTGTATGTTTTGATACAATCCAAGATAACCAAAAATGAAATAATAAAATAACAATCCTAGGGGATACGTGACACAACTCAAAAATTAAGAACATACCTGAGCACTAAGAAAACGAAGTGCAGAAATCTCTGCAAATGTTACTCCTCCAATAAAAACAACTAGTACGAGAGAGCGCCTTCCATCGCCAACTCTGAAATATATCAAAAGGCATCAATAAGAAGGCAATTGTAGAAGAACGTTAATTGAATATTTTGACTGAAAAAAAAAAAAAAAAAAAAGAAGAAGAAGAAGAAGAAGAAGAAAAAGAAAAGAAAAGAAATCAGAAATTTGAGGTTGAACTTCAGAACTGATAAAAATAAACTTCAAGAAGCAGAGTTTTAAGATATTTAGACCTATGAAAGTAATCATGATATATATATATATATATATATTTTGTCAACATGCTTGCAATGGGAAAGGTGTAAAATAAATAATATATGGACATGCGGAAACAGTAACAACACTATGTATTGGCAAAGAAACTAGGAGAGTATTAAAGCATGCATGTCAATAGGAAATTAGGAACAGTACTTGTCAATAGCTCCTGGTAGAGTATCAAATGATGGACTGCTTGCAAATCCACTCTGTAAATATAATACAACATATAAAATAAAAGCAGCACATCAAAATGACATCGACAACATTACAAGTGCAACTACCAACACATGGTATAGAAAAGAAATAAGAAAATAAAAAAATAAAAATAAATAAAAAGAAAAGGAAAGACAAAACTAATACTAACTCTCTTTGTATCTGAATGCGGTCCAGGCAGCAGCTTCAAAATCTCTTCGATAGGACGCCTAATGTCTCAATTTGTCACAGTTAATAAAGATTAGTGCACATGTAAAGCCCATGCTGCCATTATGTATATAATTCAGACCTCAACAGAAAGATGCTACAATAACCCAAATAAAAGAATTTAGGGTAGGGTGATATTTGAACAAATAATGCTACAATAATTCTGACAAATAAGAATTGTACAGAAATTATATAAAAATCGTATTAAACATAAGAATTGTACAGTAAAATAAAAACGATAAAAGAAATAAATTTGCCCAATCCCCGTCGTGTCATGTCCGTGCGTTTCGTACTCGTGTCGGCTTGTTCCGTGCTTCACAACTTGTACGAAAGTTTTAGTGTAACCTATGGACATCCAAAAAACAGTTTTGCTGGCTCTAACTGTAGAAGTTACTCTAATGCTGTGTGGATCAATAGGACCTGAAACACGACCTTTCTTTGATTGGCTAAAAAAATTGACACTAGAAAAACATCTCGTACTAACAGAAAATACCGAGTTTCAGGTGTAATGGATATAACTGAAAAGAGACTTTGACAAGAGCAAGATATAGAAATCTGACTTGTGAACAGCAACCACAGTACAAAGATTAGCACTTTAAAAACTCTCCTCACCATCCAGATCGAACTGCATGTTGAACAAGGCGAATACTGAGAGGCGCATATCCAGAGAAGACATAGGCAATATCATTTGGGCTGTTGCATAAGTACATCAATCGAAAAGTTAGAAGCAAGAGAATATGAGTAGAACAAATAAACATACAGAATTAAGCAAATACAAATAAGAAACGGCCTGAAATTACACAACTCACATTATGTGGTACAGTTGCAATCCAAGACGTGACAGAGATGCGTAACAACATATATCAGGAAATATCTAATCAAAAAGGTCTATTATGCATATTTTAGTATTATGAGCACTGTAAGGCCTACCGGGACCGTATTTATTGCTCACTTGCTTCTATCTCGTTAATCTGAATTGTCATGAACCAGAATTTTGGTTCTCATTTCAACTGGTAGATTAATTAGAAGAAGTCAAGACAAGGGCTGCTGCTCCTCTGTCTTTATATGGACATCCTAGTATTTTGAAATGTTTCCTCCACAGCAACCAGATATAGACAGCTGCATGACCATCTAGTCATCTACCAGATATTCTAACCATATAAGTGTTGGTTTTAGGTTTCGAAAAACTTAAATTTGCAGCGGAAGACAAAGTTCAAAACTTTTAGTACTCAGAATCTACTTCTTATTGAATTTAGTGATGCATAGAAGCGAGAACATACCCTTTTAGTCTTAAACCCAATTCAGAAATTCTTCTCTTATGTCCAGCAGCTTTCTCCCAGCAAGTCTTCACTCTTACGTCTCCTTGAATGCTTCCGGAAAGGCTAGGGCTTGTGGGAATCCTAATAGAGAGATGAGGAAGGTCTAGAGCACTTGGAAATAGGTCTGGACTTTCTGGGAGAAGAAAAACGACATTCTATTCTTTTTATCTCGCAAGTCCTCCTATTTATAAGTTTTCCAACCGACCTAAGTTGCAATCGATTGGATGGGATCCAATCGATTGGACCCAATCGATTGAACCCATCCAATCAATTAGTTCACCTCTTCATGCCTTTCCAAGTATTCTTATGGAGCTAAGAATGGGACCTCCTAGGTTCTTAATTATCGGCTCAGATCAGTTGTTAATCCCTCCTAGATTAAACTCATTAATCAAAGGATTAACTAACTGATCAGTTAACGTTAATACCACTAAATAACGATAACTGCACTCCAATGCATAAGAACATATCTGAAGCGATAACTAGACTTGTAAGTTGATGCTAATGTCCCTCTACCTTCAACATTCGTATTCACATTCAGGTAGTCGGATAACCAGTACTATTAACCTGAACTGTGAATACATCATTCATTCCTTGAGTCTCATTCACCTCTCATGATTACCAAACATGTTGATAACTACATATCAACAAGACTGCAGTTCTCAGTAATCAACTTGGTGAATTCTCAAGGGAATGCTTACTCTTTTACAGAGGGTAGATTCTATCTTGACAATATACGTACACAACATCATGAAATATGATTACCCAAGATACCCAAGCATTGATCTTGAAGACCTCACTGATTGATAAGTCAAAGTAACCATACACATGACTTGTGTTAGTAATCGTCTCAAGATTAAGAACATGTATCGTATACAAGTTATGAGTTCCTATTAACTGTTGACAGTGATTATTGTCAATAGGAAACCTCATGGTCCGTCAATGCACTTAAAGCATCAGCATATAAACTAAGAGTCACAAACTATAGTGAGTGAGATACATCACTCCATCATATGGTAGTTAATCATGCTACAGTTTAAACCTGAAGAGATATCCAATCTCATCATCCACTGCAACAATTCTAAACATCGAGGAATAGTAATTCGTATATCCTTTGTATGCATCTCATACATACAAACGATTACTTACAACAACGTTTAAGGATTACAAACAATTACACATTCATATCATGAAACATACATTCCAAAATGTAAACCGATATCCATAAATATAAATGTCATAAAGTCAAATGCATAAAGTAATAGGTTTGAGGGCACAATCCCAACAAGAGGTTGGATTCCTCCTCACCGTATACAAGCTCAATTGTGCCATACGGCATGCTCCTTGTCAGCCTCACTTTGCTGGCTGGGCTGGTTGAAGTTGCGATAGGCAGTCTTCTTCTGTTAAAACCTTTGTTGGAGGAAATGCATAGCAAAAACCATAATATTGTTGTGCTCTCTAGTGTGGAAGATGAGCATATAGCTATGACTCATACTGTGTCATAGGTTTGTTTTAACCTTTGGGATCTTCTTGTTGATGTCTCTGCCCCTATTCAAAATGTCCTATGATAACCAAGCAAGTCTCTTTTTTGCTAATAATCATGTTCTCCACGAGCATGCCAAATATATGAAAGTTAATTGTCACTTTGTTTTAGACTTGATGAAGAAACATATTGTCACCTCTTTTGTTCGCTCGGATAATCAATTGGGTGATATTCTCACAAAGCCTTTAGTTCAAGATCCTTTTTCATTCGTATTCAAAGCTAGGCATGTTTGACCTTTATGCTCCAGCTTGAGGGTGGTCTTTTGCTTTTCTTCACACTCACACACATATTTATGTACGCGTGTGTGTTGCAAGGGCAAAACAAGTTAACTTACCCTAAACACTCATATATATGCACGTGTGTGTGCGTTTCAAGGGCAAGACAAGTAACTTTCCCTAAAACTCCTTTTAATTCTTCTCTCATCTCTGTTTCCTACATTTCTTCTTCTCTTGTTCAATCCCAATATCCATATAAATTTAGCTGAGTATATCTCTCCCCCAACATATTTCTAAAATTCTTATTCAATTTAAGCAATAAGAAGTTCAGGAAGAGCAATCAGCAAAAATCAGATAATTGCATTTTGTAGAAAAACATGCAGTAACATACCAAAATGAACATCTATTTACAAATAAAGGTCGTAGACAAAAGAATTCGCCCTAATTTTTAAACTTCATCTTTGCACGATATAACCGTTTGCATAATACCACGAAGAAAATTATGTAGCATGATCTTCTTTCCAATTTCTTCACTTTTATAATAATTTCATGCATCTGAATATTTGTTAGTTTTCATATCCATTACTCTCAAAGTCGGAGAAGGAATATTTATTTACTAAACCAGGGTTTCCACTGAAGGAGTCTCTCTTCTTCCATACTCTAAGACCATATATGTTTGCACAAGAGCTAAAAGACATAGAGGGACCTTAGAAGCACGAAGCGGAAGCGGGGGCGGGGGTGGGGAAGCGGAGATATCTAGAAGCTATGATGCACGGACACTCCAAAAATGGAGCCGCAGGGGCACTAAGTGCGCACTCAGTTTGGGTGCGGCAGGTGCGGCGGGTAGTTCTTCTGAGTTCTTCCTGAGTTCTTTAGGTGTTTTGGGTACAGCATGGCTGTAGATGGGTGCGCAAAGGGTGCAACTAGGACGTGTCGGGGTGCGGGAGGGACACTTTTGGGGGATGCGGCGGGGCAATTTTTTTTAAAAAAAAGTTTGAAAACAATTTTTTTATAAACTATGGGTCCAAAAAATAAATACTACAAACTTAAAAAGCCCTAAATAGACCATCCTAAGTTGCTATACACGTTAAAGCAACAAAAATGAAAAAACAAAAGAAAAGGGGAAGAAGAAAGAGGTGATCCTAAGCTGAGATCTCCAGCCTCCATGACCAGGTTCGTCGCTCTCTCTCTCTCTCTCGTTTCTCTCTCTCTCTCTCTCTCAGTCTCTCTCGTTTTTCTCGTTTCTCTCTCAGTATCTGTCGATCATCTCTCTCTCTCTCTCTCTCTCTCTCTCTCTCTCTCTCTCTTGTAGCGGCTGCTACTCTTATAAGAATAAGAAACCCTATATATATAACACTTGGCATTTATTATGAATAAACCCCTTAAGTTTTTACAATATTACAACCTAATTAAACTCTTTACTCTTTACTCTTTATTTTACTTCTTTGCAAATAACACCACACAACTTTTACTCTTTTCTTTTCTTTTCTTTTTTCAGATGTGATTTTTTTTTCCTTATGATTTTGTTCTTATTTTCTTCCATAACATTGTTTTTTGTAGAATAGTAATTTATGTGTTGCTTAGTTGCGTATGTAACCTTTATGTTTATGAGTTTGTTGCTCGTTTGTTGTTGTTATTAGGTGTTAATCAAAAATAAATAAACAAATAAATTTGAAAACAAGTGTGTAGTGCTAGAATTGTTCATATATAGAAACATATAAAAATATATTTTTAATATTTTATATAAGTACCCCGCCACACCAGCTCTCATGATTTTGGGAAAATTGACGAACCCCCCGCACCCGCATCCATGCTTCATAGTCTAGAAGAGTCTGTAGTTTGGGGCACAGCTAGGAAGCGTCTACAATAATTAATATAAAAATACTATTTTTAATATATAGCAATAAAAAACTCTTAAGAGTTGTATATTGTAAAATTATAATTGTGTTAAGGTTGAGTTAAAATTATAAGTGAATGTGGGGACTAAATAATAAATGCAAACTCCTTATAGGTAATAATAATAAAAATAAATAAAATAAATAAATAAAACCTTAGTGGATTGGTGGTCAAAAGTCACTTTACCTTCTATTATATTGTAAAGAAAGAAAAAAAGCATTTATGGTCGTTACCAGCTTTTGTAGACATTTTATATTATAAATATAATAAAGTATGTATTATATTATATATATATATATATTGATGGATATGGAGATTGATATGGAACCGTTGATATGTTTATGTTATTATTTTTAAAAACAGTCCTGTAACTTACGTAAGTCGGGAAAAAAGAGACCACTGACATGAAAAAAGGTTAAAAAAGAAAAGAGTACTCGAAAAGAAAGAGTGCACCTTATTAAACCCAGAAGCTAGGGTTAAGTTAACCGTGGTCTGTTTAGAAAAAAAAAAAGAATAAACTGTGGTCTCTCTCTCTCTCTCTCTCCTCTTAGAAAAAAAAATGGATCTATCTCTATTCTCTCTTCCACAACATCCATGGCGATAGATCTCGCCTCTGACACTTGTGACTGATATAAGGTTGTGTCTTCTCTCTTCTTCTTTCTCTTTCTAGTCTTCTTCTTCTTCTTCTTCTTCTTCTTCTTCACTTGGGTGGAAACGAATCTTCAGGTTCAAAATCGCGAATCTCCGGTGATAGGAATGCGGTTCTTAGATTATTCTCATTAAGAACCACGGAACCGCAATTTTTGGTGAGATTCGAAAGCTATATAGGCGATTCCTGCTTCTAAGAGAGGGACTCCCACAATTTAACTGATGTATGCACTCGGTGGTGATTTGCATACATCCGGGGTTTACACTGCAAGGCCGGGTCAAGTGGCCAGGCCTTGGAGGGGTTCCTGCTCACAAGACAAGAGAGAGAGAGAGAGAGAGAGAGAGAGAGAGAGAAAGAGAGAGAGAGAGAGAGAGAGAGAGAGAGGGAGAGAGAGACACAGAGAGAGAGAGATAGATAGATAGAGAGAGAGAGAGAGTAACACAGAATCAAATGCACATTTTTCAGATCGGAACTCTTTTTAGGAACTGTAACTTAATTTCAGTAGTTTGCATCATAAAATCAGGAAAACAGTTGGCGAGAGGAATCCAAAAATTTTTTACTTAATCATGGTTGCAAAATCCAACAACCTGTCATCCATTGATAATCCACCACCTCTATAATCATGCAACCAACAAGAATCCGACTGACAGAAAGGCCAAATACTCCTTTGAAACTGTTATTCTCCTGTTTGTGAGGGAATACAGATTAAAAACAGCATAACAGCAGCCTACTTTACTTTTTCTTAAGGAAGTTTTATATCAAGAAAAGAGAGATAGCTAGGAATCCCTGTTGTATATTGAGTAACCTAAGACCGTACAACCTAAATGCTAGGATCACCCAGTATGCTTTAGAACCTAAGAGAGCAACTTAACTATTCTTTTTTATATATAAAAAATAAAATAAAATAAAATAAAAAAGCATAAGTGCATCAGATGATTAAAATGATTAAGAAGATCAATACTTGGCAGTATCAGTATCATCAACTACAAGTTGCAAAGCACGTTTCACTGTTAACCAGTTGCTTTTGGACTCCTGCAAGAGACAGCAAAGTGGTATAATTCACAAGCTCAACAAAACTGCACTTCATTATCAACAGAGTTGTCCAAGAAAAATGAGGAAATGCCAAATATGATGAGCAGAAGAACCTAAACCTGTTTTCTAAGCAACCCAGCTTTCTCTAAATTATTCAGGGTAGCCATGTGCTCAAAACCATAGCTGTGTAGTAGCTCTCTCCTAAAGAAAGAGTGGAAAGCCATAAGAGAGAAGTTGCTGAAATAAATTTCCACAAATTGCAATTCCAAAACCATCATAATCCCAATTAAGCAGGGCCACACATGAAAGGAAGTTGATGTATAATGTGAATACTTTACTTGCCTCAAGTAGTCAAATTGTTTCTTGGGTAACCCTGAATTGGTAACAGAAAACAATATGAGAAGACGTAAGATAGTGACAAGAGGCTCCTGTTTATGGATCATTTCTTCAATGTATTCAAAGCATCTGCATTTACAAGTTGCATCAGTTCCACACTACAAAACATTGGTATGTGTCAAACATACTATTAGATAAAAATCTGAGAGGTTGTAAAAGTAAGAAAGAAAGAGACAGACATGAAAATGCACTGAAATTGATCTCTTACTGATGCGAATTATAATTACACTTTCTTAAAGTATAAAACCCCCACTAGAATCATCTAAAAGAAACAGAAACCGGTTCAATAGAGGAAAAAGGGACAAGCTTGTAACATATAGAGATATCAAATCTTATGCAAATTATATCGTAATTTTTTGAAGACCAAACCAACCATTGTAATCCCTTGAAGGGAAACCAGAGAACATAATCTCATCAAAAGTTAAATCACATTCAGATTAACAAATGTTGAGAAAATAATTAATAAAATAGCTTCCCAATCATAGACTA
This sequence comes from Hydrangea macrophylla, assembly GCA_033977485.1. NCBI lineage: Eukaryota > Viridiplantae > Streptophyta > Magnoliopsida > Cornales > Hydrangeaceae > Hydrangea > Hydrangea macrophylla. Next base: position 23,920,396 of record CM066982.1, read on the forward strand.
TATATATAATCACATAGCAGAACTCGTCCACAGCTCGGCATTGCAGTTTACATTAACAATTTTACATGTCCTAAAAGTCAGATATTTTCTTTTTCCCCACCTGCACTCAAGCTCAATCTGACTAATGCTCAACAGTTTAAAAACTATCATATCATTAGATGTACAAAGAAAGATTGAGATCAATCAAAAGAATATCAAGGCACACTGTTTGAACAATGTGTTCGACTTTCAATTAACGATGTATACATGGATGTATTTGTATAGATTTTGTTCGTGAAGTGTCAGAACGACTTGAATCTGTGAACGGTACTTTTGTACTTACAAATAAGTCCTGCTAGCAAATGAATAACAAATCTCGGGTGAAGGTAAATAGCATTTGTACACGTTGAAAGCAATGGTGTTGCTAGTAGTCGTTCACATTTAGAACACCATGGTAGAACCAAGCATTCAAGTCAGATCATCTTTTTGACAACTTGGAGTCCATACAAATTTCTCAAGAAGTATCAGAAAAATTTAGACAGAAGTTAAAATTTGGCTTACATGTCATAGCTCTGACCCTCCACAATTGTGTGTTCCATATCAAGTCGCCCCAGAAATGACGGTTTTGATGTAATTGTAGACAAATGCTGAGCAAGATTTATGTGCCTCTGGAGGAATAACACGTAGCAATATGCTATTCAAAATTTTGTTTCAACACCACCTAGACAAAGTTCATTGAAAACATGAAACAGGGACTTACAGTCATTTCTGGTAACGAGTTGAGCTTTTTTACAAAGTCCTTCAAATCAGACACTGACTGAGTCTGCATGCAATTAGATCGTCCAATTATCACAATTTTTTTTCTTCCCAAAAGCCATTTAGCTGTCCAAGGAAGTGTTTGGAAACACTCTCTCATAAAACTGAGATGTGATTCGAAATATAGTGTTTCTACTTTTGGAATAAATTTTCCAATATGAAGATACCCAGTGTATTAGGGTTTAGGTAACTATAGGTCAGTTTCATTAAGGGATTCCAGGTATTTGGTAGAGATCCAGTATCAGATATGAGAGGCAGAGAGCATTGGATGGTCAAGGTTGAACTCATGACTTACTGTGGTTGTAACCTCTGTGTAGTCCTGCTTCATGGATGTTGCTTTTTGTCGAAGAACCTGAAATAATACTAAAAACCGCCACTTAACGAAATGGGACTCCAAATATCAATGATAATTGTAAGACAATCAAGATAGAGAAATCTATAACAAACCAACTAAAGCCAAGTTCATTGAGACAAAAGTAGAGTACTGGCGCAAGAATTGATTAACCTGGACAACAACTTCAAAGTTGAGATCCCGTATCTCTTTGAACAGTTTGTCACTGGGATAAAGACAAAGCAATAGCAAATTAATATGCTAAACAAAGGAAAAAAGTGAAAGATAAACAATACATAGCATATATAAACAAAGCATCCACACTTCAAGAACTTCCCAACTGAACGTATTGTCGCCTTCCATTCATGATCTAAGAAGAGATTTATCAATTTTCTCTCTCACCAGTCACCACTAAATTTATTAGAAGTTAAGACACAGCTGAACATGAATTATAGAAATTGGCATTCACATAAGGAAGTAGCATTGAGTCATTTACTGAGAACAAAATGTACTTAGACTTGGCCCAATCCTAGCCACTAATATCCCACCATGGTTAGGTTAGTAACACTAAGAGCCATTTTAATCGAATTCAATAATGGGTTCAGGCGCACTTAAAGAAAATTAGATCCGAAAAATTCGAACAGATACAACATTACAACACTGAAACCCTGACAACCAATTGCATTTTTTATCCAAAAGAGTAATTTTACACCATCTATTTTGAAACCGTTATGCATATTCAACATAGATAAAATACAAGAAAATCAATTAAGATGGTTTGGACATGTAAAAATAAGACCAATAACTGCACCGATTAGGACTGTTGACATTATAATCCCACAACGAGAATTTAAAACCGTGCTACCTACTCAATATATAAGATCATGGGGCTACTCCACCCATTGCCAATTGGTTTTGGGTTGGATGCTCCAATTCAACATGGTATCAGAGCAGGTTATTGTCACGCCAGTTTGGCTGCATTTGCTCCACGTTATCCTATCTCAGTATTAGTAATCCACATGTTTGGCTCCCAATCATGCCACACGTGTGGAAGAATGTTGAGATTATACCACCCATTGCCAATTGGTTTTGGGTTGGATACTTCAATTCAATAAGGACAACAGATGGTATACAGCATACACATTGAAGGGTAACGCAAGGGGTTGGCAAAGACCAAAATTGAAATGAGTATAGGTGACAAAGAAAGACTTGATAATGTCTAGGTTGAGTGAGGCTAAGGTTGCTGACCAAGCAGAATGGAGAAAATGATTCATCTCAAAAAAAAAAAATAAAACAAAATAAAACCTTATTCTTTTAGATCAAAATTATGCCACGGTTCTTACCAACCAATCAATAGTCCGGATTTGTAGTTATTGACCAAACAAAAGCCTTATTCTTTTAGATCAAACCGAACCTTAGTAATTGGGGAGTGACCTTACTACATGAACCCTATAACCATGTCAAGTCACACACAAGTATATAATTGAAAATTTATTCTCAAGTAAAACTCAATGTTTAATGCTATGCGGGATATCATGTCAAAGGCAATGAAATCTTAGGTAAAAGGAAACTGATCACTCTTTCCCAAAAAAGATTTGAGAGAACTCCAGTATGCTTAGTTTTCCCTCCACAAAAGTAATTTAAGAGGTGAAGATTCTCCGACTTCTGTCACCTGGATATTGCATGAAGTGTGTAAGAGGGGAACCAACTACATTTTTTTGTCTTTAGGAGTGGACAGCTGGTGGACAGGGGTGGAGCCAGGAATATTGGTCAACGGGGGCCTAGGCTATATGGGGGTTCGGGGGCAGCGCCCCTGAGGCGATTTTTTTGGGGTCTATTTATACATTGGCAATTTTTTTAAGGTCTACTTGTATGTAATTGCGAATTTTTTTGGGATATGCTTATAATATGAGTCTATTTGGTGACACGTAAATATTGTATGGTGTCTTTCAAAATTTTAGGAGGGCCTATTTCTAAAACGCATAATATTCTCACACTAAAAGTGTAATTTTCAAAATTCCTTTTGAGTTGTATATACATGTATATCAATATATATGTAGTGGATGGCACTAAATTGGGCCTTGGATCCCTTTGGGAGACCTAAACATAAGTTGAGGGGGGCCTAAACATAAGTTGAGAGGGGCCTAAACGTAAAATACTAAAAATATTTAGGGTAGAATTTGAATTCTAAAAATCTAAGGGGGAGCCTGGGCCCCCCTGGTCCCATGCTGCCTCTGCCACTGCTGGTGGATACGATTCCCTGCTTGCTGATGTCATGACGGAGCCCAATCAAATGCAAGGATTATTCTTTTCTTTTTTGTTCTGCTTCCTTTAATTACTTTCACATCAAATTATTAAGAACTTAGCCTCATGGTGCCTAAACTACCTCGTGGAAATTGATGTAGCAGAAGCAAGTAGATCGTAGTTTCTGATCAAAAGACCAGCAGTATAAGGCTTTGATTCAGTTGAATCAAATCTGGAAAACTTGGGAGAAAACCAAAAAACTATAAAGAAAAAGGAAAATTGCAACAACTCAATTTTATTAGAGTAAACCTGCTCCAATAGTGGTGCAGTCATGGCCATTTATAGGCTGAACATAAAGTTAAAATTAGAATCCTAGAAGAAATAGGAATTCTGACAAGTAAAATTACTTCCACATCAAGAAAGGTAAAACATGATGCCCTAATATTAATCAAACTCTTCTAGAACAGCTATTAATTAATCCTAATAGACCCACAACTGAATAGAACTTAACAATATAACATACACTAAAATATTGAAGTGTAATTCTGGTCCAACTCAAGTTGACAAAGTTTGACCGAGTCAATTCAACCTGAAAATTCTGGCTAGATACAATTAGCATGACTTTCTTCCCTTTTTGCCTGTACTTTTTCTCTAGATACTCAAATGCAATATGCTATTCCTCTTCTATATGTTCTACATCAGGCCCCCATTCATTGAGAATCATCCCCGAGTTTGTTGAAGAAGAAGAAAAACCGTCCTCTAAAAAGTACGGATATCTACCCTTGACATTGAATTGTCGGGGAGAGGTGCATATCATAACCCAAATCTATCACATGCAGTTTCGTTAACGGTCTTCAAGATACGAAGGGGACCAATTTTCTTCATCTTGGTCTTGTTATATGTGCTGGCGGGGAAGCAATCTTTACTAAGTAAACTCTTGTAAGGCACATCCCATTCAAGTCCTTAAAACCCAAGTGTTAAGCAGAGGGGAACTAAAGCCTTGTAAACTGCTCAGAGGGGGCATAAATGGGCGATGTGGGACATTCCACCAGACCCCCTGGACCACGGCAGTCTGACACTCAGCACGCCGGAAGACAAGCCCAACCAAGCAGCCGAACACTCGGCACACCGGAAGACAAGCTCAACCAAGCTCTGACACCACTTGTAAGGCCCAGCCCATTCAACTCCTTAAAACCCAAGTGTTAAGGAGAGGGAAACTAAAGCCTTATAAATCGCACAGAGGGGGCATAAATGGGCGATGTAGAACATTCCAACATAAACCATGAGCAAATCTCCTACTTCATAGCTCTGGAGTCGCCCATTCTTATCGGCAGGAACTCAGTACTTAGCATTAGAAGCTATAAGGTTCTTTACATGTTCATAGACCTTATGATTGTTGTCAATCATGTCCTTAGCAGCCACGTCGGAGTTGGGGAGAGAAGGAAGTTGAACCAAATTCAATATATGACTAAGCACTTCAAAGTAGACTATTTGAATGGTGCATCCGTATATCTATTGCTGATAGAATTATAAGCGAACTCAACATGTGCAAGTGCCAAGTCCAATTGCCTTGGTTTATCACTAGACAGGTACGGAATCAGTCGATGAGAATGCAGTAAACAACTTCCGTTAGCTCATCTGTTTGAGGATGTGAGGTGCTTGAAAACTTATGTTCAGATTTCAGCCTAGCCCATAAAGTCTTCCAAAACCAACTCAAACACTTACGGTCGCGATCCGAAGTGATGGTCATGGAAATGCCACGTAGACGTAAGACCTCATGAAAGAATGGCTATATATTCACAACATCATGAGTCTTGTGGCAAGAGGTAAAGTGTGTTGTCTTATAAAAGTGATTAACAACGAAGGCGAAGTCATTGCCTTGCTGCATTCGAGATTAATCCAATGCAGGGACAAGTAAAGGTTTATATAGACCAGTGTTTTGTACTTGTCCTTTCCTTTTTTTGGTGGCATATGAGGTAGTGGCGGACAAAATCTTCAACATCTCTTAAGGGACTTCCAAATTTATCGATCCTCCACAAGTGCAATGGACTTGTGTTGTCCGAAGTGTCCCGAATTTGGGATCATCTCCATAAAGCACTTTCGTAAAATCAAACCCATAAAAATGCTATTAATTGTAGTAACTAACTTATCCCTAGATTTTGAAGTCAAAAAGGGGAGCAACTTAGTGTACAACAACTTTCCCTTGATTTTGAAGCAGAAAGGGGAGCGACTTAGTGAACAACAACTTTATTGCTGAGGCCAGTTTCTTGTTGGACTGCGAGATAGAACTCTTGAAGTAGGGTGATCCAACTAGAATGCATTCAGGTGGCTGGACTTTGATTTTGGATGAACTTGAGTGATTGGTGTTGAAAAGGGAGTGACTTAGGGTGTGTTTGATAACCCAATTAAGTGATGAAAATGAAAACTTTCAGCACTGATTTTATTTCAGTGTGTTTGATAACCTATCACTTAATTGAAAAGGCAACCAAAAAACCACTGAAAACTTTAAGTGAAAAATTTCTACTGAAAATAATCACCGAATGCAATATATTTCAGTACTTGAAAAATTATTTTTAGTTCTGTAAATTCAATCGCTTAAAATTTTCAGGACTTAAAATTCAGCACTTAATTTTCAGTACTTAATTTTCAGTTTTATCAAACGCACCATTAGTGCACCAACAACTTAATTGTTGAGCCAGATTCGTGTTGGATTGCGAATTCTTGAAGTAGGATGATCCAACTAGAATGGATTGCGAGTTTGAATTCTTGAAGTAGGATGATCCAACTAGAATGGATTGCGAGTTTGAATTCTTGAAGTAGGATGATCCAACTAGAATGCATGCGGCTGGCTGGACTTTGATTTTGGATGAACTTGAGTGCTTGATGGTCAAATAGAGCACAAATTCTTTTTGGATGACGTAGTGACACCACTCTCAAAGTGCTCGTACCACGGCATAGAACTTTTGTTCATAAGTGCTCCATTTTTCCTTGCTTCAATGAGCAGTTCAATCAATTTTCATTGTGACAAAACAACACACCAACACCATTGATAGAGCATCACAATGTACTTGAGAACGTTTAGAGAAGCTAGTAAGTGCTAGAAATGGAAGTGGATATGAGTTTGGCTTTCAACAAGTGCAATTCAAACCTACTTCAATTCGGGTTTGATTATCCACCCAGAGTTGACCGTGTTGGACCAGAACTAGAATTCAATCTTTATGTCTATTTTATGGTTTATTTTAATTGTTGGTTACTAGATGTTATTTATGACCATTTCCTAAGAGCTTGGTTAATATTTGGACCTCCTATTTCAGCTTCTTGATGAGGAAATAAATTTAATAAGTTAAGATTCATATTTCTTCGAATGATTTTTATTTTAGCTTTATGTTCAGCCTGTAAAAGTCCTTGACTGCACTACACCATTATTGGAGCAGATTTCCTCTAATAAAACTGAATTACAGCAATTTGCCTTCTAAAGTTCTTTACAGTTTTCTAGTTTTTTGGTTTTCTCTGAAGTTATCCAGCTTTTGATTCAATTGAATCAAAGCCTTATCCTGGTGGTCGTTTCATAGAAATCTCAATCTACTCACTTCCGCTACGTCAGAAATCCACCTAAAAAGACAACTTTGTAGAGAGACTCTTTATCACATCTGTTAGAGTATAAGGGCATTCTTGTAATTATTTGTCTCACACATTTATATAAATATGTGTTGGCTCTAACCATTCTAGGTTAAGCCTTCTTTCTCTCAACCTTTCAGAGCCACCCGAATAGGGTTCACTACGCCACAAACCACCACACACCACCAGTCTACACCACCACCCTCCCATCGCACATCACCATCATCCCAATCCTCCCAGCCGCAAAACCTGTGACCTTCAACCAACCAGCCGAAGCCCTACCTTGCCCTTGCCGAGCCACACCAACACCAGCTGAAGCCCTACCTCACCCCTATGACCTAGCTCTACCATCACTCAAAACCAGTTGAATGGATTCGAATATAAAGTTTAGTAAAGATGATGATGAAGATTTTCTTGATACTGAATGGTATAGAAGACTTGAGGGTAAGTTGATTTATTTGACCACACAACCAGACATCACTTTTTTTGTAGGAGTTGTTAGACAGTTATGCAGAGTACCAAGCAACAACATTGGAAAGCAGTGTGTCGTATATTAAGGTATTTGAAAGGTGCTCCTGGTAAGGGTTTAGTGTTGAATCCTTCTCTTATAAGGCCCAGCCCATTCAACTCCTTAAAACCCAGGTGTTAAGAAGAGGGGAACTAAGGCCTTATAAACCGCACAGGCAACAACTCATATAAGTGATGTGGGACGACAACACGCCCCCGCACGTGTAGCAAAGGCACAGGTGGATTACGGAAATAGGGGACAAACAAGGCGCTGATACCACTTGTAAGACCCAGCACATTCAACTCCTTAAAACCCAGGTGTTAAGGAGAGGGGAACTAAAGCCTTATAAACCGCACTGGCAACAACACCTCTAAGCGATGTGGGATGACAACACCTTCGAATAACTTGGAGATAGTAGGGTTCTCAGATGCCAGTTGGGCTATAGATCATCTGGATAGGCGTTCACTGCCAAGCTTTTGCGTTTTTGTTGGTGGAAATCTGGTCAGCTGGAAGAGCAAAAAATCAAAATGTAGTTGCTACTTGCTAGATCTGATGCATATAAGTTGTTATGGCCCATGGGTGAAGGCTGTTTTGCAAGAGATGGGATTTTCAAGTGGTAAACCTATAAAGATTTATTGTGACAATCAAGCAGCCATGTACGTTGCTAGTAATCTATTGTTTCATGAGAGGACCAAGCATATTGAAGTTGAATGACATTTTATTATTATTAGAGATATGGTCATGAGGAAATGTTGAGATTGTCTCACATCGGGGACTTGTAACTTAGCTACTCAATATATAAGTTCAAGGCTACTCCACCCATTGCCAATTGGTTTTGGGTTGGATGCTCCAATTTAACTAGTATCAGAGCAGGTTATTGTTGGGCCCAAAAATTTCAAGTGTGCTGCACATCACCCTATCTCAGTAATCCACGTGTTTGGCTCTCAGTCATGCGGCTCATGCCACACGTGCAGGGGCGTGTTGAGATTGTCCCACATTGGGGACTTATAACTTAGCTACTCAATATATAAGATCAAGCGCTACTCCACCCATTGCCAATTGCTTTTGGGTTGGATGCTCCAATTTAACAGGAAACAAATTGTTACTTCTTTTGTTAGGTTAAATGCTCAGTTAGGAGACATTCTTAGTAAGGCCTTTCTATGATCTTTGTAACAAGCTAGGCACGATAGATATCTATACTCCAGCTTGAGGGGGAGTGTTAAAATATAAGGGCATTCTTGTAATTATTTGTCTCACATATCAATATAAATATGTGTTGGCTCTGACCATTCTAGGTTAAGCATTCACTTTCTCTCAACCTTCTCTCTTATCATCTCTCTTAACATCTTCAAGAGCTTATACAAGCATATGGCCAAATGACCTAAGAAGCACCGACACGGACACGCGACGGGGGCACGACACGGATACGCCAACACGGCATTTCTCAGAACAGCAGGATACGATACGTTGGGGACACGATTTTTAAAAAAAAAATTTTGAAAAATATTTTTACCATGTCTTATCAAATTTGGCATAAAAGCACATAAATCACAACAATACTATAAATTTATCAAAAACATCAAAGCAAATGAATAAATTCAAAAACATCTTCATTAATAAGGTAATAACATTCATCATCAAGTGTCAAAGCACATTGTCATTTGCTAACTACTAAGTAATGTATGCACTTGTCTCCCAAGTATGTCCATTTACATAAACCAAGAACCAAAAGATATTTGCTAACCACAAGTCCACTAGTATCTAGCCCAAAAAATATATTTGTGATCATGAACTAAGTTCCAAAAGATACCGGCTAATTACTAAATAGTAACTAGTAGTACTATATATGTCAGAAAAAGATGTCCATCCACTCATTCTTCAATTGCCTCATCACCATCATCAGTAAATATCGGGTTGTGTCATCGTCATTTTCGCTTACGATACTGATACGAGGGCCAAATCAGAGGATCGGTATCGGCTAATTACTAAATAGAAAATAGTAATACTATATATGTCCCAAAAATTTGTCCATCCACTCATTCTTCAATTGCCTCATCACCATCATCAGTAAATATCGGGTCGTGTCATCGTCGTATTCGCTTTCGATACTGATAGGAGGGCCAAAACAGAGTGTCGGTGCTCCATAGACCGTAGGTTACCCACCAATGGTATCAACATCAGCAAACTCTCATGACCTACTTGAGTATCCGACACGTCTCCAAAGAGTGTCGGACACGTGTCCAAAGAGTGTCGGCTCAAGAAAAGCTAACAAAAATTCCGACACGAAATTTTGAGTATCCGACACGTGTCCAAAGAGTGTCGGTTTCGGATACGTATCCGACACTGATACGTGGGGCAAAAGAGAGTGTTGGTGCTTCATAGCCAATGACAGAAAGAAACCTAACAACCGCCCATCAAAAGGTAACGCCAAAAGTTACACATAACAATTGGTTAGACCAAAATTTTACAAATATGTTGATGGTAAATTCAAGAAATTAAAAATTTACAAACATGTTAATGTAATTCTAGAAATTATATACAGAAGAAAAATAATAAGAATGCTAGCTTCTCATAGAGTAAAAGGACCAGCAGAGCAGCAATGAAAGAAAAATCAATAAAATACGATTCCAAGTGAAAACAGTACAATCAATGACATGGTTTACCTTGAATTAAGTGGAACCTTCATCTTTTTTCCCTCTTGTTGGACACCCATGATAGATGCATCTAGCTCCACAGAACCATTATTAACACGAAGAATCTGCATCACCCCTATTAGAGATGTCTTATAGCAAACCAATTAAAAAGTACCAACAACTTCTAACCATCAGATATATATCTTACATGGACTCTTGTAAATGGGTAGAAGTACCCATGTAGGTTACTCATACGCTGACATGTATACCAAATAGGTGTCTGCCACTTGTTTGGACATGTACACGAAGAACAAAAAAACAAAAACAAATCTAAGCCATACAAGTTGGGTAAAAACTTACCTAGGTATGTTATAACTACAGCGACCTCTCTCGCATTAATAAAAATTACACTGACCTCCCCTGTTATATTTTGTCCGTTGGCCGATGTAAGGAGAGTGACATTGCAACTTTGCCCTCTCTTTTTTCATTACAAAGTGTACTTTTGTATATCAAAGATAAAATAAATGAAAAGACTATATCATTTTTGGTCTCTCTTCCTCCCATCACTGCCACTTCCCTATCCTTTGCAGCTCCCCCAATTCCACCACTTACCTCCCTCACACTCTCACTCTAGCCTAGGAGCTGCAACAACCACTACAAAGGGATGGTTGGCAAAACTTTATTTTTAACCCTTCACTCTCCATCCACACCCTCCTCCACCTTTGGTTGCCACTCCCTTTAGTCTCCACCAAGGTTTAATGGCACCAATCACCATCGTAGATAAAAACAAACTTATAGTCACCATAGATTTATTCTTCCTTCTTTCGACCACTTCTGTTTATAAGCCAACACTGCCACCCATCATAAACCTTCAGTGTTCACCGTCACCAACACAATCTCAAGAAAGTGAAAAAAAAATGGCCATTGATAAGTTTTCTCTCACTAAACAACGTAAAGTTCACTTCTCCTAAGGAGGAAGAATGTAATGTCTAATAAGAGAGAACGCCCTTTTTTCCGGTCAAGAGAATCGTAGAAATGTTACCTGGAACGTGGTTCACCCCGGTGCGTGGTACGGGTTCGGGTGCGTGGTACATCACTTAGCTCGGTTCGGGGTACAAGGGGGTAGTCTCAGTTGGTTCACTTTTTTGGTTCGTGGTTCGCTTCGGTTCGAATTTTTGGTTCGATTAGTACTTGTGTAAATAATTATAGATAGATACATAGTACTAACTACTAAATCAATCCATGACGTCACATAATCATTTTTCAAACACAAAAAGAGTAAAGGAAAATAAGATGAAATTAAGTCTCAAATGCAATATCTTAGCTCTTAAAGAAAAACCAACAAGCAATATAAAAGTTAAGATTTTATTTATCTTCTTCATAGTTTCAATTTTATTTATCTTCTTCTCGTTTGGTTCATGAAATTTAGGATCTGGATCCCCTAGGAACCACGATCTGGATTGCAAGATCTCGGATCCCGGTAACCATGCCGTAGACATATACATATTTCTTTTTTGCCTTTTAACTAAAAGAAATAATGCATTTGGGAAAAAAAATCAAATAGAAAAACTATATTAATCATCAAGAGAGGGAATATTCAGAATGACGACATTTGAAAAGTAGTGATGGTTTTAGCATTGGAGAAGATCAAGTGGAAATGGTGGTGTTCAAATGAAAAAGTTGAGTGCAAAAATACTTGATATGGTAAATTGGTGGTTAATTGATGGTGGTTGGCCTCCACGCTGCCGCAACTGCCATGGCTATCACCGGTACCTCACACCAAGAGAATTCACCCACCCTCACAGACTCCTTAGTCCTTACCCTTCCACTACCTCTGATTACAATTAAGCAAAAAACTATGGAGCCCACGAACAAACCTTCGTTGAGCCTCGTGTTTTCCGACAATGTACCACCAAAACCTTTTTCCCTCCCTTTTACTTCTTGTTCATCATGCCTAAGAACTCAGGTCAGAGGAGGTTCTTAATATTGCAGAGAAGAGGGTCAAGGAAGAAAGAGTGGTCGTCAGTGGCGGAGGTGGTTGTTCTCTCCCTAACTTACCCTATATGTCTATACAGGTATATAGGTCTGTGTATAATGGGTGCATATTTGTGCATGTTTATGTCAGTTTAAAAAAATTCTTTTAAAAAAGCGGTATTTTGTATATAACATTGTTTCCACTCAAAAATATCTTTTCCAGTTGACTATTGGCTAACGGAATGGATGCAAGTGTTACAATTGTGCATACCTCATCAGAGTTCAGTGTAATTCATCCTAATTTTATATTAAAGTCTCGGATATGTTCCTTGTGTTACAAAGTAGCTCCAGGTAAAGACGCACATACTTAACTTTTTTGTTGCTTTACTTTAGAAATAAATACACTAATTCAAAAATATAGACCTATGGTTGTGTCATGTATCCATGGGTTACCGAATTTGGGAAATCCGATGCTAGAGAATACCTGAACTGACGAATATACCGGAGTCTATGACATAGATTTATATAAGCTTATAGAGAGGTGAAAATATTTGGGAAATCCGATGCTAGAGAATACCTGAACTGACGAATATACCGGAGTCTATGACATAGATTTATATAAGCTTATAGAGAGGTGAAAATATTTCTCTCTTTAACACTCAGGAGAGTACTGGGACAACTCTATAAATAATTCAACTTTAAGACGGGGATTTTCCGATGCTAATACCTTGATCAAGTCAACAGTTTGTTGCAAAATGCTTCCAAATGTTATTATATGAAGTGGAATAGATAAGACACTGAAAACAGATACAAACTTATGTGAAAACAATAATTCTTATCAAGCTGATGCAACTAATAGAAGAACAACCAAAAGATGAGTTGTATGGTCCTCACAAGCATCCATAGTTCACTGGGTAAATTACTTAAACTGACACCCTCTTTGTTCCAGTCTCAATTCTCTAGTCTCATCCTTTATATTATACATTTAGGGGTACAAGCAAACTGACTGGACCGACCAAACCGATCGGTTCAGTTCGGTTGGTTTTCAGGATTTTCTTTCAGTGTAAAAACCGAACCGACAAAATACACTAAACCGAACCGAAACAGAAACCGATCGATTTGCTTGAAAATCACACCGAACCGAACCGTTTTCACCCCTATATATATATATATATATACATCATACATTGAAAACTTTAAGAGACGAATAAGTTTTAGTCAGAATTGTGCATGCTCTTACCTCATCCAACAGCCCTTCGTATGTTAATTGGGAACACATAGGAGTAACCATGTCAACCTGCATTCATGTTAAGACAAGCAATTGATATCGTCATGCAGGGGCAGATCTACTTGTAACGCTTGGGGGCTCAAGTGCACCCCAGATTTTTTAAAAATTGTAGATTTGCACTAAAAAAATATTTTACAGTTAACCCCCCCCGGAAAATTATAAAGCCACCTGATATTATAAATTTGTCATATTAAGCCCCCTCTCTCTTATGTTTTTGTGCTAATTATATAAAAGCCCCTCCCTCTTATGTTTTTGTGATGATTTTTATAGCATTAGCTTATATCATCTACACAAAATATAAATAACTAGGTCCCAAAAAAATTTTGGCCCCATACACTAGCCTTTATCAAGTCCCCCCTGGATTGATTTTCTAGATCCGCCCGTCTTCATGACAGTCTTGTAATCAAATGGTGCAGTAAAATCACAAGAACAATGATTCTCCAGCACTCAAACATGCATAAGAACAAAATATCAACAATGATGATTACATACATAACAAATATGGCAAGAATAAGATGGAGGGCATTTACTTGATCAACCCAGAAATCGCAAGCTGCACAAGACTGAAATGGATGGACAATGCTGGAAAAGCTAGGTTGGGCTAATTTGCAAACTAATACAAAGTGGCTAAAGATACTAACGAATTTAAATGTCGAGGCATATAGGAGATGAGGAGAGAACAAAAGAAAGTCCTAGATAATCAAACTTAGGGTTGCTTCTATGATCAACGTAAAAAGACTTAGTTAATCAATGTGAATTGACATGTCAAATTCTAGTTCTGAAATTTGCATTTAATTTAGTCGGTTGAGTTCCATCAAGGTGGAGGGAAAATGTTGCTTGCACTTAATTGAATTTTTTGTAAGGTTGTAAGTAAACCACAACTACTTAACCTGTGAAGACCTATAAAATGAAAAAAGAAAAACTTGGAAAATAAAAGGAAGGCAATTCTAAAACATGTAAGCAAAGGCAAGCAGAACCCCGGCAAACATGAGTAATTGAACATCTACAGTTATATCATGATTTACCAAAAACTCAACCAAACAAGCAGGTACGGACTCCAGAGAGAAATTGGATGATATAAAGATGAAAAATGGGAACTTCGTTGCCAAATGTAAATGTCATCAATCATCACTTAAAAGTTGGAAGCTTTTTTTCTCCCCTTTTCTTTTGGTAAGAATTATTGGGACCCTTTATATGTTACACTTCCTTCAGGGATATATTCTTTTAGACGTCACACCTGCTTTCCAGGATTTAAGATCTTATTAACGTACATTCCATTATTGCAAAAACCAAACCATATTTTTTTTCAAACATACAGGCAAAGTAGTTAATAACGAATGCAATTTGTGTGACATACTAGTACTGTAAGAACTATTGAGATAGTAGAAGCCTTATGCTATTAAGGACAAGATTCTACTTCTCCTTTTATTGCGAATATAGTGAAGAATGTAGGGTTTCAGTATGTACTAAGTTTGGCTTCCCTAAGTTAATAGAAACAATCTCTCATCTCCTTCTTTTCTCTCTTCCCGACCTTACATACTGCAATTTATTTCACACCATCTAGAAGTATGGTGCAAGTTTCTTATATTGATGAAAGAAACTAATACCTCTCTATCAAGGAGAATGAGCGTATTTATCTCGGGCACACCCATCTGAAGTAAGAAAGAATTTGTTATTGTGCTATTATAAAGTATGTTAATAATGAAACACAGATTTTTCAAAGCATGTAAGACAAAGATTTAGATAATGTACAATTACATCAGAAGTGCTAACAGGCTCTTCTGCTTGCATGCGATTCAGGATGTCAGCAACCCGTACTGATGCTTTACCTTTGGCCCTAACATTTGGTATTACTCCAAAAGAAAACTGTATTTCATAAAACCAACAAACAACTCTTAAGAGCAATGGATACAATTTAAGTGTGTGAAATCATGGTGGGAACACAGAGATGCTTTAGAATTCATTATTCTGAGAATCTGAGATACCATCACCATGTCTACCTCTCTATGAAAATAGTTTCTACATATAAAATCATCTTTATTTGGGTTAACTATATTAAAAAAGTAAACAAATCATATGACCTCAAGCTTATGAATGGCTTTTGCTATATGCCAGAGAGAGCTCGTATCGCCATCAACTAAGCATTCCTAGAAAGCATAAATGATCGATATTAAATACTATAAGCTCACAGAAATATAATGTTAGGTAAATGTAAATCTGGAAGGAAAGAGAAAATCAAGCTTTACTTTATTGGCCAGGTCAAGTTCAAATGATAGTACATCCTCATCCAAAGGAACCATGTATAATTGGTACTCTCCTATAGTTGTCAAGTGATGAACCTTTTCCTCCTCAAGAATCTGCGATTTGAAAAAAAAAAAAAAAAAAAAAACGAAAACGAAAACATACACAGGGTGTAGGCAATTGATATTGGAGTTATCATCATATTACTGGAGCAGTGTAAGTATCGACTTTCTTTAAAAAAACATAAAATAAAAATAAAAAAATAAAAAAGCAAGCTTTCATACAGTTGGTATAGTGTATACCGTATATGTAAAGTTCCATCATTAATTGTAACTGCCAT
Source organism: Hydrangea macrophylla (assembly GCA_033977485.1). Taxonomy (NCBI): domain Eukaryota; kingdom Viridiplantae; phylum Streptophyta; class Magnoliopsida; order Cornales; family Hydrangeaceae; genus Hydrangea; species Hydrangea macrophylla. The sequence continues at coordinate 23,936,368 of CM066982.1, forward strand.
TGTGATGAGTGATCAAAGACCAAAAAAATATTACCTTTTCACATGCGACTGCACGACGAGGAACAAAATAAACAAAATATTCTCTTTGAAGCCCTTTTGAAACATCAGTGTGAATATGAGAGCATATTAACCTCATCAAATCAAGCTGAGTTCGAACAAGGTAAACCACTTTGGTGCAATCTGACTGAATTGGGTCCTCATTAAGATAACGTAATTCAGCCCCATGCTCCTGCTTGTAATCAACACTTGCCTCACAAAATTAGCATTTAAAGATCATAGTCAAAATGTCAAATGGAACTTCATGCTCCTAGTTATCCATTCCAAACATCTATATATATATATACATATACACACACATTTATACATGTATAATATAATAATACCCACACACTAAATCTCATTTTCTTACATTCACTAAATTCCCATTTCCTAAAACCCAAGAAAACGAAACAAAACATAGGGAAAGTGTACTATGTTTTCATGATCTTAAAACAGAAGAAAAAATTCATACCAGAAGTTTTCGTTTATTCACAAACTTAGAACGAAAAAAAAAAACCACCAAAAAGTGAAAAAGAAGCAACAAAAGATTAGAAGAAAACAAGTAGAAAGAGGAGAATTTTGCCTTGAGAAGTGAGGTTTGAATGATTAGTGAGAGAGATCCTCCGAGCTTAGGGTCGATAAACAAACACTTCTTTCCTCGAATCTGTGAATGAATGAATGAATTCCTTCAAATTTATATACATACAATTGGAGCTTTTTTGGGTCAAAAAAATAAATAATTTAATTTTTTAGAGAGTTGGAATTTGGATTGAACTTACACTCTTGAGAATAGTTATGAGCTCCTTCTGAGACTGATCTCTAATTTTTGAACAGAGAATTATAAAAAAAATGAGAAACTATAATAATAATCAAAACCTATGAATGAATGAATGGTGAATGATCGAGAACATACATACCGTAAAGATGTGAGATTGAGAGGGGCATTGTCCAAATTGGGAATCTGAGCCATTCTCTCTCTCTCTCTCTCTCTCTCTCTCTCTCTCTCTCACACACACACACAGAATACGAAGAACTGTTGAATGAAGACGATGATGGATGCAATGCAAGGCAGTATTGCAGAGTATGATTGAAGGCTCTCCAGTGGGCCTGCAGGTCTGATCATTGTGGGCTTACAATGAGAATCCTAAATTTGTAAAATCCACATCCCCTCAAATCTAAGTGGATCTGCCTTGGGTCCAGGTCCAGGCCGGTCCATTGACAGACCCAAATTTTCTGCAAACAGTTTAACCAGGCCCGCCTTGCTCTCTTTCTGAGAAATTATTCAGTGAATCCGTCACGCCACGTTAAAATACTGGCATAATGTGACGCCTCAATAAGATAGGTAAATGTGGCCGCTAAAATGAAGTGGCATGATAATACATCATGACCCCCTATTTTCGGGGCACATATTTCCCCACTTGTCAATATCTCTAAAGTTTAGTGGCCATATGTCCTCTTATTATTGGGGCGTCACATCACGTCAACATAATATGTGGCGTTCTTGTGTGCATCGTTGCTCTCTCTCTCTCTCTCTCTCTCTCTCTCTCTCTCTCTCCATGTGTGTGTGTGTGTCAACGTGTAAGTGTGTGTGTCAGTGTACGCGAGGTCGTTGGGAAATTCAAAAGAGGGGGATGTATCATGTATCAACAATGATACACCCACATCTCCAACCACATCCTTACTTTAAATGCATGTACCCTGTGTTGTGTAAGTGGTGCACAGAAAAGTGTGAAAAAATCAAACAATACAGGTGTAGACACCCAATTTTGACCACACTGATAGGATTTAGGGTGGACGTCTTGGAGGATTCAATGATGAAAAGTACCATGTGGAAGGTACTGGATTCCACACAATCGAAAGATCGAACTTCGGAACGTGACGTCAAGCTCAAAAAAGCCCTTTTTCCATGCATAAATCCCAATTTTGTTAAAATCATCTCTCAGAATTCATATTCACTCAGGGTTATATGAACGCGAAGTGTTCTAAATGCAGTATTCTAGGTATCAAGAGATTCAATTTTTAAAAAAAGTTCGAAATCGACGCACATTGAAAAACAATTTTGAAAGAAATGTCGTTTGATTTCAAAAAGACGACGAAAGTTTCGGAGGACTTCTGGACATCAATTGGACTTCAATTTTCATTTTAAAACCTCCTGAAATATTTTTATACTGAAATTCAACTCGACAGCTTTCCAACAGTACGTAAGCGGATGATTTCGGACACCAAAATGCATTTTTATGAAAATCTGGAAAAGCAGTGCACCTAATATTTTAAACAGAGCTTGAGGGAAACTAGGGGAGCTGAAAAAGCAGGTGGCGGGTCCCACCTAATCCGCTACCCACATGTTGTCCCTTCCATCGAGCTTTTCAAGTTCCAAACCCTTCTAGAAGCCTCCCACTATGAGGTAATTGCCTGAAAACTGCGTTTAGGCACCGAAATGGCCATTTTAACCCTTTTCTGCTCTTTGAAAATCTTGTTTTAACCCTGTAACTTAAAAGTAAAGTTTTCAAAACTCTATATATAGATCCATGGGAGATCATCTTGATGTACTTGGGAGATCTAGAGAGCACTTAGAGCTTAGGTCATATTGAAGAAGCTTTGAATATACTTGAAGATATACATTACTTTTAATTTAAGAAATTCTTTGAGAAAGAGAGAATTTTGAATTGAAGTTTTATAAATTAATCTTAGGCTAATTAGATCACAATTAGACATCAATTGCCTCCATTAACTTCCATGGGTGAATGCTTGAAGAGTTTGAAGAACACTTGAAGAAGAAGATCTTCAAATCAACTTTGATTGGATAATTGAGAATCCTCCAAGAGGTAGACATCAATATTCATCTCTAATTCCTACTTTTATATATAGATCTATAGAATTTGGATCTAGTTTAGTTTCATTTTGTTAGAACACTCATCTTCCTCTCTCTTGTTCTTCACACACTCACATGGCTAGATCCATATCCTCTTTGATTTTGTTGAATATTCATGATTAGAGATTGATTTTCACTTTAGTTTTCAATTTTGATTTCATTCTTCTATTTAATTTAGATCCATGCACACATGATTATACATATGTATCTATTTTGAATTTTATGATGGTTTGAAAGTATGATTTATGAGAAGGATGATTCCTATGTTCATACCTATCTCATGATTATTCCTATTACCTAGAATTCCTATTGAATTTCATCTTTAATAGGATATTTGTAAGTCCCTTTGATCCACGATCTAGAGTTCTTCATAGAACTTGAGGGATAAATTGATTGGGAATTATGTTAGTTAAGTTGATCTATGAGTTTGATCTCTCTAATAAACTTCAATCTTCACCTAAAATGTTTTTCTCACACTTTAAAATGAACTAGATAAAATTCAGTAAAATAGATTGGTATTGTCCAAAAGATTTGGTCCACCAGAACCCATAGTTTGATGGATTTCAAATTTTCTGGATAAACTTTGATGAATTAGCTTTCATTCGATCCGTTTTGAGAACCTCTAGGATCCATATGCTATTTTTAGAAATTGTTGAGAAATCGGTTGACAAATTTGAACATAGTCTCTTTGTATTTGAATTTCAGAAAATCTATAATAGTTATCGATATTCAGCTTTTTGGGGATGATTCCTAACTCATGTATCTATATGCCGGTGTAAAATCGTGAGCATACGATCAAGCTAAGATCATTTTCTAAGCGTTTGAAGTTGATATAACTATTCTGGAATTTTCTAGATTTAACTACAATTATGATCATGTATACAAAATGGTCATACCTTGATCACTCAACAACAATTGATGAATAAAACTTGGTTTAGAAATCATCTAGGATAATTCAATGAAAGATCAAAGCTTAGAATAACTTGATTAACATGATTCATGAACTTCTATTATACTTCTATTGTGTTTTGCATTCATTTGTCAAATGATATCAAACTTCCAGAATAACAGAGTCTGCTTAAAACAACTTTTCAGAAACCTTAAGGTCATGACATGTCTATGAGATTATTTTTTCATAAACTACAATGAAATAGCTTTCTTTTGACACCAAATAGAGCTTCACATGATTTTTGTTGAATTAATTATGATTTTTACAAGAGCAGTGGACAATCCTGGTCCACTGTTCCCAAAACTCTTATTTCTCAAACTTAAAAAATGGTAAAGAGGTTCTACTTTTTGGAGGAGTTCCCTAAGACATGTATCTAACTTTCTGTAAAAGGGTTTTAACCCAGCTCATGTTTAAAACCACTTTTGATAGGATTCATTAGAGGTTGTTGAATCTGGAAATTTGATTGATGACATCTTCTACTTGTCTTTCATGCATATCATTTGTTTGCTTGTGTTTTTGCAATGCTTGAGTATTTCTTGGTGTCTTAGTGCAGAGAATTGAATGTCGTGGATCCGAACTTCGATTTGTGGGTTTACCTTGTCTACATGTGGCTTAGTGCCCATGTATCGTGTACTATCTCTATCCTTTCTCTTAAAATTTTTCTAGGTTTACAACTTTATTTTCAACAACACAATTCCTTTAGGATAGTCTTCGTTTATATGCTTATATGTTAGAGACGTCTTATCTAGGATTGTTGCATGATTGCATTACACGTTTCCTTTCTTTTGCTTTTTGCAACTTCACTTGAGTCAACTCAATGTAAGTCTTCTCATTCCCTTTTGCATATCATGACATATTTCCTTTACTTGCGTCGGGCGGGACTAACCACTGTGAGTATATCTCTCTTGTATTGCATGTGCATTCGACTTCTACTTGATTTAATCTCTTGACATGATTTTCCTTAGATGTTCCCTTTTGACATGTATATATATATATATATATTATGTTTGAGGAAACAACATTAATTATGAATTAAGAACAAGAATATTTAAATCAAGGCCTACCGGTCGGTAGGGCGAGAAGGGGGTACTTTAGTCCTGCTTGGGCTCCTTCTCCTCTCGTACCAAGACCCCCGAACCTAGTTTTTGGTAATTAAGGGCGATAACCTTATTCAATTTTGGGCGAGTCAAATTTGGATTTCCTAATTCCCGATAAAAATTAGGTGCCGACTCTTTGTCTCAAGGATCGCGTGATGAAGTCCTAATTTTCCCTGAAGTGTGCTCCTTGGGATCCGTCCCGGGACATTATCGAGGAAGAACGTCAGGACCCTTCTCAACACGCATCCGCATGTCCACAATAGGGTACATGCATTTAAAGCATAGGATGTGGTTGGATGTGTGGTTGGAGATGTGAGTGTATCACTATTGACCATGTATTCATATAGGTTTTTTTATTTCATTTGGTCAAAAAACTAATCCTGGGTTAAGTCACTTAATTAAGTATTTGGTTATATACTAATTAAGTTTTTAATTTGGGTTGGTTATTACTCTTAATTAAATGTCTATAACAATTAAAATATAAAATATCAAATGCATTATGATACGCCCGAAATGTTGGTCTGTGCCCTCAAACCATTACTTTATGTATGAGACATTGACATTTTAATATATGGGTATCAGCTTTACATTTCATTATGTATATTTCTTTCATAAGATGATTGTTAATCCTTACATATCAGAGTAAGTAATTCGTGTGTGTATGAGATACATACAAGTGAGATACGAATTACTATTCTTTGATACTTATAACTTGTCACAGTGGATGATAAGACTGGATATCTCATCAGGTTTACACTGTAGCATGATTAACTACCATTGGATGAAGTGATTAATCTTAATTACTAGAGTGTAACTCTTAGTTAATATGCTAGTGTTTATAGTGCATTGACGGACCTGATCATGAGTTTTACTATTGACACTCAAGACTGTCAAACAGTTGATAGGAACTCATAACTTGTATAAGGTACGTATTCCCAATCTTGAGACGATTATGAACACAGACTATAGATATGGCTACTTTGACTTACCAATCAATGAGGTCTATAAAAGATCAACACTTGGATATCTTAGGTATGACATGTTCATAGGGTTGTGAATATATATTGTCAATATTGAATCTACCCTCTGATTCAGAGTAAGCATTCCCTTGAGAATGTCACCAAGTTTGGTAATCATGAGAGGTGAATGGGACTCAAGGAATACAAAAAGTGATCATGATTCAAGTTGACAATAATCAATTTGTTAGGGATGTATACTAAAAGTCATGCTTTATGTAGTTAATTTATTATTTTAATAAAATCAGTTATTCCATTTTTATGAGAATCTGTGTGGGCAATGTTTGTATTATATTATTTAGGGTAAATTACACAAACCTCCCCTGAGGTTTGCCTTAATTACACGGACCTCCCCTCTTGTTTCAAAAATTACACAGATCTCCCTCGAGGTTTGAATTAGGTAACAAAACGCCCCCTCTCCTAATGGTCCATTAGTTTTTTTACATTAGCCTCCCCTGAAAATTACAATTAGCCCCCCTAATATTATAAAATTGTCATACTAAAGCCCCCTTTCTCTTATATTTTTGTGCTAATTATAAAATCCCTCATCCCTCCTATGTTTTTGGGTTAGTTTTTTTAGCATTAATTTATATCTACACAAAATATACACAAAACATATATAAATAGGTCCAAATTTTTTTTCCCCCGAACAAACCTCTATCAAGCCTCCCCTGTATTAATTTTCTAGATCCGCCCCTGTCCCTATGCTTCAAAAGTGGACACTTAACCCCCTGTGATTGTGGACTAAAATAGAACTGTTATGATTTCACTCAAAGAGCGTTAACCCCAAAATTAACATCACAAATGGATTAAGTGTTTATATTTTTAACCAATTTTAGAATTTTTGTCAGTTTTGAGTGAAATCATAACAATTCCATTTTAGTCCACAATCACAGGGGGTTAAGTATCCACTTTTTAAGCATAGGGACAGGGGCGGATCTAGAAAATTAATACAGGGGGGCTTGATAGAGGTTTGTTTGGGGGAAAAAAAATTCTATTTATATATGTTTTGTGTATATTTTGTGTAGATATAAATTAATGTTAAAAAAATTAACCCAAAAACATAGGAGGGAGGAGGGATTTTATAATTAGCACAAAAATATAAGAGAAATGGGGCTTTAGTATGACAATTTTATAATATTAGGGGGGCTAATTGTAATTTTTAGGGGAGGCTAATGTAAAAAAAACTAAAAGACCATTAGGGGGGGGGGGGGGGGGGGGGGGGGGGGGGGCGTTTTGTTACCTAATTCAAACCTCGAGGGAGGTCTGTGTAATTTTTGAAACAAGAGGGGAGGTCCGTGTAATTAAGGCAAACCTCAGGGGAGGTTTGTGTAATTTACACTATTATTTATTTAATATTATGCATGTGTGTCTCTCATTCTACATAGTAGGTGGTTTGGTGTGTAGAGTTCGGCTTACACACGGAAGATCAGACCACCAGATATTGTAGAATGTAAGATTTTGGTTTACTGTCTTAGATGGGATTGGACACACCATCGGTAGGACTGCAGCATGGTGTTGTAGTAGGTTGGTCTTGACTGCGGGAAACGGTACTGTTTCAACTCACAATGCTGGTACACTTTGTGTATTAAATAGGACCGACTTGGGGTAATTATCTTTATACTGACTTATAAGATAATTAATACATCATGGCTATTATGAGTGCTTATGTTCTAAATCCTAATTTAATTTATAGATATGTACATTTGATATTTACACTTTGATCCCTAAAAGGGTGAGATCCTTAAATGGGTCAATATCTCATTGGATTGGGTGGCAATATTAATTGTATGGTGGATATTAATTAATGATGGAATCCATGTCTCAATTTTGGGATTGATGATATCCCCTTGAGAAAGCTTATAAGTTTTGATTATGTCAAACCCTGCAGGTGGATTTTGTATCCGACATATCAGATAAGTTAAGCAGAGGATCTCAAGGAATTTTAAGAAATTAATTAAATATGATTGTCAGTAATTATATTTAATTAATGGATATCTGTAATCTTAACATGGGGAGATAATAAGCATTTAATAACATGGAGCTCGAAATATATTTTTGAGATATGGGTAGGAGTGCAATTATAATTCTTTAGTGGTATGAATTATAATTTATGGAAATAGGAATCTGATTGAGTTCGAATTAGGGTTTCCTAATTCCATAAGGAAGCATATTCCTTATTGACTTCTTATTGTAATAACCTGCATTTGCATTTAATTTCAATTTGACATTTTCATATTTAATCTGTATTTCTAGTCTTATTTAGTTTCTATTTCCCATGTGTTAAACTTTAAATTCTTGTTTCAATTGCTATTAAAATTCTTTTGGGGTCAAATTGTAATTTTTACAAAATTTAGCAACACCTGTATTGAATTTCAAATCTGTATTTCAAAACGGTGGAAATGTTCTCTTTTAATTCAAGCTGTATTTTTATGAAACCAGGAAATCACTTCCTAAGTTAAAATGGACTTTCTGTATTTTTGTGGTGAACACCGCACCCCGAAAATACCAGTTTATACTCAAAACTGTCCACGCTGTGTTGAACTTTCACAGATTGTGGAAGTGACTGATTGGGCATTTACTTTATATCCATTTAATGTTGCTAATGATTGCCTTGCACTTGTTTGGGAATGTATAGCTTGTGTGTGTTTTGCTGTGCCATAAGCTGGAATTCCCAAACAACCGACATTTGCCCCCTACATACCTATGCTTGGCCCTTGGGAGATTGTTGAGTTATACAATCTGCATATATGAGTAATATACGTATATGTGCTGTGTTTTTTTTTCTTCTAATTAGAATTTGTGAATTAAAAATCTTTTGTTGAGCCTTTGAGAATCAACTTGGAGCCCAAGTTCCCCTCAAGCACTTGCTTATATAACTCACACCTCTCTCTCCATTAAACACTCTGCTATATACAATCACAGAGAGAAAAGAGTGAGTTTGAGAGTTATTTCAGAAATTTTTGTAAAGAGAAAAGCTTCATCTTCCATAGCCAAGCTTGTAGTTGGAAGTTCTTAAATCTTGTTCTTGTATCTCTTTCTCAACAAACACTACTTCTCTTTGATATCAGTGAGTATTATTAACTCACTCTAGAATGTAATTCATGCTTAGTTATTACTTGTGTGTGTATAATTATTAATCACCATTGTTGATTTTAACCATGGAAGCTTGAGCTTCAAAATCACCATTTTCAAAACTTAACCAAAACGAAATTTTTGAGATGATTTAGGAAGATTATAGTCCCTAGTAGCTACTGTCAAAGTATTAGACCTTAATTTGTTCATATAAGAAAGTATATTGAAAATGAAGTTTTGACATGTTTTAGTTTTTCATAAAATTGGAGAGCTATGGATCAAATGGTGTTTAATTGATAATGGATTCTTAATCCTTGTTGAAAAACAAAGAAAATCATATATTACATGTCCTATATAATTCTAGAATTGAAATGGGTCAATTTAGACCCTGTTTTGCTGAAACAGAGCATTCTCCACGAAGAAGATGAAGCCTCAGCATCAGCTCGCGCCACGATCGCGCGCGCGATTATCGCGCGAGCGGCCCGCGCTAGCGACCCGCGCGCGCGAGGCATGCGTCTCCAGGCAGACAGAAAAGTTTATTTATATAAAATGAAATTTAGGCAAGTCGCGCGAGCGAGGGTCGCGCGAGGAACCCTTCGCGCGTGCGACCTTGGCTGTTTCAGGCAGACAGAAAAGTTTATATAAAATGAAAATTTGGGCATATCGCGCGAGCGGCCAGCGTGCGCGACCTCTGGCAGATTCTGGTTTTTGTCTGTTTTGTATTTAGGGACTGTTTGGTTCAATTTTTAAGTACTGTTAAGGTTCTGTTTGGAAATTTTATTAATACAGTATGCTATTAGTATGTTTGAATTGATTAAGGAAATGAATTACGAGTTATCAATCCCCGTACACGTGTTGTTCATTTAATTCAACATTTCGCTTATGTTTAAGTCCATGTCATTCATATGGAGTCAGTGGTACATGCATGTGGGTGTTAGTCAGTGTGGAAAAGAGTAATGGTAGTGTGGAAAGAGTATGAGTTTGAGTTTGTGGTTGTGTTTGTGGTTGTGGTTGTGGTTGTGATTGTGGTTGTGGTTGTGGTTGTGGTAGTGGTTGTGGTTGAGATTGCGGAGAGGGTATCTTTGAAATGCGACGGTGGCAAATTTGGACACTCCCTGACGCCCATGGAAGCGTTAAAGTGTGTGAAGTCGAACTTGGACATTCCCTGGCACCCATGGTAGTGCTAAAGTGTGGCCTACGGACACTCCCTGATACTCGAGTCTGGATACTGCGTGAGGGGTTGCCCCGGTATTTGCATGGCGGTTAGGGTATTCAAAGTGTGAGGCATTGGACACTCCCTGGTACCCCGGACCAAAGTGTGAGGCAAACTGGACACTCCCTGGCGCCCCGTTGCTAAAGTGTGGCTATCTTAGTGTTTCAAAGATACCAGGAGTAAGATAGTGGGTTGATGGGTTTTGTCGAGAGAAAAGAGTCGGTAAGATGAGTTGGTGCATCGTTCTTATACACGGTCACATATGTGTGAATTTATCTTTTAAATAATGTTGTGGTTGTTTTCTAAACAAGCTCTTTATCTTAAATATAAACTTGTGGATTTTAAAAAGGGAATTGGAAAATGGTAAATGAGTATGTTTTACATTTAAAGTTATGTTTTTAATACTCACCAGCTTCTTGAAGCTGACGACGTTGATGCGTCCTGGACATTCGTGTTCAGGCTTTTCAGGTTATGATCATGAAGGACCTTATGACTACGCTAACTGAGAATGGCTGCTTTTGGAATGAGAAAACTGTCCACTTATTATATGCTTTAAAGTTATATGTTTTAAGTTTTAGAATGTTTTGTTTTATAGGGATGACTGTAATAGATACTAAGTTATTGTTTTGTTTAAGGCGGTCTGTGCCTTTAGATGACCCCGTGCTGTAATATGTAATAAGTTAGAAAATTTTTATAAGCCTTGATTGCTCTGCTCTGATTTTTGTTTATTGTTGTTCGGCGTTTGGGACGGAATCGATCCTTCAAACTGTCGCGACCTATGGGTCCATAAAGGAAATTAAACGCTTTCCTTATTTATGCTACGTCGGGGCGTGACAGGATTTAGTGGTATCAGAGCCAGGTTACCTAGTTTGACCAGGCTCAGTTATTCATGCCACAGATTAGTGACATAGATTAACTTTAGGCTTTTACTGAGTTGTAAAACCAAGTTAAGTCGAGTCTGATTTACCAAATTTAGGCTTACCGAACAACCAGGTTTTAGTTTTTAGTTAGTTAGCATCGTTTGTCCTTAGTGTAGAACTCGAATTCTAGGTTGGTTTCGTCATAGAGACGATTACACGAATGTCTTGTCACATCGACAAAGAATGATAGCAGTCGCCATATATCTTCAGACTTATCCATTTAGAAATTAGCCAAGTTGGTTATGACATATGAATTCCATACAGACAGATAGTAGCCGAGTTTCTAAGGAGTTAAGGCATACCATAGCCCTCATAAATAGCTTAGGCTCTGACGAACTTCCTGAGTCAAATCTCAGAACAGTCAGCATGGCCCACAGCCCAGAGTTTGGAGAATAAGAATAAGAATACGACCTCTTTGCTATTAGACAGCCCTAGTTCGAATACGTGTTTAGTGTATTATGTGTACTTAATATACATTGCATATTTGGATTTTATTGTATGCTTATGTTATAGTGCGAGTAGGTGATATAATGATATTTACTCTTTTGGTTGTTGTCACTGTTTAAACTTCTTTATATTACTGCTTCATGCATGTTCCTCATTCGGTTATCATTATCATGCATTAAGAATGGTTGGGAGACCAATGAGGAACAAGAATTTGAACGAGGAGGCACCTTTGGCTGCCGGCCCCACAGAAATGTTTGAAGCCTTTGTCAAACGTCTCGAGAGGGTTAGTAATACGAATGAAAACCAACGAGACTGCCAAACTAGAGATAAGTTGCTGGAGGGATTTCGTGCGCTTAGGCCCGAGCAGTTTGCGGGTACCGCGGAGCCCTGGAAAGCGGAACAGTGGTTGAGACAGATAGACCGCATGCTCGACGTTGTTCAGTACAATGAGATGGACAAGAGGAGGTTAGCTACCCTTGGGTATTTTACCTCATCATTTTAAGAAAGCTTTGAGGGCTACCTCAGCATTAGGAGCCGCAGTCAAGATAGGACACGTGTGCAAGAATTGTCCCTTACGGTTAGGAGACCATGAAATCCCTGCAAAGTTGATTGTCTTATCGATGAAGGAGTTCGACATAATCCTAGGAATGGATTGGCTCTCTCAGAATCAAGTGAAGTTGGATTGTGCGAGGAAGAGAATTACATTCCCCGACAATGAGAATCAACCCTTTGATTTTCAATGTAACCCTTCGGTAACCCTAGTTCCGCCCTTGTAGGGTTATTGTAGTTTTCACGTAAATTTTTTGCAGTACCAACTTATACGCGCTGTCAATGGATTCTGGGAACGCAGTTTCCTAACAGTGGTATCAAAGCAACATTGATTCTGCGTATGGGTTGGACGTAACCATGTTGTCCAATAAAACAGATCTTATGCGTGTTTTGATGGATGGATAGAACGTAGAACTGTGCTAACCCTTGTTTTGCAGCGTTCTTATTCCACTATTATGGTCACTGATTTTGTGTGATTGGATCCCACGATGTTTTTATCCGTGGTTAATTTTGCTGTTTTAATATAGCATGTGAACTCCTTTATGGAGGCATAGGATTTGTGTGTATTGGATCCCACACTTGATTGATGTGTGGTTAATTTACTGCAAAGAAATAGCATGTGAACTCCTTTATGGAGGCATAGGGTTTGTGTAATATATCTCAAGTAAATCCGTGAAGACAGTTCGTGAAGACAGTTTACAAGCAGTTTCAGAAAGCAATTTGGAGGCAATTTCTGAAGGCTGTTTCAGAAAACAGTTCTGGAAGGCAGTTGCGTAGTGGCGATATAGAGCTAATCGGGTTCCATGAAGATTTCTTCACAAGAGTTGCAACTTGACCATAATAGTGGGATTCCTATTTTATTGTGGTTTCCTTATTTATGTGTGATTGAATGATTATTATTGTTTCATGTTTAATGAATAGGACAACATGGATAATTGTTCCTAGACCTATTTCAGATGTCTAGCTGCATGTTTAATTTATATTAATTTAAAATGATGGACAACTACATGTGTATTTAGAAATAAAACTAATTCCATAATTTGAAAACATAAGTACTTATTTTCTAAAATCATGAGAATAAAATAATTTTATTATCTACACATGTGGGTTTCACAAGTATGGATGAATTAATCCTTGTCAAGTATTCCATTATTTTTTATTAATTAAATTAAAAGTTTTTCTAAAAAATTATAACCCTCAAATTTTTTTAAAATTCTAAGTGGGAGAGGGAATTTATCAAGTATAAATCCCATGGTCTCCATCACTGGTTTGTAGATGATATGATTAATTTTGTGTGATGGCTCTAGTGTCATCCTCCCTATCGGATGAAGTTGATCATGGAATCATCAGTACAAACTTCTTTAAAAGAATATTTTGGGTGATTGTTGGTGTGGGTCACCTCTCCATCAGAGGTGTTCCTCATGGAACTCTTGACCTAGAATTAAGTGATGGTATACACTTAGCTATAAATAATAATATCCTCTCCATCTGAGTCACTGTTATTATTTATAGGACCAAAGCAAGTCAGCAGTTTAATTTTATTAGGCAAAGTACATTGCCTGGATAGTAAAATTAAAAGGCAATTGTCTATCTGAACAAATGATGGATAGTATATGGCTTCCCATCGAGTCATACTATTCGCAGTGTATCAGGTTGCTGACGGATTCCTTTCAAATATGGTAGAGGGAACCAATATTTTCAACTCGAATCCATAGTAATTTTTGCCCAAACATAATTATTTATGTTATGTGATTCTCAGGCTTTTAAATGGGTACTTTCAATCCACTTGCTGTTATACTTAAAGAAAACAAACTTACTGGACCAAACTATATAGACTGGAAAAGGAATTTGGATATTGTGTTAATTGCTGAAGAGTACAAGTTTGTGCTTACTCAAGAATGTCCTGAGCAACCTGGTGAGGGGGCAACCACTGAGGAAACCCAAGCTCACAAGCAATGGGTCAAGGCTGATGAGATGGCGCGGTGTTACATTTTGGCATCCATGTCAAATGTTCTGCAACATCAGCATCAGTCAATGACCAGTGCCTATGACATGATGGAGAGCCTCCGAGAGATGTTCGGGGATCAAAGTCATGCTGCTAGGCAGGTTGCCATGAAAGACTTGATGAACACAACCATGGCTGAGGGGACGCTTGTAAGGGATCATGTTCTTAAGATGATATCTCTTCTTAATGAACTAGAGATCCTTGTAGCTGAATCGACGGGGAAACCGAGGTCGATATCGTACTCCAGTCACTGCCAGAGTCTTTTAAGCAATTCCACCTCAATTACAACATGAATAAATTTAAATATACTTTGGCGGAGCTGCTTAAAGAACTCCAGGCAGCTGAGGGTCTCAACAGAAAGTCAGGGAGTGCTTTTGTGTTTGAGAAAGGTTCTGCTTCAAAGCCAAAAGGCAAGAAGAAAATGAAAAAGGCTCAAAAGAAGGCCGCGGGTCCTCCGCCAATCCAAAGGCCACGAGGACAACCGGGAAAGCCTAAAGGCAAATATTTTGTTTGCAAGCAGCCAGGACACTGGAAGAAGCAATGTCCAGTTTATCTCGCCAGACAGAACAATCAAGGTAAATCTCATTTACTAGTTGTTGAATCGTGTTTAGCGGTCCGATCTACCGGTACCTGGTGTGTAGATACGGGAGCCACTGATCATGTATGCAATTCTTTGTAGGGGTTCTAGGGAACCAGGCAGCTCAGTGATGGAGAGATTTATCTATATATGGGAAATGCTACGAGAGTACCAGCAGTTGCAGTAGGAGATCTACATCTTAGTTTTGGTAGAGATAGAATTTTAATATTAAGAAATTGCCTTTATGTACCTTCTATTAGAAGGAATTTAGTTTCAATTTCTAGTTTTGTAAAGAATGGATATTTAGTTCATTTTAATAAAGTAGTAGTTATTAAAACAAATAAACGTTTTATTTGTTCTGGTCAATTGGTGGATGATCTTTATATATTAAATCTTATCTCTCCTATAGTGCAACTTAATGAATTGAATAACACAAATAGTTTTCCATTTAAGAGAAAAGAACCTTCGAGGATGAACCAAACGCATCTTTGGCACTTACGCCTTGGTCATATTAATTTGAAAAGGATTCAAAGACTGGTTCAAAATGGGCCATTAGGCTCATTGGAAGTGGAGGCACTTCCAGTTTGTGAATCCTGCTTGGAAGGTAAAATGACCAAGAGGCCATTCTCGGCCAAGGGCTATAGAGCAAAAGAGCCGTTGGAACTGGTTCACTTTGATTTGTGTGGTCCTATGACTGTCCAAGCAAGAGGGGGATTTGAGTACTTTGTCACTTTTATTGATGATTACTCAAGGTATGGGTACATTTACTTGATGCAGCGTAAGTCTGAATGCTTTGAGAAATTCAAAGACTTCAAGGCTGAAATGGAGAAGCGTCTAAGTAAATGTATCAAGACACTACGATCTGATCGTGGCGGAGAGTACCTCTTGGGAGAGTTTAGGGAATACTTATTGGAGCAAGGGATTACATCCCAATTGTCTGTACCCTGTATGCCTCAGTAGAACGGTGTAGTAGAAAGAAGGAACAGGACTCTTATGCATATGGTAAGATCTATGATGAGTTATTCGGATTTACCAATTTCCTTTTGGGGACACGCATTAGAGACAGTCGCATACATTCTAAACTTGGTACCATCTAAGTCAGTACCTGCTACTCCCACGGAATTGTGGACTGGGCGAAAGCCTAGTCTGCGGCATATCCAAGAGGAACTAAAGGTGGTCTGCTTTATAGTCCTAAGGATCAGAAGGTTATTGTTAGCACCAATGCCACATTCTTAGAAGAGGACTATGTTATGGACCACAAGCCCAGAAGTCGTATTGTTCTAGAGGAAATGAGAGGAGAGACACCGAGACATACTTCTTCGATACCAACGGTACGAGAAGAAACACCACAAGAAAGAGTTATCGATATTCCATTGCCACGTCGTAGTGGGAGGATTATCGATACTCGTGTAGATCCCGAACCAACCATTAACACGCAGGTTTCTGAACCAGTACAACGTGTAGATAATTGTGTATTAGGTTCAGAATCTTCACAACGAAATATCAGTGATACACAGACACGGGTTGTGCCTCGTCGTAGTGGGAGGTTATTATTCAACCTGACCGGTATATGTTCTTGGGAGAGTCTTATGACCGGGTCCCTGATGAACAAGGTACCGACCCCTGTAACTACAATGAAGCACTCCAAGATAAAGATGCAGATCTTTGGCAAAAGGCTATGAAGTCTGAAATGGAGTCCATGTACTCCAATCAAGTCTGGGATCTTGTAGAACCACCCAATGAAATAAAACCCATTGGATGTAAGTGGATCTATAAGAAGAAGGGAGGAGCAGACGGTAAGGTGGAAACCTTTAAAGCAAGGCTTGTTGCGAAAGGGTTCACTCAAAAAGAAGGAATCGATTATGAGGAAACTTTTTCGCCGGTGGCAATGCTGAAGTCTATCCGGATTCTCTTATCCATTGCTGCATATTTTGATTATGAAATTTGGCAAATGGATGTCAAGACAGCATTTCTAAATGGGAATCTTGACGAGTGCATCTGTATGATGCAACTAGACGGGTTCATTGCAAAGGGCCAAGAACACATGTTGTGCAAGCTTAAGAAGTCCATTTATGGACTTAAGCAGGCATCTAGGTCTTGGAATATCCGCTTTGATCAAGCAATCAAGTCTTTTGGTTTTGATCAATGTGCGGATGAATCTTGTGTGTACAAGAAACATGATGGAAGAGAGGTGGTGTTCTTAGTACTATATGTGGATGATATCTTGCTAATCGGAAATGATGTGGGGGTATTATCTTCTGTAAGGGTATGGTTATCTAGTCAATTCGATATGAAGGACTTGGGAGAAGCCGGTCACATCCTAGGGATCAAGCTTATGCGAGATCGCAAGAATATGATGTTGGGCTTGTCACAAGGCATTTATATTGACAATATTCTTGCAAGGTTTAGCATGCAAGATTCCAAGAAAGGATTCCTTCCCTTCAGACACGGAATTACTCTATCTAAGGATCAGTGTCCTAAGACACCTGATGAGATAGAGAAGATGAAGGCAGTTCCTTATGCCTCGGCAGTAGGAAGCCTAATGTATGCTATGCTATGTACTAGACCTGACATCTACTTTGCTGTTGGCATGGTTAGTAGATATCAGTCTAATCCAGGGCAAGAACATTGGACTGCGGTTAAAAATATTCTCAAGTACCTGAAAAGGACTCGAGACTATATGGTAGTTTACCAAGCAGACAGTCTTGTACCCATTGGGTATACAGATTCTAATTTCATGTCAGATAGGGTTTCCAGAAAGTCTACCTCAGGATATGTGTTTACCCTAGGAGGTAGAACCATTAGTTGGAGTGAGGTGTGTCACTTCATGGCTTTGAGTCTAAGTGGGAGATTGTTAGGGATGTATACTAAAAGCCATGCTTTATGTAGTTAATTTATTATTTTAATAAAATCAGTTATTCCATTTTTATGAGAATCTGTGTGGGCAATATTTGTATTATATTATTTATTTAATATTATGCATGTGTGTCTCTCATTCTACATAGTAGGTGGTTTGGTGTGTAGAGTTCGGCTTACACACGGAAGATCAGACCACCAGATATTGTAGAATGTAAGATTTTGGTTTACTGTCTTAGATGGGATTGGACACACCATCGGTAGGACTGCAGCATGGTGTTGTAGTAGGTTGGTCTTGACTGCGGGAAACGGTACTGTTTCAACTCACTATGCTGGTACACTTTGTGTATTAAACAGGACCGACTTGGGGTAATTATCTTTATACTGACTTATAAGATAATTAATACCTCATGGCTATTATGAGTGCTTATGCTCTAAATCCTAATTTAATTTATAGACACGTACATTTGATATTTACATTTTGATCCCTAAAAGGGTGAGATCCTTAAATGGGTCAATATCTCATTGGATTGGGTGGCAATATTAATTGTATGGTGGATATTAATTAATGATGGAATCCATGTCTCAATTTTGGGATTGATGATATCCCCTTGAGAAAGCTTATAAGTTTTGATTATGTCAAACCCTGCAGGTGGATTTTTTATCCGACATATCAGATAAGTTAAGCAGAGGATCTCAAGGAATTTTAAGAAATTAATTAAATATGATTGTCAGTAATTATATTTAATTAATGGATATCTGTAATCTTAACATGGGGAGATAATAAGCATTTAATAACATGGAGCTCGAAATATATTTTTGAGATAAGGGTAGGAGTGCAATTATAATTCTTTAGTGGTATGAATTATAATTTATGGAAATAGGAATCTGATTCAGTTCGAATTAGGGTTCCTAATTCCATAAGGAAGCCTATTCCTTATTGACTTCTTATGGCCCCTATCGTAGCCTATATATATGCTGCCTTGGCTCTTCTCTCAGGTTGCATGATTTCATATTCTAAGCTTCCCTTGACCTCCTAGCTTTCTTCTAGAAGGGTTTCCACCAAACCTAGTCTCTGTGAGCATTCAAGAGACATAGGAGTGAGGATCGCTAGCGTCGGACAACGCTCACTAAAAGAGCTTCGGACTGCTCGATACTGATCGAAAGTTGCTGAATTTTTTGTTGGGTTTGTGCCCTCAAACCATTACTTTATATAGGAGACATTGACATTTTAATATATGGATATCAGCTTTACATTTTGTTTTGTATGTTTCTTTCATGAGATGATTGTTATCCTTAAGTATCATAGTAAGTAATTCGTGTATGTATGAGATACATACAAGTGAGATATGAATTGCTATTCTTTGTTACTTAGAACATGTCACAGTGGATGTTGAGACTAGGATATCTCATCAGGTTTACACTGTAGCATGATTAACTACCATTGGATGGAGTGATCAATCTCAAATCACTAGAGTGTAACTCTTAGTTAATATGCTAGTGCTTATAGTGCATTGACGGACCTGAGCTTTTCTATTGACACTCAAGGCTGTCAAACAGTCGATAGGAACTCATAACTTGTATAAGGTACGTGTTCTTAATCTTGAGACGTTTATGAACACAGACTGTGGATATGGCTGCTTTGACTTACCAATCAGTGAGGTCTATAGAAGATCAACACCTGGGTATCTTGGGTATGTCATATTCATAGGGTTGTGAACATATATTGTCAAGACAGAATCTACCCTCTGTTTCAGAGTAAGCATTCCCTTGAGAATGTCACCAAGTCGATTACTGAGTACTGCAGTCTTGTTGATAAGAGTTATCAACATGTTTGGTAATCATGAGAGGTGAATGGGACTCAAGGAATACAAGAAGTAATCATGATTCAGGTTGACAGTAACAGTTATCCGACTACCTGAATATGATTACGAATGCTAACGGTAGAGGAACATTAGTACACCATACAAGTCTAGTTATCGCTTCGGATATGTTCTTTTGCGTTGGAGTTCAGTTATCGTTTTATAGTGGAGTAAACGTTAACTGATCAGTCGATTGATTTGCTGATCAAAGAGTTTGGTCATGGGAATTAATCAACTGATCTGAGCCAACAATAAAGAGCCTAGGAGGTCCCACTCTTAGCTCCGCTAGGATGCTTGGAAAGATAAATGAGGATGATGTCAAGACAGGTTCGATCGATCGAAGTTGTCTCGATCGATTGAAGTCTAGAGGTTCGATCGATTGAAGATGGTTCGATCGATCGAATGTTCGATCGATCGAAACCACTTCGATCGCTCGAAGTCTAGGTCAGTTCTGGGAATCTATAAATAGGGCAGCTGCGTTCTCGAAAAAAGGTTCGTTGTTTGTTATACGAAAAAGCTGCAGAAACTGTTTAGGTTTCCTAAAAACCTTCCAATCCTCTCCATTAGGGTTCCCACCAACCCTAGTCCTTCCTGCGAGCATCCATAGGAGTCATAAGAGTGAAGGCCATCTAGTGGAGGCTGCTGGAAGTTGAAGATTTCAGAATTGGGTTCAAGACACTAAGGTATAAACTCTTGTCCCTTCTTGTACGCATCTATGGAATTGACGAGTAGTAGATCATAGGCTACCAAATAAGTTTTTACAACTTGAATTTTCCGCTGCGCGTTTAAACTTTTAACTTAAACCGGTTTTTCAATCAATTGGTATCAGAGCCACGCTCGTTTGGATCTATAGATGCGTTTTTGGAACACTATATTGATTAGCATGTTGTTTTTAGAACTGTTTTCGAAACGGCATTGTCACAAATCTGTTTCTGCAGTGTTATCGCAGCAGAATACAAATCTGTGATTGCATGGGATGCAAGGAGGGTTCGATCGATCGAACAGTTTTCGATCGATCGAACATTCTGTACTCAAGCGATCGAACAGTATTCGATCGATCGAAACTTATGGTATTCGATCGATCGAATGAAGTTCGATCGATCGAGACAGAGTCTTTGTCAGGTTCTCTGTTTTACAGTTTTAAAGTGTTTTGAAATTAAAAACTTTAATTTTAAAATATTCTGTAAATTTTTCAAATCATTCTGTGAAACAGAATGTTCAAGCGATTGAACAGTGTTCAATCGATCGAAGGTTCGAGCGATCGAACGGTCTTCGATCGATCGAACTGTGACAGAGAAGTAAGATGCTGTTTTAAGTTCTAATTCAGTATGTAAAGAGTTTATATACTGTGTGAATCAATTAAGTGTTTCAACAGTTACATATATTTGTTATGTATGTATGGATGCGTGTACGACTAACCCTTTAGCAGCTAGATTAGTCGCTATCTCCCATGGCACCAAATCATTTGAATATTTGTATTTAAATTGTTTGAGATTGGTGCATGTTGTAATTTAAGTTTGGTTTGGTTTTAAGGCATATGTAAAGGGCGCTGCGACTTCAATCCTACGAAAAGGAAAGTCGCACCGGTTTCCCTAGCCTTTTATTTTGTTGTTATTTCTATTTCTAGATAAATTGTATACTTCGAAAGAAGCATAGGACAAATGTAATAGAATTAGAAAATCCATGAAGATGGAGCTGGAGGCGATCAAACCAAAAAGGAGGTTCTATAGAGATAGAGCCATGGGAGTTAGAGGCATTGTTTGAATGCCTATATTTCATTTTAGTTTTTTGTTTTATGTGCTTGGTTTGTGATTGGCGTATAATACATTGTTGCATGCACGCAAAACAAGTTTTCTAAAATAAAATTCAAAAAAACCGTTTTCAACACATTAGTAAACATTAGATGTTTATGGGAAGTGTGTAGAAACATATTTTTTCAAAAAGCAAAATCCTTTTTACTAAAACTAGTGGGAGAGGGTCTTATTGATTACACCCACGATCTTCCATTAACGGTTCACTGTAAGATGAGTGGTGCATTCTGTGTCACCTCGTCAGGGGTGATCATTCCATACGGAGGGTGCATTACTCATTGGTTACTAGGAGTGAACTTCTTATGATAGGATAAATCAGACGTGTTAGAGGGTGACCACCACACGGAGGCGCTACTTGAGACGGTTGTGATTGGATCCTAGTTAATGGTACACACTAACTAAGCTATGGATAAGGGATCCCACACGGGGCATTGTTCAGAAACTTAGAGATCAAAAGGGATCGGGAGTCATAACTTGTTTTGCAAGAGTTGCATAGCGGACAAGTCTTGATTAATCGAAAAATAGAAAATTGACCTCAACACGGAGGCTTTATTCTTTTGTTTCGATATTCCGGCGACTTTGTTTTAAAATAAGAGTTTTAAGGATTCTTTTATTTCAAACTGTCAAATCCTGATATCCATATTTATTTTGTTTGTTTGATTTTCAGTAATCATAATGTCTGGATCTGCATTTAGTCCACTTGCCACCATACTCACTCAAAACAAGTTAACTGGAAACAACTACACTGAATGGAAACGTAACCTTGACATCGTGTTAACTGCGGAGGATCACATATATGTCCTCACCACCCTATGCCCCGAAGAACCCGCGGCAAATGCTTCGGCAGCTGCCAGACGCGAGTTTGACAAATGGAAGAAGTCGAATGGAATGGCTCGTTGCTATATTCTGGCCTCAATGGCTGGTGTATTGCAACACCAATTCCAATCGAATGATTCTGCCAGTGACATTATCACATCCCTGAAAAAGATGTTTGGGGAGCATGGCAGGCCTGCCAGACAGGTAGCCATGCAAAAGATAATGAGTGCAAAGATGTCGGAAGGGACTCCAGTCAAGGAACATGTTTTAAAAATGATTGGTTATTTAAACGAGCTGGAGACCCTAGGTGCCAACATCGATGCACAGACCCAAGTTGATATGATCCTTAATTCGCTGTCGCCTTCATTCGCTCAATTTAAACTTAACTATAATATGAATCAAATGAATTTTTCAATGAGCGAATTGATGAGTTCTCTTTTGGCAGCAGAAGGGGTGATCAAACCTGGGGTCAACGTTTTGAACGTTGAGAAAAGCGCTTCCTCCTCCCGATCTGTGCCGAAAGGAAAGAAAGGGAAGAAGAAAGCTAGCACTGGTGGTTCAAGTGTTGGACCAGTCCCTAAGATTGTAAAATCTAAGGGAAAAGGTAAGGGCAAAGGGAAGGTGGGTGGCCAAGGCAAAGGAAAGTGTTTCCAATGCGGTGAGAAGGGCCACTGGAAGAGGAACTGTCCAGAATTCTTAGCTACAAGAGTTCAAGGTATGATTGAATCACATGTGATTGAAGTAAGTTTTATAACGGATACTTCAAACACTTGGTGCATTGATTCTGGTGCGACTAACCATATCTGTAATTCATTGCAGGGGTTCAGATCAACCAGGAGGTGCAGTGATGGGGAAATCGTACTTACTCTAGGTTCTAGCGCAACCGTTTCTGCGGTTGCTATAGGAGTCGTAGTTTTAGAATTTCTAGACAATAAAATTTTGATTTTATCAGATGTACTTTACGTCCCTTCAATGAGACGTAATTTAATTTCAGTTTCTAATTTATCGAATAATGGTTATTCTTTTCATTTTGGAACTGAAGTTGTGATTAAAAGAAATAGTTCTTTTATATGTTCTGGTGTTAAATCAAATGGTTTGTATGTGATCACTCCCAATATTTCTAAAGACTCTTGCATGGAACTTAATAACTCAGTGGTTAATATACCATCTAAAAGAAAGAGACCTTCCACTAATCCAACAAGGCTTTGGCACATGAGGCTTGGCCATATCAATCTAAATAGGATTGGCAGACTAGTCAAAGAAGGGATCTTAGGCGATTTGGTTCTCGAACCAATGGAAGTCTGTGAGTCTTGTTTAGAGGGTAAGATGACCAAAAGGCCCTTTCCAGCAAAGGGCAATAGGACCAATGCATTGTTGGAATTAGTTCATACTGATGTGTGTGGACCAATAAATATTAGAGCAAGGGGTGGTTATGAGTATTTCATAACATTTACCGATGACCACTCTAGGTATGGATATGTGTACCTAATGCAGCACAAGTCTGAAGCCTTTGAAAAGTTCAAAGAGTTTAGGACTGAAGTGGAGAAGCAATTGGGCACACATATCAAGGCCATTCGATCTGATCGAGGTGGCGAGTACCTCTCTAATGAGTTTATTGATCACCTCGTACAGAATGGGATTCTGTCACAGTTGACTGCACCTGGTACGCCTCAGCAGAATGGTGTAGCGGAGAGAAGGAATCGGACTCTTTTAGACATGACTAGGTCGATGATGAGTTATTCTGAGTTACCATTATTCCTTTGGGGTTATGCTTTGGAAACCGCTGCTTACATACTAAATCTAGTACCAAGCAAATCTGTTCCAAGGACACCACGAGAGATGTGGATTGGGCGCAAGCCTTCTTTGCAACATCTCCGGATATGGGGGTGTCCGGCACATGTGCTGAAAGGAAAGATAAGCAAATTGGATTCTAGATCGGAAGTATGTTACTTTGTGGGTTATCCAAAGGGTACTTATGGATGGTATTTTTATGATCCAAGGGAACAGAAAGTGTTTGTTAGTAAAAATGCTATTTTCTTAGAGGATGATTATATCATGAACCATAAACCTAAGGGAAGGATAGATCTTAGAGAGATAGAAGGAGAGCCCTCAGTCCAACCCGCAGTTAATAACGATGTAAATCAAGAAAACACCATTTCTTCACCTATTTCCGCACCGGTACCTCGTCGTAGTGGGAGGATGATCAGCCAGCCTGATAGATACATGTTCTTAGGAGAAGTTTTTGAAGCTGTCTCCATAGAATCTGAATCTGATCCTGTCACATACGAAGAGGCAATGGCTGATGTTGATTCAGCTCATTGGGTTAAAGCTATGAAGGCTGAATTGGAATCTATGGATTCCAATCAGGTCTGGGATCTTGTAGAACTTCCAGCCAATATTAAACCCATTGGCTGTAAGTGGGTCTACAAGAGGAAAAGAGGATCTGATGGAAAGGTTGAGACCTTTAAGGCTAGGCTTGTAGCGAAAGGTTATACTCAGAGGGAGGGCATTGACTATGAGGAAACCTTCTCGCCGGTGGCCATGCTCAAGTCCATTAGGATACTCTTATCCATTGCTGCATGCCTAGATTATGAGATCTGGCAGATGGACGTCAAGACTGCATTCTTGAATGGCAATCTTGAGGAGGACATCTATATGCAACAACCGGAAGGGTTCATAGCTGGTCGGAAAGGTAACTTGGTATGCAAGTTGCAAAAGTCCATTTATGGGCTTAAGCAGGCATCCAGGAGTTGGAACATCCGATTTGACCAAGCGGTCAAGTCGTTTGGTTTCATACAGAATCTGGATGAACCTTGTGTATACAAGAAGAGTGAAGGAAAAGTGGTGGCCTTTCTTGTGCTTTACGTTGACGATATTCTACTCATTGGGAATGATGTAGCGGCATTATCAACAATCAAGGTTTGGCTAGCTAGTACTTTCGATATGAAGGATCTAGGAGAGGTGAGCTATATTCTTGGGATAAAGCTCTTTCGGGATCGCAAGCGAAAGATAATGGGATTGTCTCAAGCTGGTTATATCGATAAGGTGCTAACTAGGTTTTCTATGGATAATTCGAAGAAAGGTTTGTTACCTTTCAGGCATGGTTTAGCGTTTTCCAAGGACCAGTGTCCAAAGACACAGGTGGAGAGGAATCGCATGGCAGGAATTCCATATGCTTCGGCAGTTGGAAGTCTCATGTATGCGATGTTATGCACTAGACCAGATATCTGCTTTGCCGTTGGCATGGTCAGTAGATATCAATCGAATCCTGGTCCAGAGCACTGGACAGCCGTTAAGCACATTCTTAAGTACTTGAGAAGAACTAAAGATTACATGCTTATGTACGGCGGTAGTGAGTTAATTCCAGTAGGATATACTGACTCAGACTTTATGTCAGATAAAGATTCGAGGAAGTCGACGTCCGGTCATCTCTTTACCTTGGGAGGTGGTGCTGTTAGTTGGAGGAGCATTAAGCAGAAATGCATTGCAGACTCAACTACAGAAGCTGAGTATGTGGCTGCTTGTGAAGCCGCAAAGGAAGCTGTTTGGCTCAAGAAGTTCCTTATGGAACTCGAGGTGGTACCAGCGTCGCTGTTGCCTATTATGCTTTATTGTGATAATAGTGGGGCAGTGGCTCAGTCCAAGGAGCCAAGGAACCACGGAAAGGGAAAGCACGTAGAGCGGAAATATCATCTTATCCGAGATATTGTTCAACGTGGAGATGTGACTGTCACCAAGATTGTCACCGCTGATAATCTTGCTGATCCGTTTACAAAGGCCTTGCCACAGAAGGTCTTTGATCGTCATCTAGATAGTCTAGGTCTCAGATGTAATCCTGTATGGTTGTGAGTGCAAGTGGGAGTTTGTTGGGTTTGTGCCCTCAAACCATTACTTTATATAGGAGACATTGACATTTTAATATATGGATATCAGCTTTACATTTTGTTATGTATGTTTCTTTCATGAGATGATTGTTATCCTTAAGTATCATAGTAAGTAATTCGTGTATGTATGAGATACATACAAGTGAGATATGAATTGCTATTCTTTGTTACTTAGAACATGTCACAGTGGATGTTGAGACTAGGATATCTCATCAGGTTTACACTGTAGCATGATTAACTACCATTGGATGGAGTGATCAATCTCAAATCACTAGAGTGTAACTCTTAGTTAATATGCTAGTGCTTATAGTGCATTGACGGACCTGAGCTTTTCTATTGACACTCAAGGCTGTCAAACAGTCGATAGGAACTCATAACTTGTATAAGGTACGTGTTCTTAATCTTGAGACGTTTATGAACACAGACTGTGGATATGGCTGCTTTGACTTACCAATCAGTGAGGTCTATAGAAGATCAACACCTGGGTATCTTGGGTATGTCATATTCATAGGGTTGTGAACATATATTGTCAAGACAGAATCTACCCTCTGTTTCAGAGTAAGCATTCCCTTGAGAATGTCACCAAGTCGATTACTGAGTACTGCAGTCTTGTTGATAAGAGTTATCAACATGTTTGGTAATCATGAGAGGTGAATGGGACTCAAGGAATACAAGAAGTAATCATGATTCAGGTTGACAGTAACAGTTATCCGACTACCTGAATATGATTACGAATGCTAACGGTAGAGGAACATTAGTACACCATACAAGTCTAGTTATCGCTTCGGATATGTTCTTTTGCGTTGGAGTTCAGTTATCGTTTTATAGTGGAGTAAACGTTAACTGATCAGTCGATTGATTTGCTGATCAAAGAGTTTGGTCATGGGAATTAATCAACTGATCTGAGCCAACAATAAAGAGCCTAGGAGGTCCCACTCTTAGCTCCGCTAGGATGCTTGGAAAGACAAATGAGGATGATGTCAAGACAGGTTCGATCGATCGAAGTTGTCTCGATCGATTGAAGTCTAGAGGTTCGATCGATTGAAGATGGTTCGATCGATCGAATGTTCGATCGATCGAAACCACTTTGATCGCTCGAAGTCTAGGTCGGTTCTGAGAATCTATAAATAGGGCAGCTGCGTTCTCGAAAAAAGGTTCGTCGTTTGTTATACGAAAAAGCTGCAGAAATTGTTTAGGTTTCCTAAAACCTTCCAATCCTCTCCATTAGGGTTCCCACCAACCCTAGTCCTTCCTGCGAGCATCCATAGGAGTCATAAGAGTGAAGGCCATCTAGTGGAGGCTGCTGGAGGTTGAAGATTTCAGAATTGGGTTCAAGACACTAAGGTATAAACTCTTGTCCCTTCTTGTACGCATCTATGGAATTGACGAGTAGTAGATCATAGGCTACCAAATAAGTTTTTACAACTTGAATTTTCCGCTGCGCGTTTAAACTTTTAACTTAAACCGGTTTTTCAATCATTTTTTACACAACGTTCCTGACGTCGAGACGGAGCTTGTAACAACCTGCATTTCCACTTAATTTAAAATTCATGTCCATATTTAATTTATTTGTATTTGCATTGGCATATTTAAATTCAGTTAGCATTGTCTGCTTTTATTTTAATTTCAGTCACATGTTTGGAATATTAATTTCTTATCTAATTCACATTTAAATATTATTGGGGCCAAACTACAATTTTACAAAGTTAGTGATACCTGTGTGGATTTCAAAATCTGTATTTCAAAACGGTGGAAATATTTCCTTTTTACTCAAACAGTATTTTTATGAAACCAGGAAATCAATTCTTAAGTCAAAATGAATTTCCTGTATTTTAGTGGTGACCACCGCGCCCCGAAAATACCAGTTTATGTCCAAAACTGTCTACGCTGTGTGAACTTCCACAGATTTTGGAAGTGATTGATTTGGACAATTGCTTTATTGCCATTTATGGCAAGTGATCATTGGCTTAGGCCTTGTTTGGCAATGCTTTGTGTGTGTGTGTGTTGTTGTGACCAAAAGCTTATTTTCCCAAACACCTCATCTTGGCCCCTATTAGTCTACTTGGCTCTTCAACATCTGAGGATGTATATACGTATATACATATCTGTGAGTAAATTGCATGTTAGTTAATTTGGAAATCAAATTGAGATTGTTGAGTGTAGGTGGTGGTTCTTGGTGGCCAAGTTAAGGAATCTCTATATATATTCATATACACTCTCTTCACAATACACACATTCTTAGAGACTGAAATCACAGAGAGAAAAGAGTGAGTTTGAGAGTTATTTCAGAATTCTTTTAGAGGAAGAAGAACTTCATCCTCCATAACCAAAAGCTTGAGTTTGGATTTCCTATATTGCTCTTCTTTCTTAAACAATCTCTTCTGCACTTAGCACAGTGAGTATTTCTAACTCACTCTAAATGTAATTCTATACTTAGTTACTGAGCTTGTGTATGTATAGTTGAAGCACCATTGCTAAATTCGTCCATGGAAGCTTGAGCTTCAAAAATTACAATTTTCCAAACTCAACCAAAATCCATTTTTAGAGATGATTATGAAAGATCTTACATCATATATGCTATGTTTGAAGTTTTAGAGCCTAATTCATTCACATGAGAAAGTATATTAGAAAATAAGTTTTGACATGTTTTAGTTTTTCAAAAAAATTGAAGAGCTATAGTTTGATTCATAGTAAATTGATTTCATATTCTTCATCCTTGTGAGAAAAGGAAGAGATCCATATATTGTATGACATATATAGTCGCAGAATTGAAATGGGTCAATTTTAGACCCTGTTTTCTGAAACAGAGCAGTTTCTGTGGGGAAGATGAAGCCTCTGCTTCATCTCGCGCCACGATCGCGCGCGCGAAGATCGCGCGAGCGATCTTTTTCGCGAGCAGCCGCACGCGCGATCCTTGTTTCCACAGGCAGACAGAAAGTTTTATATATATAAAATGGAATTTAGGCAGGTCGCGCGAGCGAGGGTCGCGCGAGAATCCCTTCGCGCGAGCGATCCGCGCGCGCGACCTTGGCTGATTCAGGCAGATAGAAAAGTTTATATATAAATGAAAATTTGGCATATCGCGCGAGCGATCTTTCGCACAAGCGGCCCGCGCGCGCGAGGTCTGGCAGTTTCTGTTTTTGTCTGTTTTCTATTAAGGGACTGTTTGGTTCAACCTTTTAGTACTGATAAGGTTCTGTTTGGGATATTTAGTTAATCAGAACTCTATTGGTTATGTTTGAACGATTAAAACATTGTATTGCAGGTTATTAATCCCCGTACGCATGTTGTATTTATATTTCAGTAAATTGCCGCATGTTTAAAGTTCATGACATACATGTGTGGTCAGTGGTACATGCATGTAGGTGTCAGTCTGTGTGGGAAAGAGTAATGGTAGTGTGGAAAGAGTACGAGTTTGAGTTTGTGGTTATGATCGAGTTTGAGTTTGTGGTTATGATTGAGTTTGAGTTTGTGGTTGAGATTGTGGTTGTGGTTGTGGTTGTGGTTGAGATTGTGGAGAGGGTATCTTTGAAATGCGACGGTGGCAAATATGGACACTCCCTGACGCCCATGGAAGCGTTAAAGTGTGTGACGCCGAACTTGGACACTCACTGGCACCCATGGTAGTGTTAAAGTGTGGCCTACGGACACTCCCTGATACTCGAGTCTGGATACTACGTGAGGGGTTGCCCCGGTATTTGCATGGCGGTTATGGTATTCAAAGTGTGAGGCATTGGACACTCCCTGGTACCCCGGACCAAAGTGTGAGGCAAACTGGACACTCCCTAGCGCCCCGTTGCTAAAGTGTGGCTATCTTAGTGTTTCAAAGATACCAGGAGTAAGATAGTGGGTTGTTGGGTTTTGTCGAGAGAAAAGAGTCGGCAAGAAGAGTGTGGTGCATCGTTCTCATACACGGTCGCATATGTGTGAATTTACCTTTTTAATAATGTTGTGGTTGTTTTCTAAACGAGCTCTGTATCTTAAATATAAACTTGTGGATTTTAAATGGGAATTGGAAAATGGTAAATGGGTATGTTTTACATTTAAAGTCATGTTTTTAATACTCACCAGTTTCTTGAAGCTGACGACGTTGATGCGTCCTGGACATTCGTGTTCAGGCTTTTCAGGTTATAACCAGGAGGAATCATACGACTATGCTAATTGAGAACAGCGGCTTTGAAGTGAAACTGTTTATTGATTATATGTTTTAAGTTTTAAACCGTTTGTGTTATAAGGATGACTGTAATAGACATTAAGCTATTGTTTTATTTCAAGGCGGTTTGTGCCTTAGTTGACCCCGTACTGTAATATGTAATAAGTTAGAAAATTTTTGTAAGCCTTGATTGCTTTACTCTGATTATTGTGTTTTGTTGTTCGACGTTTGGGACGAAATCGATCCTTCAAATTGTCGCGACCTACAGGTCCATAAAGGAAATTAAACGCTTTCCTTATTTATGCTACGTCGGGGCGTGACAGAGCTGCTGTTAAAAATTCAAGTAAATTGGAGATCGTTTAGTCCTCCTGATGAACACATCTTTGTCGGATCAATGTGATCGGGATTGAATCGTCACAACAATCAAAGAGAGTGTTATAACTGGGAATAGAAAATAGAACGTAAAGAGGGAAGAGCAGAAAACATAAAGGATTTCGAAAGAGCCCACACTCAGTTCGATATTCTGGCAGCAAAGGAATACGGTAGAAGATCGTGAGCTGTTATCGAGCCTGTGTTCTCGATTCGTCTACTACAGCAATCCATTTTAGCAGTTTAAGGTAACCCTAGTTCCGCCCTTGTAGGGTTATTGTAGTTTTCGCGTAAATTTTTTGCAGTACCAACTTATGCGCGCTGTCAATGGATTCTGGGAACGCAGTTTCCTAACACAATTATCCGACTACCTGAATATGATTGCGAATGTTAAAGGTGGAGGGACATTAGTACAACATACAAGTCTAGTTATCGCTTCGGATCTGTTCTTTTGCGTTGGAGTTCAGTTATCGTTTTATAGTGGAGTAAACGTTAACTGATCAGTTGGTTAGTTTGCTGATCAAAGAGTTTGGTCATGGGAATTAACAACTGGTCTGAGCCAACAAGAAAAAGCCTAGGAG
Source organism: Hydrangea macrophylla (assembly GCA_033977485.1). Taxonomy (NCBI): domain Eukaryota; kingdom Viridiplantae; phylum Streptophyta; class Magnoliopsida; order Cornales; family Hydrangeaceae; genus Hydrangea; species Hydrangea macrophylla. The sequence continues at coordinate 23,967,459 of CM066982.1, forward strand.
GTCCCACTCTTAGCTCCGCTACGATGCTTGGAAAGGCACATGAGGATCTTGTCAAGGCGAGTTCGATCGATCGAAGGTGTCTTGATCGATTGAAGTCTTGGCGTGTTCGATTGCTCGAAGATGGTTCAATCGATCGAAGGTTAGATCGATCGAAGCCACTTCGATCGCTTGAACATTAGGTCGGTTTTGGGAATCTATAAATAGGGTAGTTGCGTCCAGAAAAAAGAGTTCGTCATTTTAATACGCCAAAAGCTGCAGAAACTATTTTAAGAGCTCCTAAACCTTCTCTTTCCTCTCTATTAGAGATCCCACCATCTCTAGCCTCTCCGGGAAGCATCTATAGGAGACATAAGGGTGAAGACTACCTAGTGGAGGCTGCTGCATCACCAAGGAAGAATAATATCATAATTGGGTTCAAGACCTGAGGTATAATTCTTGCCCCCTCTTATTAGTACGCATCTATGGAATTGACGAGTAGTAAATCCTGGGCTACCAATAAAGCTTTTGAGACTCCACCGTTCCGCTGTGCGTTTAAAAATAATTTTAAACTTATTTTTCCTTCAATTGGTATCAGAGCCACGCTTGTTTAGATCTATAGATGCATTTTGGAACAGTAGTTTTATTTTGCATGTTTATTTTAGAACTGTTTTTCAAAACTGCATCGTCACAGATCTTTTCTGCGGTGTTTTCGCAACAGAATAAAAATCTGTGATTGCATTGGATGCATGGTGCGTTCGATTTATCGAAGTCGTCTGGATCGATCGAAGATCGTCTGTTCTCAATCGATCGAACTAGGTTCGATTGATCGAGAGGGATTCTCTGTCCAGGTGTTCAGTTCACATTTTTAAAGTTTTTAAAAATATTTACTTTAAATTTTTTATTATTCTGTAAAAATTTTCAAACCTTCTGTGAAATTGAAGGTTCAATTGATTGAACTAGGTTCAATCGATCGAAGATTCGATCGATCGAAGATTCGATCGATTGAACCTTTTTTGATCGATCGATCGAAGTGTGATAGAGAACTGTAATGCTGTTTTAAGTTCTAATTCATTATATAAAGAGTTTATATAATGTGTGAATCAATTAGGTACATATATTTGTTATATATGCGTGGATGTGCGTACGACTAACCCTTTTACAGCAAGATTAGTCCGCTGTCTCCCATGGCACCAAGACCTTTTGAATTATTTTATTTAATTGTTTGGGATTGGTGTATGCTGTATTTAATTATTGGTTTGATTTTAAGGCATATGTAAAGGGCGCTGTGACTTCAATCCTCCGAAAAGGAAAGTTGTACCAGTTTCCCTAGCCTTTTTATTTTATTGTTGCAATTTCTATTTCTAGATAAATTATAAGCTTCGAAAGAAGCATATGACCAATGTAATAGAATTAGAAAATTCCATGAAGATAGAGGAGCAAGTTGTTGTTCATGAAGATGGAGCTGGAGGCGATCAAACCAAGAAGGAGGTTCCATGGAGATAGAGCCATGGGAGATAGAGGCATATGAATTCCTTTATTTTCAATTTTAGTTTTTTGTTTTATGTGCTTAGTTTGTGATTGACATTTAATTATATTGTTACTACTTGCATGCACGTAAAAACAAGTTTTCTAAAATATAATTCAAAAACCATTTCAACGCATTAGTAAACATTGGATGTTTATGGGTAATGATCGGGAGAGAACAAATCATAATTATACACCTTAATTCACATTGGTTAGTCGTTTTTATCCTGTTTTTATATAATTTTATTTTGTTTTCCACTTTCTATCAGGTTTTAGGAGAAAGCAATGATTTTCGGTTAAATGGGGTGAAAAAGCAGGAAGAAGGAAGCAGAAAAAGCCAATTCGCGCGAGCGGCCCGCTCACGCGACAATCCAGCACATCGCTCGAGCGACCCGCTCGCGCGAAATTCTAGAAATCGCTCGCTCGACCCGCTCGCACGACTTCCCATTTTACGCGCTCGCGCGGACTGCTCCCACGATCCGTACAGAAAATATAAAACGCGTATTTTGAAGTGTTGAAGACTCCTATATGGACAAAATTGTCCAATTACGTCCAAAATGTAATATTTAGTTGTTTTAGTGAGATTAGGTTTAGAAAAACCCTCCTAATCTCTCTATAACTATATATATATATATATATCATTCTAAATCAAAAAGAAATCATCCATTCATTCATTGAAGACTTTTGAAGGCAAGAGTAAGGAGAAGAGCAAGCTTGAAGGTCTCTAATGGCTATCATCAAATCAATCTTCGTGCTTTCATCCACCATGTGCAACTAAACTTCTAATCTAGGGTTTCAATGAAACCCTAGCTATGTAAAGTGGGAATTCTATGCTTTCTTATTTTAGGATTTTATGTATTGGATAGTGATTGTATGTTGGTGGATTATTTATTTATAATCAGTTTTTAATGGTAATAATCAAGAGTATTTTGGATCTATTATTGTCTTAGATTTTTCCTTATGCTTATTGAACTCAATAGTCCTTGATTTCTGTGATTGATAGGAGTATTTACATACAATAGTGCTTATGTGATTGTGATGTGTACATCTTTTATAATCTATGCTTAGGAAAGATGAGTTATGTTACACCCTAGTCATAGGTAGATAATTCATGTGAACCATACATGGATTATGCTTAGATTAAACTAACGATATCTTCTTGTTGATACTATTGGGCTTGTAGCCACAATAGATCGTGACTATCCAAACATAGAACTTAGAGTAAAAAGTCTAGACCCCCGATGCATAGTTAGTGGTGGATTTGTAATCTTAGATATCATCTATTCATATTTAAACCAATTTTCGATTTAGCACATTAGTTTACTTAGATTTAATTTTAGAAGTTATTTTTATAATTCTATAGTTTAATTCATAGTTCAATTAGCAAGAATAATCAAATCATCAATCAATCGAACTTCCGATTTTCTTATAACTAAATAGATTAGATTTTAATAATTAAAGGATAAAAATTAACAATCTCTGTGGGTTCGACCTTTACTTCCACACTGCAAATCTTTTGAAAGTAAAGCATAAATAAGCATGCTTTTATATCTTGATTTTGACGAGATCAATTTTTGGCGCCATTGCCGGGGATTGAAATAATTTTTGCCGTTAATTTTTAGAATCGTAATTTACTTAGTAAATATTAGTTTCTATTTTTTTTTCTTTGTTTCCAGTTTTATTTTCGAGTCACTAAAATTATCCTTGCCTTTGCAGATTTCAAATCATCAATTCTAGCACGTTCGAGTGGAGCAGCTGTGCATGTCAATGGAGCTTACGCGAACCTGAAAATAAATAAATTGTAATCCATTAAAAACTACCAAGTAACTCCGTTGTTTAAATTTCGCTTCGAACCACTGCAAGTTAGGGCGCTGAGACGCAATACTTGCATTAGGGTAGGTGTGGAGTGAGCACTGCATTAGCTAGGAAACCCGGGGTGCTGGGCTTGACTCGGTCATTGCATTGCAGGATAATTTCATGCATCATATTAGTCTTGTGTGCTTGCATGCTTGTTTATTAGCATAGTTTATTTTGTTTTAATTGAGTCAGTCTTTAGTTTATGTTTGGTACTCGTTCAAGTAAACCTAAATTAGATCCGCTTAATCTCGAACTTGAACGTACCCTTAGAGTCCTTAGGTTGTCAACACAAGCTTCTAGAGATCGGTTGATGCTAGATGACGATTCTACACCGGAACCGTCATCTTTATTCGAGTCGGAAATCCGAAGTACTCTTAACCGCTTAAGAAAAACTAAAACGTACGATAAAAATCGAACCTATTCCAATGGATGATTTTGAACATAACAGGAATAATGGAAATAATCGGAATGATGGGGATAATCTAAACATACCCCCACCACCACCTTTAAAGGATTACTTTACTCCTACCGCCTACACACCACTGTCGTGTATTGCATTACCAGAAGTGACTGCAACTCACTTTGAAATCAAATCATCGACTATTGCACTCCTTCCGTCATTTCACGGTCGTGTTAAGGAAGACCCTTATAATCATCTAGGTGAATTCCAGGGTATCTGTGCTACTTTAAAAATTCAGAACTTAACAGATGATGAGTTAAAAATGCGTCTTTTCCCGTTTTCACTTAAAGACAAAGCAAAGTATTGTCTCCAATCGTTGGAGCCAAACTCAATGAGAACATGAGATGAATTACAGACTGCTTTCCTACAAAAAAAATTTCCCATCACTAGAACAAATCAGATTAGAAAATCTATAACTAATTTCACAATGCAAGATGGCGAAACCCTTTATGATACGTGGGAACAGTTTAAAGAACTCTTACATTCTTGCCCTCAACATCAGATACCCAAATGGCAACTGGTGCAAGTCTTCTACGAGGGACTAATTCCCGCCATTCGTAACACCGTCGATGCTATTTGTGTGGGGACGTTCCTCCACAAGAGTGCCGACAAAGCTTGGAAGAAACTTGAAACGTTAAGCGAAAACTCTATGCACCAAGCTGTATCTGTACGACCCGAGGGACACCTCCCGCCACAAAGTTGAGTCTAACCATTCATATGAAATTCAAGAACTAAATAGAAAAATGGACCAACTCATGATGATGGGCCACATGCAAGGCCCACCCCCCTCCTGTTGAAGTATGCCAGTTATGCTCAGATTCGTCTCATTCGACGTTAGCATGTCCGTCCGCGTCACAGTTTCTGGAATTTGTGGAACAACATATAAATGCTGTCCAACAGTTCCAAAGACCAAATTATAACCCCGCGGGTTATAAACCGGACTCGACATGGGGTCCTCACCCGAATCTTTTGTGGAAATCTAATAGTGAAGGTCCGTATTCAAAACCAACGACAACGAATTTCCCCAATGCACCCAGGCCTCAACAAAATCAATACCAACAACCTCCCTTCCGTGCTAATCCTCCTAGGGATAAAAAATTTGAAGAGAGTGTGTTGGCATCATTAAAAAACTTAGAGGCCCAATCGCAATCATTGTTGCAACTTGTTAACTCTCACATGCAATCGATAGCTAAATTAGAATCCCAAATGGGACAACTTGCTAATACCTTAAACCGTTGTAATGAGGGAAAGTTACCAAGTCAATCGGTCCAAAAGCCTAAAGGACAATATGAGGTAAGTTCAGCGAGTGACCAAGTAAATGCGGTATCGACTAGAGCGACTAAACGCCCGGAGGAGATTATACCTCCTCCTGAACCTCAAAAAGATAAGGGTAAAGGAATAAGTAAGAAACAAGATGGAGATAACGATAAAGTTACGAAGGGCCCTAGTCCTTCGGTACCTAATCAAATTATGTACCTAGAATGCCGTTCCCTCCAAGCGTGGATGCCCCATCTCACTTCTCGGAGAAGGGAACATGCCCGGAGGATATTCTTGAGACATTTAAAGAGGTAAAGATTAACATTCCATTACTTGACGCGATTAAGCAAATACCTCTATACGCTAAATTCTTAAAAGACTTATGCACCCAAAAGAGAAAACCTAGAAACCATTTATCTAAGAAAGTCTTTCTAACGGAAAATGTTAGCTCCATGTTTAATCACAACACTCTTAAATACAATGACCCGGGTACTTCAACCATCGCTTGTCACATCGGTGATAAATACATTCACCGGACTCTTCTTGATTTAAGAGCGAGTGTGAATCTACTACCTTATTCGGTATATGAACATTTGGGGTTAGGAGAACTAAAACTGACTGCGGTCACCTTATAATTAGCCGATAGGTCAATTAAAGTTCCACGAGGGGTAGTAGAAGACGTATTGGTCAAAGTCGATAGATGCTATTACCCGGTTAATTTCATTGTACTAGACATCGAACCAGTCCTAGATGCTAGCAAACACGTCCCAGTTATCCTAGGATGTCCCTTCCTAGCTACTGCTAATTCGATTATCAACTGTAGGACGGGGGTTATGTATATAACTTTTGGGAACATGACGGTTCGTCTTAACGTCTTTAATGCATCTAATCAACCATATAGAGATGATGAAGAGGCAGACTACTATGCCATAGACTTATGCCATAGACTTAATAGACGAATTAGTCGAAGAGGCAGCGCCTTTTATGTTGACTAAGGAAGCTTTGGAAGCATGTCTATCTCATTTCAATTTTAATGATTTCAACATTGATACTAATATTAAAGATGTGAATAATTTATTGGAATCAGTAAACACGACTAGTGTGCTTCTATGGACACCTAAAATAGAGGCTTTACCGCCTCTTGCACATAAACCGGCACTACCATCCATTGAGTGTCCCACGACACTCGAACTTAAACTATTGCCGGAGTCTCTAAAATATGCATTCCTCGGACCTAACGCAACACTTCCAGTTATAATCGCATCAAACTTAACTATACTTCAAGAATTATAATTGATTCAGGTCCTAGGTAATCATAAGAAAGCAATTGGGTGGACTGTTGCCGATTTAAAAGGAATTGATCCATCAGTTTGTATGCATTGCATCAATTTGGAGGAGAACGCTAAACCGTCTAGAGAGATGCAACGCCGGCTTAATCCCAACATGAAAGAGGTGGTTATGAAAGAAGTTATAAAACTCTTAGACACAGGTATTATCTATCCAATCTCTGATAGTAATTGGATCAACCCCACTCAGGTTGTCCCTAAGAAATCGGGTATTACGGTTGTACCAAACAAAAAGGGAGTCCTTATACCCACCCGTCAAACCACTGGTTGGCGGGTATGCATTGACTATAGAAAACTTAATACGATGACTCGAAAGGATCACTTCCCTCTCCCATTCATTGATCAAATCCTAGAACGTTTGTCCGGTCAGAGTTACTATTGTTTCTTAGATGGGTACTTTGGTTATAACCAGGTGCCCGTCTATCTCGATGACAAAGAAAAGACGATGTTCACATGTCCCTTTAGAACCTTTTCCTACCGTCGTATGCCGTTTGGTTTGTGCAATGCACCGGCCACTTTTCAACGGTGTATGATGGCAATTTTCTCGGACATGGTTGAGAAATTTCTCGAAGTATTTATGGATGATTTCTCAGTTTTCGGACCTATATTTGATGAATGCCTTCAAAACCTTACGAAAGTCCTCGCCTGATGCGAGGAAGCAAATTTGGTATTGAGTTGGGAGAAGAGCCATTTCATGGTTCAAGAGGGAATAGTCTTAGGTCACATTGTGTCCAAGCGGGGTATCGAGGTAGACAAAGCCAAAATCGAATTAATCGACAAACTTCCCCCACCGTCTTCAATTCGTCAAATTCGTTCTTTCCTTGGTCATGCCGGCTTCTATAGACGATTTATCAAAGACTTTAGTAAAATCTCACGACCCTTGTGCAATTTACTGGCCAACGATGTTCCATTTGTCTTCGATAATGAATGTCTAAAAGCATTCAAAACACTTCCGATTATGCCGTTGGAGCCGGTAATCTAATCCCCTGATTGGTCACTACCGTTTGAATTAATGTGCGACGCTTCCGATTATGCCGTTGGAGCCGTTTTGGGACACAAAGTTAATAAAATCCCTCACGTCGTCTATTATGCGAGTAAAACACTAAATGACGCGCAGTTAAATTACACAACGACTGAGAAAGAATTATTAGCAGTTGTGTGTGCCCTTGACAAATTTCGTTCATATTTACCAGGGCAAAGGTTATTGTGTATACAGATCACGCTGCACTACGTCATTTATTGAATAAGAAAGAAACGAAACCCAGATTAATCCGATGGATTTTACTCCTTTAAGAGTTTAATTATGAAATACGTGATAAAAAGGATCCTGAAAATGTTATAGCTGACCACCTGTCACGAATCTTGTAGAATCCGACGATCTTACCCCTCTCAAGGATTCGTTTCCAGATGAACAATTATTCGCTTTATCTACCCTGAATTGTCTGTGGTTCAGTGATATCGTTAATTTCTTAGCTACAGGATATATCCCGCATACGTGGTCTCGCTTAGACAAAGATCGGTTCTTTTCTCAAATTAAACACTATTACTGGGACGACCCGCTGTTATTTAAACATTGCTCTGATCAACTTATACGATGTTGTGTTCCAGAGAGCGAGTTCAGTTTTATTTTAAACTTCTGTCACTCTCTAGAATGCGGAGGTCACTTTGGAGGCCGTCGTACGGCCGCTAAAGTCCTCCAAAGCGGATTATATTGGCCAACCCTGTTTACAGATGCGCACGAATTCTGTCAGAACTGTGTATGATGCCAACAAACAGGTAACATGTCACGTCATGATGCGATGCCCCTTACCCCAATCATTATTATAGAAATATTTAACGTATGGGGCATCGACTTTATGGGTCCGTTTCCATCGTCCTTTGGGTACGAATATATTCTAGTCGCGGATGACTATGTTTCTAAGTGGGTGGAAGCGGTTACGATAAAAACAAACGACCATAAAGTCGTGGTTCAATTTATAAAAGATAGCATATTTTGTCGTTTCGGCACACCATGAGCAATTATGAGCGATGGCAGAAAACATTTCTGTAATCGTCACTTTGAGACACTCGTCCAAAAATATTCTGTCACCCATAAGGTTGGAACCGTGTACCATCCGCAAACCCAGGGCCAAGTTGATGTTTCAAATAGGAAAGTAAAAAGTATACTAGAAAAAACGGTACGTCCAGACTGCAAAGATTGGTCACAACGACTGAGCGATGCGCTTTGGGCATATCGGACAACTTATAAAACTCCTATTGGAATGTCTCCTTACCGCCTAGTCTTTGGAAAAGCATGCCACCTACCGGTAGAACTTGAACATAGATCCTACTGGGCCGTAAAATCACTTAACCAAGATTTAAATACGGCAGGATGTCATCGGAAACATCAATTACAAGAATTAGAGGAACTCAGACGAGAGGCCTATGAGAATTCAAAAATCTATAAAGAATGTGCGAAAGCATTTCACGATAAGATGATCGTAAGGAAGAATTTTGAGGTCGGACAACACGTCTGGCTGTTTAATTCAAAATTAAGGTTGTTTCCAGGTAAGTTACGTTCCCGCTGGGACGGTCCGTTCATAATAACACAAGTATTCCCGTATGGAGTAATTGAAATCCAAGATACCAATGATGGAACTCCTTTTAAAGTAAACGATCAGCGTCTTAAGCCGTACCGATCTGATGAAACAGAGGAAAGAGAGATAGAATCAACAGATTTGGTAAACCTGATTTATTTTGACTGAGTAAGAGCATCGGTCGAGCTGGCGACGTAAAACTTAGCGCTTCTTGGGAGGCAACCCAAGCTTTTATTATAATTTTCTTCAGTTTTGGTCACTTTTTAAGAGCTTTGTCTACCAATGTCTGAGATTTAATTGCCCAAACAGAGAAAAATTGAACATGAAAACACCTATACAAGAAAATAGAAGAGGAAATTGAGAAAACAGACACTCGCGCGTGCGGCCCGCTTGTGTGAATGGTCGCTCGCGCGAGAATTCCTCTTAGACAAATTTTTTTGTGATAAAAGTGTCACCAACTCTATGCCCAAACTCGCGCCTAGGATCGCGTGCACAAATAGCTCACTGGAGTAATCCGCTTGCGCAAGTGTGTGCCTTAGAAAATTTTCCACATTTTATTGAGTTGAAGCCACTACTCCAACTCGTGCCTGGATTCGCGCTCGCGAGGACCTCGCTGGAGCGGCCCTTCACGTGGATTTGTCACTTAAAAGAAAATTGTTGATCTCCAAAACAAGGCCTCAGCTTCTCCTCGCTGAGGGACTCGCGCGTGCGAAGCTCGCTCGCGCGATCCGCTCGCCCGAGGTATCCGTTTATTTATATAAAGGGTTGTGCCCTAATTTTTTCAGATTCCCTTCTCTCTCTCTCTTTGCCTTCCCCTTCTCTCTCGCGATCTCTTTCTCTCTCAGTCTCTCCTCACCACTACCACACCACCACAACCATCCACCACCGACCACAGTCGGCCTGCCTTCCAACCACCACCACCGACGTCGCCGCAGCCGATTCAACCCAACCCGACGCCGCCGCTGTCGTTCAACCACCGAGAATCGCGCCCAAATCTCAACCTTTTTCTCTGCCCCCTCTCACTACAGGTAACCATCTGCACGAATCTATCTATCTATATATATATAGATAGATAACACATATTTCTATATTTTATATACATATATCCATATATACACAGATTTATCTATACCATATATATGCACATATGTCGTAGATTTAGGGTTTCCAATCAGGTGGATACACAGCAATTTAGGGGTTTTCAAAACCCTAAACTCATACACACACTCAACCCAAATTTTATACCAGATATATATGAGTTCATATGCACGTTCATTCTTAAATTGTATTTAGGGATTTTCTTTTGTCTGCATTTGTGTGCACAGATATGAGTTTACCTGAACACATATTCACATATGCACATATAGATTTCCTTTCTTATAGCTTTCCAAACCTAAGCTCGTTCATGCATATGGATCTGTTTATATAACTGTACACACTGAACCATAACAAACCCTAACGTACATACGCATAAACTGTCCCAAGAACTTGTGAGGTCAATCTGACCTTAAGTCTTGATTAGGGTTGATTAAACAAAATTGGCTTAAATATTTGGTTGTGTTCCAAATTCTAGATTAAGTTTTAGGGCAAAGTTTTGATTAAGGTTTGTTTGTGATCAGTATTGTTGATACAAACCTTAATTTGTACCTACACCACTTTCAAACCCTAACTCTCAAAACCCTAAAGTATCAATATATATATATATACAAATATATTGATACTTTGACTCATATACACACACGGATACAAATTCTCGAACCCTAATCTCTATCCACATACAAATTAAGACTTGTGGACTCATACACATAAACGTTTACAAAATCCGACCATTCGATTGAGAAGTAATCGTAGAGTAATCGAGTTATCCTGTTCATTGCTTCTTACCTTTGTTCAAATTCTAATGAGTACGTAGACATCAACTTTAAATGTTCATACATTGAATTTGAAGTCATATGCTATAACTTCAACTTTATGAAGTCAACAGAAGTAGTTCGACAACGCAATCGTGAATTTTAGTTTAGTGCTCCACATAACTACTCCGCTAACATAATACCTTTAGTTACGTTGTTTACATTCACATTCAGTACACATATGCGCTCGTTATTCTAATCTCTTATGCAAGGAGCGTACTAATAATTCTACAGCCGTTAAAATCAAATTTGAATCCAAGTGATTCCATATTTAATTTTTACAACTGAAATTTGATTTTGAAATCCTTTAACTTAATGATTTTAGACGTCGCATTGACTTATTAAACTAACTTGTGACCGTCCTACTAAGAATTTCAAATTATTGTTTTTGACATAAGCATCACTTATCTATTTGATTATATACATTGAATATGAACACGCGGAAAGTACCCCGTGACTAACTGCAATGTGTGTGCCTTAGTCGGGACAGTGAGTGGGAAGGGAGCAGTCCCTTCTCACAGTTGTTGGGTGTTCCCCTGTGAACCCTATTTTTATAAACTATTGAAATTATATTGATTGTGTCCCTTGTCTGGACGTTTTTCTTTGCAGGTGACCCATCCCCTACCCCCTTTCACTTTCTATTATATGGGCGTAGACCAAAAAGAAAGCCTGCATTTTCAAAAAAAAAATTTAAAATTCTTACAAACCTTTTAACACAATGACCAAACGAATAGTTAAATCTGCTTCATCCTCCCAACCACCCCAAAAGAAATCAAAGGGGAAAGAAAAACAAACAGGCCCACCTCCACCACCTCCTCCAGACAACTCGAACCCTAATGAGTTAGGGCCTGAATACGCCAATCGCGGCCTTAATTATGAGGCCGCTATAGACGCTGAATACTTCGCGTCGGATAAGGATACCAAGTGGGGCCACAATAACCTAACCGCCCGCAAATTGGCCCCATAACTCTATTTTCGAAACCCCGACCTCATTAGTTATCCATGCCTCGTCTGCTTATTTTATCAAAATATACGCTACCATAAACAACCCCTTAGCCAGCATGCAATCCTATCCACAACCATTGATGGCCATGACATCACCCTTAACCCTGACAATATCGCCGACATCCTCCACATCCCCTCCCATTCCTATTAGGTACCAAAATTAAATGTCCTCAACAAAGCCCACTCTTTTATCCATATTATCAGCGACATGTATGGTGGCCGATCTGGTTCGGGGCAATCTATACGCCGATCCCATATGCCCCGCCAGATGTGGTTTATCGACCATGTCTTTAAATGAAACCTGTACCCCGTTGGTCACGAACAAGAACGGACCAAGGAGATCCACCATGCCATCCACGCTGTCTACCACGGAGACTGGTTTTACCCAGGTCTCGTGATAATGGAGGGCATGCATCTCGCTATCCAGGCCATTGACCATTCCATCGACTCCAAACTCCTACTGCCTTACCCTCGCACCATCACGGCCATTCTCTGGGCCAAGGCCTTCCCTATCCCCGTCGATGAGCCCATAGATGGACGTATCCCAGAGTTTGCTTTCGCCGATTGGAATCTGAGCTTGGATTGTCTTGATTTAGAGGTAAGGAGAGCCCGCGAGCAGGCCCAGGCATGGCGGGAGTAGGCAGTATAGCGTCCCCCTCCCCCGGAGGATACCCCGTACGCATGGACCTATGGGGACGTCTGTGCATTCCGTGGAGAGTCCCTGTAGCTCCAGTCTTATATACACTCCTATTTTTAGCTGGCCCATCCGAACCAGTTAGCCGACATTCTAGCCCAGGGCGAGGCGGCTTATCAGTCCGCTTTTCCGAGACCGACGCAGCAGGTGGCTAGGGAGTAGGGTGAGGTGTTAGATGAGGAGAAGCAGACTGGAGATGATGGAGGAGATGGGAGTGATGGAGATGGCGACGGTGCTGAGACCACAGGTCAGGGGAGTACAGGGTTAGAGATTGTGTTGGTGGAGGCTGGGGATGATTAGATTGATGTGGGAGGGGTGACAGACTTTATTTTCCATTTTTCTTGTATTTGGATGGATGGGTAGTTTCAGACATTTGCAAACATTGGTTTGTATATTATTTTGTGTTTGTACTTATTTTCTTTTTCTAGTTATTTTTTTTAGGATGGTGATGTACCCGGCATCAACCGGTTAGTTTATTTTCCGTCTTTCGTTTCATTTTTGTTATGTGGGTCTGTAATTAATTATAGTTCTGCACTTCTTATTTTTCTTTTATGGTTTGTTTTATTCCTGTTGATTTTGGTTAGTCATGACATTCATATCGCTATTTATTAGTTATGCGTTCACTTTCATGCTTGGCTTTATAATGTTTTCATTTGGGGCCATTGTCGTTGAATTAATAATGCTTCGCAATTCCAACTCCCATTGCACTATAACAGGAATCCCTTAGGTTCAGGTTTGGGGGTAGTTATGGCGGAATTTTCTATTTAATTCACCACTAAATGGCTTAAGTTTAATGTTGAATTCATTAATGCTATACACTCACGTGACTATTGACGTTAATTTTATTTCTTCTAATAACTCCGACTAATATAGTTCAGTTGTGGCTTAATTTTTTGGTTTCAGGTTTATAATTTTTCGATATCCGTATAGTTACCTCGACCCTCATATCTTATTTTCTTCCTCATATTATGGACCATCCTATGTCACCACCTACTTCACCTGATAGGCCTTCGAGTGAGTCGAGTCATTATTCTGACTCTAGTTCTTCCACTTCTGATACTTTACCGAGTCCTAGGGCAGCCAAGTCCTACAGTCCCGGCTGGAATCGTTGCCGTCCTCACATTCCCTTTCATATCTGCTCTGATTCTTTGAACGAGGATGACCTTTTCGGCGATGACTCTACTGTCATAGACGGCCCTTATGGTGTTCCTCCGACGTCTTCTGAGTCTTCCTCATCTGATTCGATCGATTCCTCGACTGATGATGACGAGGAGGAAATTCTTTCAGGTGTAGCTGCCATTTCATTGTCTGATCCTTTATCAATTGTTGTACCTATACCAGAGGTTACCTATCCCTATAGGGACCTACCTGCTTATGTGCCGGACGTTGTTCGTCAACGTCCGGGTCACCCTGACTGGTCACCTGAGGATATAGCCTCGATCTTTGCGCCTTATTCCGGTCCTGAGGATGATGCGATTGATTTGGGTCCGGGTATTATTGAGGAGACTGAGATCGATGTGGTTCCGAAGATTACTGCTGAGGACGATTTTGATGGGATAGGATCGCCTTTTGACCCTGCGGAGCATCCGGAGTGGGAGCTAGGGGATTGGTACTTTCGTTCTGGCGTGCTACCTTCTTCAGACGTGTTTCGTGGTGTAGACATCCTGGTTATCTTTTATGAGGACTACATCCATGTCATTGTCATGTTCCCACCTGCATAGGGACATGCGGTGATTTGGTTTGGGGGAGTGTATGGATATTTCTTTCATTTTAGTTGTAGTCGTTTTATTTTTGTTTTCGAATATTTTCTTTCTTTAGTAATTCAGAATTTTTTTTTTGTTAGTTTTTTTTGTTAGTTCGTTATTTCGTTTATTTCGTTCATTCTTTATTTCTTTTATTCATTGTAAAAAAAATAATAGTAATAGAAAACAAACATTTTATTAGCTCTATAAATAAATAAGTACAGTTTCTTAATATTGTTCAATGTTGCGTTACTTCTTGTTGTAATTAGAATTCATTGAAATTTTGAAATTAAGAGAGTATGTAATCCGATGTCTACCGAATCTATGAAGGTATGTCGTGAGAACTATATATCCTTAGAATCATTGTTTTATATCTTATACTTGCATATCTTTTTGCATGACACGTAGTCATGTGGATACATATTGACATTGAACTATAATATAATTTGGATTTCTAAATAGTAATATTGTGGAGACTAAAACCCGGTGAGCTTTCGAGCCTTTCATTCACTTTGAGGGTTTTTAAATTTATTCGAATCTCATTGACATAGCGCGTTATTTTGTTGATTAGTCTCAATATTCTTTATTTTGATTGAAAGTCGAGTTAGTATTGTAATTACCATGTTTAACATATACGAAAAAAAAAATCTATTTCCTTTGATATCATAACATTGAAGAATCGTGTGACTCTAGAAAATGATATTAGGCCATCTGTTTTAATAAACCCCTTGACCTTTGGCCTACCCAAAACGAATATTTTATATCCCTTGTTAACCCTTTTTGAGCCTTTTATTAAACTTTTCATTTGTTCACCTATTATCCCACCCACTCCGATATGGAGTTCGCCACTATTAAATATTACCTAACCCATGTCAAAGAGTAGCTAAGCAATAGTTTTACATAAAGAAATTGGACTACTACGACTCATGTAAAGAAGAGAATTGAGTAGAAAAAGGATCTAAAAAAAATATGGATATAAATATAAAATAGAAGATGTTGAAAGAAGGATTGAAAAAAAAGGAGATGGATCCCTTGAAAGAGAAATATGAAAAAATAATAAAGAGTTGTTGTGATAAAGCCTTTGCTTTAAAAATATTACAGCTATTTCTATTTACTGAAGGACGTTTTGAATTCCTTTTATCTTTCTTTTCTTAATTATAACCCTTGACCAACATTACAACCCTTATAAAGTCCTAGTTGATTCTATGGAAACATGATTTGAATATGGAATTGATAGATGAAGGGAATAAAAGCATGGTAGTAGTGATATTTACTTGACAATCGATATCTATTCATAAGACTACATTCATGTCGTGTTATACGTTGTTCCGCGTCATATGCGAGATTTGTTGCTTTGTTTAGAATTATCCTCCTCGCATATACTCGAGTAATTACACATGTTTCCGAGTGATTTCATTTTAGAGTGTAATTCACAACGTGGCTTTGTAGTCGAAGCATCACTAGATAGTTATCCGATTTATATTCCAAGTTCATAGTTGCCGTATATCTACTTGACTACCATTTCACACACATGCGAGTCTTCGATACATTCTATTGATTCTGTTGATATATGTTTTCGGATTATTCTCATAATGTAGGAAGGCGTACGATTGTTATACTTTTGATAATTTAAAGTTTTATTTGAATTTGATCTTATCAAGGAAGGATGTTGATATTGAAATATTTAAATTTTGAATAAAATTTTTATTTTACAAGTTAAAAAAGATGGTTGTGGGTGACTTGTTGATGAGAACCCTCACGAGACTTCACTCGTCCGACTAGGGACACCTAGAGGTTTAAAAGGCTTGTTGCACAAGCTAAGTGCAATCGTTATCCATACGAAAATGGAGTAAGAATTTTTAGTTTTAATAGTGTTATTTTTCTAGTCTTTTTGCTCGAGGACTAGCCAAATGTAGGTTTGGGGGTGTGATCGGGAGAGAACAAATCCTAATTATACACCTTAATTCACATTTGTTAGTCGTTTTTATCATGTTTTTGTATAATTTTACTTTATTTTCCACTTTCTGTCAGGTTTTAGGAGAAAGCAATGATTTTCGGTTAAATGGGGTGAAAAAGCAGGAAGAAGGAAGCAGAAAAAGCCAGTTCGCGCGAGCGGCCCGCTCGCGCGAGAATCCAGCACATCGCTGGAGCGACCCGCTCGCGCGAAATATATAGAAATCGCTCGCTCGACCCGCTTGCGCGACCTCCCATTTTACGCGCTCACGCGGCCCCCTCGCGCGATCCGTACAGAAAATATAAAACGCGTATTTTGAAGTGCTGAAGACTCCTATGTGGACAAAATTGTCCAATTACGTCCAGAATGTAATATTTAGTTGTTTTAGTGAGATTAGGTTTAGAAAAACCCTCCTAATCTCTCTATAACTATATATATATATATATATATCTCATTCTAAATCAAAAAGAAATCATCCATTCATTCATTGAAGACTTTTGAAGGCAAGAGTAAGGAGAAGAGCAAGCTTGAAGGTCTCTAATGGCTATCATCAAATCAATCTTCGTGCTTTCATCCACCATGTGCAACTAAACTCCTAATCTAGGGTTTCAATGAAACCCTAGCTATGTGTAGTGGGAAGTCTATGCTTTCTTATTTTAGGATTTTATGTATTGGATAGTGATTGTATGTTGGTGGATTATTTATTTATAATCAGTTTTTAATGGTAATAATCAAGAGTATTTTGGATCTATTATTGTCTTAGATTTTTCCTTATGCTTATTGTACTCAATAGTCCTTGATTTTTGTGATTGATAGGAGTATTTACATACAATAGTGCTTATGTGATTGTGATGTGTACATCTTTTATAATCTATACTCAGGAAAGATGAGTTATGCTACACCCTAGTCATAGGTAGATAATTCATGTGAACCATAGATGGATTATGCTTAGATTAAACTAACGATATCTTCTTGTTGATACTATTGGGCTTGTAGCTACAATAGATCGTGACTATCCAAACATAGAACTTAGAGTAAAAAGTCTAGACCCCCGATGCATAGTTAGTGGTGGATTTGTAATCCTAGATCTCATCTATTCATATTTAAACCAATTTTCAATTTAGCACATTAGTTTACTTAGATTTAATTTTAGAAGTTATTTTTATAATTCTATAGTTTAATTCATAGTTCAATTAGCAAGAATAATCAAATCATCAATCAATTGAACTTTCGATTTTCTTATAACTAAATAGATTAGATTTTAATAATTAAAGGATAAAAATTAACAATCTCTGTGGGTTCAACCTTTACTTCCACACTGCAAATCTTTTGAAAGTAAAGCATAAATACGCATACTTTTATATCTTGATTTTGACGAGATCAGGTAATGTGTAGAAACAATTTTTCCTAAAAAGCAAAATCCTTATTTACTAAATCTAGTGGGAGAGGGTCTTATTAATAACACCCACGATCTTCCATTAACAGTTCACTGTAAAATGAGTAGTGCATTCTGTGTCACCTTGCCAAGGGTGATCATTCTATACAGAGGGTACACTACTCATTGGTTACTAGATGTGAACTTCCTACGGATAGGATCAATCAGACATGTTAGAGGGTGGCCACCATACGGAGGCGCTACTTGAGGCGGTTGTGATTGGATCCTAGTTAATGGTATACACTAGCTAAGCTATGGATAAGGGATCCCACACGGGGCATTATTCAGAAACTTAGAGATCAAATAGGTTTGTAAGTCATAACTTGTTTTGCAAGAGTTGCATAGTGGACAAGTCATGATTAATCGAAAGATCGAGTATTGACCACCACACGGAGGCTTTACTTTTTCGTTTTGATATTCCGGCGACCTTGTTTTAAAATAAGAGTTTTTAAAGGATTCTTTTATTTCAAACTGTCAAATCCTGATATCCATATTTATTTTGTCTTTTGATTTTACAGTAAATCATAATGTCTAGATCTGCATTTAGTCCACTTGCCACCATACTCACTCTAAACAAGTTAACTGGACATAACTACACTGAATGTAAACGTAACCTTGACATTGTTTTAATTACGGAGGATCACATATATAACTTCACCACCCCATGCCCCCGAAGAACCCGCTGTAAATGCTACGACTGCTGCTAGACGTGAGTTCGATAAGTAGAAGAAGTCGAATGGAATGGTTCGTTGCTACATTCTGGCCTCAATGGCTGGTGTATTGCAACACCAATTCTAGTCGAATAATTCTGCTAGTGACATTATCAAATCCCTGAAAAAGATGTTTGGGGAGCATGGCAGGCCTGTCAGGCAGGTAGCTATGCAGAAGACAATGAGTGTTAAGATGTCGGAAGGGACTCTAGTCAAAGTACATGTTTTGAAAATGATTAGTTATTTGAATGAGATGGAGACCCTAGGTGCCAACATCGATGCACAAACCCAAGTTGATATGTTATTCGCTCAATTTAAACTAAATTATAATATTAATAAACTGGATTTCTCAATGAGCGTATTAATAAGTTCTTTAATGGCAGTGGAAGGGGTGATCAAGCCTAGGGTCAATGTTTTGAACATTGAGAAAAGCTTTTGCTCTTTCCGATCTATGCCGAAAGGGAAAAAAGGGAAGAAGAAGGCTGGCACTGGTGGTCCAAGTGTTGGACCGGACCCTAAGATTGCAAAATATAAGGGAAAAGATAAGGGCAAAGGGAAGGTGGGTGGCCAAAGCAAAGGAAAGTATTTCCAATGCGGTGAGAAGGGCCACTGGAAGAGGAACTATCCAAAATTCTTAGCTACAATAGTTCAAGGTATGATTGAATCACAAGTGATTGAAATAAGTTTTATTACGGATACTTCAAACACTTGGTGCATTGATTCTGGTGCGACTAACCATATCTATAATTCGTTGCAGGGGTTCAGATCAACCAAGAAATGCAGTGATGAGGAGATCGTGCTGACTCTGGGTTCTAGCGCAACCGTTTCTGCGGTTGCTATAGGAGTAGTAGTTTTAGAGTTTTTGGAGAATAAGACAATAGTTTTATCAAATATACTTTACGTCCCTTTAATGAGACATAATTTAATTTTAGTTTCAAATTTATCAAATAATGGTTATTCTGTTCATTTTGGAATAGAAGTTGTCATTAAAAGAAATAGTTCTTTTATATGTTCTGGTGTTAAAACTAATGGCTTGTATGTGATTACTCCCAATATTTCTAAAGACTCTTGTATGAAACTTAATAACTCAGTGGTAATTGTACCATCTAAAAGAAAAGAACCTTCCACTAATCCAACAAGGCTTTGGCATATGAAGCTTGGCCATATCAATCTAAATAGGATTGGCAGTCTAGTCAAAGAAGGGGTCTTAGGAAATTTAGTTCTCGAACCAATGCAAGTCTACGAGTCTTGTTTAGAGGGTAAGATGACCAAAATGCCCTTTCCAACAAAGGGAAATATAGTAAGGGGTGGTTATGAGTATTTTATAACATTTACTAATGACCACTCTAGGTAGGGATATGTGTACCTAATGCAGCACAAGTCTGAAGCCTTTGAAAAGTTCAAAGAATTTAGGGCTAAAGTGGAAAAGCAATTAGGAACACACATCAAGGCCATTCGATCTGATCGAGGTAGCGAGTACCTCTCTAATGAGTTTATTGATCACCTTGTACAGAATAGGATTCTGTCACAACTGACTGCACCTAGTACACCTCAGCAGAACTGTGTAGCAGAGAGAAGAAATTGGACTCTTTTAGACATGACTAGGTCGATGATGAGTTATTTCGAGTATGCTTTGAAAAACCGCTGCATGCATACTAAATTTAGTACCAAGCAAATCTATTCCCAGGACACCACGAGAGATGTGGATTGGGCGCAAGCCTTCTTTGCAACATCTACGGATATGAGGGTGTCCGGCACATGTGCCAAAAGGAAAGATGAACAAGTTGGATTCTAGATCAAAAGTATGCTATTTTGTAGGGTATCCAAAGGGTTGGATGGTATTTTTATGATCCAAGAGAACAAAAAGTGTTTATTAGTACAAATGGTGTTTTCTTGGAGGATGATTATATCATGAACCATAAACCTAAGGGAATGATAGATCTTAGAGAGATAAAAGGAGAGCCCTCAGTCCACCCGCAGTTGATAACGATGTAATTCAAGAAAATACCACTTCTTCACTCATTTCCGCACCGATACCTCGTCGTAGTGGGAGGATTATAAGCCAACCTGATAGATACATGTTCTTAGGAGAAGTTTTTAAAGCTGTCTCCATAGAATCTGAATCTGATCCTGCCACATACGAAGAGGCAATGGCTAATGTTGATTTAGCTCATTGGATTAAAGCTATAAAAGCTAAATTGGAGTCTATAGATTCTAATCAGGTCTGGCATCTTGTAGAACTTCTAGCCAATATTAAACCCATTGGTTGTAAGTGGGCCTATAAGAGGAAAAGAGGATCTGATGAAAAGGTTGAGACCTTTAAGGCTAGGTTTGTAGCGACAGGTTATACTCAGAAGGAGGGCATTGACTATGAGAAAACCTTCTCGCCGGTAGCCATGCTCAAGTCCATCAGGATACTCTTTTCCATTACTGCATGCCTAGATTATGAGATCTGGCATATGGACGTCAATATTGCATTCCTGAATGGCAATCTTGAGGAAGACATCTATATGTAGCAACCAGAAGGGTTCATAGTTGGTCAGAAAGGTAACTTGGTATGCAAGTTGCAAAAGTCCATTTATGGGCTTAAGCAAGCATCTAGGAGTTGGAACATCCGATTTGACCAAGCAGTCAGATCATTTGGTTTCATACAGAATCTGGATGAGCCTTGCGTATACAAGAAGTGTAAAGGAAAAGTGGTAGCTTTTCTTGTTCTCTACGTTGACAACATTTTACTCATTGGAAATGATGTATCGAAATTGTCAACGGTCAAGGTTTGGCTAGCTAGTACTTTCGATATGAAGGATCTAGGAGAGGGGAGCTATATTCTTGGGATAAATCTCTTTTGGGATTGTAAGCAAAAGATAATGGGATTATCTCAAGCTAGTCATATCGAGAAGGTGCTAACTAGGTTTTTAATGGACAATTCGAAGAAAGGTTTATTACCTTTCAGGCATGGTCTAGTGTTCTCCAAGGACCAGTGTCCAAAGACACAGGAGGAGAGGAATCGCATGGCAGGAATTCCCTATGCTTCAGCAGTGGGAAGTCTCATATATGTGATGTTCTGCACTAGACCAGATATCTTCTTTGCCGTAGGCATGGTTAGCAGGTATTAATCGAATCCAGGTCCAGAGCACTGGACATCCGTTAAGCACATTCTTAAGTACTTGAGAAGGACTAAAGATTACATGCTTATGTATGGCGGTGGTGAGTTAATTCCAGTAGGATACACTGACTCGGACTTTATGTCAGATAAAGATTCAAGAAAGTGGACATCTGACCATCTCTTTACCTTGGGAGGTGGTGCTGTGAGTTGGAGGAGCATTAAGCAGAAATGCATAGCAGACTCAACTATAGAAGCTGAGTATGTGGCTGCTTGTGAAGCCACAAAGGAAGCTGTTTGGCTCAAGAAGTGCCTTATGGAGCTCGAGATGGTACCAACGTCACTGTCACCTATTACGCTATACTACGATAATAGAGGGGCAGTGGATCAGTCCAAGGAGGTAAGGAACCATGAAAAGGGAAAGCATGTAGAGCAGAAATATCATCTAATTCGAGATATTGTTCAACGTGGAAATGTGACTGTCACCAAGATTGTCACCGCTGACAATCTTGCTGATCCTTTACAAAGGCCTTGCCACAGAAGGTCTTTGATCATCATCTAGATAGTTTAGGTCTCAGATGTAGTCCTGTATGGTTGTGAGTGCAAGTGGGAGTTTGTTGGGTCTGTGCCCTCAAACCATTACTTTATGTATGAGACATTGACATTTTAATATATGGATATCAAATAAATTTACATTTCATTATATATGTTTCTTTCATGAGATGATTGTTAATCCTTACGTATCATAGTAAGTAATTCGTGTGTGTATGAGATACATACAAGTGAGATACGAATTACTATTTTTTTTATACTTAGAACTTGTCATAGTCGATGATGAGATTGGATATCTCATCATGTTTACACTATAGCATGATTAACTACCATTGGATGGAGTGATTAATCTCAATCACTAAAGTGTAACTCTTAGTTAATATGCCAGTGCTTATAGTGCATTGATGGACCTGAGCTTTCCTATTGACACTAAAGATTGTCAAACAGTTGATAGGAACTCATAACTTGTATAAGGTACGTGTTCTCAATCTTGAGACGATTATGAACACAGACTATGGATATGGCTGCTTTAACTTACCAATCAATGAGGTCTATAAAAGATCAACACCTGGGTATCTTGGGTATGACATGTTCATAGGGTTGTGAACATATATTGTCAATATTTAATCTACCCTCTGATTCAGAGTAAGCATTCCCTTGAGAATGTCACCAAGTTTGGTAATCATGAGAGGTGAATGGGACTCAAGGAATACAAAAAGTGATCATGATTCAGGTTGACAGTAATCAATTATCCGACTACCTGAATATGATTGCGAATGCTGAAGGTGGAGGGACATTAGTACAACATACAAGTCTAGTTATCGCTTCGGATATGTTCTTTTGCGTTGGAGTTCAGTTATCGTTTTATAGTCGAGTAAATGTTAACTGATCAGTTGGTTAGTTTGCTGATCAAAGAGTTTGGTCATGGGAATTAACAACTGGTTTGAGCCAACAAGAAAGAGCCCAGGAGGTCCCACTCTTAGCTCCGCTACAATGCTTGGAAAGGCACATGAGGATCTTGTCAAGGCGGGTTCGATCAATCAAAGGTGTCTAGATCGATTGAAGTCTTGGCATGTTCGATTGCTCGAAGATGGTTCGATCGATTGAAGGTTAGATCGATCGAAGCCACTTCGATCGCTTGAACATTAGATCGGTTCTAGGAATCTATAAATAGGGTAGTTGCGTCCAAAAAAAAGAGTTCATCGTTTTAATACGCCAGAAGCTATAGAAACTATTTTAAGAGCTCTCAAACCTTCTCTTTCCTCTCTATTAGAGATCCCACCATCTCTAGCCTCTCCGGGAAGCATCTATAGAAGACACAAGAGTGAAAACAACCTAGTGGAGGCTGCTGCATCACTAAGGAAGAAAAATATCAGAATTGGGTTCAAGACCTGAGGTATAATTCTTGTCCCCTCTTATTAGTATGCATCTATGGAATTGACGAGTAGTAAATCCTGGGCTACCAATAAAGTTTTTGAAACACCGCCGTTCCGCTGCGCGTTTGAAAATAATTTTAAACCTATTTTTCCTTCACGAAATTGGCCCTACTTTATGGCCACGAGTGGTTATGCCCAGCGACCGACCTCTATTCCAATTTCCCTGGTGGTTGCAGGACCCCTAGGCCTCCTGATCTAGTAGTACAGGGCTCTGCCAGAGGGGTAGCCTGAGCCTTGGGTCAGGGTAGCATCATCCAGTCATCAAATAATCCAGGACAGGTCAGCAGGCCCGTCCCAAGCGGTACACGCAGTGTCAACTGGCCCCGACCAATAGGTCAGGAATGCAATATGGGCTTGGTTCATACCGTTACAGTCTAGCTAGGCCCATGAGATACGCCCCAAAATATTGCAGACAGTTTCCTACTCAAGTTAGAAGACTAATGGAATGTATGGAAAGTTTCCTAATACAAATAGAAAACTCACTTGATTTGTGTCAATCACATCCTAATCAGGATTGTATTACCTAATCTGATTAGCTTCCTTGTACGAGTATGTCTCTTGCATCTATAAAAGAGACCACTCACCTCCTCTAAGGAGACCATACATTTTACTCTACATAGCACCTCTATAGCAATCATAATCATGCTCGGCCAACCTCTGGTAACTCCAAAACTGTTGTTGGTTCACCAAAGGTCCCCGACTTTTTACAATTTAGTGAACATGCTCGGATATATATATGTGGATGTCGGTTCCTTCATTAACAGGCCGAACCACATACAAAAAACCAATCTTTCACTGTCTCTCTCTCTCCTTAAAACTGCTCTAATTTACCTTACCCAAAAATTGCATCATCAGCTTGGCGCCGTCTGTGGGAAATGATAGTTTTCCAAAAGCAAAATCACTTAACTGATTGTCATACCTCCGAAGAAGGGTAAGAAGGCCGCGTAACAAGCCAACCAGTATGTTCTACCGGCTCCGGCACTGGCGCCGGCTACAGTAGTCCTGACACCGTAGCAGATCACTGCGACCCTTACACAGCTTTTGAAGGTCAAGCGTCAAACCCAGCAGCAGATCGAAGTCCTGCTGGCCCAACAAAGCAATCCGCCAGTGACCGGGAAATAGCCCGGGAATGTTGCGTACGGTCACCAGATAACGTACCCAAGCCAACGCGTCCCGAATTGAGAACACCAGAGACATCAACGATAGGCGTGCTGCCTGAGAGGAGAGGCAGGAGCGTATGGCTTGGGAATCGATCCAGGGTCACTCGGTCAAGAGCCAAGGTGGCCTTAGGCACATGATCAACCAGAGTCATAGCCGAGCCTAATCCTAGGGGACAACACACTGCCATGAGAAGGAAGCCTCATTTACTGTCCCAACCTACTTTCCGGATACTGGTCGGGAAGGTGTGGTGGCCCAAATCAAGAATTTGGAGAAACAGATCGACGACATGGCCAAAAACCTGGGTCAGTCAATACGGAGACAGAGTCACCGTTCTCTAGCCGAATAACGAGGTTTTCCCTCTCGCGCACATTTAAATAACCTCATCTAGATTCTTACAATGGCTCGGGAAACCCGGTCGACTACGTCTGGACCTACAAGACTCAGATGACCCTGACCACCAACGCCTATGAACTGTACTGCCTGGTCTTTCCCAGCACTTTGAAATGCCCTGCCACCTAATGGTTTTACTCCTTGAAACCCTGATCGGTCAAAGATTTCAAGCAACTCAATAGTCAGTTCATCAACCAGTTCATCGGTATGCATGAACGGTCGAAGCCTGACATACAGCTGTTGACTATCAGGCAAAGAATAATGAGTCCCTCAAGGAATTCACAGACCGGTTCAATCAATATGATCTTGATGAAACCGTCGTAATTACCAACTGCGCCATGTTGCTTCATAGAAACCGACTGGAAACCTTGGTTGAACTCGCAGAGAGGGTCGAAAAGTATGTTGACACTGAAGGATTTCTAAAGACCAAAGACCCCAGGCACGTAAGTGACGAACCTTCAATAAATAAGCGAAAGTGAGATCAACCCGAGAAGAACAATGCAAAGAAGCCTGGTAGTTCTGGCAGTTCCTTCAGTTCACAACAGTTTAGGTCCGACAGCCCCGACCTGACCTCAAATTTACAACGGTTGGGGTCAGACAGCCTCGACCCGACCTCCAGTTCATAGCAGTCAGGATCCAGCAATCCCAACCTGGCCTCCAATTGACAGCGGCCGCCGACCAAGAGTCTGATAATCCCGACCCGACCTCCTATCTCCGACAGTCCAAATGAGCCCAACTACAGTGGTACTTTTGTCCAATCATAGTACGAGGCTTCATAGACTATCTAGGGAGCTCCCCAAAGACCTCAGAATCATACCCGAGGCACCACAAAGACCCCGAGGCCACACTCGAGGCACATTAAAAGACCTTGGGCCAACCTCGAGGCACACCAAAAGACCTTGGGATCATACTCGACGCACTAAAAGACCCTGGAACTACCAACGTTATAGGTCGGCTACCTATAGTAACTGTTCCCACAACACCCGCCTCAACAAAAGCTAGGGGGCAAGAGGGAATAACGACTACAGGGAGTCACAACGAGTATTTACAGGCCTTAGAGTTAACTAAGTAAAACCCTTAGACAACCCGGGAGCCTATAATACTCAGAGGCGCTCACTCCACTTAGGCCCAAACTGACGATAGAGGTAACCAAAACCTCTTAGGTTGGCCCATGTTAGAGGGGTAAAAAGGACCCTGAAGTAACATGCTTTAGGTTGGCTCTACCAACATGGTCAAACTCTTCTACCAACAGTCTCGACGGGGGCTTGCTGGGCGGAAGATAACCATCTTGGGAGCTATAAAAAAGGACCCTAAAGCAGCTCGCTTTAGGTCATCTTCTCCAACATGGTCGAATTCTTCTACCTACAACCTTGGCGAAGGCTTACAGGCAGAAGATAACCATCCCTGGAGCTAACTTAAACAAAAGACTTCCAGTTAGGCTAAGTCTCAACTCTTAGCCGATTCCCGAGCACTCAGACAATGGCAAAGCAACATCAAACAGATTTCCAAACTTGTCCCGATATAGCATCCAGCCAACCTTGGAAATGGGAGGCAACTGATACTCCCGAAATTGGCCCTACTCTATGACCGAGTGGTTATGCCCAGCGACCGACCTCTATCCCAATTTTCTCAGGCGGTTATGGGACCCACATGCCTCCTGATCCAATAGCGCAGGGCTCTCCTAGAGGGGTAGCCCATCCCTTGGGTCGGGGTAGCAACGTCCAGTCATCAAATAATCTAAGACAGGTCAGCAGGCCCATCCCGAGCGGTACACGCAGTGTCAACAGGCCCTAACCCACAGATCGGGAATGCAATACGGGCTCGATTCGTACAGACGCAGTCCAGCCAGGCCCCCGATATTCACCCCAGAATATTGCAGACAGTTTCCTACTCAAGTTAGAAGACTAATGGCATGTATGGAAAGTTTCCTAATACAAATAGGAAACTCACTTGATTTGTGTCAATCACATCCTAATCAGGATTGTATTACCTAATCTGATTTGCTTCCTTGTACGAGTACTTGCATCTATAAAAGAGACCACTCATCTCCTTTATGGGGACCCTACTTTTTAGTCTACATAGCACCTCTATAGCAATCATAATCGTGCTCGACCAACCTCTGGTAACTCCAAAACTGTTGTTGGTTCACCAAATGTCCCCGACTTTTTACAATATAGTGAACGTGCTCGGACACACACGTGGATGTAGGTTCCTCCATTAACATGGATGAACCACATACAAAAAATCGGTCTCTCACTGTCTCTCTCTCTCTCTCTCTCTCCTTAAAATTGCTCTAATTTACCTTACCCCAAAATTGCATCATCACATTATTATTCCATCTAATTTGTATTTCTTATTGCTATCCAAAAAAAAATTGTATTTCTTATTCTCACTAGTAATGACCCCCGTGCAATGAACGGGAGAGTTAGCAAGACAAAGTATCACATGACAAAAAATAGTTTTAAATTAAAAAAAAATAGAAGAAAGATATTGCAAGTGATTTAAAATGATAAAAATTTTTGTATATTTGTTGATGACGTATGTAAATGTCTCATAAAAGAGAGATATTTGTCCAACTAAAAAGTTTAAAAAATATTTAAATTAATATGATTTTTAGAGAAGTCATCCAATTACATCTATTTTTTTTCTTTTCTTTTTTCCTTTAGAACATGACTATATGCTCCACATAATTGTTTTTTTTTTTGGAAAAAAAGCCAATAAAGCATTTATTTTTTCTTTTTGTTTTAATTTCTTTCAAAAGCCTGAACAAAGAAAGAAGAAGATAAGAATTTCCTTTTTGTAAAAACTTCCAAAAAGCTAAAGTGGCATTTGATATCATTTTTTCGTATTTTTTTTAAAAGAAGCTTGTGCTTAGTTTTTAAGAACAAAAATAGAATGTGTTTGGTAAAATATGGCCGTTCTAGAAAAAAAAAATGAAAAAGAAAAAAAGAAAAGGAAATGAAAACAGCAAAACTCGTTTGATAAGACAAGTCGTTTTGTGCGGGAAAAAAATTGCATGGCCAACACTAACTGTGATTGTGTTGGTTTCTAAAAAGTAAAGAAGAAAATAAGAGAAATGTTATACTTCCCAAATCCTTATTTCAAATTCACATCCCAAATTATGTGGATGTGCTAGATTGTTTATTAGATGATGTTAAAGTGATCCCGTCATTATTAAATGTGGCCCCATTGTCATATCATTGCCACATTATTTGGGATGCAAATTTGGGATTAGAATTTGGAAAGTATAGCATTATTTAGAAAATAATGATAAAGAGTTAAATAAAAAGGGGGCTGAAATTTAATGACTGCTCGAATAAACCGCGGCTGATATTTTTTGTTTAGCAAAAATAAGGAAATAATCACTCTTAAAATTTAAAGAACATAAAGTTACAAAAGTGGATATGCCCATATCATATCCAAATCAATGTACTCGAATTTGTGTCTAAATCACAAACATGAGTCCAAATCATATGTAACAGTTGAAGAAATTTTTTTGTAGAGACCCAATCAAATGTAGCTCCACATGGTCAACCTTAACAAAAGAGAGTTATTTCAGGGTATGGCCGTAATATATACAAGGTCTAGAATATTGCATGGTTTCTAATTTTGATTCCATTCCCAAACATTAGGGTTGTTAAAAAAAAACTGGACCGAACAGACCGAACCGAGCCTATTCGGTCAATTTTCAAAAATACATTCATAGAAGGAAACGAACCGACCGATCGAAAGTGGCAAAAGAACCGACCGAAACCGAGCCTATTGGTCGGTTTTTAAACATGAAAAAACTGACAAAAATTGACTGATCCGACCAATGCACACCCCTACCAAATATATAAGGTGAGAAGATTCTCTCCTCAATAAATAGAAATCATGATTAGTGGAGAGAGAATAGTACAATTAATTAATTAGCATTATATTTCATTAACATAAATTTTTATTTATTTAATTTCAAATACTGAGTGAAATAAAAAAAATGATATTTTAGAGGAAATTACACGTGGCACTTGTCACACCCCAATTTTTAGACAACCAATTATTAGTCAAGGGAGAACCCTTAACCAATTATCCAGCTGTCCAATCATCAAGGTGCTTGCAATATAAAAACATCACACAGTCTGTACCGAAACAAAAAAATCATCACCCACAAGTGCTAAAGCAACGGTCAACATCCAACTAAAAAGTCAAACCTTAAATCCAACTCTAAAACATAATAAAAAATAAATAAAAAAAAGAACACTTCACTAAATAAAATCTTAAATTGTTAAATGGCCCACAATGCCAGAAATCTTATTTCTAAACTCTCTAAAGTGATATAAAAAAAATGAATAAAAAGAACAATGCAAGACTCCACACGCCTCCTGCTACCAGGTGCCACGAACTCCCTACTAGCCCTGCAAATTATGATCGGCTACGCTCCAACAAGAACGCACCCGCGAGAAAAAAACTCACGGGTCAGTCACATGACTGGTATGAGTTAAACCACACACACCCAGTTTCAGGATCACCCGGTGACCCTTTAACTACCACACAAAATAGTAACTCGGGCAAGAGAGTAGTTCCACTTCACATATTGGGACGAGCGGTAGTTTCCCTTTATGTGGTGGCCATGCAGTTCTCGCCCGAATTTAAATAAAGTCATACTTACCTAACGTCCCATGGTGAGTCAATACCTAAAAAATGTTAGTGGATCCACCATCCTGCAATCACAAGATTAATAACAGCAAAATACTACAAGAATATGCAAAACTACTAGTACTAAGATATAGGAAGGATCATTATCACAATTTACTCACTACACGTCCCAATACAATGTATAAGAAAAGAACAACAGACGAGGAAATCAACATTTTATATCCTTTAACCCATAGAAATTTTATTAACAATAATTCTCTTACTTTTATGTACGATTCGTTATTCAATTTCCTAGGTTCACCACTTGGCTACCCTCCATGGTACACCCACACATATATCCCATGTGTGCCCGGACATACTACCAACATCCACTCTGGTGCCAGTTTGGTTGGGGTATCAACCAAACCAGGTATACACACAGAAGGCCAGTCAATATGCCTAGACGTCTAACAAATAAGCCGGGCATAAGGCTTAGGCCAGCTTGATCACGAAGCCACTGGCAAAAAGGTACACTCAGCAAGTCGAGCTACCAAAAACAATATCACAACTGGGAGCGGTGAACACTAAGGAACTTGAAACTATTTTGCATTTTTGGAATTATACAATTTAATCGGACTCAACGTTAATGACTATCACCTTTTTCTTTTCATAGCTCAACATTATAGGAGAATTCATGTATCTCCAAGTAATTCTTCGTTAACTCATACGAACAATAAAAAAAACACAACGAATCATATTTCCCCAATTTCGTACATTTTAATATACTAAAAACTGCTACTGAAATCTTCAATTTTTGCCCAAACGGTGCAGAATCAGGAAAAATACCATTAGACAAAAAACGTGCAGAATCACGTTTTACATGTCACACGCGGACAGAATGTTCAAATTCCAACCCACAAATTTACAATAATTTTCTGAAGTTTCTGCAACTATGTGAAATAAATAAAACGAATTTTACATATATTTTCTAACAAACATGAATATTTCACCTATTGTTTTGATCAAACTAACGATTCACCTAACCCTTTCGAATACCTTAATGTCATGATCGCAAAGTCACACGAAGGGAAATAAACTATCTAAATTACTTCAATAATAGCGTATATCCATTACATAGATTTAACCATAACAATTAAATTAAAAGTGTACGTACTAATTTAATTACCTCCGTATACACATATACATACGTGTATATATATATATATATGAATACACAAAGTTTAACTCACCTCGTTCAATCAAAGAAATTGACAATAACAACGTTCCGCGATTCCACACGAGACCACGGAGCCAAGACCCTTTTCCCTTTTTCTTCCCTTTTCTTCTTCTTCTTCTTCTTCTTCTTCTTCTTCTCTCTCTCTCTCTCTCTCTCTCTCTCTCTCTCGGCGGCTGTGTAAAAAAAGGGGGGTTTTGCCTAACCTATGTTAATATTCTAGATATATAATATTATGCTATACCTAGGTTACCTAGCTAACTAATACACACACAATATAATATTAAATACGTATAATAACACACACACCACACCAAACACACACACACGTGCACTACTGATTTTGTAAGTTTTAAAAATTTCAATGGCATATCTTATGGTGTAAAACACTCACACTAATTTTTGTATACTAACCACAATAATAATTTAAATTAAATCATAAGAATACCAATTTTAACATTTAAAACTATTTAAAAATTCAGGGTATTACAGTACTGAGGTGGCGAAACCAAATGTAATTCCCGTGAAATTTCTATGTATTAATAAAATGTAGTCCCCATATTTTGTTCTATTTCGATGTCTCCTATATATTATATGTATTTATAATTATTAACTCAAGCAGAAATTCTCAGATCCGGACTGACATTGGCAAGCAAACCCATAAAATTGTATAAACCTGAACTGCACGGCACATAGTTCAAAACGAGAATAAGATCCCACGTTTTGAGGATATCAAAGTATAACCTAGTCTAGCTTAAGTACACCTAGATTGTACTCTAATAGTGACCTATCTGTACAAACTTGTACAACCCCCTTATTCCCTCCCCTACCCATAGGATCCCTTCCCCAAATCCTTCTCCCATCAATGCCTAGATATGCAATTCTGTAAATGTGTGTATACAATGTGTTGTGTATATATATATGAAGTATTAGAGAGAGAGTGAGTTATCGAGACAGAAAAAGCATAAGCAAACTCAAAACACCCCTCACAGCTTCCAATTCTCTGTCACTCTCTGCATTTCATTCCCACATAGACCTCATACAGTCACAGAAGGAGAAGAAGGACCAGAGAAGGAGGAGGACCAGAGAAGAAAAAAAGGATCAAGAAAGGTTAGAGAGAGAAACCCGAGACTGTTGGTATCATTCCCGCGCACTACCTTGTTTTATTTTTACATTTATCATACACCTCACACACACACCTAGAGACCCCCCCCCCCCCCCCCCCCCCCCGCGCATGAACCAGATAGAGCCTTAAGCTCTGCCATGGCCAGAGCTAGCATTGAAGCTCTTTGAGAGCTTAAAATCTCAAACTCAACCAAAACTTATAAAACCTACACCAAACAGACCCTATAGGCCCCCATATACCCCCACAGTAGCAGCTTTTAATTTGGGCAAGCCAAACTCAACATGCAGCCCATTATTCATTTCAAAACCCTTAAAGGATAATCTCTTGGTTTGAACACCAAATGATATAACCCAGATTTCACCTTTTACTATGTTATAGAGGAGACTAAACCGAACCTTTTGGAGTTGGGATCACTCATTTCCATGGAGAAATAAGTGAGATATGGCCTCAGGAAGTTTTTCTGGCCACCCACAACCTGCCGGTGGTGAAACCAAGTCGCCAGACATAGCTATACCCGAATAAACTTCGAGTTATATCGTTTTGATTCTGGTTAGGTTTGGGTAGGATCAGAATGTTAGTATATATGGGTTATGTTTGATAGCGAGTCAGGTTATTTTAAAACCCGTGAAGCCACTTATTGGAACGACATCATTTGACGTCGGATCCTACCATATCCGTTTGGGTCGGATCATTGGTTAACGGGTCGGGTTTAAGTAAGACTGTAAGTGAATAGTCCTAATAGATTCGGATCGGGCCGAGTCTTAACTTACCAAACTACGTCGTTTTGAATAAGTAATGTTAATTAGTTTGGTTTAACTTAATTAATCCGGATTAACTTAGTTTAATCATAATCAGTGTAGTTCTATATTGTTAAGTATTCTGTTAATTATACTTAGTGATTAAATAAATTGTTTTAGTAATAATTAGTATTTTAATATTCTGTTAATAAGATTAGCATTTTTATACATTATTAACTATTTATTATGTATTAATAAATAGCTACAAGTAATATTAAATGGTTTTAAAAATATTTAAAAATAATTTTAAATGCTAGAATTAAGTTTTTATAATTTTGGGATATTATACTTAAATATTTATTATATTATGATATTACATTTTATTATTTATACACTATACTTATTATTTATTTAATTTAAATAAATAATAAGAGTTTGGGTATGCTTGATAAATCAATTAAGTGATGAAAATAAAAATATTCAGCACTTATTATTTTTTTAGTGCGTTTGATAACATACCATATAATTAAAAAATTAACCAAAAACCATTGAAAACTTTAAGTGAAAATTTTCTACTGAAAAAAATCACTGAATGCATTCTTTTTCAATAGTTGAAACACTATTTTCAGTATTGCAAATTCAATTAATTAAAATTTTCAGTACTTAAAATTCAACACTTAATTTTCAGTTTTATCAAGCGCACCCTTAGATTTAAATTGAAATAATTCGGTAATAAATACCTAATGACTATTTTAAAATATAGGAAAATTATATTAATTATCCCAAGGCCTAATACCTTTCTTTTATAAATTAATTATTTATAAAACCCAAACTTTAGTATTTTAATTATTTATAAAGACCCGTTTGCTTATCTTTTAATTATTTTAAATACCAAAGGCCTAATACCTTTGTATTTTTCTTTTCGTCTTCTTTTTTGTATTTTTTTTTTATACCGCGGGAAAGGGACGGTGCCCAGTGATTTGAAAAGTAACCGGAAGAAAGGATCAGCGCCCAAGTAATGAAAAAAGTGTACCGGAAGTATGGGTCGATGCCCAGTTATGTAAAAAAGGTGATGTGAAAATTTTATCGAAAGTACGGGTCGGTGCCCAATGATTTGAGAAAGGTGTACCGGAAGTAAGGGTCGGTGCCCAGTGATTTTGGAAATGTGTGCCGGAAGTACAGGTCGACCCAAGTAATGAAAAAGTTTTACCGAAAGTACGGGTCGGTGCCCAGAAAGTACCGGAAGTAACGGTCGGTGCCCAGTGGTGTAAAAGAGTAAGCGGAAGTAAGGATCGGCTCCCATGATTTTGAAAAGGTTTTTATCAGAAGTATAGGTCGGTGCCCAATGAATTAAAAGTTTTACCGGAAGTACGGGTCGGTGCCCAGTGCGAATGGAGAGAAGTATCAATTTTTTTGTTTCTTTGATTTATATCAATGAATATCTATAATAGGAGATAAAATCCAGCAGGTGGGTCATGAGATCTCCTTCCGGCTGACGCAGGATATAAAGTCCGATCGAGTGGAGCTCGAAGGTCTCCTTCTGACTGGCTCAAGATAGAGCAGTTTGATAAAGTTCAGCCGAGTGGGTCATTAGATCTCCTTTCGGCTGAAGCAGGATATAAAGTCCAATCAGGTGGAGTTTGAGGCCTCCTTCCCATTGGCGCAGGATATAGCAGTTTGATAAAGTTCAGCCAGGTGGTTCATTAGATCTCCTTCCGGCTGACATAGGATATAGAGTCCAATCGTGTCACGCCCCGACGTAGCATAATTCAGGAAAGCATTTAATTTCCTTTATGGACTCGTAGGTCGTGACAAGTGAGTATGACCAATTGTCCCTGCAACAAATAACTTAACAAACAATTCTAGAGCAAAGGATACTAACAAAAAAAAACATAAGCTCTGAAAAAAAAAACTTACTAAACTATTACAACAGTCATAGTCTTAGGCACAAACGCCTTATTCAAAAGTCCAAACTAGTTTATTACAAAACCCAAATTAAAAGACTTAGGAAATATAAAGCAGCCTCCTGGAAAGTCTCCTGACTCTAAGTAGCATAGTCAAAATACCCTGGCTTCTCCTGACCCTGAAAATCTGGACATACAGTCCAGGACGCATCAACGCCGTCAGCTTATGAAAGCTGGTGAGCAAAATAAACAAGTGCTCGCAATGTATATATAAGCATATAAACAACGGTGCAATTTAACTTTTAAAAGCAATAACTTCAAGGTTCCAATTCCAACATAAGCTACGGGGGAATAAAGAAAGCAATAAATATGTGACCATGCGTGAATAATGTAACACCTCATCTTTCTGACTCTTTTCTCTCAACAAAACTCAACACAACCAAACCATTATCTTAGATACCAGGAATACTATCCGATCGATATCCAAAAGAGCACACCAAACCATCGCTTCAGATACCAGGAATAATATCCGATCAATATCCGAAACAAGCGCCTTAGATACCAGGAATAATATCCGATCGATATCTAAGCCGTACACAACACTACCACCATCGCTTCGGATATCAGGAATACTATCCGATCAATATCCGAAACGCGCGCCTTAGATACCAGGAATACTATCCGATCGATATCTAAGTCGTACACAACACTGTCGCCTCCAATACCAGGAATAATATCCGATCGATATTGAGGTCGCACAACTAGAACGCCACTCTTTACTCTTTTCACACAACCTCAACCCTAATATGTATGTCAATGTTTCATAAATAACACCATTAATAAATCACATGAATGTCATCAAACTTTAAACATAAAGGAATTCACAGAATTAAAGAAATAATACGCGTACGGGGATTGAAAATTCGTAATTCATTGCCTTAATCATTTTAAACATAACTAATAGCATTCAAAAAAAACTGCTACTGAAATCCTCGTTTTCTGTCCAAACGGTGCAGAATCTGAGAAAATTGCATTAGACGAAAAGTGTGCAGAATCGAGTTTTACTTGGGACAAAGCGGGCAGAACCTTAAATTTCATTCGTTTTCCTAACAAAAGTCTGAAAACAAAATTCTGCTACTGTTAAAATTAAAAGAGAAAATATTAGATTGAATTTCTAATATACTTTGAAGTAATGCCATTAAAATGAGTTATAATTTGTATACATGAATTACATATCAACAGAAAGCTCTTTGAGTCTAGTTTCCAACGCTTCAAACCGTGCGCGTTTTCGAGTTTCCTAGAGGAAGATATGGTCGTTTTAGTAAAAGCCGTCAATGCTGAAAAATGTCAATCGATTGACAAAAGTGTCAATCGATTGAATGACATGTCAATCGATTGGAACACATGTCAATCGATTGAATAACATGTCAATCGATTGGATATGTTTCCAATCGATTGGTATCAGCAGTTTCTCCCCTGTTACGAATTTGAAGCCTGTTTTTGACCCATTTCTCAATTCTGTTCCAACCAAGACATGTAATATATGGATTTCTTCGTTTTTCCGCGTAGATTAAGAATACGCGATCGGTTTTAACTAATTTCAATCGTAGCTCTCGGATTTCACGTAAAACCGAGAGGTGACAAAACTTTGAATTAATGGTACGTCGCGATACGGATGAATTAAGCCGTAGTATTCGAAACACAGCTTATTGGGACTAAGATCTTTCATTCCCAATTCACAGAATTGATTTTGGTTAACTTTTGTAAAACTCCAATTTTTAAGCTTTAATGGTGTATCTATATATATACACATATACACACATATATACACTGAAATATACATATATAAACATTGAGAGTGAGTTTAAATTACTCACAGAGACGATTATACAGAAATTTAAAGGCCGAGAACTTCCGCCGTAATAATCCGTCGTTGAGAATTTCCTCCTCCGTTCTTGATTTTGGTAACCCAATATGTGTATATATATATATATATATGTATACTGTATGTGTGTTATGTGTGTTATCTGTGTGTGTGTGTGTGTTATCTGCCGAGAGAGAGAGAGAAATCAACAGAGAGTTGAGAGTGAGAGAATAGAGATGCTGGAGAGTGTTTAAATAAAAAAAAATTCACAAGCCTCTCCACTAACAAAATGCTCTCACAATACACTAACACACACTCCACTCACACTACACTCCAGCACAAACCACTTACAGCACACATGCACTGAAATCTTGAGTGGTTTCAATGATGACCAAGAGCTACACTTGTGTGTGTTGAGCTCACGCAATGATACACACATAGGTAAAAATTATACTGCCCATTCCCAAAACTGGTATTTTACGGTTGAAATAAAAATACAGAAAATTATATTAATGTAGGAATTCAATTCCCGGTTATACAAAAATATAGATATCGATTTTGAAACCATAGAAAATGTTTTGAAAATTACATTTTGACCCCAGATAATTATTACAAAGAGAAATTAAATTAAAATACTCATGGAAATAAAATGCAATATTTATTTATTAATGATAATAAAATACAGGGCGTTACACCCTACCCACCTTAACAGAGATTTCGCCCCGAAATCTGAGCTAACTAATCCTGAAACAACTCGGGGTATCTGGTCCTCATGTCTGACTCTAACTCCCACGACGCCTCTCCTTCGTCATGATGCCTCCACTGAACTTTAACCAAAGGAACGTCTCTTCTTCTCAGCCTCTTGATACTCTGGTCAAGAATTCTCACAGGTCTATCCTTGTAGACAACATTCTGACTTGTCTCAATATCATCAAAATTAACCACATGTGAAGGATCCCGTATGTATTTCCTTAACATACTGACATGGAACACATTATGAACACCAGACATCTTTGGTGGCAACGCGAGCCGATAAGCCACTTTCCCAACACGCTCCAAAATCTCGAACGGTCCGATGAAACGAGGTGCCAATTTCCCTCTCTTCTGACCAAAACGTATTATTCCACGAACAGGTGAAACCTTAAGGAGTACGTGATCTCCAATACTGAACTCCAAGTCCTTTCGACGTCGATCCGCATAACTCTTGTGTCTACTTTGTGCAGTTTTCATCCTTTCCTTGACCAGTGAAATCTTCTCATTGGTCTCTCTCACCAAATCTGGTCCTAACAGTTCTGTATCTCCCACTTCAGCCCAACACAATGGAGATCGACATGGCCGTCCGTACAAAGCTTCGAACGGCGCCATTCCAATACTCGAGTGATAACTGTTGTTATACGCAAATTCAACCAAAGGTAAGTGCGTCTCCCAAGATTCTTCAAAGTCAATTGCACAAGCTCTGAGCATATCTTCCATAATCTGATTAACACGCTCGGTCTGCCCATCGGTCTGAGGATGGAATGCAGTACTCATCTTGAGCGAAGTTCCCATAGCCTTCTGCAGACTTTCCCAAAATCCCGAGGTAAAACGTGCATCGCGGTCTGATACAATTGACACAGGCGCACCGTGCAGTCGCACCACTTGCTGAAGATACATTCGACTCATCCTTTCTACTGAGTAAGTCATATTGTACGCGATAAAGTGTGCAGACTTCGTCAAACGATCCACAATTACCCAAATCGCGTCATGATTCTGTTGTGACCGGGGTAATCCAACCACGAAATCCATATTTATGTGTTCCCACTTCCATCCCGGAACAGGTAAGGGTTGCAACAATCCCGAGGGTCTCTGATGTTCGGCCTTCACTTGTTGACAAGTCAAACATTTAGACACAAACTCGGCTACTTCTCGTTTCATCCCTTCCCACCAGAAGTTTCTCTTCAGGTCTTTATACATCTTTGTTCCTCCTGGGTGTACTGTCAGTCTCGATTTATGTGCTTCTTCGAGAATTTCTTTTCTCAAACCTCCTGAATCTGGCACACACAATCTGTCTCGACATCGGTATCCTCCATCGGCCCCAACCTTCCATTCTGTCGGGTCCTTCTCTAACATCTTGGCGAACCATGCTTGAAACTTCTCATCTTCCTTCTGGGCTTCGATGACTCGACTCACAAGTGTTGGTTGTACTACCAAGCATCCAAAGTGTTGCCCGATACTTCCCTCAGAAATCTGCACATCAAATTCTGCGATTGTCTCCAAGGCTTTCCATTCCCTCAACATCAATGAAGCAATCATTCCTTGAGGTTTCCGGCTTAGGGCGTCAGCGACTACGTTAGCCTTACCAGGGTGGTACTCTAATGTGAAGTCGTAGTCCTTGATCAGTTCCATCCACCGACGTTGCCTCATGTTCAACTCCTTCTGAGTAAACAAATACTTAAGGCTTTTGTGGTCTGAGAACAAATCAAATTTCTCCCCATAGAGGTAGTGTCTCCAGATCTTAAGCGCGAACACTACTGCTGCCAGCTCTAAATCATGAGTTGGGTAGTTCAATTCATTCGGCTTCAACTGTCTTGAACCATAGGCGATAACCTTTCCGTCTTGCATAAGGACACATCCCAATCCTTGATACGAGGCGTCACTAAAAATAGTGAACTTCGCACCATCCCTTGGTATCGCAAGCACTGGCGCTGTTGTCAATTTCTCTTTCAATTTCAGAAAAGCGCGTTCATGCTTATCAGTCCATTCAAACTTCAAATCTTTCTTAGTCAAACCAGTTAACGGGGCTGCTATCTTTGAGAAACCTTCCACAAATCTCCGATAGTAACCAGCTAGTCCCAGAAAACTTCTGACTTCTGTAGCATTGGTCGGCCGAGTCCAATTCGCCACTGCATCGGTCTTTGATGAGTCAACCGCGATTCCTTGTTGAGAGATCACATGCCCGAGAAACTTAACTTCCTGAAGCCAGAATTCACACTTGCTGAATTTAGCATACAGGCGGTGATCCTTGAGAGTCTGCAACACGATCCTCAGATGTTGTTCATGCTCTTCCTCTGACTTGGAATAGATCAAAATATCATCAATAAAGACAATAACGAACTGATCTAAGTATGGCTTGAATACTCTGTTCATCAAGTCCATAAACACAGCTGGAGCATTTGTCATCCCAAACGGCATTACTAAGAACTCATAGTGTCCGTATCTCGTCCTGAAAGCAGTCTTAGGTATGTCTTCCTTCCGCACCCTCAACTGGTGATACCCTGACCGTAGATCAATCTTAGAAAAGGTCGTGGCTCCTTGCAATTGATCAAACAGATCGTCTATCCGAGGTAAAGGATACTTATTCTTGATAGTAACCTTATTCAGTTCTCGGTAGTCAATACACAGCCGCATTGACCCATCCTTCTTCTTCACAAACAACACTGGTGCTCCCCAGGGTGAAGTACTTGGACGAACAAAACCCAACTTCTCAAGTTCTTGAACTTGTTCCTTCAGCTCCAACAACTCTGTAGGGGCCATCCTGTAGGGAACCTTGGTTATAGGTCGAGTACCTGGCACTAATTCCACACAGAATTCTATGTCCCTTTCCGGCGGTAATCCTGAAATATCTCGGAATACTTCCTCGAACTCTTTGATTACCGGTATAGATGATACTGTCACCTCTGCACTGACAACCTCAATGTTTGTTAGGCATCTAGTGAGGAACATATCACCCGAAGGGTTACATTGGAAATCGAAGAGTTGATTCCCCTTGTCCGTAAATGTGATCTTTTTCTTTGCACAATCCAACTTCGCATGATTCTTCTCGAGCCAATCCATTCCCAGGATTATATCGAACTCCTTCATCGACAGAACCACCAATCTCGCCAAAAGTTCGCGGTCTCCAAACCGAAGAGGACAATCCTTACACACATGTAATAACTTGACTGTGGTCCCTAAGGGTGAGACAGCACTCAAAGCTTCCTCTAAACGATGCAGTATGATACCCAACTTCTGAACGATCTTAACAGATATAAAAGAATGTGTAGCACCCGTGTCGAATAAAACTTTAACATGAGAGTTAAACAAAGTTAGAGTACCTTCCACTGCTCGTTGCTCGGGCGGTCCCTCCTCATTGGTACCTTCTTCATACCCTGTCTCCTCATAGCCAGCAGCCTCGGGAATGACAGCATTCAGACGGGCTTGTCCTTGTTGACCATAGTTACCTTTCCTAGGAGCCTTGCATTCTGGACTTATGTGACCTGGCATGCCACAATTATAGCACACAACTCCTGAACGATCCGTACGCCTAGGTGCTCTGCAATCTTTAGCTCGATGACCGGGAACTCCACAATTGAAGCAGTTGTTGTTTTTGGCCCCTTCTATTGCTAGAGGCTGATACTGCTGAACTGCTTGTGTCTGTTGAGGTTTCTTCCCTCCATCCCAGGTCCTTTTCTGTCCTTGAGGGTACCCTGGTTTCTGTCCGGGATAACCCTTCTGCGGAGGTCGATTTCCAAGCGGCTTCGAATTCTGACACCCATCATTCTCTAACCCCGTAGCCAATCTCACCAGAGCTTCAAATGACTGGCCCAGATGCCCCATAGTCAAATGTCTGAGAGACAGGTTGAGACCTCGGTGATACTTCTTGATTTTCCTCTGGGGTGTGTCCACCATATGTGGAGCAAAGCGAGACAGACGCTCAAATCGAGTAGTGTACTCTCGGACAGTCAGATTCCCTTGAGTCAACTCCATAAACTCTTTCTCCCTCTTGTCCTTCTCTTCTTCGGGGAAATACTTCTCGAGAAACCTTTCCTTGAACACCACCCACGGCATTCTCCTTGCAGCTTCTTCCCCTATGGTCGCCTTTTCTGCATCCCACCAATCAGCCGCTGCATAAGACAACTGAAAGATAGCCAGACGCTTCTTTTCCAGATCAGTGCACTCTATGGTCTCAAAGATACGCTCCATCTGACGTAGCCACTGTTCCGCTTGCCAGGGTTCATCAGTTCCAGCAAAATACTCAGGTCGTAGAGCGCGAAACTCCTTGAGAAGCTTGTTTCCAGTCTGGTGGGCTTGCCTCCCATTCCCGTTGTAATCCCCATTCTGATTATTGTTCCTTGCGTTCTGATCACTAACCCTCTCCAACCTCCTTACAAAAGCTTCGAACATCCCGGTTGGATCTATTACTGGCGGTGCATCTTCAATAGCGGGACGATTCCTGAGATTTCTTCTAGCCATCTGATCGAGAGAACGGTACCTATCCATCAATCAACAGAATTCGGTCAACCTCTTGATAAGAAAGAAAATTCTAAACGATAGAAAGCGACTAGACACGGAATAAAGTCGAACTATCTTATCTCAATTCTATCTTAACGGGAGATCTTATGTGTTCTGGACAATTGGTCGAGCCATAACCTGGCTCTGATACCAAAAAGCCTGT
Source organism: Hydrangea macrophylla (assembly GCA_033977485.1). Lineage (NCBI taxonomy): Eukaryota > Viridiplantae > Streptophyta > Magnoliopsida > Cornales > Hydrangeaceae > Hydrangea > Hydrangea macrophylla. The sequence continues at coordinate 24,009,442 of CM066982.1, forward strand.
CACGCCCCGACGTAGCATAATTCAGGAAAGCATTTAATTTCCTTTATGGACTCGTAGGTCGTGACAAGTGAGTATGACCAATTGTCCCTGCAACAAATAACTTAACAAACAATTCTAGAGCAAAGGATACTAACAAAAAAAAACATAAGCTCTGAAAAAAAAAACTTACTAAACTATTACAACAGTCATAGTCTTAGGCACAAACGCCTTATTCAAAAGTCCAAACTAGTTTATTACAAAACCCAAATTAAAAGACTTAGGAAATATAAAGCAGCCTCCTGGAAAGTCTCCTGACTCTAAGTAGCATAGTCAAAATACCCTGGCTTCTCCTGACCCTGAAAATCTGGACATACAGTCCAGGACGCATCAACGCCGTCAGCTTATGAAAGCTGGTGAGCAAAATAAACAAGTGCTCGCAATGTATATATAAGCATATAAACAACGGTGCAATTTAACTTTTAAAAGCAATAACTTCAAGGTTCCAATTCCAACATAAGCTACGGGGGAATAAAGAAAGCAATAAATATGTGACCATGCGTGAATAATGTAACACCTCATCTTTCTGACTCTTTTCTCTCAACAAAACTCAACACAACCAAACCATTATCTTAGATACCAGGAATACTATCCGATCGATATCCAAAAGAGCACACCAAACCATCGCTTCAGATACCAGGAATAATATCCGATCAATATCCGAAACAAGCGCCTTAGATACCAGGAATAATATCCGATCGATATCTAAGCCGTACACAACACTACCACCATCGCTTCGGATATCAGGAATACTATCCGATCAATATCCGAAACGCGCGCCTTAGATACCAGGAATACTATCCGATCGATATCTAAGTCGTACACAACACTGTCGCCTCCAATACCAGGAATAATATCCGATCGATATTGAGGTCGCACAACTAGAACGCCACTCTTTACTCTTTTCACACAACCTCAACCCTAATATGTATGTCAATGTTTCATAAATAACACCATTAATAAATCACATGAATGTCATCAAACTTTAAACATAAAGGAATTCACAGAATTAAAGAAATAATACGCGTACGGGGATTGAAAATTCGTAATTCATTGCCTTAATCATTTTAAACATAACTAATAGCATTCAAAAAAAACTGCTACTGAAATCCTCGTTTTCTGTCCAAACGGTGCAGAATCTGAGAAAATTGCATTAGACGAAAAGTGTGCAGAATCGAGTTTTACTTGGGACAAAGCGGGCAGAACCTTAAATTTCATTCGTTTTCCTAACAAAAGTCTGAAAACAAAATTCTGCTACTGTTAAAATTAAAAGAGAAAATATTAGATTGAATTTCTAATATACTTTGAAGTAATGCCATTAAAATGAGTTATAATTTGTATACATGAATTACATATCAACAGAAAGCTCTTTGAGTCTAGTTTCCAACGCTTCAAACCGTGCGCGTTTTCGAGTTTCCTAGAGGAAGATATGGTCGTTTTAGTAAAAGCCGTCAATGCTGAAAAATGTCAATCGATTGACAAAAGTGTCAATCGATTGAATGACATGTCAATCGATTGGAACACATGTCAATCGATTGAATAACATGTCAATCGATTGGATATGTTTCCAATCGATTGGTATCAGCAGTTTCTCCCCTGTTACGAATTTGAAGCCTGTTTTTGACCCATTTCTCAATTCTGTTCCAACCAAGACATGTAATATATGGATTTCTTCGTTTTTCCGCGTAGATTAAGAATACGCGATCGGTTTTAACTAATTTCAATCGTAGCTCTCGGATTTCACGTAAAACCGAGAGGTGACAAAACTTTGAATTAATGGTACGTCGCGATACGGATGAATTAAGCCGTAGTATTCGAAACACAGCTTATTGGGACTAAGATCTTTCATTCCCAATTCACAGAATTGATTTTGGTTAACTTTTGTAAAACTCCAATTTTTAAGCTTTAATGGTGTATCTATATATATACACATATACACACATATATACACTGAAATATACATATATAAACATTGAGAGTGAGTTTAAATTACTCACAGAGACGATTATACAGAAATTTAAAGGCCGAGAACTTCCGCCGTAATAATCCGTCGTTGAGAATTTCCTCCTCCGTTCTTGATTTTGGTAACCCAATATGTGTATATATATATATATATGTATACTGTATGTGTGTTATGTGTGTTATCTGTGTGTGTGTGTGTGTTATCTGCCGAGAGAGAGAGAGAAATCAACAGAGAGTTGAGAGTGAGAGAATAGAGATGCTGGAGAGTGTTTAAATAAAAAAAAATTCACAAGCCTCTCCACTAACAAAATGCTCTCACAATACACTAACACACACTCCACTCACACTACACTCCAGCACAAACCACTTACAGCACACATGCACTGAAATCTTGAGTGGTTTCAATGATGACCAAGAGCTACACTTGTGTGTGTTGAGCTCACGCAATGATACACACATAGGTAAAAATTATACTGCCCATTCCCAAAACTGGTATTTTACGGTTGAAATAAAAATACAGAAAATTATATTAATGTAGGAATTCAATTCCCGGTTATACAAAAATATAGATATCGATTTTGAAACCATAGAAAATGTTTTGAAAATTACATTTTGACCCCAGATAATTATTACAAAGAGAAATTAAATTAAAATACTCATGGAAATAAAATGCAATATTTATTTATTAATGATAATAAAATACAGGGCGTTACAAATCGGGTGGAGTTCGAGGGTCTCCATCTGACTGGCAAGAAAAAGGCGGAATATCCGACCAGTGGATTTACAGGGAGACCACACCACTAAAAGAAAATTAAAGAGAGAGAAAAAAAAAGGCAGAATATCCGACCAGTGGATTTATAGAGAGCCCCAGACCACTATAACAAAATAAAAGAGAAAGAAAAAGATGGAATATCCGACCAGTGGATTTATAGGGAGCCCCAGACCACTAAGAGAAAATAAAAGAAAAAGAAAAAGGCAGAATATCCGACCAGTGGATTTATAGGGAGCCCATACCACTAAAAGTATGAGTTTGAGGGAGTTACTTGTGCAGAATGGGGCAATTAAAACTCAGTTGATGTTTGTTGAGAAAGAATCTGGAGCTTTGAAAGGATCGTCATCGAGAAACGTCGCAGAAATAAGTCGAGAAAGCCAGAAGTCGTATTTTGACACAAAATCGACTTGAATGGATGTCATAGTTGGATCTAGAAGCGTCGGAAAAGTAAGAAAAGCCATAAGGCGGGCCGGAATGGGTCCGGGCTGAGTAGAGCGGGACCCATAGGGGTTAGAATTGGCAGAGATGGCCTAAAATGGACATATAAAATGCCAAACAGGCCTTAAAAGTTTGAATTGACCAAATCTGAGGTCACCAGTGCATCCGGAACGGCCAAATTAGCTGGAAACTAGTGTTCGTTCATCGATACCCGGACCCAGAGTGGAGAAAATTGGGAAAAACTAAAAGTGGGACCCAAGTACCACATCAGCAAGACACGTGGCAGTCAATGCCACATGGCGCATTCAGGTTGGATGGTCAAAGTTGACTAGTTCTTATTATGTGCTGACTAGAGATGCTGACTGTGCAGCTGATTAGATAGTCAAAGACACATGGCATCTTCTAAGTGGCTGGTTAACATGATGACATGGCAGTCATTACCACCCAGTACCTGATTGGTTGGTCAACATGACATGGCAGTGATGTGGCAGATGACGTGGTAGTTAATAATATGTGTCAAGTACTGAGTGGTTCGGTTAACACTGACTCAGCATTAACGTGGCAGACACGTGGCAGATCACTGGACTGCTGACTCAGCAGTAGTTGCCATGTGTCAGTATTGGATTGGTTGGTCAACTGCTGACTCAACATTGATTGATGGTTGCGCGTGGGCGAGGCAATATGCTGTGCAGCAGTGCATGTAGCGCGTGTAGGCCTTTCCGGTGGCCGTTGGAAGTAAGGCTGCCGGCATTAGGATCGTTTGGTCTAGACGATGGGTCTGGTTGTGGTGGTTTACGGCGAATATGGGTAGAATGTTTGTCGGAGGTATTTCTGTGCTGCGGTGGCACGTGAGGGTTCCTGCGGTGTCATTTGGTGTTCAAACCACCGGGGTTGGCTCCGGTTTGTTGAGAGAAAGGTTCTGGTGTGGGCGGTGAGAGAGGCAGATGTGGTTAAGGGCCTGTTTGGCATGTATTTCAGAATTTGTTGGGGTTTAAGGATCTGTTTGGTTCAGACAGCTTTTCTGGGCTTTCTGGTGGTTTTTGGGAGCCAGGTTTGTGAAGGGGGTTGTGTAATGTGGTGGTGGTCATGAGTTTTTGGTGGTGGTGACCGTGGTGCTGTGGTGATGGTGATATAGTTGTGTTTGGTTAACAACCAAACAAAGCCTAAGAGTTGGGAGGAATTTTTGCTTCAGCCAAACAGGACCTTAAAGAGGAAGGCTGTCCCTTTTTTTGTGTGCGTGGGAGAGAACTTTCTTTTAATAGAAAGTTTTTCCAAACCCTACATGGGTTGTGATCCCATGTAGGTGGGACGCGGAGGGGTGGCTCCAATTGTTTGATCAGGGCTGTTGATCGATTTGGACTTTGGTTCTTGATATCTTTTAATATGGACGTCCGATTCAGTCGCTTCAAAAAGATCCGAGCTTAGTTTAATGTCATCCTTGAATCCATATGATCGAATCAGAACTTGTATGAAACTCGAATGCCACTCCGTTTTCTTCAGACTATCGGCGTTTGATCAGGATCGTCTAAACTTCGATTGTCGATATCTTTTGATCCGGCCGTCCGATCTTTCTGATTCAAGATGATCTGGGATTGTATTGGTGTTCTCTTTGAATCTGTACAGTTTAATTGAGATATTCTAACTTTAGAAATGTCCGTCTTGCCCTTGTCTTTCCCGATTGAGCTTTGAAACTTTGGTTGGCCGTCGTTTCTTCTGTGATTATCCGATTAGGCTGATTCGACTTATAGAATTTCTATTTTTCTCCATATTTCTATCCAGATATGCCCATTCAGACTTTCGATGTTTCCGAATTGACGATCGTTTTCCCTTTTCCTGACTTCAGTGCACTAAACTTCGACCGGAGCCCGATTCTTCATCGATTACCAGAATTCAATGATTTGAAGTGATGTGGGCCATGATGATGCCTATTTTTCCCTGATGTAATCGAATTCAACTATCGGTGGTCTCGAACTTGATTCTGGTCTTGTATTTCATGTTGAACTTCAATTTTAGTTAAAAACGTCTCCAATTATCATAATCGGATGATCCTGGACTCTAGGACTCCTGGTTGATGAGATGTGGGCTTTGTATTGACTTTGATTTGACCTTTGGGATCTCTGTTTGAACTCTGATGCTCTTTTCCTTGATTTGTGTGCCCAATGGGCCCCCTGTGACAGTTATTCTTTTTTTTTTTGGTGTGTCAAAATGGGGTGTCTACAAGGAGTATTACAATCAAGTCTGTCCTGAGGGATCTGCTTGTGTTAAGTCTCTTGTTAAACAAGACGATAAGAGTTGAGTAACGACGTTTAAATAAAGATAAAGATATTATTGTAACACTATATCATATTCATCTCATAACTTGTATTACGTTATATAATTGGTACCCTATTAGTTTATCTTCACTCTACTCTTAGCAAGCTCACGACCATTATTGCCTGGACATTCCCCGACCAGACTACCCTGTTTCTAATCCTGCAGGTGACGATCACTACCAAGATGATTACTATGTGGAGGAAGGCTATACTGAGGACATGCTAAGGGCGAGAGGCGAGGATAGACAATACTATTACGCTGACAATGACGTTTATGCCAGCAGAAGGACTAGATAGTTATTAGTTTTATTTCTATTGAACTTTGTTATAAATGGGTAATTGGGCATATGTTGCTTTCAGACCTGTTAGATTTCATGTAGTGCACTCTGATGATGGTAATAGCTAGGACTTGTGTAATATATTCAGTTTGATATTATTACTTTTCTTGTTGCTTATAGTTGACTAGTACTGTGTGGTGTGGACAATTAGTGACATTCACCCGTCATTCCCTATGTACCCAAAAATGAAATTTATTTTTCTCTAGTTTTGCTGCTCCGGGGCATGACATAATAAGTTGGTATTATTCTTATACTTAGTACAAGACTCTAGAGTTTCCAAATCAAATTTCTATTTGTAACAGAGTAGTAGAAATCTTAAGAATGACATTTGTGAATAGTAAAATTTTTAAATCTTTATTTTAAGCTTATTTGGGCTAAGAAAATTAATTGTTTAAAATGGAAATGGGCATGTCGTTGGAGCAGCCCGCTCGCGCAATTTTGCAACATCACGCACGAGCGGCCCGCGCGCGTGACCCCTTAAAAAACCAAAAATGCGTATTTGAATGTACTAAAGAGCCCTGTGCCATCAGAATTGGCTAAATACGTCCAGAAACGTAAATAAAGCATGTTTAGTGCGATTAGGTTTAGAAAAGCCTCCAAAACTTGTTCCAAATCTATTTATACCCACTTTTAAGTAAAATTGGGGGTTACACAATAATATACACATCCTTAAAACAACTAGAAACTTCAGCCATTGAAGAGGGAGAAGCACGGAGAAGAAGAAGAAGATCAAGGATTCCCATGGCCTCAACCTCTTGCCAGTCTTCGATTCTATGGCCAACTAGACCGAGATCTAGGGTTTCAATGAAACCTTAGCCAATTAATAGGGTGTTATTTATGTTTTTCTTGTAGATTTATTATGTATGGATGATGATTACATGTTTTGAGGATTTTGAATAATAAAATCATACTTCGATTGATTAAATCATTGCTTTCAAAGTTCATTCTTGTCTTAAATTTATTTTGAATGTGATGTGCTCAATAATCTATATTTGTTGTGCTTGTATAGATTATTTAAATATAATAGTGCTTATTTGAATTGTGATATCAAGTAGTCGAATAGTTCATGACTAGGGAAGACGGAGTGGGCCACAATCCTAGTTTAGTGTGAGACACTCCGTGCCAACTGAAGATGAATTATGTTGATGCTTGAATCGTAGTTACCTTCTTGATGGAGAATTTGGGCTTGTAGCTACGATTCTCCATTATCATCCAATGTAATAATCTAATTAAATGCATAAATATCCTGATTATGAAGCTAGTGGTGGATTTGCAATCCTAGATTCACTTTACATATCGTTTACAACACTTTTAATTGTTTTCATAGTTTAGAGTTATTTTCATTGTTCTTAGTTTAATTAAAATCAATTTCAAAATTTTATTTTCTTAATTAACTAGGTTTAGGTTTTAAAATTGAAGTACTTTAGTATTTCAATCTCTGTGGGTTCGACCTCTACTTCCACACTACAAATCTTTTAAAGTAGAGTATACTTTTTATCTTGATTTTGACAAGATCAATTTTTGGCGCCATTGCTGGGTGTTGTAAATTACTACCTTTAGTTTTAGAATCATAGTTTAGTTAATTCGTAAACATTAGATTAAGTTTTCTTTTTCTTATTTTCCATTTTGGTTTTGAGTCACTAACTTTTCCTTTTGTTTTGTATTTTCTCGAGTTATCAAATTCTACCTTTTTAGAGTAGAGAGCTTGGCACATCAAAGGAGCATACGCGAATCAATTAAAAAATTGCAAAAAAAAAAAAGCTAAAATTCAAGTAAACCGCTTCCTTTAAAATTCACTTCAAACCACTGTAAGTCAGGGCGTTGAGATGCACTATTTGCATTAGTTTAGGGGTAATTTGCACGTGCATTAGTTAGGAAACCCGGGAAGCTAGACTTTGTCGCAAGCATTGCATTACAGGATAACTTTATGCATCATAGTAGTTGTGTGTTTGTTGTCTTATTTGCGTAGTTGCTTTTCGTATTTGTTGAGTCAGCCATTGTTTTAGTTTCTTTTTTTTTAGTGTATGTTTGGTACGCGTTCAAGTAAACCCAAATTATATTCTTTCGATCCTGAGCTTGAGCGCACCCTAAGAGTCAATAAGTCCTCAACCCAAGCTTATAGAGCTCGGTTGATGTTAGACGATGAATCAACTCTAAAACCGTCGTCGTCATTTCAGGCCGAAATTCAAAGAACCGTTAAAAGTTTAAGAAAAACTCGAACTATTAACATCGAACCTATTCTAATGGCCAACTTTGGAAACATCAGGAACAACGAAAATAATAGAAATAACCCTAACGTACCTCAACCTCCTCCGCTAAAAGATTATTTCATTCCTACGGCCTGCACGCCACAAGCATGTATTGAATTACCGAAGGTGACGGCATCTCACTTTGAGATAAAGTCATCTACCATCAAGTTATTCCCTTCATTCCATGGCCGTATTAAAGAAGATCATTATAATCACTTTGGAGAGTTCCAAGACATATGCTCTACATTGAAAATCCAAAATCTAACTAATGATGAATTAAAATTACGTCTCTTCCCATTCTCCTTAAAAGATAAAGCTAAGTATTGACTCCAATCTCTTGAGCCAAACACTATTAGAACATGGGAAGCATTACATACCGTATTTTTACAAAAAAAATTCTCATTACAAGAACTAATCAAATAAGAAAATCCATAATGAACTTTGTGATGCAAGATGGGAAAACGCTCTATGACACTTGGGAACAATTTAAAGAACTAATGCGCTCTTGCCCACATCATCAAATTCCCAGGTGGCAATTGGTGCAGATCTTCTACGAGGGACTTGTTCCCTTAGTTCGTAATATCGTCGATGCTGTTTGAGCGGGTACCTTTCTATGAAAAAGCGCAGATGAGGCATGGAAAATATTTAAAATGTTACGTAAAAATTCGATGCATCAAGCCGTGTTGGTACGTCCTAAGGGTTTCCTTCTCCCTCAACCTAAGCGAGAGGAGCGGTTCGAGTCAAGTCACTCAATTGAATTGCAAGAACTATATAAAAAACTTGACCGATTTATGATGATGAACCAAACGTCGGGCTCACCCTCTTATGAAATTTGTCAAATATGTTCAAAATTCGTGGAACAACACATACACTCTATTTAACAATTACCACGAAATAATTATAATCCTATGACAAACAATCCGGATTCCCCATGGAGAAGTCATCCTAAATTTTCATAGATATCTAAAATAGTAATGAGACGACTAATTTTCCTAATATATACCGACCCCAATTTCAACAAAGTCAATACCAACACCCCTTTTCCTAATTGATCGGCGATGAATAGTTCCCATTTATAGTCCTGAAGATACGCTTTGTTAGTCCACTTCATTTAGTAATTAATTATTTTTAATAAGTATTCTATGTTTTGTAGGTATTGGAGCCTTAACATGAAAATGCACTAAAATTCAATGATTAGTGGCTTTGGAAGATATTCTGTACTCAAAAGATGATTCCGGTGAAAGTTGGAGACAGTAGCAATCTCGGTAAATTGCATTTTTGACAAGGAAGACTTTGGATTTGAGACATTTCTCCAAATATATAAAATATAGATCTTCAAGTATGGACGTGTGGCCGCAAACGGTGAGTCAATCCAAGGTCCGAACAAATAGTTATCGTAATTCTACGAAAGGTACGCAATGCAGTGAAAGGTACCTCGTACGAGCTGGCTACGCAAGCGACGTGTAAAAAAACCAAAAACACGTATTTTGTCAAATTAGAGTGCCCAGCGAAGGTGGTTTGTGCATACGACGTCCAGAAATATAAATACAACAGTTTTAGTACGATTAGGCTTAGAAAAGCCTCCTAATCCTTCCAAAATCTATATAAATCTTATTCTAAATCAATTTTGGGGTTACACAACATTATACACATCCTTCAACAATTAAAACTTCAGCCATTGAAGAGGGGGAAGCAAGGAGAAGAAGAAGAAGAAGACCAAGGATTTCCATTGCCTCCTCCATCAACAACTTGCCAATCTTCGATTCTATGGCCGTTTAGACCTATATCTAGGATTTCAATGAAACCCTAGCCAAGTAATAGGGTGTTATTTAGGTTTTTGTTTTAGTTTTATTGTGTATGGATGATGATTACATGTTTATAGGATTTTAATTAATAAAATCGTGTTCATTGATTAAATCGTTGCTTTCAAAATCTGTTCTTATCTTAGATCTATTTTGGATGTGATGTGCTCAATAGTCTATATTTATTGTGTTTGTATAGATTATTTACATTTAATAGTGCTTATTGGAATTGTGATATCAAGTAGTCGAATAGTTCATGCCTAGGGAAGACGGAGTGTGCCGCAACCCTAGTTTAGTGTGAGACACTCCGTGCCAACCGAAGAAGAGTTATGTTGATGCTTGAATCGTAGTTATCTTCTTGGCGGAGGAATTGTGCTTGTAGCTACAATTCCCCATTATCATCCAATGTAATAAGCTAATTGAATGCATAGATATCCTTTTTATGAAGCTAGTGGTGGATTTGCAATCCTAGGTTCAATACACATATTTATTAAAACAACTTTTAATCGCTTTCATAGTTTAGATTTATTTTCATTGTTCTTAGTTTAATTAAAATCAAAATCAAAATTTATTTTCTTAATTAACTAGATTTAGGTTTTAAAATTAAAGTGCTTTAGTATTTCAATCTCTGTGGGTTTGAGCTCTACTTTCACACTACAAATCTTTTAAAGTAGAGTATACTTTTATATTTTGATTTTGACAAGATCACTAATCCTAACCCTCCAAGGGATAACACTTTTGAGGAGATGGTGTTAGCATCTTTGAAAAATCTACCGGAAGTAATGGCGTCCCTTAAGAATATCAAAATGCAAGTACAAGCATAAGCACAAATAGTGAACTCTCACACACAATCCGTTACGAAGCTTGAGTCCCAAATGGGACAACTAGCTAATGTGGTGAGTCGTAGAAACAAGGGTAAGTTGCCTAGTCAAACTATTCAAACCCCTAAGGGATAATGCGAGATTAGGGGTATGAGTTAGCAAGTAAACATCATCTTGTCTAGGATGACTACACGAGAGCAAGAAGTTATAGAGATTCCGAGAGATGATTTAAAAGATGTGAACATAAATTCGAATCAAGAGAAGGGTGAGGACACGAGTCGAATTAGGAAAGAAAATGAAACGGTCCCAACTAATTATGTTCCAAAAATGCCTTTAAAACCAAACATTGAGGAACAGTCACATTTTTTTTTAAAAAGGGTCGAAAACTGAAGATATACTCGAGGTGTTTAAACAAGTGAAAATAAATATTCCATTCCTCGACGCTATTAAACAAATTCCCGTTTATGCTAAATGTCTTAAAGACCTATGCACTCAAAAGCACGAGTTACACAGTCATATTCCGAAAAAGGTCTTCCTCACCAAAAAAGTAAGTGATTTTCCAACATGCTCCTCCAAAATATAAGGATCCCAGAACAACAACGATTTCATGTATCATAGATGACATTGTCATTCATCGGGCTCTCCTTGACTTAGGTGCGAGTGTGAATATGCTTCCATACACGGTTTACAAACAATTAGGATTAGGTGAACTTAAACCTACGGCCGCTACCATACAATTAGCGGATCGTTCCATTAAAATCCCTAGAGGATTATTGAAGATGTCTTGGTAAAAGTCAATAAATGTTACTATCCCGTCAATTTCATGGTCCTTGCTTCCGAACATATGCTAGATGTTAGGAGACACACTCTTGTTATTCTTGGTCGTCCGTTCTTAGCCACAGCCAACGCTCGTGTCAATTGTCGAATGGGGTAATGAAAAATTTATTTGGGAATATGAACCTTAAACTAAATGTATTTAACACTGTTGATCAACCTTCCAATGATGATGATTACCCATGTGTGGTGGAGAGTGAGGTTAGACAAGCTAATAGACTCAATAACGTAATAACCATGAGTAAGGAGAAGGATATAATGCACAATGAACATAAAACCCTAATAACTCAGATCCTAATGATGAATTTACTTGAAAGGTGAAGAATCGATTTGAACATGAACATGAGGAACCAATGAACGAATTAACTCATAAAGATATCATTTCTATTTTCAACTATTGTCTTCTTCCTGTTAATAGGGGCACAAAGTCTAAGTCTCGGCTTCTTTAGTCTTGAGCATAGCACGATTTAGCTAAAGACGTAAAAAGACAACGTTTCTTGGGAGGCAACCCAATCTTTAATCGTTTTGTTCCCTCATTTTTTGTACACTTTTTGGTCGTTTGAGTTAGTTTTTGAGTTCTGGACAGGTTTGGGGGTCGTAGTCTTTATTTTGAATCCATTTAACTTTCTAAGAGACAACAGAGAAAAATGAGCTACTCCCACGCACGAGTTTGGACTTAGAAAATTTTTAAGTTTTTATAAATAAAACAAGCCTCAGTATTTCTGCGTGCGTGAAGGGGGGATTTTTGTGTTTTTCTCTTTTATTCTCTTCTTCTCACTCCCAAACCTTACTTATATGTTTTTTCTCTTTTCTGTTTACTCTCTTAGGCCCATTTAAGATTGAGTCCTTCTTTGTTTTGATAGTTCCGTTTGTGCTTGTTCTTTTTTATTCTCGTTGAGTCAGTTTTAGTTTAGTATCTCAACAAATACGCCATGGTCTACATTACATATATAAATTTCTATTAGCTATCGTTGTTCTTTTGTTTATTTATTTTCTTTTGTCGAGTATTGACAGGTGAATTAGTGGCTCCATTTGGAGTAATTAAACGTTATCGCTATATTCATATACGTTCACCTGGTTTGTGATTGTCGAGATTTAGGTAATGGTGTTCCTTCCTTACATACTCTCCATTATTTCATTTTATTGTTTCATTGGGGACAGTGAAAGATTTAGGTTTGGGGGTATGCACTCATATGCACATTATTATGCACCAATTTTTTTTAAAAAAAATTCGATTCTTGTGCTTAAATAAACAATGTTATTGACGATTTTGCAATCTCAAGTCGATACTTCTTGTTAGGTAACTGATTGTCATAGAATAGTAAACATGAGAAAATGTGGTTAAGCATTTGCTGAAGTCATGATGCAACGTTTAGGATATGTATCGTTCGAATCGTAGTTTTATATCATAGATTTGCACACGTGCTTATGCACTGCCCGTAGTCGCTTGAATACATGTTTGATGTGAACTATAAAATAATTTGGATCTCTAGATAACACATAGTGTAGAGACTAAACCTGGTGAGCTTTTGAGCCTATCTTTTCTTTTTAGAGGGTTATAAATACATTTTGTATTTGTCGAATTTCATTGAAATAGCTCATCTACTCATTGCTTAGTCTCATTATTCTTGTTTTGGTTGATAGTCAAGTTAAAATATATGCTACCATGCTAAATACTTCCATCGTAAACGTTGAAGAACTGCATCATCCTAGGATGTGATTTTGGGCCCTCTTGTTTTTCTCCCTTTTTACCATTTGACCTAACCCAGATAAAAGGTATTATATCATTAATCGCCACTTTGAGACTTTAACATGCCTCTTTTTCTTTAAACACCATTTTTTTGCTCCAACTTGGAGTTCACCACTGAAAGATTGATCAACTTTTAGTGTTGATAAGGCGATGCGTTGATTCAAGAGGAAAAGAAAATAAGATAATGTTGGGTTAGTTGCCTTGTACTTCAATGAATAATTTTTCAAAAAGCAGCAAAAAAGAAAAAGAAAAAGGTTGAAAGAAGAAAAGAAAGAAAAGAAGAGGAAAGAAATAAAAAGAAAAATGAAAGAAGAAAATGAAAAGATGAAAGTTGGTAGAAGAGATGATGAAAGAAATCAAACATGCCTTACAACGCCACTCTAAAACTACTTAATGAATCCTCTCTATCCTTTTTCATTGCCTGAGCCATGTTACAACCTTTGAAAAATCCTATTCGATCCTAGAAAATATGGTTTGGAAATGTAAATGATGGGAGGGGATTAAAACATGGTAATGATTAATTTTTCTTGACTGTTGGTGTCATATCCATGATACTACTGTTCTTTCATATCATGTGCCTTTTTCGAGTCATATGTGAGCGTTTCTTATTTTAAAAACATGTTTCCTTTTCTCCCATATATTAGAGAGATTACATATATTCTGAATATTTCATTTAAGAGTGTAATTAATATTGTGAGATTTGTAGTCGAAGCATAGTTGGATGGTTATCCGAGTTATATTCCAAGTTCATGACATTCTTGTGTTCATTTGACTATCACATCACACTCATGCAATTTCATGAGAAACACTATTGATTTATACAATGCATGTGCTTGGAATTGTTTTTCATGACGTAGGTGGACGTTTGGTTTCGTTTCTTCTTGTTCGTTATTCTATTTCAAATCATTATTTTATAATAAGGAGTATTGAATGTTATGTTTTTCGTTTCTAATAAAACTTTCTAAATGTATAATGAAATAAAGATGGTTGTGGGTGTCTTATTCGTCGAGAACCCTCACAAGACTTCACTCGTCGTATCAGGGACACCTATTGCATATGCTAAATGCAATTGTGTTGCCTGAGACAGTGAGTTAGGATTTTTAAGTATAGTAGTATTTATTTTTATGTTTTTCTTTGTTTGAGGACTAGCAAAGTGTTGGTTTGGGGTATGATCGGCGACGAATAGTTCTCATTTATAGTCCTGAAAATATACTTTGTTAGCCCACTTCATTTAGCTATTAATTGTTTTTAAGAAGTATTCTATGTTTTGTAGGTTTTGGAACTTCAACATGAAAATGCACTAAAATTCAATGATTAGTGGCTTTAGAAGACATTTTGTGCTCAAAAGGTGATTCCGGTGAAAGTTAAGTGGCGGCCTCGGTAAAGTTCATTTTTGACAATGAAGACTTTGGATTTGAGAAATTTATCTTGAAACAAATAATGTAGATCTTTGAGTTACGGATGCGTGGCCGCAAATGGTGAGTCAATCCGAGGTATAAGTCAAAAGTTATTACAATTCTACGATCGGTGCGCAAAGTTAAGAAAATCTGAGAAAATTTAAAAAATGGGCATGACGCTGGAGCGGCCCGCTCACGCAATTTTGCAGCATCGTGCGTGAGCAACCTGTGCGCGCAACCCCTTAAAAACCAAAAATGCGTATTTCGATGTGCTGAAGAGCCCTGTGCGATCCGAATTGGCAAAATATGTCCAGAAATGTAAATAAAGCAGTTTTAGTGCGATTAGGTTTAGGAAAGCTTCCAAAACTTGTTCTAAATCTTTATATACCACTTTTAAGTAAAATTGGGGGTTACACAATAATATACACATCTTTCAACGACTAAAAACTTCAGCCATTGAAGAGGGAGAAGCAAGGAGAAGAAGAAGAAGACCAAGGATTCCAGTGGCCTCCTCCATCAACCTCTTGCCAATCTTCGATTCCATGGCCAACTAGACTGAGATCTAGGGTTTCAATGAAACCCTAGCCAAGTAATATGTTATTAATTATGTTTTTCTTTTAGATTTATTATATATGGATGATGATTACATTTTTCGAGAATTGTGAATAATAAAATCATACTTCTATTGATTAAATCATTGCTTTTAAAATTTATTCTTGTCTTAGATCTATTTTGAATGTGATGTGCTCAATAATCTATATTTGTTGTGATTGTGTAGATTATTTACTCGTAATAGTATTTATTTGAATTGTGATATCAAGTAGTCGAATTGTTTATGCCTAGGGAAGACGGAGTGTGCCATAACCCTAGTTTAGTGTGAGACACTTCATACCAACCAAAGATGAATTATGTTGATGCTTGAATCATACGTATCTTCTTGACGGAGGAATTGGGCTTGTAACTACAATTCCCTATTATCATCCAACATAATAATCTAATTAAATGCTTAAATATCCTGATTATGAAGCTAGTGGTGAATTTGCAATCCTAGATTCACTTTACATATCGTTTACAACACTTTTAATTGTTTTCATAGTTTAGATTTATTTTCATTGTTCTTAGTTTAATCAAAATCAAATTCTATTCTAGGTTTACGTTTTAAAATTAAAGTGCTTTAGTATTTCAATGTCTGTGGGTTCGACCTCTACTTCCACACTACAAATCTTTTAAAGTATAAGATACTTTTTATCTTGATTTTGACAAGGTCATGTACAAATGTGGTATGAATTACTTTCTAAGATATGGGATAATTTGGATGCATATGAACATCTAATCAAGAAGTAGAAATTAAAACTAGTATGCTGTGAATAGTGGACAGAATGTTTGATTCATCTTGCAAAAATGGAAACTTGAGGTTAGGAGCATGTTAGATTCCTAACATTTTATGGAGATCAACCTTACTGTGTCTAGAACGCATAGAAAAATGCCAAATTAAGATTGAAGTTATAGATTGAGAGAAATTATATAAAAAAGAGAGGTCACTTAGAAACAGAATCCGTACTGTCGACTGAAATGTAGAAAAATCTTTGAAAATGAAAACAAAACATTTAAAGGCTTATATTATACAGACAATTCCTAACACACTGAAGTTTAAGGGAAAAATGAGTTGGGACCACTCTTTTTGGAAAAAATTTCTGGAAAATAAGTTGAAAGTCAACCAAAGATGTTGTTTTAGGAGAATGTTTGGGTTAAAATGGAACTTTTCCAAGTGTTTTAAGATTCAACCAAAAATCATGGTCATTCCTTAATAAGTTAGGAAGACTTTCCAAGTGGTATCACAATCATCCATTGAGTATTGAACTCAGAATAGCATTTTCAAGTTGAACAACTCACTATTTTGGGGTTTTTTTTTAGAAAACAAGTATTTATTTCTTGGAATCAAAATGTAGGAGTTTTAGAGGGTTTTGAAATGGATGCTTTGAAATCATATTTTCAGCTCTTGGATGAAGATTTTAACAACTTGGAATATCAATTCCTAACTCATTTCAAGAATTCCTTAAAGCATTTGCAAAACATGATTTTGTTTGGAAATCAAACTCAAGAATCCATGGAAGTATGATACACAAGAGGATAAATGATACATGGTATGATAAAATGAGATAAGAGTGGAAAAGAATATGTTCATGGGATGTGGGTTCATCTAGAAACTAGTGAGTGTTACACTAAAGTGTGAAAGTCAAAAAGTGGTCTATTGTGAATAGTGTCCAGACTGTATGTAACACTTTATTAAATCATAATGGGAGATCAAACATGCTTAGAAAAATTTAGGAAAAATCAGAGAGCCTCCCTAGTGTATCTAGAATACACATTAAAAGATCAAACTTCAATCGATATTAAAGATTAAAAGAAACAAATTAAAGAGTACACATGACTTAGAAACAAAAGCTACAATGTTGACTAATTTTGTATAATTTTTTAAAAATAGAAGACTAAGTCCTGGGTAGACTAAAAGATAAAGAAAGTTTTCTAACACATTGAAGTTCAAGGAAAAAAACAAGGTCATGTTATGTGATGAAAACATCTAAAAACAAATGCAAGAAGTCAGACTACAATCTGTGAGAGAAAAGACAGATTATTTACATGAACTATAAAAATCCGAAAATGATACTTTCACATCTCTATAATTCATGGAAAAAATTGGGGACAAACTATGATGCATTAGGGAGATTTTTCAAGTGGTTTAATCATCATGACTCAAGTATTTAATTCAAAACAATTCTTTGAATTTGAACAGCTCACTATTTTGGAATAGAGTTTGAGTTCTTGATTGGGGGTTTTAAAATAGATGTTCAAAGCAAAAACTTAACACTTGAGATGACCATGTGACCACTTAGAAATTCATCCAACCTTGAATTATCAAAGAACAAAAAAAATCAAGAAAATGGGTTCAGAAGAGATGACAAAAATGTAATCAATGAAAGTGTAAAATAGAAATAGGGATTGAGAAGAGATAACAAAAATATAAAAAGAAAGTGTAAAATAGAAATGGGGATTGAGAATAGATGACAATAATGTAAATAAAAAGAAAATAGAAATGGGATTAAGGAGGAGAACGATGATGATAACATCAATAGCTTTCAAGAACAAGAATGGAACTCTAGCAAGGTATTCCTCTCATATATGTGTGTATATAGACATGGAACTCACTCACTACCACTCTAATATTCAAGAAGATGGTGAAAGAAATATTTGGATGATTGAAGTTTTGATAGTAAACTCAAGTAAAACTCACTTTGATTAAAAAAAATGGAAGAAGAAGACTACCTTCTTCTCTTTCTCTCTCTATCGTTCTCTAGAGTTTCTTCCTAAGCTCTCTCTAAATGGAAATAAATGAGTTTCTTTTATAGAAAAAGGAGGGGTGGTAAATGAGATTTTAAAAAGTTTAAAATGGTCTCCCATTGATCCAAAAGTGTTGGAGATCAAAACTACGCTGTTTTGGTTTTTAGAAATTGGAAATTGACCCCAAAAAAATATTACAAAAATGGACCCATCCAGGGATGAGTGTTACTGCAGCAGTGGGCCAGTGCAGCGGTGTCACTAATCCTCATACGTCTTGATTATTGCATTTAGGCCCCCAGAGCTTTCGGTATTCGTGAAAAGGCCCTATTTCGTCCAAAATTCACAGAAAATGCGTACGAACTCCGAATTGAGCTTGTGGTATACCATTGAAAAGGTAATGGAGCCTAATTTACATATAAAAAAAATAGTTCAGAGAGAGGTCACTTTGACAAGTTTTGCGGTATTCGCAATAAAAGCCGATTTGATTATCTTTTTCACGTTCGAATATTCATAATAAATCCATTTAAATCCAGAACTTATGTCTGATATACCGTTGGAAAGCTATTGACCTCTACTATCCATGAAAAATATTTGAAAAATGATACAAAGCTTCAGTTCCCAAGTCAACTTTTAGGTCAAATCTGTCAAACTGGGGATCTCCGAGAACTTCCCGGACTTCTGGGAGCTGACGAGTACATCTAATTTTGCTTTAAAATACTTTTTATTAATTACAACGTAGTATATTTTTGGAGCTTTCATATTAAATCTGGGAGTTTTGGGATTTCAGGGGCATTCTTGGTCATTTTCACCAATTATTGAGATTTTCGAGAGATGGAGGTGATTTTCAATAGTCTCTTCGTTCGTCTTTTCAATCATCAAGGACTACCATGCTAGTGGACTCCTAAATCTATTAGCTAACAAAATGGAATGTCTACAGAGAGTTTGATGTGAGGGAAAATGGACTCCCAAGGATTTGTTTTAATAGCCCAAGGCTTGTACCTCTCTAGTACATACAATCATAAATTCCTTGTACAAAAAATATTATTTCTCTAAATGGTGGAGGGCTGGCCGTGTGAGGGTGAAGGACTTTTGGTGTGTATGAAAGCTTCCTACTATCAATGTTTGTACTTACTCTAATTGCTTCCTCATCAAGCCCTCCCCCTCCTCCCCCTCCCCCCTTCCCCCTCATACCTAACCGAGAGTGTGGAGAGGTGTAGGAGTTGATGTGTGTTAACTCCTCCTGCATTTAACACCTTTGGTATTACTATTATATATATATTGAACTGATAGGTCATACACACATATACATATATACATATGCATGCTCGGCTGAGTGAAAAGGGAAGTGCAATTCTTTCAATGTTCCATGTGCCTATAATACTTGGCATTTAAGTTTCAAGTACCTAAGCCATCCTAGGTTGTACTTCACTAGGGGCTTGTTTGGGAGTTGCTTTGGCTGAGTAAGAGGAGTTGTTTGTGTGAGAGAGTTTTCTTTGAATCAATTCCCATGTCATGTAATTATGACCTCAAGTAATTACATGTACCTAACAACCTTAATGATAACCTTACTTCTTTATTCCAGTGGATACATAAATCTACATATATATATAGCCATGGGAAATGAAAGAGGCAGGGAGTTGTGAGATATTTAAAACTCATTATTGCTAGTATGTACAAATGTTAAATTTATGGCATATCATAAAAAATGATCATGGTTACTTATAATGGTTTGGTCTTTTACTAGTTAGGATATAATTCCTCTAGAAAAATTAGTTACTAGAATTTATGGCCCTACTATTTTAATTTAGACATTTCTGGAAAATAAAAAGTTGGAATAATAGTGGTGGTTACTACATTATACCCCTCTTAAAGAAATTTTGCCCCCGAAATTACTTACCGTTCTTAATAAAAAATCTGAGGATACTTCTTACGCATATCGGATTTGAGTTCCCAAGAGGCTACGTTCTTATTATGGTGATTCCACTGGATTTTTACTAAAGAGATTTCTTTCATCCTTAAATATTTCATCTTTCGGTCCAAGATCCTCATGGGTTTCTCCTTGTATGAGATATTCTCGATAAGCTTGATGTCATCATAATTGATTTTATGTGAGGAGTCACGAACGTATTTTCTCAACATCCTTACGTGGAAGACATTGAGGATTCTGGATAGTTTAGGTGGTAGAGCGAGTTGATACACAACCTTATCGACTCTTTCTAAAATCTCAAAGGGTCCAATGAATCTTGGTGACAGTTTTCTCTTATTTTGGTTGAATCTCATTACGCCTCGAGTTGGTGACACCTTCAAAAGTACGTGGTCACCTACTTCAAATTCTAAATCATTCCTTCGATGGTCGGCATAGCTTTTCTGTCTACTTTGATCAGTGAGTAGGCGATCGCGTATGATGCCTATCTTCTGCGTAGTCTCTTGCACTAGTTCAGGTCCAAGGTATTCTCCATCTCCAACTTCTGCCCAATAGATAGGTGATCTACAAGGCATCCGTATAATGCTTCGAACGATGCCATGCCAATGTTAGAGTGGTAGCTGTTGTTGTAGGCAAAAAGACAAGTGAGTTTTCCAAGTGCTCTCAAATTCGAGAATGCAAGCTCACAGCATGTCCTCCATTACTTGGTTGACTCTCTCTGTTTGTCCATCGACCAGTGGGTGAAAGGTAGTGCTTATCTTCAATGATGTCCCTAGAGATCTTTGAAAACTTTCCCAAAATTTGGAGGTAAAACGTGAGTCTCGATCCGACACAATAGACACTGGTGCTCCATGAAATCTAACAACTTGTAGGTATTGCTTGCTCATTCTTTCCATAGAGTCGGTCATGCGATAAGTCAAGAAGTGAGCCGACTTAGTAAGACAATCAACAATTACCTAAATTGCATCGTATCCTTGCTTGGTTCAAGGTAGTCAAGTGACAAAATCTATTGAGATGTGCTCCCATTTCCATTTTGGTATAGGTAGTGATTGTAATGTTTTACAAGTTTATGACATAAAATAATGAACCCAAAAATGCCCTAACCATTCTGAACGTTCACTGTCCAATCTGATGAGGAAGACAACTTTTAATCGATTGAACTTAGTTTAATTGATCTAAACTCACAACTTCTAATCAATCGAAGAACCTTCAATCGATCAAACTTTATTTTCTTCAATCGATTGAAATGGTTACAATCCTTCGAACTTGACAGAACATAATGGTTTCTCGTTATTTATAATACACACTATTTAGCTGTTCATATATCAATACATGTTTTCCATAGGTGATACTATAGGAACAAGGGATAATGGGATGCGATAATGAGATAAGATAGTATGGCGAGAAACGTAATCAGGTTCAGAACATTAGTAATAATATGATGCGATAATGAGGTAAGGTCTATAATACGAAGTATAATAGTTGGTAATGTTAGATAACATAGCAGTGATGAGTTAGTTGGGTATCAGTTCCTCTCAATGCTAGTATGTCAGTGTTAGGGATTAGTCATGAGCACATCTGTGTGGGATGTGGGCATTATGTATTGTACTCGCAAGAGTTCTTAAAAATGTTAAAGCGGTAAACAAGAGTACCAATACGTATTAATTATGGATGGACGATACTCGTAAGAGTTCTTCAAAGTGGTGAGCAGTAAGAGTTCTTAAAAGCGGTGAACAAGAGTATTAGTGCATCCATAGACCAGTGGTTATATTGGAACGATGTATGGTGCTCACAAGAGTTCTTAAAAGTGGTGAATATTAAGAGTTCTTAAAAGCGGTGAACAAGAGCACTCGTATGTTGTAATAATATAATTGGTTCATCATAGTCAGTCGGGGTTGGCACCCTCAGTCTTAGGTTTGGAAAGCGATAATAATCGGATAACGAGTTCGAAAAAAAAAAAAAAAAAGATACTATTAGTCGCACTGTAATTAGGGGTGGCAATTCGGGTTCTCGTGTCATAATCGTGTCATTAATCAGGTTGTGTGCTTTGGGTTTGATTTTTAGTTTCGAGTACTATTCATCTAAAATACAAACTATTTTAAATTAATTGTGTCATGTCGTGTTTGGATTGTCTCTGTAAAACGGGTTGTCGTGTCAAAAATTGCCACCCCTAACTGGAATATTTCGTTCATAACTGCTAATTACTTAATACCTATGAGACTGTGTTAGTTACTTCTCATTCAGCTTTCAGTAAGCTAACGGTATTTTTGCATGGACGTTCCCTGTCCAACCTATCCTGGTTATGTTATTGCAGGTAACGAGTTGAACAATGATGGCTACTATCCGAAAGTGGAATGCACAGAAGATGGCCCCACTAATGATGGATTTGTCGAGGAAGACTATTATGCTGATGACTACGTCTACGCCAGCTGAAGATGATGATAGATATCTAGTGACACGACTAAATAGTTGTGCGCTCTTGTGCAACACCCAAGTGTAGGTGATCGTGCAAGTAATATAGTACTGGAAGTCCAGGTCGATCCCATAGGGAAGGAATAAGAAGAATATATACTAAATTACAACCTAAAGAAAAGAAAATATCAATATACAGGTGGAGGTTCTAACGAATCCTAATTAATTAAATTAAACTAAATAATAAACTAAGCATATAGAAACATAACTAATTAAATAAATAAACTAAAGGTATTAGAAATACGTGAATCCACATTGATCCTAACCATCTACCATGCACAGTCGTTAACGTTCGATGGAGTTCATTCCTTTTCAGCATTTAGTATTTTTTTAAAGATAAAGAATCAATAGCCCTTTCATGACCGGGACTATATCATCACAAGTGATTTAAAATACTTAGCAGACGGCTTAAAACATTGGTTATTACTTGCACTCTAAATGGTGTTAGCATTCAAAGTGGTTTTCAAAAGTCATTGAAGAAAATTGCCTTAAGGCTTTAAGTTCTAAAAACTGTTGTGACAAACTGAGCTTATAGGGACAATTTGATGACAGATTTCTAAAATAGAAAGTCATGGAATACTTAAAAGAATCATCTCAAGATTTAACATGTTCGATCGATCGAAGCGCTCTCGATCGATCGGACTGCCTCATCCTTCAATCGATCGAAATGCCTTCGATCGCTTGACTATGGCTCTGGTTCGATCGATCGAAATACCTTTGATCGATCGAGCCCAAGGTTTCTAAAGATTGCATGGCAGAGGTTGGGAATCAATATTTCATCACATATTCCCAAAGTCTAAACTACGAAAACATAATAAAACTAGTGCAGAAACAGTAACCTAAAGTAATCATAGCATATAAACTAATAACAATCAAATAGAGAAAAAGGATAAGAGAAACCTGTAAATAATTTGAAATAAACTTGTAAATAACTTGAAATAAAGTTGAATCTTCAATAATCTTCAATAAATCAATGGAAAAGATGAAAAATAACATGAATCTAACATAACCTACTCCTAATCTAACCCTAAAACTACCCTAAACTACTATTTTTCGCGTTCTAGAGCGTCCTCCCTTCGTCTGGCGTCAAAACGACTTATATATAGGATTCCTGCAGAGTTTACGCAACTTTTGGATGAAAATAAAGTTCGATCGATCGAGCTTAGTTCGATCGATCGAACTCTCAATCGATTGAACTCTGCTCAAGGGCTTGACCTACTCTGATTTTGACAACTCTGCGCACCGATGGGAGAATGGCCATAACCTTTCGCTCGGACCTTGGATTGACCTCCCATTTGGGGCCACGTGACCGTAACTCAAAGATCTACATTTTGTATTTCTAGGAAAATATTCCAAATCTGAAGTCTTCTTTGTCAAAATTGGCATTTTCTCAGCTGCTTCCGTTGTTCTATTCACCATAATCACTTTTCGTTAGCTCCACTTCATTGATTTATATCCTAATACCTATAAAACAATGCAAAAACATATGTTTTAGCATTAATGCAATAAAAAGAACATTGTTATTAGAATGCACCTAAATGTAGGGACTTGGGGATAAAAGTATGCATAAAAGACCATATAATATGCTATGAACATGCACTTTTCACCTTGAATCATCTAGTTTTTCTATTTCTGTTGTATTTTGTTATAATTGGTACTTGGACGTATGTTGCTTCCAAACCTTTTATATTTTCCGCTGTCGCGGACTCTGTTATTGTAATAGCTAGGACTTTTGTAATATATTCTTGTTGGTTTATTATGACTCTTGTTACTGTTTGTTAGCTTGTACCATGTGGTGTGGGCAAATTAGTGAATTTCACCCGTCATTCCCTATGGACCCAAAAAGGAAATTTATTTTTCTCTATTTTTGCTGCTCCGGGGCGTGACATGATTTTTGGTATTAGAGCCATAGGTTTGATACTTTCATTCACTAATAGTCCCACACCATCTGGTCCTAACATTATAAGATCCCTAAGATGAGATATGAGTTTAAGATATATAAGTTTGTCTTTCTGACGATAGATAGTTTTCTTTGTAGGTTAGCCTGGATCCAGATTTCCATAGGTTCGTGGATGACCCTTACTGAGGACATGTGATCCACGGGGATACGGTTGAGCCAACTGACCCGGAGCGTTACCAGGATCGTATACATCAGATAGCCAGTCATTATCTAGTGGAGGATATATGAAAGGCACTCTATGTCGAAGGATGGACCCATCCAACACAGATGCATATGGACGCTTATCATTTTACCAGGACTGGTGAGGCGATATATCATGAGATGGATCGATGGTGCAGAGTAAGCTAGAGATGGATGTGATTGAGTTGTAAGCTATTCTTGGAGGACCCATTCCGCCAGTACCTGCAGCACAGATAGCATCACCAGTACCCAACGTACCAATTTTGGAGCCCCAGGATCAACCGAAGTACCCAGAGCCTAAGCCGATACAGGATGATGAGGATCCAGTAGAGGATGCTGAGCTAGAGGATGAGCATCCTAATAATGATATAGATGGGGATGGAGAAGAGGAGCCGGAGGACGACCCAGAAGAGCCAGAGTATGATCCCAACGAGAAGCTAGAGCCAGAGCCAAAGCCTAAGCCAGAGGATCCAGAGCCGATAGTTATGGATGCTATAGTAGGCAAGGATGTTGCGATAGCTGAGGGAGACGAGGTTGTAGGGGACGAGGAGCCAAAAGAGGTAGCCGTACGTGAAATACCAGTTATGCCCGAGTTACCAGTTATAGATGGCATCCATTGCCAATATGATAGTAGAGTGGGTACCACAGATGGTTACACAACCTGATGGGATCATCATAGGAAAGGCTGAGTTACCAGAGGCCATAGTAGTAGCTGGAGGAATT
Organism: Hydrangea macrophylla; assembly: GCA_033977485.1. Taxonomy (NCBI): domain Eukaryota; kingdom Viridiplantae; phylum Streptophyta; class Magnoliopsida; order Cornales; family Hydrangeaceae; genus Hydrangea; species Hydrangea macrophylla. The sequence goes on from CM066982.1 coordinate 24,034,751, forward strand.
ACCGAGGTAGTTACCAAAGCCACCGAGCTAGTAGTTGATGTTGATGAGATGATGGTTGAGGATTGGGATATTGGAGTGGAGTTGGAGGTCTCACTGCACCAGTGGTGGATGATCCACCGGAGAAGATGGATATTGTCTCAGAGGATGAGGCACCACCAGCTGGATAAGATACTGGCAATTTTGAGTCAGGATCTGTGGGATTTAGATTTTGTTAGTTTTATCAGGACATGTTGTCCACATGATTTTTGGAAGCTTGAGAGATAGCTATTTGACCATAGCTTTGTATAGATGTTTACCACTAGTAGTAGTGTTGTATCGCTGACTTTAGTACTTGTAATAGTTGTGTCCCATGTCTTACATCGTTTGACTATTGTGTACTCCGTTATACATATTTTAATATATATATATATATATATGAGCATCCTTTTGTGATATCTGTGGTGTGATTGAATTAGATTATAAGCTCAGGATTTAGAACTATTAATTCATCATGTCTATCGTGTTATCTTGATTTCGTTTCTTCGAGAAGACTCTCAGCAAATTGATGGGTGTTTTGTAGCTACACATCACTAGATCACAATGGTTGGAGCAAGAAGGAATCCACCATGACTAGGAGCACCTAATCCTGAGGGCATGGACCTCAGCATTGTCTTTGAGGTATTTATGCAAAGAATGGAGCACGTTAGGGACAATTATAACCATGCTACCAATCAACGACATGTCCAGTATCCTACTGCACCCCCACTGTCGAGACAGACCGGCGATAAATTTCTCGAATGCTTCTGTGGTTTATGTCCAGAGATATTTGATGGATTAACAGAGCTGTGGAAAGCCGAGCAATGGCTACGTGAGATGGAGTTGATATTCAAAGCCTTGGAGTACAACGAACAGGAGTGTGGACACGCGGGATCGGCCTTCCACTTTTAGTTTGCTTGAAATTGTTTTGAAGAAAACAAGAAGGTTTGTTGAAAACAGATATAGAGCCGCCACTTGGTCTTTAAGGAACCAAGAAACCTAATTTTGACTCACCCAAACGGATTAAGGGCACCGACCCTTCATAACCAAGAACTTGGCTCAGGGTTTCGGTACAAGAGAGGAATGAGCCTTTGCCATGAATAAAACACCCTCAACTCGCCCTGTCTTTCGACGGGCCTCAATTAGCATCCATATAATCATCTTATACTATGTTTGGTTTGACAATTAATACTATGATAGTATATTACATCACATAAGAATCTTAAAATGGAAGATCAAAAGATAAGATATCATTCATAATATCTAAGTCAAATACCACACAATGCAAAGGTGAAAGATCACACAAACAAACCTAGGAAAAATTGTCTAATCAAATATCAAGTAATCAAGTTTTCCTAGTCTAGAAGGGGGACATGAGTTGTTCTTGAAACAAATAAATCAAAGAAAACAAAGATGCTTAGCAAGCTAGAATGATGCATGCTAATATTTGAGAAAAGAAGATCTCTCAATCCCCGGGACGGATGAGAAAGGAAGATTAGATTGAGGGGGAGTATGAACGTGTGATTAAGTTCATTCCTTATAATCTCCTTAGATTAGAAGTCACAAAAACTCTAAATCTTGCATGGATGCAATGTATGATCCTAAAATGTGCAAAGATTGTAGTGTGTTTGTGTACATAGACTTTCTAAGGTGACTTAGAAGTCTAGAATATGTATGAATGTATGAAGAATATCATTGTAGGATATGTACAAATGTAGTATGAACTACTTCCTAAGAGATGAGCTAATTTAGATTGCATGTAAGCATCAAATCAAAGAATGAAAGTAAAAGCATGCTTGCTGTGAATAGTGGATAAAACAGTGAGTTGATTTTGTAAAAATGGAAAGGTGGGGTTAGGAATGTTTTTAGTTCATGATTTTTTATGGAGATCATCCTTATTGTGTTTAGAACACATATCAAAAATCCAATATAAAATAACTATTATAGATTGAGAGAAATCATATAAAAAATAGAGGTTACTCAGAAACAGAGTCCGTACTGTCGACTGAAATGTTGGAAAATCTTAAAAAATGAAAACAAAACATCTAGGGGTCCATATTGTACAGAAAGTTCCCTAAGACATTGAAGTTCAAGGGAAAAATAAGTTGTGACCACTCCTTTTGGAAATGTTTTCTAAAAAACAAGTTGAAAGTCAACCTAGCTGCTGTGATAGTAAAAATAGAATGTCTGGAAGGAAATGTTTGGACTAAAATGACACCCTTCCAAGTGTTTTTAGATCAAACCAAAAATCATGGGTGTTCTCTAATGAATTAAGAAGATTTTACAAGTGGTCTTGTAATCACCCATTGAGTATTGAGTTCTAGAGAAATCTTCGAACTCAGATTATTCACTGTTTTGAAATTTTTTTTAGGAAACAATGTGTATTTCTTTGGAATCCAAATATTGGGGTTTTAGAGGGGTTTTGAAATAGAGGGTTTTGAAAGCATATTTTTAAAATCAAATGGAGATTATGAACTCTTGAAATATCAACACTAAACTCACATCAAGAACCTCCAAGATTGTTGGAGAGATTTGTTTTCATTTAAATGTGATTTCAAGAATACATAGGAATGTATTGAAGTCATAATCATCATCTATCAAACATGTTTTTGAGGTCAAGCGCTACTATCCATAAGGATTCACTCACCTCAAACTTCATGTCATCATTTAGGTGATGATGAACTAGTAAGTAAATAAGAAAATAAAAAAGAAATGAGATTAAGAGGAGATGAGCATAATATGTAAACAAGCAAGTAAGTAATCAATAGATGATATTCAATGAGACCATGGACTTGTAGCTTGGTGTTTCACTCATATATGGTGACTTTGGACAAGGAAGTAGCTTCTTATCTCATAAATACTCACTAAAATGGTGGTTGGGTGTATTGAATGTGAAGTAAAGAGGAGTAATGAAGTAAAAACAAAGTTGTAAACTCATTTTCTTGTTGAAAATCAAGAGGTGGAAGCTCACTTTCACTATCCTAACCTTATCTCTACCACTTTTCTCTCTACAACTTTCTAAGCTTTGTATTTGCACCCCCCCAAAATGAAGATCAAAGGAGGTTTTATATAGGCCAATTTGGGGTGGTTTTGGGATTTAGAAAGTGCTCCCATTGGTCTCAAACATCTGTGAATAAGAAACTACGTCGTTTTGGCTTTCAATTATTCGATTTGGACCCCCAAATTAAATAAATTACAAAAATGGCTTCAGCGGGGGTTGAGTGCCGCCATGGCACTGGCCATGTGCTGCCACAGTAGTGGCCCAGTGCCGCCGCAGCACTGCTCCTCAAACGCCCAAAAATTTACGTTTAGGCCCCCAGAGGTTCCAGTATTCGCGAAAAGGCCCTATTTCGTCCGAAATTCATAGAAAATGCATATGAACTCCAAATTGAGCTTGTCATATACCGTTGGAAAGGAAATTGAGTCAACATTCCATAAAAAAAATAGTTTGGAGTCAGGTCACTTTGAAAAGCTTTGTGGTATGCGCGATAAAAACTGATTTGATCGCCTTTTTCACATTCAGAAATTCATATTAAATTAATTTTAAATCCAAAAATCATGTGCGATATACTGTTGGAAAGCTATTAACCTCTAGTATCCATGAAAAATGTTTGAAAAATGATATGGCACTCCGGTTTCAAAGTCAACTTTTAGATCAAATCGGTCAAACCTAGCATTTTCAGGAAGTTCTGGGAACCTCTGGGAGATCCCAGGAGTTGACGTTTTCCTCCGATTTTATTTTAAAACTCATTTAACCAATTTTCTTATGACGTAGCATGTTTTCAAAACTTTTGGTTCGAATCTGGGAGTTTTTGGGCTTTTAGGGGGTATTTTGATCATTCTGGGCATTTTGAGAGATAAAACTAACTTCCAGGAGTCCTTTTTTAGTCTTTTTCAATCATTGTGAACCACTAAGCTACAGGTCTCCTAAATCTGATAGCCGACAAAATGGGGTGTCTACAAGGAGAAAAGTCATCTTGCTACGTTTCAGTTGAGTTATGCTGCCGCATATTGATGGGAGGTTGAAAGGGCCACAATTGGGACAAACGCTGCAAGAGTAATGCCATGGGAGACGTTGAAGGGAAGATTTTTGGAAAAATACTTTCCTGGAGATGAGAAGGATCATCAGGAGAAGAACGTTCTTAGCCTACTCCAAGGAAGTTGGACTGTAAAGGAATATACTACGCAGTTCGAGCGATTGTTAAGATTCGCTCCACACATGATTGACACCCCATAGAAAAAAATGAAGAGATTTCACTAGGGTTTGAACCCTCATCTTTGCCACATGATGATTGGACATCTCAACCAAAGCTTTGAGCGATTAGTCCGACTTGTTGTAAGTCTGGAAAAAGATGCCTATCCGGTACAACAACGACAAATGAATCGACCCCATTCATCTAGAAACTTTCAGACGAGGTGCTTCCAGAACCCGCTGCTGAGGACTACCCAAGGGTGGAGATCTCAGGGTAACTTTCAAGGGAACAAGTGCACCTGGGTTGGAGCCAGGAAGTCTCAGTAGAATTATCCTCGACCCCAACAATATCGCCAGCAATGACCACAGCCTCAAGCGCTGCTTACTGCACCGTAATCAACAGGGGATGTTTTAATTATGGAATACTGGGGCACATTGCAAGGAACTACACTGCTCCCATAATTAATGGCAGGCCAGATATCGTTTACCGAAATTGTAACAAGTCAGGTCATTTAAGCAGGGATTGTCACACACCTCGCAGAGGGTACTATGGGGCACCAATTTAGGGAATACAAGGGTCCCCGTATCATACACGGATGAATGCCATCATTCCTACAAAAGTAGGCTTTAATGCTGATGAGCAACAGCACCTGGAAGGTACGCTTGTACTCTTTTATAGTAAAGTTAAAGCTTTGTTCGATACTGGTGTTGCACATTCATTTATTGCTGTTAAGACTGTACGTCAATTGGTTTTAGAACCCCAGACAAATGAGCTAGCACTTAATGCTGTGTCACCAATGGGAGTGACTGTTAAGTTGGGTAAAGTGTGTAAAGATTGCCCATTGACCTTAGGAGATAGGAGTTTTTTGGCAGACTTGGTGGTATTGTCAATGTCAGAATTCGACATTATCCTAGGAATGGATTGGCTTACCATGTACGGTGCCAACTTGGAATGCCCTACCAGGACAATTGTATTTTTGATACCCAGACAACCGACGATCAGATTTCAGTATCAGCTGATGAGCAACATGTTTGTGACAAGTTGGGTAGATGAAATCGGGAGTACGATTACGGAACTAACCATGGATCAGATTCCTACCGTACAAGATTTTAAGGATGTATTCCAGGATATTAAAGGACTTCCACCAAAGAGGAAGATAAACTTTTGTGTGGAACTAGTTCCTGGAACATTGTCGATATACAAGACTCCATATCGGATGGCGCCAACTGAGATGTTCGAGTTAAAGAAGCAAGTGCAAGAACTTGAGGTTTTAGGATTTGTTCACCCAAGTGTGTCACCTTGGGGAGTACCAATACTATTTGTGAAAAAGAAAGATAGGACGCTTTGATTTTGCATAGGCTACAGAGAGTTGAACAAAGTTATAATCAAGAATCGATATCCGCTGCCCCAGATAGACGATCTATTCGATTAGCTGCAAGGATCAAGGATCTTTTCAAAGATCGATCTACGTTCTGGATATCTCCAATTATTAGTTCGACCAGAGGATGTGTCAAAAACTGCATTCAGGATGAGATAAAGGCATTATGAGTTTTTGGTTGTCTTTTGGATTAACTAATGCTCTAGCAATATTCATGGGCTTAATGACTAGAGTATTCATACCCTATCTAGATTAATTCATTATAGTGTTCATCAACGACATCCTGATCTACTCAAAGACGACAGAAGAATATAAAAGGCACTTACGAATTTCTTTACAGACACTTCAAGATAGCAAGTTGTATGCTAAGTTCAACAAATATGATTTTTGGCTATAGGAATTTAAATTTCTGCGACATGTGATTTCCCAGGATGGTATCTTTGTGGACTCCTCGAAGATCAATGCAGTCTTGAGCTGGAATAGGCCAACCAATGCGACAAAAGTTAGAAGTTTTCTGGGTTTGGCAGGATATTATAGAAGATTCGTAAAAGGATTCTCCAAGATTGAAACAAATTTGATGAGGAAGAAGATAAAGTACGAATGGACGAATAAGCACGAGGATGCATTCCATGAGTTAAAGGAAAGATTGACCTCTGCATCGTTATTAGCAATACTTAGGAGTGGAGAAAGAGTAATCATCTACAGTGATGCATTACACCAAGGACTTGGTTGTGTATTTATGCAAGATGGGAATGTCATTGCATATGGATCCAGACAATTGAAGCCACATGAGAAGAACTACCCTACGCATAACCTGGAGTTAGCGGCAATAGTGTTTGCATTGAAGATATGGAGACACTATCTCTATGGAGAAAAGTTTGATCTATTTTTCGATCATAAGAGCTTAAAGTAAATGTTCTCTTAGAATGAGTTGAATATGCGACAACAAAGATGGATGGAGTTACTCAAGGATTATGATTTTTTATTACAATACCATCCGAGTAAAGCAAATATTATAGCAGATGTTGCGAGTCATCGACCTCGACTAGTAATCGCTACATTACTAATTAATTCAAGAATGACAAGCATTGGATGTTTTAGTCGAGTTTAACCTTCGACCGAAAGAATCAACTGAAGGACAACATCTTGGATGTCTTATGGTAAGCCGGTATTATAGAGGCTTAACAAATAATAGAGGACTTGAAGCTATGGTTCTCCAAGATGTCAGCAAAAGAACCAGAAGTATGGAGTATAAGTGCAGATGAAGCTTTGAGATGTAAAGGTAGACTCTATGTACCTGATGAAGATAATCTCCAGAAAGACATATTGAACGAAGCTCACAAATCACGAATGATTGTTCATCCTAGAGACGAAGATGTACTATTTAAAAAGGAGTTTCTGGTGGGAAGGAATGAAGCGAGAAGTAGCTGAGTATGTAGCTCAGTGTTTTACTTGTAAACAAGTAAAGGTGGAATACCAGAAACCACCTGGGCTTCTACAGTCATTGTCAATTCCCCAATGGAAATGGGAACACATAGCCATGGATTTCATGGTAGGTTTACCAAAGTCTTAGCAAAACCATGACGTTATTTGGGTAATAGTAGTTCGACTCACAAAGACAGTGCACTCATCGCCTATAGTGTAATGTATCTAGTGGATCATTTAAGTCGGATGTATCTATAACACGTTGTGCGACTACATGGCGTACCTATTTATATCGTGTCAGATCGAGATTCACGCTTCACTGTAGAATTTTGGATGAGTCTCCAAACAGAGATAGAATAACACTGAACTTTAGTTCAGCTTTTCATCCACAGACTGATGGGCAGACTGAACGAGTCAATCAAGTGATAGAAGATATGTTACATGCCTGCATCATCGATTTTGAGAATCATTGGGGGATACACCTACCACTGATCGAGTTTGCCTACAATAATAGCTACCATATGAGCATAGAAATGGCATTGTTTGAAGCTTTGTATGGAAGACGTTGGGTCGAAGTCAGAGAAAATCAACTTTTTGGGCCAGAAATGGTATGAGAGATAAGCGAGAAGATTTAGATTGTATGTGAAAAGATGAAGACAGCTCAGACCCGACACAAGAGCTATACCGGCAGGCAACGCAAAGACTTAGAGCTCCCCGTTGGAGATCACGTGTTGCTTAAGGTTTCACCTATTTGAGGCATCATCTGGTTGGTCAGAAGAGAGGCAAGTTATCGCCGCGATTCATCGAACCATTGAGATTCTAGAATGTGTTGGAAAGGTTACCTATCTACTTACATTGCCACCAAAAATGTCAAGAGTGCATAACATTTTCCATGTCAGCATGCTAAGAAAATGTGCCTACAACGCAGTGCACGAGATTAACTCGAGGATATTGAAGTCAATGACAATGTTACGTTCAACAAAGGACCAGTGTGAATCCTAGATCATGGAATCAAGAAGCTCAGAAACAAGGAAATTCTATTGGTGAAGATTCAGTGGAAGCATCATGATGAAGACGAGGCTGCGTGGGAGCTATAGTCAAAGATGTAGGAGAAGTTTTTCTTTTTTGTTTTAACTCTACTACTTCTGATTTTGAGGACGGAATCTTTTAATAAGTGGTGGATGATATAATACAATGTATTTTTAGTATATACTAATAAATGGGAGTTTGTAGACTTGCCTTTACCATATTGGATTTTTTTACTTTCAATCGATCGAAGTTGTTTCAAGCGATCAAGAATGTTTGGTTTCAAGCGATCAAACTATTTTCAAGCGATAGATACCCTACCGACATACATTTGTGACGTGGTTCCCTTTCTCAATCGATTGAATTATTTTCAATCGATCGAACATTGCAGATCTTTACTTCTCAGTTCACAGACAAGCTGCCACCTTGCAAACCTCTCCCTTTATATATATGTTGCCCAATTGTGTGTGTGAGGTTTGTTTGGTCTAAAGAGAGTTGAGAGTTTAGAGAGAGATATATATAAACTATATACACATATCCATATATATACACACCCACACTATATATACGTATAATCAGTCCGAGAGAGAGAGAGAGATAGAGAGAAAGAGAGAAGGAAAAGAAGAAGAAGAAGAAGAAGAAGAAGAAGAAGAAGAAGAAGAAGAAGAAGAAAAAGAGAAGGCAAAGAGGAAGAGACAGAGGAAAAAGAGAGAGGACAAGCCGCCATGAAAGCTCAGAGCTTCAAACTTTGCCAAACACACGCTTAACGATTTCGGTGAGTTCCATACTCACTCAGTAGCATTTGTGTAATGTTTTACAAGTTTTTAACCTAGAATAATGGACCTAAACACAGCCTAACCATTCTGGATGTTCATTGTCTAATCCGATGAAGAGACAACTTTCAATCGATTGAACTTAGTTTAATCGATCGAAACTCACAACTTTTAATCGATCGAAGAAGCTTTAATTGATCGAACTTTATTTTTCTTGAATCGATTGAAATGGTTTCAATCGATCGAACTTGACAGAACATGATGGTTTCTTGTTATTTATAATACACACTATTTAATTGTTCATATATCAATACATGTTTTCTATATGTGATACTATGGGAACAAGTGATAATGGGATGCAATAACGAGATAAGATAGTATGGCGAAAAATGTAATCCGGTTCAGAACATTAGTAATAATACGATGCGATAATGAGGTAATGTCTATATACGAAGTATGATAGTTGGTAACGTTAGGTAACATAGCAGTGATGTGTCAATTTGGTATCAGTTCCTCTCAATGCTAGTAAGTTAGTGTCAGGGATCAATCGTGAGCACATGTATGTGGGATATGGGCATTATGTATTGTACTCGCAAGAGTTCTTAAAAGTGTTAAAGCGGTGAACAAGAGTACCAATACTTATTGATTATGTATGGATGATACTCGCAAAAGTTCTTAAAAGCGGTGAATAGTAAGAGTTCTTAAAAGCAGTGAATAAGAGTATTGGTGCTTTCATAGACCAGTGGTTATATTCGAACGATGTATGGTGCTCGCTAAAGTTCTTAAAAGTGGTGAATAGTAAGAGTTCTTAAAAGCGGTGAATAAGAGCACTCATATGTCATGATGATATAATTGGTTCATCATAGTCATTCGGGGTTGGCACCGTCAGTCTTATGTCTAGAAGGCGATAAGAATCAGACAACGAGTTTGGAAGAAAAGAAAGAAAGATACTATTAGTAGCACTGTAATGTATTGTTTATAACTGCTAATTACTTTATACCTATGAGGTTGTGTTAGTTACTTCTCACTCAGCTTTTAGTAAGCTAATGGCATTTTTGCCTGAACGTTCCCTATCCAGCCTATCCTAGTTATGCTATTATAGGTAACGAGTCAAACGATGATGGCTACTATCTGGAAGTAGAATGCACAGAAGATGGCCCCGCTAATGACGGATCCACCGAGGAAGACTATTACGCTGACGACTACACCAGCTGAAGATGACAATAGATATCTAGTTTTTAAATTTCTATTGTATTTTGTTATAATTGGTACTTGGGCATGTGTTGCTTCCAAGCCTTTTATATTTCCCGCTGTTGCGGACTCTGATTATTGTAATAGCTAGGACTTCTGTAATATTTTCCTATTGGTTTTATTATGACTGTTGTTACTATTTGTTAGCTTGTACCTTGTGGTATGGGAAAATTAGCAACTTTCACCCGTCATTCCCTATGAACCCAAAAAGGAAATTTATTTTTCTCTATTTTTGCTACTCAATGGCATGAGAAACAAGTCTCTTGATAAAGTGTGGAAAGGTAGAGTGCCCTCATATAAAAAGTTGAAAGTGTAGGGGTGCCTAGCAAAGGTTCAAGTTCCCCTTCAAAACGGACTAAGCTTGGACCTAAGACCATGGATTGTGTTTTTATTGGATATGCCGCTAATAGCGCCGCATATAGATTCCTAGTGCTTAAGTTCGAAAATGTTGACATTCGTGTTAATACATTTATGGAATCGGTAGATGTCGAATTCTTTGAGGACATATTTTCTTTTAAAAAAGGAAGACAAAATCCAGCTTCTAAACTGTGATAACCTTTAAAAAAATGAGAGATTGTTAATTACAACTATTTATTTTTAGTTGTAAGATACGTCTAATTTTTAGGTTCCAAATTGTGTTGACAATTAGGCATAAATTTTGGTAACAACTTTTCTGAGATAATATTTGGTGGTAGCTCATGTTTAGAGTACCATTTGATATAGGGGTGTAAATCGGAATGGAAATTCCGATTCCGTCCGATTCCGTTCCGATAAATTCCAATTTTGGAAACATAAAAATAATTCCGAAATTTTCGATTTCCGAAATTTCCGAAAAAAATCGGAACAGAATTGGAACACTTCTGAGATTTCCGAAAATTCCAAATTTTCGTTCCGAAAATATTCCGAATTTAAATTTCCGAATATATTCCGAATATATTCTGAACTATAGTTTTATATAGGGTTAATTACAGAAACACCCCCTGTGGTTAGGTCTTTTATTAGTTACCCCCCTATACTTTAAATTTTATTACTAATACCCCCTATGGTCTGGACTAAAGTGAAATAGTCACTTTTTCCGTTAAAGTCAACGGAAAATGGGTAAAAATACGAAATTACCCCTATTACATGCTAATAAGAACACCCTTATATGCTTAAATGTTTATTTAGGCATATGTGGTATACTATTATATTATTTTGATATTATATTTGTTGTTAGAGACCATTCTGTAGTCACTTTGAGGTACATTCATGAGAGCAAATTTAATTAAAAAAAAATTTTATCTACCCTTGGACACACACACACACACACACCACACACAGTCTTGGCGATATATTATTATTATTATTTTTTTTTTATCTACTCTTAGACACACACAATCTTGGTGATATGTTAGTTTTTTTTTTTTAATCTACTCTTGACCACACACATAGTGAAATCTAATGTAGTGATGTACTAAAATCTAAAAAAAAAATTATCTCCAAAATTTTTTGTGTGTGTGTTAAATTCGCTCTCACAAATGTACCCCTAAGTAACCATAATGATCTTTAACAATAAATGTAATATTAAAATAATATAATAATGTACCACTTATGCCTAAATAGACATTTAAGCATATAATGATGTTATTATTAGCATGTAATAGGAGTAATTTTGTACTTTTATCAATTTTCCGTTAACTTTAACGGAAAAAGTGACTGTTTCACTTTAGTCCAAACCACAGGGGGTATTAGTGATAAAATTTAAAGTATATGGGGGTATTTGATAAAAGGTCTAACCACAGGGGGGTGTTTCTATAATTAACCCTTTTATATATACACTTATGACTAATGAGTTATGACTCATATAATATAAATTGGGGGTTTGAGTATAATTCTAAAAACATTTTGTACTAAAATCAAATTTATGAAAAAAAAAACTAGGTTTTAGTTTAACAGGTATATATATTGCTTTATAGTTTATTCTCATTTCTCACATCTCAGATCTTATTCATTGTTGCGGCTAAGGTTCCCAAAGATAGCGCAACTCATCGCCGTCCCCTGTTGCCACTGTCGCCGCCTCCGTCCCCTGTCGCCACCGTCGCCTCTTTTGCTCTAGGTATATATCTCTAAATCTAGATCTTCCTCTTACTCTTACTCTTCCTCTTTATCCACTAATTTAATCCTTGATCTCACTTTTTGAACACTAGATCTGGATCTTTGTTTGGATATATACACGTAGACATATAATATAATCCATTTTAGTTTTATGTTTGTTCGGATGTTCCAATGGTATGGAATCTGGATGATAGTTTTTGACTTTTTGTTCTTTATTCTTCATTTCTAACCTGATGATGTATGTATTAGTGACACTAATTGTTATTTGTAGGTTAAGCTTAAAGCTATTCTTTTTTGGTGCTGGGTCAAGTTAAAGGTACTCAAATATCAAAGGTTTGACATAGTAGTTTCTTGTTTTTATTTTCTATAATATAATCAAAGGTTTGACGTAGACATATAATATAATCCATTTTTATTTTTTATTTTTTTTACAGTATTTTACTATTTTCTATTCTAATTTCTTGTTTCTTACTGTTTGTTTCCTCTTTCTTCTTTCTTTTTTCCCCCTTGTTTCTTGTTTGATGCAACAGGCTTGCGGTTGTGTATATGTCAAATATGGATGAAAGTCCTACTCCCACCGTGAGCACGGAAGTTAGTCAAAAGAGGCAAAAGTTGGGTCAAAAGTCAGGTCTATCTGGAAATCGTGGAAAGTCAGAGGTATGGAGTTACTTTAATAGACATTTAGATGAGAATGGAAAATATAAGGGATCAGCTGATTGTAAGTTTTGTAAAACAACAATTACTGCACCTTCCTCATCTGGAACCAACAAATTGTGGAATCACATTAAGCGTTGTAAAAAATTTCCCCGTGGTCAAGAAGATAAATCTCAAGCGCTTATTTCTTTAATGGGAAGCCAAGTTTCTAATTGGAAATTTGACCAAGATAGATGTCGCAAGTCTCTAGCAAGAATGATAATTCTTTGCGAACTTCCATTTAGTCATGTAGAAAAGGAAGGTTTTAGGTTGTTTTGCCAAGATTTGCAACCCAAGTTTCACTTGCTTTCTAGAATTACAGTCACTAAAGATTGCTTGCAAATCTTTCACGAGGAAAGAAATAAATTGAAAGTCTATTTGAAGAACACATCCACACGTATATGTATCACAACTGATATGTGGACTTCCATTCAAAATCTTGGGTATATAGTACTCACGGCCCACTTTGTTGACGAAGATTGGAAACTACAAAAAAAAATCATTAACTTTCGAGTCCTTCCACATCCTCACAATGGTGAGGCGATTGCAAAGGCCGTGGAGTGTTGTTTGTTGGAGTGGGGTATAGACAATGTCATGACTATCACTCTTGACAATGCTAAGAATAATGATACTTGTGTAGTAGACTTAAAGAGGAGATTGAACAAAAGAAATATGATGTTGCTTGGTGGTGAGTTCTTTCATGTACGATGTTTTGCACACATCATAAATCTTGTTGTGAGGGATGGGATTGAAGAGGTTAAAACAACTATCAAGCGTCTACGTCGAAGTGTTAAATACGTGGGAAGTAGTCCATCTCGTTTGCAATTGTTTAAAAAATGTGCCTTAGAGGAGGGTATAATCACTAAACGGGTTATGTGCTTAGATGTAAAAACTAGATGGAATTCAACCTACCTCATGATAGATTCCGCGATGGAGTTTGAAAAGGCGTTTGATAGGTTAGAGGAGCAAGATCCGTGCTATAAAAAAGCATGTGAAAGGGTGGGTACAATGGAAGATATTGATTGGAAGAAGTTAAAGAATTTGCATTCATTTTTAGAAGACTTTTATCTTCTAACAAAACGCATATCGGGTTCCCATTATGTCACTTCCAACACTTACTTTGATGAAGTAGCACAAGTCAAAGAATTTATCTTGCGTGATTTGAATAGTGATCATATTCATCGTTGTGCCATGGCCACCAAAATGAATACAAAATTTGATAAGTATTGTAACATAGAATCTCTTAACCCAATTTTGCTTATTTCAATAGTACTAGATCCGCGTTATAAAGTTGATTATGTGACCTTTTGGTATAACGAAATTTTGGGTTATGATCCATTTCTTTCCGAAGAGACAAAAAAAAAGAAAGTTGAAAGTTTCATTGGTAGTCTAAAAACATCGATGTCACGCCTTTATCTCAAGTACAAGGATGAAGCTACATCTTTTGTGGATGTTGCTTCATCCAATAGGTTGGATGGTGATAATGGTGATGCAAGTGACTGTAGACACCCCATTTTGTCGGCTATCAAATTTAGGAGACCCATAGCTTGGTGGTTCACAATGATCGTAAAAGACTCAAAAGGATTTTCGGAAGTCAGTTCTATCTCTCAGAATGCTCAGAATGACCAAAATGCCCCTGAAAGCCCGAAAACTCCCAGATTTGGTCCCAAAGTTCTGAAAACATGCTATGTCATAAGAAAAGCGATAAAATGAGTTTTTTAAGAGAAATCGGGTGAAATCGTCAGCTCCCAGAGACCCCCGGAAGTCCCGGAAGCTCCCGAAAAAGTCCCCATTGACCGGTTTGACCAAGGTTTGACTAGGTTTGACCAAGGTTTGACCAAGTTTGACCAAGTTTGACCGAAATTGTCCGAATTCACCAGAATCATTTTAAATCATGAAAAAAAAAGTGTTAAAACAAGTTTCAAAAGAAAATCGAGCGAACACATCAGCTCCCGGGAACTCCCGGAGGTTTCCAGAACTTCCCGGGAATCCCAGGTTTGACCAGTTTGACCAAAATCTGACTTTGGAACCGGGGCGTCGAAACAATTTTCAAATATTTTTCATGGATACTAGAGGTCAATAGCTTTCAACGGTATATCGCACATAATTTTCGGATTTAAAATGAATTTATTATGAATTTCCAAAGGAGAAAAAGGCGATCAAATCGGCTTTTATCGCGAATACCGTAAAACCTTTCAAAGTGACCTATCCCCAAACTATTTTTTATGTAAAGTAGACTCCATTACCTTTCCAACGGTATATCACAACCTCAATTTGGAGTTCGTACGCATTTTTTGTGAATTTCGGACGAAATAGGGCCTTTTCGCGAATACCGGAACTTCAGGGGGCCTAAACAGCATTATCTGGACGGGGGAGGAGCAGAGCCGCCGCGGCACTGGCCCACTGCCACCGCGGCACTGGCCCAGTGCCGCCGCGGCACTCCCCTCCAGAGCAGTGTATTTTTGTAAATAGTTTTGTGGTCCCATTTTGATTAATTAAAAGCCAAAACGACATAGTTTTATGATTTCAGATATTTGGAGCCAATGGGAATACTTTCTAAATCCCAAAACCACCCCAAGTTGGCCTAAATAAACACCCCATTACTCTTCATTTTGGGGGGAGTCAAATACAAGTTTAGAGAGAGTTTGGGAGAGAAAGTTGTAGAGATAAGGTTAGAATAGAGAGAAAAGAAGCTTTCTTCTTGGATTTTCAAAACAAAAGTGAGTTCTAAACTTTGTTTTTACTACATTACTCCCATTTACTTCAACATTCAATACTCCCAACCACCATTTTAGTGAGCATTCAAGAGAGTGGAAGCTTCTTCCATGTCTAGTGTCATTACATATGAGTGAAACACCAATCTACAAGTCTCATGCTTCATGAATATCATCTATTGATCATCATCTACTTGCTTGTTTATTTATTGTTTATCTCTTCTCATCTCATTTCTTTTTTATTTTTCTTTATTTACTTACTAGTTCATCATCATCTAAGTGATGACATGAAGTTTGGGGTGAGTGAATCCTTATGGATAGTAGCTCTTGACCTCAAAAACATGTTTGATAGATGATGATCATAACTTCAATACCTCCAAGATATCCTTGAAGTGTATTGAAGTTATGCTCAAATAAAAGTAAGTTTCTCCAACAATCTTGGAGGTTCTTGATGATGAGTTGAATGTTGGCATTTTAAGTGGTTATAATCTTTATTGAGTATTAAAAATGCACTTTCAAAACATCTATTTCAAAACCCCCCTCAATCCCTCTCATCTTGATTTCAAGAAAGAAAATCTTATTTTCCCCAAAATCTTCAAAACAGTGAGTGAGCTGAGTTCAAAGATTTCTCTAGAACTCAATACTCAACATATAGATGCAAGGCCACTTGGAAAGTCTTCCTAACTCATTGAAGAACACCCATGATTTTTGTTTTGACTTGGAAGTACTTGAAAATGGTCCATTTGGACCCAAACATTCCTTCCAAACATTCTGCCTCTGCTGTCACAGCAGCTTGACTAACTTCCAACTTCTTTTTCAGAAATATTTTCCAAAAGGGGTGGTCCCAACTTATTTTTCCCTTAAACTTAAATGTCTTAGGGAACTTTCTGCATAAAATAGGCTCCTAGATAATTCTTTTTCATTTTCTAAGATTTTTCAACATTTCAGTCGACAGTACGGACTCTGTTTCTGAGTGACCTCTGTTGTTCATATGATTTCTCTCAATCTGTGATAGTTATTAAAGATTGGCTTTTTGGGTAGTGTTCTAGACACAATAAGGAACATCTCCATAAAAAATCATGCATTGAAAACGTTCCTAACCCCTCTTTTCAATTTTCCCAAGATCATGCTACTGTTCTGTCCACTATTTACAGCAAGCACATTTTAACTTCTATTCTTTGATTTGATGCTTATATGTATTCCAAATTAGTTCATATCTTAGGAAGTACTTCATACTACATTTGTACACATCCCATGTTGATTTCATTCATTCATTCATACACATTATAGACTTCTAAGTCATTCTAGGAATCCATGAACACAAAGCACACTACAACCTTGGCACATTCTAGATACATACATTGCATCCATGCAAGATTTGGGACCTTCATGGCTCCGGCTGCTAATCTAAGAAGATTATAAGGAATGAACTTGATCACACGTTCATGCTCCCCCTCGATCTAATCATCATTTCTCATCCGTCCCGGGGATTGAGAGGTCTTCTTTTCTCAAAGATTAACATGCATCATACTAGCTTGCTAAGCATATTTTGATTTCTTTGTTTATTTGTTTCAAGAACAATTCATGCCCCCTTTAGATCAGGAAGTCTTGATTATTTGATACATGATTAGACGATTTTTCCTAGGATTATTTGCGTGATTTTCACTTTACATTGTATGATATTTGACTTAAATCTTATGAATGATATCTTATCTTTTGATTTTTAATTTCAAGATTCTTATGTGATGTAATATACTATCATAGTATTAATTATCGAACCAAACATAGTATAAGATGATTATTTGGATGCTAATTGAGGCCCGTCGAGAGACGGGGCGAGTTGAGGGTGTTTTAGTCGTGACAAAGGCTCCTTCCTCTCTCGTACCAAAACCCCGAGCCAAGTTCTTTGGTTATGAAGGGCCGGTGCCCTTTATCCGTTTGGGTGAGTCAAATTTGGGTTTCTTGGTTCCCTAAAGACCAAGTGGCGACTCTGTATCTGTTTTCAACAGACCTTTTTCTCTTTCCTTGATCCAAATCAAACAAGTTTCGAAAACATAACGAAGCGGTGGAAGCCCGGTATCCACAGTGACAAAGCCGCTAAACGTTCTTCAAAGAAGGATAAGTTTAGGGCTGATTTAAAAAAGAAGGACCATGTCGATTCCATGAATGATTTAGATAGGTACTTGGGGGAAGGGATAGAGGAGGAAAATCCAAACTTTGATGTCTTAGCATGGTGGAAAGGGAAGCTTGCAACATACCGTGCACTTGCAATCATGGCACGAGACATATTATCAATTCCTATTACATCGGTTGCTTCCGAGTGTGCTTTTAGTACTGCGGGTCGAGTACTTGATCCATTCCGAAGTTCCTTGACACCTAATATTGTGGAGTGTTTGGTGTGTACTCAAGATTGGTTAAGAAGTCCAACACCATCGATTAGCATTGAAGAAAGACTCGAGGAACTTGAGGAAATCGAAAGGGGTAAGTTGTATATATATAATATAAATTTTGTTTAATTGTCTCATTTCATTTGTTTTTAATGGAAAGTTTTAATGCATATATAAATGTGTGTGTGTGTGTGTGTGTGTGTGTGTGTGTGTTTGTTTGTTTGTTCATTGTAGCTATAACCCAAGAGTTGGGAGCTTTATCAGTTGGGAGTGAAGTGCAGATTTGAGGCTTTCTTGATGCTGCAATGGAGTCAGCAGTTTCTTATCACCATCCAGATTTTTTGTTCTACTTTTTAGTTGTGTCTTGACACTTAAAAACTTTTTAAGCTTTTTTGAATTTAGTATGGATTTTTGTTTGATTCTGTATCTCCTTTTGGTGGAAGACTGAATTGTTACATTTGATGGTTTTAAATTGTGTGGATATGACTATGTAATAGGTACTGACAGTACTATGGTTCTTGTAAGTGGTGGTTTCAATTTATTATTATTATTATTTTTTATGTATCTTTTGATTTTAATATACCCTAATACTTAATATCATTCACTATTGATATTCCGAAATTTTCCAAAAATGGTCGATATTTTCCAAAAATGGCCAAAATTGCAGGAATTCCGAATATTCTGAAATTTCCGAAAATTCCGAAAATACGGAATCGGAAATGAATATGATATTTTTGAAAAAATTGGAACGGAAATCGCAACACCTATTTAATTTCCGAAAATTTTGGAATTTTTTCCGATAGGGTGATTTCCGTTCCATTCCGTCCGACTTACACCCCTAATTTGATAGTAGTAAATGCTAATTGGTAATTACACGATGAACCATATGAAAGACCCATTATTATGTACATATATAATTATCTTTGGTATATAACATATATATACAAACAAGTCTGGACATAATTGGTATTGGTAAAGCCACCTTTGAACTAATTCAAAATTGGATCATCATGGTCATATGTGTGTAAGCATAAGATTAGGATAACTATCATGATCATCATTGCTGATTAAAATGATAACTATCTTGATAATTTAGATTAGGATAGAGTTGAGAGATTCCTTTGGATAATATTGTTACTAGTAATCATGAAGTGGGATTCCTTTTAGATTAGGATTGAGTTAAAGATTCCTTTGGATAATATTGTTACTAGTAATCATGAAGTGAAATTCCTTTTAGATCAGGATTGAGTCAGAGATTCCTTTGGATAATATTGTTACTAGTAATTATGAAGTGAGATTCCTTTAATATATATATATATATATATAGCCCTATTGAGTATGTTGGTGAGAAGTTAAAAAGAAAATAGACAGAGAGAAAGACAGAGAAGCAAGCAAGAGAATTATAGAGGTTAAAAGCTGAGTTGGAACCTCTTGAAAAAAGGTAAGGAATATACTATTATATTCAAACTTTTTGGTTCCTTAATTAGTAAATGAAGTTTTGAATTTTATATTTTTGGGTCACTAATTAGGGAGGAAAATAGAATTCAGTTTCTGTTAAGTTTTAGGAATTTAGACATGTTGGGGAGGTTCCGGCGGACATTTAGGAAGAAACGACATCGAAAACGGATCAAAAACGAGCAAGTAAAGTTAAGATTTCAGAATCAACTGGTTTTTCTGGCCACCGTCACCGGCGGTAGAAATTTCCGGTTAAGATTTGGAAAGTCCATACAGTATGTATAAAGATATATTTTCGTAAAAAGATAAACTTCAAGTTCATTTGGCAGAGTGGGTATTGGTTTGAACCTTTCTCTTAGAGGTCTTGGTTTCTAGCCCTGATACCAATGATTTTGATATTTTTTTTATTCTGTATACACTAATTGCTAGGTAAGAGATATACACATATTCTGGGCAATTTAAAACAAATAGGTTGTGACAGACATGGTGGTGATGATTTTTATTTTGAACTCTCCAGGTTGTGGGTTTAATTCTATGAACAACCAAACCTTTTATTTTTATTGTTATTTAGGAAAAATAATAAGAAAAAGAACTTTTAGCTCACAACAAGGATCGATCCAATGACATAAGCAACTTGAGTCAAAAATCTTGCCCCTTTTGTTACCTTGAAATATATATATATATATACACATAAATATATAGTTGTTACCTTACTTTCATTTACAATTTTACAAATGATAGTATAACGACAATAAATCTTAAATCAACTGCATTTATAGAGAGATCCTTCCACTTCTAAACAGTCCGTTATAGAATTTCTTATTTTTGAATTTTAACTTTGGGGTCTGTTTGGATTAAAATATTAAGTTGAGCCCAAAACTAAATTTTAATTAGAAAGGGGATGCCGAAGATAAATTTCTGTTTGGTCTCCAGTTAAACTATAAATTATTATGAACATGAGATATTATGAGCATATTATTCAAGTTATCCTAAATGCTTTATTGGTAATCCGTTGAAGTTAAGGTCGAGGCCTTAAAAATAATGTAAGACTGAGATAGTCAAAGATGGCTGGGATTGAGATAGTCCTACAGTTAGTGCACTAATATACTACCTATTTTGAGCTGGGCTGGTAGGTGGTATACACCTTTCGAGCTGGGCTGGGGTGATGTAGCCTTGATGAGATATACATTATGTGATGAGTTGGTTTATTCCTTTAAAAGATGTGTTTTGTATAATATAGTACAAGTCTCACATATAATTTTACAGGCAACTATTACGTACGATGTTAAATGTATTATCTTATTCAATTTTTCTGGAAATCAAGTAATGTTAATTATATATGAATCATTACAAAGACTTTCCTTCAAAAATAAAATTATATCCTTACTGGGCCCACAGCTCATTATTTTTATAAATAAAAATTACAGCGATAAGCACAGCAGGTGAAGACTGAAGAGTAAGGCTGGCGAAAGAATCTGGACCTTTTATGTTATTCCCTTTTCTATTTTGAATAAAGCAATGTAATAAGAGATTTCTCTTTAGAAAGTTGTAGTATGTAATCTTAACATTTTATATTAATACCGTTAAAGCTTCATTAATTTCATTTTATATCATAACTATATTGGTATCTGTAATTAAATTTGGGGTGCGACATAAAAGAAGTGTTGAAGTGGTTTCATCTAATTATAGGAATGATGAAGAAACCAATGTTGCTCCTAGAAAGAGCAAGAGAGCTAGAAAAGCTACTTCTTTTGGACCGAACTTTGTGACACTAGTTACCAAAGGTGAATCTCGAACCTTTAACGAGGCTATGCTTACACCCAAAGCTAGGGGTGTTCAAGAAAACCGAAAACTGACCGAAACCAAACCGACCAAACACCGATTGATCAGTTTTCTTAAAGTAGTGAACAAGCTAAAACCGACTGACAACCGACCAAAACTGCCTAAAACCGACCTACCGAAATCGAATGGTCGGTTTTAGGATCAATAAAAAACTAAAAAAAAAAAAGACCGCGAACACCCCTACTTGAAGCGCCTTTTTGGCAAGAAGTCGTATATAGTAAGTTGGGTTCCATTATGTAAAACCACACATGGGAATTGGTTAACTTACCTCTGGGAAGTAAACCAATTGGTTGCAAATGGATATTCAAGTGAAAGCTCAAAGCAATGGTACTATTGACAAGTACAAGGCTATGTTGGTAGTTAAAGGTTATCGACAAAAAGAGGGAATAAATTTCTTTGATACTTATTCCCCGATTACTAGGATTACATTTATTAGGTTGGTAATCGCTATATGTAGACACCCAATTTTGACCACACTGATAGGATTTAGGGTGGACAATATCTTGGAGGATTCGATGATGAAAAGTATCCCATGGAAGGTACTGGATTCCACACAATCAAAAGATCAAACTTCGAAAAGTGACTTCAAGCTCAGAAAAGCCATTTTCCATGCATAAATCTTGGTTTTGTCAAAATCGTCTCTCAGAATTCATATTCACTCAGGGTTATATGAACATAAAGTGTTCTAAATGCAGTATTCTAGGTATCCAAAGATTCAATTTTAAAGAAAAGTTCGAAATCGACGCACATTTAAAAGTAATTTTGGAAAAGAAGTCGTTTGATTTCAAAAAAATGACGAAAGTTCCGGAGGAATTTTGGACTTCAATTGGACTTCAATTTTTATTTCAAAACCTCTTGGAATATTTTTATACTAAAATTCAACTCGACAGCTTTCCAACGGTACATAAATGGATGATTTCAGACACCAAAAAGTATTTTTATGAAAATCTAGAAAAGTAGTGAACCTACTATTTTAAATAGGACATAAGGGCAACTAGAGGATGGAGAAAAGTTGGTGGCGGGTCCAACTTATGGGGTGGTGGGTCCCACCTAATCTGCCACCTATATAGTGCCCCCTCCATCAAGCTTTTGAGTTCCAGACCCTTCTAGAAGCCTCCCACTGCGAGAAAATTGCCTAGAAACTATGTTTAAACACCGAAATGGCCATTTTAACCCCTTTTTTGCTCTCTGAAAATCCTGTTTTATCCTTGAAACTTAAGAGTTAAGTTTTCAAAACTCTATATATAGATCTATATGAGATCATCTTTGATACACAAGGAAGTATACACAAGTACATACAAGTGAATATACTTGCAAGATATAAGAATATACTTAGAATTCAAGAGAGATTTCTAGAGAGATGAAATGAATTATGAATTAAACTAATCTCAAGATAATTAGATTAGAGAATTAGAGAATGGGACTCCAATTGCTTCCCTTAACTTCCATGGATGAGTGGTTGAAGAACTTGAAGAAAAAGATCCTTCAAATCAACTTTGATTGCATAATTGAGAATCCTCCAAGAGGTAAACATCCAATTCATCTCTAATTCCTACTTTTGTATATAGATCTATAATACTTGGGTCTAGTTTAGTTTTATTTTCTTTGTTAGAACACTCATCTTCTTCCTCTTTTGTTCTTCACACACTCACATAGCTAGATCCAAGTCTCTTTTGATTTAATTGGTAATTCTTAATTAGAGATTGATTTTCACTTTGATTTTCAACTTTGATTTCATTTCTATTTTAGTTTAGATCCATGCATACATGATTATATATATATATATATGTATCTATTTTGAATTCTATGATGGTTTGTAAGTACGATCTATGAGAAGGATGATTCCTATGTTCATACTTATCTCTTGATTATTCCAATTACCTAGAATTCCTATTGAATTTCATCTCCAATAGGATATTTGTAAGTCCCTTTGATACAGGATCTAGAGTTCTTCATAGAACTTGAGAGCTAAATGGATTGGGAATCATGACAATTTAGTCGATCTATGAGTTTGATCTTTCTAATAAGCTTCAACCAACACCTAAGATATTTTCCACACACTTTAAAATGAGCTAGTTAAAATTCAGCAAAATAGATTGGTTTTATCTACAAGATTTGGTCCATCAAAACCCATAGTTTGATGGATTTCAAATTTTCTAGGTAAACTTGGATGAATTAGCTTTCATTCAATCCGTTTTGAGAACCTCTAGGATCCATATGCTATTTTTAGAACTTGTTGAGAAATCGGTTGACAGATTTGAGCATAGTCTCTTTGTATTTGAATTTCAGAAAATCTATGATAGTTTTGATGATCTGCTTTTTGGGGATGATTCCTAATTCATGTATCTATATGCCGATGTAAAATCGTGAGCATACGATCGAGTTAAGATCATTTTCTAAGCGTTTGAAGTTGATAAAACTATTCTGGAATTTTCTAGATTTAACTACAATTATGATTATGTATACAAAATGGTCATGCCTTGATCACTCAACAACAATTAATGAATAAAACTTGGTTTAGAAGTCATCTAAGATAAATTGATGAGAGATCAAAAGCTTAGATTAACTTGATTAACATGATTCATGAACTTCTATTATGTTTTGTATTCCTTTGTCAAATGATACCAAATTTTCATAATAACATAGTCTATTTAAAACAACTTTTGAGAAACCTTAAGGTCATGACATGTCCATGGGATTTTTTTTGTCACAAACTACAATGAAATAGCTTTCTTTTGACACCAAATAGAGCTTCACATGATTTTTGTAGAATTAATTATGATTTTTACAAAAATAGTGGATAGTCATGTTCCACTGTTTCCAAAACTCTTATTTCTCAAACTTCAAAAATGGTAAAGAGGTTCTACTTTTTGAAGAAGTTCCCTAAGACATGTATCTAACTTTCTATAAAAGGGTTTTAACCCAGCTCATGTGTTAAGACCAATTTTGATAGGATTCATTAGAGGTTACTGAATCTGGAAATTTGATTGATGACATCTTTTCCTTGTTTATCATGCATATCATTTGTTTGCTTGTATTTTTGCAATGCTTAGGTATTTCTTGTTGTCTTAGTGCAGAGAATTAAATGCCGTGGATTCGAACTTCGATTTGTCGGTTTTCCTCGTCTACATGTGGCTTAGTGCTCATGTATCGTGTACTATCTCTATCCTTTCTCTTAGAATTTTTCTAGGTTTACAACTTTATTTTCAACGACACATTTCCTTTAGGATAGTCTCCATTTATATGCTTATATGTTAGAGACATCTTATCTAAGATTGTTGCATGATTGCATTACACGTTTCCTTTCTTTTTGCTTTTTGCGACTCCGCTTGAGTCAACCCATTATAAGTCTTCTCGTTCCCTTTTGCATATCATAACATGTTTCCTTTACTTACATCGGTCTCGGGCAGGACTAGCCACTGTGAGTATACCTTTCCCTTGTATTGCATGTGCATCCGACTTTTACTTGATTTAATCTCTTGACATGATTTTCATAGATGTTCCCTTTTGACATGCATATATTATCTAGTATGTTTGAGGAAACTACACCAATTATGATTTAAAAACAAGGATATTTGAATCAAGGCCTATCGTTCGATAGGGCGAGGAGGGGATGCTTTACTCCTGCTTGAGCTCCTTTTTCTCTCGAACCAAGACCCCCGAACCTAGTTTCTGGTAATGAAGAGCGAGTAACCTTATTCAATTTTGGGCGAGTCAAACTTGGATTTCCTAATTCCCGATAAAAATTAGGTGGCGACTCTTTGTCTCTAGGATCGCGTGAGGAAGTTCTAGTTTCCCTGAAGTGTGCTCCTTGGATCCGTCCCAGGACACTATCGAGGGAAACACCAGGACCCACCCCTCATCGCAGTTCATGGTCCACACTATAGCCACCGTCTATAACTTGGAATTACATCAAATGAATGTAAAAATCACGTTCCTTAATAGAGATCCAGAAGAAGAGATCTATATAGAACTGTAATGCCCTGTATTTTCAGTAATGATTTAATACAAAGAGATTCCATATACTTCCTTTGATCATACCTGAAGTTTTACTTTCAATCGATCGAAGTCACTTCGAACGATCGAGAGTTTCAATGTTCAATCGATCGAACCCTGTTCAAGCGATCGAAATCCTAACGACTTGAATTTATTATATGGTCCCTGCTTCAATCGACCAAACCCTTGTTCAATCGATCAAACTGGCCAAATCACTTTCGAGCGATCGAGCATACTTCGATCGATCAAACGCGCTTGGATTTTTATTCCACAGTTCACGCAAACACAACCACTTGCCCCTTCTGTTCCCTATATATACTTATATTTTGTGTGTGTGTGTGTGTGTTTGGAGATCCAGAGAGATTAGAGAGAGAGGTTATGCGCTTGTGCTTTGATATTTATATATTACACACACATCCATATATACATATACACATATCTATATATATAGTCACACACACAGAGAGAGAGAGAGGTAGATAGATGGATAGAGAAGAAAGAAGAAGAAGAAGGGTCAGATAGAGAGAAACGTCGAGATAGAGACAGAGACAGAGAGGGAGAGAGAAGATGAGGAGCCATTAAAGCTCGTAGCCCAAAAGCTTAGCCAAACGCGCCCTTAACGACGTTCGATGAGTTATAAACTCACTTAATACCTTTAATATGATGTTTTATGAGTTTTTGATGTTTAATATTCATCCCAAACATGCCCTAAGACCTCTAGATGTTCACTGTCCAGAACTGCTGGAGAAGATGACTCTCAAGCGATTGAACGGAGTTCAATTCATCAAATTTTCAATCGATCGAAAGGACTTCAATTGCTTGAATCCCATTTTCCTCAATCGATTGAACTGAGTTCAATCGTTCGGACTTAACGGAACATGGATTGTTCCTTTTGGTTATTTTATAAGAGGTTCGAATGTTCGATTCTTGATTTGGACTTTCAGTATATGATTATGGGTGGATCAGGGATAATGTGACAACAAAGATAAGTAAGATTGAATAATGGATTAAGGTGATGACATAGATGCTATACGGTTCATGTATGAGTTCGATATCCGTTCATTTCAATCAGAGTAGTCAGGCCACATGGGAATTGTCATGTGTCGGTATTAGTACTGAGCTTAAGTAGGTTTGATAAGTTCTGGAAATGGTACATGGGCGGACACCTGGTCATGATATGCTTTCACATGCGGTGGATGGTTTATATCCTTAACGAATAGTGAGCAGGACTAAGTAGTTCAGAGATAGCCAGGTAATCTATATTATATCCTTACCGAGCGGTGGATGGGAGATAACTAGTAAGAAATCGATGAGTCGTGGTAATAGATTTGATATGTTGTTCAAAGCGTTGTATCCCTGATACTCGGTGGATGGGTTATATCCTTAACGAGCAGAGGATGGATTGACATGGTGCCCATGATTGCGGTGGATGGTATATATCCTTAACGAGCAATGGACAAAATGATAATATGTTGATATAAGGTAAATGAGTGAGTCTGTTCTTTCAGTCGAGATATGTTGGTTATGGAGTCGATTATCAGTCTTAGGATAATAAGATGATAAGGGTTAAGTAACGAAGTTGAATAAAGAGAAGATATTACTTAATAGAACTATATCTTATGACTTTCATAACTTAGTATTACGTTATATAATTGGTACCTTGTGAGTTTCTATTCACTCAGCTCTCAGTAGGCTGACGACCATTATTGCCTGGACATTCCCTGTCCAGACTACCCCGTTCTAAAAAATGTAGGTGATGGAACTGATATCGACGGCTACTACCTTGAAGGGGGATATGCAGATGGTGGCCCCACTGATGCCGGAGAAGACTGTTACGCTGACGACTACCCTTACGTCAACTAGAGAAGAAGAAGTTATATCCAATATTTATGTTATTACTGTTGAACTTTATTAGTAAATGGGTACTTGGGCAAATGTTGTCTCCAGACCTGTTGTGATCCTGAGGACCACTCTGATGTATGTAATTGATAGAATCGTTATAATATATTCAGTTTGTTTACTATTTTTGTTTATTTTGTCGGACTAGTACTTTGTGGTGTGGATAATTAGTGACATTTACCCATCATTTCCTATGGACCCAAAAAGGAAATTTATTTTTCTCTGTTTTTGCTGCTCTGGGGCATGACAAGGACAACCGAAAGGGTTTGTACTAAAGGGACAAGAACATAAAGTGTGTCTGTTAAGTCTCTTTATGGTTTGAAACAAGCTCCAAAACAATAGCACAAGAAATTTGACCACACCATGATTGCAAATGGTTTTAAAATCAATAAATGTGATAAGTGTGTGTATGTCAAGAAATTTGATGACTCATGTGTTATTGTATGCTTGTATGTTGATGACTTGCTTATAACGGAAACGATTAAGAAAGTTATCAACGAAACCAAGAAATGTAAAGCTCGAGCTTTGACATGAAGGGCATGGGTAAAGCCGATGTAATTCTTTGTACACAAGTGAGAAACTTCTGAAGGATATTTTCTCACACAATCACATTAAGTTAAGAAAATTTTAAAGAAGTTTGGTCAATTGGATTGTAAATCAGCCGTAACTCTGTTTTATGCTAATAGTACGTTGAGAAAGATATGGGTGAAAGCAAATATCAACTTGAATATTCGCAAGTAATTGGGAGTTTAATGTACATCATGAATTG
This sequence comes from Hydrangea macrophylla, assembly GCA_033977485.1. Lineage (NCBI taxonomy): Eukaryota > Viridiplantae > Streptophyta > Magnoliopsida > Cornales > Hydrangeaceae > Hydrangea > Hydrangea macrophylla. The sequence continues at coordinate 24,062,661 of CM066982.1, forward strand.
TACACGTTCGGATATTGCATATTCGGTGGGAAGGCTTGCTAGATTTACTAGCAATCCAGGAAGAGATAATTGGGACTCTCTTGTGAGAGTGTTAAGATATCTAAAACATACCATGAGCTATGGTTTGTATTACACACATTACTCACCCGTGGTAGAGGGATATTCCGATGAAATTAAATTTTGGAAAGTCAAGAGACTAAGTCCACAAGTGGATATATATTTACTTTAGGTGGAGCTGCAATTTTTTGGAAATCAACTAAGCAAATGTGTGTAGCATGTTCAACGATGAAATCGAAGTTCATAGCCTTTGATAAGGTGGGTGAGGAGGCCGTATAGCTTCGGAACTTCCTATAAGATATTCCATTATGGCTGAAACTAATAACGACCATAGTTGTGCATTGTGATTGTTGGGAATTTAACATGCGGAACCAAATTCCCCCAAATAAACATATACACATGAGCAGTAATTAAACATGCACACCAAAGAAAAGACACACAGATACGTGGTTCGGCCAAACACCTGCCTACGTCCACACCTAAGAGATCCATTCTTCACTATTGAGTAAAACATGGTACAAGTTACATGAATTAAATCTCATAACCCAAATACAAAACCCTTGTACTTTCCCCACTTAATACCCCAAAGAACCTGACACAATTAATCAATGTAACATAGAGAAATCACAGAGATAAAGAAATACACATCCCTACCTCACATCCCTATAACACTGTGAACACCCCTCACAGAAAACCCTAATGATTAATCTTTCTCACCCTAGACCATGCACCCCCATGAGGGGAGACCCCCAACTTGGTACACCAAGGGCTCTCCTAAATTCCTATACAACATCCATATATATATATAGAGTTTGAAACCCATTACTTATTGGACAAGTAATATAACTCTATCATAAAGGAAACCAAATCACAATAGGAATCTAGCCAAATCACAATCCCTAAATTAATGGGATTATCCCACATGTGATATAATCCCAACAATCACCCCCTCTATCACTTGTGGGGAAACTGTCCAATCAATTTATCACACATGATCAGCACCCCCTCAACTAGAGCACCCACAAAGCTGACGACTTTGTAACCGTTTGCCATTGACCGTCTTCCGTACTAGCGTGCACACCCCGAATTAATATGGTCTCAACACCTCCGATTCGTCAAACCGCGACCAATACATGTGCAGCTACCCCAAGTTAATTATAAGCATTAACTCCACTAGAGAAGAGCCTTGATCCCTCTTTCTCCCCAACAGGATTTCCCCTCACCATCGTCTGAACCGTGAACAAACCATCCACGCACTCACTTATATAAGAATTTTTTCATCTAGGACTTGGGAGTACAACTCTACCAACCAGACGACATAAACCATCCACACTTCTCTCAACTGCCGTGTGTGATTTCAGCAACAATATTAGATTCCTCCGCAACTTTGGCATCAATATCACACCACCCAAATAGCGAACATGCTCCAAAAATATTTGATCAACGTTCCTACGTGCAGTATCCTAACAATTACCTCTGTCGGATAATTGCGCCTGTGTCTGCCCCCGTCTTCTTGGAACCCATCAAATTATTTTTTCCAGAAGCACATACTTACCGTACCCGGAATCTAACAACCCAATAGAAATGCCCGTATGAGTGGAATGTGAGAACCTCTCCACCATACGCAACCTGCTACAATCACAGTAACATCAAAATTATTTTTCGGCCCTAGATCCCAACCTGCTGCTATATATATATATAGGATCTATCACCAAGAAAAAATAATCTCAATTCATGCAGAATATCGCAAATCTGCACCCACCGGTGAATCTGCAACGCCTGAAAACCTTAGGAACAATCTCCGACCCAAATTCCAAGTAACATAGCTATTCACACTAACCACTTGAATTCTAACCAATCAAAAACTTTAATTTGTTATACCTTGCACACCGCATAGCTCACCCATCCAAGGCTTGAAATCCATAACCATACGGTATGCTACAAAGTCATCTTCCATGGCCCATACACTGCCGGCACGTTGTTCCACTGATTTTAATTTTTTTTTTCTTCGTCCTGTGTTATCTTTTAACCACCGTGCTGCTAATCTCCACTGTCAATGTGCGCCTCTGTCACCATGATCTGACAACCATAGCTCTGATACCACTTGTTGGGAATTTAACATGCGGAACCAAATTCCCCCAAATAAACATATACACATGAGCAGTAATTAAACATGCACACCAAAGAAAAGACACACAGATACGTGGTTCGGCCAAACACCTGCCTACGTCCACACCTAAGAGATCCATTCTTCACTATTGAGTAAAACATGGTACAAGTTACATGAATTAAATCCCATAACCCAAATACATAACCCTTGTACTTTCCCCACTCAATACCCCAAAGAACCTGACACAATTAATCAATGTAACATAGAGAAATCACAGAGATAAAGAAATACACATCCCTACCTCACATCCCTATAACATTGTGAACACCCCTCACAGAAAACCCTAATGATTAATCTCTCTCACCCTAGACCATGCACCCCCATGAGGGGAGACCCCCAACTTGGTACACCAAGGGCTCTCCTAAATTCCTATACAACATCCATATATATAGAGTTTGAAACCCATTACTTATTGGACAAGTAATACAACTCTATCATAAAGGAAACTAAATCACAATAGGAATCTAGCCAAATCACAATCTCTAAATTAATGGGATTATCCCACATGTGATATAATCCCAATAGTGACTGCAATGCGGCATCTTCCGTAATCAAGAATGTTGTGTATAATGAAAAGTCAAGGCACATAAGAAGAAGACACAATACAATCAAACAGTTGCTCTCTAGTGGTGTTATCACAATTGGTTACGTGAAATCAAAGGAAAACATTTCGGATCCTGTCACGAAAAGATTGCTTCTGGAAAAGGGGTGTTCGACCTGTTAACCAGACCTGTTCGACCGGTTGACTGGACTCAGTTTGTGAAAAGTCACAACTTCTCATGTTGTAACTTTGTATTTGTTTGAACTTTATCTGTTCTAATGGCTTCTAAACGTGTATATACATATATAAATATAATCTATGAGTGTTGGGACACAACCTTTTGTGTAGAGAAGCATCTCTTATCCAATAGGCACCTTTATTAATACATTATAGTTGGTTATTTTGACATGTACTTTTGGTCCAGATTTTATCTCTTCTTCTTCACCTATTCCTGAGTCTTTTGTAGGGCCGGCCCTGACCATTTGAGGGTCCTAGGCGAGCTCTTCAAGCGAGGCCTCTATGTAACGGACCAATACGGGAGTTCACGGTAGTGACCCCGAGGTTTTTTTTTGTTTGAATCATTTACCTATTTTTTGAGGTAAGATTTCTACATTAAAAATATTACAGTTTTTTTTTTGGTGATGTGTTACAATCATTTTAAAAGTTGTGAGATTTGGTGTTGGTAAGAAAAACACTTTTTGTTATTTAATAAAGAAACTTACGAAAAATAGGAAGGAAATAGTAATGCTATGCTTCTCAAATTTTGCATCTCAAATAGTTCCCAAATACATGTGGTCTTGTGGCGGCAGAACCACCTTCAATAATGGTGGGAGGACTTCAACATCTTCCAATCAAAATTAGGTGGGCCTACCACCACGTGTTTGTGAACCACTTAGGATACAAAATTTGATAAGCATAGCATTACTCATATTTTAAATATTATTAGTTTTCGATACTATTAATCATGGATGAAACACAAGAGAAAATACCAGATTAATAATTAATTAATATTTTTTTTATTTCCTTTCTTCTTTTCTCTCTCTCATTAAATCCGTGAACCAAATGAAGCCTAATAGTAATAAGGGTTGATTGTTGATTGAAATTTGTAAAGTTTGATATGATAGTAAAATAATTTGGGCGGGCTTAACTAAGAGATGAGATGAAAATGAGTTGGGACAAATGTTTAGGGTGTGTTAGATTATAGTTGGGCCAATATTATATATATATATATATATGTAATTATTGTTTCTAAATTGTGGGAGTGGTCTTTTGGACCAACATATTACACACAATTTTTTTTTCAAAATTGGGACCTTATAATTTTCCTTGATTAAATTGGGGCCCTAATTAAATACTAAAAATTGGGGGCCCTAGGTGGTCTACGTCGCCTATGCCCAGGGCTGGCCCTGGTATTTTGAGAGCTTTTCATATACATAAAATTCTGCAGAATATAATTGAGTTTATTACCTCATCTAAATATATCGTAGTATCCACAAACACGATACGTCATGGTCCACAAGCATCCGTGTGTGCGACGTATATTCATTTTTTGGACAATGCAATACTTGCATGCTTCATCTTTGCTACTGTTTTTATCGAGTCTTTTATACATATTATCTAACAAAGACAACTGTTTTTAATTTGAGTCAAAAGTCCTTAGTGATATAAATTTAATCAAATCAAATTCTTTAATTACAAATTTTGAATTGCACATAACTAAAAATTTCATATAACAAATGTGGGAAATTTTATGTTGGGGACTTTTACTAAAATAAAAAATGACTTATTCAAAACATAAAAAAATTATTTTATATTATTTTTGACTAAAATTTCCAATAATTAAGGTTTTTTTATTCCTACAACCCATTAATAAAAACTCAGGGACTTATTTATTATCATTTAGGGTGCGTTTGATAAAGCTGAAAATTAAGTAATGAAAATTAAGTGGTGAATTTTAGTGCTGAAAATTTTAAGTGATTTGTATTAGTAAAACTAAAATTGTGTTTCAAGAACTAAAATAAACTGCATTCAATGATTATTTTCAGCAGAAAATTTTCACTTAATATTTTCAATGGATTTTTGACAGCTTTTCAATTAAGTGGTACATTATCAAACGCACTGAAAAAATTAAGTGCTGAAAATTTTTATTTTCACCACTTAATTAGTTTATCAAACACACCCTTAGTCTAGTGATCTTGTATGAGGATAATTTCATTTAGGGTGTGTTTGATAACTCAATTAAGTGGTAAAAATGAAAACTTTCAGTACTTATTTGTTTTCAGTGCGTTTGATAACGTATCACTTAATTGAAAATGCAGTCAAAAAATCACTGAAAACTTTAAGTGAAAAATTTCTACTGAAAATATTCATTGAATGTAGTCTATTTCAGTAGTTAAAAATATGTTTTCAATACTATAAATTTAATCGCTTAAAATTTTCAGTACTTAAAATTCAGCACTTAATTTTCAGTACTGAAAATTCAATTAATTTTAAGTTTTATCAAACGCACCCTTAGTCTTGTATGGTATGAGCGCGCCATAAAAAGCCTTTTTAGCAATTAAGCTAAACTCTTGCTCCAAAACTCATGGGTTTAGTGTTGGACTATTGGTGGAGAATGGAGAGAGAGAGAGACGGAGAATATCCTGTTGAACCGGTTCATCCGAACCGTCGGTTACCAGTTTATCAGATCAAGCTACTCAACCCGGTTCACATATAGTAGATATTTTGTCATAACAAAGAAAAAAAGAAAAACAAAAAAAAAAAAAAAAAAAAGAAAAGAAAAGAAAAAAACGAAAATCCCCACAAAACCCAAAACCCTACTTCTAAACCTCTGACCTCTCTCTCTCTCCTCTCATTTCTCTCTCATCATTTCTGAACTCAGAGAGTGAAGTCTTATCTGTCTCTCTCTCCTCACCATCTTCAGAAACCTCAACCAACTGCTTAGCAGAGCCCCCAATCTCCGACCGAACTTCTCTCTCTCTCTCTCTCTCTCTCTCTCTGTGCTTGCTGAACATGCTGCAGATGACTCATTAATTGTTTGTTCGCTCAATTGGCGATGCCGATGAAGAAAGGAGGTCGGTGTAAGCAACGGTGTCGGAAGAGCAAAGACGGTGAGTCTCCGGCGGCCGTGAAATCGATTTTGAAGAAGAGAAAGAAGAGTCATCAACATCATCATCTCAATGATGGTTTGAAGAGTTCGGACTACATTTTGAACAAAGTGTTCAGAAAAGATGGTCCTCCACTCGGGTTTGAGTTCGATTCTCTACCGTCTCAGGCTTTCCACCATTGTCGCAAAGGTATAGTTTACTCATTCCTGGTCATAATTTGATTTCAAACTGTGAAGTTGCTGTTTTAGTTCAGTTCAATTGGAGTGTTTAGTGATAGAGGAGAGCATAATTTTTGAGCTGAGTGTTGCTTACATAATTTTTGAGCTGAGTGTTGCATATATGTGTAAATTTGAATAGTATTTTTGTGTGGGGATTTTTAATTCAGGCCTATGTGGGTTCTTTATGTGGTATAATAATCTGGTGTGTGGACTTTTTTGCTTGTGGAAGGAATTTTACTTTTTTTAGTGTAAAAAAATTCCAAATAACTTCATTTCTTCTTAATGTTACTGGGTTGTGTTTACATTTCATATACCCAAGAAACCGAAGGGATGGTGATGTTGGAAAAATGGGTTTTTTTTTTTTGTTGCTCATCTGATTGAGACTGCGAGGTGATTTTTTTGTGGTAAGAGGAATAATAGGTTGTTGAGGTTTAGTGTTACTGTGTTGGACTATTGGTGGCAGCTTGTTGCCGTATCCTTCTACTGAGAAAAGTGATGGATTCTGTATGGAAATTGTTTAGGTTTGAACTCTCCCTCGATCATTAGTTTGCTTGTGAGTAGGCGAATATGTAGGACCGTATAAACTCAAAATCGGCTGGGTCACCCTGGCATGAGAGAGAGAGAGAGAGAGAGCAGTATTTTAAGTGAACATGTTGAACTCTTACCTGGGTTTATCTATGCCAACTGACCAGATGTAAGGCCCGTCATTATAACCAAAATTTTATCACATTTCTTTTATTCTTCTTCTTCCCTCACTTTCTCTCATCTGTTAGTTGGCTGTGGGGATTAAAGTATTGCCCCTTTTTTTAAAAATTTTTATTTTAATTTTCTTCTTTTTATATTTTACTCTTACTATGTTGTAGCACGAGCAGGTTCTAGAAATTCTCATCGTGCTTGTCAAGAAAACCAAAGAGCAATCAAAGCGGTTAAGGCTTCCATAAATACTCATCATGCTTGCCAAGAAAACCAAAGAGCAGCCAAAAGGAGAAAGGTAATGGAAATAGAGTGATACTTGGAATTTGGCAAAGTTGGTTCATCGTTCCCATTTCCTGCTCTACTTTTCTTCTCAAAATCTGTTTTACATGATTCTTTTTAGGTATCCAAGCCTTCCATTTTGAACTCCCAAGCTTCCAATAAGAGCTCTCCAGTGAAGAAACATGGTATTGGGAAAGGTTTGATGACAGTTTGGCGAGCAACAAATCCTGGTGCAGGAGATTTTCCTACTGGTGTTCATATTGCTGAAAGAGAAGCCACTGCTGGTTTTCAAATATCAACTTCCATGTCATGGAAACCACTCGTTAAAGAGAAAAGACCAAGGAAACGACAACCTGTAAAGGCTAGTCATCTAAATACTCAGATGCTCAATCATCTAGGCTTTGGTTGGTTCTTGGATTTAGTGAGGGGAAGGAAAATGAAAATTTGATGTGAACACTGTTATTTGTTTGGTTGATAAGGAAAACAACAAGAAAAGTAGGGAGGAAAAGGAAGTAGGGTGAAACTATTATTAAAAATTTTGAATTTTGTGAGTCACTTGCCGTTATCATCAGATTTTAAGAAAATGAAGTTGGAATGTTATTTGAGCATAAAGTAGAGAATCAATGGGAAATAGTTTTCCTTCTCAAAATCCGCAAACCAAGCAGAGCCTTAGTAAAAATGTGATTTTGGTGTCCTTGCAGCTATTTGAGCAAATATGTTACCATGAGCCATTCATCATTTCATCTTGCTGGTCACTTGCAGAAAGGTTGCTAACAATAAGTTGTTCTTGTTGTGCAGAAGCAATTAGTGAAAAAGTTGCCAGCAAAGCGGAAGCCTTCAGTAAGAAGTAGAAAGGTAAATATGTTTTGTATTCTTTCAGTTCTGGTTAGCAGCCATTAAAAATTGACACAACCTATAAATTTTTAGGTGCAAGTAAGTGAAAGTGAGAAGCGGAAGCAGTCACGGAAAGAAAAATGTAAACTTGCTTTGGAAGGAGTGAGATGTCAAGAAGAACTTGATCAGTTTACGACTCTACTCGATGATGAGGAGCTTGAGCTAAGAGAATTACAAGCGGGACCAAATCCGTTAACATGCAATGCCCATTTTGCTGCCAACGGATTGCATGGTTGTTCCCTTTGCAAAGGTTGCTTTTCTTTTTGGTTAAATACCTTTTGTCTCCCTGTGGTTATACCATTCATCACCCCCTGTAACTCTTAAATTGACTCTTAAAACCCCTTGGTGATAAAATGTAACACCTCACAGGGTTAACAATGAAAGTAGAATAAGTTACATACCCTCCATCAGTTCATCTTTTACAATCTCTTTAGTTTACCTAAAGACTCACTTCAACGACTCTCTCTTCATACTTTTCTGTCTACCTGGTGGGTGGTATCGACTAGTGCGGTAGTGGCATTGGCTGTTTGAAAAGAAGGAGTGTGAAAAGAAGAAAGAAAAATGAAAAAGGAACTGTTAACCACCACAAAACTGAAATTTCAAAGTTTAAAGGTAGTCCAGTTTTTTGTGCCATAAAAAATTTCAGAAAATTCTGTTGGTTTTGACGAAAAATGTGATGTTTTCGCTTTAGTCATTACCACAAGGGGGGTTAAAAGTTAACTTTGGAAGTACAAGAGGAAGGGGGGGTGGGGGGTTGAGGGCTTATGCATTTAAAATTTTATTTCTCCTCGAAAGATTTCCACAAATTTATACAATCATGGTGGAATTTGAGTGCAATTCATCCAGATACGTAGAAATTCAACTCTATGAAGAAATTTCTGTGATTTCCAGATTTGCTGGCCAAGTTTCCTCCAAATTCGGTCACGATGAAGCGCCCTTTCTGCATGCAACCATGGGATTCTTCTCAAGAGCTCGTCAAGAAACTGTTTAAGGTGCCTAGAGCAGAAAAAAATGTTGTTGTCTTATTTTCTTTAGTGCAACTGCCTTATGCAAATGCAAGTTAATAGTTCATGTGTTCTCCTCCCCGTTTGTTTCGACATGTTTTACATGGAAAAACTCAGTTTCCTTCCTGTTTTCCAGTGTTTCATTGATTTTTGAAAATTATTTTACAAGTAGCAAACCAGTGCACTTTTGCGGACTTTGTCAAGTGCGAACATATTTTTTAATATTATATCTTTTATTAATAGTAGGTATAATCCGTACCTAAATGCACTACCAAACAATTCTAACCATGCGTGCGGTCCATTAGTAACTAACTCCATTTGCCTTCGGCATGTCCCAATAAATTGCGAAAAAAATATTTTCGGAACACAGTTCCTAAGCCAAAAGCTCTCCAGCCAAAAGCCAAACAACCCTTGTGCTAAGTTACACAGACTCTTCAAAGTGTCCGGAGGACTCGGGTATGGATTCCATATCCGACACGGGTACTTTGCCTTTCTTATCTGAAAATTGCACAAAACTACACTAGAAGGATCCTACCCAAGTGTCATACCCATGTCCGCAAAGAGTCGTGTCGACACGGGTACTTCTCCTATTTAGAAGAGTCTATGTAACATATCTCTTGAGCCAAAAGCTAAACGATCATTAAGTGAAACAACCCTAAGCCAAAGGCTATCAATCCTTAAGTCAAAAGCCAAACAACCCTTAAGCCAAAAGGCAAAATGCAGAAAGCCCTTAAGCGAAAAGCCAAACAGTCCTTAATCCAAACAATCCTTAAGTCAAAGGCCAAAACAGCCCTTAATCCAAATCAAAATGGTGGTTCGGGGTGGGGGTGGTTGGGAATTTATGCAGGAAGAAAAAAAAAAAAAAAAAACGCGGGCCCCTGGATTATAAAGCCCATTTTTAATCCTAACCCTTTCTCTTTATCACTCACATACATTTTGGGAGGATCCCACAATGAGCTATTCTACTGTATAGAACTATAGATTGGTACATGGGAACAAATACGAGTGAATATATGTGCGGATGTATGTAAACATATTCTTATAAAGAAACAATTGCTTTTGTTTAGGTTTGCATATACGCATGTATATGTGCTTTATATATATTGTGTGTGTTATGTATATGTATACATATGCATGTACATACTCCGGAAATCGACTCGCGGAATTTTTTCCATTAAATGCTTTTACGATATATTCATTTTCTGAAAATATTTGTAAAAGTTATCACGGGCAACCAAACACCGGAAAATGCTGAAATTATGTTCCGGAGTATGTTTTACGTCGAAACAAACAAAGCCTTAGTGGTTCATTGTCTTTTAATTGCATGATTTTATGGTATTCTGTCTTGAGAAACCCTCGTTCATAATGATATTCCCTCAGGACAAGCTTTTCGTTCTGTTATCTTTGTGCAATCATGTTGCCCAATAACTCATTTTTCTTGTCCATACATCGAGCTTAAGCAATAGCTGAGTGTGCTGGCAGAGTTGTATACTTAGTAGTTTTAGACATTTAATCTTTGGAACACATATCCAACTCTAAGGTCCATATTCATTGTCAGTTTAATGTGTTTTCAGTTTCGTCTAAATGAAGGAATCATTTTTTTATCTGACGGAATGACTAAAGTGTCTTTGCTTTCTTGTTTTAGTTTAGATATAGTGTCCTCTAAAAAGAACGGGCTAACATAAACGGAAATGTGTGTTGATTTATATGTTATGGTAATCTATCCAGTGGCGGGGCCATGGCTTGAGGAGTGGGTTCAATTGAACCCACTCAAATTTTGAGGGGAAAAGTTCACACGTAGTTTGGTATCTATTGACACTTGTTTTCCTATAGTGACACCAATGAATAAAAGCCAAACAAAGAGAAGGGTGTCATTTTTGTCATTTAAGGGTGTCAATTTGTCATTTGACTTGGTTAAAAGTTAAATTTCACCTCATTCTCCACAAAAATAACTTTTGTTACTGTTGTGAGAAAGTGAAGGTCTAACCTTTTTAGGTTAGCCTACACACGTATATATTAAAGAGAAAGAAAAGAGAATACAGATTACAATATTGCCCTTATGTTTATGTCTAAACTAATATATTCTAACACTCCCCCTCAAGCTGGAGCATCGATATCTATCATACCCAGCTTGTTAAAAAGTCCCTTATTTAAGCCTTGGTAAGAATATCTCCTAATTGATCACTAGACCTAACAAATGAAGTAACAACTTGTTTTCGCATGACCATATCTCAGATGAAATGACAGTCAACTTCAATGTGCTTGGTTCGCTCATGAAACACTGGATTACTGGCAATGTGCATAGCCGCTTGATTATCACAGAACATTTACATAGGTTTATCACTAGAAAATCCCATTTCTTGTAGATCTACTTAACCCATAGTAACTCACACGCTGTATGAGCCATGGCTCTATACTCAGCCTCTGCACTTGATCGAGCAACAACACTTTGCTTTTTACTTTCCAACTAACCAGATTTCCACCGACAAATACACAGAACCCTGAGACAGACCGTCTATCAAGATTATCTCCAGCCCAACTGGCATCTGAATAACCAATAATATCCAAGTTATTTGCAGGCTTCAACACTAAACCTTTTCCTGGAGAACCTATCAAATATCTCAATATACGACAGACGGCCTCCCAATGTGATAGTTTGGTATTCTGCATAAACTGACTAACAACACCTACAGAAAACGTGATATCAGGGCGAGTTATAGTAAGATAAATTAACTTGCCCACCAGTCTCTATATCGTTCAGCATCTTTAAAATCTTCACCCTCAGTCTTACTAAACTTGATATTCAAATCCATTGGGGTATCAACTGGTTTGGAACCCTTTAACCCTGTTTCATCTAACAGATCAAGCACATATTTCCTTTGGGATAGAGATATTCCTTCTTTGGACCTTGCTACTTCAATCCCCAAAAAATAACGGAGTAACCCTAAATCTTTCATATGAAAGTGCTTACTCAAATAAGACTTTAACGATTCTATGCCTTCACTGTCACTACCAGTAATCACAATGTCATCCACATAGACAGCTAGAATAATAATACCTTTGTCACACTTTCTTATGAATACTGAGTGATCAGAATTGGTTTGTTTCAGACCATATGAACTAGCAACTTGACTGAATTTCTTAAACCAGGCCCTAGGAGACTGTTTGAGACCATAAATAGCTTTCTTCAACTTACACACCTTGTTTAACTCCCCCCGAGCAACATACCTAGGAGGTTGCTCCATGTATACCTTCTCGTGTAGATCACCATGAAGGAATGCATTTTTGATGTCAAGCTGGTACAACGGCCAACTCTTAGTGACAGCCACAGACAATATGATACGAACAGAAGTAAGACGAGCCACTGGGGAAAAAGTCTCAAAATAATCAACGCCAAAGGTTTGAGTGTATCCTTTGGCAACCAAACGAGCTTTTAACCGTTCCACAGTACCATCCGGATGATACTTAACCACATAAACGCAACGGCAACCAACAACATATTTCCCTGCAGGAAAGATAGTCAACTCCCACGTACCATTTTGAGAGAGTGCCAACATCTCATCATCCATAGCACGCTTCCAGCCCGGAGAGGTCAATACCTGAGTGACAGACTGAGGAATAGAAATAGAGGACAAAGCAGTTATAAAAGAGCGAAAAGGAAAAGATAAATGAGAATACGAGACAACCTGATCTATGGGATGTTGAGTACAAGAACGAGTACCTTTCCTGAGAGCAATTGGAAGATCAGGAGACTGGGGAGGAACCTCAGTAGGAGACGATGATTGAGGAGGAGGTGGAGCAGGTTGATCTGAAGCAGTGAATGGCTTGGGCCGACGGTGATAAACCTTTACTGGTACAGTATCTGAAGGTGGAATCGGCAGAGGCAGCGGAAGAGACGGAACAAGAAGGTCACCATCGAGAGAGACGCTGGAGGCTTTAAAGAAAGACGTACCTTCAAAGAAGGTAACGTCGGCACAAACAACATACCTACGACTCTGAGGATTCCAACATTTATAACCTTTCTGAGTGCGAGAATACTCCACAAATACACATTTCGTAGCCTTAGGAGCTAACTTATCAAGACCAGGAGTTAAATTATGTACAAATGCAACACAACCAAACACACGTGGTGGCAATGCAAATAAAGGTTTGTTAGGATATAAGACGGAATGAGGTATGCCACCACGCAAAACAGATGAGGGCATGCGATTAATAAGATAGCAGGCAGTAAGTACAGCATCCCCTCAAAATGGTTTGGAAACATGCATATGCATCATAAGTGTACGTGCTACCTCAAGGAGATGTCGATTTTTGTGTTCTGCAACTCCATTTTGTTGTGGAGTGTATCCACAAGAGGATTGATGTATTATACCTTGTGAATCACAATAAGCCTGAAGAGGACCTTTAACATACTCTAATGCATTATCAGATCGCAAAATACGAATATTAGAACCAAATTGAGTTTGAATCTCCTTATGAAACAATAGAATATAGAAAAAATGAATTGTTACTTTATTTCTTCACTATAGAACAGTTTATATATACATTACAAGGAGGATTCTAGAAAAGATAAAGAAAGAACAAGGAGGATTCTAGAACAAAGAAGATTCTAGAAAAGAAAAGAAAGAAGGAAATAAAAATATTCTAAACAATAATGAAAAATCAATGTGATCCACATTCTACGGAAGCTAATTATCCGGGATAAAAATAACTATATCCAACACTCCCCCTCAAGCTGGTGCGAATATATCCACAAGACCCAGCTTGCTCAACGAAGACTTCAATAAGGACGGTCCAACAGATTTAGTAAGCATATCAGCAGCTTGATCAGTTGAGGGAACAAAGTTTGGAACAATAGTACCAGTGACCAGATAAAGCAGTAATCGGGGAAGGACCCCATATATCAGAATGTATAACATCAAAGGCACAAGGAGCACGATGCATACGAGGAATATAACTAGAACGAGTATGTTTAGAGAGTTCACAAACCACACAATGAAATTTATTTGTCTTGCAGGCTTTTATTAAAGAAGGAAATAGCAAACATAGATATTGAAAATTAACATGCCCTAAACGAGCATGCCACAATTCTAGAGTTTGTAAAGAAAAAACATAAGATCCAGAATCCGGTAAAACAGACGCCTGAAGGCTCGATGACTCTACGACAAGTGGTGGAGCTTCCCCAAAGTAATATAGTCCCCCGCGCTCATACCCCGTGCCAAAAATCCTCTTCGTAGTCAGGTCCTGCAAGACGCACCGACCAGGTAAGAAAATGACAGCACACTTATATTGTTTGGCAAGACAACTGACATACACAAGATTAAAAGCAAATTTAGGAACATGGAGAACAGAGTGAAGGGTAATGGAAGATGATAAACACACATCACCTTTACTAGATACGTGAGTGGTGGATCCATCAGCAATACAAACATTTTGATTAATTGGTGTAATAGGAGAAGAGAAAAACGATAACTCACCAGTCATATGATCAGTGGCTCCAGAATCCAGAACCCAAGTCGGAGAATCCGACCGAACATGAAAGGCAGAAGAAGTACCTGAAGCAATAGTAGCAGTGGGAGCAGAGGAGGGCGTGCCTTGGTGAGAAGGCGACTGCAGAATAGAGCCAAGCTGAGACTGAATCAAACTAATCTGAGTCTGCAACTGTCCAAGATCAGGAATGGCTGTGCTAGACATAGTATCAGCAATAGCAGCAGTACGAGGAGGACCAGTATTACGATTATTACGAGCATACTGTTGCTTGAGCTCAGGATGGAGCTTAAAGCAACGATCTTTAGTATGGCCTGGAACCCCACAATAACGGCAAATAGGACGCTTGGTACCTGAACGAGCGCCAGAAGCAGCTGCAAAGGCCATCTGATCAGCAGCAGTAGGATGTGACTCAGTAGTAGGAACAGGGACAGGAACAACAGGGTGAATCAAGCGACGCCGTCGTTCGTCTCCATCTATAGTAGCAAAGGCCTCATACAGAGAAGGCATAGGTGAGGTGTTAACAATCTGAGCCCGAAGTGTTTCGAACTCAGGCTTAAGTCCCATGAGGAACTGGTAGGTGTGCAGCCGGTTAAGACGCTTGAGAGCAATAGAAGCAGCTTCAGCCGGATAGTCACTAAGAGGCTCATATTGAGCCAACTCTTCCCAGCGAGACTGTAAGTAACCAAAATAGTCAGCCACACTAAGTCCCAAAGATTCTTGGGAAGCCTGGGAAATATCCCGATACAACTCAAAAATCTGAGAATCGTTGCGCGCATGCGCATACATCTGGGTCAAAGCAAGCCATAGATCATGAACCGTATCATGGTACATAAACATGTGATAGATACGGTCTTCCATCGAATTAAAAAACCATCCCAGAATGGTGCAATTGTCAATGTTCCATTGGGCTAACTTAGGATCAGCGAGGGTTGGTTTCTTTTCTTCACCTTGAATCCAACCAATTTTTCCTTTTTCTCCTAGGTAGAGGCGAAGAGAACGAGACCACGCTGCGAAATTCTGCCCATTCAGAAGCACGCTAGTAACCCGATGAGCGGGAGTGTGCTGTGAGAGAGAGACATCCGGTCGAGTTTCGGAAGAGGTAGGTTGAACAACATCTTTCCCGGAATTGGCCATCAAAACGAGGAGATAAGAGCAGAATTTTTCACCCGTAGCAAAGAAGTATACCGATCAAAGGCTGCTGAAAAACAAGCAGCAGAAAAAGAGCCCAAGAGAAGCAAAAAATAGGGTACGAAACAACCCTAAATCATCAGAAGACCCGCAAGGGCAAGGCGCAGCCTAAAAAACTGCGCAAAAAATAGCGCAGTGACCTGCACAGGAGAGAGGAGAGCTGCGGCCTGGTGGTGTGGGCGGTGGGGAGGCTGCGGCCTGGTGGTGGGTGGCTGTGGGAGGTTGCGGCTCGGTGGCGGAGGTTGTGAGAGGCTGCGGCTTGGTGGTGGAGGTTGCGGCTGATGCAAGGGTTAGGGTTAGGGTTTAGGTTTTGGCTCTGATACCAAATAGAATATAGAAAAAATGAATTGTTACTTTATTTCTTCACTATAGAACATTTTATATATACATTACAAGGAGGATTCTAGAAAAGATAAAGAAAGAACAAGGAGGATTCTAGAACAAAGAAGATTCTAGAAAAGAAAAGAAAGAAGGAAATAAAAATATTCAAAACAATAATGAAAAATCAATGTGATCCACATTCTACGGAAGCTAATTATCCGGGATAAAAATAACTATATCCAACATAAACAGTTGAAAGATAGAAGAAATATCAGAACGTTCTTTTATTAAAAACAACCAAGTCATCCTAGAACAATCATCCACAAATGTAACAAAATAAGAAAAGCCCAATAAAGTTTTAGTTTTAGATGGACCCCAAACGTCGGTATGAACCAACTCAAAAGGAGTGGACCGACGATTATTATGACGTAAAGGAAATGACACCCTATGATGCTTACCTAATTGGCAAGCCTCACACTCTAATTTATTTAGGAATTTAAAAGAAGGAAAAACTAGCTGCAACGACTGTAGGGATGGATGACCCAGCCGACAGTGCCATTGATGAGGTGAGACAACTCCAGATAAGGCCACAAAATCATTCTGAGGGGGAAGAGACTGAAGATAGTAAAGACCATTCTGTTCATGACCTCCACCAATCATCTTTTTCGAGCTGAGGTCCTGAAAAACACAATGAGAGGGATAAAATGTTATAGAACAATTAAGAGACTTAGTTAGTTGACTGACAGATAAGAGACTAAATGGAAAATCAGGAATGTAATTAACAGGAGACATGGTGAGAGATGAAGTAGGAGATACAGACCCATGACCCATAATAGGACAAGACCGACCATCAGCTAACACAACTGATGACTGTGTAGATGGACTAAATAACTGGGAAAAGATTTGGGACTTACCAGTCATGATTTGAAGCTCCCGAGTCTATAACCCATGGAGAATGAGTAGAAGATGACAAACATGCAATATTACCTGAGTTTGCAAACCCTACAGAAGAAGATAGAGACATCTGGTGTTGATGTTGAACTAAGGCATTGTACTCATCACGGGATAGGGTGACACACTCATTTGAAGATGGCCCAGCTGGTGGAGTAGACTGAGTAGATCCTGAGAAGAACTCGTAGGATTATCAGAGAACAAGGCTGGAGTCAAGGATCAAAATTTCCTTCTGTTTCCATCGAAACGGCCGAAACGTTTCCGTTTCCTAGGTCATGGAAACGAAACAGCCATGGAATCTCGAAATTCCATGGATTCCATCGAAAAGACTTTGTTTCTTTTGTTTCCATCGAAACGTAATTGTTTCCATCGAAACAAACCTATGATTCCGCATCGTTTCATTTGCTTCCAACGAAACATACTTGTTTCCATCGAGAAAATCATGTGGTTGTGTACTTGTCATATGAACAACCATTTTATTTTAGAGATGGCTTATTAGCTTACTATGTACTTATATGTATCTTTTGCAGTCTATGAAGTGTTTTGAGATTCTATGAAGTGTTTGACAGTAGATTGGCGACTTAATCCTCATGTATTTTCAATTTGAACTACACATTTTTAATGTATCTCTACATATATAGACCTCTCAAATGTTCAATTAATCAATTGTTAGCTTTATACACGCATATAGTTAAGTTGGAAGTTATGTTTCCCCATGTTTCTCAATGTTTCCAATTTTTTCCGCTGTTTCCACATGTTTCCGAAATGTTTCCGAAACGTTTCCGTTTCTGGGCAGACCGAAACAATAGACCGAAACGAAATTTTGATCCTTGGCTGGAGTAGGAGAGTTTTCCCACGTTTTCCATGTAGATCATAACAACGGTCCACAGTATGATTGTCCCCTCTACAATGTATACAGTAAAGAGATCCACGGTCACGACCAAAACCTTGACCACGAGGGGAATAACCACCACGACCGCGAGAACCAGAGACGATCGGAGCGGAAGAACCACGTCCACCACGACCTCTATGATAAGAGGGAGAATACCCACGTCCACGAAAGCCACCACGGGGGCCTGAACTAGTAACAAGGGCATAATTATCTTTGCTAGGAGTCTCAGAAGTCTCAGTACCAGCGCGAAGTGCCCGAGAATAAACATTGCCCAAGGAGGGAATACTCCCATCACCAGCTAAAATATTGGCATTAACAGCCTGAAGATTAGAGTGTAAACCCGATAAAAACTTAGAGACATAGAACTCCTCACGTTGCTGCTTGAGAACCTCAATGTCACTAGTAAGGGGATGATATTGATCAATCTCATCCATCAGACCCTTGAACTTGCTATAATACTCACGAATAGATTTATCCCCCTGCTGAAGTAGAAACAGATTCTGATAGACTTCACAAACCCGAGAAATATTCTTTTCCATAGAAAAAGATTCACGAATAGATTCCCAAATAACTTTAGCTGTGGGCAAAAACATAACACTGGAAGAGATGGTGGGATCCATACTATTCCATAACCACGACATTACCAGATAATTATCAGAGACCCAATCGTCGTAATCTTTACTATCCTTAGACGGGGCAGTAGACTCAAGATACTTTAATTTCTTCCTCCCACCTAATGCGATCTTCATAGCCTGAGCCCACAACAAATAATTGGATCCATTTAATTTGGTGGTTATAATTTGCATATTCATGAGGTCAGACGATGAATGAGACCCAGACGGAGTAGAATCGGAAGTCGCCATATAAATGAGGAGTTGAAGACGAATAATAAGACTTGGATAAGTATCAACGAACAACAAGCAGTATCAACGAAACCATATAAACGAAAAACATCAGACAAAAGGACTGCTGGGAGCGAATATAGAGGAAATCCTCATAGAAAAAACTGTGGAAAAATAAAAAATAAAAAATTGGGGCATAGAAAAACTGCGGCTAGGGTATGGGCTGTAGGATGGGCTGTGGCTAGGACATGGGGGTCTCGGGTAGGATTTCTGGGCAGTGGGTGGGCTTCGGCTAGGGTAGAAGGGGCAGGGGAAGCTGCGGCTAGGGCCTAGGGGGGTCTCGGGTAGGTGTTTCTGGCAGTGGAGGGGCTCGGCTAGGGCCTGGAGGGTCTCGGGTAGGGTTTTCTGTCAAGGAGGGGCTGCGGCTAGGTGGTGTGGTGGAAGGGAAGGGCTGCGGCTAGGTGGTGGATGGTGTGGCTAGGTGGTGGATGGTGGTGGTGGATCAGATATGGCTCTGATACCATGTTGTGAGAAAGTGAAGGTCTAACCTTTTTAGGTTAGCCCACACACGTATATATATTAAAGAGAAAGAAAAGAGAATACAGATTACAATCTTGCCCTTATGTTTATGTCTAAACTAATATATTCTAATAGTTACAATACTAAGTGTGTGTTTGATAACCCAATTAAGTGCTGAAAATGAAACATTTCAGTACATTTTTTTTAAAAAAAAATCATGGAATGCAGCCTATTTCCGATAACAAATTCAATAGCTTAAATTTTTTAGCATTAATAATTCAGCATTTAATTTTCGGTACCTAATTTTCTATTTTATCGAATGGACTTAAGTTATTGATTGACACCACATAATAATTCAGTATTTAAGTCCTGGCTATGCCACTGAATCTATCCGACTATCACTAGTTGACACAAATAAAGTGAATTGATAAGAAATCCATCTTGTAATAAGATAGTGTGGGAGTGCTATAATGCTCAACAAGATATAAGCGGAGAACACTCAGAACAGCCACTTTTACATGGTTAATGACATTGATATACTACTTAACCCAACGCCTATGCATCAGTTTCCGCATGCTATTACTTACATGTCCGTTGTATAATTTAATTTTTACACCATTTGATAATTTTTTAACAGAATTGACTAGTTAGATAGCAAAGCATGCAGTAACCAGTAAATATTTTTATCGAAAAGAAGAAAACCAATGATAAGTTTTCAGTGCTCTGATTTATTTAGTTATTTTTTTTTTGTGGCGTTCAATATGTCTGTGTACTAAGCACTTAGTTGCCATCATTTACATTATGTTGAATTTCCTTGCTGAGTATAGGCTGACTTGTGGACGCAGGTCTTCCATTTCCTATATACGTACGCTGTTACTACTGATATATGTTCATTTACCCTTGATGAGTTTGCTCAAGCATTTCATGACAAGGTTAGTTCCCATTTCTGATTGGTTTTTCTCTCTTTGAATTTTCTATTTGTGTGTGTGTATATATATATCTTTTAATTTTGTTATAGCTTGCCACTATCTTATCTCTTTATCTAAGTGGTCTTTGGATTCCTTTTGTCGGTAATATATTATGTTTGCCCATGGATTCAGGATTCATTGTTGCTTGGAAAAGTACATGTAGCCCTTCTCAAACTTCTTCTGGCTGACGTTGAAACAGAGCTTGGCAGTGAAACTTTTCCTCATGCGTGCAAAAATTACAAGTTTCTTGGGCTACTTCATTCGGTAAGTGTTTTTTGGGAGTCAGCCATCAATCATGGTGGTTAGAATCGGTCGATTCACTAGTCAATTCGAGTTTCATACAACCCAATAGGATTTACGATTGAATTCGATTAAGGGTTCATACTTTTGAACTTTCAAGTTTTAAGTGGAAAATTTTAAAACAATTTGAGCTTTGGTATGGCATGAAACTTGTGTTAAGTTGTTATTACTTATTTTGTTTAGTTTAAGCAGTCTACTTGTGTTTATATGATGTGTACATATACTTTTTTTTTCCCCCCTAGGAAAAGTGAATCTCACTATTTACGATTGGATATGATTCGATTCATAATTTTGGCAAACCGATATGATTCAATTCATGATTTGACAACAATGGTTCCACCTTCATGAGCTATCATCACCATTTCTTTTCCCAATTATTTAGTGTCTAATGTTCTATTGTTAGCAAATGAGGATGACACAGTGGATGCTGTTAGTACACTCGTGCACACATTCAAGATTGTTCCATATAGCCGGGTCTTGGCCTAGTTCCTTACTGGATATGTATTTGGCGATGTGCGCTATCTATTTGCTCTTATGCCTGTAGCACATTTAACTTGAACAAAATTTTGGTGTAATTAGTGGGCAGGGATGCACGGATTGTTCTAAAAGGCTGAATAATTCGCACCTGCATCCATACTAGCGTGGATTCTTGTCGGGTGCTTGCAAACTATTTTTAAAAAAAAAAAAAAGAAAAAAGAAAAAAAAGACGAGGCTTCTGTCATAATTTTAAGAACTTTAGGGTCAATTTAAGAATGCTGGGAGTTGTATTACACGTTCAAAGGCTAGTGTTGCTTATGTAGCCTTTATGTTTGTTACTTATGTCGTGTTACATAAAATATAGTGAGAAGGTACTAGTAGAATTGTTTGTATAATTATAGAAAGATATGTTTTTTCAATATTTTCTACAAGTACAACCCTGCGCCTACATCCTATCGTTTTGGGCACCGGTGCTTCCTGGTTAATTGGCCTTTTCTCACGGCCTAATTTATGGCGTTTGGTGTCCCATTGTCAATTAATCATACATCCACATCTAACCAGTCCAATTAATTTTTTGGGTATTTTTTATCCAATTAATTTTTTGTATATATATATTTTATGTATTTTGTTAGCAGTGTGCATAAAGGAATGTATACCGAAAAACACAAGACAAATTAAGCATTGATGTAAATAACACAGACTATTGCCGTAAGATGTTTTGTAAGCAAATGTATATATCTGTAGGCATCTGTATAGTTGTGCTTATCTGTTCTTTGATTAATTGCTGCTTCACATGTAACCATCTTTTTTCTTTTCTCCTCCTGCCCTTATTGTTGCTTGATACATTAATGCTCCATTTGGTCTATGGACTTAGTGAGACAAAAGAAAACACAGAGGAGCGCACTTTTCTTTATTTGGTTATTAAGAAAAACAGTCAGGAAAGGAAGGAGGACCAAAAATATTGTGAAATGAAAAATTAGATATTTTAAATTCTGTGGGTCACTTCCCTCCTTTTTTTGAATTCCATTTTCTTAATACCGTTATTTCTAAAGTTATTTAAGCATTGAGGAAAACATGAGGGAAACCGTTTTCCTTATCATTCTCCATTTCTCATTTCCCTATTCCTTCTCTAAGTCAGCAAACCAACCAGAGCACAATTGAAACATCAATGTCTGTCCTACTCCCCCAAGAATCCACCTACTTAATTTCATAACCTTCACAGTTCGCTTTTGTGCATGATCTGGCAGGTTGAAAAGCAAGAATTTGTTATGAAGTTGTGGAAGAAATTGCTAAACCCTCTGACATGGACGGAAATATTGCGCCAAGTGTTTGTTGCAGCTGGTTTTGGTTCAAATCACGGTGTATTAAGGAAGGAATCTCTTACAACGGTAATGAAATTTCTGACATGCTGCTTTACCTAATTTGTGCGGATCATCATCTTCTACTTTAATGTTTCTCATGTCTTTAATCAGTTTATTTGTCCTTGTCAAAAAAGTTTGATGATTGTAATAAACCCTTGCTTGAACCTTCCTGGAACTCGTTTGTGTTAGCTTTTAATTTGGTCACTTTTTGGAGTAAGGGAGATCGTTTGAAAAGTTACGAATTTGAGCTTTCTATAAAAACTGGTTTTTTTCTTTCTAAAACTCTCCTTTTTTATTTTTTATTTCTTAAAGTTTATAAAAATTTAAAAAGCTGTGGTCACAGATTGTGTGCCCCCAAAAGCTCTCCCAAACGGCTACTAATCTCTCTTCTCTCGCTCTCTCACGCACACTGTCGGACAAATAATCCTCCCCATACAAACATGCTGAGAAGTATTGATACTCTAAACAGTGGTGTTCTTGTTTGTTTCTAACATTTATTGGTCACTCCTGGATGTGTTTGACATATCTTAGACTTGTACATAGCCTGAATGCTGAATTTAAGAATGTTAAACGCTTGGTCAACACTTGTTGGATACTCTGTAACTTTTTTGATTAACACATTACTAATTGGAGCCTCAGAAACTATTATCAATTGTGCATTGAAAGAGATTTTAGTATGCAGGAGAGAAGTTACTTTCAAGTGTTTCAGATCGTTTGACCGGTAACAAAAGTAAGATACAATAAGGTTCCAATTAGAGTAGTTGGGTACAAGTGAACACATGATGCCGTGTCCTATCTTTGACATTTTGTATGATGGGATATATTTTCTTGTGAAAGATGGGTGATGATGATGCACAGTATATCAATAAGAGAAGGGGCAAATTGAGAAATCATTTATGAGCATTCTTGGGATCTGGTGTAATGAAGTTCTAGTTTGGGCTGAGTGTATCATTTTCTAGTTACACTGCCATTGATTTAGTTTTGGTTGGGCTTCCTTATGCCTTGCTTGGTTAAAATAAAAAATTCATATTTTGTAAATGGGTGCACTCGTGGCTCATGTGTTTGACCAATGGACCATAAAAATAGCACATGGCATGCAAAACAGTAAGTTACAAAGTACTGTAATGAATAAATAAAACTATTTTGGCATCATACTTCTTTTAAATAAACTAAGGCTCGGAGAATTTAACCCTAAAGTTGCACGAGAATCAGAAAAGGCGTTCCACGCGGAATCGCTGATTTTGTCAGCAGTCTCCACACGATGATAGCAAATTGTGTGTGTGTTAGTAAATTTTTTTTGTGAACAAGCGTATCAATATGCAGTGAATAGATTTTTTCTTCTGAATGCTATAACCTATATGGGAATATCGTTTCTTGTCCGCTCAGTAATACCCTTTTTTCTCAAACTCTTCATGGCTATCTGTTATGCACATATACATACTTTTTTGTGAATCATTGTAATGTCGATTTCAAGTTTGAGTTTTTATTTTTATTTTTTAGTTTTTTGTTTTCGCTAATATGTTTGCTCCTTTGTGTTCTTTAGGATGTCAACCCTATGGTAAAGTATGGTTTAAGTCCTGGTACTTTGAAAGGCGAATTGTTTAACATATTGTCAGAGCAAGGAAATAATGGGTTGAAAGTTTCTAACTTGGCGAAGTATGTGCAGGTTAGTACATTATATTGATCATGTTTCTACTATCATTAGCTTGTTTAGCATGAGTAAAGATTTGGGCACAAACAAATTACACTAACACCAGTGGGAGACTACCATGTGGCCGAGTTGTCTGCCACACGGGACAAAATGTATAAACTCTGCCACATGGCAGTCTCTCACTAGTGTTAGTGTAATTTGTTTGTAGAGTGTTTGTGCCCAAATCTTTACTCATTTAGCAGGGATATGACACGATAGGCAAAGGCGGACGGTGGGGAGGGCTATAGCGCTCCTCATTTGTTTGGGGGGAAAAAAATGGTATGGAGAATATAATAAAATTGTATGTAATGTGTAATAAGCCCCTGAAAAAAGAAATTATGTGTAATATATAGGCCGAATTATAATTCAAGCTAGGTTGAATAATTGTCCCGCTATCTTTTCTTGTCACTTCTGAATTTAGCTCAGCCCAAATTGTTTTTACCATTAGTCAAGCTTTACAAATTAGATTAAGCGATCAACTTTTATTATCGGGAAAAAAAATTAATATACAAGTTATATAAAAAATATATATAAATGGAACAAAAATTTCGCCTCGAGGGCGTTGCCCCGAACCCCCATATAGGCTCGCAACTATATACACATCCATCCTATCCCAGCACCACGAATTTAAAACCCTTGACGATAGGGACACGGCAACACAACAAATCTTAACAATGTACGAGACACGGCCAGTACACGTCAGATAAAGTAATATTTTATAATTAAAAAATAATTATACAATATGCTGTGCCATGTCTACTCCAGTTTTCTAAATTTTAAAATAAACTCCTTACTTATCTCCCATCCTACTGTCCTAAAGGAGCCACCATGTCGTGCCCACTTCTGTGACCCACCATGTCAGCCACCTGTCTGGCCCATCCAATGTGAAAATTAAGATGTGTCTTTTGTTTTTGGGTGTCCGATGAGTGCCGATATCGAATACGTGTTCGACATGGACACTACGCGGCTACGCCCAAATTGAAGTGTCCGTGCTACATAGTTATCAGCAATTCAGCATCATACTTATCATTTTGTTGAACTAGATCTGTCACGACCCAAATCCACGAAGTATGGCACGAGGGTACGTGACATGCCACCGAGGCCTAACCCTATGTGATTAACGTTCTAAACGGGTTTCTAAACTCATTTAAACCACATTTGCAAGTGATTAGCCCCAAGGGTATGATAGGAATTTGAGTTAGATTTATACCAAAAGATAGCCGTTTGAGTCTAGGTTCCAACGTTGAAAACGGTAAGTTATCTGTTTCCGTAAAAGTCGTCGTTTTGAAACAATTAAAACAGTGTGTATTTCGATCGATCGAAGCAGCTTCTATCCACAATTCTAGCCATGAGTATCTAAGCAATCAAACATGCTTGAATAGCAAAAGCACTTGTCAAAACCTTTCATACATGAACATAGGAGTCTTATACATCAAGTTCTACACATGCTCACCTAACAACATAATTTACAAGTCCTTAGTCCCAAACAACAACTACGCCATATACAATATGCACATTAAACACTTGCTCTCCTCTTTCGTCCTCTATTTCTCTTTCTCCTTCTCTTTCCTTTCACCTGAAATGGTTATTCAATAACCACATGAGCTGAAGCTCAATGAATAACATGCTCTTTGACATAAATTTGTGTATATCATTTAAACACATGGTATGCAATTCAATGTAACATAATGAATCACAACCAAGTAAGTATTTATCTCCAAAGCTTCTTGTTCTTCTCACTACCCGTGCCCGTAATGGCACCCTTTATCCTTGTTCCGAGCTATCCAATACCCTACACAAGGCGTATTGAACACTCAAGCCTTAGAAGGCTTTTCTACACTCCCTTTTGGAGCTTTCTCTTTGTAGTGATAGAACAATTGCTTCTTCAACCACATAATCACATAAACATGTTTCCAACACATAATCCTTTCTATCTCTTGCACATATAGTCAATCATGATATACACACGTGCTCATAATTCATGAATTGAAAGTAAATCATTTATATGCCACAATTTCATTACTTGAAAAGTTTCCTCAAAGATAGAGGTTACTCACCTTGCTCTGGATATAGTATTGACAAGATATAATGCTCACTTTCAAACTCCTACAAGTCATATAAGATTTCATAGCAAATCAATATGAATTCCTCTAATTCATCCATCAAAACTCTATGGAAATGAAATTAAATCACATACAAAGAGTACTCTTACCCTTAGCTTCTCAAGTCTAGCTTCAATTTGAGATAGAAATCTCCCTAGCACCCTTTTCCCTTTGTTTTTCCTTCTTTTCTCTCTTGTTTTTCCCTTTCTTCTATGCACCTACTTGCTTGTATAGAGACAAGCACCTCAAAAAGATGTACATCTTATTTAACTAGTTATTCTTCCATTTCTCTCTCTTGCCCACTTGAATACACATGGACTTAGCCAAATATAGCCCAACACCTCCTACTTGCCCACCTACTAGGCCACCTACTAGGCCACCTACTAGCTTAGGTAATGTAAGCTAGCACCTTGATTAGGCTAACTAATCATCATTAAGCTAATTAATCTCAATTAGACTAATTAATCTTGATTAGGAAAATTCTACCAAATTTCCGAAATTACACTTTCACCTACCATATTTCTTACTAATTACACAATAGCTCCTCTAGTTCTCGTGAATTGCTAATTCACCTACTAGTTAGGAAAATGTATTCTTTTTACTCCTATCATTTATGCCCTTGTCTAGCAATTCAACATTTTACATCAAATATATATCCAATACAAGGCATTAAATAATTCCATGTTTTTCAAAATATGCAAATGCCAAATAGATTGCCATGTATAATAAGATTAGGTATGCAAATCTTATATATATTCATGTCATTACCGTATAATGCACATTAAGATAATAGTATTACATGTCAAAATGTTGAGATATTACAAGATCAATTACTAAAATTTCAATTTTTTTAGTGACACAATTTCTTTTGTCTGAAGATTGTTGAATTGAATCCTGCTGCTGCCACAAAAGAGGAACTAGAACATATTATAAGCGCTACACTTTCAAGTGATGTAACCTTATTTGAAAAGATTTCATCTTCTGCTTATCGTCTGCGCATAAGTTCCATCACGAAGGAAACTGAGGATTCTGAATCAGATTCTGAGGACTTTGGAAGCATTGATGATGTCAGCAGTGGTGAAGAATCTGAGCATGATTCAGGGACTCTGAGTCTAAGTAAGCTTAAGAAAAGGAAGTCTACTGAAAAAAGGAACATGTTGACCGTGCACACGGAAATTGATGAGAGCCATTCAGGAGAAGTTTGGTTGTTAGGACTGATGGAAGGTGAATATTCAGATTTAAATATTGAAGAGAAATTGGATGCTTTAGTGGCTTTGATTGATCTACTTGGTGCTGGATGCAGTATCCGAATGGAGGTAAATTATTTCACTTGTTTGACATACTCTGTGCTTTACCCTTTCTGTTTTGGTGGGTATGTTTGTGTACCTTCCTTGTTGAAGATTCGTTTTTAACTGTTTACTATAAAAAGAGATGTATTGGCGTGACTTATTCTGACTTTTGTCTTTATGTCACACCCCAGTTCTTTTGCCTTCTAAAATTTTAGATGGTTTATAAACTTTCATTTCATATCTTCCTCCACTTGTCCAAAACAGAAGTCAAATATTGTAAGAATGGTTTCTGCTTTCTCCAAAATCTCAATTGAAGTTTTGGAGTGACCAAAATGTAACTTGTGCGCACTCCGTTTCCTTTTAACTTGAACTTTCTATTAGCTTGAATTTCAGAGTGACTAACAGTTCAATGAAAATGTAATCTAGTTATTGTCTTCTCTCTGTCATGGTGTATCGGTCTATCGGTTGCTTTCCAGTTAAGCAAGCAGTTATTTGTTATTTTATGTGTTAAATGTTGCCGTTGCTTCGGTGATGCATTTATTTTGGAAACAGTTTGTCAGCCAGGTCACTTGCAGAGGAGGCAAAATGTAAAAAAACTGTGAAACTTGCATATTGTATGATTATTCTTCAGTTATGAGAGAGATGGGTACAACACCTTTTCTATAGATTGAAGTGGAGGACAAATATGTTAGCTTTCGGTGGGATCTCCTGCCAGTGCCACCGAATAGGAGGATGCATTTTTTAGTACTCTTGTGAGGCATGGTTATGCGTCTGCAACACTGCATTGTAGTGGAGATAAGTAAAATGAAAATGGGTTGACGTTCTTTGATTAAAGCACTTCATTACTAATAGTTAATAGCAAATCAGTTATGGTTGCCTTTTCACTCTTTGTTTTA
Source organism: Hydrangea macrophylla (assembly GCA_033977485.1). Classification (NCBI taxonomy): domain Eukaryota; kingdom Viridiplantae; phylum Streptophyta; class Magnoliopsida; order Cornales; family Hydrangeaceae; genus Hydrangea; species Hydrangea macrophylla. Next base: position 24,090,913 of record CM066982.1, read on the forward strand.
TTTATTTATTATTTTATTATTGCGAACCACCCCTTGTTTCTCCACAGTGACCATAATTTATGTCCCTGCAATAGTCAGCTGATATGTGGTCCATGCTGATTGAAGTGGTCATATTAGAACTCTTTAACGAAGTAATTACTGAGTCAATTTTCTATTTGATGACTGAATGCTTAATGCTCCAGTTCTTCTATACAGTTTGAATGACTAGTTCCTTCTTCACTACTACTATATATACAGGATCCAGTGATATCAATTGCAGAACGTGTTCCTAACATCAGTCATTATGGTTCTGGAGCAAAATTAAAGAGATCATCAGCAAATCATTACACCTTACCTAGGCTTTTAAAGGAAGTAAAGACAACATCTGCGCTATACCCTATTGATTCTCTAGCATACATCTCAAAGATCTACGGGAACGAGAATTCCTCTAGCAAAAGAAATGATGGAAAAGAAAAGGAATTTGAGGATGGTTTACATCCTATGCAATCTATCTATCTGGGTTCTGATCGAAGATATAATAGATACTGGCTTTTCTTGGGGCCTTGTGATGAATATGAACCAGGCCACAAGAGGATTTATTTTGAATCTTCTGAAGATGGTCACTGGGAGGTGATTGATACTGAAGAGGTAACCTTATCTAGCCTTCAATTTTTGTAATACTTTTAGGCTCTGTTTAGTTCATGAATTGAGTGAGGGAAAAGAACAGAAGACACTGAGGTAAATGCTTTTCTTTGTTTGGTTTATAAGGAAAAGTGGAAAACTACGAGGAAAGTAGGATAAAAATGAAGGGAAAAAGAGATTTAAAATATTTATTTAAACGCGCAGCTGAAAACAAAGTTCAAACTTTATTGGTATGCCCGGATCCACTACTTATTAACTCTATAGATGCGTACAAGAGAGGGATAAGAATTATACCTTATGGTCTTGAACCCTGAATCTTTAATCTTCTTGTTGGTGCAGCAACTTCCATTAGGTAATCTTCACTCCTATGTAGGGATGGCAACGGGGCGGGTATGGGATGGGGTGAGCTTACCCCGACCCCGCCCCGGGAGAACATTTAGCAACTCCGACCCCGTCCCAAACCCGTGACGGGTTACAAGTGAATGTCCCATCCCCGATCTAGAAAAGTTCTTCAAAACCCGTCCCCGCCCCGTTAGCCCCGACAAACACCACAAAGTTTCAATAGAAACAGACATAAACCCAATTCAAATAACATAGATGTGTTGTGTGATTGCAAATATAGACATCAAAGCAAAAAATATTCAGATTTATATGAAGAAAGCCGAGATTTTTGAAGCAAAAATACACAGATTTATATGAAGAAACCTTAGCTCCTTCGTAACTCGCCGGCTTCTCTCTACTCCGACCACCATTAGCATTTAATCTTCTGTGAATCTTTCTTGTTTGGGCTGAATTTTTTAACAAATCAAGGTATGGGATGATGAAGAAGATTAGAAGAACTGGGTTTTTGGTTAAAGGGTACATGTTTTCTCTTTTTCAATCTTGATGCCAATGATTTCATATATTCTGACCACCATCTTTGGGAATTTTCTAAGTATGCGTTGATGAAAGATAAGGCATCAGATCTGTCTTGAGAAGTTGAGAGAGATGAGAGGCGCAGACTGTGAAAGGGTTAAATGTGCCCTAAATCTATTTGGGAGTATTTATACTACCAGGGCAAAAAATGTAATACTCTAAAGAATTGAGGGTATTAATGTAAATAACATGCATAATCGGGGCGGGTTCGGGGGGTTTTGGCCCTATACCCGACCCCGACCCGAACTCGACTCGGGTTGAAGATCTTCCCCCCATACCCGACCCTACCCCATGAAAGTCACCCCATACCCTACCTATTAGGGGCGGGGTGGGGAACCCGGAAAACCCGCCCCATTGCCATCCCTACTCCTATGTCTCCTGTGGATGCTTCCAGAGAGGCTAGAGTTCGTGGGAACTCTAATAGGGAGGATAAGAAGGCTAACTGGCTAAGGAAACCTTAAAACAGTTTCTGCAGCTCTGGTATAGAAAAACGACGATTATTAAAATTCTATACGTAGCTGCCTTATTTATAGATTTCCAAACCGACTTTAAGCCTTCGATCGATCGAAGGTTCTTCAATCGATCGAACATCTCTAGACTTCAATCGATCGAAACACTTTCGATCTATCGAACTTGTCTTGACAAGATTCTCAAGTGCCTTTCCGAGCATCCTAGCGGAGCTAAGAGTGGGACCTCCTAGGCTTCTTTATTGTTGGCTCAGACCAGTTAATTCCCATGATCAACTCTTTAATCAGTAAACTAACCAATTGATCAGTTAGCGTTTACTCCACTATAAAACGATAACTGAACTCTAACGCAAAAGAACATATCCGAAGTGATAACTAGACTTGTATGGTGTACTAATATCCTTTTACCAATAGCATTCGTAATCATATTCCGGTAGTCAGATAAACTGTTACTGTCAACCTGAATCATGATTACTTCTTGTATTCCTTGAGTCCCATTCACCTCTTATGATTATCGAACATGTTGATAACTACTTATCAACAAGACTGCAGTTCTCAGTAATCAACTTGGTGACATTCTCAAGGGAATGCTTACTCTTTATCAGATGGTAGATTCTATCTTGACAATATATGTTCACAACCCTGTGAACATGACATACCCAAGATACCCAGGTGTTGATTTTTAAGACCTCATTGATTAGTAAGTCAAAGCAGCCATATCCACGGTCGGTGTTCATAATCGTCTCAAGATTGAGAACATGAACCTTATACAAGTTATGAGTTCCTATTGACCGTTGACAAGGATCAAAATTTCGTTTAGGTCTATTGTTTCGGTCTACCCAGAAACGGAAACATTTCGGAAACATGTGGAAACAGTGGAAAAAATTGGAAACATTGAGAAACATTGGGAAACATAACTTCAAACTTAACTATATGCATGAATAAAGCTAATAATTGATTAATTGAACATTTGAGAGGTCTATATATGTAGTGCTGCATTAAAAATGTGTAGTTCAAATTGAAAATACATGAGGATTAAGTCGCCAATCTACTGTCAAATACTTCATAGAATCCACAAAACACTTCATAGAATGCAAAAGATACATATAAGTACACAGTAAGCTAATAAGCCATCTCTAAAATAAAATGGTTGTTCATATGACAAGTACACAACCGCATGATTATCTCGATGGAAACAAGTATGTTTCGTTGGAAGCAAATGAAACGATGCGGAATCATAGGTTTGTTTCGATGGAAACAATTACGTTTCGATGGAAACAAAAGAAACAAAGTCGTTTCGATGGAATCCATGGAATTTCGAGATTCCATGGCTGTTTCGTTTCCATGACCTAGGAAACGGAAACGTTTCGGTCGTTTCGATGGAAACATAAGGAAATTTTGATCCTTGACCGTTGACAGTCTTAAATGTCAATAGGAAAACTCAGGTCCGTCAATGCACTATAAGCACTAGCATATTAACTAAGAGTTATACTCCAATGATTGAGATTCATCACTCCATCCAATGGTAGTTAATCATGCTACAGTGTAAACCTGATGAGATATCCAATCTCATCATCCACTATGACAATTTCTAAGTATCAAAGAATAGTAATTCGTATCTCACTTGTATGTATCTCGTACACACACGAATACTTACTATGATACTTAAGGATTAACAATCATCTCATGAAAGATACATACACGATGAAATGTAAAGCTGATATCCATATATTAAAATGTTAATGTCCCATACATAAAGTAATGGTTTGAGGGCACAACCCAACAAAAAAGCAAATTATAAATTTTGAATTTTGTGAGTCACTTCCCTTCATCTTTTCATAAATGACTATTATATTTTGAAAACTTCTAATTTTTAATGTCATTTTAACGTGGAGAGAACAACTGGGAAAATCCAATATATATATATATATATATTTTTTTTATGGTTTTCCTTTCGTGATCTTTTTCTTTTGTAAATCCAATAGCGAACAAAGATTTAAGATATAGAGCGTCCACGCCCTGGGGTGGAAGGTGATAAGTTAAAGAAGTGGTGATTCTCTGATTTTGCCTCTTTTATGTAGTGTGAGGTGTTTCTCCTTTTACATTATAGACAATGAATCCTTTTCCTCAACTCAAAAGCCTTTGTCCCAAATCATTTGGGGTCGGATGCATGAATCCTTTTCCTCCATTCTGCTCGGTCTGAGACCATAGCTCATTCAATGACTCTCCTTTTAGGTTGCGAGTTTTAATTTGTTGAATTTTCTTGTGTTCGCGTAACCGTAAGTTGTTACAATACGTCGATTCAGGTGTTTATTTGAGTTTCATAGAGCCCGATACGAATCACGATTCAATACGATTCATAGTTTTGAACTTTGAAGTTTCAAGTGGAAAACTTTCAATATTTTGAGCCTTGATAGTGCCTGAAGCTTGTATTAAATTGGTAATCCATTAATTTGAAGCTTTGTTTTCATGAGTTTTTATATCTATTTTGTATATACATATGTATAGCTATTTATGTTATAAAAAATTACATCTTATGGTTCACTATGACTATACATAATTTTGGCAAACCAATTCATGATTCAATTCACTATTTGATGACAATACGTGTAACTGCTGCAGGCTTTGTGCACCTTGTTGTCAGCTTTTGACCGTAGGGGTACCCGGGAGGCTTACCTTCTTTCATCTTTGGAGAAACGAGGACCATGTCTCTGTGTAGCAATGTCCCGTTTGCCTAATGACATTGAATATAGGCACCTGGCCCAATCTGATCAATCTGAACTAAATATGTCTAGAGATGACAGTTCTTCACCAGTGTCTGAGGTAGACAACAATCTATGTCGGACCGAGATAACCCATGATTTTCCAGCTTCATCTGGGGCGTTAGTTCTTGAAACTGGGAGGAAAAAAGAACAGCAAAAACAAAGTTGGAGTCGAGTCCAAGCATTTGATGGGTGGATATGGAATTCTTTTTACTATGATCTTAATGCTGTGAAATACAATAAAGGGTCTTATCTTGATTCACTTACTAGATGCAACTCTTGTCATGATCTTTATTGGAGAGATGAGAAGCACTGTAAGACTTGCCACACGACATTTGAGCTTGATTTTGATCTAGAAGAAAGGTATGCTATACATGTTGCCACATGTACAGAGAATGCAGACACTGAAATTTTTCCAAGACATAAAGTCCTACCATCTCAGTTACAATCGCTTAAAGCTGCAATACATGCTATTGAGGTGGGCTTTGTATTCACTTCTGTCGTTACACACACACACACACAATGCATCAGTGATATTGTTGTTCACGCAGGTTCTTGCACAGGATATCATTCACACGACTTGTACAATTCATACAGTTATTGAGTTTTGCTTAAAAGAAAAAGGCGTATTTTTTGCCCTTGTATTCTTCACTTGTATTAGTTTACAGGTTGTTAAGTTGTGATACAATTTCTACATATAAAGCTTCTACTTGTGGGTAAATAAATGTGACTAGTCAGAGAATGCCAAACTTTTTATCAGGAAATCAATGTTAATGCCATTCCTTTTGTCCTTTTCACATCCATGTATGTATGTGAAGTGCTGGGCTTCACATCCTAAAAAAGCACGCATTATTTCATGTATATACATGTGTTTTATATGCATATACAAACGTAATATTATTTATTTTCTAAAGAAGTGATTCTTACGATTCACGATTCATAATTTTGGCAAACTGATTCACGATCCGCTTCACGATTTGACACCAATGGTTGTAGATGTATTAGTGTGTGTGTGCGCGCGCGCGCATACATGGGACATTGTAGAGATATCCTGCGCTTATGGTGGAGAATTTGGAGACTGGAATAGGAAATTTTTTTGAGGGGAGGAATATCCTATATCCGTGCTCAAGCAAAATATTTTTAGCTCTTTATTTTTGGGATTAGCAGGAGAGTTCTTAAATGTATATGGATTTTTTGTAGACTTTTGCCAAGAGATTGGAGTGCATTATTTATTTATTTGTGCTTTCTCTTGATGGATTTTTTTTTCGAAAAGAAACGGAAGAAAGGAATGAGAGAGAAATGAAGAGTTACCTCTGGTTTTTTTCCTCCCTTTTTTTTTTTTTTTTTTGAAGGGATAGAATTACCTCAGGTTTTAAGATGAGCATAACCACAATAACAAAAGGGTGATTGTATATGATCTATGATGATAAAGTGCCTTAAGAGTACGAAAGGATTATAGATATGTTGTTCGAGCTAGATTGAGTCACTGGATAATGCTATCGCTCCTCAGTTTCTCTGGCAATGCATTTTTTGAAACATGGTAGACTTCTAATCCATCTTTTTTCTGTTCCATTTTTTATCCTCTATTTTTCCCTTGTTTGTCTTCTTCGTAGAAAGAAACATAGAAACCTATTAAGACACCGATGTAGATGAAATACTAACTGAAATAGATGTAGACAACTTTTTAGGTGAAGATCAAGGAAAGGGCCTTAACATTCACTTCATGACTCAGTAAATGTTTTATTAGATTTTTTTTTTTTGTTGGGAAAATATTGTAGAATTAAGATAAATGGCTTGATTTAAGGAATTCTTTATTTAAACAAGTACCGAGAATGAAAACACTTCAAAAAGTAGAAAACTGGTCCCACCCAATGCACGCACACATGCACAACTCTTTCTCTCTCTTCCATCCCTTCTACTGATGCGATACGAACATGATTTCTTCATCCATTGCTTCCTAGCTGAGATGAGGCTTGCTTGTGTTTTTCAACTGCAACATGTGCAAAAATTTATCACTTGAATGGATTTTTTAAACCTTTTGGTGAAAGAGAGTTTTCTCAGAGCCATCTTGTGAGTAATAAAGTGCTCTTTTTTCACTGCTTCATTTGCAGTCAGTTATGCCTGAAGATGCCTTAGTGGGTGCTTGGAAGAGATCTGCTCATAAGTTGTGGGTCAAACGGCTAAGACGGACCTCAACATTGCTGGAGTTTCTACAGGTGTTCATCTGTCACTCATTTTTTGATCTTAGATTCAAGTAAAATTTTTTTTTTTTGGGAAAGTAGTATTTATTTCCTGATTTGTGTAATTTGTTATGTTGTATTCTGTTTTGTTTTCTCAATAAGACTGGTCTTCAAAGTGGTAGTAATTCTATGCTTCAGCCATGGTTATTTCTTCTTAGAATTGGTCGATTCACGTGACTCGATTTAAGTTGCATAAAAACAGATGCAATATACGATTCATAAATTTGAAGTTTTAAGCGGAGAACTTTCAACATTACGAGCCTTGATATTGCATGAAACTTGCGTTCAATTGTTATTCATCATTCAAGTAGTATACATGTGTTTTTTTATTTGTATACAATTATATGCATATATGTGTATACGGCTAGACTCTTAAGTGAATATACCCCGTGAACCTGCTTTTAAGCCTGAAAGAACCCGTGGGCTGCCCACTGATCCGCGCGCCCCGTTGACCCGTGGGTTCTTTTAGGCTTAAAAGCCAAGTTCACTGGGTATGTTCACTCGACCCTGTTCACTTTAGTGCCTCTCCGTATGTATATATGTCTACAGTATATATACATATAAATTTCTGCTTATTTTCTGAACAAGTGAATCGTAAGTTTCTCTATCCAATGCGATTCACGATTCATAATTTGACAGACCATTTCCTGATTCGATTCACCATCTCACAACAGTGTTAACATAAATTTCAGGTTCTTGCTGATTTTGTTGGTGCTATCAATGTGGACTGGTTGTCCCAATGCGACATTGCTCTTGGTTCTGATTCTGTTCTGGAAGAAATCATTGCAAGCTTTCCAACGTTGCCCCAAACATCATCTGCAGTTGCACTCTGGTTGGTAAAATTGGATGCCTTGATTGCTCCCCATTTAGAAAAGGTTTATTCGGAAAAGCAGGAGGATATGCGTACAAGATTTAAAGGTGCATGTCTTTTACCAATCCTATTTTGCCCTTTTCTGGTGCTTAAATTTGCATTCCTAAGTGTTTTAGGTTGTGTACAAGGTGTTCTTTTTTGTGTTTACCTTTATTATCTTTTTCCTTCATGATTGTTATTTGTGTGGAATGCATTTTGTACCCTTGAACTATACACCAACGTGCAATATAATCCTGCATCTTTCCGTTATAGCAATTCAATTTGGTCTATCTACAAATGTCAACCTTCAGACAGAAAATGGGATGGGAACTCATCTAGTAGTTCCATGTGGTGCAATGTCACCTTCCACGTGATGAGTTTGCTTCACATTTTTGAATGAAAACTGACGGAAGGTTGACATTCTAATCGGGCTAATAGTTCAACGAGCAAGTCACTACAAATGAAAGATGGGGGACCAAACTGTAAATTGGTGCATAGTTCAAGGGTACAAAATACATTTTACCCTTACCCTTTTTATGGGTCCAATGTCTTCATATTGTTTTCCCCATTGTTATTGTAAAGGTGTGTAATCACAATATATTGAATTAATGAAAAGAAGATTACAAGAGCCTGTATATAGGCTTCCAACACCTAGACTAATTCACTAGCTAAGCGATGTGGAACAACACATATACAATAATACACACTATTAACACTCCCCCTCAAGCTGGAGCATACATGTCATATGCACCAAGCTTGCTACAAATATATTTCACTCGAATCCCTCCTAATGCTTTAGTAAACAAGTCGGCTAACTGATCGGCAGACTTCACATGCACTGTATGAATAACATTTTCCAAAAGCTTCTCTCGAACAAAGTGACAATCGACTTCAATGTGCTTTGTCCTTTCATGAAAAACGGGATTAGAAGCGATATGAACTGCAGCCTGATTATCACAAAATAAACTCATTGAAGTAGTTTGAGGAAACCCAAGTTCCTCTAATAAATGCTTCATCCATACTAGCTCACAAGTAGTGTGGGCCACGGCTCTATACTCCGATTCTGCGCTAGACCGAGCTACCACAGTTTGTTTCTTGCTTTTCCATGAAACAAGGTTGCCTCCAACGATAATACAATAGCCAATAGTGGATCTCCTATCACCAGGAGAACCTGCCCAACTGCATCAGTTTAACCTTCAACACATATGTGACCATGGTCTTTATATAACAAACCACGTCCCGGAGCACCTTTGAGATATCTCAAAATGTGCATCACTGCTTCCCAATGGGTTGTTCGAGGACAATCCATAAACTGGCTAATCACACTCACAACAAATGCAATATCAGGTCTAGTTACTGTTAGATAATTAAGCTTCCCCACAAGACGTCTGTACTGTCCTTTGTCATCAATGAGCTCTCCCTGATCTGTAACAACTTAGTATTAGGATCCATAGGAGAATCCAAGGGCTTGGACCCTAACATGCCTGTTTCAGAGAGGAGATCAAGAACATACTTTCTTTGAGAGAGACAAATCCCTTCACTAGATCTAGCCACTTCAATGCTCAGAAAGTATCTAAGTTATCCCAAGTCTTTAGTTTGGAACTGCTTTTGCAAGAAGTGCTTCAACTCCTGAATTTCCTTAGAATCATCTCCAGTTATATCAATATCATCAACATAAACAAGTAGGATTTTACCTGCTGAAGAGTGCTTATAAAAGACAGAGTGATCTACACCGCTGGAGACCAAATTCAGCAACAACTTCACTAAATTTTCCAAACCAAGCACGAGGGGACTGTTTCAGACCATATAGGGACTTATTCAACCGACAAACCATACTAGACTCCCCCTGAGCAACAAACCCAGGTAGTTGCTCCATATAAACCTCCTCCAAAATAGTGCCATTTAGAAAGGCATTTTTGACATCCAACTGATGTAACGGCCAGTGATAAGTAGCGGCAAGGGAGATAAAGAGACGAACGGAAGCAATCTTGGCAACCGGAGAGAACGTCTCGGAATCATCAAGACCATAAACCTGAGTATAGCCCTTGGCAACAAGACGCGCTTTCAACCGATCAAGGGTGCCATCAGGATGCATTTTAACAGTAAAAACCCAACGACACCCAACTATAGATTTCCCAGGTGGAAGAGGTACCAATTCCCAAGTACCAGTTTCTGTCAAGGCAAGCATCTCATCCTCCATAGCTTGTTTCCATCCTGAATGGGAAAGAGCCTCTGCAGTAGACTTAGGGAGAGAGAAAGTAGACAAAGAGGCAACAAACGAAGAGAAAGTAGGAGACAAATGATCATAAGAGACAAAATTTGAAATAGGATGAGAAGTACAAGTACGCTTACCCTTCCGGAGAGCAATTGGAAGGTCTGAGTCTGACGGAGGCAGATCTGAAGACACAGAGGCCCTAGGCGTAGTAGCTGAATCCGGAATAGTCTCAATATTCTAATGACGGCGGGTGTATGTCTGGAGGTCAGGACGGTCCGACCCAGCTTTGGGAGGTAGGGAGAGGGGAAGGGGAAGGGGAATCATAAAGTTAGGATCAGTAATAGAGTGAGATTCAGAGTAATATGGAGTGGATTCAAAGAAGGTAACATCAGCAGAAACAAAGAAGCGACGCAAGGAAGGACTATAACAACGATAACCCTTCTTTGTTCTGGAGTACCCCAAGAAAACACACATGATAGCACGGGGATCCAATTTATCGGTACCTAGAGTAAGTTGATGCACAAAACGGACACACCCGAACACACGTGGAGCCACAGGGAAAGGGAAAGGTGGGGTAGTGGGAAACAAAATGGCATGGGGTGTGCCCCCATCAAGGATGGAAGACGGCATACGATTAATTAAGTGGCAAGCAGAAAGAACTGCATCTCCCCAGAAACACTTGGGGACCCTCATCTCAAATAACAATGTACGGGTGACTTCTAATAAGTGACGGTTTTTTCTTTCTGCAACCCCATTTTGCTCAGGGGTATGAACACATGAGGATTGATGAAGCATGCCATATTGTGCCATATATGTAGTGAATGGATGGGAAAAATATCCTTGTGCATTGTCACTACGGAGAATTTTAATAGGAACATTAAACTGAGTCTTAATTTCATTACAGAATGTAGAAAAAATAGAAAAAACTTAGAACGATTTTTCATTAAATAAAGCCACGTAGTTCAGGAAAAATCAACAAAACTAACAAAATACCGATACCCCTTAATAGAGGTAATACGGTGTGGACCCCAAACATCGGAATGCACTAATTGAAATGGACTAGACACACGTTTATTAACTCGGAGAGCAAATTGGACACGGTGATGCTTCCCCAATTGACAGGACTCACACTCTAAAGTAGATAAATGACTTAAACTAGGTACTAATAGCTTCAGATTGGCCAAGGAAGGATGACCAAGACGGCAGTGGATCTGGTTAGGAGACACAGTGGCAGGACACGCTGTTGGAGTAGAAGAAGTAGGCAATTCCTCAAAGTAGTAAAGACCTTCGGATTCATGCCCTACGCCAATCGTCCTCCGAGTCGTCAATCCTGGATAAGAACAGAATCGGGGAAAAAGGAAACACAAGCATTAAGATCTTAAGTCAACTTCGCAACAGATATCAAATTAAAGGGTGAACAGGAAATAAAAAGAACAGATGATAAGGACAAAGACGGGGATAATTGGACAGTCCCTATGCCTTCAATGGGCATAGAAGAGCCATCTGCCAAAGTAACGGGAGGTAAAGATAAGGATGGTTCAAGAGACGAAAAAAGGGTGGATATACCTGTGAGATGATCGGTGGCAGCAGAGTCAATTACCCAAGGACGAGTACGGGAAGTAAGACAAGCAGTGGAGGTACCTTTCTGAGCAAGAGAGGTACTAGGAGCAGAGGCATGCTGAGAGGCCTGAAATTGAAGGAATTGAGAGTACTCTTCACCGGAGATGGAAATCGGATCACCCGCAACAGGAGCATGAGAAGATGACGAAGCATCACTAGAAACAACAGCATGTGCAAACCGAGCAGGGCGACCAATTAGATCCCAACATGTCTCCTTGTAATGACCGTCTTTATCACAATTGGCGCAATGAGGACGACCACCACGACCACGGCCCCCATATCCACCACGATAACCACCACGGTAGCCACCACGGCCACGACGGGGATTACCATCACCCCGACCAGCAGTGGGTGGTGGAGCCTGAGTAACTAAGGCGGAATGATCAGTAACAGAAGAATTAAAACCTTGATCACGAGACGTACTCCTGAGAACACGCTGGTAGGTCTCAGCAAGAGAAGGCAAAGAGGCACCCCCTAGAATCTGGGACCGAATAGGCTCAAAATTATATATTTAGCCAGCAAGAAATTTCATTACGGCCATTTGCTCCAGCTGTTCCTTCTGTTTCTTTGCATCAGTAGTAATAGGAATAACACTGTTCAATTCTTCCACTAACCGTTTGAAGGAGGCAAAATACTCAGTGACTGAGAGATCACTTTGTTGCAATTGAAAATACTGAGAGGAGAGATCATACATCCGAGTGAGATCGCTGGAAAATAATAGATGAGCATAATCCCAAATGTCCTTACAGGTGCCCAAGTGACCACACATATCCGCAACGTGTGATTCCATAGAGTTCCAAAGGAGGACAACGATTTGGGCATCCATTTGTTTCCATGTCTTGATGGCCTTGTCGTCGGTGGTGGGAGAAGACTCGGTAAGGTGAGCATCAAAACCCAAGCCAGTGAGGGCAATATTGACAGCCCGAGACCATTGGAGAAAATTGGATCCATTCAACTTCCTAGTGGTGAGTTGAGGTAGCGCTTTGGGCTCCATGGAGATCTAGATCTTCAATGAAACAAACGAAAAGAGATCGGAAGCGCAACGAAGCCAATAACTTACCACAGAGGCAGATCGGAGCCAAAAAACCTTGAAAAAGTGAGCCAATAGGCTGCTGGAGGGTCGCTGGAGGATCGCTGGAGTAACTAGAGGGTCGCCGGAGCTGTTGGAGGGTCAAAAACCTTGAAAAAGAGAGCCAATAGGTTGCTGGAGGGTCGCCGGAGCTGCTGGAGGGTCGCCGGAGACGGGCGATGGTCGCCGGAGGGTGGGCTGAAGGGTTGGGGCTGAGGCTGCTTTGTGTTGGCTGCGCCTGCTACGTGTTGTTAGGGTTTGGTTGTGTTAGGGCTGCTATGTGTGGCTGCTTCTGTGACTCTGTGAGTGGGCTGCTAATGATTGAAAAAAAAGAGAGACTCTCGAACTTCGTAAGGAAATCCGGCAATGACAATGATCTCTCGAATCCTAACTAAGGATCGGCAAGATTAGCAAACCCAAGAACGACTGCTCTGATACCATGTAAAGGTGTGTAATCACAATATATTGAATTAATGAAAAGAAGATTACAAGAGCCTATATATAGGCTTCCAACACCTAGATTAATTCACTAGCTAAGCGATGTGGGACAACACATATACAATAATACACACTATTAACAGTTATAATCTTGAAAATAGATTTGCACATATAGGAATGGGTTTGCATTCTGTAATCATGCAAGTGCGGTCTTTTCTTGGAAAGTAGAAAATAGACAACTGTAATATTGCACATGTTTTCATGGCACTCACTCTTGCATGTGCGTAAGGTGGAAATGCATGGTCAATCAGACAATCACCCTTTTACAATTGGTGGGAGTGACACACTCACACAGACACACACACTCTTTAAGTGCATACTTGGAATTTTCCCACTTAATTTAATATTATGGTGATAGGGGTAAAAGTGACAAACCCCATTTAACCAAATAGATTAGCTGTGTCCTATGCTTGTTTTGCCCTCAATTATGATTTTGGAAATATTTTATTTGCCGTCTGACTGGCGAAGGCAACGTCATGTCTGACTGGCGAAGGCAACGTCATAGGAAGACAACCAAATGAAGGGATGAACTGGTTGTGACTCTGTTACTAGAAGCACGGACACTCTAAGAAGGTAACGTGTCGTGTCCGACACACGGACATGACACTTCACAATAACTTTTTCTTGAGGTGTTAATGTGCAATTTTTTTTTAGGATTGCTGTGCCCGTGCCTGTGCTTCATAGCTCTGTTAGTAAATGATTCTGTTCGTTATAGATACATGTATATTTTGTCGAAGGTGGTTGGGATCAAGCACTGAAATATTTGCCAGTGGTTTCTGCTTGTTGCTTGCCTGAGCTATTTGTTTGCATGCCGTGTAGGAGAAAGAAGGATGAGACACCAAAGTGTCTTTATTATTCTATTTTAGGTGCTGGAAACTTGATTGCTGCATGCCGAATAACTGCAACTTCTTCTCCCCCCCCCCCCCCCCCCCCCCCCCCCCCCCCCGAGAATGCATGCCATTCGCTGGGAACATGATACATACCCGTGTTTCATTTGTTAATATTTGGCTTTTTCATTACTTTGCCCGTGATGATATTGCGTTCAACAATATCTAAATATGTGCACTCTCTTTTCAGGAAAGCGTGTACCTGAACAATAGATACCAGTTTTTTTTTGGTCCAGAGGCTCAGACTAAAGTGATTCATATCGACGGGGACCCAACAACGGCGATCTTCGCATTGTGTGTATATATTCACAAGTGATATATGCTCATCATTACTGCTCCACAACTATTAGTGTTTCTAATAGGTGTGAAAGTGAAACAGCTCTGAGCTTTCTCAGCTTTTGATTTCAAGAAGCCACTATGATACATTTAGGCATTAATGAAGGAATAATGCTCTGCTTCCCAAGTTTAAATCCCAAATTTTTTTTCCCAAATGCTTTGTCAGTTGTCCCATAAGTAGTGGCATATGGTACCAGCAATCATTGCCACAACATGTGGTACAACTATTAAGCGACTTGGGAATAAAACTTGGGATTCAAATTTGAGAAGCATAACATTATTCTTAATGAGAAGTAGAGGTCAAATTCTCTGTTTGTATGAATGGTGATTGACTGTTCCATTTTTGATGGTTGACGTAGTTGGGTACTTTGAGTGATTAGTTATTGTACAGGATTAGATAGGTCTCTCTTTCTTCTGTCCCCAAGAAAATTTACTGTTCCGGTCTGGTATATTATAATTCCTTATTCCTTGTAGAAACGAATGGTTTATTCGCCTGTTTTTGAAGGATGAAGAATAAAATTTTTTCTTGTGGATGAAGGATGAAGAATTAAATTGTGTTATTGATGAAGTAACATTTGATTGATGGCTCTTGACACAGATGTGTATTGTGCAACTCTTCTGAAATTGTACTCTCTAACCTGTGGATGACAATAAGTGTGATCAAAATTAGTGTTTTTTTTTTTTTTTGCAATTAAATTTATGGCATGAATCAAAACATGTTTGAATAATTAGGTATGCTCACTAGAGAATGTTTGTTAAATGTTTGAAGGAAAGTATAATGAATGTAGTTTATGTTCTACGTGGTTGAAGGAAAGTATTCTTATCCTATCCTTATAATTAGTGTGGATGATATTTTACTTGCTCAGAACAGTCTGAAGTTTATTTAAAGTAGTCATGTGGAGTAAAAAGTGAATGCCATTCTTCTCTATGGTAGTCAGAATTTTTTACCATTCCCATCACTGTGGGACCAATATATACACAATTCATCACTGTTTCAACTTATTTCCCAAACCCATCACTTTTTTAAAGTCGCTAATTCAAGTAGCGATTTCGCCAAAAAAAAAAATCTGTAGAAGTCGCTAGTCCAACTCGCGACTTTAGGCCAAATGAGAAGTCGCTAGTTGAACTAGCGATTTCTAGTTTTTCACTGAGAGATTCTAGTGTGTATGTTAATAGAAGTCGCTAGTTCAAATAGCGACTTCTCATTTGGCCTAAAGTCGCGAGTTGGACTAGCGACTTCTACAGATTTTTTTTTGGGCGAAATCGCTACTTGAATTGACGACTTTAAAAAAGTGATGGGTTTGGGAAATAAGTTGAAACAGTGATGAATTGTGTATATATTGGTCCAACAGTGATGGGAATGGTAAAAAATTCATGGTAGTCATGTTGCACAAAAAGTGAGTGCCAATGATGTCATAAGTGACGTGGGGGAAGCTCATGCCTTTACCTTGACATATGTATTAACATGTCAACCAGAGGTGACACTAGGAATATTCCTCTGCAACGGACTTAGAAACCTTTCCAGAGGTGGTTTACTGTGGAAGATATTTGTGATCATCTTTGCTGAACGTCCTCTTTAAGCCAAACAATCTAATCTAGAGAGTCTTAGATAACTTTTTCACATTAGCATTCTCATGGCTAATACATGAAAAAGTGCAATACATGAGAGTGTGTCTTATATAATTTACCCTTATAAATACGTTAAGAATGAAGGGGACATAAAAACATACGGAAAGAAGAATGCAATCTGCTTCGTGGCATTTGAAACTGACCATTGATTTGTGATACGACTTTGAAGCTACAAGAGTCAGGGTGTTGAAATGACTTTATGTAATGGATTCTCACCAATTGCAATTATATTAAAGGTGTGTTTGGAATGACAACTTCTTGAATGCATTCTTGCTTACTGTAATTACATCGTCAACTTACATTTAAATACAATCTAACAATATATATACATATATATAATATAGGGATTTGCTAACTTACAGCATAGGAGACTTTTAGCGACGAAAAACAAGGTTTTAGTGACGAAATTTTTCATTGCTAAAAGTTGGTACCTTTAGCGACAAAAATTTCGCCAATAAAAACATGTTTTCGTCGCTAAAAGGGCTGTTATATGCTACTAACTTACAACCATCATGCTGTAAGTTAGCAGCCCCCATATATATATATATATATTTATTTACTTTTTTACTAAAAGCAAATTTTTACTTGCTTTTGCTTTTAAGTTGGCAGTGGTATTTTGCTCCCAAAGAAATGAGTTGGGACTGGACTATGCTCTTCAATTTCTATAGCAAATTACTTTCAATGTATAATGTTTTGATCTCCGTTCTAAACATTATGCATATTGGTCACACAAGGTAACCTAACATCACAAAGCTCAAACAATTGTTGCTCTAACCCAGACAGCCTTTCCAGGCAGCATCATACTTTTGAACTGCCACATCAATACACTTCATTAGAAGGCCAACAAAAACAATGAATTCAAGAAAATAAAAAGAAAAAAAAAAAAAAAATAGAAGAAGAAGCTACGTAGTGCATAGGATGTAAACAATTGAGCCATTTGGTAAGATTTCCATTACATTGTTCACCGAAAGAGAACTACTTTTACAACAGAAGGGTGGACAGAGGAAAAATAATCTAATATTACATTCTCATAGGGAGGAAAGACAGCTATAAGTTCTAAAGAAATTCTGAAACAAACTCTTCCTTCTAAAAAAAGAAAGAAAGAATTTGAAATACTATAACAACCAACCTCTATGACAGCATTCACAAAAAAGAGGTGGTGATGTAAATTTATAAAATTTGGTAGTGTGAGAGAGAACGAAAAGCTATCTCGTATTGCAAAATGATTAGTCAGAACGCGGCAACAAGAAGCTAAAGCCTGTGTTCTCATGAATAAGAGCCGGTGGTTCAATGTCCGAGATGTCTATTTGCTCCATCGACTTTGAAATGTCATCAACTGAAAATGGAATGCTGTATCACAAATCGCAATGAAATATAATCAGTCGCTCCAACATAACGAGTACTCAGGGCTTTGTTTGGTTTGCATATTAATTGAAGAAACGGAAAGGAGCACAAAAAAGAAAACTAGTTTCCTTGTGTTTTCCACGTAAAAAAAATTTCTATGTACAATTGTAACTTAAGAAAAAAGGGAGGAAAGTGATTCACAAATTCAAAACTTCTAATTTATGTCCCACTATATTATATTTCCCTTCTATTTTCCCAACTATTTTCTTTGATAACCAAACCAAGGAAAATGTTTTCCATTGTATTTTTCTTTCTTTTCCTTCACTTAATCCATGAACCAAAAAGAGCCTAAATCTGTGCACTTAAAACTGTTTTTCTTCTCACTTGTTGCTTTTTCACGTTGTCAATTGCAACACCAATTTAATGACAATATGCTTGTAAACGAAATGTCATAAAAAGCTCAGACTAACCAAACAGAAGCTAACAGTTATTCACCAATGAAATCAATTTCAGAAACTTACAGTTATCCACATGTCACCCAATTTCATAAGGAAGAAGATTCGAAAAAGAAATCTTTCGGATTATTACAAGCCATACATGGTAAAAGGAGGTCATTACAGAATAATCGGCCTACTGAATTTATGGAAAATGTTTTATTCTTCCACATGTATTGTCCTCGTTTATACCATATGTTGCAATTCTCATAGGAAACCCTTGCAGAGAAGTACTATAAAGAACAATTATGTTTTCGATCTACTCGCACATTTGCAGAATAGAACTTAAATATCTTTTACCAGTATCATGAAGATTACTCTCTCAAGCTTTAGCGTGACGATGCCAAATACAGAAGCAGATAAGTGTTATATTGGAAAGAAAGTGAATTCGTTATTTGGCAAGCTTATCTCAGTCACTAAGGCTCTGATTGGTTTGCGGATTTATAGAAGGAAAAGAAAAAGGAAAAGAAAACCAGTTCCCTTGTGTTTTCCTCTTTGCTTATATAGCGTAAAAAATTATTGAAATTTTTAAACTTAATTGCATCTTAAGAGTAAAGGGTGGTGGGAAGTGCCTCACGGCCCTCACAAGATACAATATTTTAATTTATTTCTCACCACATTTTTTGTTCCTTCCTATTTTTAATCAAACAAAGAATAGTTTTTTTCCTTTCCTTCCCTCACTAAATCCATGAACCAAACAGAGCCTAAAGTATGTATACACCTCTCCAGATTATTCTTAAATCAAGTTTCCATTAGATGCAAAACAAACTCTAGAACAAAATGCAGGAAAAGGGAAAGGGAACAAAAAATTATTAGGTGGGAGCATATTGATGCTAACCTCGAATCATCATCCAACAGAAAAGAATTGCTAACTGCATTGTTTGAATCCTCGGTCATCAACACCCTCATGCTAGAAATAACCTGAATGAAGAAATTCATATGCCCAATGCTAGCAAATTTAGTTTTATCCTACATGTGTGTAATACTATGAAATTGCTCACTATATATGTGAAGTTGTATTAAGTCTTGTTCAAGTAATGGCACGGCGTGAAAACTTACATCCGGGGATACACTATGCGTACCATATTTGTCATCCCAGTACATTGTGCTGATCCGATACAGTTGCTGTATGCTGAGTACCTGAGGAAGCGATGAGGCTGGCTAAGATCTTTGGAAGACGGGAAGATACAAAAATGTTCCATTATTATCATTAGGAAAATAAAATCATCACTCACAGGGCATAGATCGTGGCTTATCTCGTCCAGTGTTTTCTTTGGCTTCTGATGTATAACCTGAATAAGAAAACAGAGTATTAAATATAATTCTACCATTTTCTTTCTTTTTCACCATTACCAGCACTAAGCTAGTAATGGTTCAAGAAAATCAAAGATTAACACAGAACAGAAGGGTATACCAGAAACCCAATAGCCTGTCTGATATGCTTGAGCTCATCCCAAGATGCACCTGCGTACTGCATTTTTTTTTTTCTTTCGTGTTAAAACAGAACTAAGCAAATTGCAAGATAAAGTGACACTAAAACAAGTTACCTCATCAGTTGCTTTGTAACACCAGTCTTCCAGCTCGGCCAGTCCTGCTTTTACGTATTCACCGTTACTGAATGAACAGCATTCTCGTCTTAATAGAAGACTGCAGCCAGAAGAAGTGTAGGCAAGACAGTAAGGAAATACTTCTAGTGCATTATATGAATATAAAAGGATCCAACACAAGACATATACGCTATACCTGTTGAATAGCTGAACATTGATGAAAGAAAATATTTGTGTGAACACCTTACGAACTAAAAATGGGGGTACCTGAAAATAAAAGAAAAGGAAAACCAGATAAGCGAAAAGACGCTATGGAAATAACCTGGAAACACCGGTGCGGGTGTGAGGATACGAATGCGGGGGATTCGTAATGGTGCGGGTATGGGGGTACTTTTATTACAGATTACAAATATACTTCCTACATAATTTTAGAAACTATACAGTGTCTTTATTTTTTTTATGTGGTTACTACAAATAACAAAGCATAAATAAGCAGTACTAGCCTTTTGACGTGTAATCCAACTCTCAACATTCTTAAATTGACTCCAAAGTGTTTAAAATCATGTTATTGTCCCCTTTTTTAAAAAAAAAAAAAAAAAAAAAGGAAAAACACCCTGTCGCATTTGAGAAGAATCCACGCTAGTGCGGGTGCTTATCGGGTGCGGGTGCGTCAACCTTTCAGAAGAATCTAATGCATAGGAAATAACCTCATCCCCCTTTTTAGAAGAACTAAGTCCCCTCCAATGCATAGGTTCGGGGTTTGAACCTCATCCCCCTCCCCCATATAAAAAAAAAACCTTTTAGAAGAATCTGTGCTTCCTAGGAAATAATGCATTACAATAAATTCCACATAAAGGGCACACTAAATTGCCAGAGTCTATATAACTGGAGTTGTCTTGGGTAATGATGTCAGGAAAGAAGAGTATGACAGCCAATCCTTAGCCTACGTGTAATAGGAAAAGAAAGAAATACAATAAATAAGGAATACAAGTGACATAAGTTCCACTAACATGGTTTGATTTCAAAGTGTTCAAGAAATTCCCAAGGCTCTTCACAATTCCTTGCCAGTGAGCAATCAAAGCTTGTTGGGCCGCGCTGTTTGCAACTGAACGTGATGATCCCTTAACTAAGCTTGCTCTGGAAGTTCTTGGTGCCTATTTGTTATATGAACAAAAGAATTGTACAGGTTCATCAATAAAGTGAAGCAATAGAAATATAAAAATACACACAAATAGAAGCATCATTGTAAGTTCCCTAATTACCCTTGACAAAATATTGAGTTGACAGATACCTGGATGCACAACCCAAGTAATGGAGAAATCTCTTTCTTCAGATTATCTCGAATCATTCCGTAAATCTTTTCTACGTATGCTGTAAGTTGCTGCTTGAAAAGCAAAGCTGGGTACTTGGCTTCAACTTGGCGCAAAGTTTCCACTCCACCATTAAGGCCACCATTTGCAAAAGAAAGATTAACTCCTTGAGGAGTTCCACGAAAACTCTAAAGGAGGACAATAGTTAAGACGTGAAGTAGCCGAAGAACAAATACTTCCCTAATCGACAGAGAATCACTTATGCCCCATTTGTTTTGACGTAAAGCATTTTCCAGATTATATTTTCAGGATTTTCCACTGTTTGGTTGTCCATAAAATGTTTTCCAAATCACTACTTCAAAAAAGAATTGCCCAATAAATTAACATATAAAGCAAACACATATTTTGTATATACAGACATATACATTTGCTCAGATATCAATGCACAAATACAAACCAATATACATGCACAGGTTTCTTGATATACATATGATATATACACGTACAATTAAAGTGAATTTTCAAAAATCCATTTATACTTATAGACGTTCTTAAATACACTGGTTTGTTATTTGTAAAATGTTTTTCAAGTGTCAACCAAACACTGGAAAACACGAAGGGAGATGAAATCATTTAATGTAATGCATCATACATGAAAGGGAAATACTTCAGGCACACCCAAAGGCACAACTTTTGGGACACAATCCAAGAGATGTGTCTATCTCTCTCCTGTGTCACCCAAAGGCACAAATTTTGGGACATAACCCAAGAGATGTGTCTATCTCTCTCCTGTGTCCAGTGACATTACAGGAGAGATATAGACACATATTTTAGGTTGGGCCCCAAAAGTTGTCTCTTCGGGTGTGTCTCAATCTTTACTCTACATGAAAATATGTTCCAGTGTCAAGCATTTTACGTCGAAATAAAGGGAGTGTTTGTAAGGAGGAAACTTTTGGACCTTGTTACCTGTGTCATCCTCCCGAATAGAGTAGCTGAAGATGATCGCCGGCGTTGAGGAGCCATTCCAGCTGCACCACTAGCTTTTAGTGTACGTTGGAGTAGCAGCAGAAGAGTGGAGGCATTGGATAACCAATAGGCCAAGACATCATTGTTATCCTGGGTCTAAACCCATATGTTGGACTTTGGGTTAGAAAAAGTATCTGAAGCAAAATTGCAAAATTTAAAATAGAATTAGCATATGGGTTTCGGCAGTTCAAACCTCAATAGCATGGCCTACGGTCTGAATGATTCGATCAAACACACTGGTCCGTTCAACTTCAAAAGATCTCCACTGCAGAAGGCATTTATAAATGGTACAGGCGGCAACAGGTCTGTTCACTGAAAAGCCTAGGTGCTGTGCAATACATCGAATGAGTAATTCCTGATTCTCCTGCTGCTTCTCATTCAGTGATTTCTGTGGCTTCTCCTCTACCTCAGAAAGATCCCTTTGGTTCAATGATGGGCTGTGCAGATCCTACAACATTTTTTTTAACAGGAGATCAGTAAAATGCATAGTTACAAAAGGTAATTTTTGGTAGAGCATGAAGTGAATTGAGTCAAAGTACCAAATTCTTTGTTTCCCCATAGATGTGACCACTGTCGGCTCTCTGCCAAATTAGGAAAACAAGAGAATATAAAGAACCTCCAAAACAATATAAATGTGTGTTCCTAATGTGACACATGTGGATTGATTTCTATGAGTACCTGCATGATCGACCTTGAGCGTCCTGAGAGGAACTTGTTAGGTGCCATGGACACAGCCTGTTGCCGCAGAACTTTATTCTCCGACTCCAAATTTGTGAGCTTCTCTTCTAGCCTATTTGCAGTAGAAATGATAATTAAACACCCGGATACGACGAACACAATGGTGTTGACTATTTTGGACATATAAAGATGTAGCAAATGGCTTTGTAGTAAGCTTATCAAGGATTATGCTTATTGAAAGATTAGAAATATGTAAATATGTACACAGGAAGAAATTGAAGAATGCTCAATGCACCAACATTTATCACTAGCACAAAAGTTGAAAAAAAAAAAAAATTAAAATTCGGTAAGTGAAATTTATTTCAGAAATAACTACAAAATTCCAAGGTATATTGAGGATATAAGTCTAAAGGTGAGTATTTTTCCAATTGCTTTGTTGCAGTTGCTGGAAAAGACCCAGATCGCATTTCAGATTGTAAAGTTTTTTTTTAATGAGTTTTTACCTACCGTTGCAAACTATTTTGATTGATGCCACTATGGGAGCATAGCCAAGACTCCAATTTTGCAATTTCAAATGTAGTTATGTTTTAAGTGGGAAAAAACTTCACTGATTGGACAGACACGGAGGAGGTAGAATCT
This sequence comes from Hydrangea macrophylla, assembly GCA_033977485.1. Classification (NCBI taxonomy): domain Eukaryota; kingdom Viridiplantae; phylum Streptophyta; class Magnoliopsida; order Cornales; family Hydrangeaceae; genus Hydrangea; species Hydrangea macrophylla. The sequence goes on from CM066982.1 coordinate 24,114,060, forward strand.
GAATAACCGACTCTCATTGGTGAAAGAGCATCAATGTCTTCTGATGCTGATGGTCATCTAACAAAATATCCTGCAGAACCTGAACTACAGTTTAGGCAGTCAATTACTGCTTGTACAATTGTAGTAACAGGCCTAAACAATTAGTATTTTACAACTTCACGAGGCAACATCAGAAAACATGACCCTTATAAAAGACAAAAAGAACAAATTAAAAATACTTGGCACAAGTGCTCGAGTCCAGTGTGGAAAAAATGCAGACATGCAGTTTGAGGATATGCCTTTGGTAAAACTAAATGAATTCTAGGCACATGGTAGTTTGTGCTACATCAAACTACCTCCTCGGAGAGCAAGCAGAATGAGAAGTTTCGAAGAAATTTTCTCTAGGGTCAAATTGAAAAAGAAAGATGTGCTTTGTACATGGTTAGTTTTGACAAGCTATATAACAACCAAGAAGACTCTTAACGTGGTTAAATGTGCATTCATATGCATACATAACAAAACTACCATACACGATTAAGATCATATTTCTCATTCTAAAAGATGTTTCAAAGTATGACTGTATTGATGATTAATCATCCACTACATCATTAGGGAGACTGTCTGAACAATTGCAACCATCTTATTTGTCGAATTGTGATTGGTCAGGATTGCGTGCAACATCCACATACATAAAACAACTATCTGCTTATGTATACAATTAACAGAAAAGCTTATGGCATGTAACTTATTATGACATCTGTTAACAGGAAAATCATTCGGCCACTGAAAAATTTCGCAATAAGTTCAACCACCTGCTTAAAGATTCCTGAAGCTGATGAACTTTTTTTTCAGTTTCTTCAAACTTATTCTGCCTTTCTGCACTATGTTCTTGGGATTCAGCATATTTTCTCCTCAATTCGTCAGATTCATCCCTTTCTGACTGCAACAATGCCTGAGTGACACAAAAAAGAGGTCAAAACTCATTAATGATATGGTTTCACAAGCTTAGAGCACATTTGGGATAAGCTTATTCGTGGCCAAATAGTCATAAGAGATTGCTCAAATATCTGTGACCGATTGGATTTTAGCTTTTTCACAGCTTTTTAATAATATGTTTCCTTTTTAAAGCTAAAAACAGTGTTTTTAAGAATCTCCAATTTGTAGCTTTTAAAAGAATCTCTTATGCCAGGTGGCAATTATTTTAAACCTAAGCCAAAACTTGCTCTTAACAGAAGATAGAGTCTGAAGATACTAGTAAAGGTGTTGAGTTTTTGCAAGTTTCCATGTCATGAAAGACCATTTAATAGGGTTTAGTTATTAAGAACTTTCTTTATTCGAAATATCAGAGCACTAAGGTTGTTCCAACTTCAGACATTACAGTGAGCATGTATGGGCAATGTAATGCTTCTTTTTCAAACATTAAGGAGAATCATTATTAAAAACACACCAAAATGGGGATGTGCACATGGGTATAGTAAACGCAACAATCAACAAAGTCTAATCCTTGTTCATCTAAAATCGCCGCAAAAGAATCAAGAGATCTAGATGCATTCCATTTGGTCCAAAAAAGAAGGGAAATCAAAATATCTATAACTCATGTACTAGCGTGTTAAAAATAAATAAATAGGAAGATATTAATCTATTCTTGATCTATGAGATGCAAAACATTTTGAACGTTGAAGTGAATGCGGCAAACATCTTTACAATATCAACCATTTGTCATTTGCATCCCAATAGATAGGGGTTTATAGAATGCACAGTGAGAAATCAATTACAAGATTCCATGCATCTTATAAGTTGGGTAAATAGGAACCATCACCAACTACTTATATATTGTTACCTTTAAACTCTCAACTTCAGCTGTTAATGATTCAACTCTTTTGGTATCTTCAACAATGACTGGAGTCTCCTTGATAATAGGAGGAGCTTCTTCAATAGCTTTCCTTGCAGCTTCTCGTTCTTTGACAAGCAATGCATTTGTTTCATCAATTTTGCTCTGCATAGCTTGCAAAGAATTCTGTAATTTCGCTATCTCTTGTGCTTTTGCTTCTTCCAAATCAGTCTGCATAAATGATTTTAGGACTTTCCATATGGTCATTTCACAAATCAAATAATAAATTGGAATTACAAGTACTTATATGGTTCAAACAAATGTCTACAAGATGTGATTGACAATTCATAGCAGTACAAGATTTTGTTTTCATTTCCTTTGAATGTGTCACAGTCTTATAGGCAAATTTCCACCAAATAAGCGTGCATCTGAATTTAGAATATAATCTGTCCAAACATCGTTAACAGCTGAGCAGATTACCCTCAAACGTTTTTCTAATTGTAATCTCCATGTGAGTTCTTCCACATGTTTCTCAAGTTTATCCTTTGCTTCTTTAAGTGCACCTGTATCCCTGGCCGCCTGCAGAGAGTTGGAGAAGAGTTCAGTATCCCAAATGCATGTGTATGACATTTTATACAGTTCTTGATTCTCAATATTCAGTATGGAATCCATGTGTCTACAAAAGGTATCATGAGAAAGCATCTACACCCTAAATGACGTTTCAGTCTCATGCACACAAACTACTTTGACTATCTTACTATTAATCCAATGCATTTTCTGATATCATGGTGTAATAGTCTCTACAACATGAATTATACACACAAGTACACAACTTTAACAGCAAAATAATCACTGCACCATTTTGAGCTTCCGTAGCTCTCTCTTGGCAGTTCTTCCCCTCCATCTGCATTGCGCAATTATTGATCCTCTCTTCAGCTTTCTGTAGTATGAGGAAGTCCTATGGCAATGCCACCGGGCCTGCATAAGAAAAACATTTATCTGAGTGCTTAATACATAAGAAAATGAATCTATAAAGTGTCCGATATCATGGATAAACCAACCTGGATAATATTTGCAGCTTTTGTTTGCTTCCTGTATCTGAACTCTTTACGAGCTACCATTGCACGTAAAGCTGTTTGCAGGACAAGAACCGAGAACCAGAGTTTTCTGTAGGCTGCTCTTGCTTGGTATCTACGTATGTGCTTTTGAATTTTCACGGCAGCTGCCTCCCTTTTCATTATCTCATAAAGTCTACATGCCAGTCTACCTACATGTGATAAAAAAACTTGTGAAAATGAGAGTGAAAAAGTGAAACAATCACCCCCCCCCCCCCAAAAAAAAAAAAAAAAAAAAAAACTATAGTTGACACCAAGGGCAGAAAAATGATATTTTCTGAGCACAGAACTAATGCAAATGATATTATTTAGTTAGTTATACAGTATATCATGCCTCGTTCACTTCCATTTACGAACAAGCCATTACTTATTTTTCGTTTCGTATATTAAAACATTTACCTCAAAGTTTTAAAACATTTCAAAGTAGCCCCCCATGTCTGGTCGTGTCATCCCCGCGTGAGTTCAATCTTAAAATAATTAAGACGTGTTCTTTTGCGCGTACGACAGGTGTCGGCCTCCAATACGTGTCTGACACCGACGAGGGACCTAAATTGAAGGGTTGTGCTACATAGACGGAAGTACATGCCCAAAATGATCCAAGCTAGGTGATTTTTCAGATGGCTCACCTCTCCACAAAGATTGCATATAAATGGTAGCCTTCCGCAATGCCAGAAATTGTTTGCGAGCATTATGAGTTCGTATGCGCCGTTGAATAGCTTTCGCTGCATTACTAAGTACCTCTGCTCTTCGTGCATCTAATTCTGCCATTTGACCAGCTCTTAGGAAAACTTTTGTTTTGCCAATCTGAAAAAACCAGTTGGTTGTCAATAGACGCCTCACACCAACACTCATGCCTGTATCCCTTTACCCCCAAAAAAGCTTCTCTACAAATAGGTAGTGAAATGCATAGCACACTTCAGTTAAAACGCATGGCATACTCCATGTTTGAAATAGTTGAAAGGTAATTATCATAAGAATAGGTGTTATCTAAACAGTTAATACAACAAACGAGCATTTACAGTAGTGGCTGAGACCTAAATTTGACAATACAAGGCTTATTTTAACATAACAATAATATAACAAGCAGCAAAGGAACTCCTGGAATTACCTGGTACCCTTTAAGCCCCTTCCTTTCCAGAATCTTCTTGCATGAAGCTTTTTCATCAGAGCTGCTAATAGAAGTATTAGATTCAGAATTTGTCTCTCTTTTGAGGTTGGTGAAAATACTATGACTAGATATATGTGGACAAGCAACATTAAGGAGTTATCACAATATCTACCCTAATCAGCAATTCAAGCAAAAAGAGGGTGCTTACTTCCCTTCCAAAACCTCAGGGGCAAGAATGCCAAATCTATGTATGAATTCAAAAAAGGGACGTCGAGTCGGGTATCCTGCACAACTGATTCTGATTGCCTCTAAAACACCCTACAAGGATGACAAGACAGTTACAAATATCTGTTCATAACTAAAACTAGATAAGTCTTTTTTTTTTTTTAAAACCAAGGAAACTACAGATATCAACTATACTCACCCCACATCGCAGTTGTTGCATGATGTTGGCATTCTCAAATATGGCGGGTTTGAGAAGATTATTCGGCTTCACACATCTAATGTAGTGAGGTTCTGTAGCACTTAATGTTTCCATCAATTGTTGTAATTGTAGCTGCATCATTAGATTGAAACGATATTAGTGCACTTTTTCTCTCTTGTAGGTTGCCAGTTTTCAATTTCTCAGAGTCTAAAAACTCAAAATGAGATAGCAGTGTACTTGATTTATCATGTCAGCAATCATTTATTTTATGTTTGGTATGAAGGAAGAGGGGAAGGAAGGAAAGGGGGGAAGGAAGAGAAATAAGCAGGATGGAAGAGAGAAGGGGAAAAAAGAGGGAAGGGCTGACTTTTTCCTCCGGGCCAACAAATTTCAATGTCCAAAAGTGGACAGGTTGAGAGATAAAAAGGCTTACCTCTTCTTTCGACTTTTCTGCCCTTAAAACAAAATCATTCTTTTGCTGTGTAGGGGTATAGTAAAACATACAATATTCCCTCCTTTCCTTACTTCCTTCCTTCTTATTTAACCAAGCAAAGGAAGGAAGACCATCTTCCCTTCCCTTAGGCATACTTCTACCGTCCCTCCTTCCTTACCTACTTTTACTTTTTCCATCCCTCTTATGACCTATCAAGGTAGCATTAGTTAAGGTATACCTTAAAACGAGAACCAATTGAAGAAAACTTAGAAGATTTTGTAGTCTCTTCGCGTATGGGAGGGAAAAGCCCTGCCACAAAAGAACATTTGGAAGCACTCAACAAGTCTTGATGCTCAGGAACCACATAGTCTTTGTTTTTGTCCAAAAAATGATCGGATTGGTACTGAACCTGGTAATAAACAGGGGAAGCCAAAAATACTCAGTTGCAACAGAATATACCATACTGTGTGTATAGAGAAGATGCTTCAACAAATGAAAATACCTCTCCAGCATAATGTGCAATTGTGAAATCTGTGCGAGACAGTTTTGGCTTGACAAAGCGCTTGTGGTTTTTAAACGTCTGATAAAGCTTATTCGAAAATGTTTCATGTGTTGACTTCGGAAACATGCTGAAAACAAGGTCCAGTAAACATGAATGAGAAATAATACATTTGCACCTTAAGAAGGAAAAAAACATCCAAAATCTTCCACTTTGGACAAAACAATAGCATTTCTAGGAATTTTAAACACAAAGGGAATGTGAAAAAAGGAGGAGAAAAGAATTAAATGATAAGAAAACAAAAAATATCCGAGAGAGTGAAAGAACATCATAATACCAGGCTTCATCAAGGAGAGCAACGATCCCACCTGGTTTCTGCAAAACAGAGAACATAAGTTGTAAACTTGAACAACTCTAATTCTGAGATCAATATTCACATAGATAGCTGAAAATCAAGCACATGAATGTACTTTAGATATATCTGTGAACAGCTATTCCTCTATGTGAGTTGAATTTAAGGTCTCTGTGAATCCGAGTGGTTCACTTCTACAGAAAGCAACTTAGACAACCATATTCTGAGATCATTTGCCCACACTTCTGTTCTATTTCCTTTAGAATGCTAAAAAGCTTGAAAAATTTATATATATTATCCCAGACACAGACGGATACATAATTTAAGCTGTATATAGGAGTCACAGTATCTCATCTTCTCGATAAAGTATACAAAAAACACAGAGTAGAATCTATACATGGAAACTAAAGGAAAATATAGGAGTACACACACACACACACACTCCAAGGAAAATAAAGAACAGATAACATCTATATGTGGAAGAAAAAAACAGACAAGAAGAACCAAGAATAATTGGAGAAAGAAGAGGTTGAAAGATATCGAAATAGAACAAACAAATATCACACAAGCACACCTATGAAAGAATTCAAGCCATATGACAGCACAAACTAGCTGTCTGGCCTTGTGAAGCAGTACCCTGCCTCTGTTATTGGTACATACAGAGAACCACAATCAAAATTTATCCAAAGCTAGTCAACCGGGGCATAACTAGAATAACCAGATATACACAGAAACACAAATACACAATCATATTAAAGCTCTTTGCCTTCCTATAATAATGCAGTTGATGGGACCAAGTACAGAGACCGCGACAGCTCCAAGATTATGATGGCCAACTACAAATATACCATCGGATCCATCAAGCTCGTATTCTTCTAACAGACTAAAGAATCCGCACTGGATGCATATCGCATCAGCTTTGGCATGGATTCTTCTCGCTGCGTGATCATTCCTATAAAGATATATATATATATATTTTTTTTTTTTGAAAAAGGGTTTCTAACATTATTTTAACAACTATGGGGTCAATAAATGAATATTGGGAGTTGGATCACACATCAAAAGGCTAGTGTTGCTTATGTAGCCTTTGTGCTTGTTTGTTATCTCTTAATTACATAACAAAATCAAGACAATGTAGTCGTAATATATTTTATATAGTTATGCAAAAGTATTTTTCTTATGCATTTCATACAAGTACCCCTGCATCCACATCCTATACTTTTGGGAAAATGATGAATCTCCTGCACCCGCACTAGCGCTTCCTAGATACAGAGACTGCAACAAGATTATGATGGCCAACCACACAATATACCATAAGAGCCATGTTAATTGTTACTCGCTGAGCTAGTTCACTCCTGTAAGCATAATCAAATGGAGCAAACTTTCAATTAGATATGCTCACGAACAACACAGTGAAGCTATGATGTATCGTAAAACCATATGAAAATTGCTAAAGTGACTTTCCATAAATAATAACTATCCCAGAAATGGTGATCGGATGATTTGGATATCGAAGAAGGTAACAGTCTAGTTTCAGTTCTACAACCATGATTCATGGGTTTGTTATCCCCAAATCGAGGATAAATCAACGCAAAAGAAGATGGAGAACCTTTTCAATGAGATCCAAGACATCTTGATTATCAACAAATTCAATGTAGCTCCAATCAATCTCCTCTTTTGTGTATTCTTCTTGTTCCATCTTGAAGACGTGCTGCAAGTCATTATTCAACATATAAGTTATAATATCACAACTGAACCAATGTCCAAACACCACAGGGTAAAAGGATCTGAAAGCTACCTGGTTGAAATGTTGCTGTAGCTTCTCATTTGTAAAATTAATGCAAAACTGCTCGAAACTGCACAACATGATACAATGAATTAGGATATATGTAACCAAGCTCATACAGGTATTCCTATGCGTTATTTCTAACACTAGATATCTACTTCTCCTCAATGGCTTAAAAGGCGAAAGCACTAGGTGAGGTGTTTCATCACCATTGGGGCAGGGCGTAAGGCTTACAATTTTTTGAATTCTATGATAAAAATCAAAACGAATAATTATAAATAAAGGGAGAATAAAAGTAACAACCAAAAAATAAGGAAAATATATTCATAACCATAAACAAAAAAAAAATGTCTCAGACTAACCAACCAAAATAGTAAAATATCTTGCTAGCCAACTCCAAGAAGTCTTGTGTATCAAATCAAATTAACCAAACAAATATATAACATTGAAAGTCAGCTGAGAATTTTGGAAAACTCCCAAGAGGTGCACGGCTCAATATATAAATCCTAATAAGCGCCTTTCGAGTTTTTTTTTTTTTTTGATGCCTCATGAAAAAAAGCAAACCCCTTTAGAGACTCCTGCATAAATTAAAAAGCCTGGATGCTTTTTGGCCTTGCCTCGCCTCACTTCAAGCGCGCCTCAAGAATGCCTTTTAAACAATGATTCTCCTTTCTTTTGTCTTAAATTTTTTCCCTCGATGAGGGAGGGGAGCACTGTTACCAGCTCTTAGTTCCTACCTGTTATGCTTAAAGCTTTCAAAACCGTAGATGTCAAGGACCCCAATCAGAGATTTTGAGTTAGGATCTTGTCCAATTGAGACGTTAATTTTATCCACCAACCTGCACATGATAAAGCAAGCACCCTTAGTCTTATGACAGTTTCTCAATCTAGTTTTATCACGGGAATTGCAGATCATTTTAATTCATTAGACCATTCCCGCAACAAACCTTCTTACCAATCAAATAACCGTGAGTATATTGTTTTAGCTAAACCATCTCTGCTAACTGCCGCGCTAAGAGGATCCAGACTTCGCTTTATAACTTCTTCAGGGGTGATCATCACACGTTTACACAATGCGTCTTCCAAGCCCACAAGATCACACCTATCATGATTGTAACAAATTGCACGGTCACCACTATTTTAAATGAGATAATAACCACAAACGCAGATAGTGAGATTGGATAACAGATCATACATGAGAAGTTCTGCTGTCATTTTGAGATGAAATTTAGATTTGTCATCTTTAGGAACTGATGAATCAATTTCTTTTCCCTTGGTAAAATCTATATTGCCAAGATGAAGAATTGCAGCAACAACTCTGAAAATTGCATCCTGACAGAGAGAGAGAGAGACAGAGAGAGAGAGAGAGAGAGAGAGAGAGAGAGAGAGAGAGAGAGAGAGAGAGAGAGACTGTCATTCCTAATTCTGTACCACCAAGCAATTGAGAAAATTAACACATCTTCGCAAAGGTTATACCTGTTCCTTTCCACTCATTCCAACAATATCCATAGCTCTCCTAGTGGCAAGATAGTCATGGGCATCACTGACACCAACCAACTCGTAGCAATTTGATTGGTTTAGATAGTGAAATGATTTAGGGTTTCCCAACTTGTACTTCTCAATTTCCTGGCAGGCATGAGAACGTTAGTCAAAATTTGCTAGCAGAATTAACTAATTCATTTATGCTCAAAAAGAAATGAAAAGATGACACAACCATGGTTGTTAGACTGGGTTGATTCACGATCGAATTCAACCAAATACAATTTACGATTGAGTACAATCCACTATTAAAAATTTGAATTTCGAAAGCAAAGTTTAAGTTGAAAACTTTCAATATTTTGAGCCTTGATATTGCACGAAGCTTGTGTTAAATTGTTATTTTGCTAACTTAAGAATTGAACATGTTTTTTTTTCCTTCTTCTTTCTAATAATATGTTTTAAGTACATGCATGTAAATTAATATATTTCTTCTACAGAAAGTGAAGCTTACAATTCACGATTAGACACAATTCATAATTTAGGCAAATCTATTCACGATTTGATTCACAATTTGACAACTATGGTCATGACTGTCATTCACTGGGATATACCTCCTGGGGTGCAGCACAAAGAAGGTAAAAGCAGTGGTAGTTGCGCTCTGGATCAGAAACTTGGCAGACACGAGATCGCTCTAAAAGGTAAGTCCTGATAGCTGCTCCTGATATTCTTCCATGCTTGTCAAACTGGATTTCAACAAATTTACCAAAACGGCTGCACGAGTACAAGAACATCAATGACCAAGGAAGCATGGATCCTTCTAACAGCCAGAAGAATCAGCACCGGACGCGCACCTGCATCCACACTGGCGTGCATTCTTCTGGATTTTTTTCAGGTGGGGCATGATGTTTTATCAGATTTTTTCTGAAAGATGGGGTCTCTAGCACAATTTTAAGAACTTTAGGTCAATCTAAGAATGCTGGGTGTTGGATTATACGTCAAAAGGTTAGTGTTACTTATGTGGCCTTTGTACTTGTTATTTATGTCTTCATTGCATACACAGTCACACAATTTAGACGTAGAATAGTTTATAAAATTTTAAAAAATACCCTGCAACCGCCCAGAAAATCAGCCGTTCTGATAATTAACTCATGTTGTATACGAAAAGTATCAAAGAGGGAAATTCATCTCTAAAAGATTTTATACGAAATAGCACCTAGGAAGCACAAACTTGCTGTCCTTACTGGATGTGCTCCCAGTACGGGTGAGGCTCCGGTGCTGCATGGATTTGCCAGTGCAGGACTTGTGCATTGGATATGGGTTAGTCTAGGGAGTGACAGGGTGTTTTGGTAATTTTTTTTTTTTTTTTTTTAAAATGGGGTCTCTAACATAATTTTGGAAACTTGGGGCTGGAAGTTGGATCACTATTTACACATCAAAAGGATGATTGTTAGTATTGCCTTAATTACATATAAATAAAAAAATAAAAAATCGAGACACTGTTATTGTAGAATATCATATAATTACACAAAAGTATACATTTTTAATACTTTACACTAGTACCATCCACACCCATATTCTAGATTTTCCCCATTGGTACTTCCTAGCATACCACATGGACCAAATACTGTCTTTTATTACATTGACTCTGTAACGGATGCAGTGGGTGGAACATTTCTGCAAGTCAAAGCTTCTTTAGCCAAAGGAGTCAAATGATTGGTTATGAGAACAGTATAAATCAATATGATTTTCATTTTATACATGTAAGAGGGTGTCACCTGGAGTTGTTATTTCTAACAGTTTTAGCATTTCCAAATGCTTCAAGGACTGGATTAGACTGCATTCAAAACATAGTGCAAAAGTTCCATGAGAGTTCATACAGAAAGGGAAAAAAAAACTAGAAGATAACTGAGAATAATTGAAATTTGTCTAAACAAAAAAAAGTAGTAAAGTGATCAATCATACTTCAAGAACTTGCTGCTCAACTGTGCGTCCTTCAGTAGCCTTCCTGCCACCCAAAAATGCAAGGTACCTCATAAGCATTTTTGTGGTCTCAGTTTTTCCAGCTCCACTTTCACCACTGACCAGAATTGAATTGCTTTTCCCCTCGTTGATCATTGCCCTATTTCATGAAATGAATCACCACAAATTACGTGGACTATACAGAAAAAGTAACAAATTAGCCCTTAAAAATAAATAGGGAGTATCACCTGAAAGCAACATCAGCAACTGCGAAAACATGAGGGCTTAATTCTCCAAATGGCGCTCCCTTGTATTGTTGCATCATGTGAGCATCATAAATATGTGGCAGCCTTTGGAAAGGGTTAATTGCAATAAGTATATTTCCAGTGTAAGTCTGTCACGATAGGAAACATTAAGAGATACATATTATTGCACAGACACTAACTAAGACCATTCCTCTGAAATAATAAGAAGGATAGCGGGTCAAAATCCATTTTGGTGCCCTCTTATCTTTTGTAAAGTTTTATTTTAGGCCCTCTATTATAAATAGTATCACCTAAGGCCCTCGAGTGAAGCTTTGAGGCAAATGGAGGGTACCGAAATGTATTTGAACCAAAGGACAGCTTACATAGATTTCATTTAGTTCATATCTAATTTTCAAATTCTGTAAGACGCCAGGTTCGTGCAAATAAGATAACTTTGTCATGTCATCAACTCCACCAGCAGGAGCTTCCATGTCCTTGGGATATAATTTCGATAATTTCGCAACAATCTGAAAGGTAAGTCCAAACAACAAGTAAGCTACACAAGAATCACATGATGCTACATAAATCAAGATATAAAGATCATATAGACATAATTTTGAAAGAAGGTTTTAAGTCGTCGAATTGAAAAGGATATTCTCCATTCCCCTAGAACCAACATATACACTTATATATAGTATAAAACTAATTTAGAATACATTCAGACTGTTGAAGCTTGATATACATTGTTGGGCCCATTCTCTAACAACTTAAGCTTTTGGAGTAGTTGGTAACTTAACATGATATCATAGCTTTGTTTGTGGGAGGTATTGGGTTCGACTCTCCATCCCCGCTTTGTTGTGCATATTTGCACTTTGTTATTTGTCTCCACTATGATGGAGTTTGGTATGTTTGCTCTCCACGTGCAAGTCTGGGTTGCACATGAGGGAGGGTATTGAAGCTTGATATAAATTGTTGGGCCCATAGTCTAACAACTTAAGCTTTTAGAGTAGTTGGTAACTTAACATGGTATCAGAGCAGGTTATTGTTGGGCCCAATTTCTCCATGTGTGCTTCACGTCACCCTATCTGAGTAATCCACGTGTTTGGCTCTCAGTCATGCCACACGTGCGGGGGCGTGTTGAGATTGTCCCACATCGGGGAACTTATAACCTAGCTACTCAATATATAAGTTCAAGGGGCTACTCCACCTATTGCCAATTGGTTTTCGGTTGGATGCTCCAATTTAACACTGTTGTCATCCCACATCGCTTAGATGTGTTGTTGCCTGTGCGGTTTATAAGACCTTAGTTACCCTCTCCTTAACACCTGGGTTTTAAGGGATTGAATGGGCTAGGCCTTACAAGTGGTATTAGTGCCTTGTTTGTCCCCTATCTCTGTAATCCATGTGTGTGCCTTTGCCACACGTGCGGGGGACTTATTGTTGTCTCACATCGCTTAGATGTGTTGTTGCATGTGCAGTTTATCAGGCCTTAGTTCCCCTCTTCTTAACACCTATGTTTTAAGGAGTTGAATGGGCTGGGCCTTACAAGTGGTATCTGAGCTTGGATGGGCTTGTCTTCTGGCGTGCCAAGTGTCCGGCTGCTATGGTCCAGGGTATGCCGAGTGTCCAGCTCCTGTGGTTCAAGGGGTGTGTTGGAATGTCCCACATCGCCCATTTATGGCCCCTCTGTATGATTTATAAGGCCTTAGTTACCCTCTCCTTAACACTTGGATTTTAACGAGTTGAATGGGCTGGGCATTACAAGATGTTGAGATTGTCCCACATCGGGGGACTTATAATCTAGCTACTCAATGTATAAGTTCAAGGGGCTACTCCAGCCATTGCCAAGTGGTTTTGGGTTGGATGCTCTAATTTAACATGGTATCAGAGCAGGTTATTATTGGGCACAATTTGTTCACGTGTTCTCTACGTCACCCTATCTCAGTAATCCACGTGTTTGGCTCTCAGTCATGCCACACGTGCGGGGGCGTGTTGAGATTGTCCCACATCGGAGATTTATAACCTAGCTACTCAATATATAAGTTCAAGGGGCTACTCCACCCATTGCCAATTGGTTTTGGGTTGAACGCTCTAATTTAACACAAACTATCCAAGAGACGGATGAAAAGAGCTATCAATACCCGGTGCATTTTCAATGGAATTAAACCTTGCGGTTAAATCCTAAAGCCAGTGATCACAGATTGGTGAACATGGCGGTGAAGCCATTTTCATTTTTACATTTTTCTTGGAATAAGAAATGTATACTTATTACTTGCAATCATCGGTCATCAACCTACCTTCTTCCCATTACTAGTCTGAATCTCAGCTTCAGCCCCGTTAATTTTTGTAACCTGGCCATCAATCCAAGCTAGTGCTGGGTCCTCAACCCAAACATGAGAACCCATGATAATGTTCACGGGAGTGCCCTGCACCGGCAGATGATCAATATAGATTAATGGGTGAACAGAATTTTGCATAAAAAATGTATCTGAAAATTTACATCTACACCCACACAAACACATTGAGACCTATGCTCCACAACTTCATAATAGAACACGTATTAAAACACATAGGAAAATTGGGGATCTAAGATGAATTTTACACATTACATTCCGTCTAGTCAGGAACTAATCAAACTAGACATGAGATATAGAAGTTGCACAGAGCGTGCCATTATTTCTTAGGACGAAATTACATGACAAATATGTTCTTTGAGTCGGCCCTCAATTTTGAAGAACTAGTTTCACTCCAACTGCTTCTTTATATATAGATGTATTTTTATTGAAAGGAAATTAGTATCCGTAAAAACCTCATTAAAAAAATATCATTATTCTTCTGAACTTTATTCAAGTTTTACAATTTTCCAAAAGAAGACCTTTTAGTTTACCAAAGTTCCGTGCTTAAATCACGAATTAATTCCCAGGAATATGAATGCTAAAAAAAAGCACACAAGATAATCTACCGTCAACATATTTAGACGGTAGAATTATGAACAAGAAGTTTATACTGCAAAAACGTGTCAGAAGTTAAATCTGTCTCTAAGCTATTAATTCCTTTGAGTTAGGGGAATGTATTTTACAGAATTTATTACTTGTACATGAGGGGAACTTATTTTAATGAAGTTATTATGCAAACTATGTAAGATTCAGTTTGTGCCACATACATAGGTTGAATGAACATAAAACTATCATTTGAAACGCTAAACTGTAGTCTGCTTGCTTACTACAATTGAACAATCAAAGCATCCGACTCAAGTGTCCCCAAAATACTTGTAAGTTGTTTCATACATTACAATGGGACCCATCACATGGGAATGAATTAATGTGGGAAGTGCCATGTCCCAATTGCTCACCCAATGAGGCGCATGAGTGAGCAAAAAATTGATCTCCAAAAATTTAATGTGGCAATGTTCCCCAATTTTTTAATTTTTATTTTTGGACACATCCATCTCTGGAAAAATACACAGAAACTCAAACCCCAGCACCACACACACACACACACACACACACACACAAGAAAAAGAGAGAGAGATAATTGAACGCATTTTTAAGGTATTTCGTCTCATGTGGACACAACATTATTTTTGTTCGTAATTATCTGAAAATATGTGCAATCAAATAAGACAATCATATATATATATATATACACACACACACACACACATAGACAGAAACAGATTCATCAGCAAATAGAAGTAATACAAAAGGCAAACAAATTGAGCAGGAAAATAAGTACCATATCTAAGCTACTCAGAGCTCAGCTTCTCAAAGAATTCTGTATATGTCAACAACCAGACATTAAATTGTCGGAACAAACTACGTAATCAGTTGTCTCGAAAATCTGTGTATAAGTGCAGAAATGCAGAGAATCGATTGCAGAACATGTTTTTTTTTTTTTTTTTTCTTTTTCTTATTGAAACAATTTATGACGAGGTTTGAGACTGTGCGAGTGACGATTTAGTTTCTCTCTCTTCTTTTTCTTATTCTTCTTTCTCTTTCTGATGATCTTCGGATTTTTGGTTTGTGGAAGTGACATTGTTGAATAGTCCCTGTAAATTCGGATCCCTTCTCTCTCTCTCTCTCTCTCTCTCAAATGCTCGCGCCAATTTGTCGGACATTCGTGGCTTCAAACCTCTCTTCACACACACACACACACACACACACTGTGGCGATTCATTCATCTCTCTCTCTCTCGCTCTCTCTCTCTCTCTCTCTCTCACTCTCACAGAATGCGAATTGCTGTCCAAACGACGACGCGCGCGCTCTCTCGCTCTCTCACACAAAGGGCCCGTTTCGTAAAATTTGAAACTGGACTAGGTTCAGTCCTGTTTGGGAAAGACGAGAGCAATGTTTTTTTTTTTTTTTTTTGGTAAAGACGAGAGCAATGTTAGTCTCTCCAGTTCTTAATTTTTTTTTTTAATGTTGGTTTCACAAACAACCATTTTCAAGTGAGTTGCTAGACTGCGGATGAATTAATATGTAAGAAATCGAAAATTACAAAACAATTGAATTTGTAAAGCTTGTTTACTTATTAACCATATAATTGCTTATTTGCTTTCTCAAACAGCCTCCCAAATCTCACTAATTATCTAGACCAAATATTTTGTTTGCACCCAAAAACTGCTAAAAGAATTTTGAGGTCGAATATAAAAAGGATGGAATGGGCTTAGGCTTGTTTTGGCCCATGATATGTTTAATTGTTTTGCACGCCCAATGTTAGTGGTATGCTTCGGATTGGAGTGGGAGGCAAGTATGTAGCTCAAAAAATGCTAAGGCATGGGGCTAAACCATAAAGAGATAAGCATGACCCGATTCAGTGTAGGGAGGATATGTTTGGGTACCGAAGCTGAAGTGAAGATAAGATGCCCAATAAATTAGAAATG
This sequence comes from Hydrangea macrophylla, assembly GCA_033977485.1. Classification (NCBI taxonomy): domain Eukaryota; kingdom Viridiplantae; phylum Streptophyta; class Magnoliopsida; order Cornales; family Hydrangeaceae; genus Hydrangea; species Hydrangea macrophylla. The sequence continues at coordinate 24,130,152 of CM066982.1, forward strand.
AATGTAAAGGAGCTATCGGGCTCAATATGGGTAATACTTGGGGCACAAACAAACACACAACCTTTAGGACACAACCCAAATAATGTGTCTATCTCTCTCCTGTGTCACTGTGGGGTCCAGTGATATCACAGGAGAGAGATAGACACATTATTTAGGTTGTGCCCCAAAGGTTGTGGGTTTGTTTGTGTCCCAATCTTTACTCGCTCAATATTTAGCCTGATCATTGGCAGATCGATTGGCCAAAAAGATGAGAGTAGAACAGCCCGATGGAGGGCCCGGATGGATGTTGCGTTCAAAAGAAAATCTTAACCGATAAGGCATTAGATTTATTCTTTATCGGTTATGTAAAGCAAATCCCGTGATTTTAAAGGCAAGCGTCTGTTTGGGGAGGGATTGATCCTATCCAGCTGGTTATGGAAGCTAAATCCCAAGGATTTCGAGATTGACTTAATCTTGATAAGGATGAAAGGAAGTGAGTTTGGAAAGGAATCTAGGTATCCTTATCCTACTAATTGCGTGATTGAAGGAGTCCTTGCCATATTCGAATGCTCTATGGTCACTATAAAAAAAAAAAAAAAAAAGGCTGACCAAGTTTTAACGGCACTCCGCGTCTCTCTAAAAAAAGCATACATACTACATACTCAGCAATCAAAGTATTCAAACCCATCATTCTTGCTTTCAGCATTCATAGCATTAGATTTGTCCTTGTGTTGTTTTTTTTTTTTCAAAGCTTTTTGAACAAACAAAGTCTGTTCTGGTCTTGTTCTTGGTTATACTTTCCAAGCATATTCAATAAAGTGTCTTCTGACGGATATTTTATTATTGTGTTTGTGATTGTGTTTACTGTGGTAAATTCTACACTAATTGGCTTGTGTGCTTCAACACTGTCGCAGAATCTTAGGGCAAGGGTACTTTTCTACCTGTCCATCACAATCGTTTTATTAAAAGTTAGATCTTGAAACCTCTTGCATCACTTGCTTGAGCAATTTAGGAAATTAGTTTGCACAACCAAGCCCGTTTGACTCTGGCACGCCCAAACCATAAACTATAACAAATATTTTGGCACGCCTAGTAGGACTTGAATTGTGGACGCCGTCATTGGTCTACGGCTCCTGGGTTTTGATTTTCAACAAAGAAAGAAATAGTCGCCACTTAATTTTAAGGAGAATTAAGTAACCATTTTAAAAGCTACTGTTCTTTAAAACTAGAGATTTCTAGGTCTGGGGATTATGGAGTGAGAGGGGAAGGAGCCCAATAGGACTAAAACACCTCCTCTCATCCTATCATAGATATACCTCTAGTCACCATTCTTTTATTCAATTGAAAAGTTTATGTGTATCCCAAACAATACATAGATGTAGACATACATGGCATAAGCAAGTTGAAAGGGGTGTACGATTTCTAAAAAAGCCATTCAAAATCAAATAATATTCAAATAGCACACAGTATGATATGCCTAAAGGGACAAGAAAACTCATCGGGATCCAGCTACGATAGGGAAATGTGCAATGCATACATAAATAGAAAACCTAAAGGTCTCTAATTCACATAAATATATAAGGCATTCCCCTAGTCTAAGATGTCGCACATGAAGTTGTAAAATTCGATAAAAAAGCTAGGAATTGAATAAAACAAGAGGATGTGGAGAAAGACGTATCTCGATTGTGGTACAAAACAAGAAATTCACTATTCTGGAATCATGGATAGAAAGTGACTTATTCAAAACAATCCACAATCAAACCATCTAGACCACATAACTAGGATAAAACAAAAATTTTAGCGGTAGATTTATGTATTATGAACACATTCCAATTGGTCTTATTCATATCCAATGGATCATTATTTAATTAAAAATCCTTGATCACAGATCGTCATTGAAGTCATTGCACCATTGATGAATTGATATTCGTGATTCAAATCAAACTAGATCTATAATTCTATGGAGAATCTAGATCATGTATGATTATAATCAATCACCACAATACTTATTGTGGACATGCGGCCTCGCGGTCCACCTGTTTTGGGTTTCAAAATTGATTTTTGTTTGAAATCCTTGAAAAGTCTGTGAAAACAAATACAGAGTTGCCACTTGGTTTATAGGGAACCAAGAAACCCAATTGTGACTCACCCAAATGGATAAGGGCACCGGCCCTTCATAACCAAATAGCTTGGCTTGGGTTTTGGTACGAGAGAGGAAGGAGCCTTCGCAAAGACTAAAACACTCTCAACTCACCCCGTCTTTCGACGGGCCTCAATTATCATCCAAATAATCATCTTATATTATGTTTGGTCTGACAGTTTATATTATTATAGTTATATTACATCTCATAAGAATCTTGAAATAGAAGATCTAAAGATAAGATATCATTCATAAGATCTACGCCAAGTATCACACAATGCAAAGGTGAAAGATGACACAAAATCAAAACTTAGGAAAAATCGTCTAATCACATATCAAGTAATTATGTTTTTCTAATCTAAGGGGACATGGATTGTTCTTGAAATAAATAATTAAAGAAATCAAAATATGCTTAGCAAGCTAAAATGTATACATGTCGATTCTTGATAAAAGAAGACCTCTCAATCCCCGGTACGGATGAGAAAGGAAGATTCGATCGAGGGGAAGCATGAACGTGTGACCAGCTTTGTTCCTTATAATCTTCTTGGATTAAGAGTCACAAAAACCCCAATTTGTTTTTTTGATGTAATGTATGATCCTAGAATGTGCAAAGTTGTAGTGAGTGTTCATGGGTTTTCTAAAGTGATTTGAAACTATAGAATATGCATGAATGCATGAAGAATGTATTATAGGATATTTACAAATGTGGTATGAACTACTTCTTAAGATATGGGCTAATTTGGATTGCATGTGAACATCTAATCAAAGAATATAAGTAAAACATGCTTGCTGTGAATAGTAGACAGAAGAGTGAACTGATTTGTAAAAATAGAAAAGTGAGGTTAGATGTATTCACAATTCATGAAATTTTACGTAAGGCATCCCTACTGTGTCTAGAATACATAGAAAAAAGCCAAATCAAAATTGAAGTTATAGATTGGGAGATATCATACAAACAAGAGAGATTACTTAGAAACAGAATCAGTACTGTCAACTAAAATGTAAAAAAATCTTAGAAAATGAAAACAAAACATTTGGAGGCTCATATTATACAGAAAGTTCCCTAACACACTGAAGTTTGAGGGAAAAATAAGTTGGGACCACTCTTTATGAAAACGTTTTCTGAAAAATAAGTTGAAATTCAACTAAAGCTGTTGTGACAGAAAAACATAATGTTTGGAAGGAATGTTTGGGTCAAAATGGAACCCTTCCATGTGTTTTAAAATTCAACCAAAAATCATTGTCATTCCTTAATGAATTAGGAAGACTATCCAAGTGTTTTCACAATCATCTATTAAGTATTGAACTCAGAATGACATTTTCAAGTAGAATACCTTACTGTTTTGGGGCATTTTTGAGAAAACAAACATTTATTTCTTGAAATCAGGTTTTAGAGGGGTTTTGGAAGGGGGATTTTGAGAGTGTATTTTCAAAACTAAATGGAGATTATAACCACTTGAAATATCAACATCAAAATCATATCAAGAACTTCCAAGATTGTTGGCAAAACATTATTTTCTGTAGAACATGACTTTAAGAATACTTAGAAAGTATGGAAGTTGGAATCATCATCTATAAACGTGTTTTTGAAGTCAAGAGCTACTATCTATATGGATTCACTCCCCTCAAATAACATGTTATCATCTAGATGATGATAAACAAACAAGAAATCAAAGAAAATTAAAAAAGAAATGTATAGAGAGATGAACATTAAAGTAAACAAGCAATCAATAGCAATCAATCGATGATAATCAATAAGATGTTGGACTTATAGCTTGGTGTTTCACTCATATGTGGTGACAATTGAACATGGAAGTATATTCCTAGCTCATAAATGCTCAAAAATGGTGGATGGATGTGATAAATGTAAGGTATAAAGAGAAGTAATCAAGAGATAAAACTTAAAACTCACTTTTATGTAGAAAATTAGTGGGAAAGCTCACTTTCTCTCCTCTAACCTTATCTATATCTCTACAACTTTTCTAAGCTTTGCACATGTCACCCCCCAAATGAGAATTCAAGGGGGATTTATATAGGCCAATTTGTGGGGAGTTTGAGATTTAAAAAGTGCTCCCATTAGTCCCAAACATCCGTGAACAAGTAACTATGTCGTTTTGGCTTTCAATTATTCAATTTAGACTCCCAAAATAAATTACAAAAATGGACTATTTTGGGGGAGAGTGTCGTATGCCACGATGGCAGTGGGCCAGTGCTATGGCAGCACTACTCCTCATACATCCAGATTATTATAGTTAGGCCCCCAGAGGTTCCGGTATTCGTGAAAATGCCCTATTTTGTCCGAAATTCACAAAAAAATGCATATGAACTCCGAATTGAGCTTGTGATATGCCATTGGAAAGGTAGTGGACTCTAATTTGCATAAAAAATATTTTTAAGATAGGTCACTTTGGAAAGTTTTGCGATATTCACGATAAAAGCCGATTTCATCGCCTTTTTCGCCTTAAAAAATTCATAATAAATCCGTTTTAAATCCACAAATTATGTGCAATATCATTGGAAAGCTATTAACCTCTAGTATCCATGAAAAATGTTTTAAAAAGGATACGGTGCTCCGGTTTCCGAATCAACTTTTAGGTCAAACCGGGGACCTCTAAGAAGTTCTGGGAATCTTTAGGAGTTCCCAGGAGCTGACATTTTCGTCTAATTTTCTTTTAAAACTCGTTTTAGTACTTTTCACATGATTCAGGATGATCTCTGAACTTTCAGGCAAATTCGGATGACTTCGATCAAATCTTAGTCAAACTGGCCAACGGGGATTTTCCGGGAACTTCTGGGACTTTAGGGGGCTTCTATGAGCTGACGATTTCATCCGATTTAGCTTTAAAACTCATTTTTATTACTTTTTGTATGATTTAGTGTGTTTTTAGAACTTTCGGTCCAAATTTGGGAGCGTTTGGGCTTTCAGGGGCATTTTGGTCATTTGTACTACTTTCTGAGCATTTTGATAGATATAACTAACTTCCAGGAGTCATTTTCGAGTCTTTTTCAATCATCATGAACCACCAAGTTATGGGTCTCCTAAATCCAATAGCTGACAAAATGGGGTGTCTACACTTATACATCATAGAAATTTATGGATTTAGCCTTGAAGAAACCCCAACATAGACCTCATAAAAAGAGCCTAATAATGGGTTTTAAGGTCTTACTCAATCCTGTGAATGAATCTAAACACTTGAATTCAATGATCAAGTCATGAAATCAACTTGATTCCTCTCCCAAATGCATGATCCTTGAGGATTGAAAACTCATTTTCATAAAACTCAATGAAACGTAGAGAATTTTATAAATTTCAAATGAGTGAACCAAAACCATGAACATAGGCTTAGATCCATAAATTATTCATAGATATAATCTAGATTATCTCCAATCCTCATAAATACATGGAATTACAGATAATTAAAGGATCTAATCTTAAGGAATTCAAATGGAATATTGAAGAATCCATGTACTCCAAGAGAAGAGTATGAGAAAAGATGAAATCAAAACAAACTTTGATGATCCATGGCTTGATTTTGATTGAAACGTATTTTATATAGGTTATGTGATCATCTTGATCCAAATCAACAACAATTCATGAGAATTCAATCACAATTTGATTAAGTGGTGTGTGGATAAAGGATAAGGAATAGACTTTGTAAATGTGTAAAAGTCCTATTAATCAATAAATTGTGATTGAATTATAACATATAAGGTCTAAGATGAGAGAATTACCTCTAGAATTGCTCAGATTTATCAAGGATTGATTGAATTTGATCAAGATTAAAAAACATTTTCCTCAATATTATTCTTCAAGCTCTTCTTCCCTTCTTGTTTTGATCCAATTCTTCTCTTGTTTTTGATTGATTTAGACCTTCCAAAACTATTGTTCTTCAGACCAGTTTGAATTTCTCACTTTTTCTCTCTAATATCAATGATTCAAGGCTTCCCAAGTTCAATTCCAAGCCAACCAACCAACCTCCTTCCCTTTGAAGAAGGTTTATTTTTATAGATTTATTGAAGTGAGGGTAAATTAGTCCTTTTAGGATGATCTTAGCAGGAAAAGTATGAATTAAGGGTGCTAAGTACGCACTAAAGAAACGGGGTCATGTGTGATATTCTAGAGATCCAAGGAGGGTTCTAGAAACATTCATTTTTTTGTTATGACAGTGTCCAGTGCGGCACTCGGTGAGTTGTTTGTGGCACTCAGCGAGTGCCTGCTCGAAGCCCCAAGTGCCGGCTCTTGCCTTTTTTTTTTCCTCTCTATTTCTTTTATATTTTATCCTTTGAAAATCCTTATCTAATTCATTTTAGCTCCAGAAATTACGAATAGTATAGCTTTGGAAGGGTACTTGGAGTCTAGAGTAAATTAAATTTATTTCGAAAGTGTTTTAAAAACTATTTTTCTTGAATTTTCATTGAATCTATTCTTTTTCATTTAAAAAAAAACATCAAAATTGAGCTTTGAGTCTTTTCTTGAATCTTCTCCTTTGGATCTAAGGATTATCCCAAGCGTTCTTATTTCTCTATCACATGTATTTTCACTTAAAGATCACGAGAGTGTCATCCCTGGGTCCTTTTGGTCCTTTTGGCTCAAAATACGTGAAAAGTAGGTCGTAGAGCTTTCAGAAGTTTATGAAGCGTCCTTTGAAAATTGTCAAATCGTGCCGGACAGTATCATCACTGCATCAGAAGATAAATATCCCCTAAGTTCAACAATTTGGTCAAAATTGGGGTGTTTACAAACCCACAACTGCCTGATTAGAAGTCTGAATACGGTTTCCATGCATCACTCGCAAATTCTTAGGAACATTGTTTTTGTAAGTTTAGGTCTAGCTTACAAGGCTCTAGCTCGCCCGAGCCATAAACTATAGCAAACAGGTTTATAGTGGTTTGACAAAGATGCAATTTTAAGAGATTTACTAGTCGATTACCCATACAATGCACGGATTGGTCAACTAAAAGTTGTCTAACCATTAATAGGTGATCAATGTTTTACTCAACCTCAAATCTTAAGGGAGGTTAGTATATGTAATTTCAAATATAGTAAGCAGGTATGTGTAATTAGGTCATACCTTAGAGGAAGTCAGTGTAATTTACTAGGTAATCAATAAGGCTAAAGACGGGCATTAGGAGATAAGGCAGGATCAGATAGGATAGTCCTCTAGTTGGATAACGCTACATTCTGTACTGTGTTTGGAACATGCAGCAATTACGATATCAGACAAGCTTTTATATCCTAATCTTGTGTTTAGTAGTGCATGTATATAAATTTTTCATACAAATTTTAAAACCAAATAATTAACTTCTAACACAAAATATCCGTAGGAAAATTCAACCCATGAAAATTAGATTTTGTATCACCTTCAGTGTTCATTGAGCACAATCTATTCTAATAACATAAAACTATAATTCAAAATTTCTTACTTGTCCAACAACAATATCACTTGATATTTTCCTAGAAAGACATATCCAATCTCAGGTAATAAGCCTAGAAAGGTTAATAATAATAAAGAATGAGGAGAAAAAAGTGATCTATAAAATGGTGCAAATGCAATTGTGTGATATAGCCGTGATTACAAACATAGTCCATATTTTAGCATGTGTTGATTTGTAAGTAGAGCTATAAAATGGTGCAAATGCAATTGTGTGATATAGCCGTGATTACAAAATATAGTCCATATTTTAGCATGTGTTGCTTTGTAATTAGAGCTTGAACATATATCTGTGTAAGATTGGAGTTGGAATGTCAAGGTACCAATGAATTTGGAGGGTACCTAGGTGATTTGTTGGATTGGAGGGTACCAATGAACTTGGACACACAGATATATGTGTACATGTATGTGTTTATAGATATATTTTATAGGTATATATATACCTATATAAGAAAAGAGACTAACTTGGCAAAATACTGTTCATGTGTCATATTAAGCCTTACTCAATTACCATAATATCCCTTCAATACACCATAATTACTTATAATGTATATACCTACATACGCATATATTGATTTGTCTGTCATTTCAGACTATTAATTACATTTAGGTTAGTTTTTGAATTTTATTTAATATAATAATGAGGATTCAGTCAATAATATTATATCTAATTACATTTAGGTCAATAATTTTTGAAATATTTATGATTCACTTCAAATAAAAGTCAACAATAACGAGACTTCTTTTGAATTAGTCACTACTATTTACATTTAGGTCAACTATTGCCCTGAAATTTTGGATTTACATATTGGATTCTGTATAATTACATTTACATGAAGAATTTTATGGCTAATTACTTATTGGTCTCTAATATTTACATTTGGTCAGCTTTCTCCTGTAATTTCAAATTTACATATTGTGTGTTTTTTTAACGCATACTGTGGCTTTTCCCCTTTCCCTTTTTTTCCTTTTATTTTCAAACTGGTTTTTATAGTACGCACGCACATGCCAATAATTTAATAGGATAATTAAAAATCAGCCAACAATTTATTGACAAATACAAAGTCAGTTACCTACTTTTTCAAAATAAAAAAGAAATCATTTTATCTTTTTTAAAAATGAAAAATAAAAAAATTGCATTTACCCCCCCTATATTCTTTTTCACCACCACCAGCCACCAGCCGCCGCCACCACCACCCCCACCATACCACGACCACCAGCCACCGCCACCACCCCTACCATACCACGACCACCACCACCACCACCATGACCACCACCACCACCACAATGACCACCACCACCACCATGGCCGCCCACCACACCACACCACACCTTGACCATCACTACTACCAGCCATCACCATACGACCTCCCGCACCACACCACACCACACCACAACCACCACCACCACCACCATGGGTGGCCACCACACCACAACACATCATGACCAAACCCCAACCTCCCTATCTCTTCTCCCTCTTTGATCTCCTCTCTCCCTCCCTCCCTCCCTCCCTCCCTCCCTCCCTCCCTCTAGAAGATAATCACCATGAAGAACTCTCCCTCTCTCCCTCAAGAAGAATAAAAAAAAAAGGAGTTGCAGGTTGGAGCAAGAGTCCAAACCTAAGGTGCAACTCACCAAACTTAATCAGGAGCAACTAAATAAATGTATGGAGCAACTCACCAAACGAAAAAAAAAAAAAAAAGTGTTCCAGGTTTGGAGTAAAAGTCCAAACCTGAGGAGCAACTCACCAAACCTGATCGGGAGCAACTCACCAAACCTATGGAGTAACTCACCAAATGAAAAGGAAAAAAAAAAAGAGTTCCAAGTTTGGATCAACAGTCCAAGCTTGAGGAGCAACTCACCAAACCTGATCGGGAGCAACTCACCAAACATTTGGAGTAACTCACCAAACGAAAAGGACAAGAAAAAAAAAGAGTTCCAAGTTTGGAGCAACAGTCCTATTAGGAAACTGAGTTCCCAGAATCCGTTGACAGTGCGTATAAGTTGGCACTACAAAAATTTACGTGAAAGCTACAATAACCCTACAAGGGCGGAACTAGGGTTACCTTGAACTGTAAAAACGGATTGTTGTAGTAGACGAATCGAGAACACGGGCTCGATAACAGCTCACGATCTTCTACCGTATTCCTCTGCTACCAGAATATTGAACTGAGTGAGGGTTCTATCGAAATCCTTTTAGTTTTTTGCTCACCCTTTTTACGCTCTCTTTTCTATTTCGAGTTATAATATTCTATATGAAAAAACACAAACTGAGAGGAGAGCCAAAGCAGCATATATATATATATATATAGGCTACGATAGGGACCATAAGAAGGCAATAAGGAATAGGCTTCCTTATGGAATTAGGAAACCTCAATTCGAACTAACTCAGATTCCTATTTTCATAAATTATAATTCATACTACTAAAGAATTATAATTGCACTCCTACCCTTATCTCAAAAAATATATTTTGAGCTCCATGTTTTTAAATGCTTATTATCTCCCCATGTTAAGATTACAGATATCCATTAATCAAATATAATTATTGACAATCATATTTAATTAATCTCTTAAAATTCCTTGAGATTCTCTACTTAACTTATTTGATATGTCGGATACAAAATCCACCTGCAGGGTTTGACATAATCAAAACTTATAAGCTTTCTCAAGGGAATATCATCAATCCCAAAAATTGAGACATGGATTCCATCATTTATTTATATCCATCACACAATCAATATTGTCACCCAATCCAATGAGATATTGACCCATTTAATGATCTCACCCTTTTAGGTATCAAAGTTTAAATATCAAATGTATGTGTCTATAAATTAACTTAGGATTTAGAGCATAAGCACTCATAATAGCCATGAGGTATTAATTATCTTTTAAGTCAGTATAAAGGTAATTACCCCAAGTCGGTCATGTTTAATACATAAAGTGTACCACATAGTGGGTTGAAACTATATTATTTCCTGTAGTTAAGACAAACCTAATACAACACCATACTGCAGTCCTACTGATGGTGTGTCCAAACCCATCTAAGACTGTCAACCAAAATCTTACATTCTACGAGATCTGATGGTCTGATCTTCCGTGTGTAAGCCAAACTCTACACACCAAACCACCTTTTATGTAGAATGAGAGACACACATGCATAATATTAAATAAATAATACAGTACAAACATTACCCACACAGATTCTCATAAAAATGGAATAATTAATTTTATTAAATGAATAATAAATTAACTACATAAAGCATGGCTTTTAGTATATATCTCTAACAAGTCCAAACCTGAGGAGCAACTCACCAAACCTGATCGGGAGCAACTCACCAAACATAAGGAGCAATGCTTCTCTTTCCGTTTGGTGAGTTGTTCTATACGTTTGGTGAGTTGCTCCCGACCAGGTTTGGTGAGTTGTTCTCAGGTTTGGACTGTTGCTCCAAACATGGAACTTTTTTTTTTTTTTTTTTTTTTTTGCGTTTGGTGAGTTGCTCCATACGTTTGGTGAGTTACTCCCGATTAGGTTTGGTGAGTTGCTCCTCAGGTTTGGACTGTTGCTCCAAACCTGGAACACTTTTTTTCCTTTTCACTTGGTGAGTTACTCCATACATTTAGTGAGTTGCTCCTGATCAAGTTTGGTGAGTTGCTCCTTAGGTTTGGACTCTTGCTCCAACCTGCAACTCTTTTTTTTATTCTTCTTGAGGGAGAGAGGAGGAGCTCTTCATGGTGATTATCTTCTAGATAGAGAGAGAGAGAGAGCGAGAGAGAGAGGATATCAAAGAGAGAGAAGAGATAGGGAGGTTGGGGTTTGGTCATGGTGTAGTGTGGTGGACGACCGTGGTGGTAGTCATGGTGGTGGTGGTTGTGGTGTGGTGTGGGAGGTCGTATGGTGATGGTTGGTAGTAGTGATGGTCAAGGTGTGGTATGGTGTGGTGGGCGGCCATGATGGTTGTGGTGGTCATGGTGGTGGTCGTGGTGTGGTAGGGGTGGAGGCGGTAGCTGGTGGTGGTGGCGGCGGCTGGTGGTGGTGAGGAAGAAGATAAGGGGGGGGGGGGGGGGGGGGGGGGCGGGGGGGGGGGGTGTAATTGCATTTTTTTTTTTTAAAAAAAGATCAAAAGTTGACTTGTTTTTGAATTTTTAGTTTTAAAATGATTCCTTTTTAATTTTGAAAAAGCAGGTGACTGACTTTGTATTTGTCAACAAACTGTTGACTGATTTTTAATTATCCCTAATTTAACTCACATACATACATGGCTATAAATTTAATTTACACACATGCTTATAAAAAGACTTAATTGATACCCTAAACTCTAGACCCTGTTTTTAGACTTATAACATTAATGAACAAATTATCCTATTATCAATTAAAAATGCAACCAATACTACCAAGATTTAAAAAATTAATAAAAACTATGAAAAGAAAGAAAAAGTGTGAAAATTAGGTTAGGTTCAACAAATTCTAAATTGCTTTGTAATCCTTGAACCAAATCCATACCAAATTAACTTTTACTCAAATCTTATACCAAATTGAAACAACACTATTCAAATGTTACACTCAAATGCATAGAAATAATAAACTTATATCCATCAAAACAAAAAAAAAAAAAAAAAATTGATATCAGTATTGACAATTGCAGAGGTACAAACCACATGAAGATTTTACTTATTCTTGTGCTTCTAAATTTAATTTTATTGCACCCACATGCCTAATATTATTACTTAGTATGATATAGAGGTACTGACATTGTTGTCGTTCATTCATTTGTTAAATTATTACACAATTGATAAGGAGATTCTAAATTCCCAAAATATAGAAGTAGTGAACAAAATTATCTATTACCAATTGAAAATGCAACCAATACTACTAAGAATGAAAAAAGAAATAAAAACCATGAAAAGAAAGCAAAAGCGTCAAAATTAAGTTTGGTTCAACAAACTCTAAAATGCTTTGTAATTCTAGAACCAAATCCATACCTAAGTCACTTTTACTCAAATCTTATATCAAATTGAAATAATACTATTCAAATCTTATACTCAAATGCATAGAAATAGTAAACTTATATCCTTAAAAAAAAAAAAAAAAAAAAACCCACTGGAGGTGATATCAGTATGACAATTACAGTGGTACAGACCAAACGAAGGTTTTACTTATTTTAACACATGGATATAAATTTATTTTATACAGACATGCTTCTAAATTTTAAATTTAATTTTATTGCACACACAGACTTAATACTATTACTTAGTATGATATAGAGGTACTGACACTGTTGTCGTTCATTAATTTATTAAATTATTACACAAATGATAAGGAGATTTTAAATTTTCAGAACATAAAAGTAGTGAACAAAATTATCGATTACCAATTCAAAATGCAATAAATACTACCAAGAATGAAAAAAAAAATTGTGAAAAGAAAGACAAAGCGTCAAAATTAAGTTTGGTCAACAAACTCTAAAATGCTCTATAATCCTAGAGCCAAATCCACACCAAATTTACTTTTACTCAAATCTCATACCAAATTGAAACAACACTATTCAAATCTTAGACTCAAATGCACCGAAATAATAAACTAATATCCTTAATTTTTTTTAATTGATATAAGTATAGCAATTGCAGAGGTACAGATCAAATAAAGGTTTTACTTATTTTAACACATGGATACAAATTTATTTTACACACGCATGCTTCTAAATTTAATTTTATTGCACACACAGCCCTAATATTACTAGTTAGTATGATATACACATACTGACATTGTTGTTCATTAAGTTATTAAATTATTACACAATTGATAAGGAGATTGTAAATTTCCAAAATTTAAAAATAGTGAACAAATTTATCTATTACGAAATTTAAATGCAACCAATACTACCAAGAATGAAAAAAAGAAATAAAAACCATGAAAAGAAAGAAAAAGTGTAAAAATCAAGTTTGGTTCAACAAACTCTACAATGTTTTGTAATCCTAGAACCAAATCCATACTAACGACGTCCTACTAACACGTTTTCTTATTAATACCCAAGTCTAGGTGATCGTACAAGTAATAAAGTTCTGGTAAGACCAGGTCAAACCACAGGGAACGGTAAAAAGATTTTTCGAGATAGGAAGTAACTATTTTTTCCCTAAAAGAAAATAAAAGATGATGGATTTTGGGGCTTTTCCTAAACTACTAGTTCTTATATTTTGTAATAAAACTTAATTAAAGGCTATTTTTTAAGTAGTTTACGGTAAAGATTTTAACAGTACAAAATAAACTAACTAAGATGCTAGTAAAAAAAAAGAAGAAAAATGTCACGCCCCGGCGTAGTAAAATAAGGAAAAATTTTCATTTCCGTTTTGGACCCGTAGGTCATGACAGTTGATGGATCGCTTGTCCTGTACTTAGCTTAACATGTACCAGAAAACAGAGTAATATAAAGCAACAGGGAAGTTAATATTAAACATATTACAACTTCAAACGATATTACATTGTCCTTTAATAAAACATCCCTAAGGCACAAACGCCTTATTCAAATCAAAAGCATTATCCATATCATTATTACAACTTTATTTAAATTATAAAAGTAGCGCTGTAGGCTCCTCTAGCTGGCATAATCATATTGCCCTGCATAATCATTTCCTGAACATTTTGGATGTTCATGACAAAATAAAGTCATCAGCTAATGAAAGCCGAGTGAGTATAACGAATACACAATCAATGTATATAAAAGTACATTAACAGTTATTATAAATGTCTGGTACCTTAGGGTACGATTAATCCATTATTCCAATCATCGCATGATAATAATTAATAACAGCTTGAGTAATGAATAATTAAGACCGTGCATGCACAATAAGACTATCTCATCTCACTGACTCTTTTATCTTGAACCCAATCTCTTGACTCATTCGGTTCACCTAGAACCATCCGGCACAATGCCGTTAGTTTAGAAGGTCTGTCGATATGCCTACCGTCTTTAAGGTGGCTGGGACATACCTAGACGTTCAAGGTTACAATAACCTGTGGAATGCTTTAATTAATCTACCGTATCTGAAGCGACCTGGAATAATTTAAAGCTACCACCAGACTGACCTACCGTATCAAAAGCGGCCTGGGCTCAGCCCTCTTAATTAATCTACCGTATCTGCAGCGGCCTGGAATAATTAAGGCTATCACACGACTCTGATTGACTTACCGTATCAAAAGCGGCCTGGGCTCAATCCTTCTTAATTAACCTACCGTATCTTAAGCGGCCTGAGATAATTAAGGTTACCCGTCCCGAGACATTCTCATAACATATATGCTGACCAATGACCCCTTTCCATACATGCCAACTCGACTATGCAATGTGTAACTTATTCTATTTACTATTTTCTTTAACAGAGCAGTGGTTGTTTAAACTCGTAATTATCATCAAGTAAACCAATTTATCTCAGTTTGATTTTAGGAAGCTGACAGCGTAATTTTAGGAGTCATAGAATTTTTATTACAAATTTCAGAAGATAAAAATAGCATATAAATTTAGTCATGAGGCCCTTCTTAATGACATAAATACATAAAAGTATAGGGTACATGCTTTGACATTATTTTTAATAAAGACAACACATCAAAATATAATTTTCTGTATTTTTCCAAGACTTTGGAAGTATCATAGGCATTTGAAATAATTAAAATACGAATTTAATAACCACTAATTAATTCTCTCTCAACAACAACAACGGAGGAGGAGGAAAAGAGAGAGATCTCTCTCTCAACAACAACAACGAACATGTGAATAATAATATAGAATTTAATAGAGTCAATAAGTATTTTTAATACTCATTTTATACATAGTAATTAATTTATCATTTATTTAACACAAATAAATAATAAATATAATTTAGCATTACTAAGAGAATTTTCATAAAATAATAAATATTATTTAATATCATTTTCGAAATAAAAATATACTATAATAATTTAAAACATAATTTAGGAATTATTCACATTTAAAACAAGTATTTATAAATTTTATTATCCATGTAAAAAAAAGTATAACTAATATGTAAATTACAAGAAGGGTTGAACCCCTAACCTCTAAGTTGGAAAATAACCTAGTAACCATTCTGCCAACTTATGCTTTAGTAATCAACTACTAGAATTAAATATTTAAATACTACTAATGTTAGCCCATTAAACCCATTTACAAAAAAAAAAAAAAAATACTACAAAACACTATGTAGCCAACAAGGCATGATCCCTCAACCTTAGGGTCAAGGATCAAAGCACCAAACCAATCTGTCAACATAATTCTTACTTCTAAATCACCAGAATTAAATACATAACTAAGTCAATCCAGGTATCAAAAAGAATTAACTACCACACAATATGTAGCCAACAAGATTTGATCTCCCAACCTCAATACCCCAAACCATTCTGCCAGCTTGTGTTTTACTTATAGATTATCAGAATTAAATATTAAAAATACTAATATCAGTATATTAAACTATCTTCTCCAAAAAAATTCTGCAACTCTGGTTAAGGGCCTGTTTGGCTACGCTTTTATTTTAAGAATTCTTAAAGTCACTATATCTTTCTCGTTGCTTATCGGATTGCGACGAGTCCTATATGAAAGTTGCTCGATTTTTCGCAAGGATTCCAAATATCTACATTATATATCCTGAATTTCACTTTAAAATTTCCAGATTTCTATATCCATGGCAAAAACGAAATTCCACTTTTGGGGGTCAAAAACTCAACCAATTAACAAACTGTTTATAGGGGAACTTAATGGGACCATATACTTTCATTTCCAATTTACAGAATTTGTTTCCGTTAACATTTTCGGTACCGCTTATTTTGGACCTCCATTGCTATATATACATATATAGGCGTCTATACATACTTTCGATACCCCAGGCTTGTGTGTAATGACAAATACTACATTATGAGTGGGTTCGAGAGACTCACCGGTCTTTAGATAGGGCTGTGAGACTTGCCGAAGAAAGACGGAAAATTCCGTAATAAACCTCCGAGCTTGACAATGGCTATGCATGGCTATGGTCCCTTGAGACTACTGTGATAATATTCTTGCTTCTACTCCCAGAATATATGAATGTATGTGTGTGAGTGATTGAGAATGTTAGAGGTGTATGTGGGTGTGTATTATGGCCGAGAGAGATAAATAGAGCTACTGTGAAAAGGGAACTTGAGTTTTGAAAGCTTACTGTTATAGATTTTCCAAATGAGATGTGTGTGTAATGACTTTGTTTTATCAAAATATATAGGCAAAGTGCTTAGCTTTGCAAGTTACAAAGTGTGAACACTCTCAACATGAAAACCAGTTTGCCACTTGCACTGGTAAATCATTGAACGAAATCATGAGAAGGATAAAGCAGCTGTTTGATATTGATTGATGTGGTCACAACGAAAAAAAAAAAAGAATACAGTTAGTTCGTTTAATCAGTTGGTTAAACAGTTGGTTCAGTTAGTCCAGTTAGGTTGATCCGGGTAGTCTAGAAAAATACCCCAAATAAATATTAGAGACCAAAAATGTAAACAACATGATTAATATATTATTACTAGTTTTAATCACAAATTATAGGGTAACTTAGGGGCACAGTCTTAAGCAAAATTAGTTCAAATGAAATTACTAACGGGTCACAAAATTTATGTCATTGGATTAACAACTATTAAAACCACTATATAATATTTGTGAAAATAACATCACTATAAAAATAATACACCGTAGTAAATAAAATGGCATTGAAATTAAAATTAACAACACAAGTAAAATTTATTTATACCAATAATACTACAACTAAAAATAATATATAGTAGATAAATAAAAACTGACATTTTATTTAATATTAGGGAAGTGAAATTACAGGTTGCTACAAAAAATGAGATAATAGCTAGATTCACATGAAATGAACTTTTTGGATTTTATTATAACGAAAAAGATGGAAATAATACAAAATTTTAATTATCTAAAAATAGAAAATATTAGTTAACATGGAGGAAATGATTTGAATGGATTGGGAATATGCAAATCAATACTAGATCACACAACTTTTGTGCTTTTGAAAGGGTTTGACATTTTTAAAGATAGTGATTCTTTATTTGAAAATAAACTTATACCAGTTGAAGTCATATCAAATGTTTCAGGTTTGATATGAAACAGCGTTGTTTAGTTTAAAGAAAAATAAAGAGGCAATCGGGCAGTAGCCAGGTTCGAACTCAAGCCAGCGGACGTGAGTTATTCGGCACTCTGTCCCCACCACTCTGCCACTACAAATGCCTGTCCATTAATGGATAGAAATATGTATATTCACACATACTTGACATATAAACTTTATTAAATAAATTGTTTTGTATGGTAGGTGTTTTTTTATGACAAAAGGTACAATTTGACAATTCACATAATTAAATTCTTATTTCAAATACGTAATCCTTTGAAGTCTAATATAGCTATGGTCTATGAATATGTTAAATAGTCATAAACTATAGATATTTTTGGCTAGAAATGGAAAAATAACCCATCTAGATAAATCTGCCCATTTAAGATTAGTGCACAAAAGCAGTGATTTCTAAGTTTTTATTACATAGTCCCAACTAAAGTTATAGCCTACCATTTTTGGAATTGAAACTGTCTTCTAAATAACTTTTTAAAGATAAATTAAATAGGTGTACACAATTACTGTATAATTAAGATTAAGGCCATAACACCAAGATAAGAGTGAAAACTAAAAATAATATACTTTTTCTTCACTTAAGAATAGTTGGGATTGAGTTCTTGGAATCTGCAAAATAACAAAGTTTAGTACAACTAAGTTAAGAAAATAGAAATAAATTGAAATACTGAACCAAAAATAAGATGCTAAACCTTTAACTTTGAATTCTTACTGGGTCACAGTGGATGAACTCCAAGAACACAAGCAAGGCCAAACCAAATCCTAATCTAATTTAGAAATGGAATATGAATAGGGTGTGTATGCTTGGGACTCTAATAGGTGATTATAACAACTACGTAAAAAAACAAGTCCATAATTAAATTGGAAATTGTGTCGTACAGTGAATGAAATTTTTGTTACAAGAACTGAAAATTTGGGGTTTCAAACTATTTTAGGGAAGATCTACAACTACCAACTATATTAAAAACATTAATAACACTAAAATCTGAAAACCAATGTTTTGATACAGTAGATGAAAATAATTATAGAGATTTTTGAACTTGCATTCATCAATTACAGAAAAGAAAATCTTTAAAACTTTTAGAACAAAATCAAACAAAGAAAAGCTTAAATTTCTACATGGTAACTTTGGCTATGAAATTTATTTATTTTATTTATTTATTTTTTCTATGTCTCTCTGTGTCTTGTGTGTGTTTACGTCTTGTGTCCTGTGTCCTCCTCTCCTTCTTCCAATGGTTGGTATTTATAGACAAAGATGCTCTTGAAGGAAGGTGAAGACGCATCATTGAGTTCGTCACTTGAACATGGATGAAAGTGAGGTTTGCTCATTTTTTCAATCTTAGCCCATTTTTTCTTCTGACACAATTTTGAATCAGTTTGCACACACACACACACACACACACACACACAGAGAGAGAGAGAGAGAGAGAGAGAGAGAGAGAGAGAGAGAGAGAGAGAGAGAGAGAGAGAGAAGGAGAAGAAGAAGAAGAAGAAAGATTCTCAAAACTTCTTCCTATGTAAAGATATATAAATATATATCCATCACTTTCAATCATTAAATGCATGTTTGTTTTTTTCTTTGTCTTCTTTTCTTTTGGATTCTTTTTGTAAAATAAGCACAAATGAGCATGGGAGATAATCCTGTGTGCTTGCTGTTTTTTTTTTCCTTCCTTTTATTGCATTATTTCAATTTTATTTTAACCTAAGCATATAAAATATGTAAAAGTATACAATTACACACATTTGAGTGACATCATCATTAATCATATTAATTCCAAAATACATGTAAAACTAGTGATTTGAGGATTAAATGAGCACTACATCTATTATATTAGCACATGAATATGCAATATTCATTGCTTGTCACACCCCTCAATTAGCTTATTACTAGTCCCTAGCAATGAAGTGAAAGATTATTCTAAAAGTTATTAAAAGTAGGAGTAGACTAATGAAAATAAAACCTAACTCACGGTCGCATGAATCGCGATTGCATTTAGCATATGCAACAAGCTAGCTCAACCTTGAGCATGATCAGCACCAGCCGTCTCCGCGAATGTTTTTTGCAACGCATTTTGCTTTTTGTTCTTTTGTTTTTTACCTAAGTTCAATAGCTCGATCAAAAGCTTGTCTTCTCACAAGCTTCGACATTCGCTTGTGACATGCGTTACATCACAAGCTCTGCCAAAAATGGGGAAACTGTAGACACCCCAATTTTGACCGAACTATTAAACTTAGGAGGATTTACCTCTAGAGATCAATGATGAATATGTCTTGTCGGAATCAAGACTCTTACAAGCAAGTTGATTCTTTTCCAAAAAGAATCTCGGTCCAAAATTGCCCTTTTTAGCCATAAAGACAAAATTCCCATATACCCGTCACCTTACAGACCATGAGTTTTAAACACGTATAGAAACACAACATTGTTTTCGGAGCATCTTAAAATCATTTTCAAACGGAGAAAAATTTAGTGTGAACCTCGAAAAAGTGAACAATTGGCCGAGTGAAAAGTCAACGGGTCAAAAGGGGGTCAATCGTAAAGTTTTTTAATTCCAAGATGAAAAGTTTCGGTAATTGTTCATTGGGTCTTCCTTTGATAAAAATGATTTTTAAGGATATCGAAAGGCTTTTAAGAAGAATTGTGCAGAAAATCAATTTTTTCCTTCGGGGAGAGAGTTGACTTTGATTTTTAAAACATTTTTATTGAATCCAAATGGAGGGTATTTTCTTAATTACATTTAATGTCTTTAGTAAATACATAAATTAAACGACATTTACTTAAGGTGCTGAATTAAATAAATACATAAATTATACGACATTTACTTAAGGTGATGAATTAAATGTTGAATTAAATAAATATATAAATTAAATGACACCTACTTAAGGTGCTGAATTAAATGACATGAAATGGAATTAAGGTGCTGAATAGTGCTGAATTGCTGTGCAGCGGCAGTCGAATTGCACGAATGGTAGTCAGTGAATGCCGTCGCGACACTCACTGAGTGCCGCCTCATCTTCATTGAGTGCTACCTTGGGCTAATTTGCATTTTTAATCCAAACTTCATTTTCAATCATTGATCAAATGAATGCACCAAACAATGCCCTTTTTTGTGTACGTGTTTACTACTCTTAGGTCATGCAAACCATGTTCCTACCATCCTTAATTGACCTATCTACCCTTATCTTAGCCCCTAAGAAAATGAAAGTCTATTAAAAATCAATTTTCTAACATTTGTTGGTGGGGGAGACTTGAATCTTAGAAATGATACTTGAATCATAGAGAGAGGAGCTGAATTGGAAAATTGCGGTTGTTCTTAGAGAAATATAGAGAGAGAAACCCCATAGAAACCTTACCCAATTTACCAAATTCTTCAAATCTCTATTGAAGGACCTTGAAGCTTCAAGGAGGAGGAAGAAGAAGAAGAAGAAGAAGAAGAAGAAGAAGAAGAAGAAGAAGAAGAGTATTGCTTATAAGGCTTGGATCTCTTCAAATCAATCAAGTTCTGAGAATTCCCAGAGGTAAAACTTCAAAACCATAGCATTATCTTTTGCAATTCAATCACAATTCTTAGAATTCTAGGACCCTTTTACACATTTTCAAAAAGTCTCTTCTCTATCCCCTTCTTCACACACCACTTTGAATTATGATTGAATTCTTATGTATAGTTATTGATTTGGATCTAGTTGGTTTCATAATCCATATGAAATATGTTTTCAAAGAGGAATTGAACTTTGGATCATTCAATTGGCTTTGATTTCACCTTTTTTCTCTCATACTCTTCTCTTGGAATTCATGGAATCCTCAATATTCCATGTGAATTCCTTGAGTTAGATCCTCTAATTTTTGTAAATTTTATATTTATATGAGGAATTGAGTTGATCTTAGTCTTATCTATGAATGAATGAGTGGATGTAAGCCTTGGTTATGGTTATGGTTTTGGTTCATCCTTTTAGAACTCTTGGAACTAATCCATGTTTCATTGAGTTCTATGCAATTTGGTTCATAATCCTCAAGGATCACGTATGTGGGAGAGGAATTAGACATTGATCTAGTTGCTTTTCATGATTTGATTGTTGAATTCAAGTGTTTAAGTTCACCTAAGGGATTAAGTAAGTCCTTAAAACTCATGTTTAAGCTCTTTCAATAGACTTGTAATGGAGTTTATCTAAGGCAAAACCCATGGAACTCTTGAGTAAATAATGTAAGGTGTGTTATTATGATTAAACTTGATCACATTTAATCTAGGTTATTCATAGAATCATAGATTTGGCTTGATATTAGATCATTGATATGAAGCGCGTCCATGGTTCAATGAATCCTTCGATAGATTTTGATCATAGAATTCTTACGAATTTGTTAACCGTTCAATTTGGACGAGATCACTTGGAATGTTTTTATAAGGGATAGATCTACACTGTAATTTTTGTTCTGTCTAAATTATATGGTTAAGATGGTTTGATCATTGGATTTGTACACATGTCATTCTATGTCCAGAATCCCAGAATAGTAGATCTCTTTTAAAATGTTTGGATCAGAGCCTTAACCAAGTAGTTTAGGCTTTTAATAATTGTTTTCTATGATCTATGATAAGTTAACAAGATTCTCTAAAAAATTTAGAAGGTTTAAGGTTCGTTTACTATTTTTAATAAATCATACAATATCTCTGGATAGAGAGTTGATAAATTCTGAGTAATGTCTAGTTTTGGTCCAATTCCCAGAGATTGGATCATTTGATCTTTGATTTTCTTTTTGGGTTAAAAATTAGACTCGCAGAGGCACATTATATCCAATCATCATTAAGATCAAGCCATGTGAACTGTGACTTTTCTATTTTTAGATATTTGATTTCTTCTCTGTAAATCCTGAATTATGCGACAGATTTGATAAACCTTAATAATGATGATCCAAATAATTTTTCTATGACTTAAGACTTAAACCATGCTTTGAATGAGGTTAATTAAGTTTAAGTCTAGAGGCTAAAAGATCCAAATCAAAAGATAGTTCATGTCTTATTCATACTCATGCATCTATAATCATCATATATGGTAGTGACAGTTGCATACACCTTACGATTTTAACTTGTAAAATCATTGGAATAAATTATGATTGGTTGAACTTAGTCATGCATTCCTTTTAATCACGTTGAGGTCATATCATTTCTATATGGACATTATATTGGCTCCTAGTTGAGACTTATATATCTATGGGAATGTTGTGGTTTAAAAAAATTGGAAGGAATTCATGATTTTGTCAACCTTCCCCTACTTTTGTTAGATTTAGGCTAAAATAGGGTATAATACTTAGGATTTAATATTATATTGTATTCAAAGCATGTGGACTAACCTTTTTTTTGTAGCGCTATTGAGGTATGATTTCTTGACTTTTCTCTTGTGATATGCACAAAAATATCACGTCAAAGTCAGGCCTCGCCACCTCAGCAAAGAGAAGCCAGATCATCTTGAATTTGGACTGACTACATAGCATCCCGGGCTGTGACGCAAAACCGCCCAGGATGGCGTAAGCCCGGTTGTTCTTTCCAGATGGACCCCACATGGGCGCGCCCCCAGTAGGCGTGGTTGCTTGGTCAGCAAGCCTCCAGGCAGTTTCCTAGCCCAGTTAGAAGACTAAATGAAAGGAGCAAGCAATTTCCTAAACTACTTAGGAAACATCCCTAGATTCATGTAAATCAGGTTGTAAATAGATTAGGCTTCCTAATCTACAAACTTACCATGTGCGGGTGGTCTATTGCACCTATAAAAGAGGCCGCCCACCCCCATTAAAGGGGGAGGGCATTCGAACAAAAAGGATAGCATATAATTCTCACTCATACGCATACATCTGGTCGGTTTTACTGGTAGTGCCGCCCAACTGTTGGCTCACCAAGCCTGCCGGTGATCTGCTAGTGAAGCGCACTGACGCAACCGTGGACGTAGGTCACCTTGTTAATGGGACTGAATCACATACAAGCTCTTGTGTCCCTATATCTCTCTTTTAATCTCTCTTAACAATTTTTGGCATCATCAGTTTGGCGCCGTCTGTGGGAAATCGATAAGTTTTTCAATAATAAATTTCTTGCTGATCAACATGCCACCGAAGACGGGTAAGAAAAATATAGCTCCGACCGGTCAGGATAACTTGCAGCTTGAGCAGCAGGCCGCCTCCATGACCTTCGAGCAAATGATGGCGGTGCTTGCGCAACTTCTGGAAGGCCAACGGCAAATCCAGCAGCAAATCGAAGCACTATTGGCCTTGCAAGAAAAGCGCCCTAAATTCGAGAACCAGACCGGGAAGAGTGCCCTCGACCGGGAGCCCGTAAGAGTCCGGAACCATACCCACTTTGTGTCAGTATCCCCGTCGGATTGGGAACACACCCGGGATGGTGACCGTAGTAGAGCACCCAGGCGCACCAGGCGGCAAGCTCGGATCAATCCTCGCAGGGTAGAAGATGTTAGAGACATCATCAACAGGCGACGCACCACCAGGAGGGAGGAATCAGGGCCAAAGCCCCGGGAATTAGCCAAAGACCCTTCGGCCCGGAGCCGGGGAGATCTTAGGCATACGATTACCCAAAGCTGGAGCCGAGTTCTATCCCCGAGGATGACGCACTACGAGGAGGAGGCATCATCAGACCCGATGTACCTCTCGGATATGGAAAGGAAAATCGGGCAAGCTGTAAAGGCCCAGTTTGAGGACTTGCAGTAACAAATTGAAAAACTGAGCCGCAAGCAGCTCCACGATCATACCAATACAGAGACCAAGTCGCCCTACACCGCTCGGATCATCACATTTCCCATCCCGTGGAAATTCAAACGGCCACATCTCAACTCTTATGACGGTTCAGGGATCCCAGTGGATCATGTTCGTACTTACATGGCTCAGATGACACTAGTCACCACGATCGACAAGTTACTATGCTTGGCCTTCCCTAGTACCCTTAAAGGCCCAGCCGCGTAGTGGTTCCACGCTCTGAAACCCTGAACGGTTGATGACTTTAAGACATTGGATAAGCTCTTCATCAGACAGTTTGTGGGAATGCTCGATCGATCACAACCAGACACCCAGCTGCTCATTGTTAAGAAGCGACAGGGAGAGTCCCTGAGGGAGTACGTGGACCGTTTCAATCAGTAGAGGCTCCAGATCCGCAACCTGAATGAAACAGCCATAATCATGGCTTTCTGCTCAGGGGTTCAGCACACCATAGTTGTAACGTCGTTCCATCGTGACCGACCAGCAACCCTGGTGGAACTCTTAGAGAGAGAGTAGGGAAGTACATTGATACGGAGGAGTTTCTGAAGTCCAAGCGCGCCAGCTTTACAGGAGAAGAGTCCCCGAAAGCTAAACAGAAATGGGAGGGCTCCGAGAAGGGTCCGGGAAAGAAGCCCAGACAAGATCAGCAGAGAGGTACTCGGGACCAGGCCCCGATTACCTTCACCCCACTTTCCCGGCCAATCCACGAAGTTATGGCCACTACAGAGATCCAGAGGCTACTCCAGGAGCCCGCCAAGTTGAAAAGCCCGCCTGGTAAGAGGAACGGGGACAAGTTTTGTTGCTTCCACAAAGACCATATGCATGACACGGAGGATTATTTTAACCTTAAGATTGCCATTGAGAAGCTGATCGAGCAGGGCCACCTAGCTGAATTCGTGGCAGTTGACAGACGACTCCAATAAGAAACCCGGGTCCCCCAAGCAACCACGACCCCTTAGGCAGATCAGTGTAATCTCTAGAGGCATTTAAGGCGGAGGGGATTCACGGTCGACAAGGAAGAGGCGTCTTGATTGGATGTCTGGCATGTCCAATCCACCCGCTCTCCCCCAACTGACGTGTTGACGTTCTCATCCGAAGACATGCTAGACCTACACTACCCCCATGATGATCCTCTAGTAGTGACGCTCTCCATAGCAAACTACGTGGTTAAAAGGGTGTTGGTAGACACAGGCAGCTCCTCTGACAACATGTTTGTCTCAGCATTCGATCAGCTCGGGATATCTAGGGGTCAGCTCCGACCAGTGACCACTCCCCTGGTAGGGTTCAACAGATCCAGCACCCAACCGCTTGGTACCATCCCGGTTCTCATGGGAGCCTACCCTCAGTAGGCATCTGTACTGGCGAGCTTTGTGGTCATGGAAGCTCCATCCGCCTATAACGTCATCCTTGGAAGGCCAACCCTCAACCAAGCCAGGGCGGTCGTATCAATGCACAACCTGTTGGTTAAATTCCCAACTCCTCAGGGGCCCAGGAGCCTATATGGAGACGAAGCTGTCGCTCGGAGTTGCTATGTTAGCTCTTTGCGCCGGGAGGCCATCGCTGAAACACTGAATGTCCAGGAGATGGACCCAAGGGATCAAAGCGACAGAGTGGGACCGATCGGGGATCTAGAACATGTGATGCTAGACCCGAAACTCCCCGAATGAACGGTCACCATCGGCACCTAGCTGGAGCCCGGCCTCAGGGAGAAGATAATTCAGTTCCTACGATAGAGTCAAGATGTGTTTGCTTGGTGTCATGAAGACATGCCCGAGATTGACCCCAGGGTAATGTATCACTGACTCAATGTCAACCCAGATTCCCAGCCTGTGAAGTAGAAGAGACAGGGCATGGCCCCCGAGAGGCAGAAGGCAGCATGCGAGGAGGTCGATAAACTCCTCAAAGCGAAATCTATCCGAGAGGTCCACTATCCCGACTGGTTAGCGAATGTAGTACTGGTCAAGAAAAGCAACGGGAAGTGGAGGATGTGTGTGGACTTTACCGATCTGAACAAACCCTGTCCCAAGGACTGCTATCTACTCCCCAGAATAGATCTCCTTGTGGACTCCACAGCCAATCATTCGCTCCTCTCGTTCATGGACACCTACTCCGGGTACAATTAGATTAGCATGTACCCCGGGGACGAAGAAAAAACCTTATTCATCACGGATCAGGGGACCTACTGCTACAAAGTCATGCCGTTCGGCCTTAAAAATGCCGGGGTAACCTATTAGCGCCTGGTCAATCACATGTTTAAGGACTTGATCGAGAAATCCATGGAGGTCTGCGTTGATGATTTGCTGGTTAAAAGCCGAGACGAGTCTGATCATCTTGTGCATTTAGCCGGGGCCTTCAGCATTCTGAGAAAGTTTGGGATGAGGTTGAACCTAGCCAAGTACACATTTGGCGTCTCGTCTGGGAAGTTCCTTGGGCACCTAGTCAGCAGGCAGGGGATTGAGGCGAACTCTTAAAAAATTTAAGCCCATAAACATGCGGTCACCCAGGTCAACCAAAGAGGTACAGAGTTTGGCCGGGCGGGTGGCTACATTAAATAGATTTGTGTCCCGAGCTACCGACCGGTGTCTGCCATTCTTCAAGATCCTTCGTAAAGCTTTTTAGTGGTCAGAAGAGTGCGAGGAAGCATTCTAGGAACTCAAGAAGTACTTGGCATCGCCCCCTCTACTCTTAACGCCCGCGCTGAGCGAAGAATTGTTCTTATACTTAGCGGTGTCACGCTCGGCGGTCAGCTCGGCACTCATTCGGGAAGAGCATGGGATACAATTCCCGGTCTATTACATAAGCCGGGCACTTCAAGGCACAGAAAGTAGATACTCCTGTTTTGAAAAGCTGGCCTTCGCCCTCATCACTTCAGCCCGGAGACTTTGCCTGTATTTCTAGGCCCACATCATCGTGGTCCTTACAGATCAGCCCCTCTGTAAGATCTTGAGTAAGCCTGAAATGTCCGGGAGGCTCGTCAAATGGGCCTTGGAGTTTTTACAGACCCCGTACAGCAATCAAGGGACAGGCAATGGTAGACTTCATTGTTGAATTCACATACCAAGAAGACCCAGTTGAAGAAACCGCCCCACTGACCTTACCGCCCGAGCTACAGCCAGATATCCCAACCTGGGTACTTTACGTGGATGGTTCTTCCAACAAACAGGGTAGTAGAGCAGGGATCATCTTAACCACACCCGATGGGATCCAGCTCGAGTATATGCTCAGGTTCGGATTCAAAGCCTTTAATAATGAGGCCGAATATGAAGCCTTGTTGGTCGGATTACAAATGGTAACCTCAATGGGCGCACTACAAATTCAAGGTTACAGCGAATCCCAGCTCGTGGTGAATCAAGTCAACCAAGAATATAAGGCTCGAGAGCATAATATGGTAGCTTATCTAGCCCTTGTCCGAGCAGTTTCAAAGAAGCTTCAGGGGTTCTCTGTTACGCAGATACCTAGGAAGGAAAACACTAGGGCCGATCGGTTAGCCCGCCTCGCTTCATCTTCTGAGTCAGGCTTGCCCGGGATAAGGATAGAATACCTACCCAAGCCAAGTGTGTTAAACTCAAAATGCATGGAGGTCAAACCGGCCACCCTAGAGCCTAGCTGGATGGACCCAATCATCAAATTGCTTGCAGCATGCGCGTTACCAGACGGAAAAGAAGAAGCCCGCCGGGTTAAATACCGAGCGGCAAGGTACCTCATCATTGACGGTATCCTCTACAAAAGGGGATTTTCTGTGCCGTACCTCCGCTGTGTCCATCCTACACAAGTCCAAGCAATACTATACGAAATCCATGAAGGAGTGTGCGGGAACCACATCGGAGGTCGGGCACTCTCACGCAAAGCCCTGCTGCAAGGTTACTATTGGCCGACCATGACAAAAGACTCTCAAGAATATGTCAAGAGGTGTGATACGTGTTGGGTTTGTGCCCTCAAACCATTATATAGGAGACATTGACATTTTAATATATGGATATCAGCTTTACATTTAGTTATGTATGTTTCTTTCATGAGATGATTGTTATCCTTAAGTATCATTGTGAGTAATGCGTGTATGTATGAGATACATACTATTGAGATACGAATTACTATTCTTTGTTACTTTGAACGTGTCACAGTGGATGATGAGACTGGATATCTCATCAGGTTTACACTGTAGCATGATTAACTACCATTGGATGGAGTGATCAATCTCAATCACTAGAGTGTAACTCTTAGTTAATATGCTAGTGCTTATAGTGCATTGACGGACCTGAGCTTTCCTATTGACACTCAAGGCTGTCAATCAGTCGATAGGAACTCATAACTTGTGTAAGGTACGTGTTCTCAATTTTGAGACGATTATGAACACAGACTGTGGATATGACTGCTTTGACTTACCAATCAGTGAGGTTTATAGAAGATCAACACCTGGGTATCTTGGGTATGTCATATTCATAGGGTTGTGAACATATATTGTCAAGACAGAATCTACCCTCTGTTTCAGAGTAAGCATTCCCTTGAGAATGTCACCAAGTCGATTACTGAGTACTGCAGTCTTGTTGATAAGAGTTATCAACATGTTTGGTAATCATTGGAGGTGAATGGGACTCAAGGAATTCAAGAAGTAATCATGATTCAGGTTGACAGTAACAGTTATCCGACTACCTGAATATGATTACGAATGCTGAAGGTAGAGGGACATTTGTACAACACACAAGTCTAGTTATCATTTTGGATATGTTCTTTTGCGTTGGAGTTCAGTTATCGTTTTATAGTGGAGTAAACGTTAACTGACCAGTTAGTTAGTTTGCTGATCAAAGAGTTTGGTCACGCTAATTAACAAACTGGTCTGAGCCAACAATAAAGAGCCTAGGAGGTCCCACTCTTAGCTCCGCCAGGATACTTGGAAAGACACATGAGGAAGTTGTCAAGACAAGTTCGATCGATTGAAGTATGTTCGATCGATTGAAGTTTTGCCAGTCTCGATCGATCGAGAATGGTTCGATCGACTGAACGTTCGATCGATCGAAGGTCTTCGATCGCTCGAAGTCTAGGTCGGTTCTGAGAATCTATAAATAGGGCAGCTGCGTTCTGGAAAAGAAGTTCGTCGTTTTAGAACGTCAGAAGCTGCAGAAACTATTTTAGAGCACCAAACCTTCTCCTTCCTCTCCATTAGGGTTCCCACCAACCCTAGTCCTTCCTGCGAGCATCCATAGGAGTCATAAGAGTGAAGGCCATCTAGTGGAAGCTGCTGGAAGTTCAAGAAAATCAGAATTGGGTTCAAGACACTAAGGTATAACTCTTGTCTCCTCTTGTGCGCATCTATGGAATTAACGAGTAGTAGATCCTGGGCTACCATTAAGTTTTTATAACTTGACTTTTCCGCTGCGTGTTTAAACTTTTAACTTAAACTGGTTTTTCCATCAATACGTGCCAAAGATTTTCTACCATGAACACCAGTCCGGGAGAACTTCAGACGCCAATCATTAGCCCCTAGCCGTTCGCTCAGTGGGGCATTGACATTGTTGGACCCCTACCAACGGGAAAGAGACAGGTCAAGTTCGCAGGCATAGCCGTGGATTACTTCACCAAATGGGCGGAGGCGGAGGCCAAGTCCTTGGCAACAATCATCGAGAAGAAAATGGAAAACTTTGTGGAACGGAATATCCTCAGCAGGTTCTGTAACACCCTGCATTTCCATTTATTTATCTCTATTGCATTTCATATTTAAAATCAAATTTTATTGGCTGCTGTTATTAATTTCGATTCTCATACATAAATCTTGTTATGGGTTTTATTTCATATTACATTCATTGTTGGGGGTCAAATTGTGATTTTATAAAATTTAGCAACGCCTGTGTTAGATTTCAAAATGGTGGAATTAGTTATTTTAAACTCAAATTGTATTTTTATAAAGCCAGGAAACTATTTCTGATGTTGAAATGAATTTTCTGTATTTTTGTGGTGAACACCGCGTTGCAAAAATATCAGTTTATGTTTAAAACTGTCTGCGCCGCGTTTAACTGGCACAGATTTTGGAAGTGACATAAAGCATGATATGACTTGTACTTTATTTCTATTAATGGAAACTAATATTTGGGTTGGGCTTGTTTGGGAATGCTTTGTGTGTGCGTGTATTGTTATGCCATAAGCTTGAATTGCCAAACAACATCAAATTGCCCCCTACTACTCTAATTTACCCCTTCAAAATTTGAGAGTGTATATACATATGAAAATTTGTGTGCTGTGTATATTGTATTTACATGTTAATTAGAAAATCAATTTATGGTGTGTATGTGAAGAGACTTGGAGCCCAAGCTCATCCATTGATCTCTCTATATATACACTCTCACACACACATTCATTCCATCTTTGAAAACTGAATACAGAGAGAAAAGAGAGAGTGTAGAGAGTTCACTTATACAGAAAGTTCTTAGAGAGAGATAGCTTCACATAATTTCATAGCTAGAGCTCAAGTGGGTGTTTGCTTATTTGATTGTCTTTCTCAACATTTTTCTTCTATCTCAATCACTGTGAGAACTTTAAACTCACTCCAAATGTAATTTATGCTCAATTACTGTCTGTATGTACGTATATATTGATTCACCATTGTTGATTTTCATGAAAGTTGAAACTTGAAAAAGAGTGATTTTACAAACTTAATCCAAACAAGTTTTTAGAGATGATTTAGAAATATTATAGTTCTTAGAAGCTATAATTCAAGTATTAAAGTCTAATGTATTCATATGAAAAAGTATATTAAGATTGGAGTTTTGTCATCTTTTAGTTTTTCGTAAAATTCGTGAACTACGTTTGGATTCAAGTAAAATTGATTGTAGATTCATAATCCTTGTAAAAAACTGAAGAGATTCATATATTAAAAGGCATGGTAACTTACGGAATCAAAAATGGGTCAAAAGACCCCTTAATTTCTGAAACAAGGGAAAACCAGCGAGGAAGATGAAAGTACTGCGTGAACTCGCGCGAGCGAGCCGTGTGGTTTCAGGAAGATAGAAAAGATCTTAATAAGAAAAAAAATGAAAATTAGGCAGATCGTGTGAGCAACCTGCGCGCGCGATCTCCCTGTATTCTGGCAGTTGAAAAAGTTTTATAAAAGAAAATGAAAATTAGGCATATCGCGCGAGCGGCCCGCGCGAGCGACCCCTCGCCCGAGCGGCCCGCGCGCGCAACTTTGGACAGTTTCTATTTTTTTGTTTTATGTTAAGGAACTGTTTGGGTGATGTTTCATGGACTTTTAAAGCTCTGTTTGAGAAATTTACTAAAATAGAACCCTATTTGGTTATGTTTGGACGATTGAAATGATGTATTACGACTTAACAATCCCCGCACGTACGTTGTTCCTATAATTCAGCATTTTACTTTTGTTTAAGGTTTCGTGACATACATGTAGAGTTAGTTGTACATACATGGTGTGTGGTTGTCAGTGTGGAAAAGAGTGTGTGGTTGAGATTGTGTTGTGGACACTCCCTGGTAATTGTGTACCAAAGTGTGATGTGTTGAGATTGTGGTGAGAGTATCTTTGTAATGCGACGGTGGCAAAATTGGACACTCCCTGACGCCCACGGTAGCGTTAAAGTGTGTGATGCCAAACTTGGACATTCCCTGGCACCCATGGTAGTGCTAAAGTGTGGCCTACGGACACTCCCTGATACCTGAGTCTGGATACTGCATGAGGTTACCTCTGGTATTTGCGAGGAGGATTAGGTACTAAAGTGTGAGGTATTGGACACTCCCTGGTACCTCGGACCAAAGTGTGAGGCAAACTAGACATTCCCTGGCACCCCTATGCTAAAGTGTGGCTATCGGAGTATTACAAGGATACTGGTGTAAGATAGTGGGTTGTTGTGTTTGTCGAGAGAAAAGAGTCGGTAAGATGAGATGGTGCATTGTTTTTCATACACGGTCACATATATGTGAATTAAAGCTTTCAAATGATATTTTGGTTGTTTTCTAAAAATGAACGCTTTACTTAATGTAAAATTGTTGAATTAAATGGGAATTGGAAAATGGTAAATGAGTATGCATTACATTCAAAGTTATGTTTTTAATACTCACCAGCTTTAATAAGCTGACGGCATCGATGCGCCCTGGACATTCGTGTTCAGGCTTTTCAGGTTATGACTATGTTGGGCCCTATGATTATGCAAACTGAGAATAGCTGCTGTGGAAGATAGAACTGTTATCAATATCCTATGTTTTAAGTTATAAACTATTTTGTAATAAGGATGACTGTAATAGACGATATATATTGTTTTGTTTTAAGGCGGCTTGTGCCTTAGTTGACCCCGTATTGTAATACGTAATAAGTTAGAAAAATATTTGTAAGCCTTGATTGCTCTACTCTGATTATTATGTTTTTGTTGTTGACGTTTGGGACGGAATCGATCCTTCAAACTGTCACAACCTACGGATCCATAAATGAAATTAAACGCTTTCCTTATTTATGCTACGTCGGGGCGTGACACGTTCGGCGTCCCCTGGGTTCTGGTTAGTGACAACGGTAGGCAATTTGGTACCCCGGTATTCAGGCAGTTCTGCTCGGGCTATGGGATATCCAATCACTACTCATCCCCTGAGCACCCCCAGGCCAATGGCTAAGCCGAAGTGACCAACATGACAATTCTTTAGTCAATTAAGACGAGGCTTGAAAGCGCTAAAAGACTATGGGTAGAGGAACTATCGACCCTCCTAGGGGCCTACCGCATTACACCCCGAGCGGCAACAAGCGAAATGCCATTCTCCCTAACCTACTGCTTTGAGGCGGTGGTCCCCACGGAGCTTGGGTTACCTACTTACCGGGTGGCAAATTTTAGCAAGCTAGACAATGAGGATGCTCTAAGGGTGGGACTCGACTTGATAGAGGAGAAAAGAGACTGGGCGTATCTCAAAGTAGCATCCTACAAGCAAAGAGTCTCCCGATACTATAACAGCAAGGTGAAGTATCGCAGTTTTTAGATAGGAGATATGGTCCTGAAGGCAGTTAACCAGTCCAAGAAAGTCTTGAGCCATGGGAAGTTGGGGCCAAACTGGGAAGGTCCATACCTAGTTACCTGAGTGAACCACGCGGGTACCTATTGGTTACAAACTCTAGATGGGCATGACATCTCTCATCCTTGGAACGTGCAGCACCTCCGCAAGTACTTCCAGTAAAGCATGACAATAATGTTGGCTAGGAACTATGTAGCTCGACTCGAGCATATCTATTCATATAGTAATAAAAGTTTTTTTTGGCCAAACAACTCTTCTCCATGCTTGCTCACTAAAAAGACCTCGGGGTCAGACCCAGGCACTTAAAAAGACCTCGGGGTCAGACCCTAGGCACTTAAAAGACCTTGGGATCAGACCCTAGGCACTTAAAAAGACCTCGGGGTCAGACCCCAAGCACTTAAAAAGACCTCGAGGTCAGACCCCAGGCATTTAAAAGACCTCGGGGTCATACCCCAAGCACTTAAAAGACCCCGGGTCCAAAACCTGAGGCACATGCTTCGCTTAGGTCCAACCTATAAGAGGGGGGGGGGGTGCAATGCCCCCTAGGTGGCTCATGATGGCAAGTCCCAAACGACCCTACAACCAGCCACGTTCCAGGTCGGTTTCCTACAGTCATCCCCTCTATACGCCTGCCTTAGCAAAAGCTTGGGGGGCAGGGTAGACTAAACAGGAAATCACACAAGATACTAACAGGACTTGGAATCCTAGAACAATTCTAACATTCCTAAAGTACCCACAGTACCCAGAGAAACTAGTACCATACCCGAGCAGGACCCCTACATCAGGTCCCTGAAAGACCAAGTGTTCTCCGCCGGTTACAGTCCCAACTTTTGCTAAGGCAGGGTTCCTACGAGATTTATAACCGGTCGGTCACAGGCAATCACAAACAGGCACAAGTGCAGAAACAGTAAACAATTGGAAAGTTGGTCTCGAGGACCTTTTCATTAATTGAAGACAATTTGTATAGGGCCTGGGGGACAGTTGTAGTAGCCTCCCAAAAGAAAAGAAAAAAGAGAAAAAAAAACTACAACATAAAAAGAAAACAGGTCGGGGGCCTTAGTCGTCCACTTCGACCACATCTTCAGTCTCCCCAACCTCTTCCTCTGGGGCAGCTCCTTCTTCGGTTCTCGAGCCCCCGCCCGGGGCAGGCTCAGCAGGTCCAGCACCAGCAAGAGGATCCTCACTAGCCGCGGGATCGACGTCTCAGTAGTCCGAATCAATTCCCTCGTAGGACAAGATGTCCCACTCGGGGTAATCTCGGGCGATCCGCCGCTTCAGATCCTCGTAGCCATAGAAGAAGCCATCTTCAAATGCCTCTTCTGTGGCCCCTGTGGTAGTCGCTTCAGCTGCGGCCTTTGCTCGGGCCTCTACCGTCGCTGTGAGGGCTCGGGAAGCTTCCGAATCGGCCTGGGCAGTCGCCAATTCTGCCTGGGCTGCACCAAGGCTCAGAGCCAAGCCCTTCACCTTATCCTTCTCCAAGGCTAGGGCATTTTGTCTAGCCTCTGAGGTCGCTCGCTCCTCAGACAGAGCGGCTTTAGCAGCAGCGGCCCTCCCGGCCAAAGAAGGCAGGAAGGACTCAGCCCCAACGGCCATGCAGCCGACCTGTGAAGGATCCAAGATGGTCAGTTAGCAAAAGAAGCGTAGGAAAAGCTGTGGTTAAGAGGAGAAGGAGCGCCAAGTGCTTACCATATGGGAAAGGCTGTATAACCAGCCCTGAAACATTTCGGGAGACATGTTCACATACGCCTCTACCTGGCTAGGAAGAAGGGCGGACTTGACCCTCTCCCTGATTACTACCGGCTCTTCAACGGGCGCCCCGGACGGTATTCCCACTCGGAGAGAAATCTTGGCCACCACCACGCGGGGAGCTAAAGTCCCGACGGGTTCCGGACGGTTCGCAGTCCCTTGCCGAATTCGCCTCAGCGGGCGTTCACTGCCCAAGGCTTCTGCACCGAGCCTCTTTCCTTGTGCTACCACCAACCTAGCAACAGCACCAGTAGCAACAACGGCCTGCCTCTCCCTCAGCTGCTCCAAATTCTTCTTTGGGGCTATTTCTACAAAAGAAAAGCAGCCACGAAGTCAGAAATGAGATCAACGAGATGACAAAGGATAACCAAAATTAAGTTGCTGATAAACTCTTACCCGGGATGATTGAGGGAAGGACGGGGGCCTCGGTGGGGTGTTTTGGATGGTGATCGCCCCTCTGATCTCCCGAGCGGGTCAGAACGTCCCAAATATTGATGGGATGGTCTGCCAAGCTTCTGATTCTCTCTTGTACTCCCCGGGAAGACTAGGTGGGCTAGTTGATCCAGCTACAACGCAAAACATAACGCAGTTAGTCTCAAACCAAAGTAAAGAAAGTGAGCGGAAAGTTACTGCACTAACTTACCCCTTAGTTCTCCCGCCCAGGAAGTCCTCATCTAGATCCCCGGGGCTCGCTCACAGAGTCCAAGAGTGGACACTTGGAAGAATCTATTCTTCCAGCCCTTGTTGTTGCTCGGGCAATTCATTATGATCTTTCTCCCCTGACGAGCCCCGAGATAAAAGAACCCAGTCTCCCCATGTACGGAAAACAGTCGGTGTGTCCAGAGAAACTCTTGGACGGTAAGCTCATACCCAAAAACTTAGGGCCAAAGGGAGATGGACCCCATGAGGAATCTCCAACCGTTTGGGGCCAGCTGCCCCGGGGCAATCCCTAAGTATATAAGGACGTCCCGAGCGACTGGATGGAGGGGGACGCGGAACCCAGCCATGAGGATGTCCTCATATAAGGTGGTAAAACCCCGCTGGTAGATTTGGGCTCCGCCGATATTCACGACCAGGGAGCAGTAGTCGGGAAGACTGTACCTATCCCTAATGCGGCCGAGATCTTCAATACGCAGGGTGGACGGGATAAACTTGCTGGCGAAGGCTACCTCGGGGTCGGGTTCCCCTAGTGTTTCATCACCTGAACCCCGGGAAACGGAAGCAACGGGGGCTTCCTGGTCCGACTCATCGTCGAAGAGACGGATTGGGATTATGCCTTTGCTATGGTGATTGGAGGGGTACACGGACGGCGGACTCAGACTTATGTCCGGCGTCTCTGACCCGGACCACTCATCCTCCGACCGGGAGGACGAGTCAAAACCAGAGTGACACATCCTTGGGGTTTCGGTGACTGGGCCGGGAAGAAGAGGATGACCCAGGTATGGGTCAGGAACTCCGAGTCTGAGGTACAAAGGAGGCAGGGTATCAACCTAAAGGGAAGAAAGTATACAGTTTTAAAGACAAGGTGACACTCGGTCAGAACTACCTAGGGACAGCCCACTCGGTTCAACCTATCTAACGTACCTCCCGACTTGAAGAAAGAGCAGAACCTGAGAAAGAAAAAGTCCCAATCCCGTTCTAACATAAGAGGGTTCACTCTCTCCAGCCTCGCTCAGACAGGAAGAGAAAAAGGAAGAGGAAGAGGATGATGAACTGAAACTGAAAAGGGAATACTTACAAGGGTTATCGCAGAAGAAGAGCTCGGGAAGCTTTACCGGATACTTTCTCTGCTCTCAAACCGCTTGGTATTTCTATCAATTGGCAGCAGGAATCCCAGAAATGAACAAGTGTTCTTTATATAGGGAGTGCGGATGGTCCAGATCAAGTTAGATCTAACGACCATGAAATTTTCCTGCCTAAACCTGCCGACAACTGTCATCTTGGGCACGCGGAACGTCGCCTCAAAAGACGCGCCCAATTAATGCCAGACGTGATGGTCTGGTTACAACGTGACTGTTTAATTACCAGCCTCGCTAGATCCTGACCAGACCGGTAACAAGGTGACACATTACAAAAGTTGGTCTCGGGCCCACATAGATACCGCTCGATCTTGACCCCGGAAGACCAGCCCGATCGATCACGACCCGGGTAACAACTCGGGGCCATCTCCCGAACGGTTTTCTGTCAGAAGTAGTCTTAATTTTCAAACCTCATCCGATAGAGCATCCCGTTAGTTTTGAAAATGGGGGGCAGCTGATATGCACAAAAATATCAGGTCAAAGTCAGGCCTCGCCACCTCAGCAAAGAGAAGCCAGGTCATCTTGAATTTGGACTGACTACACAGCATCCCGGGCTGTGACTCAAAACTGCCCGGGATGGCCGTAAGCCCGGTCGTTCTTTCCAGATGGACCCACATGGGCGCACCCCCAGTAGGTGTGGTTGCTTGGTCAGCAATCCTCCAGGCAGTTTCCTAGCCCAGTTAGAAGACTAAATGGAAGGAGCAAGCAGTTTCCTAAACTACTTAGGAAACATCCCTAGATTAATGTAAATCAGACTGTAAATAGATTAGGCTTCCTAATCTACAAACTTACCATGTACAGGTGGTCTCTTGCACCTATAAAAGAGGCCGCTTACCCCTATTAAAGGGGGAAGGCATTCAAACAAAAAGGATAGCGTATAATTCTCACTCATACGCATACATCCGGTCGGTTTTACTGGTAGTGCCGCCCAACTGTTGGCTCACCAAGCCCGCCGGTGATTTGCTAGTGAAGCGCACTGACGCAATCGTGGACGTAGGTCACCTCGTTAATGGGACCGAACCACATACAAGCTCTTGTGTCCCCATATCTCTCTTTTAATCTCTCTTACCAATTTTCGGCATCATCATCTTGTTTATTTCATTTATTGATTTTTGACTCCATGTTCGACACCTTAGACTAGGGTTCTTGCCTTATATGTATGTATGAATTAGAGATCTCTTTTAGGATTTCTATTTTTTATGGATTGCACGTTTAATATTCGTAGCTGGATCCCGATAAGTTTCCTTGTTTTCTATTTTGCACGTTATTGTGCTTGCTATATGAAATAAGTGGTTTTGTATGCCTTTTATCGTTATCAATCTTGCACCCTTTTTACATGCTTTGGAATGTGTATATATATACATATGTATTAGTTGAGGGCAAGCTTAGATTAATAATTTGATTAAAAAGAATGTTGAGTAGAAGCCTATATATCACGAGATAGGTTGAGAAGGGGTGTTTAGTCCGCTGGGCTCGTTCCCCTCTCATGCCATAATTCCCGGACCTAGAAATCTCTGGTTTCTAAAGGATCAGTTTGCTTTTAAAAATGTTTTCTTAATTTTCCTCAAACTTAAATGGCGACTCTTTTGTTTTTTTTTTTTTTTTTTTTTTATAGATTTTTGAAAAAGAGAGTTAAATGCCAGTATCCACATCTCCTTAATTTAACTTTAGTCTCCTTAATTTAATTAATTACATTAAACACACGTCTCGCCTTTTTTTTAAAATGATAATTTTAATTGTTTAAATCCAGAAGTACTATTACTATTATTAGAAACCACTGGCCGGGGAGGTGTGATTATGTGGTGTAGCATAGCACAATTAGGAATCATAATCTATTTGATTAGATTAGATGTAGCATCCTATAATTTTTAATAACCTAATATTAAATAAAATGCCAGTTTTATTTTATTACTGTGTATTATTCCTAGGAATTTTATTATTTTAATAAATAATTAGTACATGTGTTGTTATTTGTAAATACAATGCCTTTAATTTTGTAACTCTTAATATTTTTATCTGTAATATCACGTAAAGAATGTGCCCCAAAAATACCCTACGATTTGGGATAAAGTCATTAATCAAATCAAAACATTTCATCATATATATTATTGTCCCTAACGATGATGCTTGGGATATTTTATAAAGCTAACCAAACTAGTTTAACTGTCTAAACT
Source organism: Hydrangea macrophylla (assembly GCA_033977485.1). Classification (NCBI taxonomy): domain Eukaryota; kingdom Viridiplantae; phylum Streptophyta; class Magnoliopsida; order Cornales; family Hydrangeaceae; genus Hydrangea; species Hydrangea macrophylla. The sequence goes on from CM066982.1 coordinate 24,169,323, forward strand.
AATTACCTAAACTAACTTACGAACTAAACTGTACTGGACTAACTTAAACTACATGATTGATTGAAATCAATCAACTGAGCTTGAATTATTGACGTGCATTGAGTGGGATTATGTGGTGCGAAGAGCATGAGTGTGTTGTGCAGATTTAAATCCACAAACTACTACTGACCCAGAAAGCTTCCTAAAAGCCAAGTAAAAACTATACATACTTGCACAGACTAAACACACACACAAAAAACTTACAAAACTCTCAAAGTTCATACTCTCAAGCTCTCTGGACTCCCTTGTACTCTCTCTCAATTCACACAAACACACACACACACACACACACACACACACACACACATACATATTCTAAAATTCAAAGGAAGAAGAGAGAATTACAATAGAGGAGAAAAGAAGAGAAGCACAGTAAGCCATTGCCATTTTTAAAGCTCGGAGTTATATTATGATTTTCAGGGAATCTTTCGGTTTCTTAATCCAGCCACTACAAAAATTGGTGAGTTTTTTAAACTCACTCTTAATGTACTTTAACCGTATACATACAATCTGTGGGTCTCAAATATGGATAAATGCATATATATATATATGCATATATACATATATCAATGGAGGTCCAAAATTTACGATGCTATAAAACTTAACAAAAATAGATTTTGTAAATTGAAAATGATAGATTACAGTTCCCATATGCTTAGTTTCAAGTATTAGCTACTAAATCATAACGGTTGTGACGAACGGTTGATTTGAAGTTATGACACCTCTCGGATTTCACACATAAGTAGAGCTACGTTAATAATTGAGAATCAAAACTTATATATACATAATCTATGCAGAAATATGGAGAGAATGGTATATTACAATCCCCGTTTGGTTTGTTTGTAAAACTCGTATATAACTCTGTAACTCACTATTAGAAGGTTGGGGACAATGAAGTGGAACGCGAGTGCTTGAGCGATCCCGAGCACTCAAGACTAGAGCGCTCGAGTAGTCTGAGCGCTCGAGCTGGATAGTTTAAAAAAAGTTCTATTTTAATGCATTAATCAGTTGTACTTTCTGCTTTAACTAATGTACCACACTGTCTTACTGATTTAAATAAAAGAGAAAAACATTTTCTAAAAATTTGATGGAAGATGGTGATATTATCACGGAAAATCACATGTATCAGTCAAATGTTATTATTATGAAAATCATAAATGAAATACGTCGTACACTTGCATTATGAGATGGCATATATCATGTAAGGGGACAAGTTTGTTTTAGCACGGGTGTTTATGAGAACTTAAAGAGTAAGAGATGTTGTTGTGGCCTTTATGGGCATTGTTGGCATTTATGGGCATAGTTATCAGAATTGATCGGCTTTTATCGGCGACGATACTATCTTGGTCAATAGCGTTTGACCAAGCAGTTTTTATGGGCAACAATGATATATCAATCAAGATAAACAAGTTATTGCAACCTTAAATATATTGATGGGTTTTACCACTACCACATCTGTACGGTAATCCTATTAAGCGGCTTTTATGGGCGATAATGTTTTAAATTAACGACCTTGTATCGGATAGTTTTGGCGAACCGACTAAGACGAGAGATTTTGGTCGAGATAAAAGAGTCGGTAAGATGAGATGGTTGCATTGACAGGCATATATATTCTTAATTAATAGTTCGACGAATAAGCGACGATTTGAATAATTGATTAACCATGCTTTAAAGTATTAGAGTTAGCTATTATAATTAGTTTTATTTATATTTAGCTTTAGGGTAGTTTAGTCTTTTACTTTATATTAGGGTATACCTAGATATACTATTATTCTCTCTTCTTTTTGTATTGTATTCATTCATTCAGTTTTGTGTGTTATGAGAAACTCTGGCTCTCTTCTCTCTTTTCTCTTTGTTGTTATCTTTATTTGATATATTCACATGGTATCAAAGCAGGTTCGAATCTCATCCACGTTTTTTGCAGATCCAACTATTTTGCATATTGGAATTATGTGATGAAAAATTTCCTGAAGGGGAAGAAGATGTGGGGTTATATTAATGGGGATTTTAGTGAACCTATGAATGAAAAGGCTGATAAATTTGCAGAATTGCTAGATGTTTGGGAAACAAACAATTCGAAAATCATTACTTGGATCAACAACTCCGTTGCTCCCTCGATAGGTATAGAATTTGCAAAGTTTGAATATGCAAATGAGGTGTGGGATCATTTGGCTAAACTGTCTACACAGTCCAATTTTGCGAAAAGGTACCAATTAGAGAGTGATATTCGTGCCCTTGAACAAAAAAATTTGAGTATTCAGGAGTTTTATTCTACAATGACAGATCTTTGGGATCAGTTGGCTCTCATGGAGTCGCCTGAATTGCGGGTGTTTGCACCGTATATCGCTAGTAGGGAGGAACAACGTCTGGGATGGCTCTACGTGATGATTTTGAGGGCCTTCGTGGGTCTATTCTCCATTGTAGCCCACTTTCGTCAGTTGATTCTGTTGTCCATGAGTTAGTAGCCGAGGAAATACGTCTCAAGACTCAGTCTGGAAAGGGGATTCTCCCCGACTCTACTCCATCTGTGTTAGCAGCCCCTTTTCGACCACCGTCCAACAATCAGAATAAGCCTTACTCGAGAGTTGGTAGTGATGTATGCAGCTACTGTAAGGAGAAGGGTCATTGGAAGGCTCAGTGTCCTAGGTTGGGTCGTGCAAACCAGCCCAATAGCAGCAACCAGCCCTCCAATAGTCGACCACCACAACAACAGCAACCTCAGCCTTCTTATTAGAAATCTGACAACCAATCTCAGCAGCGTTCGTATAGGCCTCCACAGCCTAATACTGCAGCAGTTGTACCACCATCAGACTCATTTGGACCCGGTTCCCCTTCCCCATCCACTCCATCCATGACCTCCCTTACTGAGCAATTTCAGAAGTTCCTTGCCACGCAGCCATATGCTATGGCCACCTCTTCACTAGGTATGTCTTCAGGTATGTCCTTAGGTATTTAGGTCTTAGACTCTGGAGCTTCTAATCATATGTCACCTGATTTGTCGTCTTTTGCTTCCTTATGTCCTGTTTCCTCTTTGCCTATTATGACTGCTGATGGTACTCCCATGCCATTAAAATGTGTTGGGTCTGTTGTCACACCTCATGTATCTTTCTCTAGTGTTTACCACATTCCCAAACTTACTATGAATCTTGTTTCTGTTGGTCAGCTTTGTGATGCAGGTTACTTAGTCTATTTTTCTTCTACTTTTTGTCATGTGTAGGATCCGCAGTCTCAGACGCTGATTGGGACAGGTCATAGGCAAGGGGGATTATACATCTTGGACAAGCTCAATGTCCCAGTGGTTGCAGCTTCTAGTGTTGATTTGTCATCCTTTCGTTTGAGTTCATCTTCGTCTAGTTTTTATTTATGGCATTCTCGCCTTGGTCATGTTTCAGCCTCTCGTTTAAAATATTTAGCTTCTACAGGAAAATTAGGAGATTTAAAAACTCATGACATTTTTTATTGTAGTGGTTGTAAACTGGCAAAATTTTCCGCTTTACCATTTAATAGAAGTATTTCTTATTCTCTTGCACCATTTGATTTAGTTCATTCTGATGTGTGGGGACCCTCTCTTGTTACTACAAGAGGGGGTCTCAATATTATGTATCATTTATTGATGATTGCACTCGTTACTGTTGGGTTTATCTTATGAAACGCCGTTCAGACTTCTTTGATATTTACAATACCTTTCGTGCTTTTGTTAAAACTCAACATTCTGCTGTCATCAAATGTTTTAGATGTGATTTAGGTGGAGAGTATACCTATCATAAATTTTGTGAGTTGCTTGCTTTAGATGGAACTATTCACCAGTCCTCTTGTACAGACACTCCTGAGCAAAATGGTGTTGCTGAAAGGAAACATCGGCATATTATTGAAACTGCTCGCTCTCTTTTATTATCTGCATATGTCCCTAGTGATTTTTGGGGAGAGGCTGTCCTTACTGTTGTCAATCTAATTAATAAAAATCCGTCCTCTCACTGCTCAGGTCTGTCACCTTTTGAAAAATTGTATGGGTATGCTCCTGATTATTCTTCCTTAAAGGTGTTTGGCTGTACTTGTTTTGTCCTTTGACCTCATGTAGAGCGTACCAAATTGTCACCTAAGTCTGCTATTTGTGTTTTTCTAGGTTATGGTGAGGGTCAGAAGGGATATCGTTGCTTTGACCCAGTTACTAAGAAACTATATGTATCCGTCATGTTGTGTTTCTCGAGCACATACCCTTCTTTTCTATTCCTGATAATCATCATGAGTTGCCTAAATCTGATCTCATCCATCTTGACCCATTCTCTGATGATACTAATAGTGTGCCCTCTCAAGCCCCATGCACTACTGATATTGTCTCACCTCATGGTTCTACTTCTGCTGATACTGGTACCTTGTCGCTTGATGCTACCTCCCTTCCAGAGGCCACCCAAGCACCTACTGAGACTGTGGAACCTCTTCGCTATCCTGCTCGCACTCGTAAGTCCACTCAATCACCTGATTTTGTTTATTCTTGTTATTTGGATTCTTTTGCTTCATTTTTAGCTTCAGTTCATGATCTCTCTGAGCCTCTGTCCTATAAAGAGGCATCTCTTGATCCTCTTTGGCAACAGGCTATGGCAGAGGAACTCTCAGCATTGTATAAGACAGACACTTGGAGTTTGGTTCCCTTACCTTCTGGTAAGAGCGCTATTGGTTCTCGTTGGGTTTATAAAATCAAAACCAAGTCAGATGGGTCTGTTGAGCGGTACAAAGCAAGATTGGTTGCCAAGGGTTTTTCCCAGCAGTATGGTATGGATTACGAGGAGACTTTTGCTCCTGTTGCTAAAATGACTACTGTTCGTACTCTTATTGCAGTTGCTTCTATTCGTCAGTGGCATATAACTCAAATGGATGTTAAAAATGCTTTCTTGAATGGAGACCTCCAAGAGGAGGTTTATATGGTTCCTCCTCCGGGTGTTCCTCATGGTCCTGGTGAAGTTTGCAGGCTTAAAAAAGCCTTATATGGTCTTAAACAAGCCCCTCGAGCTTGGTTTGAGAAGTTTCCACAGTGATTACCTCATTTGGGTTTTCCCCGAGTGAGTATGATTCAACTCTCTTTATTAGGTGTACCACTGCTGGTCGTATTATGCTTTCTTTGTATGTTGATGATATGATTATTACTGGTGATGATATTGATGGGATTGCAGTGTTGAAGTCTGAATTAGCTCGTTGTTTTGAAATGAAGGACTTAGGTCCACTACGTTATTTTTTGGGGATTAAAGTAGCCTGTTCTCCAAAAGGTTATGTTCTTTCTCAGTCTAAGTATACAGGTGACATTCTTGAGCGTGCTCGCCTCACTGATAATAAGATTGTTGATACCCCTTTGGAGCTTAATGTTCGTCTTTCCCCTTCTTATCGCGTTCCTTTGCCTGATCCTACCTTATATCGCACTATTGTTGGTAGCTTGGTTTATCTTACTATTACTCGTCCGGATATTGCTCATGTTGTTCATGTTGTTAGTCAGTTTGTTACTTCCCCTACTACAGTTCATTGGGCTGTTGTTCATCGTATTTTGAGGTACTTGAGGGGCACTCGGTTTCAAAGTCTTTTACTTTAGTCATCTTCTTCATTGGAGCTGCGTGCATACTCTGATGCTGATTGGGCCGATGATCCTACAGATCGCAAGTCTGTTATTGGATTTTGTATATTTTTGGGTGATTCTCTCATTTCTTGGAAGAGTAAGAAGCAAGATGTTGTTGCTGTGTCTTCCACAGAAGCTGAGTATCGTGCTATGGCTTCGACCACCCGTGAGGTTATTTGGTTACGCCGGCTACTTACAGATATGGGTGTCTCTCTTCCTCGCCCTTCACCTATGTATTGTGATAATAAGAGTGCTATTCAGATTGCTCACAATTCAGTTTTCTATGAGAGGACCAAGCATATAGAGATTGATTGTCACATTACTCGTCATCATCTTAAGTATGGAGCTATCACTTTGCCTTTTGTTTCTTCTTCCGCGCAGATTGCTGATTTGTTTACAAAGTCTCATCCGATTCAGCGTTTTTGTTTTTTAGTTGGCAAACTCTCTATGCTTCTAGCTGCAACATCGTGAGTTTGAGGAGGGGTATTAGAGTTAGCTATTATAATTAGTTTTATTTATATTTAGCTTTAGGGTAGTTTAGTCTTTTACTTTATATTAGGGTATACCTAGATATACTATTATTCTCTCTTCTTTTTGTATTGTATTCGTTCATTCAGTTTTGTGATTTATGAGAAACTCTAGCTCTCTTCTCCCTTTTCTCTTTGTTGTTATCTTTATTTGATATATTCACATAAAGTACTGAACAACGACGGCGATTAAATAGGGTTTTATATACATTGTGTGTACTTGTTTATTATGCTCACTCGGCTTTCATAAGTTGTTGGCGTTTGTGCCTTAGATACACAAAATGTCCAGGCTTCTCAAGAGATGACTATGCATGGCAGTACGACTATGCTAGCTAAAAAGAAGAAGTCCTGCGAAGAAGATTTCATAATCCTTTACATAATGTCTGTAATAAAAGAATAATATTTTGATTTGAATAAGGCGGCTCATGACTTATGATATTGATAAATAATGTAATAACTATAATTTGGATTTTAATTGAATATGACTATCATAATTATCTTCCCTGTTGATTTAGATACTCTATTATTATTTTATGTTAAACTAAGGGTCCGTTTGATAAAATTAAAAATTAAGCACTAAAAATTAAGTGCTGAATTTTAAGTACTTAAAATTTTAAGTGATTGAGCTTGTAATACTGAAAACAGAGTTTCAAGTACTGGAATAGACAACATTCAATGATTATTTTCAGTAGAAAATTTTCACTTTAAGTTTTCAGTGATTTTTTGGATGCCTTTTCCATTAAGTGGTATATTATCAAATGCATTGAAATAAAATAAGTGCTGAAAATTTTCATTTTCAGCACTTAATTTGGTTATCAAACACCCCCTAAGTACATATTTTCAGCACTTAATTTGGTTATCAAACACCCCCTAAGTACATGACTATGGATCCCTCACTTGTCATGACCTACGGGTCCAAAAAGGAAATGAAAAATATTCCTATTTTTGCTACGTCGGGGCATGACATTAGATTAGTTGGTAATTATTGGGTGATCACCGACACTAACATATACAAGTTGGGGCTGAAATTTGAAATATAATAAATACATACAATATGTATAAAGAGAAAGAGCTAGGGGTGTAAGAAAAAAATTGAAATATCGGAGCGACCGATTATTTTGGTTTTGGTCGATTTTATTGATCACTGGTCAGTTCACGATTTTCCATTACAGTAAAAATTGAATTTTGGTTCGGCAAGCGGTATAGTGTTTACAAACACCGAGAACCGACCGACCGACCGATTTACTAGACGTCAATGTTAAACGATACACACACATGCACACACATACATATATATATATTTGTGTTTATATCTATATGTGATATGTGACCTTAGCTTCACTTTTTATCAAGATATGACTTTCCCAATAAACAAGACAAAATGTCAGTGTTCTCTCTATCAAAGATTAACTTTATCACTGACCAAGGCAACTTCTCTCTACCAATTGTTATTTATTTATGGGTTAATTACACTTACACCCCCTGTACTTTGGGTCATTTTCACTTTGACCCCCTGTAGTTCAAAACGTGACACTAACACCCCCTATACTTTAATGTAAAGTGTCACCGTCAGGAATTCCGTTAAAGTTAACGGAAAAAGTGACACTTACACCCCCTGTACTTGTAAAAGACCAAAATGCCCTAAATTTTCTCCTTCTTCAGCACAGGAATTCTCCAACAAGGCCCCAAGCAATGAAATCAAAACTAAAAACAAAAATCAAAACCCCAAATCAAAATTAATCAGGCCACCACCAGAAAAAAAGAAGAAAGAGCGGTCGTTGACTTCGGCCATCACCACCAGCGTCCATTTCTAACCACCTTCAAATCTGTGAACATGCGAGAGGTAGAGAAGAGGGTTTGAGAGATTGAGATAGAGAGAGAAGCTAAATTATGGGAGTTGTTTTTGTGCAGAATGTATAGAGGGTGTTCTTGATTTTGGTATGTATGTTGGGTTGATCAATTTTTTTTGGGTTGATCGAATTTTTAAATACAACCCAAAACATCAAACAACTTGAAATTTTTGATCAACCCAAAAACAATTGATCAACCCAACATACATACCAAAATCAAGAACACCCTCTATACATTCTGCACAAAAACCAGTCCCAGAATTTAGCTTCTCTCTCTATCTCAATCTCTGAAACCCTCTTCTCTACCTCTCGCATGTTCACAAATTTGAAGGAGGTTAGAAATGGTCGCTGGTGGTGATTGCCGAAGTGAACGACCTCTTTTTCTTCTTCTTTTCTGGTGGTGTCCTGATTGGGTTTTGATTTTTGTTTTTGGTTTTGATTTCATTACTTGGGGCCTTGCTGGGGAATTCATGTGCTGAAGAAGGAGAAAATTTAAGGCATTTTGGTCTTTTACAAGTACAGGGGGTGTAAGTGTCACTTTTTCCGTTAACTTTAACGGAATTCCTGACAGCGACACTTTACATTAAAGTATAGGGGGTGTTAGTGTCACGTTTTGAACTACAGGGGGTCAAAGTGAAAATGACCCAAAGTACAGGGGGTGTAAGTGTAATTAACCCTTTATTTATTTTTATTTATATATTTCTTTGCTGGAGAGTGGAGAGCCACCATTTTCTATGATATCTCCATCTCCATCTCCATTTCATCTTTCACACCTTTCCCTTTCTCTCACACACACAAACAAAAACACCCCCGGACCACACTAGTCCAAGCTCCTGCTCTTTCTATGTCAGAATCAACTATCAACATCCCTCTCTCCCTCTCAGGAAGCTACCCCCATCGCCGTCGCAAAAGCTACGCCATCTCTATCGCCAAAACTAACACCATCACCATCGTTGTCACTGAACTACTGCCATAGCCATCACCATTGCTGAACTACTACCATATCCATCATCGTTGCTGAACTACTGCCATAGGCATCACCATTGTTGAATCTCAATTTCTTTATCTTATCTTTCTGGATCTATTATTGAGTAATCTATATCTATTGATCTGTGTTTGGATTTGAGGATTAGTCATTTGTGTTTTGCATTTTGAATCTTTGATATTCATCAGAAAAACCCGAAACCGAATTGATTCCGATCGCCGGCTGATGGTCGGTGGCACATTGAACTCTCGGTGGTATGGTCAAAATTGGTTGTGATAATATCCAAACGGACATGTTCAGTTCGGTTGAAAATCAACATCAAAACCGACTGAAACCGACCGATTTACACCCCTAGAAAGAGCTGAGAGTGGGAGTTGTTAACACTGTTCGTAGCTCGAGCAGAATATTATCAAACCCATTGCGGGAAGAAATTAATTATAGAGGAAATCTTATCATTTCCATTACTAGGTCTGTGTGGTCTGCTTTCGATTACTTAATTTAGTTTCTTCAATGCTTTTTCGGTAGTAATGGAGTGATTTCTGACCTAAATAAAAATTTAAAAATTTTTGAAGTAAAATTTATTCGAAATATAATAAATATACACAACAATACAACATTGCTTTGAGATATGCTGAGTGCACAATGGTTAAAGACTACCAAGTTGAATCGCCTACTGCCATAGAAGAAGTGACACCTGAAACTCTAAAGAATGTCTTTATTTGTTCCCTCTAGTTGATATGTTCAAAATTGATCAATTGTATATTCATCTCAAATAAATGTGTGTATATATACATATATACAGCCAGACTTTCTAGTGAACTGGGCTTAAAAAGCCAAGGACCCGACCCATCACATAATCTCGCGGGTGGGCGGGTCAGGTCACTACAACAAAAATGGTCTATAGAGACATTTATTTTGAGATAAAAAATAAAAGTGTCTTTAACAGTTACTTGTAACGACACATAATTTTCCGCCTCTACAAATGAAAATAATTGTCTTTAAAAGTTACTTGTAAGGACACATAATTTTTTGTCTCTACAAAAGAAAATAATTGTCTTTAGAAGTTACTTGTAAGGACGTATAATTTTTTGTCTTTAAAAAAGAAAATAACTATCTTTAGAAGTTATTTGTAAGGACACGTAATTGTCCGTCTCTAAAAAAAAACATGGCTTTAGAATTTACTTGAAAAACACATAATTTTATGTCTCTACAAAAGAAAGTAAGTGTATTCAAAAGTACAAAATAATGACACTTATTAATTTTTTTTCTTTACAAAGAGAGAATTGTCTCAATAAATAAATTAACATAACAAGAAAAATGGCATGTCCCGCCGTTTAAAAATATGCTTTTAATTACTAACATTTTTTAAAAAATTAAGTGTTGTTAATTACCAAGATTTTAAAGAGTGATTGTAAATACCAGCGCTTGGTAGTTAAATGCCAATACTTAACATCATTTTCATACAAAATGCCGATAATTAACGACATTTGTAAAACCAATGCTGTTATATAACAGCGTTTGAAATTTTAATGTTTGCCCTCAGTCCGACTTTAATAAAACGACGTCGGTAATTCTATCTAATTTTTTTTTTAATCTTTGATGTTATTTGAGCATGAAGGAAAACACAAGGGAAAATATACAGGTCAATTTAGGGTGGCTTCCGCTTTGCAATTGCGATAGCTTTGAAATTACTTTTTTCAGAATAGATTATAATAGTCGTGATGTTTGGGTAATGTATTGTAAAAGTGGTTACGGTGGAAGAAAATTTTATGTAGGTGTTTGGTGACATAAATTGATTTTAAATGTTCAAAAAACAATTATGCCCCTAGATTGTATTGATATTCTATTTGTATTGGATACATAATTATTTTGTTAGTGCTCCATATTATTAAATTTAATAAAAATTAATTACTTAAATACAAAATTAAATAAATGCATTCAATAATAATAAATATAATTATATAATATAAAATAAGTAAATACATTAGTAATATAAAATATATTACTTAATAGTACATGATTTTATTATATACAAATAAGTAATTCCCATACTTGTAGTTGAAAGTTGGATAGTTGGTCAAGCGGAATCAAGACTGCTACACATTTAATGAGGTCTTAAGTTCAAAACTTGGTAGACTGTTAGGAAATAAATTAGTGCATTTTCTAGTGACACTCATAGCAACACAAACATATATGTGTTACTAAAAGTAGCTTCTAGTGACAATTCTAATGACACTTTTGTTTTGTCATTACTCACAAATATATGTCACTTAAAAAGTAACATTTAGTGACACTTTTAATGACACTTTTTCTTTGTCGTTATAAAGTAACCTTTACTGACAGTTTTACCAACACTTGGGTAAGTGTCTCAACAAGGCTTAGCGACAACACCTATTATGACACTTAAGTAAGTGTTGGTATAACAACTAGTGACACATTTTGTGACCTGTTGCAACACTTCTTTTTGTCTTTAAAGGCATATTTTGTTGTAGTGGGTCCTGGGCCTTTTAAGCTTAGTTCACTAACCCAATTCACTGGACAGCCTGACCGTACACACACACACACACACACACACACATATATATATATATATATTTGGCTGAATTTATTTTTATTTGATTAAATGATTTATATACAAACATATGTATTTGGCTGATTTAATTTTTTTTATTAAATGATTTTTTTTTTAATTTTTTGTTACAACTTTACATCCCCATAGAAGAACTTGCGTTGAACATGTTCAAATATCTGCGAGCTCACTGTCACTATAACCTTTCACCCCCATCCCCATCACGCACTTTTCGAATTGACGACCAAGCCGGCAATCCTTACTTCTGCTTATGCTTTGAAAAGAGGAGAATTTTTTTCGGGGAATTCTTGGACCAGAACAACCACCATAGACTCTTTGATTACCATGACTACACTTTCAACAAGGAGACCAGGAGTTAATGAGATCAAGAGGAGGGGAAAAACTAGTAAAGGTAATAGGCCAATGAGAGAAGTGCTCGACACAATACGAGTCCCTTTCAGAATTTCCTCACTATTCAAGAGGATCTAAGGTGAGACTACTTTCTCTTCTTTCTTTGTTGGTTTTGTTATGGTCATAGTTTGGTTATTACTAATGTAGCAGCAGCACTATTGAATATCACTTCTACTATAACGATTTGAGTTGTGTTGCATCTGCGAGAAGCACCATTCTTTTTAAGCTTGGAATGGTAATGTCTTCATCGTGGATGGGGGTGACTTTGTTCGAGTCCTATTATGCCCAGTTAAACTGCTTGATAACTGCACATTTTCCTCAACATGGTTTAATTAAACAGTACACTTATGCTTGATAAATTTTCACTAATTAGAAAAACACATTAATGTTGCAGAAAGGGAAGGTTCTGATAGAGAGAAAGAGCAGTGGAAGAAGCTGGAAGTGTTCATACACGAAATCGTAGTCAAAGAAAAATCGCATACAGGGGTGGATACAAGAACTTGGCCTGGAGGGCTATCTATTACATGATACAAGACTTAATCAGGCTTTTCATATTTGACAATAAAAGAGATATGAAGAAGTAGAGAAAACACATAAGGATGCACTTTTTAATACTCAGTCAATAATCTGCATAGTTTTATGAAGTATAGTTTTTTCTTCGAAAATCTTTATAATTCTTGAATAATTTTGATGAAGGTCACCTTACATATAAATAATAGTTAGTACGATCAATGACTAGGATTTATATAAGGGATGATTATCTAATGGAATAGAAACTCATGGTAATATTTTAGAAGTTTTGGACATCTTAATAAAGTAATATTTCTGGAAGGTCAGCCTACTTATAATATTTTGTACAAGTCTAAAAAGACTCTAGAGAATTCAATGATTCCCTTTACGTCTAGGGTGTTCAGAGCATTCTGTACAAGTCCATGCAAAATCACTTATAGCACAGTAAAAATTTCTTAAAAGTTTTTTATTTTTATTTTTTTGCCTACTGAGAAAAGTTCCCTAATTTAATTGCCATAACACAACCCTAAACCTTTTTGGAGGTCAGGATTAGAGTCATATAACTTTTATCCTATCTGGTGTTTGGTAGTGCCATTGAACATGAAAAAATAATCCTGAACGAGGCATTTATCTCTTGAAGAGTGCAATAACTCTAACCAATGGGGGAGGGGGGCAGTCGGTTGGATTAGAAGTTAGAAGTTTGAGATAACTTCTTTTCTTGGGCCTTTTTTTTCTTTCCAGATCTCTTTTTTTCTTTTCTTTATTTCATAACATTTTTTTTTCTTTTCATTCTTAGATATGTTTTATTTTTGTTTTTTTTTTTTTCGCCTTTTCATTTTCAGATCTGTTTTTTTTTTCTTTTTTTTAGTTCCCTTTTTTTCCCTTTAGATCTACTTTTTTTCTGGTTCGTTTTTATTTTTTCCTTTTCATTTTCAAATCTTTTTTTTTATTTGAAATTTTTTTGGTGTTAAGAAGCAATAATTTAGTTATTATCCGGAACTTATATATCCGACAGAATTACTATCCTATCTGATCCTGCCTTATCTAACGAGGCCTAGTAGAATAGGGGGACTTAATTAATTTTTTAGGGAGGCTTAATAACTTAAATAAAGCTTTCATTTATAGGGTATAAAAAAAAATTCAAAATATAGAGGGTTGTCGCTACAAAGATATGCCCCTGCTATAAAAAATGTAACTCAATCGAGTTGATGCAACCTCCCTTAGTCCCGAAAGCATCATTTTCAAGTTTTTTGTGAGTAAAATTAATATAGGACGACCTAATTTTGTTTAGAAAATGTTCTACCCACGTTATTAGTACCTGTAACTCACACAGGATGGTCCGGAAAGCATCCTTTCCATGATTTTTTGTTAATAAAATCGATATAGGATGATCTAATATCGTCCAGATGATAAGGAACACACGTTTTTAGTACCTATAACTCATACAGGACGACCTGACTTTGTCCTCTTACTGTCTTAACAAGTCTACCACACTAATAGTGCAATAAATGAGGCGAGAGAGGTGAAAGTGCACTACAAGGAAAAAGGCTTTTTATGTCACTTAAAAAGTGACATAAATAAGTATTTATATCACTTTTTTTTCTAGTAAAAAGTGACATAAATAGAGGCGACATAAATGTTTTAAAAGTGACATAAATATTTTGTAAAAGTGACATAAATGCTTCATAATACCAATACATATGTTAATAAAAAGTGACATAAATACTTAAAAGTGACATAAATACCATTTTATTTATGTCACTTTTAACCTAAAGTGACATAAAAGTAAAAAAGTGACATAAATACCAAACAAAATTATTAAATCAAAGCATCAAAAGTGACATAAATACTGTAAAAGTAACATAAAAACTTTAAAAGTGACATAAATACTTGATAAAAGTGACATAAATGTGTAATTAGTTATGTCAATTTTTTTAAAAATGACATAAATGTTTTAAATATTACTGATTCAATACCACCCTGTAAAAACAATATATACCACCATGTACATAATTACAATACCACCCTGTACAAAATCAAATCCAATTCAATAATCTATTTCAACCACTAAATTTCATCGATTCATCACAATATCAACCAAGATTAAACAAAAAATATATACAATTGATCCACGTATGAGTGCTAAACTAATAGCATATACATGTTATATTCATCAAAAAGTACTAACAAAACTATGAAATCAACAAAGAAAAAAAATAAAAGAGATTCGGCAGCTTCCCGAGCAGCATCCATAGCAATTCCTACATGAACCAGCTAAACGGATCTCTTGAATCTCTATACCTGAGCAATACCCAATACGAATAATTGAGATCAAAATAAAGAAAAGTAGAAATCAAAGATCATTATTTCACGAATTTCGCAGAACTAAAGAAAACAAATGAGAGTATACTTGTGCAGAAACTCAAGACCCCCAGCACAGAGAATTAACTTGTATTCTTTCTTTCCTCATGGAGCACTATAAGTAATTATCATGTTTCACAGGAATTATCCCAAGGAAATAATCTTATGAGACAGTTAACATTAGAATAACAAAATAATTATACCACACAGGTGCAATACCTAAAAGTTTATAGACGTAATAAAAACACTTCTGCACTTCTCAGTAGAAACAAGAACACGGTTGGTCTTTAATGAGAGTATCTCCTAAGATATAGCAAGTGTTTCAAAAACGAATGCTTAAATACCTAAGAAAAAATAGCATCCTGCTATTAGATACTTGTGAATTAGATGGTCTAAAACCAACTTCAAAAACGTCAAAATTTAGAGAAAAAATTTTTCTGAGCAATTATAGTCGAGAAAAAGCATAAAGAAGCAACTATAAAGTAAATGCATCATGTAGTGCTACATTGGAATCACATAATGTGAAGTTTGTAAGTTTAGATATCCCACCCCTCATCTAAAAATGAATCCTTCAGTGATCCTCTAGGTTTCTTAATTATCTGGATAGACTCTAAGTTTGTGCTGCCATGCCATTTCCAAAAGATATTAGACATAACAGATAAGGAAACATATATCAGTTACATTATGACCAGAGCATAAAATTGAAGTATCAATACTCAAGGTACTCATACCAAAAGATAGCAAGTAAAAAATAAGGAGTAGATCTCAGTCAAAAATATATAAATATTTCATTTTAAAGAAGGCAATACAAAACCAAAAGATGTGCTCAACACAAAACTGGTACTGAACATCCAATGTGTAACACTATTGAGTAAGGAGGATTGTGACAAGGAGTGATCTTCCCAGAAAATGGTTAGGCTAATGTGTGTCTCGTCCATTGAGAAGATGAATATATAGCAATTCCTCCTAGGCAAAATCATCTAGGTCTGTTGATTCCACTCTTAGTGATGATACAAATACTTTAGAGGTGGAATCCTAGTCTTAGTGATTAATGATTATACATACACCAAGTCCCTTGATTCGTATAGCTGAAAGAGCCTTAATAGCTAGCTGTCTTTGCTGGATCAAGGTTTCATGTGGATTCTTGTGTGTATATTAGACAAGAAGTTTTGGCTTCATGCGGGCTGCAGACCATTCATTGATTGGCTATGCCAGACAGCTGTAACATGCAATAAATAATAAAATTTTGTTCGAAGTTATATTGGGTCCATGGCGTTGTTTAAGATGTCATTCCTATTCGATTTTCTTATTTCTCCAAGCAACCCCCATATTAAGGCAGATAAGTTCTCTTCTTAAAAAGGAAGACAAAAAGCATAAAAAAGGATCTGTTAATGTTAGCGAACAATTCCAAAAATCAAACCCAACCCATTGAGCAAAATTGACATTAATTCAAACTCCGTGACCCTGACATAGCATTGACTAGCCAAGCATTCTGCCCCGTCATGAATGCAATCAACCTAATGCCTTCAACCCCATGGATGGTACTGTGATATGCAGAACTAGGAGTTTCGAGGAACTTTGTGTGCCTTTCTCAGAAGAATTTGCAACCAATGGACATGTAGAACAAGCTTGCATTGGAACACCATACCATAACCAATGCAGAGCATTGTTGAACGATCATAGGAATTTTCTAATTCCTATTTCTTACATCTCAAAGCATCATATGTAACAATATAAACTAACATGCTAGTCTTCAAAGTTCACAGTCTTGACATCTGGACACCAATAACACGCGAGTCCATCATGAAACATCATAGAATCGCAGTTAAACAGGTAAAGGTGTATCAAGAGCTAAAGGTCACCACTGTTATGACACTTGTGCTGGACAGAGAAGCAATGGTGACTATGGGCATTTTATATCGTTCATGGTGACTGTGGGCATTTTATATCGTTCATAACTGGAGAACAAGTTTTTCAAGTGTCAACACTAGTAATATGTAACTAACTATGCCACCCCTATCTAAGCTTTTGCTAAGCAGATGTGATTATAAGATCCCTGGAAGAACTTAAGTTTGTTGCAATTTACAAACCACATGAACCAATATTCACGAAGTCCGTGACATAAAAGTTAACAATTCACCCAATTTTCACATGCACAAATGTATGTTGGACATCCGAGAACTCCAACTCCTAAGGTGCAAGAACTCCACTTATAATGTGTCCAAAAGTTGGCTAGAGGCTACCATAGTTTATAACGATGTGTCCAAAAGTTGGCTAGAGGCTACCACAAGAACTCAACATAACGATGCAGTGAAGTTTGTTAAATTTTCTTATGTTATTATGAACAAAATAACAGACTATAACAGATGGAAACGAATAAGAGAAGCTCATGCCATCTTGGTAAGGATCTCTATGCCTCTTGTCTTTTTTATTCTAAATGTCATGAGTATGTCATGAGTATGTAAAGAGTAAGGGAAAATGAAGAATGAATTACCCTATTAGAATTCTAAACCAGCCGGTGAGTTAACGGGTTATTACACATACTGTTAAAAGGTCATAACTTGGTATAGAGCTGTGAGCCATAAGTTTCTCTCCTTTAATTAAATATTTGAGCTCCAAAGAGTGAAATGGATAGGACTTATACCTTTACAACTGATACCAAAGCTAGATCCCGGGTACTTCTCCTTTCCACCACTATTAAGAATCCTGAAATGCAGCAGAATTGATAATTGTAATGAAATTTGGGAAATCTACATTTATTGAAAAGGAAATTTTCATATATTTCTGTAGAATTATCAACCATAATATAGTTTGAGGGTGTCTTTGTTTCCTGTTAATCTCAATCCATGTTTCCTCAAATATAGTTTACACTGATCCACTTTCAGTTTCTCTACTTGCCCAACTGTCACCAATGTATTTCACAAGACTCGGGACATATATGTGTGTACATTATAAATAGGGACAATGGCCTAGTTGAGTTGAGTTGAGTTTTTTCCTTTCCTTCTTCCTAGTAAATCCATGATCCAAACAGAGCCTTAAAGATTAAATCTGAACTGGAGTACCCAGAGTTGTTACCTTCACAGCAACTCTTTGCCCATCATGAGTGTGAGCAAGGTGAACTTGTGCAAGGGAAGCGCTTGCTATAGGGACAGTGTCGAACTCATCAAAAATTTGTACATGATAATGATTCACTATGTTTGAATGACTAAGTGGCTAGATCCCAAAGGGAATTTCACTACACAGGGACACCAAAGATAATCATAACTTTAACTGAATAGAACTAGGAGAAAATATAATTTGGCAAGAGGATAGCAATGGAAAAAGTGAAACATTTAACACGTACTTCAACTGGTGCCCCTCCGAGCCATTTTCTCACAACTTCACATACTTGATCAAATGACGATTATGGACATCTATTCAGCATGGACTCCCTCATAGTTTGAACATACTCTTGATGTACTAAGTACTCTTGAATGAAATAAACTTAGGATTCAAAGCTCATGATAAGGATAACCATTTTATTTGATAAGCCATTATTCATCTGTGTACTATAATAAGTCATAATGGTAATAAGTCATAAGTGATTGTTCAAAATGTTGTCACTGTTTAGATTAGTTTTATCACAACTTTTTTTTCAAGAACAAATCTGATTCCACTTTAAATCCAACAAATCTGATTCCACTTTAAATATGGTTAAGCCTTTCTCTAATTACCAATGCTTGTTCTCGTTAATCAGAGAAAAGTCCGTGACATAGTTTAAGTTCCTTCAAAAGAATATAAACAAAGAAAAATTAATAAGAGAATACCATAAGCTATGACTAGGCAATTGCAAAGCAAAAGATTATAAAGATGCAAACATGATATGTGCTTGCTGATACTTACTATATTTCAATCCACAACCAATAGGTTGGACCAAATTCAAGAATTGAATACTGAACAAAATTTAAGAAATGAGGTTCTCAAGGCTAAGCTTTATGAGACATGAAAAATAAAAAACTAATCATCCAAGGTTGAACTACAAAGGCCTAGAAAAGAGCGACTTGAAATAGTTCTTGGATTTGAAACACTACCAAGAGACCCTTCTAGACCAAAAATAAAAATGAAGGAGAACGAATTTGTGGGCTCCACAAAGCATTAAACCATAATTAGCTAGTGGCAAGCAAATGGCACACATTAATAATGATTTTGTCTGCAACTAATTGCGGCTGCAGCATTGAAATATCAATGCCCAAAATGTTTGAGCCTCTCATTGATTCTTATATGCTATGAAGAAATAATTGACACTTTGCTTAAAGAGACTTATGATGACACTATATTGATCACAAATGAAAACGAAGTGGATTGTCCCTATTTTGTAAAGTTTATTCTCAAATAATCAATATGTATATGCAAGAAGGAGAATACATGTGTTAAATGAATATAAATCATATTTCTAATATTTATATGGAGTTTAAATTACCTTATGGTAAACAAATACTTCATTTGTTTCGCTGCCACAAGAAATGTATCCTATTTACTGAGAGACCCACGAAGTTCTTCTCTTTGGTCCGAACCTAGAAGTAATATTCAAAGAAAATAATTCATGAACAAACTGATTAACCAGTGGCTGAAGTGAAAAGTAAATTACCTTATGGTAAACAAATACTTCATTTTTTTTGCTGCCACAAGAAATGTATCCACTATTTACTGAGAGACCCACGAAGTTCTTCTCGTTGGTATGGCCTCTAAAGGTCCGAACCTGGAAGTAATATTCAAAGAAAATAGTTCATGAACAAACTGATTAAGTTCCAAAATATATATCAAATAGCAATTCAAGTAATTGCCATGAAATAATGCCATTATTAACAGCAATCCCAGGTCTAAGATCAGACCCAATCCCTACCCAAATGAGAAGAAGAAATAATGGGAATACTGTTGATGTTACGATGACAACAGTCAATAGCAACAGTTCAACACTATCCTGTATTTTCAGTAGTTACTGCACAAAACTTTAAGTCCTGTTTGGGATTTCATAAAACAGGATCATGTTTTCAGTCCCACTATCATTTACTATCTTGTTTTTTTTTAAACGAAGACCAGCATCATGTTCGTTTGACATAAAACCTCTTTTAAGAATGAATTTAAATCAGACTAATACTCCTATGCAATATAAGGCATGCACCAAACACTTGAATAAGTAGAACCAACTCAATTGTGAATCAGAGAACCGGTTCTAAGCCTTACCAAATACCCCCTAGAAAGCAAAACAAAAACGGAAAGAAAGAACACCCTCACCACCCAAAACCAACCAAAAGTCCTCCCCCTCATGAGGGTGTGCTACAACTAGTAGCCTCTGGTTCATTTATCATAGAAAAGTTACGAATAAGATGACCAGTTCAGAAACTAGTTTAGAGTTCAAAATTTCAGTCAGTGCATAAAATCTGGAGTCCTCGGTCAATTTTCTAAGTCTTTTGGTCTCTAAAAGAATGGTCATGGAAATGATAAACCTCCACCGATTTTATCATATTAACTGTGCCCAGTCTCTTTAATTCTGATGCAACAACTTCACCTTAATTCCTTTGATCAATTCCATTTCACTCTAACTGCTCATTACACGCACCAGATTTCCGATCTCCTTAACCAAGAGATTTTCTTTGGTTGGTCATGTAACAAAATCTAACGCTTAGGTAGTGTCATCGGATCGGTTTATTGGATCTGGTATTTTTATTATCGGCTGGATTTGTATCGCCCCCCATCTGAATTTGACCCATTTGCAAACCAAACCTAAGCTATGATAGCCAATTTATGAGAATTTAAGATAGCAAAAATGAAATCAAACGTATTATCAAACATGTTACATACCGGCAAATTTTCCTTCACATCCCATAATCGTAATGTGCTGTTAGTAGATGCAGAAGCTAGCTCATTGTTAGACAAGAATTTCACATACAAAACTGCTTTCCTGTGCCCACTGAACACATGGAGTGGCTGGCTGATGTTTCTTAAATCATAATAGTGGATATGATGGGCTACAGAGCCAACCTGCAAAATGTGAGGAGCTATATGCTATAAGGCACTGTAAGTATCAAAAGAGGAACCCAAGAAGAGTCAATGTTGTTCAAAGAAACTGCAAGACACTGTTATTGCAGTACTGAAAGGAAACTAGGGTCGAACACTCAACCTAAAATCAGTTCGGTGTCAAACGACTTACTCACTATGCAAAAAATTAAAAGGGAAAAAGAGCTTTTAGTATTTAAATGACAAATATTAGTTGTTGGACCTTCGTTATTAGTATATTACTTACTTTAGACCTCAAAAGCTACCAAATGAGGAAAAAGAGAAACCAGCATGTTTTTCTTTTTTCTTTTTGCTATTTTGTTCGTTTTCAATTTTTCTTGCTAAATATAGTCGATGGTGTAAACCTATATGGGGCTACTTTGGGAGTTACTTCATCCAAAATGCCACTCTGCCTCTAGGCAAATTAACGATATATACCTCTTTTTCTTTATCTTTAGTTATAGAAAAACAGAGGAAATTACACTAACACCCCTTCAACTATTACCCTCTTTTTCTCCATTACCTTTGAGTGTTTTTATTTTTATTTTATTTACTTTCAGAATTTTGGTGCCTAAGTTTGATTCTGACTGAAATTAAGTTTCCATCATAAAGGCTTTCATTTCTCTTCAAAGAGAAAAAATTTTCACCTGGGATATTAGGCTGAAAATAAACCTAGTACAGCTTAGGTACAGTCAGGCTCTGGTTATTCATCTTCAAGCTCTGGTTTTAGAACTCCTCCAATTTATTCATACACACCCTCAAAGTCCTATAAGGATTTTAGAAGCCATTCAGATCACAAACCAGTGAGCTCTCTGTCCAAGTATAGTAATATTAATAATGGATATGTCAAGTCCTCTGCTTTGCAAAATGAGGTCTGTGATGAGAAAAGGAGCAATGATTATGCTTGGTTGGATGAGAAATTTAAATTCACCATTGGATTTCCTGAGAAAAAAAGGGATTTTTGTAATGGGTTTTCTGAGAAAGATGGGATTTGGGCTGATAAATATCCGTCAGAAGAGAAAGAAAACTGTGATTTGGGTTATTATTCTAGTGATTTACCTGTTTATGGGACCACACATATGGATACAATCAAGAGATGTGCACCAATTTCCAATGCCCATAAATAGAAATTTTTTCAACATGAAAGTTTAATAGATAGGTTACTCATATGATTGGCTAATCCCTAATTTTGAAACCTTAAAATTTTCCCCAATTTTGATACCCTAACAAATCTTAGAACCCTAACATTTTCCCTAACCTATTAAGAGATTTTATGTTGCAGACATGAAAGAGAGAGTGTATGTGCTGGAGAAAGAGAAAGAGTGAGAGAGATCTCACCGAGAAGATCCGGCGGTGGTGATGGCTTCGGATGTGTTCGCTCCAGCGGAGGTGTTGATGATGATGACACTACCTGTTTATGAGACCACACACTACAAGGAGAGTAAGGAGGTGCCAAGCTTTGTGTTAATCAGGGGCGGTTACTTTGCTGAGATATGAGGTTGTGAGCATAGCTTCCATGGAGGTTTTAGATCCGAGGATGGAGAGAGAGATAAAGAGATTAGGGTTCAGCCATGGATGATCAAGGAGGGAGGTGGCAGCTCGGCAACGATGATACAGAGAGGGAGGAGGGGGTTTGTGAGTGGGGGGTTTCCAGAGAGGGGGTCTTGCGAAAGAGGGATGGAGGAGGGGGTTTGTGAGGGAGGGAAGGTTTCGAGAGCTTTTCAATTTGGCGCCGGGGATTTTAACTTATTTATGTCACTTTGACTAAAAATGACATAAAAAATAAACGTTTTATTTACAAAATTGCCACCGCATTTTTATTTATGTCACTTTTACTAAAAATGACATAAAAAATAAATGTTTTATTTACAAAGTTGCCACTGCCCGTTTTTATTTATGTCTCTTTTTTAAAAAGTGACATAAATAATTTATTATTTATGTCAGTTTACAAAAAAAGTGACATAAGTAACAGAGTTTTTATGTCACTTTTTTAAAAACCGACATAACAACTTAAAAAGTGACATAAAAGCACATGTGAGAAATAATTATGTCACTCTAAATAAAAGTGACATAAAAAAAATTTAAAAAGTGACATAAAAAACCTTTTTCCTTGTAGTGGTGTTTACACCCT
Organism: Hydrangea macrophylla; assembly: GCA_033977485.1. Lineage (NCBI taxonomy): Eukaryota > Viridiplantae > Streptophyta > Magnoliopsida > Cornales > Hydrangeaceae > Hydrangea > Hydrangea macrophylla. Next base: position 24,192,344 of record CM066982.1, read on the forward strand.
AAAATATAAAAATATATTTTTATATTTTGACTGATTTTTTATGTTATGTACCAGTGGCAAAATAACCATACTAGTGGGGAGGTTACCAACTTAGTAGGTGGTAGTTATTTGAAATGAGGAAGTGGCCAACTTAGTGGGGAAGTGGCCAACATAGTGGGGAAGTTATTTTCCAGCACCTCTATATATAATCAATGCCAAGCAACAAGCAAGAGAGGCTACACAACGCCACACAGCCCATGCGGCTTCAAGCAGTCCTAGTCTATTGTTTTGCTTTGCTTTTCTCTATACCTCTCAGCCGTGCACTACAATGTCTAGTTTATATCTTTTATTTTTTTTCTTCTCTTCATGTAATTAAATCAAAACAAGCCTTTGACTTTTGTTGTTCTATTTTAATGTCAGCAATCAACTATTGCATGATTCGAATTCAATTCCATTTCATTCACTTTGCTTTCATCAGTCACTCAATCAAATTACTTGCTTCAAAGTAATAGAATCTTAAGGGAAGGGTCATCCCTACTTCCCAACATCGCTTGATCCGCACCACACAACGATTAGGGAGCGTTTTGGTTACACGTTTGGGTCTTCGTACAAAGCCCCTGGCACGCCCAGTCACAAAATTAATTTTTAGCCAAAACAGAAAGCAAGCTCCTTTTTTTTTTAATTATTATTTTTTTTATATATGGGTGGGAATTTTGTTGACCGGTTTAGCAAGTGGCAAGTTACCTAAGTGGTTTTCCTAGAACAAAGGTTGTTTTAATCCTAGGGTTAATTAAAAGCCAATCCAATGGCTTGAAAATAGGCTGCATGATGCCGCCAAAACAACTAGGCTGCATCATAAAAGAGCCCCTCAAATAGACACCAAACAAAGAGATTACAACTTCAATTGGAAAAGTTCAAAACAGTCAAAATTAATCATGATTTATTCCCATGTAGACAACAAACATAGATTACCTTGGAGGAGTAAAAAATATATCTTTACCCGAAAATCCCTGATCAATATTCAATAGAGTTAAAAGCTTCTCCATGTAGCTTTCTCGATCAAATATCTCTTAGACTTAGAATTAATAAATTAGAAGTCCATAATTCAATTTTGATTTGATTTTCTTGGACTAACTTACTACTTTTGAGATACAAGACAAGATATTATATCAAGCCCTTAAATATTGCAACGTTTCGTTAGTTATGGAATATAAATAAATGCAATTATGAATTGTGTATTTTGATATTTTTGAAATGTATTTTTGAAAATTGAAATCGAGAGAATGTCATCTTAAAAAATTGACATCATCTTGAATTTCCTATTCATCTCCAAAGTTGAAGTCTTCGTCGTAACAGTATCCTTCATAGCAATGAAATAGTTTTTGTATCTTTCATCTTTATCATTCATCTCCAACGTTAAAGTCTCTAACACTACAGCATGCTCTGAAAACGACTACGAAATATGTTATCAGTCTTCGTTTTCAAGTAAAGAAAAACAAAAAAAATTAACAAACATGTTTTCAATTTTGGTTTTTTTAAAAATGAAAAAAGAAACAAAAACAGAATACCAAACATTACCAAATTGGCCCTTGTTTCCCTTTTTTTCAAATGCAAACATGTTTGGTAATCGTTTTTCTTTTTTTTTTTTTTTTTTCTTTTGGGTTTACTTTTTTTAAAGACAACGAAAAAGGGCCAGAAACATGATGGTTGGTGGTTTTTAAGTTTTCAATTTTTCGTTTTATAAAAATAAAACAAACTAGTTTCATTTTCTGGAATTGAAAAAATGAAAAGTGAAAACGGCATCGAAAGAACCCTAAGATAGAGCCTGGGAAATAAAGCAATCACAATCAGAGCAAATCACAGTTGCCCTACAAATTTACATGATACATTACCATAAAGATGCATAGTATCATCATTCAAACATTAACACAAGGTTGTATATCAATCCCACAATTTGCATCAGATAACAAGTCCACTAAGTAGCAACCTTTTGGATTCTTTTCTAATTACTATTTCACTGAAGCTCTCCTAATTTCATATTCTAAAAAGTTCACTAGTTCAGAGATAACCTTACCTCTCAGTTACCATCCTCATTGGATTTCTTCCAGCATCACTTTGTTTTTGATGATCATTTGGTGAGGTTTTTTGGTTTGTTTGTATACACCTAAGGGTGTTTTGTATTGACTGAGACCTTTGTGTCTCTTGTAATCATTTGTAATTCAAAGTTGTGATAGTGAAGAAGAAGGAAATGATATGAGGGTCTTGGTGGATGTAGCCTACGCATTGTAGGTGAACCACGTAAATCTTTGTGTTTTATTTATTTATTTATTTTCTGCTGCACTATTTGTTTCTCTGTGATTTACACTTGTGGGAAATTCTGCTATATTTTTTCCAACATGAACTAGGCTTAAAAAGCCAAGGACCCGAACCATCACATAATCTCGTGGGTGGGCGGGTCGGGTCCTTAGCTTTTTAAGCCTAGTTCACTAACCCAGCTCACTGGAGAGCTCGACCGTATACACACACACATTTGTATATATATATATATGAATGAATTTATTTTAAATTTATTAAATGATTTATATACAAACATGTGCATTTGGCTGATTTAATTTTTATTTGATTAAATGATTTTTTTTATTTTGTTACAGCTTTTCATCCCCATAGAATTACAGCTTTACATTCCCATAGAAGAACTTGCGTTGAACATGTTCAAATATCTGCGAGCTCACTGTCACTATAACCTTTCAACCCTATCCCCATCACTCGCTTTTCGAATTGACGACCAAGCCGACAATCCTTCCTTCTGCTTATGCTTTGAAAAGAGGGGAATTCCTTTCGGGGAATTCTTGGACCAGAACAACCACCACAGACTCTTTGATTACCATGACTACACTTTCAACAAGGAGATCAGGGGGTTAATGAGATCAAGAGGAGGGGAAAAAATAGCAAAGGTAATCGGCCAATGAGAGAAGTGCTCGACACATCCCTTTCAGAATTTCGTCACTGTTCAAGAGGATCTAAGATCATTACTGTCTCTCAATGGCTACTTTATCTTCTTTCTTTGTTGTTTCTGTTTTGGTTATAGTTTGGTTAATCCTAATGTAGCAGCAACACTATTGAATATCACTTCTACTATAACAATTTGAGTTGTGTTGCATCTGCGAGAAACACCATTCTTTTTAAGCTTGGAATGGTAATGTCTTCATCGTGGATGGGGGTGACTTTGTTCGAGTCCTATTATACCCAGTTAAACTGCTTGATAACTGCACATTTTCCTCAACATAGTTTAATTAAACAGTACACTTATGTTTGATAAATTTTCACTAATTAGAAAAACACATTAATGTTGCAGAAAGGGAATGTTCTGATAGAGAGAAAGAGCAGTGAAAGAAGCTGGCAGTGTTCATACACGAAATCGTAGTCCGGTGTGGAGATGAAAAGAAGAATCGCATATAGGGGCGGATCCAAGAATTTGGCCTAGAGGGCTATCTATTATGTGAGACAAGATTTAATCAGGCTTTGTCATATTTCACAAAAAGAGATGAAGAAGTAGAGAAAACACATAAGTATGCACTTTTTATTACTCAGTCAATAATCTGCATAGTTTTACAAAGTATAGTTTTTTCCTCGAGAAACTTTATAATTCTTGAATAATTTTGATGAAGGTCACCCTACTTATAAATAATAGTTAGTACGATCAATGACTAGGATTTATATAAAGGGCGATCATCCAATGGAATAGAAACTCATGGTAATATTTTAGAAGTTTTGGACATCTTAATAAAGAAATCTTTCTAGAAGGTCACACTACTTATAATATTTTGTACAAGTCTCTAAAAGACTGTAGAGAATTCAATGATTCTTTTTAAGTCTAAGGAGTTCCAAGCATTCTGTACAAACCCATGCAAAATCACCTATAGCACAGTAAAAATTTCTTAAAAGTTATTTTATTTTATTTTTTGCCGACTGAAAGAAGTTCTCTAATTTAATTACCATAACACAACCCTAACACATTTTTGGTGGTCACGATTAGAGGCATATAACTTTATCCTATCCGGTATTTGGTGGTGCCATCGAACATTATAAAATAATCCTGAACTAGGCATTTATCTCTTGAAGACTGCAATAACTCTTAACCATTGGGGGAGGGGAGTGTTTGGTTGGATTAGAAGTTAGAAGTTTGAGATAACTTCTTGGGACCTTCTCTTTTTTTTTTTTTTTTTTTTTTTTTTTCAGTTCTCTTTGTTTCTTTTCTTTATTTCATATCCTGTTTATTTATTTTTTTTCTTTTCATTCTCAGATCTCTGTTTTTTTTTTTAAGCGCCCCCCCTCCCTCTTTTTTTTTTTTTTTTCATTTTGAAATCTTTTTTTTTTTTAATTTGAATTTTTTTGGTGTTAAGAAGCAATAATTTAGTTATTATCCGGAACTTATATATCCGACAGAATTACTATCCTATATGAACCTGCCTTATCTTGTCTCATACGCCAGTTTTTTTCGGCCTACCAAACGAGGCCTAATAGAATAGGGGGCTTAATTAAATTTTTAAGGAGGCTTAATAACTTAAATATTACTTTCATTTATAGGGTATATAAAAAAAATTTCAAAATTTAGAGGGACTTGAGCCTCCCTTGCCCCTACAAAGATCCCCCCCGCTATCAAAAATGTAACTCAATGGAGTTGATGCAAGATGTCTAGATATCATGACAACCTCCCTTAGTCCCGAAAGCATCATTTTCAAGATTTTTTTGTGAGTAAAATTGATATAAGACGACCTAATTTTGTCTAGAAAATGTCTTACCCACGTTATTAGGACTTGTAACTCACGTAGGATGGTCCGGAAAGTATTCTGTCCTGATTTTTTGTCAGTAAAATCGATATATGATGATCTAATATCGTTCAGATGATATCCTACACATGTTTTGAGTACCTATAACTCACATAGGACGACCTGATTTCGTCCTCTTACTGTCCTAACAAGTCTACTACACTAATAGTGCAATAAATGAGGAGAGAGACGCGAAAGCAAGCTCTTTTTTATTTATTTTTTTTATTTTTTTTATTTATGAGTGGAAATTTGTGTTGACCAGTTTAGCAAGTGGCAAGTTACCTAAGTGGTTTTCGTAGTACAAAGTATGTTTTAATCGTAGGTCTTACATTCCTTAAAAGCCAATCCAATGGATTGAAATAGGCTGCATGATGCCGCCAAAACAGCTAGGCTGCATCATAGAAGAGCCCCCTCAAATAGACACCAAACAAAGAGATTACAACTTCAATTGGAAATGTTAAAAACAGACAAATTTAATCATGATTTATTCCCATGTAGACAACAAACATAGATTACCTTGGAGGAGTAAAAAATATATCTTTACCCGAAAATCCTGGTCAATATTCAATAGAGTTAAAAGCTTCTCCATGTATCTTTCTCCATCAAGTATCTCTTAGACTTGGACTTAAATCAATTAGAAGTCCCTAATTCAATTTTGATTCGATTTTCTTGGACTATTTTACTCCTTTTGAGATATAAGGCAAGATATTATATCAATCAATTAAATATTGCAACATTTCTTCAGTTATGGAATGTGAATAAATGCAATTATGATTTGTGTATTTTGATATTTTTGAAATGTATTTTTAAAAATTGAAAGCGAGAGAATGTCATCTTAAAAATTTGCCATCAACTTGAATTTCCTATTCATCTCCAAAGTTGAAGTCTCCAACGTAACAAGTATCCTTCATAGCAATGAAATAGTTTTTTTGTATCTTTCATCTTTATCATTCATCTCCAATGTTAAAGTCTCTAACGCTACAGTATGCTCTGACAATCTTCATTATTTGTGATTCGTTCGGAGTCAAAGCCACATTCGAGTGAATTTTTTTGATTACTGAATTGTTTTTTAGTTTTATTTTGTGATGTGATGTTGTATCATAAGCGAAAACTTGGCTGAAAATGAAAATGTGGGCTGATAGAATATTTGATATTTTTGTACAAAAAATAATAAATAAATAAAATAAAAATCAGCAAAATCATTAGGGAAAAAAAGATAGAAAAAACATGTGAAATTGAAGGATTAGGTTAAGTCAATAAAAAGTGCAAAATAGAAAATGGCAATGCTATTGTGAGAAGCTTCTCATATGAGAATGCGGGTTTTAACCGTTGAATGAGCATCTAACCATAAGATTCCCAGGAATCTGGAGAACAGGAATCTGGAGAAGCATCTAAGCTAGATGCTCATTCAACAGTTAAAACCCGCATTTTCATATGAGAAGCTTCTCACAATAGACTTACCCAATAGAAAAACTTTGGGTAAGCCCAAAATTAGCAAATGTCTCAAGTCAAACTAAACTACTCAAGCATTTATGAAGGTAATAGGGGGAAGGTCCTATTGGGTAACCCAAAAACAAGCAGTATAGTGAGATCTGAAACAACCAAGGGCTCTAACATATTGGTTTGAGTAATATTTGGGGCACTAACAACTTCCACTAACACTTACTAACACACTCTATCTCTCTCCTAGTGGTACTGTGGGGTCCGCAGTGAGCCCCGCAGTACCACTAGGAGAGAGATAGAGAGTGTTAGTAAGTGTTAGTGGATGTTGTTAGTGCCCCTAGCATTGCCCTATTGGTTTTAAGTTTTTTGTTTTTATTTTCAATCAAATGAAACAAAAACGGAAAACATGTTTAGAACCCCATTTGATAAATTATGAAAATCAAAAAAAGTTATGGTTTTTTAATAAAACAGAAAACTTAAAAGCACTTTCAAAATTTAATAGGACCTCGAGAAAACATAAAGGAAATTCACTCACAAAACCCAAAAATGTTCGACTATACCTTAATATTTTTATTCATTTCTACTTTTCTCAATGTTCTCCTTACTAACCAATGGAAAAAAAGAGGGCAACAAGCTGGGGGGGGGGGGGGGGGGTTGGGAAGTGTTTCGGCGTATCTTCTTTTCCTTTACTTCACTAAATCAAAGAATCAAACAGAGCCTAAATGTAGATTTTAACGTCGATATGTAAACCAGCAGCATATTCTGTACACCTTGCTGCAAATGCAAAACATCCATTCCAATAACAATTGCCGAAAATGAACATGACTACGAAATATGTTATCGGTCTTCGTTTTCAAGTAAAGAAAAACAAAAAGATTAACAAACACGTTTTCAATTTTGGTTTTTTTTTAAAATGAAAAAAGAAACGAAAACTGAATGCCACAACATTACCAAAATTAGTCTTGCTTCCCTTTTTTTCAAATGAAAACATGTTTGGTAATCGAATTTTTTTTTTTTTTTTGGTGGGTTTTTACTTTTTTTAAAGACAACTTTTTTTAAAGACAACGAAAAAAGGGCCAGAAACAGGATGGTTGGTGGTTTTAAAGTTTTCAATTTTGTTGTTTTATAAAAATAAAACAAAACTAGTTTCATTTTCTGAAATTTGAAAAAATGAAAACTGAAAACGGTATCAAAAGAACCCTATAAGATAGAACCTGGTAATCACAATCAGAGCAAATCACAGTTAACCTACAAATTTACATGATACATTACCATAAAGATGCATAGTATCATCATTCAAACATTAACACAAGGTTATATATCAATCCCACAATTTGCCTCAGATAACAAGTCCACTAAGTAGCAACCTTTTGGATTCACTTCTAACTACTTCTTCACTGCCTAAAACTCTCCTAATTTCAGATTCTAAAAAGTTCACTAGTTCAAAATAACCTTACCTCTCAGTTACCATCTTCATTGGATTTCAAGTAGAGAGTCTCACCTCCATCGCCACCGTGGCGCCCTTCGCCGGACCCTGTACTCCCAATCTCTTGCTTGGTCCGTCCAGACCCCTGCAAACCATCCGATGTGCCACCGCGTCCGAAATCAGGAAACCCGCCCGATCCGAGGGTCCCACTGCCTCCGGAGCTATTGGCCTCGCTTTGCAGCATATGAATTCCACTGGATCCACCGGAGCTCATGCCGAGCTGGCTGTGCAATGCGGCTTGCTGTTGTTGAAGACTAGAAAACGGCTGTTGGTTGTAGAGCATCGAAGAACGTGCAGCCATGAGGGACTGAGGCGTCATTTGTTGAGCTTGTTGGTGCTGAAGGTAATGCGCTCCTGGTTGCATCATCCCACTTGGCGAGAACTGTAGATTTTAACAAAATAAGGATTAGAAAAGTTTTAACACTGAATGATATAATTTTAAATGTAGTCACATTCAAGGGCCTGTTGGGGAATATTATGCATAAAAATAGGATAGCGCCCAGTGTCCCACTCTCATTTTCTATCTAGTTCTTATGAAAACTAGAATTATGTTCGCTTTCTTTAACAAAGTATATATATAAAGCACGACTTCAGATCATGCATTGAACAATTTCCCTTATGAACCATAAAATCGGTTATGAGCCTTCCCAAACTTCCCCTCAATTTAGGAACTAATCTTAGCTCCTCATATTCATAAAAAGTTATCACCAATTGTAATTACATTACCATATTCGTTTTCAATTCATTTTAAGGATGCATTCTACAATATAACTTCTTCTTCTCTTCATTTTTTTTTTAATTTTTAATTTTTATTTTAAAGTCTACCTGCTTTTAAGTTGGAGATGTTATTTTGCATATTAGATCGCGAGATGAGGATTGACGGAATCCCATGCTCGACTAATGACATATTTTTAACCTAGTGACACTCGAAGTTAAAAAGTCTACCTGCTTTTAACCTAATGACATATTACCTGCTTCTAAAAAGTCACCTTGTAACCAAAGGCAGCATTAAACCATGACATATTTTTAACCTAGTGACACTCAAAGTTTTGGAGTTAGTCATACATAGCTGAAGACATGAATAAGCTTGTGCAAAAACAACTCAGTTTTGAGCATTTATGCAACTTGGGATAAAATAAAAGAATATACCAAAAGACCTGCACCTGAGAATACACCAAATGAAATATGAACCATCAATAAAACGAGTTAATTTGCTTCTACTTCTAGCTAACTCTTCACTATCATGTGGCGAATTTAACATATCCTTCAACTTAAATGAAAGATCACATTCCCCAAAAGTCCTTGTACCTGAGAATGCATAGTAGGTGGTTGCGGTTGAGAATCAGCAATAGCAGCGAGGTACATTAGGTTTCGTTGAAGCCTTGCTTGGTTCCTGTAGTGATAGAGAAATGGTGATTCTTCCATTTAGTAGTACCCAAGGTACATATATCTTTTGAACTATGTTTGAGTCTTATTAGCACTGCTTTTAAAGGGAACTGCATTGCTTTCTGCTAAATTTTGGACTATGGAAGCCGTTTCACGACTCTCACGACTGTGACCTCTCTAGCAACTCTATGTACATATAGTTGTGGGTTGCGGAATGTATTCCACCAGAGAGTAAAATGATGGGACCCACAGACTTCTCACTAAGGCTAGATCCACAATGACACGTGGCAGATGGCCCATATTTTCTGCCAGTGAAGAGTCCTTCCATGTAGTTAGATCTTTGGGCTTTTGATTGAATTAGAGTCCAACTAGTTTTTTGAAAAATCTTCTGACCTTAACTTTGATTAATATTTTGTAAATCGAATCAAATATGAATGAGAATTAGATTGAATAATACGTTTGTATCCTAAAGAGTTCCCAAAGACATGTGTCAGTGGTACCACCTTCAACAAAGGTGAGACCACTTGAACACCCTCTAATCAAAATCTATTGTGCCCACAGTCACATCTGTTTGGGAACAAATTGGGATACCAAATTTGGTAATTGGTACCATTACCAAACGCGTTTTCTGTTCTTGTTTTCATTTTTTCAAAAAAATCAATAACATTAAGAAACAAGTTTACTGTTTTCATTTTTAAGGGGGGGGGGGGGGGGGGGGGGGGGGGGGGGGGGGGAAACCAGAAACTGATTTTCGTTTTTAAAAAACTGAAAACAAGAAACGTTATCATGCTAGCCCTAAACTATTGGGGGCGCAATTAAGGAATCGCAAGTACAAAATGATTTACATGATGTACACTAAACTCTTGGTGACCAAAGCAAAATAGTAGGCACAAGTAAGACCACTTGCCTTTCAAGCAAGCAAAAAATTCGAAATGTATTGAATAAACAATTTCTTGCTTTGAGTGATGCAAAATTACTAATTATACTTTTCTAGATGAGTTTTGCAACAAATTTCCTTCTGTGACTTCTTATATTATATAAGTTATATCCGGTAGTTGGTCATTAATTTGAACTTGAATTGAAACTTGACTGCTCAAACTTCTCAGGTTTTAGAGAAGAGATGGTTTGGTTTTGAAAAAAAGCTCCTTCTTAGAATTAGAAAAGAATCACAACTACAAAAAAAATGATGAGAAAAAAAGAATTATACTTACTCTGCACACTCGCTCAGTTTCCCTGAATTCTGGCTCTCAACGATCTTCAGAATCAGTGACTTGTTTTCATCCAGATACTGCGCACACAAATGTTGAAGCCAGAAACATATTAATATAGTCAAAAAGTTCCAAAGAGATTGCTTTACTATCATGACAATCAGCCAAACATATTGGTTAATTTGATAGAATTGACATGTCTTGCTTATTTATTGGGCAAGATCTATAAATTAGGGGTGAAAAAGGTTCGGTTCGGTGCAATTTTTAGTCAAATCGATCGGTTTTGGTTCGGTTTAGCTTACAATTTCAGTTCGGTTCGGTTTTTACACTGCATGAAGTTTTTGAAAATTGACCAAATAAAACCGATCGGTTCAGTCGGTCCAGTCGGTTTTGTTACACCCCTACTATAAAAAATCAAATGTATAATGAACTGTACAATTTGTAAGATTATATAATTGACTAAAAGCAGAAAGAAATGTCCTGTAGAAGTGGAAGTTGGATAAAACATAACAAATGCTTACTTGAGGAGAAACCAAAAACTTAGATATCTTCTTAGCAGAGTTTAAGAACAGATGGTCCAAACGACTACAGTTCATATGGGTTTTGTTACACCCCTACTATAAAAAATCAAATGTATAATGAACTGTACAATTTGTAAGATTATATAATTGACTAAAAGCAGAAAGAAATGTCCTGTAGAAGTGGAAGTTGGATAAAACATAACAAATGCTTACTTGATGAGAAACTAAAAACTTAGATATCTTCTTAGCAGAGTTTAAGAACAGATGGTCCAAAAGACTACAGTTCATATGGACGCTTGATCTATATTTCGTCACTTGGACACCCTTTGAAGCTAAGACAAGCAACGTTAAATCACAAAATTCCAGTTGCACAGAGCGAGGAATGCAGCGATACAGAAACAGAATGACTCAAAACTCTAAAAAGGGCCTGTTTGAAAATGTTTAAAATAGGACTGGGCACGGACTTGCGCACTGCTGAGCGAGAAATGGACACATTCACCAAGCACTTGAATATATAGAATCGGTCACTTTAGAATCACATAACCAATTACTTGCCTTCTCAAACAAATATGATGTCTTACCATGTGGCATCAGCTTGTGAACATAGATGGCGGTGTCTTATACCCCATTAATTTAATGCGTCTCTTTATATAAAAACAGGTTCAAGCCTAGAACAGAGTACAAGCATATTTGGAAATATAGTATTTCTTATCGACTATCATAAGCTACCAGAAAACCAGTTACATAATCAGTGTTTTAAAAGGCTTTAGGCGTGCCTCAAGGTGAGGCCAAAAAGGCTCTGGGATTGTTGTGGGAGTCTTCAGGGGCTTGAGTCCTAGGCTCCCCTTTGGGGCCAGCCACAGTGGGCAGCACCCACGTGGCACTTGCAGGACCACATTTAAAAAAAAAAAAATGTGGTCCTGCAAGTGCCACGTGGGTGCTGCCCACAATGGCTGCTCCAAAGGAGAGTCGAGGATCCAAAATCAAGTCTTCGGAGGCCTTCGTTTTTTCATGAGGCGGCAAAAAAAGCACAAAAGATGTGCTTTTTAAGCTCTATGCACGCATTGAGGATTGCGCCTCTTGAGAATTTTTCAGAACTACTTACTTGCCTTTTCTTATTGTTGGGAGTTAATGTTATATGTCCGTTTGGTCCCTTTGATATTTGATATGTCAATTTACCTTGGGACTCACTCCTCATGTCTAGCCTAGCTTTTTAAAACATTGGTTACATCTTCACTTCTATTACGAAGAATCAAAGGCTAATCGCAACCTAAAAACATAGGCTTGCAGCAAAACAAGACAAAGGCCAGTTTCATTTCCCTGTCCTATCAACACATTTTACAACAAACTTCTATCATTATAACAGTATAAGAGTAATGTAAACCACTATACATTTGCCTCGTGTCCAAAGTTGAGTAGAAAGCTCAGTATTTTCAGGCATCCTATGAATTTACTTTAAAACAACTGAATCACATAAAACCACATAATTTTTTGCAAGTTGACCATCATTTATTCTCCAGTGTAATTCTCAAAACCTTCCTATCATGTTATAACGTTATGACATTTTTGTTAATATGTTCCACCTCGAGCGTCAAACAAACGAAAGGAGCCAAAAGAGAACTGAAAATTACGTTCTTTCAAGTCTCAACCTAATTACTCCATAAACATAGATCCACCGTTACTAACTCAAGGCCCTAAATTTCCACAGAATGGTTCCACAGTTCACTACTAGATAGAGCACAAAACCAGTTGGCAGCACGTCAACGGCAAACAGAATTGTACTCCAGGGAAAAAAGCATACAATGCGGTACAAAGCCTAAGATTGACAAAATTACTAGCAAAATGGCTTGTCTGGGAATACTTAAAATAGGATCTTGTTCAGGCTTAATCTCACTTCCCGTGTCGTTTTTATGTCACTATATTCTGTTGCTTTGACAAAGAACAAGTTTCAAGAGAAAGACAAGACTGGGCACGGACTCATGTGCAACACTCCAAAGCAAAGAAATGAGCATTCACCAAATACTTTGAATTAGTAGAATTAAACTACCGAACCAGTTATTTGCCTTCCCATACAGCACCTAAGAATGAGAATCTGGGAAGTGACACTGACACCTCGGAAACATCATTGATTTCATAAACAAACCGTTTTGTAACACTGTAAGTCAAAGATTTGCCATTAGCAACAACAGAGATGGAAAGAATACACAAAGGGGAAAGGAGGTAAAAAAAATTCTAATAACCCATTAATATGCTGATAGAATTGTCTTATTATTTATCTTCCATTAAAGTTCGTCAATGCACTTGCAAAACTATTCATTTCCATTATAACATGTCCTATTGTTTGCCTAAATGAACTCCAAAAATTGTGAATAGATCTCGCAATGACAGCAATACAGACTTCTTATCATAAAGACAAAGGGAGTCAAAAATGCACTAATTGTTCAGATGAATACTAGACATGCTTAATGGGGTCAGAATGGAAAAAATCAAGCCTACAAGCAAATATGAGACACTAATTATTCCTTCTTTTTTTTTTTTTTTTTTTCAAATTCGACAAGCTAACAAGTTAAATACAATACTCCCAAAATGATACTGTAATTACACTTGGAACTTGTACAATGGAGCAGCATCAAAACCACGTGGTCCTTATTTTAAGCATAATTCAAAAAAACCAAAAGCATCATTTGGAATGTTGACAAAGGGGTTATCAAAATTTAGCAAGAAACACTTCCATTAGCAAAATTCAATGATGAATCCAAGTGTTTTAGGATGTATACTACATCAAAGTGGTTTTGGTGATAATTGATAAATGTGGTACTTGGATGCTACAATGTTGTACCCTTTAAAAAATACTCCCTCTATCCCATATTAAAAGTCCCTTATGGGGATTTCAACTTTTTAAGGGAACATCTTGATTGTTGTGAAATTTTACAAGGTTCCATAATTACCCTTTTTGAATTTCAAAATTCTAATATCATATCAAAGAAAAAGTGAAAGTCTTATATAGTAAAGGGTAAACTTGGAAAGTGTGTAACAAAAGTGCATTGACTTTTCAAAAGGACTCTTAAAATGGGACATCAAAAAATGGAATCAAGGACTTAACATGGGAAAGAGGGAGTAGCATTTTTCAAAAGCAAAGTGGATTTTTCAAAAGTTGGGTGTTTTCAAAGTTGAAAAAGATGCAACATTTTTGGCACCACTTGATGTATGATACATCCTGAACCACTAGGATGTATCATAGAAGTTTCCCTTCCATGATCCTACAAGTAATTGGATGATATTATTGTTTACAAAACCCCTTATTAAGATATGAGACAAAAAATTACTGTTGAACCTTGTAACCAGCACAAAAATTCCCATATACTTCTGTAGTAAACCTCATTAATGTTGTTCGACGTAATCCGCAAGTGGGAAGATGGTTAAAAAGTTGCTCACCAAAACCGAAAACTTTTGTACTATATCATGAACAACTTTATGCCGACACACCTCTCAATTATTGACCTCAGACCACCACGTCAGCTATGTAACCGGGTGGTGCGTACCACCTAATAATTCTCCAACGAAACAGCTTACAAAAGCTTTATTCCTAAAGTAAAGTTCTTTTTTTCTTTATCCTTTTGTGGATAATGCGAGGTCTAAGACAAAGGCTTATAGCACTTGAAGTTTCAAGTTCTAATCATCCAAAAACTCATCTAACGACAACTTCGAACTGTAACATGTTGATTGTAAACAAGAAGAGCAAAATAATGCTCTGTAAAGTTAATCAAACAGATTCAGACACAGAATATTAAAATGAAACAACATAGGATGAAATGCTGTGCCTTTTGGGTCCACCTCAAAGATTTTAAATGATTACAATCTTACAAGGTATCTAGGCATAGAAACATTAAATATAACAAACAATGAGAGGAAGAAAAAGGATATGAGTACAACAATTTCCACTTTTATCTTGTCCCCACAAAAAAAAAAAAAAAATGTTTGTGTGTGAGAAAGAGAGCTAGTACACACGACACACTTTTTAGCATCCATTAAAGTATAAGAAAGAGGATGACAAAAGATTACAAAGTTTTGCTAAATCCACAAGTAATTAAGCAAAACCAATAAATAAATAAATAAATAAATAAAATTCCTACCCTTATACAACACCAAAACCCATAGATGGCTACCAGTTCCCTCTTCAAAATCAGTAGTTAAAAACTTAAAATCAAATATGGAGGAGAACGGGGGAAAATAGCTTCCAAAGAGCTCATAAACAAGAACCAAAAGAGAAATAAAAATATCATACATAATCCCCAAACTAAAAACCCATTTTAGAACTATGAGGAACAAATTAAAATCAATACTCATTCATAACTAGACCATAGTAGCTCATAAGGTTCTTGTCCAGTACTCAAGAGTGGAGCCAGAAAATCTAGAAGAGACCATTTAAAAAAGCATTTAAAGAACCAAACATGACAAAATAAAGTAAGCTATACTAAAAGATAAATGCTAGAACAAAAACCCATATGAATATGGTGAGGAGACACCAAATAACATGTCCATTTAATTAATCGTGAACAAATCAAACCAAGAACAGCACATCTTCCTCCAGGAACAATATCACCAAATCATTCTAGGACTATATCCATAAAACAAAAATCAAAGAAAAACATTAAAACCTGAAAACCCATGTCAAGATTGTTAGGATATCCAACAAAAACAACAAATATTACCCAAACCCATCAAAATCCACACTTGCATAAGCAAATTAGAAAAAAAAAAACACACACACACACACACACAACCAAGTGTCTTATGAAATACCATAAATACTTCAAAACTGAAAACCCATGTCAAGATTGTTAGGATACCAAACAAAAACAACAAATATTTACCAAAAACATCAAAACCCACAAGGTAGTAAGAGAGTCTTATGAAATAACATGAATACTTCAGATACCCATCAAACAACGGTCCTCAATAAACCATCTTTTAAAGACAAAAATTAGACAAACTACAGGGGAAAAGCAGAGGAAGTAAAAACTGAGGAGAGACTCTGAGAGAGAGAGAGAGAGAGAGAGAGAGAGAGAGAGGGAGGGAGGGTGGGAAGGACCTGTTGAATGTGATCAGTGGTGACGTTGTTTGGATAGTAGGCTGCCATCATGGGCTGCATCTGCATCAGGTGCTGCTGCATTCCCCTTTCTTTTAAATCTCCCCCCCACACACACACACACACTCTCTCTCTCTCTCTCTCCTATTCTCTCTCTCTACCCCCCTGTATATCTCTCTCTAACTTTCAACGTCCCTCTCTCACACTATCTAAACCAAAGAGCAGAGAGAGAGAGAGAGAAAAGAAAAAAAAAAGAAAAAAAAGCACTTCAAAGTGCAAGAAATGACCTTTGCTTTACTCTGTTTGTCTATTGAGTTACACAATGACACTCAACACTACAGCACACTGCACAACAGACATATAGACACACACTGAGTAGCAGAGTATCAGTTCAGTTATCTCTCTCTCTCTCTCTCCCCCTTAAATGAGGTACCGAGAAGACGAGAATCTGAAAAGAGGGTTTTGGGTTTTGATGGTTGGGTGCTGCTGTGGGTTTTGCCTTTCTGGGTCAGAATCTCTCTCTCTCTCTCTCTCTACCAGCAGGTCACGTGATGGATGATGTTGATGGAGGGCCCTAAATGGAATTTAGACGAAATTGAAATGACCTCCCAAGAGTTATCTGATAATATATATATATATATATATTTTTTTTCTCCACAAAAGTGCTTTTGTGGTCAGGTTTATAGCGTAGGATCAATTGAATTTTGATTGAAAGTTATTTATCTAACTCACTGTTATATTATTTGAAAAATACTTTTGGTGATTATGGATCGTCGTCGGCCGCAATTGTGGGGTAGCCCACGTGGTCAGTGGCAGAATCATGATTTTGTTTTTTAAATACTTTTTTTTTTTGTATTTTTTTTGTTCAAAATACAAAAAATATTTTTAAAAAACTATGTGGTTTTGCAAGTGACCACATGGCTACTACCACTATAATTTTGCCCACAATTGCGGCCGAAGATCCTGACTCTTGATACAGAGACCACCCTTCCATGAATTAAACTAACTTTTCTTATTTTAGTCAAGCAACAATTATCCCTTCGGTTAATCAATGTTCAATTGACAGTTTCTTTGCATGGGTTGACATAGTTCAAGTGGCAAAAAAACTTGACATATATAAGTACCTTTCAATGTATGGATTCGGGTTCGAACCTCATCCCCTCTTCATATCAAAAATATATATATATATATATTGACAATTTCTTTAGATTTTAACTTTTTTAAAATAACTGATTTACCCATATAGATGGGAAGAAAATGTTATAATAATAACAAAAATCAATTTGCATAATATTTTTCACAGCCAATATATCATGGTCCTTGATTTTAGTGAGTCTCATATGAGGTTCTCATGGAGTCTACCAATATTAAAGGCCAAAATATATAGTTGTGAAAAATGTTGTTTAGTGTAGTAATAAATATCGTATCTCCATTTTCTTAGCTCTGCACACCTCTCTCAATTGTTTTCTCTCTACCTCAAGAAAATTTGTTTCATCATCCAACCGAATTCTCCTCCAACATTTTACTGAATGTGCATTGTAGAATGTCATGAGACATGAATATATGCACTCTTCTAATAAAAAAAAATTGCATTTTATAAGATAATGTTAGAAATAAAAAATGGTGATGATATAATAAGCAGTTTTTAATCGTTAGATGAAAATTTAGTAATTATTTAATAATATTTTAGTTATTAACTTGTGACTAAATCTTCATCTAACAGTTAAAAGTTATTTTCTCGTATTAAAAGTTAATTATTTTATCATTACCCAATAAATTATAATAATAACAAAGATGTGTAAAATGTATGTGTGATTGTATCAAAAAGACCTAGTTTTTACAAGCGTGCTTTTGTCTTTCCATTTAGCCTATTAATAATGATACACCCACATTTCTAACCACACCTCCAATCATACCTCTAATCACATTATTGCTTTAAATGCATGTACCATGTACTGTATAAGTGGTGCTTAAAAAAATATGAAAAAATCAAATAGCACATGGTGCATGTATTTAAAATATAAAATGTAATTGAAAGTGTGGTTAAAAATATAAATGTATCATTGTTGTTTCTAAAAATACTAAAATCACCGAGGATCCTATATTTATTGGATACTCCCAGGCAAGTTATATAATTTGGCCTTAAAATTTACTCTAAATTAGTGGAGTATTTTTTTTTGGTAATAATAAAATATATATATATATATATTATTAGAGAATTACTATGTACACTGCTAATTTTGCTATGTACGTTACTCATCTTTATAAAAATGAGAATTTAAAAAAAAAATTGATTAAAATAAAAGAATTTAAATATACATAACAGATACATAAATATATATAACAATTCCCTACGTATAACATGAAAGACAATATCTGTTGGGGTTTGAACCATTGGGTTCAACGCAATTGGTTACTGACTTGGGTGATGACCTCATTACATTTACATGTTAGAGATTCGAGGGATTCCATTGTTCCACGCGCTCTATATCACTCCCTTTACCACGCGACCCAATGAATTAGGAACACCAACGGTCACCGAGGTGTTTTTATGCAGATTCGATATCGTCTTGTTTGGAGTTGGGGTTTTTAACTCAGTTTCGATCTATTTAAGTTCTCTCCTTAATTTTTAGCAAAAAAAAAAAAAAAAAAATTCTCTCCTCAAAGAAAGCAGCAACTGCAACCCCTGCACGTTCAGAGTGGTACTCTGGTATTCCGATGGAAGGAAATTCCCATAACTTACAAGCATGTAGTTATAAACGCTTCTTGTTTGCCCCTCTTAGGTGCATATGTGTTGTTGTGTTTTTCTTTTCTTATTTTTCGCATAAGGAGGGGATCTTGTCCCTCACTTGCTTTTCTATTGTTGCTGGTAGGGGTGGCAATTTGGGTTCTCGTGTCATAATCGTGTCATTAATCGGGTTGTGTACTTTGGGTTTTGATTTTTAGTTTCGAGTGCTATTCATCTATAATACAAACTATTTTAAATTAACCGTGTCATGTCGTGTCGTGTTGTCTCAGTAAAACGGGTTGTCGTGTCAAAAATTGCCACCCCTAGTTGCTGGCTAAAGGCTATCCATGTGTTGAAGAATAGTCTTTTTTTGTTTCGTGTACTTGTATTTGGACTAATGATATGAATTGATGTTTTAGCAAAAAATAATACTTCCTCCGTCTCATAATAAGTGTCCACCTCCATTTTGCACATTGTTTAAGAAAGTTGTATTATATTAGTTTTTTGGTTCATTAAAGGGTCACTTTCTAATTTTACCCTTAGATGTGATAAATGTTTGACTTTTTGCTTGTTTTGAGACCACAAATAAATGCTGCTTTGTCTTTATTATAAGGGTAATTTTGGAAAGTAAGTAAAAGCTATATACCAATTTAGGAAAGTAGACATTTATTGTGGGACATTCAAAAAAGGAAATGTGGACACTTATTATGGGACGGAATGAGTAATAATAAATAAATAAAAAAAGAGTAATGCCAAGCTTTGAAAAACACAGAAAACCCAAGGGTGCAACTCATCTAGTAGAAGAGCTCTTAGTGCCAACTAGGTGGTCATTAGCTTGAGTCTTGGGTCAACTATCTAATTTCAATTAAGCATAGTTGGTGGTAAGATGAATCTGGATTATCTGAGCGATCTGTACTTAGTGTTCTTCGTA
The DNA here is from genome assembly GCA_033977485.1 of Hydrangea macrophylla. NCBI lineage: Eukaryota > Viridiplantae > Streptophyta > Magnoliopsida > Cornales > Hydrangeaceae > Hydrangea > Hydrangea macrophylla. The sequence goes on from CM066982.1 coordinate 24,211,944, forward strand.
TGGGTTTGAATTCTCAAAGTTGTACGAGTTTTCAATTTACCAGTACAGAGATTGAGTGGCCAATTCTGTAGTAATTTCTGAAAGGAAGAACCCCTAGGAGTTTAGCCTTGGGGAGTTCTTCCTCTTGGTTAAATCTTCCCAAATTTTATAGAACAAGAGTCATCGGCAACTATTAAGGTGCTGCCAGTGTACTATGGCTTGAGAGTAGCACCATTGTAGTTGAGGATCCAAATTCGATTTTGTACTTCAAAGGTGATTTCCAGTGGGACTACATTTAATAATGATAGGACCACTTTGACATCCTCCAATGAAAAATCAACTACGCCCACTGCTACATATGTTAGGAACCACATTTTGGATATAGATTTAAAAGCATAACATTATAATTCAATGTTTTTATTTAGGAAGTTGTGTGGGAAAGCAAAGAACTGGTTATATGATTCATAATGTACCAGTTTTACTTATTCAAGTATTTGGTGAGTATCAAAACCTTGCATGGGAGTTCATGTCCAATCTTGTAGTTCTCTTAATATTAGTTATTTGTCAAACCAACATTACCTTGGTTTTCACTACAACCAGGTGAAAAATGAGACATGGACTGAATCAAGTCCGATTTTAGACTTTCCCAAACAGACATACTTGTAACACCTAATCATGTTTAGTGTTGGGGCGGCTGGCCATAGATCTTTAAATTGGTCCACAATAGGCAATCAGTCCACACTCTTATTATTTAAAGCTAAAAGTTTTTCATTTTGTTTTTGACCAAATCAAATGACCCTCAAAGGCTATTCACGTGTCTCTCTCCTTAATTTCAGTCAACTACCTATACATTTCCCAAAACATTTTTTTTTCAATCTTTAAAATGTCATAAATTTTAAACTAAAAATCGATTTTTCTATAAAATTTATATATCTGTGATCCTCAAAGGCTATTCACGTGTCACTCTCCTTAATTTCAGTCAACTACCTATACATTTCCCAAAACATTTTTTTTTCAATCTTTAAAATGCCATAAATTTCAAACTAAAAATCGATTTTTCTATAAAATTTATATATCTGTGATCTACAAAATAGAAGAAAACATGTTTTCTTATTATCATTGTCAATATACAAAGTATATATACATCTATGAGGAGAAAATGTCACACTCGTCCCAGAAAATATACTCTTTTTAAATGCATAAGTGAATTTTTGAGAATTATTAATGTTGATTAGTAATTGGAATGAGGTTGACTGTGAGTCAACGTGGAGTGTCAATTGAGGACACGGGGAGTTGGTAATTCATGAAGCATTAACACGTTTTAAATGGCATTTATGTGGATTAATTATTATTTAAATTATTTGGTATATATGAAAAGTGAATATACATGCTTTGTTACTTTTCTAGTAGTTTGATCTTGTTAGAGATCAATTGGAACGAATTAGAGATAACCAATGTGATAAGTTGCATAAAAGGTAAGTTATCTAGAAATTCAATGAAATTAGTTTTCGGAACGTAATTACGGCGACAAACAGAACTTATTAGACGAAAACTTTTATGAATTATAGTTTTCACTCGAGAAGCGATAACTTAGACGTTTAAGACATCTCGAGGGATAATTAGAAGTTTTGAGAACTCGTGGGGAGGTAAACATAATTTTTGGAAATATTGCCTATAAATAGTAAGTCCAAGATATTTTTTCCCATAATTATCCAAAAGCAACTTTGGGAGCTAAAGAGAGATAAGGGAGATTTTGGGTTTTCAGACTTCCCGTCGCCAAATGACGACCGTCCGTTCGTCAACTTTCAACCAAATTTCATATTTGGACTCCTCAAGGTAAGAGCTACATTTTGATACCACTTAGGCCTCGTTTGGTTAAGTTTGTAGAAAAATCTAATTTATGAAAATTTGAAAAAAAAAAACATGTAAATACTTGTAGGAATCGCTTGTAATCGGAGATCCGACGTTTAATCGAGCCTTTAGTTAATCCTTCAAAGTTCTAGGACGTTTGCACGGGGTATGAATTCTAGACCTATGAATTATATAAAATTTACATGTTTTGAATATCGAGTTTGATATTTTGGATCCGGCCGAAATCTATATATTAATAAGGCCCGTTAATTATTCATGTGAAATTGCGATAAAAGTATGCATATCTGTTTAGGTGAGCATGCTATATGTCTACTTGGGTCAAAGGGGGTTTTGGTGCAATTCTATCCGGGGGTAAGCTCCTCGAAGTTTGAAGATTATAACATTGATAGTAGTTGTGTCTGGTATGATGGAAGGCTCAACTAGGACACGGTACCTGGTATGGAGGAAGGCCCAACTAGTGTACGAAGTGCGTGGAAGAGGTGGGCCTTCCACGACATTGGTCTCATTTATCGGATGGAAGTGTACCACTCTCCCTAAAGACTATTTTGATGTGCTTTTGATATTTTAAAGCATGAATTGTCATATAAGCATATGTTTAGAATTGTACACTCAACATATAGCTGAGCAATGGAGACTTACTCCATTGCAGGTATGAAGAAAGGCAAGAAAAAGCGAGAGGAGTGAGGCCGTGGGGATGACGGAAAAATCCTAGTACATGTTTTGGTTTCCTTTCCAAATGTTGTAACAATGAAATTGTGAACCTAGAACCATGTTTTGTTTAAATTGGAAACCTTGGAAGGATTTTGAAAATGTTGTAATATGTAACCAAACTTCTTATAGTTAGTTTTGAATTCGCCCGAACTCCTGAGTTTGTGTTTTGTAAACTTAACTTGTCAAATTCGGATTTTGAAGGTATATGGATAGAGTTTTGGTAATTAAGTCAAACAAGCCTCAGCTTATTCCGTTATTGTTTCTTTCTATGGATTAGTGGGGTGCGATAACACTTTTGGAATCTTGATATAGCTTGTGAAGTTTGGAAGTCTGTAAGTGTGTTTGGAAGGGTTGCAAATTGAAGGTTGTTTGTCCTTGGGCAAAATTCTGCTGCTAAGGAGGAATTCTATTAAAGGGACATTCGACCGGTCGAAGGGGGTCATTCGACCGGTCGAAATTACCCCTACATGGTTTCTTTTTTCTACCCCTTTCGAAAATTATTTAAATGTTTTGGTTGGTTCTTAGGGTACCTTTGGGACCCCCTTTCAACATAAATTCACACGTTTCAAAATATAATTACGTTTTTAAATTTATACGGATTTACAACTCGAAGGATATTGTTTTCAAAGGAGTTGAATACTCAATTGTCGTTTTAAGTTTCTTTTCCACAGCTAGAGTTATTTCTATGAATTGGATGAGCCTTGGTGGCGTGCCACGTGTTCTATTTGCACAATAGTGGGATGGGTCATGACATTTATTGGTATTAGAGCAATAGGTAACAAAACTTTGGGAACGTTCGACGTCGAGTGAAGTGTTGAGTGAATTGACACATATTCTAGAATGCATTCACACATGGTAGAGATGTTTGATGCATATGGTATGTTGCTATACATACATAATTATGTTATTGTCATACATGCATAGTATCTATGCATTCGTGAATCGGTGGAATCATACGGGTGTAGAGCTGTGTGACGAGATGAGGTTTACTATGCGTCATCATAGGCCTTGTGTGGTGACACGAAGGAGGGATATTATCTTAGTGGTGAGGAACTGTTGAATTTCTAAACGAAAACTAAATGAATTTTGATCGAATCGGTGAATATTGTAAATGATGGTAATGAGTGCTCTTTGAGGGTGTTAACCGAGAACGAGATCCGAGTAGTGAACTATAGAGGAGATTTCATTGGGGGTTCACATGGAAGGCGAAAGTGATTGTTCGTAATTGAGTTTTGGGGATTGGGATCGATTGGTAAGACTTCTGTTTCAAACATGGGTTAAACGTCATGAAGCTAGAGAATAGAGATGTACAATTGGGTATTATGACAGAAAGATAGTCCAGTAGCATGTATTGTTCATGCATGGGGTAGGTGAGGAATCTCTCACCTTATCTTATGGTGTCATCCTATAGTGTTATTTTACAATTTTCTCTTACGATATATACACCATATGTCAAGAAGTTGAAGAATCTTCAACCTATTGTACGATATTGGAATGATTGGATGGTTGAGGAATCTCTCAAACTATCTTACAGTATATATTGGATGGTTGAAGAATCTCTTAACCTATCTTACGGTATATATTAGGTGGTTGATGAATCTCTCAACCTATCTTACGGTATGTATTGAGGGTTGAGCAATATCTTAACGGATGGTGAGTATCGCGGTTGTTGAGGAATCTCTCAACTAAACCTGGCTTCGGGTGGTCGTAGTACCATCGTGGATTTAAATGTGATTGGAGGATTAGTAGTAGAGGCTGCTGGTTGATAGTATGGAGGTGGAAATGTTGGGATCATTCGGGGGATCGTCATGGGTAATCACTTGTATAGTAGAATGTAATGCTCTGGGTATGAGAATTCGTAGACTAAACAGTTGGTGTTGAAGGCAGAGAGATTTGAAAATGTAAATCCTTTTGATTGAATCTTAGACACTCTGGAACATCGTTGGTTTGAAGTATACTATTTTGAAAACCTTTGGGATTCGGTTTGAAACGAATCCGAACTCTCGAGTTCATGTTTTGAGACTTGTGCCATTCGCGTACTGGTAATCCATGTGACGAGGCTATGTTGTGTAAATGGAATATGTATGTATTTTACAAGTCTTTAAAATACTTTATAAAGATTTTGAAATGGGTTGGAGAGTTTCCGGTTTGAGCGGGTCGATAGGGAACTAGGAAAATATGAGTTCTGTAAGAAGGAAATGCTGTTCTGGTCCCTTTCGACCGGTCGAACACCCCTCTACCCAACCAGTGATTTCGAAAATATTTTTCGTCAACTTTTACGGAAATGGCATAACTCTTTGTAGAAAAGTCGGATTCGCGCGCCGTTTTTTGCGTTGGAACCAGGACTAAAAGAGGTATCTTTTGATGTAAAATTTAACCATATTTTCTAAATGACCATTTTACCCTTGGGTTGTTTTGTCACAGTAAAGTTCTTTTAAGATGTCTAATTCATACTTTTTTTTTGTTGCTAATTATCGTATTTTAAATAAAATGAGAATCTATTAATGCTTTTAAAACATCGTTGATGTTTGAAGCGAGTTGTAGTCAACAGGAAGTTGGGAATATGATAATTATTATGATACCGAACGAGAGCGGTTGTGGAAAGGGATAGAGGAGTAAAGAGACTTTGGGTAAGTCAAGTTAGAGATATGAAAATGTAAATTAGGAAGATGAATCTTTGATGAGAAAGTGAACAGGAATGATAGAAGTGAGATGAAGACTTGGGGGTACGTTGAGTATGTTATCGGATATGATCGTAGGATTGTAAAACAATTAGAGGACAATGGTGAATACAATGGAATGTTGTCTCAGTTGTCCTAGATCCCAACAAGGTTGGTGCATTTTGAGAATGTCAGATTTCATCCGTAAGAAAATTTTAAAATGTTTAAAATATTTTAAAACTTAACTTTTGTTTAAATGAGAAAAGTGGTATTGAATACTTGCGACAAGAAATCAAGTAGACTTTGGAAGTCGGGTATCGTGGAACGATATGGTAAGATGCAACGATGCATATTGAAAAAATGAGTTCTACGTGAGCGGATTGTGGACTTAGAAATTCTAAAGTAAGGAAGTGGTAAGGTTTTGTGCACCTGAATTTGGTAAGGTTGAAGGTATGGCATTAAGAGAGTTGTCGTGAGTATCATCCCAAAGGGAACTTGATTTTGGTACAAGTATTGGAATAACCTGAGGTTATGAGTAATTTAAAGATTTGAACAATCAGGAATTAGATGAGATCTGTGAGGGATGAAACACTTAAAAGACAATAGTTAGGAATCAGTTGGCATCAGTAACCGGGGTGAAAATAGGGTAACCTTGGGATACGGTCACGAAAGGTATGTGAAATGGGAAGTTGATAAGGAATTTATCGAACATAATAAGGTTATAGTACCTTATGGGAAGATTTAATTACCGCATTATCCTAAAATGGCTTACGGGACTAGTACGAATGCTTGAGCAAAGGATTATTCGAGAACAATAGATTTAAGATCCAAATAGCAAGAATTAAGGACTAGAGCGTCTGAATTGGAGTTAAGTCAGGTTGACTAGAGTTATGAAATATTAAATCATTGAATAAGGTATGAAGCCTTGAGATGTTATACAAAGAGTATATGTTTAGTGTAAAGGGTTGTCAGAAACTCAGTGAAGGTAGAGATAAGTATGATTGGTATGGGCTTGTGTAAAGATGAAAGTGAAACACCAGAGATTTATGAAATCGTATAACTACGTGATAGTAGTGGATCTACCTGGACTGATAAACTAAAGGATAATGGATAAGTAGGGTATGAGATGAGAATATATTACATTGTAGTTGAGATCCACGATAGAAAAGTAATTGACTCAGAGTATATGTACATTATGTAAATGGGATGGACTATAAATGGTCAAAGGATAGACAAGTGACAATGTATGTGTTGAACGTAGGGGCACGTTGTGATGAATTCTAAGGTACGTGTATGATTGACTAGGTCAATTTGGTTAAACAATGTAATTTTTTGCGACGAATATTGGGGTAATTATGTTGTGAAAGTATTATACAAAATTTTAAAATAATTTGTTTTAAAAACAAAAAGGGAGAATATGTATTTGACTTTGTTAAAAGTTTAAATCGAAATCGAAATTGTAAGGTGTAACCTCCTATATTAATTGACGGTAGTTCGAGCACGGAATTTGAGAGATAAATGACAAGTCTTGTTAACCTCATCGAGAGTGATTTAGGACATTAGGGTCTCGAAGAAGTAGAATGATATGTAATTGCCAATTGAGAATCTAAATAGTATCTTACGAGGCATGTATGATTGGAAGCAAACTACGAGGTTGGTTAAGCCGAAATGGAATGATAAGAATTATTAAAAGCATGGAAAGTATTAGTGCGACGCACAACCGACTAAGTGATGGTCATTTGAGTTGATGTTGCCACTCTATATGAATTTCTTAGAAGAGAAAAATTGGAATTTGATAAAGAAAGTGAGATGTTGAAACGTGTTATAGCAACATAAGGAATTGAATGTATAGTATGTGAAATAATTGGATGAGGTATTGACTTATCGACAGGGTGTGTATGTACGATAGTACTCTGTTTTGGTCCACTTCGAGATGAAGAATTGTGTATGGTTGTTAACCAGTTAGGACGTGTTGTCAACGACTTTTAGTCGAAAAGATAAGATGAGTGAAAGTGAGATGAGTTATTTCCTTTATTTTGGGGTATTGTGATGAAACTTTTGAGTTTCGAAAAAGATATATGGCAAGTACAATGAAAGTATATGTAGGTTGACGTTGTGACGCCCTGATGTACTTAATGTCAGGTTTGACTATTGAGTATGTTCTACTCAGGTATGGATGTTCTTATTTATCGAGATGCTTCGAGGTATTGTTAAGATTCGGTTTGAATCTTCAATTGGATTGAGACAAGAACTCTGAGGATTTGTTTTCCTTCAGAGCTTGAGGACTTATTTTCCTCGTGAACTTGTGATATCTCAGTAGAGATGGGTGGTTTGTGATGAGACCAACGTTGAAAGTACTTATGAGAAAGTCTTTGTGAGTCGATGAGATGGTATAATTTTGGGGACAAACTTCCTTTTTGGAGGGGAGAGTTGTCACACCCATCCCGAAAAATATACTCTTTTTAAATGCATAAGTGAATTTCTGAGAATTATTAATGTTGATTAATAATTGGAATGAGGTTGACTGTGAGTCAACATAGAGTGTCAATTGAGGACATGGGGAGTTGGTAATTCATGAAGCATTAACACATTTTAAATAGCACTTATGTGGATTAAATGTTATTTGAATATATGTGAATACTGAATATACATGTTTTGTGTACTTTTCTGGTAGTTTGATCTTGTTAGAGATCAGTTGGAACGAATTAGAGATAACCATTGTGATACGTTGCATAAAAGATAGGTTATCTAGAAATTCCACGAAATTAGTTTTCGAAACGTAATTACTGCGACAAATGGAACTTAGACAAAAACTTTTATGAATTATAGTTTTCACTCGGGAAGCGATAGCTTAGACGTTTATGACATTTCAAGATAATTAGAAGTTTTGAGAATTCATGGGGAGGCAAACATAATATTTGAAAATGTTGCTTATAGTAGTAAGTCCAAGATATTTTTTTTGTCCATCATTATCCAAAAGCAACTTTGGGAGCTAAAGAGAGATAAGAGAGATTTTGGGATTTCAGACTTCCCGACGCCAAACGATGACCGTCCGTTCGTCAACTTTCAACCAAATTTCATATTCGGACTCCTCGAGGTAAGGGCTACATTTTGATACCACTTAAGCCTCGTTTGGTTAAGTTTTTCAAAAAATCTACTTTATGGAAATTTGAAAAAAAAACATGTAAATACTTGTAAGAATCGCGTGTAATCGGAGATCCGACGTTTAATCGGGCCTCTAGTTAATCCTTCAAAGTTATAGGACGTTTGCACGAGGTATGAATTTTAGATTTATGAATTATATAGAATTTATATGTTTTGAATATCGAGTTTGCTATTTTGGATCCGGGCAAAATCCATATATTAATTAGGCCCATTAATTTTGCACGTGAAACTGTGATAAAAGCACGTATAACTGTTTAAGTGAGCATGCTATGTGTCTACTTGGGTCAAAGGGGGGTTTGGTGCAATTCCATCCGTGGGTAAGCTCCTCGAAGTTTGAGGATTGTAACTTTGATAGTAGTTGTGTCTGGTATGGAGGAAGGCTCAACCAGTGTACGAGGTGCGTGGAAGAGGTGGGCCTTCCACGGCACCAGTCTCATTTACCGGATGGAAGCGTAGTACTCTCCTAGATACTATTTTGATGTGTTTTTGATATTTTAAAGCATGAATTGTCATATAAGCATATGTTTAGAATTGTGCACTCAACATGTAGCTGAGCAATGGAGATTTACTCCATTACAGATATGAAGAAAGGCAAGAAGAAGCGAGAGGAGTGAGGCCATGGGGACGGCGGGAAAATCCTAGTACATGTTTTTGGTTTCCTTTCCAAATGTTGTAATAATGAGGTTTTGTTTACATAGGAAACCTTGGAAGGATTTTGGAAATGTTGTAATATGTAACCAAACTTCTTATAGTTAGTTTTGAATTCATCCGAACTCCTAAGTTTGTGTTTTGTAGACTTAACTTGTCAAATTCGGATTTTGAAGGTACGTGGATAGAGTTTTGGTAATTAAGCCAAACAAGCCTCAGCTTATTTCGTTATTGTTTCTTTCCACGGATTAGTGGGTGCGATTACGCTTTTGGAATCTTGATATAGCTTGTAAAGTTTGGAAGTTTGTAAGTGTGTTTGGAAGGTTTGCAAAGTGAAGGTTGTTTGTCCTTAGGCAAAATTCTGCTGCTAAGGAGGAATTCTGTTAAAGGGACATTCGACCGGTCGAAATGACCCCTACATGGTTTCTTTTTCTACCCCTTCCGAAAATTATTTAAATGTTTTGATTGGTTCTTAGAGTACCTTCGGGACCCCTTTCAACATAAATTCACCCATTTCAAAATATAATTACGTTTTCAAATTTATATGGATCTTATAACTCGAAGGGTGTTGTTTTCAAAGGAGTTGAATACTTATTTGTCGTTTTAAGTTTCTTTTCTGCTGCTAGAGTTATTTTTATGAATTGGATGAGCCTTGGTGGCATGCCATGTGTCCTATTTCCATGCGTAATGGGATGGGTCGTGACAGAAACAAATAAAAGGAAAAGAAAGGAAAATATAGATAGGACTAAATCAATTTAATTATTCCTAAAACAATGCGATCCATAAATCACGAGAATATTAATTCAAAAATTCCAATACTCCCCCTCAAGCTGGAGCGAAGGTATTCACGAATCCCAGCTTGACAATAGACAAGTCCAATAGAGAGGGCCTAACGGACTTCGTAAGTACATCAACAGTCTGATCTGAAGAAGGAACAAAGTACGGAGAAGTAATACCATAACGAATTTTCTCTCGGATAAAATGGATATTAACCTCAACATGCTTGGTACGCTCGTGCAGGATGGAGTCAAATGCAAACATTATAGTAGACTTATTGTCGCAAAACAATATAGAGATCTCAGAAGCTGGAAACCCCAATTCTTGTAAATTAGATCGAAGCCATAAAAGCTCATCTTGTGCCATAGCATGATATTCCGCTTCAACTGATGATCTTGAAATGACTGCTGATTTCTTGCTTTTCCAAGTGATAAGATGGTTACCATAAAACGTGCAAAAACCTAAAGTTGAACACGTATCACTCTTGGAACCAGCATACTCAACATCTGTATAACATGTGACACCAAATTGTGTTCCTACAGCAAAGAAAAGACCCAATCCTGGGCAAGTTTTCAAGCAACGAAGAATATGATGAACAACTTCTATATGAGACATACACGAAGCATGCCTAAACGGGCTAACTACGCTTACAGTAAAAGCAAGGTCAGTCCTAGTATTGGTCAGATAAAGTAGACGACCAATAAGACGCTGATACGAAGCTGGATCAGATAACAATTCCCCTGATTCAGACGATATTTTGATATTTGGATCCACAGGTATGGAAGTAGGACAACAATCCATCATGCCTGTATCGCTAAGGAGATCCAAGATATATTTCTTCTAGTTCATTGATATCCCTTGACGAGATCGGGCAATCTCAATTGCAAGGAAATACCAGAGAAGACCCAAGTCTTTAACATCAAATGTCGTTCCAAGTTTCTCTTTACTCTTATAATCCCTGTAGTATAATTTCCTGTAATAATGATGTCATCAACATAAACAAATAGAATAATACATCGACCATCTGGACATTATTGAATAAAGCAGGTGTGATCAGAATGACACCTAGTAAACCCAATAGATAGAATAACATTACTAAAGCGACTGAACCATGCCCGAGAAGATTGTTTCAATTCATAAAGTGATTTACATAGCCGACTGACTTTCCCAGAATACTCCCCTTTAGCCCGAAAACCTAGAGGTGGATCTATATAAATGGTTTCCTGCGGATCCCCATTCAAAAATGCATTTTTGACGTCAAGATGATGAATTGGCCAAGACTGAGAGGCATACAGAGAAACAATAAGGCGAACAGTATTATGCTTGAACCCACTCCTCCTAACGGGACTGAAGATAACCAAAATAATCGGAGACACTTAGCCGGAGAGAATACTAAGATGACTGAGAAACTTCATGACGAAGTTGATAAATTCGGGACTTATTGCGCTTAAGCGCATACATTTGGGTTAAAGCATTCCATAAGCCATGAACAGAAGTGTGATACATGAACATATGATAAATATGAGGCTCCATTGAATTGAACAACCAACCTAGGATAGTACAGTTGTCCATATTCCACTGATCAAAGGTAGAATTGGTGGGAGTAGGCTTAGGTGTAGTGCCAAGAAGCCAATTAGACTTGCCTTTGGCACCAAGGAAAAGGCGAATGGAATGAGACTATGCGGCAAAATTTTGTCAATCCATGAGAACAATGGTAACCCTTTGCACAGGAGAATGTGAAGTCGGGGACATAGAGAGATCCGAACGCAAATGTGAACCAGTAGGAGACTGATTAGTACCCTTGTCCTTATCCTTTTCAGTGTCGGTCATTGTAGTAGAATCAAGAAACCCGACCAATAAATAATCAACAAGGAGCAAAGGATGCAAAAGGCTGTTGGGCAGAGGGAAAACAGCAGCAATCAGAGGCTACTAGAACACTCCAAGTAGCCCTAGAGAAGAGAAAGAGAGCACAAAGGGGCTATAAACCATCACAAGAGCCAAGAACAGGGCAAGACGCAGCCTAGAGCTCCACAAGGGTTAGCCTAGGGTAACCAAAAAGGAGGCCGAGAGTCTGGAGGAGTTCGGTCGAGAGTGGGGTTAGGCCTAGTGTGCCGGCGCAGGTGGTCTGGTGGTGTCGGCACAAGCGGCTGGTGGTGGTGATGGTGGTGTTACAGCGCAGGTGGACTGGCGGTTTGGTGGTGCGGTTGGAAGAGGGAGGCTAGGGTTTGTTTCTTTTGACTCTGATACCAAGAAGAAACTATGCTTTCTTATTATTCACTATCAATGTACAAGATATATATACATCTACAAGGATAAACAAATAAAAGGAACAGAAAGTAAAATACAGATAAGACTAAATCAATTTATTCCTAAAACAACACGATCCTCAAATCACGGGAACATTAATCCGAATATTCCAACAAAAATAATATCATCAAAATAAGATATACATTGACTATTAAATTTTCTAAGAAAAAATTTAAAATTTTGCAGCTAAATAATGGAGATCGAAAATATATATATTTCTAATTTCGACACTTCATTACGTAGATCTAAGAAAATTAGCTGGAAAAAAAAATCGTCCAAAATGGCAAAAGAATGAGAAAGTTGTGGTCATTTTAGCAGATGATTTTGTTTTAAAAGGTGGTGCCCAGGTAAAGACAATGACATGATACTGCCTTTATGATTTGCACATGCATGTTATTGGCTGTCGTAAAAAACATAACATGGTATTATGCAAAAGATAGCAACATATCGTCAAAGACAATAATATTTCTTCAAATCGACAAAAAATTAAAAAATTGTGGTGATTTACGGATGTTACTGTCTTTAAATACTATCCCCATGTGAAAAACAATAATATATTGTCAAATATATACTAACATGATACTTCACAAAAAATATAGTAACATGTTGTCTTTGATAGAAAAATTCCTTCAAATCGATCAAAGAATCGCAAAATTAGGGTTATTAAGCAGATGTTACTAGCTTTATGGTACTGCTCATGTAAAAACAATAATATATCGTCAAAGAATATTAGTACTATGGTATTGCACAAACAGACAATAACATGTTGTCGACAATAACATTCCTTCAAATCGTCCAAATAATCGCAAAATTATGGTCATTTTATCAGATATTACTGCCTTTACAATACTGTACAGGTAAAGACAGTAACATATTATTAAAGACAAAATATTTTTTCAAAAATAGTACTATGTCACTGTCGCAAATACAATGACATGAGTCTTTAAGCTACAACATGTATGTCACTTGTCTTATTTTTTTTTTCTTTTCATTTTTTTCATAGTCACTATGGATCTTGTTTGATTGATATTTTCTTTTAGATTACATATATATAATTTCTATTCAAATAGAGTTGTCATTTGAAAATGATGGCATTTTAAGTCTGAAAAACAAAATAATTGCATTGGGACGCATGCCGAGGTATCATGAGTAGCATATTTTACATGTAAAATGGGGGATAAACTTGTTAATAACCTTATTTTATGTTGGATAATTCTCTTCTCACGTACCTTCTTTGCTCTCCACACCCACCATTAAGTAAAAATTTTAATTCCAATTATGTCCAAAAATAAAATGACATAAAATGACAGATGAATTAAAAAAAAATTCAAAAGAGTACTCTCTGATGGTTAGTTTTCGGTGGTTCTCCTAGATTTATCTCTTAAAAATGAGTGTTTATTCAACATCAGGTATGATTTGAAAGTTTTAGAAAAAAAAAAAAAAAAAAGGTATGATTTGAAAGAAAGTTCCTAGTTTATTTGATGATTTTATATTATGTTGATCTTATCCCATTTCATCATGAAAAAGGGAACCAAACTATGAATTTGTTCTAGTAACCATTCGTTGTGGAAATGGAAATCAAGTCAACCATTCTATTGTACAGAATTTAGAATTTAGTTACTGATGATACCAACTATGAATGGATTTGATTTTTTTGATCTATATATATATATATATGGAAATGCTAGTTTACGACACGGATTCTTTTTAGTGATGAAAAAAAAATTCTTTTAGCAATAATTTTTTTTTACCTTTAGTGACAAAATTTTTTTATCTTTAGCGATGAAATATTTTAAAAAGATTTGTTGCTAAAAGTTGCTAAAAATATTTTTGTTGGTCGCTAAAAGTCGGTGTATAATGCTATCCTACAACCTTCATGTTATAGGATAACAGCCCCCATCTATGTGTGTGTGTGTGTATATCTATCTGTGTATTGTAAACTAACCATCTTCAAATTGCAGATAAACACACACACATGCACACACTATCAGTTTCTATTTCCTTTTTAATCACACAGATTACAAAAGGGCAAAAAAGTAAAAGAAAAATGGTAGGAGGATGGTGTGTGGGGAGTAATAAGCAAGGGTATAAGAAATTTAGTAATTTTGAGATTTGGGGTTAGTTTGGGAATGTAAAGTGAGTGCAAAAAGTAACTTGATTTAATAAAGGTGGATTGGTGGGTGTAGAGAGTAAACGAAGTGGGTGCGAGTGTTTAAAAAAAGGATTTAATGCCAATGGAACAAAACTCCATGTCTTTATCACCTTGAAACAAGCATGAGTGCGGACTGTTCTTGAAATACAGTCCAGACTTCTAATTAATTCTCCCTCTTTTTTTTTTTTTTTTTAAATTAATGAACATAATATTAATTTCTTCTATGCATAATCTGTTTTGAAATTGTTTATACATTAAAGTAAAACGATTTATATCAAAAGCATCTACCAAACATTCAAATATATAAAGAGTCCATTTGTCATACAAAAATACCTAGCATACTCAAACAATTCATATGTCAAAGGTTATATTTTGTGTATATATATTTTTCTATCCATTAATGGACAGACAATTGTGTAGTGGCAGAGAAATATATAAAGAGTAATATTTGGGGCACTAACAACTTCCACTAACACTTACTAACACACTCTATCTCTCTCCTAGTGGTACTGTGGGGTCCGCAGTGGGCCCCGCAGTACCACTAGGAGAGAGATAGAGTGCGTTAGTAAGTGTTAGTGGAAGTTGTTAGTGCCCCTAGCATTGCCCATATATAAAACTGGTTTATTTAAATTACATAATTGATTTTTAGCCCCCCCTTTACAATTTTTTTTAGCCTTTTGGAAACGCGGTTAAGGAGGGAAGCCAATTATTATATGTAAAAAGCATTCCTAAAGAACTTTTTTGGCATTTTGCCGATTTTGATAAAATTTAACTTATTTTTTAAATAATTTTGCTGCAATTTTGACATGAAACAGGATTGAAGGAAGTAGAGTGAATAACATAGAGGAAAATGACATTACTTTTTTAAGGCTCTATAGTTTAATCAAGAAATTCAGTCGAAAAAAAAAACTATATGAGATTATTAATCTGTTTAGATTTTTTTGGATCATTTATATGAGACTTGATATAACTGGTGTCTAAAGACACTACCAAACAATTCCAGCTAATTGTGTCCTTCAACGAATAATTAACTCCACGTGCCTTTGACACTTGATAACGTTGTGTACCTTCGGTACTACCAAAAAATTATGACAAATTATTCTCATAATACAATTCTTAAATGAAAAACCCTTAAGCCAAAAGCCAATTAGCTATCAAGCCAAACAACCGTTAAGTACGTCAAAGGTCATTAAACCAAACAACCCTTAAGCCAAATTTTCACAAGCCAAACAGCCCACAAGCCAAAATTGTTTTTCAAGTAATTTTTTTTAAAAATAAATTAGTTAGGGTCTGTTTGGCATATGACTAGGAATTAAGGTGGTTTTTTTTTTGCCATAGTTAGGGTTAGGGGCTATTTCAAGCAACACAAAATAATCTCTTCAGAAGGGAAAAAAAAATTCCAAACAGAATTTGTAACAAAAGTTTTCTGAAAAGTTTGCCAAAATTTTAAGGGGAAAAATCTTATAGATATTAAGGCGAAAGTCTCTAAAAGTATATGTCAAGAGTTTAAAGTCTAATTTGATTCATAATTTGTCCAAAAGTCCCTCAAAGGCCGAGTCAAGTGAAATTTCACGTATTAATATTCGTGAACGAGTTCAGTGAAATTTCACTTAATATTCATGTATGCCAAGTGAAATTTCTCTTAATATTTTTGTTTGGAGGGCATTTCCCTATTCAAGAATCTTAATTATCTTTAACTCTAAAATATCTTATCATAATGTCATTTTTCACTAATTGTCCCAAATGTAAATGGGCATCATCTAAAATACCTAAGGAAATGTATGAAATTGTTGTCCAATTTAATAAACTAAACCAAACCAAGTCTCATCTCCCAATCAATTGGGGTCGGTTTTATGAATCATTTTTCTTCATTCTGCATGATCAAAAGCTATATACTCATTTAAATTATATATATACATATCTTGTTATACTACATACTCACAAATTAGTCTAGGTCTGCCCCTCCTTCTAACCATTCTCGGCACTACGATACTATTACTCTTTCGCACAGGTGCATCTACAGTCTTTGTTGCACATGGCCAAACCATCTAAGTATATGCTCCCTTAACTTATCCTCAATTCATGACACTCCTACAATCTCTCGAATGTACTCATTTCTAATTCTATCTTTCCTAGTCTTACCACGCATACGTCTTAG
This sequence comes from Hydrangea macrophylla, assembly GCA_033977485.1. NCBI lineage: Eukaryota > Viridiplantae > Streptophyta > Magnoliopsida > Cornales > Hydrangeaceae > Hydrangea > Hydrangea macrophylla. The sequence continues at coordinate 24,228,373 of CM066982.1, forward strand.
CATCCTCATCTCAGCTACGCTCATTTTTCTAATGTGTTGTTTCTTAGTTGCCCACCACTCTGTCCCGTTGAGCATAGCTTGCCTAATAGCTATCCTATAAATTTTTTCTTTCAATTTTGCTGGTAATTAGAACTACACCGAGTGCACTCCTGATTTACACAATATCCATAATCCCTTCCCAACTTTATTGTGCAATAACATAGACAAATAACTCTAAAAATTCTGGTGGGGATATACCAATATTGAAAAAAAAAGGTTGTACCACAAAATGTGGGATTCCATCTGCCTTCCAAAAAGCTATAGAGGGTTGGGTCTTTGCCGTATGCGTGACTAGAACCGTGCGATCCTCGTAAACCTGGGTTAGTAAGTTCTAACTCAAGAATCAAAGCCTTGGGTTCAACTCGTAAAAGGAAAGTACCTTCACTTCACCAGCCTGCTTCAAGTTAGTAGAAAACCAAACTCTTCTTGGGTTAGTTAGGGAGTCTTATCTTCAGCATCTCTTCTCCACAGAAGGTTCTACAAAGTTGATAGGATTAGGGAGTAACACGAAATTTGGGAGGCCCTGTAACAACCTGCATTTCCATTTAATTTCTTGTATTTGCATTCAAATTGAAATTCCATGATTAATTTGTATTGTTGATCTCATTTTTTTATTTACAATTCTTATGTGTTAGATCTGATTTCTTGTTTTATTCCATAATTAAAATTCTTTTGGGGGCAAATTATAATTTTTATAAAGTTAGCAATACCTGTGTGAATTTCAAAATCTGTATTTCAAAACAATGGAAATGTTACCTTTTGACTCAAACAGTATTTTTATAAAATCAGAAAATCATTTCCCCAGTTAAAACGAAATTTCTGTATTTTTGTGGTGACCACCACGCCCCGAAAATACCAGTTTATACTCAAAACTGTCCAGGCTGTGTTGAACTTCTACAGATTTTAGAAGTGACTGATTGGAACATTTGCTTTATATCTATTTAATGTTGCTAATGATTGTATAGGCCTTGCTTGGTTGATACAATTGTGAGTGTACATTGCTAGTGCCATAAGCTTAAACTCCCAAACACTCCAATTTGCCCCCTACTAGTCTACTTGACTCTTGAAGGATCTGGGTAGTTAACTGTAATGTATTTGTGCTTACACATTGATTAGGTGCTGAGTTTTGGTTTGATCCTAACCAAACTAATATGGTAGAGTGATGAAGGCTTTACTTGGCCTCCAAGTCCATATCAATATACTCTCTATATATGTATATACACTACCCACACCTTGTGAACACATCTGCACATTCTCACAATCACACTAAGAGAAAAGAGAGAACACAGAGATTTTAGAGAAAGAAAGCTCTTGAACTCCATAGCCAAGCTTGGAGTATTTCTTGTTTGGTCTTATTCTTTCTCAACAAACACACATCCTTTCCAATCTGTGAGTATTCTAAACTCACCTAGAATGTAATTCCATCCTTAATTTCTGCTAGTTTAGTCTAATTTGAAGAACACCATTGTTGATTCTCGTATGAAAGCTTGAAGCTCAAAAATGGAGATTTTCCAAACCTGATCAAATTTCGTTTTTATAGATAATTATGATAGATTACAGTATGTAAAGTCTATGGGTGTAGTATTTAAGCCTAATTTATCCATATGTAAAAGTATATAAGAAAATTAGTTTTGTGATCTTTTAGTTTTTCATAAAATTCTTGAGTTATAGATTGATTCACGTTAAATTAATCGTAGATTCATAATCCTCGTCGAAAAACAAAGAAATTCATATATTACATGTCATGTTTTAATCCGGATTGCAAAATGGGTAAAATTGGGTTTGAAAAACTGAAACAGAGCAGTTCTGACGAAGAAGATGAAGCCTCTGCTTCATCTCGCGCCACGATCGCGCAAGCGGCCCGCGCGAGCGACCTTTCGCGCGAGCGAGCCGTGCGCGCGAGCCGCGTGGTTTCAGGCAGACAGAAAAGTTTTTATATAGAAAATGAAAATAGGCAGGTCGCGCAAGCGAGGGTCGCGTGAGAGACCTTTCGCGCGAGCGAGGTGTGCTTTCCCCGGCAGACAGAAGAGTTTATATATTAAAAATGAAAATTGGGCACATCGCGCGAGTGGCCCGCGCGAGCGACCTTTCGCGCGAGCGGCCCGCGCGCGCGACTTCAAACAGTTTCTGGTTTTTGTGTGTTTTCGTATAAGGGACTGTTTGGATTAATTTTAAGGCATTGTTAAGGTTCTGTTTGGGAATTTTATTGAAACAGAATACTATTTGATACGGTTGAAAGATTAAAACAATGAATTATGACTTATCAACCCCCGTACGTACGTTGTTCCTTTAATTCAGCGAATTCCTTTATGTTTAAGTTTCATGACATACATGTGGGGTCAGTGGTACATGCATGTGGGTGTCAGTCAGTGTGGAAAAGAGTAATGGTCAGTGTGGAAAAGAGTATGAGATTGAGATTGAGATTGTGTGGTGGACACTCCCTGGATATGGTGTACCAAAGTGTGACGTGTTGAGATTGCAGTGAGAGTATCTTTGTAATGCGACGGTGGCAAAATTGGACACACCCTGGCGCCCATGGTAGCGTTAAAGTGTGTGACGCCGAACTTGGACATTCCCTGGCACCCATGGTAGTGCTAAAGTGTGGCCTACGGACACTCCCTGATACCCGAGTCTGGATACTGCGTGAGGGTTCCTCCGGTATTTGCATGGCGGTTTAGGCATTCAAATTGTGAGGCATTGGACACTCCCTGGTACCCCAGACCAAAGTGTGAGGCAAACTGGACATTCCCTGGCACCCCATTGCTAAAGTGTGACTACCTTAGTGTTTCAAAGATACTGGAGTGAGATAGTGGGTTGTTGTGTTTGTCGAGAGAAAAGAGTCGGTAAGATGAGCGTGGTGCATTGTCTCATACACGATCATATGTTTTAAATGAATGAACGATCTTTAAAATATATTCCCTGTTATTTTTATAATTGATTTCTTTATATGGTTAAACCGTTGATTTAACAAAACTGAAAAATGGAAAAATGTAAGTGGGTATGAGTTACATTTAAAGGTATGTTTTTAATACTCACCAGCTTCTTGAAGCTGACGATGTTGATGCGTCCTGGACATTCGTGTTCAGGCTTTTCAGGTTACGACTATGTCGAGCCTTATGACTATGCTAATTGAGAACGGCTGCTTCTGGAAGAGAAACTGTTATTGTCATTGCATATTTTAAGTTATATGTTTTAAGTTATGAATTGGTTTATAATAAGGATGACTGTGATAGACACTAAGATATTGTTTTGTTTCAAGGCGGTCTGTGCCTTTAGATGACCCAGTGCTATAATATTTATTAAGTTAGAAAATATTTGTAAAGCTTTGATTGCTCTACTCTGATTATTATGTTTTGTTGTTTGACGTTTGGGACGGAATCGATCCTTCAAACTGTCGCGACCTACGGGTTCATAAAGGAAATTAAACGCTTTCCTTATTTATGCTACGTCGGGCCGTGACAGGCCCGATGGATCCCAAATTCCAAAACTTTAAACCTATGTGTAGGGAGCCTCAGCGCTCTAATATTTCGATGTAAAAGACCTAATGGTGAATAACGGGGGTGTATGGAACACTAGCATTGTCAACAGCTTCTTCACAGTGGATACGATCAATGCCATCCTTTGAATTGAAGCGCCCATAAGAAGAGAATAGGAAAAATTCATTTAGACCTCGGATAAAAAGGTCTATTCTCATTTAAGTCTGCCTATCTTATTGATCAAGAACAAATACTATCATTGTCTGGTGGTTTTACATGCAGTAATTGGAATAGCTTATGGAATGACAAAATCCCTGAGCAACACAAAATATTTCTTTGGAAGGTAGTTGCAAATGCTATTCTAACTAAAGCTCCATTGCTATCCATATGCAGATCGAAGATGTATCTTGCTCACTTGTGGTAGTAGTATGGAGTCTTCCAATTACCTTTTCATGTTGTGCTTAGTGACTCAGATATTATAGAGGTCATCCAGATGGCCTATTGTTCCGTCGATTTTTGTTCATGATAGTTCAAATGTGCATCTCTGATACCTTAAAACCATCCCAAAGGTTGGGTTTCCTAGAGGAGGCCTGTTGTAGCACCTGTATTTTTCCTAATGTATGTCCCGTATTTCCCGAATATCTTTCCTATATTATTCTTATAATAATAATACACGAGTTTACGATTCTGTCATTTTTGTCCTTATATGAATGTTTGGATGTATGCATATAACCTTTAGGAAATTTTTGAGAAAAGTTAAACTCAACCGCTCAAGTATACCTTCGCGCTCGAGTGGTTAGTTACTCGCCTCGAGCGCTTAAGTTCACTGGAGCGCTCATGTGACCTTGACTTTTGCCTATAAATACTTTCAATATTCTTTCATTTTCTACGAATTCTAGTGTTCTTGTAGAGATAGAGAGAGTCTCCTGAGTCTATTTAGAGAGAGAGATAATGCTTACAATTCATCCATACACCTTGTCTTGATCCATTACACATACACATATACATCCAAACACATATCCACATTATTGTTGAAAAGAAGAAGATCAAAAGAAAAGAGGATCATCACACAGAGAAACTGTAGACACCCCATTTTGTCGGCTAACAGATTTAGGAGGCCACAAGCATGTCAAACCTCGATGATTAGAAAGATCGGATTTTCATAGATTGCCTCTAACTCTCAAGAAGTCAAAGAATTTGCAGAAATGACCAAAATGCCCCTAAAAGCCCAAAACTCTCCAGATTGGCCCAGAATCTAAAAAATCATTAGATGTTGTTCAAAACAAAAAAAAGGTATTTTAAAAGATGATTATTTGAAATCGTAAGCTCCCAGAGACCCCCGGAAGTTCCCAGAAAGTCTCCGTTGACCGGTTTGACCAAAGTTTGACCAAGGTTTGACCAAAATCATTCGAATTCGCCCAAAAGTTCTGAGATCATCCTAGATCATGTGAAAAGTATCAAAATATATTTTAAAAGAAAATTGGACGAAAACGTCAGTCTTTGGAGGCTCCCAAAAATTCCCAGAATTTCTTGGAAGTGGTGCACTGTTTGACTGATTTGACTGTAAGTTTGACCAAAAATCAAAGTCTCCTTTTCGATGTTGAAATATTTTTATCAAATACTAGAGGTCAATAGCTTTCCAATGGTATATCGCACATAATTTCTGGATCTAAAACGAATTTGTTATGAATTTCTAAAGGTGAAAACTGCGATCAATTCGGCTTTTATCGCGAATACCGCAAAACTTTCCAAAGTGACCCAATTCCAAACTATTTTTTATGGAAATTAGACCTCAATACCTTTCCAACGGTATATCACAATCTCAATTTGGATTTCGTATGGATTTTCTGTGAATTTCGGACAAAATAGGGTCATTTCGCGAATTCTGGGAGTTTCGGGGGCCAAAATGCAATTTTTGGTCAACGGGGGAGTTGACTGCCGCGGCGGCACTGGCCCACTGCCGCGGCGGCACTGGCCAAGTGCCGCGGCGGCACTCTGAGTGATTTTTCATTTTTTTTTTGTAATTTTTGGTTAATTTTTGGGTTTTAATTCAAATTTTCAACAAATAAAACGACATAGTTTTGATTATTCCGGGATTTTGGACCACTTAGAGACTTTTTAAAACCCAAAATACCTCCCTAAGTTGGCCTATAAAGGAGACCCATTTACTTCCATTTAGGGAGAGCTTGGAAGCCATTAGAGAGAGATATAGAAAGTTAGGAAGAAATAGAGAGAGAAATCAAGATCTTCTTCTTCAAATCCAAGCCAAATGTGAGTTTTTTTATTTAGTTTTCTAAAAACCAAACTTTTATTTTCAAGCTTTCAATCCATCTTCTTCATCTTCTTTGAGTTTCCTATGAGTTAGAGAGTGATGTACTCACCCATATACACACATATGAGAGGTTGAATGCTTGTGGTTCCACCATTAAATATCATATATTGATTTGTTCATTTGCTTGCTTATATACAATGTTCATCTCTTCCTACCTCATTTCTTTTTTTTTATTTTATTTATTTACTTACTAGTTCATCATCATCTAGATGATGACATGAAGTTTGAGGTGAGTGAATCCTTATGGATAGTAGCTCTTGACCTCAAAAACATGTTTGATAGATGATGATTATAACTTCAATACCTCCAAGGTATCCTTGGAGTTATGTTCAAATAAAAATGAATCTCTCCAATAATATTGGGGGTTCTTGATGATGAGTTTGATGTTATATTCCAAGAGGTTATAATCTCTATTTGATGTTGAAAATATACTTTCAAAACCTCTATTTCAAAACCCCTCTCAATCCCTCTCATTTTGATTTCAAGAAAGAAAACTCAAGTTTTTCCCAAAATCTTCAAAACAGTGAGTCAAAACAGTGAGTGATCTGAGTTCAAAGATTTCTCTAGAACTCAATACTCAATGTATGGATGCAAGACCACTTGGAAAGTCTTCCTAACTCATTAGAGAACACCCATGATTTTTGGTATGACTTGAAAATACTTGAAAATGGTCCATTTAAATGGACCCAAACATTCCCCCCAGATATTCTGTTTTTGCTGTCACAGCAGCTTGGTCTACTTTCAACTTGTTTTACAGAACACTTTTCCAAAACGTGTGGTCTCAAATTATTTTTCCCTTTAACTTCAATGGCTTAGGGAACTTTCTGTATAAAATGGGACTTTAGATCTTTTGTTTTCATTTTCTAAGGTATTTCAACATTTCAGTCAACAGTACAGACTCTGTTTCTGAGTGACCTTCATTGTTTATATGATTTCTCTCAATATGAAATAGTTATTAAAGATTGGCTTTTTGGGTTATGTTCTACACACAATAAGGAAGATCTCCATAACAAATCATGCATTGAAAACATTCCTAACCCCTATTTTTCATTTTCACAAGATCATGTTACTGTTCTGTCCACTATTCACAGCAAGCACATTTTAACTTCCTTACCTTGATTTGATGCTTATATGTACTCCAAATTAGCTCATGTATTAGGAAGTAGTTCATACTAAATTTGTACATATCCCATGATGATTTCATTCATTCATTCATTGTAGACACCCCATTTTGTCGGCTATCAGATTTAGGAGACCCATAGCTTGGTGGTTCACAATGATCGTAAAAGACTCAAAAAGACTCTTGGAAGTCAGCTCTATCTCTCAGAATGCTCAAAATGACCAAAATGCCCCTAAAAGCCCAAAAACTCCCAGATTTGGTCCCAAAGTTCTGAAAACATGCTATGTCGTAAGAAAAGCGATAAAATGAGTTTCTAAGAGAAATCGGATGAAATCGTCAGCTCCCAGAGACCCCCGGAAGTCCCGGAAGCTCCCGGAAAGTCCCCGTTGACTAGTTTGACCAAGGTTTGACCAGGTTTGACCAAGTTTGACCGAAATCGTCCGAATTCACCAGAATCATTTTAAATCATGAGAAAAGTGTTAAAACAAGTTCCAAAAGAAAATCGAGCAAAAACATCAGCTCCCGGGAACTCCCGGAGGTTTCCAGAACTTCCCGGGAATCCCAGGTTTGACCAGTTTGACCAGAATTTGACTTTGGAACCGGGTTGCTGAAACAATTTTCAAATATTTTTCATGGATACTAGAGGTCAATAGCTTTCCAACGGTATATCGCACATAATTTCTGGATTTAAAACGAATTTATTATGAATTTCCAAAAGGCGAAAAAGGCGATCAGATCGGCTTTTATCGCGAATACCGCAAAACTTTTCAAAGTGACCTATCCCCGAACTATTTTTTATGTAAAGTAGACTCCATTACCTTTCCAACGGTATATCACAACCTCAATTTGGAGTTCGTATGCAATTTCTGTGAATTTCGGACGAAATAGGGCCTTTTCGCGAATACCGGAACTTCTGGGGGCCTAAACGTAATTTTCTGGGCTTCAGAGGAGCACTGCCGCCGCGGCACTGGCCCACTGCCGCCGCGGCACTGGCCCACTGCCGCCGCGGCACTCATCCCTCGCAGAGTCCATTTTTGTAATTTTTTTGGGGGTCCAATTTGATTAATTGAAAGCCAAAACGACATAGTTTTATGTTCACAGTTGTTTGGGACCAATGGGAGTACTTCTAAAACCCCAAAACCACCCCAAATTGGTCTATATAAACCCCTCATTGCTCTTCATTTTGGGGGGGCCAAGTGCAAAGCTTGAAAAGTTGTAGAGAAGAAGAGAGATAGAGATAGGTTTAGAAGAGAGAAAGGGAGCTTCTCCCATTGATTTTCCATAAGAAAGTGAGTTTTATTCTTGATTTCATTCATTATCCTTCTATACACTTCACATTCAAAGTCCATTCCAACCCTCATTCTTGAGCATTCTTGAGTTAGGAAGCCACTTCCATGTCCAAATGTCAAAATCTATGAGTGAAACACCAAGCTACAAGTCCAAAATCACATTGATTATCATCTATTGATTGCTATTTACTTGCTTTGATTATATATATGTTCATCTCTCCTTATCTCATTTCTTTTTCTTTTCTTTATTTACTTACTAGTTCATCATCATCTAAGTGATGACATGAAGTTTGGGGTGAGTGAATCCTTATGGATAGTAGCTCTTGACCTCAAAAACATGTTTGATAGATGATGATCATAACTTCAATACTTCCAAGGTATTCTTGGGATGTATTGAAGTTATGTTCAAAATAAAAATAAATCTCTCCAACAATCTTGGAGGTTCTTAATGATGGGTTTGATGTTGGTATTCTAAGTGGCCATGATCCTTATTGAGTGTTGAAAATATGTTTTCAAAACATCTATTTCAAAACCCCTCTCAATCCCTCTCATTTGGTTTTAAGAAACAAAACTTTGTTTTCCTCAAAATCTCCAAAACAATGATTCAAAACAGTGAGTTGTTCAGATTCAAAGATTTGTTTTGAATTAAATACTCGAGTTATGATGATGAAACCACTTGGAAAATCTTCCTAATACATCATAGTTTGTCCCCAATTTTTCCCATCAATTATAGAGATGTGAAAGTATTTGTTTTGGATGTGAGAAGTTCATATTCATAATCTGCCTCTGTTCTCACAGAATGTTCACCCAACTTCTTGCACTTATTCTGGATATTTTCATCACTGTACATATATCTTTTCTATTTTTTTATAAAACTTGGGTGTCTTAGGAAACCTTTGGTATATAATGGGTCATCATAAACCTTTTCTTTGATTTATGAAAAATCATACAAAATCAGTCAACAGTGCAGCTTTTGTTTCTGAGTCATGTGTACATTCTGATTTTTTTCTTTTAATCTGTGATAGCTATTGATGTTTGGCTTTTTGGGTTATTTTATAGACACAATAAGGATGATCTCTGATTTTTCTCACATTTTTCTAGGCACGTTTGACCTCCCATTATAATGTTGCAAAGTATTACATGCAGTCTGTCCACTATTCACAGCAAGCACATTTCAACTTTTATTCTTTGATTTGATGCTCATATGCATTCCAAATTAACCCATATCTTAGGAAGTAGTTCATACTACATTTGTACATATCCTATGTTGATTTCATTCATCCATTCATACACATTATAGAATTCTAAGTCATTCTAGGAAGCCATGAACACAAAGCACACTACAACCTTTGCACATTTTAGATACATACATTGCATTCATGCAAGATTTGGGTTTTTGTAACTCTTAATCTAAGAAGATTATAAGGAATGAAATTGATCACACGTTCATGCTCTCCTCGATCTAATCATCCTTTTCTCATTCGTCCCGGGGATTGAGAGATCTTCTTTTCTCAAAGAATAACATGCATCACGTTAGCTTGCTAAGCATATTTTGATTTCTTTATTTATTTGTTTCAAGAACAATTCATGTCCCCTTTAGATTAAGGAAACTTAATTACTTGATATATGATTAGACGATTTTTCCTAGGTTTATTTGTGTGATCTTTCACTTTACATTGCATGATATTTGACTTAGATCTTATGAATGATATTTTATCTTTAGATCTTCCATTTTCAAGTTTCTTATGTGATGTAATATACTATCATAGTATTATTTGTCGAACCAGACATAGTATAAGATGATTATTTGGATGTTAATTGAGGCCCGTCGAAAGCCGGGGCGAGTTGAGGGTGTTTTAGTCGTGACAAAGGCTCCTTCCTCTCTCGTACCAAAACCCCGAACCAAGTTCTTTGGTTATGAAGGGCCGGTGCCCTTTATCCATTTGGGTGAGTCAAAATTAGGTTTCTTGGTTCCTTAAAGACCAAGTGGCGACTCTGTATCTGTTTTCAACAGACCTATTTTCTTTCTCTGATTCAAATCAATTTCAAAACAAATCTCGAACAAGAGAGAAGTGGTCCGAAGCCCGGTATCCACATTCATACACATTTTAGACTTCTAAGTCATTCTAGGAATCCATGAACACAAAGCACACTACAACCTTGGCACATTCTAGATACATACATTGCATCCATGTAAAGATTTGGGGGTTTTTGTAACTCCTAATCTAAGAAGATTATCAGGAATGATCATGATCACACGTTCATGCTCCCCTCGATCTAATCATCCTTTCTCATCCGTCCCGGGGATTGAGAGATCTTCTTTTCTCAAAGAATGACATGCATTATGCTAGCTTGCTAAGCATATTTTGATTTATTTGTTTATTTGTTTCAAGAACAATTCATGTCCCCCTTTAGATTAGGAAGTCTTGATTATTTGATACATGATTAGAAGATTTTTCCTATGTTTATTTGTGTGATCTTTCACTTTGCGTTGTGTGATATTTGGCTTAGATCTTATGAATGATATCTTATCTTTAGATCTTCCATTTCAAATTTTCTGATGTGATGTAATATACTATCATAGTATTATTTGTCGAACCAAACATAGTATAAGATGATTATTTGGATTCTAATTGAGGCCCGTCGAAAGACGGGGCGAGTTGAGGGTGTTTTAGTCGCGACAAAGGCTCCTTCCTCTCTCGTAAAAAAACCCCGAGCCAAGTTCTTTGGTTATGAAGGGCCAGTGCCCTTTATCCGTTTGGGTGAGTCAAAATTAGGTTTCTTGGTTCCTTAAAGACCAAGTGGCGACTCTGTATCTGTTTTCAACAGACCATTTTCTTTTTTTGATCCAAAACAAGTTTCAAAACATAACAAGTGGTGGAAGCCCCGGTGTCCACAGAAACTAAGAAGAAGAAAAAGAAGAAGAAGAAGAAGAAGAAGATGAAAGTCTAACTCCATAAAAGCTTCATTATAGCTTCAAGTCCATGCTTTCTCAACACATTTTATATTTTTACATCATCTAGCATCAACCCTACCTTACTTAGACACCTTTAGGAACTCATTTTACATGTTCAAATCACACATATATGTAAATCTTAAACAATTTATGAACCTACATGTAAAGCTGGCAGAAAATCTATAATATCACACACCTAACCGCTCGAGCACTCCCAAGTGCTAAAGCATACTGCATGCCTCATCCTGAGCGATCGTGCAATGCGAGCGCTTGAGTCTACCAAATGAACAACCAGAGCGCTCGACCCAGTTGAGCGCTCGCATTCACCAAACTTGAATTGTTCTTATGTTTACCACCTACTTTCTTTTATCCCCTTTGATGATGTGATTGTACCATGCCCTTACGCTATGAACTCTACGTGCTTAGACTAATTCGTATATGGTTAGTTCTTTGACTTAAATGTTTAGCATAATGTCGTTTCCGTCTCTAAATGTCACGCCCCGGAACGGCAAAAATAGAGAAAAATAAATTTCCTTTTTGGGTCCAAAGGCAGCGACGGGTGAAGTCACATGATTGTCCACACCACGCAGTACTAAGCAACAAGAAGTAATAGTGTAACAAGAATGAAGTCTAGGTTCTGATCACAACATAACATAAAGTCAACAGAAGTTACTAACTATTACATATCAGAGTCTCGAATCAAATATAAGGCAGCGGAAGTACAAATGCCAAAGCAACATATGCCTGACTACAAAAGATTCTAAAACGGTAAAGACAATTAGCTACAATTCTAGTATAGTCTTCAGTTGGCATAAAGGTAGTCCTCGGCATAGTAGTCTTCTTCGGCCTGACCTCCGTCAGGGAAATCCTCCACGGGGACGTCGTCACTAGCATGGTAGTCTTCTCCTGCGGGCCCTTCACCTGTATAGTCATAACCAGGGTGCGCTGGAACGTAGAAATGTCCAGCGGCATAAACGTCGTCAGCTAAATGAAAGCTGAGTGAGTTAGATACTAACAGGGTATCAACTATTGAAGTTATTACAAGTAATAAGCCGTAACCAAATTAGAATTCTGTAAGGGTAACTCCTTTAATCAAACCAATTATCCGATTACTAATGTTTTACTCATTATAAGACCGATAATACGTCTAGATAGGGGAACAGACTCGACAGTAGTTCAACTCTATAACACACCATTGCTCATCCACCGCTTTTAAGAACATATGCACAGTTCACCGCATGTCATGGATACCACGTTAGTCCATCCCCCGCTTTTAAGAACATATGCACAGTTCACCGCATGTCAGGGATATAACGCTTTAAACAACAGTACATCATTCTATGCCACGACTTAGCGACGTCTACCAGTGATCACGGTCCACCGAATGTCATAGACACCTTCGTCTGTCTACCGCTTTTAAGAACATATGATTAGATCATCTGGCTATCTTAGGGCAAATGGTCCGGTTCACCGCAAGTCATAGACACCTTCGTCTGTCTACCGCTTTTAAGAACATATGATCGACCAAAGCCCGCCCACGCAAGGTTCCCGAATCTTAGCAAACCTACTTAAGTTCAACTCTATTTCCGATACATGACAATCCCAATGTGGCCCGACTACTCTGAATGAAATGAACGTTAACTCCAAAGGATTCACAACTATTCCGTTATCTAACATTATAAACATTATTCGATAGTCTTGTTGTTACTACGATCCTACGCCGCATTAACTCGTTATCATGTCTGTATTACAATAATAAAGCATGCTGGGAAATACTGAACAGTAAATAAACAACTAAACAGTTATTACATTATCTAAACAAGTAAAACAGTAAACTGTAACTGCCAATCGATTGGTATAGATGTCAATCGATTGGTATAAAAGTGGCATCAATCGATTGGAAGAAGGTTCAATCAATTGGTATAAAAGTAGTGTCAATCGATTGATCAAAGATTCAATCGATTGGATCACAATCCATGTCAATCGATTGGAACATGAAAGATGTCAATCGATTGATAAAGTGTCAATCGATTGACACTTCGTCTTCTTCACAGAGAAGACTGCCCAGCAACATATAAACGGGAATACATGGTTTCTCTTCCATTTCTTCATTCAAACATGTCATAACATCAATGTAAGGCTACCAAGTGAGTTTAGAACTCACCTTAGACGTTAAGGGCGTGTTTGGTTGTGTTTTGAAGCTTGAGCTTCAATGGTGGCTCCTCTCTCTCTCCTCTGCTCTGTCTTCTTCTTTCTTCTTCTCCTTTCTTCTCTGATCTTCTTCTCTCACTCCATCTGTGTGTGTGTGTATGAATAGGTGTATATATGTGAATATATATATATATATGAGTGTATATATATATATATAAACACACACAAAACTCTCCCTCTCACTCTCTAGTTTCTGAAAATAGAAAATGGCGAGATTTGGGTTGCATATAAATAGAGGGAAAGTGTTCACGTGGCTTCTCCCCAGCCAGAGCAAAAGAATCTGCCCAGCTGCCTCCAATCGATTGACATAAGTGTCAATCGATTGACAAAAGCAATCGATTAGTATAAAAGTCAATCGATTGGTATAAGCAATCGATTGGTATACTTGCCAATCGATTGGTATCCAAAATATACCAAGAGTAAGGCGAAGCTCATACAAGTATTAAAAGAAACATACAAGGTCTAGTTATATAATATATTACAAAAATACAGGGTATTACATCATCCACCACTCATAAAAGATTTCGTCCCCGAAATCCGAAATAAACTGGGTTAAAACAAAAATGGAAACTTCTCTTGCATCTCCGACTCCAATTCCCATGAAGCTTCTCCTTCGTCGTGGTGCTTCCATTGAACCTTCACTAGCGGAATCTCCTTATTTCTGAGCTTCTTCACTCCTCGGTCTAGAATACGCACTGGTCCTTCATTGTAGGTCACGTTCTTGTTCACTTCGATATCTTCAAAACTGATCTCGTGCGCTGGGTTGTGGGCACACGTCCTCAACATGCTGATGTGGAAAACGTTGTGTACTCCTGATATCTTTGGCGGCAACGCAAGTCGATAAGCAACCTCCCCAACACGTTCTAGGATCTTGAACGGTCCGATGAATCTCGGCGATAACTTGCCTTTCTTCTGTCCGAATCTGACGATACCTCGAACTGGCGAGACTTTAAGTAGTACATGATCTCCAACTGCAAACTCTAGATCTTTCCGTCGCTTGTCGGCATAGCTCTTGTGTCTGGATTGCGCTGTCTTCATCTTCTCTCGTACAATCTGGATTTTCTCGTTGGTTTCTCGAATCATATCGGGTCCAAGTAGTTGAGTATCTCCGACTTCGGCCCAACACAGCGGCGATCGGCAAGGTCTTCCATACAAAGCTTCAAACGGTGCCATCCCTATGCTCGTGTGGTAGCTGTTGTTGTAGGCAAACTCGATCAAAGGTAGATGCGTCTCCCATAAACTCTCGAATTCAATGACACAGGCTCGCAACATATCTTCCATCACTTGATTGACTCGTTCTGTCTGACCGTCTGTCTGTGGATGAAAGGCTGAACTCAAATTCAATGAAGTTCCCATTGCTGTCTGAAGGCTCTTCCAGAATTCTGCGGTAAAGCATGAATCTCGATCTGAAACTATTGAGACGGGTACACCGTGCAGTCGCACAACTTGCTGTAGATACATCCGGCTCAATCTTTCAATAGGGTGCGTCATGCTGTAGGCGATAAAATGTGCTGACTTGGTGAGTCGATCCACTATTACCCAAATAGCGTCGTGGTTTTGTTGAGATTTCGGCAATCCAACCACAAAATCCATGGTGATGTGCTCCCATTTCCATTGGGGAATCGGTAGCGGTTGTAGGAGTCCAGGTGGTTTCTGATGCTCTGCCTTCACTTGTTTGCAAATAAGACATTGCGATACATACTCGGCCACTTCTCGCTTCATTCCTTGTCACCAGAAGTTTCTCTTCAAGTCCTTATACATCTTGTTTCCTCCTGGGTGGATAGTCATCCTTGACTTGTGTGCTTCGTCCAGAATGTTCTTCCTGAGTCCATCGTCATTTGGCACACAGAGTCTACCTTTGCATCTTAGTGCTCCGTCCGTACTAATACTCCATATCTCGGGTTCCTTTGCGGACATCTTGGCAAACCATAACTTTAAATCCTCGTTCGACTGTTGAGCTTCCAAGATGCGGCTGATGAGGGTTGGTTGCACGACAAGACATCCAAAGTGTTGTCCTTCTGTTGATTCCACTGGTTGAAGGTCGAATTCGACTAACGTCTCCAATGCTCGCCATTCCCTAATCAAAATCGAAGAAACCAAAAGGCGTGGTCTCCGGCTCAGAGCGTCGGCTACAACATTTGCTTTACCCGGGTGGTATTACAAAGAGAAGTCGTAATCCTTGAGTAGCTCCATCCATCTCCGTTGTCGCATGTTCAACTCCTTCTGAGAGAACAAGTACCTTAAACTCTTGTGATCTGAGAACAAGTCGAACTTTTCTCCATACAAATAGTGTCTCCAAATCTTCAGGGCGAACACGATTGCAGCTAGTTCCAAGTCGTGCGTCGGATAGTTCTTCTCATGCGGCTTCAATTGTCTTGATCCGTATGCGATGAAATTCCCCTCTTGCATTAGTACACAACCAAGTCCTTGGTGTGATGCATCACTATAGATTATGAATTGCTCACCACTCTTAGGTATCGCAAGCACGGGTGCTGAGGTTAGTCTCTCTTTCAATTCCCGGAATGGATCCTCATGTTTCTCAGTCCATTCGTACTTCATCTCCTTCCTAGTCAGGCTTGTCAACGGTCCTGCGATTCTAGAGAATCCTTCCACAAATTTCCGGTAATACCCAGCCAATCCAAGAAAACTCCTAACTTCGGTCGCGTTGGTTGGCCTGTTCCAGCTCAAGACTGCATCGATCTTAGATGAGTCTACAGAAATCCCATCCTGTGATATCACATGTCCTAGGAATTTAACTTTCTGAAGCCAGAATTCACATTTGCTGAATTTCGCATACAGACTATTGTCTCTGAAAGTCTGTAGAGCAATTTGTAGATGCTTCTTATGTTCTTCTTCCGTCCTTGAATAAATTAGAATGTCATCAATGAATACTATAATGAATTGATCCAGATAGGGTCTGAATACTCTATTCATTAGGTCCATGAATACTGCCGGGGCATTAGTCAATCCAAAAGACATCACCAGAAATTCGTAGTGTCCATATCTCGTCCTAAAGGCAGTTTTCGGTATATCTTTCGGCCGAACTAGTAATTGATGGTATCCTGAACGCAAATCGATTTTTGAGAATATCCTTGATCCTTGTAGTTGATCGAGCAGGTCGTCTATCCGGGGAAGTGGATACCTATTCTTGATCGTGACCTTATTCAGCTCCCTGTAGTCGATACAGAGTCGTAGATCTCCGTCTTTCTTCTTCACAAATAAAACTGGTGCTCCCCAAGGTGATGTACTGGGGTGAACAAAACCTAAGTCTTCAAGTTCCTGAACTTGCTTCTTCAATTCCAACATTTCTGTTGGCGCCATCCGATACAGGGTCTTGGAAATCGACAACGTTCCGGGTGCTAACTCAATGCAGAAGTCTATCTCTCTCTTTGGCGGAAGTCCTGAGATACTTCGGAACACATCTTCAAAGTCTTGAATAATGGGGATCTGGTTGATAGTAAGCTCCATGCTTGAAGTCTTAATCGTGGCTAGGCAGCTCGTGATAAACATGTCGCTCAATGGTTGGCACTGAAATCTGATCTGCGGGCAACCAGGCGTCGAAAAGACAATGGTCCGACTAACACAATCCAGGTTAGCGCCATACTTAGTAAGCCAATCCATTCCTAGGATCACATCGAACTCAGACATTGACAGGACTATCAAGTCTGCTGGGAGATTCCTATCCTCTAGTGTCAAGGGACAATCCTTGCACACCTTACCTAACTTAACGGATACTCCCAAGGGCGAAACGGCATTAAGGGTCGATTCAAGTGCTAGGGGTAACAATCCCAAATCACGTACCATCTTAATAGCTATGAAAGAACGGGCGGCACCGGTATCAAACAAAGCTCTAACTTGACAGTGAAATAAAATGAGTGTACCTTCTAAGTTTTGCTGTTCCTCCGCATTATACCCTGCATTGTCAGGGATGATGGCATTCACCCTAACCTGTCCTTGCTGTCCTTGAGCAGGCGCTCCATAGTAGCCTCCACGTGGTGCTTGACAATCCTTGCTTATGTGACCAGGCTTGTTACAGTTGCGGCAGACGAGGTCATTACGGCGGTTGGTCTTGGGGGCTGTGCAATACTTTGCAATATGTCCGGGCACTCCACAGTTGAAACATCCATCAGTGTTCTGTCGCTGGGCGACGGGCTGTGCCTGAGGTGGTCCTCGCTGTTGATTCTGTTGTCGAGGAAAATTAGCTTGGGGCTTCCTTGTCCCATCCCATGTGCGCTTGGTTCCCTGATAGTTGTTGGTCTGGGGTTTCCATCCCTGATTGTTCCTTGATGATTGCACGGGAAAGTTCCTTGGTTGGAAGGTCCTGGGTGGAGGTCGATTCACTTGTGGTCCTTGCACAGGGTAAGCATCCTTTTCCAAACTTGAAGCAAGACGGACAATCCCTTCAAACGACTGGCCCAGATGGCCTATCATCATGTGCCGGAGGTGGGGGTTGAGTCCTTGGTGAAATCGCTTGACCTTCTTGGCGGAGGTGTCTATCATATGCGGAGCGAAGCGGGAAAGTCGCTCGAATTGTGTAGTATACTCCCTGACTGTCCAGTTTCCTTGGGTTAGACTCAAGAAATTCCTCTCTTGTTGGTCTCTTTCGTCCTCAGGGAAATACTTCTCGAGAAATCGAGTCTTGAATGCTTCCCAAGGCATTCTCCTTGCAGCGTCAATCCCAATCGTGGCTCTCTCGGCCTCCCACCAGTCCGCGACGGAGTAAGTTAGTTGAAATGCGGCTAGACGTCTCTTGTCAAGCTCACTACACTCCAGGGCTTCAAAGATTAGCTCCAACTCTCGTATCCATTGCTCTGCTTTCCAGGACTCTGCCATGCCGTCGAACTTCTCGGGTCGCAGGCCACGAAATCGTTCCAACAGTTTATCGCCTGTCTGCCTTGGAAGGACAAAGTGGTTGTTGCCATTATCGTTGGTGGCATGATTGTAGGTATCGCCGATGTGTTCCATCCGTTGCATGAAAGCTTCGAAGACTCCAGTTGGGTCCATACCCTCAGGAATGGGTGCTCCCAGTCGCGCTTGGTTCCTTGTGGGTCCCACCATAGTGATCCGTGTGAGGTGTACCTATGAAGGATCTAACGATTAGCTGACAATCTCCTCGGGGAAATGATCATACTTAAATAACAGAAAGCATAACATGAATCAAAATCACAACCATAACATAATAATGAGACGATAACAGAAATAACCAAGAGAAACGATCTGCCATATATATATATATACCCAAAAGATGTACAGCGGAGTACACAACAGATCATCTGTGTACCGCGTAGTACATGATCCTATACAAGATCTAAACAAAAGAAAGATATATACAAAACCACTACTGGTGGCTACCTATACAAAAAGGCTACGATCCATAGCTGTCTATGTAAGCGTCAAAAGTAAGTGGACAACATGTCCTAAAGTCAAGCGTAAAAGTCTAAGCCCTAAAGGTACTGGACTCAAAAGTTGTCCACATCGGATCCATAGATGGAAGCCTCGTCCTCTGGGGCAACCTCAGACAAAACATCATCCTCATCCATGTCATCGTCATCCATCATATCCTCATCCTCTATCACAACATCCTCGATCAGCTCGGGTCCATCATGCTCCACAACAGCTCCCAAATCCCCTGCATCAGCGGCCATGTCAGCCTGGGCTGCATCAAATGCGGCTGCAAGTGCCTCAGCCTGTACCATAGCCTGTTCCAACTCCGGTGCTCCGATCTCAAATCCATGGAGATGTGCAGCCATCTCTGCAGCCCACTCAGCTGTTAGCTGTGCTATAACTCCTCCTGGTAAGACTGGTACTACTGCATCATCGTCTGCGGCTACCTCCTCTTCCTCTATCGGATAACCCTCTGCAACCATAATATCTACGCCAACTGGCACGTCCATACCGGCTGGGTCCACGGGGTCCTCCTCCTCCGGATCACACTCCGGCTCCTCGTCGTCATCCTCTGGCTCAGCGTCATCATCGCTCTCATCATCATCCTCCGGATCCTCATCTGCTGGGGGTGCATCAACCAGGTCCTCTTCTGGTGGGGGTGGAGGTGCTGCTCTAACCTCTGCAAGTAGAACCTGGTACGAAGAACGGTCTCGTAACATCAGTAGAGAATCCTCCTCGATGCGTTTGAATGTTTCCTTACGATAGATCATCTCTTGACGCATCACTTCTGGGTCATGGGTCCCAAATCTCTGCTGCTCGATCTGCATGTCTCGCTCTGTCTCTGCAATAGCTCTCTGTCTAACCTTTCGGGCATAGTACTCTGGATCTGCTGGCGCAATACTACTCTCATACACATAGTGTCCTCCGAACTCGTCTGGAACGAATAGCGGCGGTGCCATGCTACCTGAAAAGGGACTACCTTAAGTCAGAACTAATCTTAAAACTTATCTATAGAATCTCAAGGTTCTAGGACCAGATGGTGTGGAACAATCTGTGAGCGAAAAGGTATACAACCTAGGCTCTGATACCAAAAATCCTGTCACGCCCCGGAACGGCAAAAATAGAGAAAAATAAATTTCCTTTTTGGGTCCAAAGGCAGCGACGGGTGAAGTCACATGATTGTCCACACCACGCAGTACTAAGCAACAAGAAGTAATAGTGTAACAAGAATGAAGTCTAGGTTCTGATCACAACATAACATAAAGTCAACAGAAGTTACTAACTATTACATATCAGAGTCTCGAATCAAATATAAGGCAGCGGAAGTACAAATGCCAAAGCAACATATGCCTGACTACAAAAGATTCTAAAACGGTAAAGACAATTAGCTACAATTCTAGTCTAGTCTTCAGTTGGCATAAAGGTAGTCCTCGGCGTAGTAGTCTTCTTCGGCCTGACCTCCGTCAGGGAAATCCTCCACGGGGACGTCGTCACTAGCATGGTAGTCTTCTCCTGCGGGCCCTTCACCTGTATAGTCATAACCAGGGTGCGCTGGAACGTAGAAATGTCCAGCGGCATAAACGCCGTCAGCTAAATGAAAGCTGAGTGAGTTAGATACTAACAGGGTATCAACTATTGAAGTTATTACAAGTAATAAGCCGTAACCAAATTAGAATTCTGTAAGGGTAACTCCTTTAATCAAACCAATTATCCGATTACTAATGTTTTACTCATTATAAGACCGATAATACGTCTAGATAGGGGAACAGACTCGACAGTAGTTCAACTCTATAACACACCATTGCTCATCCACCGCTTTTAAGAACATATGCACAGTTCACCGCATGTCATGGATACCACATTAGTCCATCCCCCGCTTTTAAGAACATATGCACAGTTCACCGCATGTCAGGGATATAACGCTTTAAACAACAGTACATCATTCTATGCCACGACTTAGCGACGTCTACCAGTGATCACGGTCCACCGCATGTCATAGACACCTTCGTCTGTCTACCGCTTTTAAGAACATATGATTAGATCATCTGGCTATCTTAGGGAAAATGGTCCGGTTCACCGCAAGTCATAGACACCTTCGTCTGTCTACCGCTTTTAAGAACATATGATCGACCAAAGCCCGCCCACGCAAGGTTCCCGAATCTTAGCAAACCTACTTAAGTTCAACTCTATTTCCGATACATGACAATCCCAATGTGGCCCGACTACTCTGAATGAAATGAACGTTAACTCCAAAGGATTCACAACTATTCTGTTATCTAACATTATAAACATTATTCGATAGTCTTGTTGTTACTACGATCCTACGCCGCATTAACTCGTTATCATGTCTGTATTACAATAATAAAGCATGCTGGGAAATACTGAACAGTAAATAAACAACTAAACAGTTATTATATTATCTAAACAAGTAAAACAGTAAACTGTAACTGCCAATCGATTGGTATAGATGTCAATCGATTGGTATAAAAGTGGCATCAATCGATTGGAAGAAGGTTCAATCGATTGGTATAAAAGTAGTGTCAATCGATTGATCAAAGATTCAATCGATTGGATCACAATCCATGTCAATCGATTGATAAAGATTCAATCGATTAGAACATGAAAGATGTCAATCGATTGATAAAGTGTCAATCGATTGACACTTCGTCTTCTTCACAGAGAAGACTGCCCAGCAACATATAAACGGGAATACATGGTTTCTCTTCCATTTCTTCATTCAAACATGTCATAACATCAATGTAAGGCTACCAATTGAGTTTAGAACTCACCTTAGACGTTAAGGGCATGTTTGGTTGTGTTTTGAAGCTTGAGCTTCAATGGTGGCTCCTCTCTCTCTCCTCTGCTCTGTCTTCTTCTTTCTTCTTCTCTTCTTTCTTCTTCTCCTTTCTTCTCTGATCTTCTTCTCTTCTTCTCTCACTCCATCTGTGTGTGTGTGTGTATGAATAGGTGTATATATGTGAGTATATATATATATATGAGTGTATATATATATAAACACACACAAAACTCTCCCTCTCACTCTCTAGTTTCTGAAAATAGAAAATGGCGAGATTTGGGTTGCATATAAATAGAGGAAAAGTGTTCACGTGGCTTCTCCCCAGCCAGAGCAAAAGAATCTGCCCAGCTGCCTCCAATCGATTGACATAAGTGTCAATCGATTGACAAAAGCAATCGATTGGTATAAAAGTCAATCGATTGGTATAAGCAATCGATTGGTATACTTGCCAATCGATTGGTATCCAAAATATACCAAGGGTAAGGCCAAGCTCATACAAGTATTAAAAGAAACATACAAGGTCTAGTTATATAATATATTACAAAAATACAGGGTATTACACTAAAATAGATATGCTTATATTATGAAACACACTTTATAGATATAATTGATAATCCTAGATTTGTTAAACCCGAGCGCTTGCTCACTCAAACGCTTGTGCAGACCCGAGCGCTTGATTCTGCCAGTACTTGGTAGATTCATGCTTTACATCTATATGATCTTAATAATGTGACGATGACGACTCCTACGATATGCAAACTAAAATAATGGGAATAAGCTATGTTTATCATGATCAAAACATTCCTTATAATTTACGCCTTATAAACTCGTACCGCACTCATTAAATGCTTGTTCTTTACTCGAATCTCTCAATTTTTTGTATATTGTCAGTCGTGAGTCTTCAGAGTACCTTTCACTTCATGTCGTGTTTATTGGCTGATGGAGACTGGTTCAAGTATTAGTGTTTCATTATTGATCTGTTGATGGAATATGAGATAGATTTTGTTTTGAATATTAGTGATATAGTTGGTTGTTAAGGCATGATATCATATTGATGCACCATGGGTGATCAAACGGTTGTTAAGGCATGTATGGTATACTATTCGCTCGGTTATTAAGGCATGTTATATTCATTAGGACAGGTTATGGACCTTAAATATCTTAGTTGAGTCGACTATTAAGGAATGTGTATTCTAAACTAACGGCTTATGCTAGGATTGTGAGAGAAAAAAGTTGGGAAGTTTAGGTCGAGTCGATTGTTGTTCGGTTCTTTTGATTGCGAGTTGTGGAGTTATTTTCATAGTTGAGTTGGGTTTCTCTATCATTGTTCAGTTCGGTCGTAACTTCTTAATAACTGACGTAAGTACCGTTATGGCATTAAGAATAATGAATCTCAGTTTATATATCTACTATGTCTTTTACTAACGGTGTTACTAGAGGTTTTATGTTCACTCAGATTTTGAAGCTGACGACATTTTATGCCACTGGACCTTCCCTGTCCAACTTTTCCATATTACAGTAATGCAGTTGACGGAGTCTAGCCTGAGGGTGGTTATGACGATGGTGGCTATATAGCGGAGAGTTTCACAGACGAGGGCTATACTGGAGGGGAGTACGTGGGGAAGGGTTACTATGAAGAATGCTACGAGTTGAAGACTGCGTTTTCCTCATAGTCTTAGCTATCGGTTTATCTTTTCTTTTAGAGATGTAATAATTTTACTCATGCTGAATTTAGTGACACGTGTTGTCACAAGACTTCTTATCTCTTGTCTTAAATATCTGTGGTCTGTAATATAATGATATCGTAAGACTTGGTTATGGTTTAATGTTTAATTGATGTTGAACTTAGTCAGATAACCATTATTATTATGTTCTTGTTATTATTGTGCTTGAAGACAATCATGTGATTCCAACCAGCCACGTGTCCACGGTCCAAAAAGGAAAGTTTAATTTTTTTTTTTGTATTTTTGCTCTACTCCGAGGCCTAACACCTATGACTTCACCATATTTGCAACTCTAATGATGGAACAACTGTGGCACTTCAAAAATAAGGTCCTTCACCAAGTTCATCCCATTAACGGTCCTGGGTGGAAAGTGCATATTGATTCGGTAGCTGTGAAGCATTGGAATGCTCAAAGGAAATTATCCCAGTCATTGAAGCCAATCATTACAGTTGGACCCCTTCCCTGCATGGTTGGAATAACGCCAATTTTGATGTTGCTATTCGCACCCATTCATATTCCCTTGCTATGGTTTTCAAAGACGATGAGGGTATGGTTCTCCATATTTGTGTCAAATCAGTAGAGGCTATGAATCTGATGGAAGCTGAAGCCAAGGCAGTAGTGCTAGCCATCTCTGAAGCAACAAAATGTGGGTTTAATTGCATGATTGTTTAGGGTGATTCCCAACTTGTTTTCCAACTTTTAGCTCATTGTTCTTACCCCCATCTGGACCATCGAATTGCCTATTTTATATGCAATAAATCACCTGGGTTGCCCATTTCTTTTTGAAATATCTCTAAGATAGAATATCTAATTTTGTAGCACATAACTTTGTCCAATGAACTTTCTTTTGTGGTACTTATGGGCACATCCCAATTGATGATGTTCCCACCTATGTGTTTAAGGAAGGTTGTTGGGGGACTAAATTGCTCCATATTTTGTTTCTCTGTTTCTCTTTTTATGAAAATATTTCCAGCAAAAAAAGAGAGGTTTATTTAATTATTTAAGATGATATGAAAGTTAATGTTAAATATATTAACAAAACTAGACATGGTGTACTTTTTATAGAAACATATTGTAGAGTCCTTTATAGTGCAGTAATAGTATATTCAGTCCAGTTAAAACTGGTAGTTTTGAATTAATCCCCTATTTGGGTTGTAGTTCAGTAATTAGTCCTTTCCTTAATTTTTTTATTACATTTATACCCTTACTATTTTTTATATAGAAATTAATTTGCATCTGGTTTATTTTTAGTTACTGTATATTATACCATATGTGGATGAGTTGTGTAGTTATGGACTCTTAAAATCAAGTAAGTTGATTGTGTGTGCTTTAAATGGAAGTTTTAACAGAAATGTACGTAGATATAGGATAGGGATCTAATCATAATTAAAAAAAATTGGATTTTAGAATTTCAACCGTGTTTATCTAAAAATTTTAGCGATTTCTTTTTCGTAAACAATCCTAGGACTTTGTGCTTGAGATATGAAAATGTTGTTTTGTGTTTATAAAGATCTATATTACTAAGTTGTGAGAAATTTCTCACGTATTATGAGAAGTTTCTTACTTTTGTTAACGATCCAAGAATTTCTCACTTATTTCTTGAGAAATTTCTCACCATTTATTGGGTATATATATATTTGTATATAAAGTCAGTCATGGGAACACCATTTAAGGAAATCTTGGATAAGAGAATCATTATCCCAAAAATCAAGGTATTTCTCTGTTTGTACTCAACAACCATATTGAAATTTGTTTGCATTAATGTCTTGTCAAATTTCTCACTTATTTTTTAGGATCTTTTTCTCACTTCGTGTTTGTGTATGTAATTTCTCACCATTCTGTTTATGATAATCAGTTTATTCACGGAGATTTTGGTGATAAATTTCTCACCTTTTTTTTTTGTTCATTTTCAAAAAGAAATTTCTCACATTTTTTTTTGTAAGAAGTTTAACATATACAGTTTATTGGAATATCAACAAAAAAAATTACAAATGATGGGAAGAAGGAAAAAAAGGAAAAAAAAAAAACTAAAAGAAAAATTGTGACTGAATGATGTATAACAAAGTGAGTAATTTCGTATTTTTGTTCTGACAATCAGTTTATTCAAGGAGATTTTGGTTAGAAATTGATCACCTTTTTTTTTTTTGGGTTCATTTTCAAAAAGAATTTCTCAACTTTTTTTTTTGTAAGAAGGTTTACAAATACAGATTTTTGGAATATCAACAATAAAAATTACAATTTATATGACAGGATTGCAAACTGAACTTGACCCTGAATTTGCAAAATGGTGATAAGCACATGCTGTGGCGACAACATGATTTCTTTGAACTGTTTTGAGATCGTCGCCTCGATCTCAGAGAACTTGGCCTTGGCAGCATCGACGAGCTTGTGATCGGGACGATCGCCTGGGGTTTGGTGGACCAATCGGACCTGGGTGACCTTGGAGACGGCGATTCTCATCGCAGCGATGACCTTGGGGTCGGTGAGGCGTGGCACCTGTTCCGTCAGTTCAAACGTTAACTAGGGAAGGGATGAATCCAATTGCTCAAGAAGTAGAGAGAGAGAGAGAGAGAGAGAGAGAGAGAGAGAGAGAGAGAGAGAGAGAGAGAGAGAGAGAGAGCTAGAGAGAGATTTGTGAGATTTGGATGACAGTTACTACACACACACACACACACACACACACATATATATTTCTATAGTATGGGGGTATTTTGGTCCCTAAAATAGGTGAGTGACTAATTTTTAAGTTTGTTATACTAGGGACCAATTTCTAAAAAGAGTGGTTATAATGGACTATATATTAAATATCCCTACTTTTTATTACTATCTTGTTCTAGATTACAAGAATGTTTTGCTTTATGTACAACATTTAGTAAAAAAAAAAAACCATAGAAATTGCTAGCCAATGTTAGGAATCATTGGAACTCCATATATCTCAAGCTCCAATCAACTATAAAATATTAAGGGTTAAATAAATTTTACCCCCTGTGGTTAGGTCCATTTTTACGGTACCCTCGTGGTTTAAAAGTGGATACTTAACCCCTTTGTGGTTTTGGACTAAAGTGAAACTACTAAGATTTCTCTCAAAATAGTCTCATATGGGGATGAAGTGTTAAAATTAGCTCCATATAGGAAAGTTTATAGGGTCAATATTAATCCCCACATAGGCAGTTAACACAAAAATCAGTCACCCTAAGGGATTAAGTGTTAAAAAATTAGCCCCACTAGCTGAGTTAAATGGCAACATCATCTCCACATAGAGGATTCCCCAAAATTAACCTTACAAAGGGGGTTAAGTGTTAATATTTTGGGCCAATTTTAGAATTTTTATCAATTTTGAGAGACATCTTAGCAATTTCACTTGATAACTTTGAGTGCCTTCGACGCTTTTCAATAAATTACGATAAAATTTGGTAAGAGAAAAGCCTTTTATAAGCTAAAAGCCAAAAAAAATCCTAAGCCAAATGACATTAAGCTAAATAGCCCTTAAGCCAAAAGCCAAACTAAAATTAAGAATGCTCCCACACAGTTAAGGTATAACTATTGAAAATGCTCTCAGGGAAACAAAAATAGAAATATAAAAATTAAAGAATTAGTCCCTCCCCAGCCGTTTTATTAAAAATTAATCCAATATAAGATCTATATTAGAAATAGATCCTTGGTTAGGCATCTTAATTGGAAATAGATCCTTTAGCACAATTAATTTTTTTTAATGTCCAAAGTACCCTTAGTCACATGGATACTGATATACATGTCTATTCGTATATCTATATAGATATTGATTTATATGGTATTTGAAGTTAATGACATTAACTGTTAATGGATAATGTTCCCTTAATTCAAGGGATTTCCTTAATTTGCTCATCATTATCGGTTGGTTGAAATTCAAATCCTTTCATATATATATATATATATATATTCAGACTTATTTGGTGGATTTTGATTGTCATTAAAATATTTTTCATAATCATCTTTGCGGATGTGTGTATATATGATTAGATTGTTGGAGATACTGGATAAAAATTTGATTAGATTGGGAAGTACCTCATATTCAGTGAGAAGTTATTCTAGTCACTGACTGAGTAATTGATGTTACTTGAATATTTTTGCCCGTAATTTTCTAAAATTTATAATTAAAAAACTAAGAAATTCCCACTCTATTGGGGCTTTTTTTATTTAAAAATTTGAGAAATTCCACTCTATTAGGAAATTTCTCATTCAAAAAACTGATAAATTCTTATTGTTGGAGTAACTGGATAAAAATCTGATTAGATTGGAAAGTGCCTTATTCTTGTCAATAGACAGAGTAGTTGATGCTAATTAAATATTTTCGCACGTAAAAACTGAAAAATTCTTATTATTTTTTGAAATTTCTAATAAAAAGATTGAGAAATTTCTACTCTATTAGGGTTTTTTTATTTCAAAATTTTGAGAAATCCCGACTCTGTTGGGAAATTTTTCATTCAAGCAACTAATAAATTCCCATTATTTGTTCAATTTCTCATTAAAAACTGAGAATTTCCTACGCTGTTGTGAAATTCCCATTCAAAAAATAGAGAAATTCATCACTGTGTATTGAAAATCTTTATATTAGAGTGTGAATATTTATCCTTTGCCCCTAATTATGTAGTCGATACCCTAACCCGAAGAACAAGTTCAATTCGTCTGAAATCCTAATTTTGCAAAGAGGAAACATAAGAATGAATGTTTTTTTTAACGAAATCAGTGAGAATTTCGTACCGAAATGCTCCGATTTTGTGTTTTTTAGGCAAACTTGATGTTGATCGCGTCAGAAAGTTGATTGTCGCTTCTGAATCTCAACGGATGTATTCGATCACCACCAAAATTGTTGTGGCTGGGGGTTTCATTCAAAAATGCAGAGAAGAGGATTTGGGATTTTTATTGGTAGGTGACGATTTTTATGGGTTTTGAATGAGAAGATTTGAAAAATGCTATAATATAAGGATGTCTATAGGCGTGTGAAAAATGAATGAGGAGTATTCATGTCTTTAGCAACACAGGTGGACTAATTTCTAGATTCAAATTTAGGAAGGATCTATTTCGAGAAAAGTCTATTGAAAATGGATATTCGCACAAATATTAGTTTTTGCTAGGGAGACCATGTATGCTCCCAACTAAAATCTGTTAGGGTGTGTTTGATAACCCAATTAAGTGCTGAAAATGAAAAGTTTCAGCACTTGTTTCTTTTTAGTGCATTTGATAATGTACCACTTAATTAAAAACGTAGCAAAAAAATCACTGAAAACTTTAAGTAAAAAATTTCTACTGAAAATAATTATTGAATACAGTCTATTTCAGTACTTAAAACACTGATTTCAGTATTGCAAATTCAATCACTTAAAATTTTCTGTACTTAAAATTTACCATTTAATTTTCAGTACTTAATTTTCAGTTTTGTCAAATGGACCCTAAGTCTCGCAAAAAAAGATAAAAATAAGGGGCTATTAGCCCATAATGGAAAATTTTTATTTCAAAAAAAAAAAAAAATTCAAATAAAATCATGGCATAAATTAAGTTCAAATAAAAGAAGGATAAGAAGTTGTTTGGCATCTATAAAAAGTATTGTTGCATTTTTATACAAGGAGTGATCTGGCATTTTTTTGATTTATTATATAAATGGTTGTTTGAGGGAGATAAAGGGCTGAATTTGAACAATGAATGTTTTCGTGTGTGTATATATATATATATATACACTAGTAGGGGCTCACTCACTGTGTGAGTAGAGAGAAAAAAGAATGGAAGAAGAAAAAATTTTGGGAGAGTTTTTTTCAACAGTTTTTTGACTAGTTTTTGGTAGTTTTTAATTGGTTTTGTTTTGATAATTTTTATGACAAATTAGTACCCTTTTATTTATATTTATAGTTTCTTAGTTTAATTGTAAATATAGTGTATAGGAAAAATGCAGTTGGTACCCCTCCCTTTTTCTTTATTATATATATATACACACACACGATCAAGCTCTTCAGTGAACATGTTTGAGTGAACATTAGGGGTGTTCGAGGTCGGTTGTTTCGGTCTTTTAGTGGTTCTGAAACTGACCATTCATTTTGGTAGGTCGGTTTTAGGCAGTTTTGGTTAGTTTTAGCTTGTGTACTACTTTAAAAAACTGACCAATCAGTGTTTGGTCAGTTTAGTTTCGGCCAGTTTTCAGTTTTTCGATTTTCTTGAACACCCCTAATGAACATACCCAGTAAACATTTTTTTAAGCCTAAAAAAATCCATGGGCTGCCCCGCCCCACTAACCCGCGGGTTTTTTTAGGCTAAAAAATATATTCACTGGGTATATTCACTCAATCCTGTTCACTTAAGAGCCTTATAGTATATGATGATGCCGAAAATTGGTAAGAGAGATTCAGAGAGAGATATCGTGACACAATCAATTGTATGTGGTTCGACCCCGTTAATGAGGTGACCTACGTCCACGGGTGCGTCAGTGCGCTTCACTAGCAGATCACCGGCGGGCCTGGTGAGCCAACAGTTAGGCAGCACTACCAGTAAGACCAGCAGGGTGTATACTTATGAAATTAGTATAAATAGCTATTCTCTAGGTTAAGAGCGCGATCCCCCTTAATGGGGGTGAGTGGCCCCTTTTATAGGTGCAAGAGACCACCCATACTAGGCAACTGATTAAATAAGGAAGCCCCATCTATTTACAATTTGATGAGCATAAATCATGGGAGGTTTCCTAAGTGGCTTAGGAAACTATTAACACTTTCCATTAGTCTTCTGATTGATTTAGGAAACTGCTGAGCGGCTTGGTTGTCAAACTGCACCTCGTGGAGAGTTGCTGCACTGCATGCTCGGGCTGTGCGAGCACCCCAAGCAGTAGCAGTCGAAAGACCTTGGGATTGGTGGGCCACAAGCTCCCATTCCGGATAGTTCGGGTCCTTCGCGGCTGATGTGGTGGTTTGACTTTAGCAGAATCTTTCTAGACGTATCAACTGCCCCCTATTTTCGAAGTTGATGTGACATCTCATCAGGTGAAGATTGAAAATTAAGATTGCTTTCGAGGAACCGTTCGATAAGAGGTTGGGACTCTACCCGGGGTAGGACCGATCGTAGTAGTCAGCCGGGGTATGGACCGAGCGGTGGCCCGAGTCCTACCTCTGCCACGTGTCATCTTATTACTGGCCTGGTCAGGATTAAACGATGCCAGCGTGGAAGTAACCGGGCCGTTTATGTGGTAACTGAACCGTCTCGTCATATATTTAATGCGCGCGCCTTTTGAGGCGACGCTTCGCGTGCCCGAGGCGATAATTGTCAGCCACTTTGGGCGGGAAAGCATATGAGCTGTTGGATCTGTTTTGATCTGAATCGTTCGTGGTTCCTATATAAAGGATACTTGTCCATTTCTTCAACTCTTTGCTGTAAAGATATATATTACCGAGCGGTTTGAGAGCGAACAAGATTCCGAGCAAGATTCCCGATCCCTTTTCTACGCTAAACTTTGTAAGTCTTTCCTTTCCAGCTTCAATTCATCACTCTTTTCCTTCTCTTTCCCCTTTCCTCTTCTTTTTTGAGCGAGGCTGGAGAGAGCGAACCCACTTAGGTTAGAATGGGAGTGGGATTTTTTCTTTCTTCGGTTTTGTTCTTTCTTCCAATCAGGAGGTTCGTTAGATAGGTTGAACCGAGCGAGCTGTCCCCGGGTAGTTCTGACCGAGTGTCACCTTGTCTTTAAAACCGTATACTCTCTGCCCTTTAGGTTGATAATCCTGCTTCATTTGTACCTCTGACTCGGAGTTCCTGATCCATACCTTGGTCGTCTTCTTCTTCCCGGCCCAGTCACTGAAACCCCAAGAATGTGCCACTCTGGTTTTGACTCATCTTCCCGATTAGAGGATGAGCGGTCCGGGTCAGAGACACCGGACACAAGTCTGAGTCCGCCATCCGCGTCCCCCTCCGATCACCATAGTGAAGGCAGAATCCCGATCCGTCTCTCCGACGATGAGTCAGACCAGGAAGCCCCCATTGCTTCCATTTCTCGGGGTTTAGGTGATGAAACACCAGGGAAACCTGACCCCGAGGTAGCCTTCTCCAGCGAGTTCATCCCGTCCACTCTGCGTACTGAAGATCTCGGGCGCATTAGGGATAGGTACGGCCTTCTTGACCACTGCTCCTTGGTGGTGAATGTCGGTGGGGCCCAAATCTACCAGCGGGGTTTCATTACCTTATATGAGGACATCCTCATGGCTGGGTTCCGCATCCCCCTTCATCCGGTCGCTCGGGACGTCCTTATATACTTCGGGATTGCCCCGGGCCAGCTTGACTAATGCGACAGAGATCAAAAGTTTCCTCGGTCTAGCTGGATATTATCAGAGATTTGTTGAAGGATTCTCCAAGCTAGCGGGACCTTTGACGAATTTGACGAGAAAGGAGAGGCAGTACGAATGGATAGACAAGCATGAGGGTGCATTTCAGGAGTTAAAGGAAAGATTGACTTATACACTCGTACTCACGATACCCAAGAGTAGAGGAAGGTAAGTGATCTACAGTGATACATTGCACCAAGGATTAGGTTGTGTGCTTATGCAAGATAGGAATGTTATTGTATATGGATCAAGATAATTGAAGGTGCATGAGAAGAACTATCATGCACATGATTTGGAATTAGCAGCAATAGTGTTTGCATTGAAGAGTTGGAGACAATATCTCTATGGAGAAAAGTTTGATCTATTTTTCGATCATAAGAGCCTGAAGTATTTGTTATCTCAGAAGGAATTGAACATACGACAATGAAGATGGATGGAGTTACTTATAGACTATGACTTTTCATTGCAATACCATCCAGGTAAAACAAATGTTGTAGCCGATGATTTGAGCCGTTGACCTCGATTAGTGATTGCATTATTAATTCGAGAATGGCAAGCATTGGAAGTATTAGCTGAATTTGATCTTTAGCCAGTGAAACCAATAGAAGGACAACATCTTGGATGTCTTATGGTACAACCAACTTTGATCAGCCATATCATAGAAATTCAACAGACAATAGAAGATTTGAAGTTATGGTTCCCAAAGATGTCAGCGAAAGAACCAGAAGTCTGGAGTGTTGGTACAGACGGAGCTTTACAATGTTAAGGTAGAATCTGTGTGCCTGACGAAGAAAATCTCCAGAAAGAAATATTGGATGAAGCACACAAGTCACGGATGACTATCCATCTGGGAGGTACGAAGATGGACAAGAATTTGAAGAGAAATTTCTGGTGGGAAGGAATGAAGAGAGAAGTAGCTGAGTATGTATCTCATTGTCTTACTTGTAAACAAGTAAAGATAGAACATCATAAATCACATGGACTTCTACAACCGTTACCGATTCCCCAATGGAAATAGGAACACATAACCATGAATTTCATGGTATGATTGCCGAAGTCACAGTAGAACCACGACGCTATTTGGGTAATCGTGGATCGACTTACAAAGACGGCACATTTTATTGCCTACAGTATGATGTATCTAGTGGAACATTTGAGCCGGATGTATCTACAACACGTTGTATGGTTACACGGTGTACCTGTTTTTATCATGTCAGATCGAGATTCACGTTTTACTACAGAATTCTTGAAGAGCCTCCAAATAGCGATGGGAACAACACTGAACTTGAGTTCAACTTTTCATCCGTAGACAGACAGACAGACGGAACGAGTCAATCAAGTGATGGAAGATATGCTACGCGCTTGCGTTATGGATTTTAAGAATTCTTGGGAGACGCACCGACCATTGATCGAGTTGGCTTACAACAATAGTTATCATATGATTATAGAGATGGCTCCGTTTGAAGCTTCATATGGAAGACCTTGCTGATCGCCGCTATGTTGGATCGAAGTCAGAGATACTCAACTTCTTGGGCTAGAAATGGTATGAGAAACTAGTGAGAAGATTCAGATTGTATGTGAGAAGATGAAGACAGATCAGGCCCGACAGAAGAGTTATGCTGACAAGCGACGCAAAGACTTGGAGTTTGCAGTTGGAGATAATGTGTTGCTTAGGGTTTCACCTGTTCAAAGGATTGTTCGATTTGGACAAAAGAGAGGCAAGCTATCGCCGTGATTCATCGGACCGTTCGAGATTTTAGAGCGTGGTGGGAAGGTTGTGTATCGACTTGTATTGCCACCGAAGATGTCAAGAGTCCACAATGTGTTCTACATTAGCATGCTATGGAAGTGTGCTCATAACCCAACACATGAGATCAACTTCAAAGATATTGAGGTCAACGACAATGTTATGTTCAATGAAGGACCAGTGCGAATTTTAGATCATGGAATCAAGAAGCTCAGAAACAAAGAGATTCCATTGGTAAAGATTCAGCGGAAGCATCATGATGAAGAAGAAGCTTCGTGGGAGTTAGAGTCAGAAATGAGAGAGAAGTTTCCGTTTTTGTTTAAAGACCTTGTTTATTTTTTGATTTCAAGGACGAAATCCTTAATGAGAGGTGGATGATGTAATACCCTGTATTTTTGGATTGTGTAATAATACATAGGATTCTGTATACTTCCTTTTTATCATACTTGACATTCTATCTTCGATCGATCGAAGTCCGTTCAAGCGATCGAGCATTTCTAAGTTCAAGCGATTGAAACCCTACCGACCTGAATTTATGACGTGGTCCCTACTTCAATCAATCAAGCCCCTTTTCAATCGATCAAACCTGGCCGATCTACACTCGATTGATCGAACTAGCTTCAATCGATCGAACATGTGATTATCAGAAATCCCAAGTTTCACACAAACATTGCCATCTGCCCTTTATTTTCTTCTACATATATGTTGGGTTATTTTGTGTGTGAGGGTTGTTTTGGTGCCCAGGCTTTGTTAGAGAGAGAACAGTGACAAAGGAGAGAGAGAGAGAGAGAGAGAGAGAGAGAGAGAGAGAGAGAGAGAGAGAGAGAGAGAGAGAGAGAGAGAGAGAGAGAGAGAGGAGGCCATTAGAGAGAAAACTCAGAGCTCAAGCTTACCGAACGGCAGCTTGCCAAACACGCACTTACAACGTTCGGTGAGTTCTAAACTCACTCACTAGCATTAGTGTAATGTTTTTACAAGAGTTTTGACATTTAATGAGGACCCAAACACGCCCTAGCATATTCTGGATGTTTACTGCCAGAACTTGGGGAAGACGACTTTCGAGCAATCGAACTAGGTTGAATCAATCGAACACACTGAGTCTCAATTGATCAAAATGACTTCAATCGATCGAGACCAACTTCATTTCAATCGATCGAACTTCACTTTCTTCAAGCGATTGAGATGATTTCAATCGATCAAACCGTAACAGTATTTGGATATTTTCTTTAATTTATAATTCATAATTCATAATGCTTAGCTATTTGCATTGATGTTCCATGTTTCTATTATGCGATATTATGGATTACGGAGGTAATGAGATACGATAATGAGATTGAGATAACATGGTGAGTAACATAGTAAGGTGTAGAACGGTAGTAATGATACGATGCGATAACGAGATAAGGTTTGAGATATAAAAATGGATAACATTGGATAACCTGGTGATTGAGTCAGTGAGGTATTAGTTACTTTCAAGGTTGTGTTTAGTCAAACTGATGATTCGTTCAGGTTGAATCCGATAAGTGAGTAACAAGGATTTAACCAGGATCGTGGAAGCTATGGGTGCATAGTATTCGCAAGCATTCTTAAAAGCGGTGAACAGTAAGAGTTCTTAAAAGCGGTGAACAAGAGTAGTAGTGGCACGCACATAGTTTGTATCTACCAGAGCTATGTTTGTATTAGTACTCACAATCATTCTTAAAAGCGGTGAATAGTAAGAGCTCTTAAAAGCAGTGAACAAGCGTATAGGTAAGTCCATAGACTAGTCGTTATATTGGAACAATGTATAGTGCTTACAAGAGTTCTTAAAAGCGCTGAACAGTAAGAGTTCTTAAAAGTGGTGAACAAGAGCACTAGTATGTTGTGATGATATAATCAGTTCGGTATAGTTAGTTGAGATTAGTACATTCAGTCTTAGAGTTGAAAAACGATGATAATCGATTAATGATGTGTCTGAATAAAAGAGGAAGATATATTATTAGTATCACTACTTTATATCATGCATAACTGGTAATTACTTTATACCTATGATACTATGGGAATTTCTATTCACTCAGCTGAAGTAAGTTGATGGCGTTTATGCCTGGACATTCCCCGTCCAGACTACCCTGTCCCTGTTAATGCAGGTGATGGAGCCTACGATGATGGCTACTATCCGGAGCTAGATTATGCAGAGGGTGGCCCCACTAATGACGATTATACCGAGGAAGATTATTACACTGACGATTACCCTTACGCCAGCTAGAGATGAAGAAGTTATATCTAGTTTATACTTTCGTTATTTCGGTTGAACTTTGTTAGTTAACGGGTACTTGGGCATATGTCGTCTCTAGACTTGTTGTGATCCTGAGTACCTCTGATATTTGTAACAGTTACAACTATTATTATATTAAGTTGATTTATATTGCTATTCTTGTTGCTTTTAGTTGGAATAGTACTGTGTGGTGTCGACAATTAATGATATTCACCCGTCATTCCCTGTAGACTCAAAAAGAAAATTTATTTTTCTCTATTTTTGTTGCTCCGGGGCGTGACAACATGCCCTAAAAAATTGACTTCCTTTACTAGAACACGCACTTGTTAAACTTTACATACAACTAATTATCTCGGAGGGTCTGTAGTGTGATTCTTACATGTTCCTCATGTTCAACCTCGTTCCTTGAGTAGATCAGGATATCATCTATGAACAAAATAATAAACCTGTCCAAGTAGGGTCTAAATACTCTGTTCATTAGGTCCATGATTAATGCTGGGGCCGTGGGTGGTCTCGGGGTGATCTCTTCATTCTCGTTTTCCTTCTCCTTCTCCTTCTGCTTTTCCTCTGTCTCTCTTCTTCTCATTCCTTTGCTCTACTCTTCTTCTCTTCGTTCTCTCAGAAATGAGAGTGTTTGTGTTTGTGTTTGTGTTGGTGTATATATATATGGTGTATGTGTGTGTATATATATATATGAGTGTGTGTATATATAACTTATATCTCTCTCTTTCTCTTTCTAACTCTCTAAAAAATATTAGCAAGGGGGTATGAGTGTGTGTAAAATACACATATATATAGGGGAGAGAATGAATGAGAGCTGTGGAAATAAACTTGGTTTACAAGTGCAGTCAAGTTCGATCGCTTAAGAACAGGTTGGTCAGGTTCAATCGATTGAAACGTGTTCAATCGCTTGGGAAAAGGGATACGTCATGGTTTCAGGTTGGAAGAGTTTCAATCGCTCGAAAAGATCGATCGAAGAAACAAAAGTTCAATCGCTTAAGAGAAGTTCGATCGATTGAAACTGACATTATAGGAAATGTAAATACCAACATACTGAATCTTATTTATATCAAAAGGATATAAAAGTAAAATGAAAATACAGGGTATTACAATTTGTCTTAAAGCTAGTTTTTTTTTTTTTTTTTTTTTACAAAATCGAATTGCCGAAAATTCCAAATATGAAATAAGAACACAATACATGGTCTTATTTTCTGCATTTTCAAATATGCCCTTAGTTTGAGACTTCATGATCTTTATAAGAACTTATAATAGGAAAGGCAAAGAACTAGAAAAGGCAAAGAACCGACAAATTCAAGTTGCTAAATGTCCATTTGTTTCAAGGTGCCATGCTTAGTCCAATATTTCTCTTAAAACCAGTTCGTTATGAAACTTGATTCTCATAAAAATCAAATAAAACATGTGAGTTGAACTAAATTAGATCCTATTCCAAACATTTCCAAACATACCCTAAATTAACTCCAAAGAGATGTTGGAATATTTTTAGGAGAATTTCATGATACGACCTAGGCGGCCGTTTGGTAGTATAATACAACCAATTAAATTCTGTAACTAAGAGGAAGTCACGTGTAAAGCTGTCGTCTCACAAAATTCACACCCAAGTCACAAAACATTGCACCTTATTCACAAAAATAGTACCCAAATAATAAACATCGTACCCATAACAAATTTGTTTAGGTCTTAAATAATTATACCCATTTTTCAAAACATTGTACTTATAGTGGTTTTGTTAAAGTTTTAATAAAAGAGTAGGGTATGTTTGATAACCCTATTTAGTGCTGAAAATGAAAAGATTATGCACTTATTCTTTTTCAGTGCGTTTGATAACGTACCACTTAATTGAAAAAGCAGCCAAAAAATCACTGAAAACTTTAAGTAAAAAATTTCTACTGAAAATAATCACTGAATGCATTCTATTTCAGTAGTTGAAGTACTATTTTCAGTATTACAAATTCAATCACTTAAAATTTTCAGTACTTAAAATTCAGCACTTAATTTTTAGGACTTAATTTTCAGTTTTATCAAACGCATCCTAAGTCTTTGGGTACAAATATATCTCACAAACACAATTCACAAACATCACAATGTGTCTATCTCTCTCATCTGTGCATCCCACAGTATCAGTGGATCCACATCATTAGTGGACCCTATCAGGAGAGAGATAGATACATTGTGATATTTATGGATTGTGCTTGTGAGAGAGATACATATTGTGGTATTTGTAGATTGTGTTTGTAAGATTTATTTGTGTCCAAAAATATACTCTTAATAAAATTGTACTCATATCTCAAAACATTGTACCAAAGTTTCAAAACAATATTGCACCCGTATTTTTAATTGTATGATTCGACCGAACCACTATGTCATACGATAGAATTCTCCCATTTATTATTTATTTTTTATTTAATGATCTACAATAACATTCTGTGGATGAGAAAGCAGCTCCCCTACAGGCCAGTCATGGTCTAACTTGGTCCCTCTAGTCCTCTGTCTGCTCTGCTGCCATACAAGGAACCTTTGAGAGTACAGAGAGGAGAGGTGCTTTTGGATGGAATTACCAAAACTATATGTACACATGTATGTATATGTACAATTATGTGAATAATGAATGTACACATATTCATTATATGTTTTGTATAGGTGGGTCGATATTCGAATCAAATTATGTAAGGTAGGTGGTGTTCCCAGCTCCCCAAACATGATGGGTGGTTGGGGTGTCTCTCTCTTAATTTTGATTTTACTTTTTTGTTCGTACTCTTATTCCCTTCTAGTCTATTCCTTTTCCTTCCATTACCTTTTCTGCAGGTGTTGATGCTTATATGCTTTCAAGAGTACAGATGTCATATACCACTATGTTAACAAAAAAAAAAAAAGAAAAAGTAAAAGAGTTCAAATTTTAGAAAAATTGTTTTGTAAAAATTATTCAAACCGAGATTGCTGTTTGATACACGGAAATTCACTCTCTCATCCATTATCATGTGTGAGAGCAGAGTGGATGCAGAAATTTAAAATTGGGGGATTTGATAGGGACAAATTCAAAAAGTTACACCTGGAGGTCAAGTTTATGATTTGGCTCTTGATTTAGGTGGATTAGATTGCAATATGTCACTGTAATATGTGTGTTCTAATCCAATCTAATATACATTTTTACGAATTGGAGTAGGCTTGGAATGACAAACTTATTTTTTTTTTTCGAAAACAAAAAATGATAAGAGAAGATATTAGCTAATGTTATAAAAATCAACATAGAAATTTAATTACTCATAGAACATAGGGCTTTATAAAACTTTTAGGGGGCTTAACTTAATTATAAATTTCTTTTTAAGGGTATATAAGAATTTCTCAAAACTTATGGGGGGCTTGAGCCCCCCTGCCCCTACACAAATCCACCCATGTGTCAAAATAATATAGAGCATCTCTGATGCAAAATGTCATTTTTTTTTTCATATGCTAAACCTGTATTTTAGCATTGTTATGGTGATGAAATACTAAATTTTTACATTTTTTCTTCAATGATACATTCCAAAATAAAATGCTAGTTTTGGCACAATTGTTATTTTTGTTGCACTCAGAGTGTTTTGTTATACAATTTTATTAGAATGATTGCAAAAGGTAAATTATAGCATGAATCTATAAGAAAACATCTTCGATGCTTCTTTTATCACTCATCTCAATTTATAGCAATGTTATTCAAATTCTTCACTCAAATTTGAGAGAAAGAATAACATTACTATTTTTGGAGAAAAGGTTATAATTATAGAAGTGCATTGAAGATGTATTTTTGAATATTTATGTTATAATTTGACTATAACACGAGAAACAAAAAGTATATTGGACAGCTATAATTTTACACTAAATTGAAAAGTCATGCCATGATTTGACTTTAGCATGCTCACTGGAAACGATCTCAGAGAAGTTCAAAAATTAACGAAGTCCACAAACAACTTTCCAAAAGCTTGAAAAACTCAAGTTGTTAGAGCATGGGTTGGATGTTGTAGTAGTCTCATTATTATTGAAGAGAGTCCTACTAGAGATGGTAATTCGGGTTCTCGTTTCATAATTGTTTCATTAATTGGGTTGTCTGCTTTGGATTTGAATTTAGTTTTGAGTGTCATTCATTTATAATACAAACTATTTTAAATTAATCGTGTTATGTCGTATCATATTCGTGTTATCTCAATAAAATGGATTATCGTATTAAAAATTGTCACCCCTAAACCCCACTCACATGTGTTATAAAAGTAAAGAACATTTAAAAAAAAGAAAAATTAAAAAATATACTCCTACATTATTCGTAACAAAATCGCGAATAATTGTGACCAAAGTGAGTCCCAATGTAACCGCTTCCTTTGTGGTCGGATGGCAAGGACTCTAGGCGTTATGCTAAGAGGTCTCAAGTTTGAATCTCAAGGGGGTGGTTACAGGTGATTCACCTGGATGCCCTGATCTCGTGGGATTAGTCAAGGTGCGCGCAAACTAGCCCGAACACCGACGGTTACCCAAAAAAAAAAAAAAAAAGTGAGTCCCAATGTAAGGTAGAGACCTCATTGAAGTGGGTGCCAAAAGATTAATGAGGTTTCCGTTCAAAATGCCAGCTAAGGCATAGTCATGAATGGAGTATGCATTATGACAAACTTCACATGTTGTAGGTTTTCCTCTGTAATGTCACAGTCACACCACTTTCTATCTTCATTTATGGTTATCATTGTATTTTTTTTTTTCTTTTTCTTTTTTCTTATTTTAAGATTTTTATCAGCCTTATTTTTTGCAATTATATGTACTTTTGTTTCTAGCTTGGCCTGCACTTGCCATGTGACTGGCCATAGGGCATAGGTGAGTGCTGTCCTAGATGTCCTACAAGGTTTGTACCCTTTTAGGGGTCATTTACTCATTCATGGACAACATTAGAGAAATGCATGTTTATATTTCTTCACTTCCATCATGAACACTAGCTTTGTATAAATATCTCTTTCTTTCATTTTTTTTTTGGATACAAATATAAATATCTCTTTCATTGTCGGTAGAAAAAAGGTAAAATAGTATAGGTCTTAAATTCTATAACTAATTTTTTTTAGGAATAATTAGATTTCAATCAACTTTTTGTACAAAAGTTAATGTATTACTTTTTAAATATTAAAAAATTATTAGCAATAATTAAAAAAATTAAAAAGTCATCAAAAAATTAAAAAACATCAACTTCTTAATAGTTATTTTGCATTTTAGTCATTTTTTTTGTTTTCAAGGTTCTGAACTTGTACCAAAATGTTTGAATACTTGCTCCTAACATTTGATGACTTGCTCTCAACATTGTGAAGAGTTGTACTGGACTTTTAAATGGGTTGCTCTCTACGTTTATAAGAGTAGCTCTCAACGTTTCGAAGAGTTACTGTCACTCGTATAAAAAGTTGCTCCAAAACGTCATGTAAAATTTGATGATTTTTTTTTTTATTTTACAAAAAAACTTGATATTTTTCAATTTTAAAAAAGTAAGACTGACTTTTAATTTTGACACATAAAAATAACTGAAATGTAATTATCCCATTTTTTTCCTTTTGAATACACTTAAATTCTATTAGTATACAGAGTTTTCTATGTGATGTGAGTGTGAGACCTTTTTAAATTCTAATGGGAAGACATAAATTCGCTTTAAATGTAGTTTAAATATCTGAGATCCTCGGCTTCCCTCTGTGGATAGCACTCCAAAATTGTGATCTTGCAATACCCATATGAGTGTTGCCCAAAGTGTTACCCTCAAAAGAGAGTCGAGGATCCTTACTCGTTTGAAGTAGTCGCATTATAAAAATATGATATACAAACTTAGGAAGTTTGGCATTAC
This sequence comes from Hydrangea macrophylla, assembly GCA_033977485.1. NCBI lineage: Eukaryota > Viridiplantae > Streptophyta > Magnoliopsida > Cornales > Hydrangeaceae > Hydrangea > Hydrangea macrophylla. The sequence continues at coordinate 24,269,887 of CM066982.1, forward strand.
TTAATGAATGTTATATACATATAGCCAGTTTGCTTTCACAATAACCACTATTACTTTGGTAATAGTGGAAGCCAAGAAACAATTGCAAATTTAATAATTACACTTTTTCTTTAGAAGTTTGACTTTATAAAATCAAGCTCCATAAGTTTTTGAAATTTTACTTATCTCCCTCCAGATTTATAAAGTGTAGTGCTATGCTTCCCAAATTTCTACCTCAAAAGTGCTTCCCAAATGATGTGACAGTGAAGCCAGGAAAATAACTTTCAATCAAAATTCAACTGATCCCACTATATTAGACCTGACCCTACAGTCACATCATTTGGGAAACACTTTTAGGATAAAAATTAGGAAAACATTACATTACTCATTTATAAATGTGTTAAAGTTGTAGTTATATCCATTTATGTCAAAATTGCTCTTCCAATGAAATGTAAACGTATTAAAAGACAAGTATTCCCAAAGCAATAGAAGAATAAAATTACAAGACAAATGCCCTAACATGGGCAATTTTGGCATTAAAAAAAAGGGCATTCTCGTATTTCCCTCTCCTACTCAGGGTCTTGATATTAAAGTACTAAACTATACTATATTTACAAACTTAAACGCGGGTGTATGGAGTTAAATAAGGAGTAATACTTCACCCACAACTTTCACACAATTTTTTAGAACTCATAAAAGTGTGTCTATCTCTTTCTTATGTCATTCTGTGATGTCAGTAGACCCCACATTGACACAGAAGAGATAGACACACTTTTGTAGGTTGATGAAAAGTTCTGTAAAGTTTGTGGGTGAAGTTTTACTCTTAGTTAAGTTTACAGGACTTGCTCCTGTTATAAAGCCAATTCTCAAAGGTGCTTAGTGTTATTCGCACAAAAACTAAAATTAATTTTATATATATATAAAAAAAAAAAGATTAGTCCACTAACATTATTTAGGTTTGGCAACATATCAAGAGCTTCATGAATGTGATAACATGTGGTAGAAGTCAAGAGTCCAATATTCTCTCCCAATGAATGAACACAAAATCATTTACATTTAGTGGCATGTTTAGCCAAAAAAGAATGCACTGGGACATGATCATTATCAATATTGGTTGGACTCAGATAGTCACATAATGGGGTGATTTTATTAGTAATGTGACAAGAACATGTAAGAAGGGAAGGTGTCTGCTAACCTTAGTTGATAATGTGTGTAGGTATTCATACGCTTGATGTGTGTTTTTTACCAATGTGCTTTCTTGCAGTATGTTTGCACCCAAAAATCGTCAATGGGTTTTGAGTCCGGTTTATGTTAGAGGACAGGCCGGGCTAAGGAGTGAATGACTTATCGGGCTCAAGTACAGACATAAGACCTATGATTGGGTTAAGGCCGGTTGGTGTGACAAGTAGAGCCCGATGGGATATGGGATTGTGGTAAGGTTCATCGGGCTATGGGAAAACATAACTTATCATGTTGAAAGCCCGATGGTGGAAAGCAGCAGCAGGATAGCCAATCGGACAATGCGTAATGAAGATGAGAGGTAAAGTCAGAATCTAAGTCCGATTGGCTATGGGCGGTTGAAGAAAGATAATTGGGCATGGAAACCAACAGAGCCCGATTCATCCAAGAGAATCAGTAATGAGGCCGATTGGTTGAGGTGAAGGTTGTATTGTTTACAGCTGGCAGGACGTCATCTTTGGGGAGTTTTGGAAACAAGAGTCCGTTTAGGAAAGGAATTGTTCGTTGCCAGCTGGATTGATGCGTCTGATCCCTAAATTAAAGGGATTGATGCAATCAAGTTCTTGATAAGGTAGGAATCATTGATATAAAAGGACTTCTTCAATTAACCAATCAATTAACAGCTTGGGGCGTAAGATAAGGAATCATAGTCCAAGTAGAAATCAACCTTGGCCGCTATAAATATTGAGGCAGGCCCTCCAAGCAAAGGACTCCGCGTCTCTTTCGAAAACAGCATACACAACATTCAGCATTCAGCACATTCGAAGCATTCAGAGCACTTTCTTCAAGTCTTTGTTTTTCTCAGCTTTAGTAACAATTAGGTCTGTCCTTGTGTTATTATTTTTCTTCTTTTGTTCTTTTGAATATCCAACCTTTTCTGGTGTGTTCCTAAGATCTGTTTTAATCTTTCCAAGCATTTAATAAAAATCTGTTTTTATTAAACCGTTTGTGATTTTGTTTACCTGTTAAACTTGATGCTTTTTAGCTTGTGCGCTTCAGTACTGCTAAAGGACTTTTAGTGAGGGTACTTTCCTACTCACTACACACAATCACCCTGTTTAGAAGTTATATTCACCAAGCCTTGAGTATCACTCACTCAAGCAATATAGGAAATTAGTTTGCACATACACACACCGAACCACCATTGGTTTTGGCACGCCCGAGAAAATTACAAGCAAACATTTTGGCACGCCCAGTGGGACCAACAGTGTCAAATCATGCCACCAAAGAGAGATAAGACGACGAAGAACGGCCAGGACGATCAGCCCACAGATCCACATGTGGAGGAGAGCACCGGCCATTCTCCCCAAGATGGCAGCGTTACTCTCGAGGCAATATCAGAAGCCATGAGAGCCAACGTAGAGCCCATGTGGCAGGAGTACAACGCACTTATAGGCTCTATGGGCAATCTTAAGTCGGTCATGGACCAAACGACCGATGTTCATAAGAGTCAGGCTGATTTGGTCCTAGAAACCAGGACCACCCATATAAAGTTGGACCGCCTGACGGAAGCAATCGGAAGGCTGGTTGAAACCTATAAGGCCGGAAGCAACAAAGAACAGGTCAACGGATCGGGCTCGGGCACTTTGCTTGAGTCCAATAAGTCGAAAGACCCGCCGTATGTCTGTCCAAACCTAAGAGAGGGTAATGGCTCAGGCAGGCAGTCGGAGTCACAGACCGGTATGGCAAGCGGTTCAGCAGTTACCGATCCCAACGGATCGGAGACTCCAGGTTTTGGTAGGTCAACAGGCCACACTGACAGTTCAGTCAGCCACTCATTGCCCCTAGGCCATGGCCATGGGGGGCAAAGGAACAACGGTGGGTTTTGGACTCATCAGGCCCATAACCAACAGCACGGACCGCCACCGTTGGTAACCCCGATAAGGAATGTTCAGCCCGTAGCCCAACCCATAAATAGGGAAGAACTGGTAGCGGCCATACACGAGGAGTATGACCCGTTTATGCGAAGACTAGAAAGGCCGACGTACAGACGGCCGTACCCCCCTGAAATTGACCAAGTCATATTTCCTCAGGGGTACAAAGTACCAAATTTCACTCTGTTTTCAGGAGAGAGTGAACAATCCTCAGTTGAGCACATCGGCCGTTTTATTGTTCAATGCGGCCATGTGGGTCACAGTGACCCATTAAAGCTAAGACTATTCCCAAACTCGCTAACGGGCATGGCGTTTTTGTGGTATGTTAACCTCCCAGCCAATTCTGTGTTAACTTGGCAAGGGATGGAAGAATTATTTCACGGCCAGTTCTATAGGACTGAGCCCGAGACGTCATTGGCAGATTTGTCAAGAATGATGCAACTAGTAGGGGAGACCGTGGAAACATACATAGCCCGTTTCTGAAAGGCAAAATATCGGTGTAAGACAGTTTTGCCTGAGGAAGAGTATGCAAAGATGGCCATGGGGGGCATGTCTTTCGAACTTCGCAAGAGGTTTGAGGGAACTGATTTCCGTGACCTATTCGAGCTTGCCACACGGGCCGGGCGCTACGAGCGCATTCTTTTGGACGAGCAGGAGAAGAAGAACTCCTCCAAGGGAACATATTATAAAGACCCCAATTACGAGGTCCATTTGGCAGAATGTGACCTCGAAGTAGAAAGCGATATGGCCGAGTTAATTTGCAAACGGCCTGTCGTATGTAACGCCTTGAATAAGCCAGTAAACAACAACACCGCTGCAAAGAAAATGGCGTTCGAGGCGGGAAAAAACTACACTTTTGATATCACTATGGCGGATCAAATATTCGATGCCTTGTTGGACGATAAAGTGATCAAGCTAAGTGAAGGTCATCGGATCCCTAAGGCCGATGACATGAAAAATAAAGAATACTGTAAATGGCACAATTCTTGGAAGCATTCTACTAACAATTGTGTTGTTTTCCGTAATTTCATACAGGAAAACGTAGAAAAGGGAGTCTTCAAATTCTCGGACAAAGCTATGGGGATCGATTCAAATCCTTTTCCTCAGATTACGGGCGCTAACATGGTGATGCCCGATTTAACCAAGCTTTCAAGGCCGAGACTGAAGATAGACTTGTCTGACGGAGAGGTGCCAAAACAAAGGGAGGGTAAGCAAATTGCTGTTTCGGCTACTGATGGGCCGAAGGTGACAATTCATGACCTCCAAAAGAGCTATCAAGAACGCAAGGCAGAAGCCCGAAAGGCCGAGGAAGAAACGGCCAAATCCAATACGGACAATTTGATAGCGGATCTACGGAGACAGCTGGAAATCATCGAACAAGGCTTATGCCCGTGGTGTAAAGCTGACGTCAAGAAGGAAGTCTCAAGCCCGAGCAAGAGGCCGAGAAGCTATGAACACCGGGAATCAAGCCCGAGATGATCTGTACATAAGAGATTGTCAATACCATGGCAAGGTCAGGCCAAGCCCGAATGGCGGGCAAAACATCAGTTGGTACAGCGAGTCGGCCAAAGCGAATATGGCCGACTGGGGGCAAGAAGTTCCCAGACGGTCCCAGGGCCTCAGAAGCAAGCAACAACCTCAAGCAGGGGCCCGAGGATGGTGCTACCACCTCGGGTACAAGATCAAAAGTGGCACAGAGCTGAACACTCTAAATTTCCAGCACGGCCACAATATAGTAAGTCTCAGAAAAGGAGGTATCAGAGGATGAGACAGGCCGAGCGAGAGCGTCAGTTCTTGAATCAGGCTGGAAACCATCATGCTCCCACAGAGCTGAAGGTGTCCGATAACCAAGGACTCACCACGAGGGCGATGCGCGTTGTCACTAAGCATCCAAAGGAAAAGGTCCGACAGGAAAGACCACAGGAAGAAGGTGGAGTTACCTTGGACAAGATGATTGAGTCCGATGAGGATGTGTCGGACTCAAGTTTTTCGCCAATACAATTCGGGACAATCCCATTAGGCTTGTCATCCAACATGGTGTTCACACTACCTATGTCCTTCATGGCCAAGCCGGACCAGCCATCGGCCATGGAAGGGGATGTAGAAGAAGGCCTAGCTAAGGACTCGGCCGTGATGGAAGAAATCTGTTGGAACGGGGGAGAGACCGTTAAGCCTAGAGTGGTGGAAGCCACGAGTAAAAATGTAGACGCCACTGACAATCAGACCGATCGGCCTAAGATTACTATCTTAAGGCCGAAAGGACAGCAGACTGAGGATGGATTGAAGACTGGACCAGTTAAAGTGGTGTATGAAAAGCCAACACACCAGATGTCCCAACATCTGAAGCCTTTGTATGTGAAAGGGCATATCGAAGGCGTCCCAATAAATAGGATTCTTGTGGATGGGGGGTCTACCATTAACATCATGTCCCAAATTATGTTAAGGATCCTGCAAAAGTCTGAGTCGGAGTTAATTCCGACCGAAATGAATGTCCAGAGCTTCACGGGGGCACCTTCGAGAACCAAGGGTATTCTACCACTTGAGCTGACCATTGGCAGTAAAACGGTCATGACTGCTTTTTTCATTGTGGAAACTTCGGCGGCCTATAATGCATTATTAGGCCGAGACTGGATACATCCCAATTATTGTATCCCCTCCACACTCCATCAGTTGTTGATTTTCTGGAGGGGTGATGAGGTAGAAGTAGTATGGGCAGACACCAAGCCATTTATAGCCCGGGTGCAGACGGCCGATGCAGTTTTGTATGAAGATGACATCGGACCAGTTAAGTTGCTAGGGTGCAACAAAATGGGAAGACCAAATTCAGCGACCTTCCTTAAAGGAAGTTCGTCGGACATCAAAGCATATTTCCATAATCTCAGACGGACAGAAGAGTCAAGGCCGATTGAGATCGTTGAACACGAAGATGTCCATGGGGACTCTGATAATTGAAGAAAGGAAGCTGCAGGCCTTGAGGGCCAGCATGGCCAGATGGTGTGCATTCTTGGCTGATAGAAGGTTGGAAATCGGCCCTTGCGATGGAATGATCAATCTGGCTGATTGTATTTACGAAGAGGAAGCGCCGAGAGAAGAAGAGATTCAGATGGATGAGTTGGAAACGGCCACGGCAAAACTTGATGATTTAAAGGCCGATGTCCAAGATCCTCTCTTGGAAATCAACCTAGGTAGGGAAGGAGAGCACAAACCTACCTATATAAGTCAGATGCTGGATCCTCAGTGTCAGGCCGAGCTGATTGCACTCCTACACAAGTACAAAGATTATTTTGCCTGGGAATATGACGAGATGCCTGGTTTATCTAGGGAACTGGTTGAACACCGATTACCAATTAAATCGGGGTTTAGGCCGTTCAAATAGCTACCTCGGCGCATGTCACCTGGTGACATTAAAGGTGAAAGAAGAGATCGAGAGACTACTGAACGCCGGCTTCATTCGGACAGCCCGATATGTTGAATGGGTCTCGAATGTGGTACCAGTAGTAAAGAAGAATGGGAAGCTAAGGGTTTGCGTAGACTTCAGGAATTTAAACCTAGCTACCCCTAAAGATGAGTATCCCATGCCTATGGCCGATCAGTTAATCGATTCGACCGCTAAACATAAAATTCTGTCATTCATGGATGGGCATTCGGGATATAACCAGATCTACATCGCCGAAGAGGATGTCCCGAAGACTGCTTTTCGGTGCCCGGGGGCAATTGGAACCTTTGAGTGGGTTGTCATGCCTTTCGGGCTGAAGAATGCTGGAGCCACATATCAACGGGCAATGAATTCAATCTTCCATGACATGATCGGGCAGTTCATGGAAGTGTACATAGATGATGTGGTGGTAAAATCAGGAGGTGACGCCGATCATTTGAGGGATTTGGAAAAGGCATTTGAAAGAATGCGGGCTCACAGACTAAAGATGAACCCTCTCAAATGTGCATTCGGCGTTACAGCAGGGAACTTTTTAGGGTTTTTAGTACATCAAAGGGGGATAGAGATTGATAAGAATAAGGCTCGGGCTATCCAGGCAGCAAAGCCACCTGCTAACAAGAAAGAGCTTCAGAGATTGCTGGGGCAGATCAATTTCTTAAGAAGATTCATATCAAACTGTGCAGGGAAGACCCAAGTATGGACCCCACTATTGAAGATCAAGACCGATGAAGACTTCAAATGGGAAGACAGCCATCAACAAGCCTTTGAAGGAATCAAGCAATATCTGTCAACACCTCTAGTGTTAATGCCACCTAAAAAGGGTAGGTATTTAAAGTTGTATATATCGGCCTCTGACTGCTCTATAGGAAGTATGTTGGCTCAAGATAATGAGCAAGGCAACAAGCAGGCCGTTTATTATTTAAGTAGAATCTTGACTCCAATCGAGCAGCGCTATGCGCCGATTGAGAAGTTATGCTTGGCATTGTATTTTTCTTCACAAAAGTTAAGAACATATATGCTTCCTGTTTTAACTTACATAATATGTCAAACTGATGTGATAAAATATATGTTGTCAAGACCAATTATGCGAGGCCGAATTGGGAAATGGACCCTGGCCTTGATGGAATTTGCCATCCAATACCGATCGCAGCAATCGGTAAAAGGCCAGGCCATAGCCAATTTCTTGGCCGATCACCCAGATCCTACTGATTTGGGGGAACTGCCTTCAACACCCAAAGTACTGAGCACGTCCTTGGTCCCATGGACGTTGATCTTTGACGGTTCCAAAAACGCAGAGGGTGCTGGGGCAGGAGTGGTGATTTTATCACCCAAGTATAAGAAGACAAAAATGTCTTTTCGGCTCAATTTCAAATGCACTAACAATCAGGCCGAGTACGAAGCACTTATAATCGGACTTGAGATACTCCTCGAAATGGGAGCATCGTCCGTGCACATAAAGGGAGACTCAGGGTTGGTGATCGGACAGATAGCCGGGGAGTTTCAGATTAGGAGTTGGGAGCTATGCCCGTTCCATGCAGTTGCTACTCAACTCATGGAGTCATTTGATGACATTAGTGTGAGCTATATTCCAAGAACAACGAATACTGAGGCCGATAAGTTGGCAAAAACAGGATCAGCCTCACATTCTCAGAAGAGCGCAGAAGACCAACTAGTCACTGTTCATGTCCGATCACTCCCGTCCGTTGCAAAAAGAGGTTGGTACGCTACTACCAATTTGGTCTTAATGGAGGATGACGACTGGAGAATCCCCATCATTGAATACCTGAATCACCCAAATGTGAGGGTAGACCAAAAAGTTAGATTGTTTGCTGTCCGATTCGTGGTACTTGATGGAGAATTATTCAAGAAACCGATCGGAGACGACGTTGTCTTGAGATGTCTGGGGAAGAAGCAGGCCATGCAGGTTATGGCCGAGGTGCACGAAGGGATATGTGGAGCACATCAGGCCGGTACCAAGATGAAATGGTTACTGAGGAGGTATAATTATTATTGGCCTGGTATGTTGAAAGATTGTATCAGTTATGCCAAGGGTTGTCAACCTTGTCAGAAGCATGGTCCGATCCAGCATGTGCCGGCCAAACAATTGCAACCCATAATCAAACCATGGCCGTTTAGGGGATGGGCGATGGATTTAATTGGAAAGGTCCTTCCGCCATCATCAGGCCAGCATTGTTTCATAATAGTGGCAACGGACTACTTCACCAAGTGGGCCGAGGCCATACCTTGTAGAACGGTGACACAAGCCACCGTCATAAAATTCATTGAAGAACATATTATCCATAGGTTCGGCCTTCCGAAAAAAATTACGGCCGATCAAGGATCTGTGTTTACGGGGACGGAGACATCGGCCTTTGCCGAAAGTAGGGGAATCAAAATTCTTAATTCTACGCCCTATTATGCACAGGCTAATGGTCAGGCCGAGTCTACTAACAAGATCCTTAAGGGGATCATTGAAAAGATGATAGTGGAAAATCCTAGGGAATGGGACAAACTCTTGTCCGAAGCATTATGGGCCTATCGGACGTCTAAAAGATCAAGTACTGGGGTTACACCGTTCATGTTGACCTACGGGCATGACGCAATGTTACCTATGGAGGTGACGGTCCGATCGGCCAGAAGAGCTTTACAGAATCAGCTAGAGCCCGCTGAGTACACCGAGGCTATGATAGCTGAATTGGAAGGACTAGATAAAATGAGGCTAACGACCTTGGATTCATTAAAAGTGCAAAAGCAGCGGGCCGCCCGAGCTTATAACAAGAGGGTGAAGGAGAAATCTTTTTGCACTGAAGATTTGGTATGGAAGGCCGTGTTACCAATTGGGGACAAGGATAATCGTTATGGTAAATGGTCGGTCAATTGGGAAGGCCCGTTTATCGTCCACCAAGTCAAAAGAGGTGGTGCTTATAGGCTGCGTGATGTAGATGGAACTGTTCATGTCCGATTAATCAATGGTTAGTATTTAAAGTCTTATTATCCAACGTTATAGGAGACCATTGATCTGGATTATAAACCTAATCCAGGGTTGGAGTATGATCAGTTGATAAATTATGAGCCTGAGCCCGAATGATGTAGATAAACAGTGTTTTTGTATTGATAGGCTGAGCACAGGTTACTTACAAAATGATAAAAAAAAGAAAATTCTTTACAAAGAGGAGTCGGCCTCTAGGCCGACCCAAAATTCCTAAGCTTAGCCTTCAAGTCCTCCCAGGTTTTGACGGCTCCAGACCGGTCCCTCTTGGCCTTTTCTAGCTTTTGGGCCCAAGCCCGGGATATGGGGACGCTGGCTTGCAGTTGATCGCTGCACTTCTGGGCATCACCGCCTAGTGAAGAAAGGACCTCATCAATTTTTCCAAGGGCGGTGCTGTTAGTGATGACATCGGCCTCACATTGGGCAAGCTGAGCCTTTAGTACAGCCATACGGTTCCGCAGCCAGGAGTCCCTTGCTAGAACCTGAGCTCGAGAGGCCTTCCCTACTTCAAATTTGGCTTTGGCCCCTTCCAAGAAATCTAATGCCTTCTGCCGGGAGCCCAAGTGAAGTTCCGCATCAGCTTGAATTTTCAAGGCCGATCTATCCATCAGACAGGCACTGGGGAGTCTCTCTTTTATCTCCAGGAGTAATGATAGCTGCCCGTCTGAGAGAGAGGGATCGGCCATGAGAGTGTTCAAGGCTGCGTCAATATCAGCGGCAGCAGGAAGATTGGAAAATTCCTGGTTAGCCAGTCCGAGGAGTAGGTCCTTGGCTTGTTGCAGCAGGGAAGGAGAAACCGCTTCGGGCTCCAAGGGGCCAAGGTCAAAAGCTCTCAGGTCCAGGCCCGAGAAGAAGTCGTTGAAGGGAATAATTGGCACTGGACCTGAGGGATCGGCCTGTTCAAGAGGATGCAGTCAGGCAGGGTTTTTAGAGAATTATACGAATTAACATAAAGCAACACTGCAATACCTGGGTGTGAGGACTAAGGGAGGCCGAGATCGCTTTGCGAATATCGGCCTCACTTGGTTGAGAAGGTGTTGGTTGTGAAGAAGAAGGGTGGCCGGTCTCCATCTCCGGACTTGTCGAAGCCACCGTTGTCTGCAGGACTTCAGTTCCTGGGACTGAGCCCGAATTATCATCACCGGCCTCTATGGCAGATGCTTCAGGAGGACTGACCTCGGCCACTACTGATCCTGCTATTATGTGAACAGGAGGACCCATGGCCGCGGTGGGCTCCCCTTGCCCGGTTGCAATTTCAGATGGGACGGTTTGGTCTACCTCGTCCCAAGCAGCTTCGACGGTAACTCCAGCATCGGCCAAGTCCTCAGTACTGGAAGAGAGGACGACTTGCTCCGGAGCTTGGATGGAGGCAGCAAGGTCCTCGTCTCTGCTTGAAGGAGTTAGAGGAGGCACGATGTGAAGTGGCATCACCCGTACGGCCACTCGCTCTAGAAAGGCCGCTGCAGAGGCTGGTGATGTAGGGAGAGTTGGAGGAAGAGTCTGAGCGAGATTTGGAAGTGGATCCTCTCCGGAGTCTTCGTCAGCAAGCTGCAAAGATAGAACAAAATGATTAATACTGAATGAAAGGAATTCGGGCTCAATCACTAAACGAAGGGGGAAGAGCAAACCTGAACAGAGGCCAGTGTTGTTTTTTGTTTCTTTTAAGAAGGACCCTTGCCCGGAGCTGGTTTGCGAGCCGGTCTCTTGGCAATTTTCTTACGCCGGATTGTAGCTGCTGTTGGTACAGGGACATCGGCCTCGATGGCTGATGAAGCGGTAAAAGGCACAAACGCCTCAGCAGCGGTGCTTGAAAATATGTTTCGAGCCCGTTCACCCCACCACTGGGTGAATTCCTCTAATACTATTGGCCGGGCAGAGAAGGGTGTAAAGTTGAACGCGGCTTTGAGCCGGTCCGACCTCTCTTTTATCTTTTTCACCTACCCGTCATTAACTATGAGATCGCGTTCAACCCAGTCAACATTGACGGTAATGCCAGGGGGAACGGGCACGAGTTGTGTAAGCCCGAATTGGCGGGCATAAAGAGGAGCGAAGTAGTATTCGGCCCCGCATTTATTGTTGGCTGATGGGATGCTAGGGCTAAAAATAATATCTCTAGCCACTAAGTAGCTAGAGAAGATTTCGTTGTAAGTATTCTGGGTGCCCGAACCCCAGTTGGAAGGATTATTGGAGAGCTGAAGGAATGAGGAAAATTGAAGAGAAAAGAATGGGGTATAGAGATTGACAGCCCGAGGGGAGCAACCTTGGTAAAAGAAAGTGAAACACTCTTTGAAGGAGTGTGAAGAAGGAGCTACGTCCATAAACTAAACGGCGGAGATAGGAACATCGGCCAATTGGCTGATGGTGGGTTGGAATTCGGGAAAGTAGGAATGAAGCCACAATTGGAGCACCCACATCGGGCTTGCACCAGCTCCAAAGCCCGAGTGAACAAAATCTGTGATGCCTCTGACCAAGTGTGCCCAAACCAGCGTAGCCATGGCTAATGGTTTCCCCGATGCAAGAGCCAAGGCTAAGGTTGTATATTCTTTGGTAATGGCTTGGGAGGCCGAACAGAAGAGATATTTGTTGAGCCAGTAGATGAGGAAGGCAGTGTGTTCTGCATCGGACACCTCCGTATCATCTGCCCCGATGCAGGCAACAAGGAAGCCTCCAAAGGCTGTGATCGGCCTATGAAAAACGGCCCCGTCCCTGACAATTTCTTGTTGAGGATAGGCAAAGCTGGCTGTCCCAACGTCAAGCCCGGGAATGATCTCTGGGCCGTGGGGATGAAGGCCGAGCAGGTAGCTGATGTCTTTGACAGTGGGAGACATTGGTCCGCAACGGAAAAGAAAGCCGTTGCAAGACGAGGACCAGAATAGTAAAGTAGACAGAAGAAGAGGTCGGTCTATCTCTATTCGAGACCGGCTGAGCATTATTGCATCGTAGATGCCCGTTTGTTTCCAGACACCGGCCTTGGAGGCCGAAACCCTGGTAACCCATTTGTCCCAGTCAGCTGCAGGGGTCGGCCATCCTCGAATTGGCTGGTTAGCAGTCTGGACCTTGTGCCAGTGAGCAGGGACTTGTAGGAATTCTTCGTTTTCTACGGGAGAGAAGAAAGGAAGAAAAGCCGTCGGAGGGTGGCCAAGAAACGCCGCGCCCAAGCCTGGTGCAGCGGGAGAACCATCGGAGGAGCTGTAGGGGGTAAGGTACTCTGTGGAGATGTCAGCGGCGTGAGCTTTGGCCAAAGCCCTAACTTCTTTGCATCGATTTTGTGGTGGTGGAGCGTCTGCGAAGGATTTCTTGCTTTTAGTGGTGGCCGGAGCAGTCTTAGGAGCCATCTGTAGAAAGAAATAGGTCGCCGGAAAGGATGGAGATTCTAGAGAGAGAAGCTCTGTGTTCTGCCTGAAGTATAGAAAGGGAGTGAGAATGCCAATAGGTTGTAGGGAGTTTCGAAAGTTGGGCGATATTTAAATATCACGACGCCATAATCATGGCGCATTAAATGTGGAGTGACTGGTGGGATTTTCCATAATCTGACAAGTTGCTGCATGACTTGACACGTGGCCAGTTTAAAATTCAAAACGTCACATCAATCAAGGCGGGATGTTTGATATGACCTTTTGGGGGGCAATTGTTTGCACCCAAAAGCCGTCAATGGGTTTTGAGTCCGGTTTATGTTAGAGGAGAGGCCGGGCTAAGGAGTGAATGACTTATTGGGCTCAAGTACAGACATAAGACCTATGATTGGGTTAAGGCCGGTTGGTGTGACAAGTAGAGCCCGATGGGATATGGGATTGTGGTAAGGTTCATCGGGCTATGGGAAAACATAACTTATCATGTTAAAAGCCCGATGGTGGAAAGCAGCAGCAGGATAGCCAATCGGACAATGCGTAATGAAGATGAGAGGTAAAGTCAGAATCTAAGTCCGATTGGCTATGGGCGGTTGAAGAAAGATAATTGGGCATGGAAACCAACAGAGCCCGATTCATCCAAGAGAATCAGTAATGAGGCCGATTGGTTGAGGTGAAGGTTGTATTGTTTACAGCTGGCAGGACGTCATCTTTGGGGAGTTTTGGAAACAAGAGTCCGTTTAGGAAAGGAATTGTTCGTTGCCAGCTGGATTGATGCGTCTGATCCCTAAATTAAAGAGATTGATGCAATCAAGTTCTTGATAAGGTAGGAATCATTGATATAAAAGGACTTCTTCAATTAACCAATCAATTAACAGCTTGGGGCGTAAGATAAGGAATCATAGTCCAAGTAGAAATCAACCTTGGCCGCTATAAATATTGAGGCAGGCCCTTCAAGCAAAGGACTCCGCGTCTCTTTCGAAAATAGCATACACAGCATTCAGCATTCAGCACATTCGAAGCATTCAGAGCACTTTCTTCAAGTCTTTGTTTTTCTCAGCTTTAGTAACAATTAGGTCTGTCCTTGTGTTATTATTTTTCTTCTTTTGTTCTTTTGAATATCCAACCTTTTCTGGTGTGTTCCTAAGATCTGTTTTAATCTTTCCAAGCATTTAATAAAATTCTGTTTTTATTAAACCGTTTGTGATTTTGTTTACCTGTTAAACTTGATGCTTTTTAGCTTGTGCGCTTCAGTACTGCTAAAGGACTTTTAGTGAGGGTACTTTCCTACTCACTACACACAATCACCCTGTTTAGAAGTTAGATTCACCAAGCCTTGAGTATCACTCACTCAAGCAATATAGGAAATTAGTTTGCACATACACACACCGAACCACCATTGGTTCTGGCACGCCCGAGCAAATTACAAGCAAACACATACTATCTTTGTTGTGTGTTTTTCTACGCAGTACTATCTTGTAATGGGTCAAAGTTTACAAAGTGATCATGGTGAATCATGGGCATTAAACAATTTGACTTTTTCAAGTTGGTCAGACTTTTTAACCTTTCCTTTCCACAGGAAGCTAAGAGTTCGAAATCCCCAATAGCCGTTATAAGTGGGTATTTTTCCACAAGCACAAATTCCACTTTTTATAGGTCCAAAAATTCTTTCACAAAATTATCCATCTTTTCCGGTTTATTGGTTTTGTAATGAAAATTATAGGGTTCTGTCACCTCTCCAATTATCTGTCCATTAGGATTTTATTAGCCCAAGCACTTATTTGTTGATCGAGGAGAAACTAATCCAATTCAGAGTTGTTGGAAGGACGGACCTCAAGTAGTTGGATGAACCGTATTTAGAGTTTGGTGTATGTTTGAATCATATTGTCCACTTGCCTCCCTAACTTATATGATGTATGTGTTGTAGGATCAGTGCAAGTAGTTGGAGTTTGCTCTCTGTTCCACTTCAAAAAAAGAGTGTAGGTAATTCCACTAGAAAAATGACGATTAATCCAAGCCGCTAGGGACAAAATATTGTATTTTAGCACATGTGCTCCAATTGTACATTAAAAAAAATGTTATTCCTTTATTTATATTGAGAAAGTTTGATCTTTTGCTATGTTGGTATGCCAAATTATAATATAGCATCCTAAAATACCACTCAAACAATAAGCTATAGCTCATGTCAGGTTATAACAATAGCTATAGCACACCATTAGATGTGTGTGGTTTGGGGGAGTTGTGCTATAATTTAGCATGAGCTATAGCACAACATTGAATGGGTATTTTGTGAAGTTATGCTGTAATTTGACAATGTCATCAGCCCAAGCATAGGACAATCGGAGATTACCTAATGAATTTAATAAGCATGTCAAGTCTAATTTCCTCTCCCATCGAATCAACTTAGAATCATTACATTTTTGTGGGTCAATAAATCATTAGTTTGAGCGGCAAATTTAGCTAAACAATAATACATTTACAACCAATAATGCACATGAATCACCTCGTTGTCACATGGGGCTCAAATTTGTTACTCACGAGAAAAGTGATGGAAGAAGGGAAAGTAATGTTAGACCATAATTGATCAAATTATTATGCAGAAATAATTTCACAGATTAAGATCTTGAATACTACACATTTTAAAAAATTATATACAAAAGGAAATACAAAAGTTTACATATTGTGATTAGCCATTGAGATTGATAGCTAGAAACAATGATTGCCCCCTTAATCGAAAGTCACTTCTACAAAAAAGTGTGTCTAAACATAAAGACATTTCCAGAATAAGTCGGAGTTGCTAAAATCTAGATTAAGAAAATCGTTCTTAGGAAAATCGATTTTTTTTTAAAGTCGGTCTTAATAAAACCGACTTTAAAATAAAATTTTTTTTTGACAAAATAATTTTCAAAAAAGAAAAATGATTTTATAAATTTTTTTTTTGAAAAATCGGTATTAGAAAAGCCGACATAAAGTCGGTTCTTATAACACCGACTTTTTCATTGCTTAAGTGAAATGATTTCTTTCTTCCTTTTTTTTTTGTTTGTTTGTTTGTTTGTTTATGTAATGCTAATTTGATCTCAGATGTATAGAGCATTGCTATTAGGGATGGTAATGGAGTGGGTTCAGTACGTAGTAGTCTATTCCCAACTCTTACTCCTACTAAAAAATTATTTACCAAACTCACCTCAACTCTATTAGTAGCGGACTCGGATTTGGTCGATTTTTTATCAGGGTGATGATGCATTTACCATCAGAGTAACTTAAATAAAATTTAAAACAACTTATGTTTTAGTAAATTAATGGATTGAATGATTAATTGACAAGTAACCATGATGGGTTTTCTTATTTCATAAGTCAAACATATCAATTTTCTCTATGTAGTATATTTCTTTCTTTTTTATGTACCATGGTACAAGGTATATATAAGTGGGAAATTTTGTGATAAACCCTTTAAAATTAGTGTATAGTTTGTAAAACCCAACAAAAGTTATTTTTTAATATAAACCCAAAGTGCTGATTTGTTTTAAAGCTAAACCCCTTCTTTTTAATTATTTTTTGTTTTTATGACAAATCTACCCCCACCACTACCACAATCGTCATCTTCATCACCAGCACGATCGCCACCGTCGCCGCCACCATGCCATTCCATCGCCACCGCGCCACCACCACTGCCATCACAGCACCATTATCATCACCATCGCAGCACCACGATCACCACCATCGAAGCACTACCACCCTCGCCATAGTGTCCACCATTGCAGCACCACCACCATCGCCACCATCATAGCACCACCACCCCACTGTGTCCACCAGTGCAGCACCACTACCATCGCCACCACGTCTACCATCACAGCACTAGCACCAGCACCAACATCATCATAACAGCACCACTACCATCGTCGTCACCATCACCATCACCATCACCACCACCACCATCACCATTGTCACTGCCATCACCACCACCATTGTCATTGCACCACCACCACCACCACCACCTCCCCTTTAACAGCACAGTTCATAACCACTATCATCACAGCACTACCATGACCACCATCAGAGCACCACAATATTATCTGTTTTTGCAAACAGATAATATTATCTGTTTGCAAACAGATAATATTATCCGTTTTCAAAAACTGAGAATTTTTCACAACCTCCACCAGCGGAGCACCTCCACCACTGTACCACCACCTCCCCCTTAACAGTGCAGTTCATAATTACATCCATCACAGCACCACCATGACCACCACTAGAGCACCACAATATTATCAGTTTTTGCAAACATATAATATTATCTGTTTGCAAACAAATAATATTATCTGTTTTAAAAAACTAAGAATTTTTCACAACCTCCACCACTGCACCACCACCACAACCACTGCACTACCACCACCACCACATCCCCCTTAACAACACAGTACATAACCACATCCATCATAGCACTACCATGACCAGCACTAGAGCACCACAATATTATCAGTTTTTTGCAAACAGATAATATTATCTGTTTTAAAAAACTGAGAATTTTTCACAACATACACCACTGCACCACCACCACCACCACCTCCTCCCCTTTAACAACACAGTTCATAACCACAGCCATCACAGCACCACCATGACCACCACTAGAGCACCACAATATTATCAATTTTTGCAAACAGATAATATTATTTGTTTGCAAACAGATAATATTATCTATTTTCAAAAATTGAGAATTTTTCACAACCTACATCACTGCAGCAGCACCACCACCACCACCACTGCAGCAGCAGCAGCACCACCACCACCTCCTCCCCCTTAACAACACAGGTCATAACCACAGCCATTACAACACCACCATGACCACCACTAGAGCACCACAATATTATCAGTTTTTGCAAACAGATAATATTATCTGTTTTCAAAAACTGAGAACTTTTCACAACCTGCACCACCGCACCACCACCACCACCATTGCACCACCACCACCACCACCACCTCATCCCCCTTAACAGCATAGTTCATAACCACAGCCATCACAGCACCATCATAACCACTACCAGCAGCACCACAAAACAGATAATATTATCTGTTTTGATAATATTATCTGTTTTCGAAAACAGATAATTTTGCACAACCACCACCACCACCGCACCACCACCACCATACCCCTATAACAACACAGTTCATAACCATTGCGATCACAGCACCACCACAACCACTACCAGCAGCACCACAATATTATTTGTTTACAATATTATCTGTTTTTGTAAACAGATAATATTATCTGTTTTCTACAACAGAATTTTGCAGCACCACCACCACCACCATCAGAGCACCAATACCACCAGCGCCACACCACCACCACTACCGCACTGCGCCACCATCACCATTTGTATCATCGTTGTCATTGTCGTTGTCATCGCCGTCGCCGTCGATATCACCCCATCCTCACCTCCATTACCATCGTCATCACCACCACCATCACAGCACCACCACTACCACCATTGAAGCACCACCACTACAACCATCGCACCACCACCACTACCACCACCACCACCACCACCACCACCGTCACCTCCATCTACAATCGGAGCATCAGTACCACCATCACACCACCACCATCGAAGCACAACCAAAATCACAACACCACCATCGCACCACCACCACCACCACCATCCTCACCACCACTATCATCATCGTAGTCGTCACTTTTGCTGTGTAAGAGGAGATGACATTTTTGGTTTCTTAGCAAATTAGGTCATTTTGGTCATTTTAGTTGGAAAAGGGGTTATTGAGTTAAATATTTGGGTCTTGGGTTTTATGTAGCCTTGTATTAATTTTAGGGTGCTATGGCTGAGTGCCCCTATATAAGTCATGGTTTTTTAGCAAATAAAGGGAAAGTATAAGGGAAGATTACTACATTTGATACTTTAATTGAAGCAGGGACTGGTATATTATCCGCAACTAATTACAGGTCGGATGGAAGCGTTACCACTGGATCATCCATTACTCTCATTTGCAAACGAAATTGGGAATCAAAATTGAGGAAGCTTAGCATCATGCAAATTTGCGAAGCATAGCATTACTATCATCAATGGAAACCAAAAAAAAAAAAAAAAATAGCATTAACATCCCTAAAATAAAAAAAAATAAAAATTGTTGGGAATCAAATCTAGAACCATAACATTATAAAAATGCAATAGTCTAAGGGCCTGTTTGATAAAATTGAAAATTAAGTACTAAAAATTAAGTGCTGAATTCTAAGTACTGAAAATTTGAAGTGATTAATTTGCAATACTGAAAGCAGTGTTTCAAATACTGAAATAGATTGCATTTAGTGATTATTTTCAGTAGACAATTTTCACTTCAAATTTTTAGTAGTTTTTCCGATTCTTTTTCAATTAAGTGGTACATTATCAAACGTACTGAAAGGAAATAAGTGCTCAAACTTTTCATTTTCAGCATTTAATTGGGTTATCAAACACACCCTAAGCATTTGGAATCAAATTGGGAATCAAAATTTGGAGACCATAGCAATAGTCTAAGCAATTGGGACAAAGTCAGCTTTTACATAAACAAAGTGAAAAAAAAACAAAAAACAAAACAAAAAGTGAGAGAACATTTCATAATTTGGGTCTTCATAAACAAACCATAAGCAATGAAAGTAGGTGTTATAAGAATCGACTTTAATGTCGGTTTTTCTATTACCGATTTTGCAAAATTTTATTTTATTTTATAAATCATTTTTTTTTCAATTTTTTATTTTATTTTATTTATAAATTTTTTTAAAGTCGATTTTATTAAGGACAATTTTTCTAATCTCATTTTTAGCAACGCCACTTACCCTAGAAATGTCTTTAAGTTTAGACACGCTCTTGCTTAATAAATAAGTAATAAAAAAGCACTTTTCGTGGAAACAACTCCTTAATCGAACACAAATCTTGGCTTCTCCTTCTTCTCTCTGTCTCCCAATATACACAAAGCCCAAAACTGTAACTGATGGAGAGGTTACTTTTCAAGGTGAAGTTTGTGCAATTTATGAAGGAGAGAAGATGGCCAATTAAATAACTGATTTGGAGAATCGTTCTATCATAAGTTTTTATGTAACCTCCAAATTGGTTATTTCTCTTAATTCTATTCTTATTGATTTAGGCATATTTTATATTGGTTAATAATTGCAGTAGAGTTCAACCAAATTAGGAGACTAGTGGGCCACTTTTATGGGACCCAAAAGTCCCATGAGATAACATTCTCCTACTAGTACTTGGTCCATTAAGTCGATTATGATACAAACTATAATTTTAGTAAACATGCGGGTTTGAGTAAAACGTTTGACTCTGATGGACTCAATACTAAAAGACTTTAACTTGTGATCACGAATTCAAATAAGTACAACCAACAAGCCAAATTAATAAGAAACTATAATACTATGATTAATTTAGACTATCAATGTGAATTATAGCGGTTGTACAACATTTATGTCATACTCCCTTCTATGTACCGCGCTACTAACAACCTTTCTCTAACCTAGTCCTTTATGCTAAAGGGCCCCTGTAATCTGTCTAGTCAAGAAATTTCTTGCATATCAGAAATACTGCCAAAGATAATATATGCACACATAATTGTAAGCAAGAAAAACGTACAAAAACAAACTGTAACTGCGCAAAATAGTTTCTGGACTCTTTCTTTACCAATCAAGTACTTTACCTTAATGTGTTAAGAACTACTAAAGTAATTTCCATTCGTAGAGAATAAAATTATTGCAGTATTATCACAATGTATCTTCAGCGGCTTGATAATAGAGTTAACAACTCCAAGCCCTGAGATAAAATTCTGCAATCATAAATCATTATTCGTGCCTCAAAGCATACCACAAACTCGACATTTATCGTGAATAAAGCAATAATGTACTACTTTATACTTTTCCATGAGATTGCCCCACTGATGTCACGACCCAGTCTCGCTCAGTAAGATGTTGTCTGCTTTGAGTTCAAACCCTCACAGTTTTGTTCTTGGGACACTGCCCAAAAGGCCTCTTACTAGGGAGCATTGGAACCACACATATATAGCACATTAATTTTTCACACCCTTGCGATGTGGGACGGCATCCCATAGTGTTCAGCCTGCCGGCACTTACTGCAGCCACAAAGGCACCTACAACAGCCTGCACTCAACACCAGGGTCGTTACATTCCACCCCCCTTAGGGCCCAATGTTCGCGTTGGCACACTTCCGACTGGGGCTAGCTCTAATACCATTTTGTCATAACCTAGTCACGCTCAGTAAGATATTATCTGCTTTGGGTCCAAGCCCTCACAGTTTTGTTCTTGGGCCCAAAAGGCCTCTTACTAGAGAGACTTGGAACCACACATATATATAGCACATTACTTTTCCACACTTAGGCGATATGGGATGAACTTTCCATAGTGTGTAGCCTGCCAGCACTTACTGCAATCACAAAGGCACCTACAGCAGCCCATCCCCAACACCAGGTTCATTATCATACCTTGATTTTTAGACAAATAAATATTAGGGAGAACCCTAAACCAATATCTAGTTGTCAAATCATCAGAGGAGATCATAATGTAAAACTGTTAGGGATATATACTGTAGTTGATTTATTATTCATTTAATAAAATCAGTTAATCCATTTTTATGAGAATCTGTGTGGGCAATATTTGTATTATATTATTTATTTAATATTATGCATGTGTGTCTTTCATTCTACATAGTAGGTGGTTTGGTGTGTAGAGTTTGGCTTATACACGGAAGATTAGACCATCGGATCTTGTAGAATATAAGGTTTTGGTTTACAGTCTTAGATGGATTGGACACACCATCGGTAGGACTGCAGCATGGTGTTGTAGTTGGTTTGTCTTGACTACGGGAAATGGTATAGTTTCAACTCACCATGCTGGTACACTTTGTGTATTAAACGGGACCGACTTGGGGTAATTATCTTTATACTGACTTATAAGATAATTAATACCTCATGACTATTATGAGTGCTTATGCTCTAAATTCTAAGTTAATTTATAAACACGTACATTTGATATTTACACTTTGATCCCTAAAAGGGTGAGATCCTTAAATGGGTCAATATCTCATTGGATTGGGTGACAATATTAATTGTGTGGTGGATATTAATTAATGATGGAATCCTTGTCTCAATTTTGGGATTGATGATATCCCCTTGAGAAAGCTTATAAGTTTTGATTATGTCAAACCCTACAGGTGGATTTTGTATCCGACATATCAGATAAGTTAAGTAGAGGATCTCAAAGAATTTTAAGAGATTAATTAAATATAATTGTCAGTAATTATATTTAATTAATGGATATCTGTAGTCTTAACATGGGGAGATAATAAGCATTTAATAACATGGAGCTCGAAATATATTTTTGCGATAAGGGTAGGAGTGCAATATAATTCTTTAGTGGTATGAATTATAATTTATGGAAATAGGAATCTGATTCAGTTCGAATTAGGGTTTCCTAATTCCATAAGGAAGTCTATTACTTATTGACTTCTTATGGTCCCTATCGTAGCCTATATATATGCTGCTTTGGCTCTCTCCTCAGTTTGCATTTTTCCATCAAGAGTATTATAACTCGGAATAGAAAAGAGAGCGTAAAAAAAGAGAGCAGAAACATAAAGGATTTCGAAGGAGCCCACACTCAGTTCGATATTCTGGCAGCAAAGGATACAATAGAAGATCGTGAGCTATTATCGAGCCCGTGTTCTCGATTCGTCTACTACAGCAATCCGTTTTAGCAGTTTAAGGTAACCCTAGTTCCGCCCTTATAGGGTTATTGTAGTTTTCACGTAATTTTTGCAGTACTAACTTATACGCGCTGTCAACGAATTCTGGGAATGCAGTTTCCCAACAAAAACATCACACAGTCTGTACAAGATGAATCATAACCCACAAATGAAATAGTAACGGTAAAATATCCAAACATTAAGGATGAAAACCAAGGTTGAAAATCTGACTCCAAACCATAATTAATATCTCTCCAAAAAAACCCTCCACTCAATAATATCAGAAAATGTCAAAATGGCCCACAGTGCCAAAATCTATAATACTGAAACTCTCTAAAATAAATAAATAAAAAATAAAAAACTAACACGGATAAACAACAATAAAAACTCCACATTCCTCCTGCTACTAGGTGCTATGAACTCCCTACTATCCTTGCAAATTCTAATCGGCTACGCTCCAACAAGAACGCACCAGCAAGAAAACTCAATGAGCTAATCATATGACTAGTATGAAATAAATAATGCTAGCCAAACACAGTCTAAGGGATCGTGAACACATCATCAATATATGAAAGATCGGACAGGAAAGTAGTTCGATTCACATAATGGGACAATGGGTTGCAGCGGCCATATAGTTCCTACCCAAACTAAACTGAATAAATACTTACCCTTCTTAGCTATGGTAGGCTAACACCTGCAAACACATTAGTGGGTCTACCATCTTGCAGAAATAGAAGTTAGTGCAATAAATGATAACCAAAATTTGGATGGTATTTAAAAAAATAAATTTATCTCCAAGAAAGAGCTAGAGTTAGACAAAACTTAAAACACAAAAGATGTCCAGAATTAAATTTCCAAGGAAAGTCTCGCGCGCTTGTTCATTAACTCTAAACACATAAGTCAGAAATCGATTATTAAACTTCAGCTCTTAAACATGTGATGTTTAGCAAATTCTAAAAATAGATTAAAGCAGTGTCAAGACGATGTTTTTCAGAAAATTGTAAAACACGAAAGTTGCTTGGATTGTTGTTTTACTTTAGTTTACGCGAAATGACCATCAGTTGTGTAGTCAAGTGTCCATATTATTCAATTTATTAATCTGGTCCCACTTATTTTCAAATCACAAATCCCCAGAAACATTAAGTCACACATAAAGATTCACGGTTAAACCAATGATTACAACATGAAAATTAGTAGAAAAATCGATTACTAAGCATCCACAAATTTTTACGATTTCACCACAACAAGAGGTAATTAAATATAATTCAAACTTCCAACCGCAAGAACAAAATACTGCAAAGTATTTAATATAATTACACCTTATGTTCATCATCTCGGTCACCTACCATGGTTCAGCCTACACATATATCTCATGTGTCTCCTAACATAATACTAACTCCCACTCCTTTCCCAACTCCCATGGGGCATCACTGGGGTTTGAGTATGCACCGAAAGGTTAGTCCTTACGTTCTTGACGTTAATAAAATAATGTCTAGATACAAATGAAATAGACCAACAAATCGGGCATAAGGCTTAAAATAATGAAGAGAGGGATCATCCATGTAGTCGCCATCTAATCACATAAGGACAGGTCATCCACATAGTCGTTGCCTAAAATCATAAAGAGTAGTGGTTTTTTTTTTTTTTTTTCTCTATTATCAAATTCGGTTAGAAGCCTCACATAGATGATCAAACACCCATAAATTCACGAAGCCTAACATTATATGAGAATTCATATATCTCAAAGTAAATTTTTGTTAAGTCATTTATGTTAATGAAAAAATCCACACAGAATCATAATCTAACACTGATGCAGGTTTTAAGCTATATAAAAAAATGGAATTAAAACTGCTACTGAAATTCCAGTTTTCTGCCCAAACGGTGCAGAATTAGGAAAAACACAAAGAACGAAAGTTGATCAGAATCACGTTTTACATGGGTCATAATGACAAAATGTTAAAATTCTAAACCACAATTTTATAATATTTTTTTTAAGTTTCAACAACTATTAGAAAAAAAAAAAGAGTTTCGCATAAATTCTGGATTAATTTTTCTTTTCAATCCCTAAGCTATTTAATCGAATTCACATATAAGTTTATCAAAGTATAAACGTAACAAATATGAATACACCAAGATCATGATCGATAACGAAATCACGCGAAAATAATATTTATTTTCGATTTATAATGACATAAAACCCAAAGATTGAACAGCAAACAACGTGTAAGAATTCGATTCATTCGGAAATACATATATATATATACACAGACGCGTATATATATACATCCGGATACACATATATTTAACGTACCGAGTTTTTGTGCTAAATCCCACGAAGATTTGGTGACCTACTAGATCACGACGAAAGAACCCTACACGATCCCGTGATCCCTTCTCTTTCTTCTTTCTTTCCTTCCTTCCTTCCTTCCTTCTTCTTCTTCTTCTTCTCTCTCTCTCTCTCTCTTTCTCTGTCTCACGTCAGTTCTCTCTTTTCTTTTCTTTTCTTTTTTCCTTTTCTTTTCTTTTTTATATGGGGGCTAGATTTTTATATATGTATACACACACAACATATATAAATAACACACATACATATAAATCCCCTTTTTGTCCTATAGGCTTATAAAAAGATATCATATGAGCCCAAAATGCAATATAAAGTACTAAAATGAGTAGTCCAATGGGTACCCATGACCCTATTACTTAATTTGAATGTTAAAAATACATTTTAATATATTTATGGACCTCTAAACACTGTCCAAAAATTTACTACATATGTCACTAAAATACATTCACATATTTAATACTCAATCCTTAAAAATAAAATAATTATTAAAACCATTTAGAAAAATTAGGGTTTTCACAACTGGCTAGCAGAAAAACAAAACTTCAGATAAATTTTCTACTATCGAGACAACAAACATAATCTGAGTCAAAGTATTTGATCACAACCAACCAATCAGATTGTCTATAAGTGACCCTATAATCCTATGTTCCCAAAAGACACTGTTGGTCTGAAATGGAAACCTTGGTTTTAGCAGAAAATTAACTTTTTTAATGATTTAATACAAAATTACGCACAATCTCAAAAAATAAAGTAAAGAGAGAAGGGAAGAGATGCTTGCAAACAGAGTTTTCAAGTGGTTCGGTAATCCACACACCGCGGCCTACGTCCACCCCTCAAGAACACCTCTTAAGGATTCCTTTAATCCGACCTATTCATATCTTCCAAATTAGACTTCAAAATCGATGCTACACATTGATCCAAAATTTGTGAACATAGGTATACATTCACAACATAAACGTTTAACACATATTTATACGATACACTATACACATAAAATCATATCACAGAGCTCGAATCTGGCAATGCACAAGGCTGCAATTTACACAAAAGTTAATGTATAGTACTCATCTCAAAAACTTACTCCAAGATGCACAGATTCAAAACAATTGCTCTGATACCAATTATTAGACTATAATTGATAAAACTATCATCTGAAAATAACTTTACAAACCGAGATCTTGAATACTATATATCTTAAGAAATCATATACGAGACGAAATACATAAGTACACATACCGTTGTTAGCCATTTAGATTGATAGAGACAATGATTGAAAACCCCTTAATCGAAAACTAGTCTTAGCTTCTTTTTCTTCTCTCTGTCTCCCAATATACACAAAGCCACAAACTTTAATCGATGGAGAGGTTACTTTTTAAGGGAAAGTTAATTTGTGCCTTCTATGATTGAGAGAAGGGGCCTAGTTAAATAACTGATTTGGAAAACCTTTCCATTATGAGTTTTTATGTACCATCCAAATTGGTTATTTCTCTTATTTATATTCTTAGTAATTAGGCATATTTTCTATTGGCTAATAATTGTAGAAGAGTCCAACCAACTTAGGAGACTAGTGGACCACTTTTATGGGACCCAAAAGTCCCATGAGATAACAAGTAACATGTAGGAAAATTCTTCAATGCATACATGCACATTTGGCTGTACGATACAACCAAGTTCTAGTCTCAATTTGTAGTTATTACGTGCTATTCATTTTAATTCGGTGCCAGAGAGTTGTAGCCCTTTTAGGGTTCTATCTGGTAGTAATAATGTAACATTTGATAGTAACTTCTTAAGGTGACATTTGGCAGTAACAATTTGTCATATTGTATAGTAACCAAGCCCCAATGATACATAACTATTGATGTAGGTATGATACAACCAAAATGCCTAATCGTATCCAAGAAGGTCCCTAACACGTAACACATTGGACGTGTTTGAAAATGCACTATCATTTTTATTTGAATTTTATGGAAACTAATACTCCCTCCGTCTTATTTTATTTGTCCTACTTTTTTTTTGGCCGTCCCAAGATTATTGTCCACTTTTATTATTTAATGACTAGTTTTGAGTTAAATTTTCAAGACCACCCTTGTTGACTTAAAACATCCAAGTACTTTGCAAAGCATGGAAGGACAATTTTGAAAAACAAAATCAATTATGATCATTGCTGTGACCGCATTTATTGATATTCTATTAAAATGTTGGATTCTCTAATAGAGGCAGAATAGCATATTAGTGTGACAAATTAAGAATATATTCAACGATAGATTAATTTCAAATCGAGCATAAACTTCTATACAATAGCTGTGCATCTTCCAAACACTTAATTCTATGAAAATGTATTGGAAGCATGAGACAAAAAAAGGTACGGTGGATTGGTATGAGCGTGAGCGCAGGCTCGCTCTGACTTCGCTTGTCCTGGCTTGTGAGTTATACGAACTCCAACTCCCTTTTAATATTACTCATTCCGATTCCACTCATTCGCGTTATGTAAATTATTGTAATGTATAGAGCTTGTGTGGACCACAATAAAATCCTCGCAACTTATATATCAGAATGATCAAACATAAAATAAGTTAAAACATTAAAGGTATACTAGTAAATTAACATCACAATTGGGATAGAGTAGGTTTAGAGAACCTCTTACCAACTCCCACCCTATATGATAGGGTTTTAATTTATAGTACCAAACCCAGCTCTACTATGAGAATCTCTCTTTCCATTGGGGATGATTGAGCAACTCTAACATCCACATTATGCATAGTCACTTTCTAGCTATTTTGAGGAACTAAAGTTCATTTTTGGAGCTCCATCGAGTTCCGTAAATGGTTCTCCATTTTGGGGAATCCCTTTTTGGTACTCCACATTTGAGGAGAGAGTATGAATATGGGTTAATTATCCATAAGTAAAATAATAAAGAATAGTATATATCATATTCATTTGAGGAGAGAGAGTGTGATAACCAGCATTTTGACGCAGTTATTTATTATATTTGCATCCCTTGTGGGGTCCATGTGTGACATTATTTGTTACGCCCCAAATCCACGCATATGAATCTAGGTCACGTGGCACGCCACCGAGGCTCTTCCTACTTATTTAAAATTTGTAGTAGCGGAAAAAGAACTTTAAAGATAACAATGAGTAATCGCTCCTTTGAAACAATACACCCAAAGTTAGTAAAATCCGCATAAATTTGAAAACGTAA
Source organism: Hydrangea macrophylla (assembly GCA_033977485.1). Lineage (NCBI taxonomy): Eukaryota > Viridiplantae > Streptophyta > Magnoliopsida > Cornales > Hydrangeaceae > Hydrangea > Hydrangea macrophylla. The sequence continues at coordinate 24,298,040 of CM066982.1, forward strand.
TTATATTTTGAAACAAATGAATTTATATTCAAAGGGGTCCCATAGGTGCCCTAAGAACCAATCAAAATATTTAAATAATTTCCGAAAGTGATAGAAAAATAAAACATGCAGGGGTATTTTGACTAGTAGAGATGCCCTGTTCGACCGGTCGAATAACCCCTCAGTAATAATTCTTCACAGCAGAGGGCACTTCGACCGGTCGAACTATCTCTTTCGATCGGTCGAATGACCCCCTAATAGCAATCCATCTTGCACTAGGATATTGCCTAAGATCAAGCGACCCTTGCGATCGTCAACTACCTCAATCATTAAATCAAGACATGAAGTCGACAAGTAAAACATTTCAAAACGTGAACTCCAGGTTCAGATTCATAATAACTTAACCAACACATTCCATGTTTTCCAAGTCAATACAAAACATAGTTTTAGTTACTCGAAAGTAATTCCTTACAACATTTGGAAATGAAATAATACATATACAAGGCTATTATCCACTTTTATTACAAAACTACGAGATGAAACATGATGAGTCGCCTTCTAAGTGAATTCCCAACATCTCGTGATCACCTCCCCGATTCCTCGCCAGCATTAACACCTGAAATGGTTATTTGAATAACCACACATATTTTGATTTGTTTAAGCTTACGCTTAGTGAATAAATCAACGATGCACATGAATGATAAACATGCTCGCATTCACATCTCTACAATTCATATTAGTCTCCGGAGTCTCACATGTACATTCCACACTCCTAGTCCGCGACTCCTCGCCAATAAGTCCACATGACTTGGTAAGATCCACGTTTCTTTTCTTCAAACGTGCGACCTTATGCCTAGAACGGCTCCACAACAATGGCTTGGTACCACGTGCTCCTTTGACCCAAATAGCAACTAAACATGCTCAAATCACATTTCACCATGCTTTCAATATAAGTCAAACATTCCACCATGCAATTGGGCCTACTTATCAATATAGTCACCCAATATGAACTAAACAATATACATCTATAAACTACACATGCTTTTTATACAAAATATGAATACATGTCAAGAGATCATTCCAAAACACATAGTTGAATCACTCACCTCCGATTAACGTTCCTCAATTTCGTTCCAAAGAAAACCCGAGCACAAAAAATGTGCAGAAGTTCGTCTAATACGATTCCTATCGATCAAAAGTTTGATTAACCATTTTCTACGAAAATTCTCAAAAATGAGTTTTCAGAAAACTAATCCAAACAAGACCTAGTGGATATCAAAATGACGGCTTTACCTCGAGGAGTTCGAATATGAAATCTGGAGAAAAACAAACGGATAAGAGTTCATTGATTTGTGTCTTGAAGCTCTAAGCCAAGAAATCCACAATCTCCCCTCTGTTGATTTCTAATTTAGGTTATAACTTATGAAAATATCTCACCTCTTTCTATATATAGCCACGACTCTAAAAAATTACATTTACCTTCCCATGAGTTCTCAAAACTTCTAATTATTCTCCGAAACGTCTTATACATCTAATTCATTGCTTCACGAATGAAAAATATAAATTAGAAGAGTTTTATCTAAGTTCTGTTTGGTTGCTAAAATGCGATTCTACATGATTTTACGAAATTACTAATTAGCCTACCAATTATGTAGCATGTTAATTTGTCCTCACAAGGATACTAAAATTAATGACAGAAATATATTCTAAACCAGATAATAATACAGATAGTGTAATACACATGTAAATATTTATTTTCAGATAAATATTTAGGGTATTCCACAATGATCGTCTCAATCTCAAAGAGACATCACAACAATAAAACATCCATTTTACACAGTCACAAAGAGTTCTCTTACACATACACCCAATCGACTCGTGAGTCACAACTCACTCACACATGTGTCACAAATGCACATCACATCACATTACCATGCATGACAAATGTAATGAAATACGATAAACACGCACATTGGTGTTGTATTATTTGTTACCATTAAAGGATTCATATAGATGACCTTGATTGAGTGGGACACAAGACTTAGTTGGATTTGGTTGTTGAACGTAGTGATTTAAATACAATAAACTACCTAGGTAATATTTGGTAATAATAGTGTCATTGAATATTAATTGGGATTAATACCCATACATTAAATTATACTTGTGTGCAATGGGATATTCCACGTGTGAGTCAAAATAAGCATTGGGCTAAACACGTAGAGGCCAAGCTAGTAAAATGAAAAGGCTTGGTGTCCCAATGTGGCTCACAATGGCCACACGTGTATCCTTGAGTCATTAAAGACTTGGTGTCCAAATAGTTGATAAGAAAGAAAGATATTCGACTATACATTTATTTATATATATGTATATATAGAGGGGGTTGGGAGGGGTGGTGGTCTCACAAATTGGTTACTATTTGGTTCAATTTGGTAAAATCTAGTAAGGCTGGGCTTGGCTCTGAGTTATAAACAATGGAAGTATTACTTGCTTAGAAAGGCCAGGGCTATGCTTGGGGAATTGCTAATTCTGCTTTTAGGTAGCACTGGTAGTAGAGGAAATTATTTTAAATATTTTTGGAAGCAAGTGGATCCAGGGTGTGACAAAATGGAATCAGTGCCTGTCCCCAATCGAAAGTGTGGGACTGAGTGTAAGGTGTGACGAACAAAGTTGGTGATACAAATAGGTGCGATACTTTGTTCCACATCGCATGGGGGAGTCAGTGAAGGTAGTACTATATTTAATTAGTACTAGATTTGTTTTACTATTGAAATTTTTTTTTCCAATATTTGTAGTAGTTTAACAAACGATTTACATTTTAATTTGACGAAATTTCTTAAAACTTAGGTATGGACCATATACATATTAAACACACACACACACACACACATATCTGTAGACACCCCATTTTGTTGGCTATTAGATTCAGGAGACCCATAGCTTGGTGGTTCACAATGATTGAAAAAGACTTAAAAATACTCTTGGAAGTTAGTTCTATGTCTCAAAATGCTCATAAAGTGGTTTAAATTACCAAAATACCCTTAAAAACCCAAACACTCCCAGATTTGGACCAAAAGTTCTGGAAACACACTACGTCATAAGAACATTAATGAAATGAGTTTCAAAGAAAAATCGAATGAAATTGTTAGCTCATAGAGACCCCTAGAAGTCTCAGAAGCTCCCGGAAAGTCCCCGTTGACCAAATTTGACAAGGGTTTGACCAAAATCATCCAAATTTGCTCAAAAGTTTTGAGATTATCCTAGATCATTTCAAAAGTACTAAAACAAGTTTTAAAAGAAAATCAGACAAAAACATCAGCTCCCAGAGGTTCCCAGAACTTTCCGGAGATCCCCGATTTGACCTAAAAGTAGACTTGGGAGCTAGAGCTCTGTATCATTTTTCAAAAAAATTTCATGGATACTAGAGGTCAATAGCTTTCCACTGGTATATCGCACATAATTTCTAGATTTAAAACAAATTTATTATAAATTTCTGAAAGTGAAAAAATCGATCAAATCGGCTTTTATCACGAATACAACAAAACTTTTCAAAGTGACCGGTATCCAAAGTAATTTTTTTAATGTAAATTAGATTGCATTACCTTACCAACGGTATATCACAAGCTCAATTCGGAGTTCGTACGCATTTTCTGTGAATTTCGGACGAAATAGAGCCTTTTCGAGAATACCGGGAACCTCTGCCGGCCTAAATGTAATTTCTGGATCATCTAAGGAGTAGTGCCGCTGCGGCACTGTCCCCCAGAACTCCCATTTTTGAAATTTTAATTTGGGGGTCCAAATTGAATAATTAAAAGCCAAAACAACGTAGTTACTTGTTCATAGATGTTTGGGACCAATGGGAGCACTTTTTAAATTCCAAATTCTCCCCAAATTGGTCTATTTGCTCTTCTTTTGGGGGGGGAGGGGGGGGGGGGGGGGGTGGGGGGTTGCAAGTATAAAGCTTAAGAAAGTTGTAGAGAGATAGAGATAGGTTAGAAGAGATAAAGTGAGCTTCCTCCTAGTGATTTTCTATAAGAAAGTGAGTTCTCAACTTGTTTTTCTTCCACCATTCCTCTTTATACTTCACATTCAATACTCCCAACCACCATTTTTTGAGATAGGAAGCTACTTCCATGTCCAAATGTCACCATAGATGAGTGAAACACAAAGCTACAAGTCCAATATCTCATTGATTATCGTCTATTGATTGCTTACTTGTTTTGTTTACATATATGTTCATCTCCTCTTACCTCATTTCTTTTTGATCTTCTTCTTTTTACTTACTAGTTCATCATCATCTAATTGATGACATGGAGTTTGAGGAGGGTGAATCCATATAGATAGTAACCCTTGACCACAAAAACATGTTTGATAGATGATGATTCTAACTTCAATACTTCCCAAGCATTCTTGAAGTTATGTTCAAAATAAAACAAAGTCTTGCAAATGATTTTGGAAGTTCTTGAGGTGAGTTTGATGTTGATATTTCAAGTGGTTTTAATATCCATTTAGTGCTGGAAATGTACTCTCAAAACCCCTCTTAAACCCCTCATTTTGATTTTAAGAAATAAAATATTTGTTTTCTCAAAATCTTCAAAATAGTTAGTTGTTCAACTTAAAAATGCCATTCTGAGTTCAATACTCTATGGATGATTGCATACCATATAGAAATCTTCCCGACTCATTAGAAAATGTCCACGATTTTTGGATGAATTTTAAAACACATGGAAGGGTTCCATTTTGACCCAAACATTCCTTCGAAACATTCTATTTTCTGTCACAGTAGCTTTAGTTTACTTTCAACTTGTTGTGGACACGCAGAATCGGTCTTCCCCTTTTTGTTTGTTTGAAATTGATTTGGAAAAAAGATAAGAAAGGTCTGTTGAAAACAGACACGGAGTCGCCGCTTGGTGTTTAAGGGACCAAGAAACCTAATTTTGACTCATCCAAATGGATAAAGGGCACCTGCACTTCATAACCAAAGAACTTGGTTCGGAGTATTGGTACAAGAGAGGAAGGAGCCTTTGTCACGACTAAAACTCCCTCAACTCTCCCAGTCTCTCGACGGGCCTCAATTAGCATCCAAATAATCATCTTACACTATGTTTTGTTCGACAATTAATACAATGATAGTATATTACATCACATAAGAATCTTGGAATAGAAGATCAAAAGATAAGATATAATTCATAAGATCTTGCCAAATATCACACAATGTAAAGGTGAAAGATCACACAAATAAACCTAGGAAAAATCATATAATCACATACCAAGTAATCAAGTTTTTCTAATCTAAAGGGGGACATGAGTTGTTCTTGAAACAAAAAATAATCAAAGAAATCAAAAATATGCTTAGCAAGCTAGAATGATGTATGTTAATCTTTGAGAAAAGAAGATCTCTCAATCCCCGGAATGGATGAGAAAGGAAGGTTAGATCAGGGGAGCATGATCGTATGATCAAATTCATTCCTTACAATCTTCTTAGATTAAAAGTCACAAAAAACCCCCAAATCTTGCATGGATGTAATGTATGACCCTAGAATGTGCAAAGGTTGTAGTGTGTTTGTGTACATAGATTTCTAGAATGACTTAGAAGTCTAAAAATATATATGAATGAATGAAGGATGTTAATATAGGATCTGTACAAATGTAGTATGAACTACTTCTAAAGAGCTGAGCTAATTTGGAATGCATGTAAACATCTAATCAAAGAGTGAAAGTTGAAATATGCTTGCTGTGAATAGTTGACAGAACAGTGAGCTGATTTTGTAAAAATGGAAAAGTGGGGTTAGAAATGTTTTTATGTCATGATATTTCATGGAGATCAACCTTATTGTGTCTAAAACACATATCAAAAAGCCAAACTACCATAACTATTACAGATTGATAGAAATCATATGAACAAGAGAGGTTGCTCAGAAACAGAGTCTATACTGTCGACTGAAATGTAGAAAAATCTTAGAAACTGAAAACAAAACATTTAGAAGCCCATATTAAACAGAAAGTTCTCCAAGACACTGAAGTTCAAGGGAAAAATGAATATAGACCATACCTTTTGTAAAAGTTTTCTGAAAAACAAGTTGGAAGTCAACAAAAGCTGCTGTGACAGAAAAATAGAATGTCTAGAAGGAATGTTTGGGTCAAAATATGACACTTCCAAATGATTTCAAGTCAAACCAAAAATCATATGTGTTCTCTAATGAGTTAGGAAGACTTCCCAAGTGGTCTCATAGCCATCCTTTGAGTATTGAACTCAGAATGTTATTTTAAAGTTGGATGACTCACTGTTTTGAAGATTTTTAAGAAAGCAAAGGTTATTTTCTTGGAATCCAAATGTTGAGGTTTTAGAAAGGTTTTGAAATAGAGGTTTTGAAAACATATTTCCAACAATAAAGGGAAATTATAAACACTTGGAATATCAACATCCAAACTGACTTCAAGAACTTCCAAGATTGCTGGAGAGCATTGCTTTCATTTTGGAAGTAACTTCAAGAATACATAGAGATGTATTGAAGTTAGAATCATCATCTATCAAATATGTTTTTGAGGTCAAAAGCTACTATCCATAAAGATTCACTCACCTCAAATAGCATGTCATCATCTAGATGATGATGAAGTAGTAAGTAATCAAAGAAAACTCAAAAAGAAATGAGGTAAAGAGAGATGATCATATATGTAAACAAGTAAGTAAATAACAATCAAGAGTTGATAATCATTGAGATGTTGGACTTGTAGCTTGGTGTTTCATCATATGTAGTGACTTTGGACATGGAAGTAGCTTCCTATCTCATAAATGCTCAAAGAAATGGTGGTTGGGTGTATTGAATGTGAAGTAAATAGGAGTAATGAAGTAAAAACTAGGTTTAGAACTCACTTTTTTGTTGAAAATCAAAGAAGGAAGCTTCTTTTCTCTCTATTCTAACCTTACCTCTGCAACTTTCTCTCTAAAACTTTCTAAGCTTGCATTTGATAACCCCAAAATAATAAGTCAAGGGGGGTTTAAATAGGCCAATTAGGGGGAGTTTGTGATTTAAAAAGTGCTATCATTGGTCCCAAACATCGGTGAACATAAAACTATGTCATTTTGGTTTTGAATTATTCAATTTGGACCCTAAAAAATAATTACAAAATGGAGCAGTCTGGGGGAGAGTGCCGCGGCGACACTGCTCCTCAGACGCCCAAATTTTTCTATTTAGGCCCCCAGAGGTTCCAGTTTTCGCGAAAGGCCCTATTTCGTCCGAAATTCACAAAAAATGCATGCGAACTCCAAACTGAGTTTGTGATATACTGTTGGAAAGGACATGGAGTCTACTTTCCATAAAAAAAAATAGTTTGGAGGTAGGTCACTTTGAAAAGTTTTGCAGTATTCGCGATAGAAGTTGATTTGATGGCCTTCTTTACCTTCAGAAATTCGTAATAAATTCGTTTTAAATCCAGAAATTATGTGCGATGTACCATTGGAAAGATATTGATCTCTAGTATCCATGAAAATGTTTTGAAAGATGATGCAGTGTTTCGATTTCATGGTCAACTCTTCGGTCAAATTAGTTAAATCTAGGATCTTCAGAAAGTTCTGGGAACCTCTGGGAGTTCCCAAGGGCTGACGTTTTTATTCGATTTTCTTTTGAGACTCGTTTTAGTACTTTTCACATGATCTAGGATGATCTAGGAACTTTTAAGCAAGTTTGGATAATTTGGTCAAACCCTGGTCAAACCTAGGTCAAACTGGTCAACGGGAACTTTCGGGAATTCTAGGGATCCCTGGGAGTTGACGATTTTATCTATTTTTGCTTCAAAACCCATTTTTGTTACTTTTTCTATAGCATAGAATGCTTCTAAAACTTTCATTCCAAATCTGGGAGTGTTTGGGTTTTCAGGGGCATTTTGGTCATTAGTACCATTTTCTGAGTATTTTGAGAGATAGAACTAACTTCCAAGAGTCCTTTTTGAGTCTTTTTTTATCATTGTGAACCACCAAGCTATGAGTCTCCTAAATCTGATAGCCAAAAAAATGGGGTGTCTACAATTTGCCCCTCTTAGGCATGAACTTGCGAGGCAACGCATATCGCAAGCGAATGCCAAAGCTTTGAAGATACATGTCTTTTTAGAGGCTATAGATTTAGGATAAAAGCGTTGCAAAAGATGTAGTGATAGAAAACATGAATGCTGAGGCTGGTGCTGGTCGTGCTCTGCGTGAGCTGCCTACGTATCTCAGGGGAATCAGACCAAGACGTAGTTCAGGGCACAAAGGAACAAATCACCTATGCACATCAAGACAGGCAGATGATATACTTATGAGGATGATATACAATGTATGGATGTGATGTGTACTGAGTCCTATCATGCCTAGTGTTGTGATCCTAGCATGAGCTAGTACTGCGGGTGTACACCACTCTGGGTGGACTTATGTTGTGCTAATGTTTATTTGACTCTAATACAGCGGTTGATCCTGATAAGGATACTAAAGTGTTGAAGACTCTGGGCCTCAGGGAAAACTTCTCGAACTTCGAGAAGTGTGTTTTGCAAGCAAAATGGATTGGACTCGGGGTCCTCAAAGATGACAACTAAAGATAACCGACAGGTGAAGGGGTTCATGACAACTTATGATAACTGATAAGTCAGGAGGCTAGCTATGACCGATGGATGAAGGAGCCCATGATAAGTGAGGAGGTTCCCGATAAGTGAGGTAGCTCATGATAACTGATGGGTGAGGAAGCTCTCAGAGCTGTGAATTGTGAATCGACAGTGTTTGCCCCGAGAGTTGAGGGCTTTTCTCCCCGAGCGGTGTTTTAGGACGACTAATCCGGAAAGTCAGTTCTAATTGTCGTTATCTTCTGTTTGGGATAGTGGGGAATTCTTCAGGAATCTTTCTTAATCTCAGGCTAAGAACCAAGACTCATCTCTGAATCTCTCGCGGTTGATCAAATTTTGCAATGCCCAATCCAAAAGAGCCAGTTAGGGCCTTCGGGAGCTGATTCTTTTTTGAACTCTCTGGGAATCTCTCTTTCAATTCTTGACCTAGAACTAGGATTTCACTTTTGAATCTCATAATTAATCAAATTCTACTGACCCAAAACCAGGACCCACCTCTGAATCTTTCGCGGTTGATCAAATTCTACTGACATAGAACCAGGACTCATCTCTAAATCTCTCGCGATTGATCAAATTTTGCAATGCCCAATCCAAAAGAGCCGGTTAAGGCCTTAGGGAGCTGATTCTTTTCTAGACTCTCTAAGAATCTCTCTTTCAATTCTTGACCTAGAACCAAGATTCCATCTCTGAATCTCTCACGATTGATCAAATCTTCCGACGGTCCTTCCGAAAAGCCTGTTCGGGCCTCTAGGAGCCGATTCCTTTTTGTATTTGTCTGCTGGGGATGGTTCTTGAAGTCTCTAAGGATCTCTCTCAACTGTTTTCTCCAATTCTTGACCACGATTGGAATTTTGATTGGTGTTTTATTTTTTTTCTAATTTTCAAGAAAAAAGTTTGGTCCTAACTTCCCTCTTCTTTGTAGATCCATGGCTCCAAGCTCGAGGAGACTCTCTAAGAAGGCCAAGGAACAAATGAAGGTCGAGAGCCAACCCATAGAGTTGATTTTACGGGACCCCCAACGTCATCTTTCTGCCGCAGCTCTAGCGAGTCAGGTATGTGATACTTTTGGTAGCTTAGGACTATTTTTGTGCATTGTGCTTGTTTTGTGAACTGTAGTGTACACTTAGAGGTCGTTGGAAGTTCGTTTTATGCTCAATTTATTGATTTTGTGAAGTTGGACTTTGGGTTGTGAATAGTGATTTTGTGCTTGTTTTTGCTATTTTTGATATGTATAGGTGCTAGAGGTGGTCTTGAAGGGCCACGGTAGTCTCGTTCATGCTTTCCTGTAGTACACCCAGCTATCGCCCGCCGTTCGGCAAATGGTGGATGAGGCGGGGTTCGGTGGCTTCGTCCGCCTGGTTTCGAAGAATATAAATGACCTAGCATATTTTTATGCTTTGTCTTAGAGATGGTGGGATACCACCAATACTTTCCATCTTCTGTTCCACAAAATGATGATGACGCCATTCGACTTTTCGATGATTACTAGCTTGAGAGTTGGTGGGAAGCGCCTAATCTTGGACTACTTCTACGAGATTGATCCTGAGGCCGTCGACACACTGATCGGAGCCGTTCCTCCAAATCTAGAGGGGTATCGGTTCACATGCAGCTGGCTTTATCTGGCTCATGGACAAGGGATACACAATCTTAATGACAGGCAACTACTGCGGGTCTTTCTTTTGTATGTCCTTGGCTGTTCGATTTTTGTAACCCAGAATAACCGAGTGAGTTTGAGGCTCCTCTCCTATTTGGCGACCATCGATGAGATTCCTTCTTATGACTGGCGCGGTGCCGCCCTAGCTCATCTTTTACAAGCATATGGTTGAAGTTTCTAGAGGCGGTATTAAATCGACGGGAGGGTTCTGGCGAGCTTGGGAGGTACAGTGACTCATTTTTTTGGCTTTTGATTTTCCATACTTCTATTTTTCTGATTATTATTTTCTCTGTGTAGCTCTAGAGTTTCGAGTATCTGAAAATGTTGGCTCATACTTCCGCTGATGAGTCAGGCGAGGATGAGGACGGTATGGCTCCTGTACCTTTGTTCCCTCGGGGCTTGAGCTGGCAAAGGGATGTTGTTAGGGTTAAGTGCGGGGCTCACCGATTTATTCTTCTGAGGAACTTCTTATCTGAGCTGATTGTTGCTAGTGTTGACTGGGCACCTCGAGAGAATGTTTCCTACGCCGCTCCTGAGGAGATTCAGGCGATCAGACCTCTTTCTCGCCGTTTTCTGATGAAAATAACTATGGTTCAAGCACCAACATAATCTATCTTCGGTTAGCACGAATTATCCTACATTAAACTAGGGTTGTGGTATAATCCGTCTAATCTAAGCATGGACTATTCGGATACTTGATAGCACAATTCAATTTAAGCACCATTACATGTAAATAATCTAAACAAGCACATCAAGCATAGATCATTGAGCACACTACCATCAAAATAGATCTAAGACAAGAGTAAACTTTGAAAGTAACGATTTAATCAATAAAAGCACGATTTATTTATAAAAATCCTCAGAACATGTAACTGTCATCCATACATAATAAAACTAAAATAAAAACATAAAATACACCCTATTACTTGGCTAGGGTTTCATTGAAACCCTAGATCTTGAGTTTAGTTGGCCATAGAATTGATGAACGACAAGAGGTTGATGGAGGAGGCCATGGGAATCCTTGGTCTTCTTCTTCTTCTCCTTGCTTTTCTTCCTTCAATGGCTGGAGTTTTAGTTGTGTATGGATGTATCTAATGTTGTGTAATGATGTGTAACCACAAAATTGATTTAGAATAGGATTTATATAGAGTTTGGAAGGATTTAGGAAGCTTTCCTAAGCTAGATCGTACTAAAACTGCTATATTTACGTTTCTGGATGTCATATACACAAACCACCTTCGCTGGGCACTTTAATTTAACAAAATACGCGTTTTTGATTTTTTCACAGGTCGGTCGCGTGACCCGCTCGCGCGAGGTCCTTTTTGCTGCACTGCGCGACTTTCGTAGAATTGTGATAAATTTTTGTTCGAAACTCATATTGACTCGCCATTTGCGGCCACACGTCCGTAACACGAAGATCTACATTTTATTTCTCTGGAGAAATTTCTCAAATCTGAAGTATTCTTTGTCAAAAATGTGATTTTCTGAGGCTGCTACTGCATTCAGCTTTCACCGTAATCACCGTTTGAGCCCAAAATAACTTCCAAAGCCACTAATCATTGGATTTTTGTGCATTTTCAAGTTAAAGCTACAAAACCTACAAAATTTAGAATACTTATTAAAAAAAAACTAATAACTACATAAAATGGGCTAACAAATCATATTTTCAAGACTATAAACGGCAACTATTCGTCGCTGATCACACCCCCAAACCTACACTTTACTAGTTCTCGAGCAAAAAGAACAGCAAAATAAAACTACTGCTACAAATACTACTCCATTTTTGCATGGATCACGTTTGCATTTAGCATATGTAACAAGCCTTTTAAACCCCTAGGTGTACCTAGTCGGGCGAGTGAAGTCTCGTGAAGGTTCTCGTCAACAAGTCTCCCACAACCATCTTTATTTCATTATATATATATTTAAAAAGTTTTATTAAAAACGAAAAACATAATATTCGATACTCCTTATTATAAAACAATGATTTGAAATAGAATAACGAATAAGAAGAAACGTAACCAAACGTCTACCTACATCATGAAAAGCAATCCTAAGCACATGCATCGTATAAATCAATAGAGTTTCTCATAAAATTGCACGAGTGTGATATGGTAGTCAAATGAACACGCGCATGTCATGAACTTGGAATATAACTCGGATAACCATCAAACTATGCTTCGACTACGAATCTCACAATGAATTACACTCTCAAATGAAATGCTCAGAATATGTGTAATTTATCTAAAATATGTGAGTAAAGGAAATATATTTTCAAAACAAGAAACCGCTCACATATGACTCAAAAAAGACGCATGACACGGAAGAACAGTAGTCTCATGGATAGGATGCCAACAATCAAGAAAAATTAATCGTTACCATATTTTAATCCCCCTCCCATCGTTTTCATATCCAAACCATGTTCACTAGGATCAAATAGGACTTTTCAACGGTTGTAATGTGACTCAGGCAATGAAAAAGGATAGAAAGAATGGAATTATAAGACATGTTCGGTTTCTTTCATTCTCTCTTCCACCAACTTCATCATTTCATTCTCTTCTTTTCATTCCTTTCAATTTTTTCTCCTTCTGTTTCTTTTTTTTTTTCAACCTTATTCTTTTTTTTTTCTTTTCTTTTTCTCTATTCTTTTCCTCCTCGTTGCTTTTGAAACGAATATTTAATAAATAACAAGGCAACCACCCCAAACATCATCTTATTTACTTCTTCTTCTCAATCACACATCGCCTTAACACCACTAAAAGTTGATCAATCTTTCAGGGGTGAACTCCAAGTTGGCCAAATTGGAGCAAAAATAGGATAATGGTAATTAAAGAAAAAATGACAATTTAATGGCTCAAAGGGCGAACTAAGAAAATTTATCATTTTTCGGTGAGTAGCAAACAAAGAAGGCCTAAAATCATGTCCTATGGTTATATGGTTCTTCAACATTTACGACGGAAGATTATTTAGCATGGTAGCAAATCTTTTAACTTGACTATCAACCAAAACAAGAATAATGAGACTAAACAACAAGTTAATGCGCTATTCCAAATGAAATTCGATAAACACAATGTATTTATAAGTTATAACCCTCTAAAAAGAAAAAATAGGCTCAAAAGCTCACCGGGTTTAAAGAAATCCGAATCATATTATAGTTCACATCAAACACGTATTCAAGCGACTACGTGCAGTGCATAGGTTTGTGTGCAAATCTATGATATAAAACTACGATTCGAATGATACATGACCTAAAACGTCATATCATGACTTCATCAAATGTTTAATCACGTCTTCTCTTGTTTACCATTCTATAACGAATCGCGTTACATACTAAGAAGTATCGAATTCGAGATTACAAAAACATCGGTAACATCGTTTATTTAAGCACAAGTATAGAAGAATTTTGAAAATTTAGTGTAATAATGTGCATGTGTGTGCATACCCCCAAACCTAAACATTTTATTGTCCCCAATGAAACAATAAAATGAAAGAACGGAGAGTAGGTAAGAAAAGGAACGATAATACCTCGATCTCGGCACTCACAAACAGGTGAGCATATAATAATATGGAATCAAAGTTCAATTACTCCAAACGGAGCACTATTTCACCTGTTAATGCTTAACAAAAGAAAATTAAACAAACAAATAAATAATAAAAGCTAAATATGTTTTTTTTATTTTGTTATTTATTTATTTTTTTTTTTTTAAACAATAGAAGCTAAACTAGAATTAAAAGAACGTAAAGGAAATAAAGAAAAACAAAACTAGAACTATGGAAACAAAGATAAACTTAAACGAAAAGAACTGAAAAGAACAAACAGAAATGAAAAACAACTAGATACGTTGGGGAAACAGAAGGTCAAAGAACAAAGTGAAAAATTGAGAAATCCCCACTTCGCGCGAACGACCCTCGCTCGCGCGAATTCATCTGCGAGGTAAACCTGAGGCCTGTTATTAATTTTATTTATAAAAATTTCTAAGTGCCAGAATCGCGCGAACGGACTGCTCGAGCGAACCCCTCGCGCGCGCGATTCTAGGCGCGAGATGTAACAGAGAGCTCATATAATAAAAAGTTGAAAAAAAATTTTTGTCTAAGGGAGTGATGCATCGCGCGAGCGGGCCGCACACGCGACGTGGTCTTTTCCTCATTTTTCTTTCTTTTAATGTAAATAAGTTCAAAATAAATTTACTCTGACCCCCAAACCTATCCAGAATGACCAAAACAGACTCAAAATGACCCAAAAATAAGAGAAACGAACGAAACAAAGCTTGGGTTGCCTCCCAAGAAGCGCTTTCTTTTACGTCTTTAGCTAGACCATTCTAGCTCAAGATTTATGGAGGTTGAAACTCGGACTGTGTACTCCTAAGAATATCTGGAAGAGCCCGGTGGTAAGCAAAAAGAGTATCACTATGAATTAATCCAATTGACGGTTCATCCTGATTATGTTCAAAATAATTTCGTACCTTCAGAGGAAATTCATCTTTGGGGTCTTGATTATTCAAATTCATCCACTCACTACAAATTATATTATTTTCCTCACCCATATTCAGTTCTTTGTTAGGCTCAATATTCCGCCTTACCTCACATTCCGCCTCACATAGGTAATCGTCGTCTTTAGGAGGTTGATCCATAGCATTAAAAACGTTTAATTTTAAATTCATGCTCCCAAATGACACCTTCATTACCCCCATCTGACAGTTAACACTAGCGTTAGCGGTTGCTAAGAATGGACGGCCTAAGATGACAGGAGTGTGTTTCCTAGCATCTAGCACGGGTTCAGTGTCAAGGACCATGAAGTCGACAGGATAATAGCATTTATCAACTTTAACCAAGACGTCCTCGATGATTGCTATAGGGATTTTAATAGAACGATCTGCTAATTGTATGGTAGCGGCCGTAGGCTTAAGTTCACCTTGTCCCAGTTGTTTATAGACGTGATAAGGTAAGAGATTAATGCTAGCTCCTAAGTCAAGGAGAGCCCGATGAATGATAGTGTCACCTATGACACATGATATCGTAGGCGTATCTGGATCTTTATATTTTGGAGTAGCGTGTTGGAAAATGGAGCTTACTTTTTCCGTGAGAAAGACCTTTTTTGATATATGACTGTGCAACTTGCGCTTTTGAGTACAAAGGTCTTTTAAACATTTTGCATAAGCGGGTATTTGTTTTATAGCATCGAGGAATGGAATATTAATTTTTACTTGTTTAAACACCTCGAGTATATCTTCCGTTTTTGAATTTTTCTTTCATAAATTACATGGTTCCTCAACGTTTGGTGGATATGGTATTCTCGGAATATAATTCGTTGGGACCGGTTCATTCTCTTTCCTAACTCTATCCACATCCTTTTCTTTATTCGAGTTAATGTGTACCTCTTTTTCTCTCGCATTCGGAATTTCAATAATTTCCTCCCCATGAATAGTCGTCCTAGTCGACACGGCATTAACTTGCTCACTCATACCCCCACCCTCATACTGTCCCTTAGGGTTTTGTATAGTTTGATTAGGCAGCTTACCCTCGTTTCTACGGCTCATTTTATTAGCTATTTGTCCCATTTGGGACTCAAGCTTCGCAATGGATTGTGTGTGAGAGTGCACTATTTGTGCTTGTGCCTGTACTTGTGTTTCAATGTTCTTAAGGGATGCCAACACCTTATCCTCAAAAGCGTTAACCCTTGGAGGGTTAGGATTAGGAGGGGGTTGTTGATATTGACTTTGTTGATATTGGGGTCGATAAGTAGTAGAAAAATTGTTCGACATATGATTATAGTTATTTCGTGGGAATTGTTGCATAGAATTAACGTGTTGCTCAACAAATTCCGGATATTGAGATGCAGAAGGACATGCAAAGATATTATGTGACGGTGCAGAACACAATGCACATACTTTGTGAGGAGGTGAATTGGACCTATATCCCATCATCATAAGTTGGTCAAGTTTTCTATTTAATTCTTGTATTTTGATTGAATGACTTGACTCAACTTTTACCTCTCTTTTTGGTGGTGGCAGGTATCCTTCAGAACGTACTGACACAGCCTGGTGCATCGAGTTCTCGCTTAACATTTCAAAAATTTTCCAGGCCTCGTCGGCGCTTTTGTGTAGGAAGGTACCGCACAAACGGCGTCAATGGTATTATGCATGGAGGGAATAAGTCCCTTGTAGAAGACTTGAACTAATTGCCACTTAGGAACCTGATGATGTGGGCATGAGCGTAGTAATTCTTTAAACTTTTCCCAAGTATCATAGAGCGTTTCCCCATCTTGCATCACAATGTTTGTTATGGATTTCCTTATCTGATTTGTATGCATAAAAGGGAAAAACTTTTGTAAAAATGCGGTGTGTAAGGCTTCCCTTAATTGCATTCGGCTCCAAAGATTGGATCCAATACTTCGCTTTATCTTTTAAAGAGAATGGAAAGAGCCGCAGTTTCAATTCATCATCAGTTAAGTTTTGAATTTTTAAAGTAGAGCAGATATCTTGAAAATCCCCTAAGTGTTGGTAAGGGTCTTCATTAATGCGGCCATCGAAAGAAGGAAGTAGCGAGATGGTAGATGACTTTATCTCAAAGTGAGATGCCGACACCTCCGGTAAATCAATACATGTTTGTGGCATGTAAGTCGTAGGAATAAAGTAATCCCTAAGCGGAGGAGGTGGAGGTATATTAGGATTATTTTCGTTATTTACGTTGTTTTCGCCATCGGCCATTGGAATAGGTTTTATGTTAATAAATCGAGTTTTCCTTAACCTTTTAAGGGTACTTTGAATTTCGGCTTGAAATAACGACGATGGTTTCGGAGTCCTACTGACTCTAAGGGTACGTTCAAGTTCAGGATCGATAGAAAATAATTCAGGTTTACTTGAATGCGTACCAAACATAAACTAAAAAGAAAAGAAATTAAAATAAGGACTGACTCAACAAATACAAAAATAATCACGCAAATCAGACAACAGGCAAGCACACAGTACTACTATGATGCATGTAATTATTCTTATGCAGTGATTCGCGTCAAAGCCCAGCGCCCCCGGTTTCCTAGCTAATGCAGTGCTCACTCCACAACTAACCTAATGCAAGTAATTGCGTCTCAGCGCCTTGACTTACAGTGATTTGATGCGACGTTTCAAAGAAAGCGAATTACTTGAATTTTATTTATTTAATTTTTTTTCGCGTAAGCTCCTTTGACGTGCACAACTGCTCCACTCGAAACGCTAGAATTTTGAGTTCTTAAGAAATTACAAAAATAAAAGAAAAGTTAGTAACTTAAAACAAAAACGAAAAAATATGATAAGGAAAAAACCTAATCTAATATTTACGAATTAACTAAACTAAGATTATAAAACTAAAAGTAGTAATGCAATCCCCGGCAACGGCGCCAAAAATTGATCTTGTCAAAATCAAGATATAAAAGTATGCTTAACTTATGCTTTACTTTCAAATGATTTGCAGTGTGGAAGTAAAGGTTGAACCCACAGAGATTGAATACTACGCACTTTAATTTTTAAAACCTAAATTTAGGTAATTAAGAAAAACGGATTTTGGATTTAATTTGAATTAAACTAATACCAATAAAAGTAAATCTAAATTATGAAAGCAATTAAATATTTGTTTTTATAATAAGTTTAAGGAATCTAGGATTGCAAATCCACCACTTGCTTCATAATAAGAGTATTTACGAATTACTTTAGCTTATTAAGTTGGATGATAATGGGGAATTGTAGCTACAAGCCCAATTCCTCCGTCAAGAAAATAACTATGGTTCAAGCACCAACATAATCTATCTTCGGTTAGCACGAATTATCCCACATTAAACTAGGGTTGTGGTATAATCCATCTAATCTAGGCATGGACTATTCGGATACTTGATAGCACAATTCAATTTAAGCACCATTACATGTAAATAATCTAAACAAGCACAGCAAGCATAGATCATTGAGCACACTACCATCAAAATAGATCTAAGACAAGAGTAAACTTTGAAAGTAACGATTTAATCAATAAAAGCACGATTTATTTATAAAAAAATCCTCGAAACATGTAATTGTCATCCATACATAATAAAACTAAAATAAAAACATAAAATACACCCTATTACTTGGCTAGGGTTTCATTGAAACCCTAGATCTTGAGTTTAGTTGGCCATAGAATTGATGAACGACAAGAGGTTGATGGAGGAGGCCATGGGAATCCTTGGTCTTCTTCTTCTTCTCCTTGCTTTTCTTTCTTCAATGGCTAGAGTTTTAGTTGTATATGGATGTATCTAATGTTGTGTAATGATGTGTAACCACAAAATTGATTTAGAATAGGATTTATATAGAGTTTGGAAGGATTTAGGAAGCTTTCCTAAGCCAAATTGTACTAAAACTGCTATATTTACGTTTCTGGATGTCATATACACAAACCACCTTTGCTGGGCACTTTAATTTAACAAAATACACGTTTTTTTTATTTTTTCACAGGTCGCTCGCGCGAGGTCCTTTTCGCTGCACTGCGCGACTTTCGTAGAATTGCGATAACCTTTTACTCAGAACTCGAATTGACTCGCCGTTTATGGCCACGAATTCGTAACTAGAAGATCTACATTTTATATCTCTGGAGAAATTTCTCAAATCTGAAGTATTCCTTGTCAAAAATGTGATTTTCTGAGGCTGCTACTGCATTCAACTTTCACCGGAATCACCGTTTGAGCCCAAAATAACTTCCAAAGCCACTAATCATTGGATTTTTATGCATTTTCAAGTTAAAGCTCCGAAACCTACAAAATTTAGAATACTTATTAAAAACAACTAATAACTACATAAAATGGGCTAACAAAGCATATTTTTAAGACTATAAACAGCAACTATTCGTTGCCGATTAGAAAGTACCGAGGGTAAGCAATGGTATCTTGGTGAGCGAGTGTCTCAACAAGTGGTTGGCGGCTCGTGGTACTATTTTCATAATAATCCTCCTGTAATGGATGTTGATGACCTTTCTGGTGCTGTTCTACAAACGGCTTTGACTGGCACTGATGCTTGGAATCATTTTCGTTCTGAGACCGGTTATGAGACTTACCGTGGCCGCTTTCTGATGCCCAACTTTCCACTCCTGGATGTGAGTTTTTTTTGTCTCTATTCGTCACTTAAGTTTTTGACTCGTCTTTTCCCTAACTTGTCTTGTGCCTACAGTTTCACAGGATGTATAAGAGACAGGCTCCTCCAACTTCTGACCCCATCCCTCCTTGGGATTGGACGGTCAATGTTTTGGGAGTCGATGGTTCCCCCCAGGTTATGGAGGTGCCACGAGTCACATATGGGAATCCCACCCAGCCAACAGGCGTCCTCAACGTCCTTGGAGTTATGCTGAGGAGGGTCACGCCTTGGCAGCCAGCCTAAGGTCTTTGGTCCTCACACGAGACCAAAGGGTATGTCTCTAGTTTTGTGCTTCCTAAGGTTATGAGGTTCTAACCCTAGATTTTACCCTTGACAGATGGATGGTATGCGGCAGTTTGCCACCAGTCAGATGGCGTCTTTGGTAAGTTCCTGACTTGACTTCTTTTTATACTTCTGGTAGCTCATAGTTGACTGTTTTCATTTTACTTGTGTGTGCAATGTCGCAGTGGTGGCGCTGGTTCGTCGAGATCCAGGCCGAGGTACAGGGGCGGTAGGAGGCCTTTGCCAACGTATACTCCAAGTGGCCCAGTGGAAGATGAAGAGGAGGAGGACTGAGGCCTCCAAAGTGGGGACTTTTGTTTTGTCTCCATTTTATGTTTTCGATTGGGTTGTATCAATATATTCTGTGATGATGGATGATGTGTAGGATGGTTTGTCACCTTTGACAGAATATTATGATGTTTCGCCTTTTGGGCCGGATAGCTTTTGGTTTGGAGGCGCGGTTGTGTGCTTGTTTTATTTGGTGATTGTGTGATGATATATATATATGTGTACTATGATTCTGTGATTGTTACTACAATGAGCAGTCTTGTGATAGTGAGTGTGTTTGCCTTGTAGGTGGGATAGTCCGTGAAATGGGGAGGTGCTGCCAAAATTTTGAATTTTGCTAGGGTTGTGACAGAAAATATGGCATTGTATGATCCTGCTCAACTCACAGCTTAGCTGAACATTACAGATGGTATGGAACAAATCAACCTCTTCAGTTATGGCTTGACTGAGTAATTCTCTCTCCGCCAGATGGCTCTGTACACTGAGTTCTTACGTGCTGCTATCGCTCACTGGGACCCGATAAATTATATTTTTAATTTCAATGGATTGGAGATGTGTCCCATGTTCGAGGAATTCTGTGCTATTCTTGGCTTTGATCCAGACTCAGACTTGATTCTTCCTCTTGCTGATACTCTCAGTCCTACGCGCGGCTTGGCTGAATATCCAAACTGTTCCACTACTGTTTCTCGCCGGCTAATTCATGGTGAAGTCATCGACATTGCTTCTATCATTGCCCGCTATGCTGATCTTGGGGATCCTAGCGTGTACGATGCTACCCGTAGGGCCTCTCTGATCTTGTGCATGACTTTGCACTTCTTGTTCTGGAGTACTTCTAGTGACTTGGTGTATGTATGCCTTGGACTAAAAGTGGGTAGGAATCCCATGGCTATGGTTCTAGCTGAAACCCTGAATGGTTTGGATAGTGCCATTAATCAAGGAACTCTTCTTCTTTTTGGGGTGCCTTTGGTGTTACAGGCTTGGCTATATGAGCGCCTTTAGTTGTGGACAGGCCATGCACCACCGGTTTACTTCCGCAGAGCTGTGCTTCACCCTCACTATACCTTTGCCGACTGGGTTAGTCTGATGGGTACATTATCTAAGGTGGACTTTCACTGGATTATGGGGCATTGGGTCTTCATACTGTGACCACCAGCCTTGGGAATTGTGGCTGATGGGTCTGAGAGAGATTTCTTTCTATCATCCTCGTCGATTGGCCAGGCAGTACAGGCGGGTTCAGGAGATTCCCCAGGGATTTGCTGAGAGGGTCTTTGCTTCCAGAGTCAGAGCTATCACTATTGCTACTTTCATCAATGGTTGGACCCACCGAATAAAACCTATTTCTAAAGACCTTTGAAGAAATAAAAAAACTGAATTCGACCGAATCTGCTTCTTCCTTCAAGTATCTTTCATATTTGTGATTGCTTTTGAAAGACTTTTTCATTTTTAACCATTCTTGCTTATGCAATATTTGAAGTTTTTTTATCGGTGAACCTTGGTTACTGTGAGAACCTTATTTTATGCATTTTGGCTTTCTGAAAACATTTTGTAGCAAGATTTAGATGTTACTTTTGGTACTTGCTTGGGCATGCCTAAGGCGATTAGAGGTAAATGAGGCGGGTAGCCGAAGTTTACCCTTAGTGTGAGACATGAGTGGTTGTAAGGCAAACGAGGTAGATGACCGAAGTTTTCCCCCAGTTTAGGGATGGTTTAAGCAAACGAGGCAAGTAGCTGAAGTTTGCCCCTAGTTTGAAGGGTAGTTTATGGGTTATGGTAGGGACCGCGACTTTAAATCTCTCAGATGCTCATGACTTTTGCCTAAGCACCAGTGAGGTGACCTAGCGAGCTCTTTTATCTCTTTTGTTATTGTTCACTTTGGATTTAGCTCTAATTTTTGCCTAGGCATCCTTTCGAATTTTTGACCTAGCGAGCCATCCTTATTTTCTTTTTAAAAGTCTGCCTACGTACCCCTAGCAGGGATCAGGTCCAACATAGTTCAGGCCAGGGTTTTGAAAGAAGAAGGTTTGATTATGATGGTACTGACCGAACCGATGCGGTTGCTTACATATTCTCGAGTAGGAATCAGGTCGAGCATAGTTCAGGGAAAAGCTTTGGAAGAGAGGGTTTTTTTTAAGTGGGTGGATCGACCGAACCGATGCGGTTGTCTATGTATCCCCGAGTAGGAATCAGGTCGAGCGTAGTTCAGGGCAAAGCTTTGGAAGAGAGGAAAAATTCAAGCATAGTACTTTTTGAGGTGATCAAGGTTGATTGGTTCTTTGAATTCAACACCGTCGAGGTCCATGAGGTAGGTTGCTCCTCCTAAAAGGATAGTTTTGATGATGTAAGGCCCAACCCATTTGGGTTTGAACTTTCCACGTGGATCAAAAATTGGGGCTCGTAGCTCTTTAAGGACAAGATCGTCCTTGACAATTTTCCTTGGACGAACCCTCTTGTTAAAGGCATGGGCTATCCTCTTTTGATAAATTCGGACATGATCGATCGCCGCAAGGTGCTTTTCATCTATGAGTGACAATTCTTTGTATCTTTCCCTCAACCAGTCTGATTCCGAGATCTCATATTCAGCCATTACTCACAAGGATGGTAATTCTATCTCGACGGGGAGCACTGCTTCCATCCCATACACAAGTGAGTAAGGAGTCACTCCTGTAGACGTCCTTATCGAAGTTCTGTATCCCAAAAGTGCAAATGGTAGCTTCTTGTGCCAATCCTTGTAAGTATCGGCTGATTTCTGCAGTATGGCCTTGACATTTTTGTTTGCAGCTTCAACTGCCCCATTGGTTTGCGGCATGTACGGTGATAACTTATGATAAGTGATTTTGTACTCCTCAAATAGATCTCTGACTTCTGATTTGAAGTGACTTCCGTTGTCTGAGATGATCTTATGGGGGACTCCATAATGGCAGATGAGGTTCCTCTTGATGAACTTGGCCACTTCCTTGGCTCCTAATTTGGTATAGGATTCATCTTTAACCCATTTTGTGAAGTAGTCGATGGCTACCAGAATATAACGATTCCCATTCAAGGATTTTGGAATAATTTTGCCAATGATATCGATTCCCCAGGTTGAGAATGGCCATGGAGAGGTCATACTACAAAGCAACAATGTCATTACATACATCATGTTTGCATGGATCTGGCACTTATGGCACCTTCTCACGTATTCACAACAATCTCTCTCCAATGTTGTCCAGTAATATCCTTGCCTCACGATCTTTTTAGCTAGCATGTGACCATTCATGTGCGGACCGCATACCCCTTCATGTATCTCTTCCATCACTCTTCTGGCACTCTTTCCGAACAAGCAAGTCAGGTTGTGGCCGTTAAACCTTTTCTTCAACAATTTTCCCACACAGATGATGAACTAAGGGGCACTTCTTTGAATTGCTCTTTTGTCCTTCTCAATAGACTCTCGGGGATACATTCTATTTTCTATGAAGTCCCATATATCTTAGTACCATGATGTTTTCTTTTCTTTTTCCTGAATTGTGACAATCATGTGGAATGACGACTCATATCTCTGTTTAATTATCAGAGGCATCATATTGACTCCTGCAGGGATTTTGATTATGGAGGCTAAGGTAGCCAACAAATTTGCCAATTGGTTATCCTCCCTGGGCAGGTAGAAGAATGTTACACTCTTCAACTATTTCTTCAGTCCATCGAGATGATCGCGGTAGGGCTTTAGCCTCTCTTCTTTTACCTTCCATTCTCCTCTGGCTTATGACACAATGAGGTTTGAATCTCCAAAGACGTCCAGTCTTTGAACCTTTAATTCTATGGCTGCTTCCATTCCTAAGATGCACACCTCATATTCAGCGTATTGTTGGTAGAGTTGTAGTTGAGCTTAACTGCTAGTGGTATGTGGTCCCCATTTGGTGATACCAGAATCATTCCTACTCCGTACCCTTTCATGTTGGCTGCCCCATCGAAGTATAACTTCTACTGCTCTTTCTTAACTTCCATGATATTCTTATCTGGGAATGGGAAGTCTCCACTTTCTCTGGAACCAACAACGCGTTTAGCAAGGTGCTCAGCTATAGTTCTCCCTTTTACTGACGTGCTTGTTACATACGCGATATCAAATTCAGCTAGCAGAAGTAGCCAACGGGATATGCGACCGGCTAGGACGGGTTTTTCGAGGAGGTATTTTAGAGGATCTATACGGGATATGAGCACAACTAGAAAGGCTAGCATGTAGTGCCTTAGTTGGCGAGTACACCAAACTAAAGCCCAACACGTGTTTACAAGCGTAGAGTAGTTAAGCTCATACCCAGTCATCCTCTTGTTAAGGTAATAAATGGCTTTTTCAGAGTGGCTTTCTTCTTCTTCTTGGGCTAGCATGCAACCCATGATATTTTTTAGAGACAGATAGGTAGAGAAGCAAGGGCTTATGAGGGCTAGGTGATAAAAGGACGGGTTGATTTTAGAGGTAGGCTTTAATTTTGTCGAAGGCGGCTTGGCATTGGTCATCCCAATGGAACTTCTCTCCTTTCCTCAGTAGTTGGAACAAGTGATCACATGTAGGCTTTTAGAGGAAGTACAAGGGTATTCGTACTTCCTTCTCATTTTATGGCGGCGGCATTTCTAAAATTGCCTTGATTTTGGAAAGATCAACCTCTATTCCCCTCTGCTTGATGAGAAAACCCAGGAGCTTCCCAGAAGTCATACCGAAAGTGCATTTCTTTGGATTCAGTCTCATCTTGTATCTGTACAATCTTTCGAAGAATCTCTCCAATGTTACCAAGTGTCCCTTACTATTCGTAGATTTCATGATCATGTCGTCCACGTACACCTCAACTTCTTTGTGAATTATGTCATGTAGCAGGATGGTAGCGGCCCTTTGGTAAATTGCCCCAGCATTCTTGAGCCCGAAAGGTATTACCCTATAACAATAAGTCCCCCATGGTGTGGTGAATGTCATCTTTTCCCGATCTTTCGGTGCCATTAAAATCTAGTTGTACCCTGAGAAACCATCCATAAATGACAATAGCTCATGGCCCGCGGTGGTATCTACCAAAACGTCGATGTAGGAAAGTGGGAAGTCATCTTTTGGATGGCTTTGTTTAGATCGCAGAAGTCAACACACAGGCAAACTTTTCCATCCTTTTTGGGGACCGGCACGATGTTTGCTACCCATTCTGGATATTCTGTGACAATGATGATCCCGCCTTGAACTACTTCTCTACCTCATCTTTAACTTTGAGTGCCTATTCTGGTCTCATGCGCCTAAGTTTTTGCTTGATGGATTTAGAATTGGTGAGAAGGGGAATATGATGTTGGACAATGTCAGGATCGACCCCAGACATGTCTTCGTAAGACCAAGCAAAAACATCTTTGAATTCTTTTAGCAAAAGAGTCAATTTTTCTTTTTCTTCTTTATTAAGCGTTGGCTAATTTGCACAATCTGTGGGTTATCTTTTTCACCTAGATTAACCAACAAAGTATCTTCAATTATTTCATAAACAGGTGGTTTTTCAATTACTCCCTCCGTCCCATATTAAGACTCTCTTTTGGGAATTCCAACTTATTAAGGGGACAACCTTGATTTTGGTGAGATTTTTAACTTTCCAATATTGGCCTTTTTGAAATTGAAAATTATAGTGTCACATAAAAAAAGAGAGGGAAGAGTTGGATATAATGAAGGGCAAATTTGGAAAGTGTGTATTGAAGTACTTTGACTTTTCAAATAGGACTCTTAAAATGGGACATCAAAAAGTGGCATCAAGGACTCTTAATATAAGACAGAAGGAGTAGTCGTTTTAGTTCGATTGTGAGATCCTCGGAAGATTTGTGCATTCACAAGTGTTGAACACGGAGGAGTAAGCATAAATGTCTTTCATTTCATTCATAGCAGGTGGAGTGATTACATCAGACAGTAGGGGGCCTACATCGCCGACTCTGGTAAAGACTTATAACTGGAAATACAGACTTTGGGGGAATAGGGGATAGGGAGACATAGACAGATGACTCTACAGCCTGGTTGCTCAGACCCTCATCAGTTGGCATGATCTGATCATCTTGGCTCTTGGCTCTCTTTCCTTCCTTTTCTTCGACAAATTATTCCCACATTTTTTAATAGCTTCGGCGTCTAGGTATTTTAACCAGCCTTCCTTTGGGGTTTTGACAACTTCTTCTGGATAGAACGGATCTTGATAAGGGGACCTCTCACAGTCAGCAAAGATCTCAAGTCAAGGATACCTCTTTTCGGTGGTCGGATGGATCCAAGGTTCAGGAAACTTGAAATAGGGGAAGTCATCCCCTTCCTTGATGAATTGCCCGTTCAAGGTTTTGTGGTACGGCGGGAGACTCCTCATCTTTTCTTACATGGCTTTTGCAGCTCGATGTCTTTACCAGTAGGTTCATACCCTAACCCAAAAGTGCCTTATTGCCGTTAATCTGTGGAAACTTGCGGATCCCTTGTTGACGTCGACCCAACCCCATTTCAGGGAATTAGTTCATTTTGCGGATGATATTGACAACCGCAGAGTGGGTCTCAGGGAACCTGTCTTTATCGCTGATCATATGGACTTCTTCCATGGAGAATCCTCCGATTTCCCCTTCTTCCATTTCTGGTATTTGGATTTCAAAGATGGGAGCGTAGCTTAGAAAGGTTTCATTTCCCCTACTATTACCACAGATGATTTTTACCTTATTCTCATGAATGTACTTGATCATTTGGTGCACGATGGATGATACAACTTTATTGATATGCAGCTAGGGCCTCCCAATTAATAAATTAAATAAAGCAGGGATATCCATGATTTGGAAAAGTTCTGTACAAACCAGAGACCCTACTTGGATTTGGAGAGACACAGTCCCCATCACAGTTCTTTTGGTGTTATCATAAGCCATCATAGATTGCACAGATGGAGTGATGTCCAGGATATCGACCCCCAAGGCGGTGGAAGTTCTCAGGGCACAAATATTCAAAGTGGAACCCGTATCAACCAAGCAGAATAGTACTTGTTGCCCCATACATTCAACAGTGATGTACAAAGCTTTATTGTGCGTAGACCCTTCTGGTGGTAGGTTTTCAACGGAAAAGGTAATGATTGGGTCAGGGTTGAGCGCGCTTAGGAAAGCCACCACATCTTTCGATGCAGCATCTATGGGGACCTCAATCCCAGCTAAGGCATATAACACAGCTTGCCTATGCTTATAGTATGTCACCATGATGTCCCATATCGAGAGATATGCTTGGGTTTTCTTCATTTACTTTATTAACTTGTTGTCCTCTTCGATTATTTCATCCATTTTTCCCTTTCCCTTATCCGTAACTGGCCCTTTCTCGATGGTTTCAGTGACAAGCTGTGGAGGCTGATAATGATGACCCGACCTAGTCAGAAGATCAATCTCGGCAGGAGTAGGTCCTTCTATAGTCCCATCCTCTTTGAACTAATCACAATCTGTTCCCACAAATGATTTCTCTGGCTCATTCCAGACGGAGGCATCACTTTCATTATTAGGATCGTACCATTTGAGGTCTATTGTTCCTAGATCATGTTCTTCCAGGAAGAACAAATCATGTTCGTCATCTAGATGCTGCTGCCATTCATCGTCCTCAGGAAGAACAAATCATGTTCGTCATCTAGATGCTGCTGCCATTCATCGTCCTCCCCTTCAATCAGGTGAATTCTCCCAAACTCCGGGATATCAATGAGGGATAAGGGATGTCCTAAGGGGGTGATATAGGTGATAGGGTTGAAGGAAACAGGGTCGAACTCGATGAGGCTGATATTTTGGTGGTTTGGCAGGGGATTTTGGGTGACATGGGGCTGCTTTGGTGGTGGTTCGATGATATTATGGTCAATGAGATCTTGGATATTGTGACGGAGGCGCAATCATTAGTGTTGTGACCTGGGGCTTGGTGGTAGGTGTAGTGTTTGGACATATGACAACTTGGTGGTGGTGGGGTGTTTCGTGGTTTGAGTAGTTGGAGATGGCCTTTCTTGAGAAGGCGGTCTAAGACTGAGGAGAGGGGGATTTCAAATTTGGCAAAGTTGCGGGGAAGCCTTTTCTGAAATGGGCAATTGGAGAAGTTGGCTTGGTTAGGGGACTGGTATTGTCTAAGAGGGTATGGTATGAGTTGGCTGCTAAGGGCATTGGCATCCGGGGAGTTTCGGGAGTAGTTGGGCCTTTTTGATTGACTTGGGGGCTATTCCTTCTTAATCTTTCCTTCCCTAATTACATCTTCGATCGGAGTTCCAACTTCGAACATCTCCTCAAAGGTGGAGATGGACTGATAGAACAATTTTTCATGGTAGAGTGGTTGTAGATTCCAGATTAGCATTTTTACCTATTCTTTGTCAATTGACCGATGAGTCATTGGGCCACTTTGTTCCTCCACCTGCTCAGAAATGCAGCAAAGGATTCATTGTTGTTCTGCCGGGTAGTTTCCAAATCGTTGACGGTGACATCAAGCTCTTGGTTGTAGGAATAGTGATTGACGAACACCCGAACAATATCCTCCCATGCCTGAGTTTTGGAGGCGTCCAAGGTAAGGAACCATGACAGTGCCGACTTTACGAGAGTTTGAGAAAACATCATTGCGATGTGTTCGTGGGTGCAACCCATGAATTGGAAGATGCTCATACATAGCTTCATATGACTTTTTGGATTCCTAGTTCCATCAAAGTGATCAATGGCAGGCATCTTGAAGTTTTCTGGCAGTTTCAGCTTAACAGGTTCAAAAAGGCCTTCCAAATCCAGCATGTAGTCATCGACCCCCTTGCTTTTCTTCAATACACTTTCTAGCTTGTCAACCTTGTCCATTTTTTCTTGGAATTTCTTCTCATACGCAGGCGGCGGGACCCCTTGAAACCATTCTTCTTCTTCTCTATTCTCATGTATAGGGATGGGAGGTGGTATGAACCCTGGCAGTGGCGGTGGCATGAACCCTGGCGGTGGTGGCGGGAACCCAGGTGGATACTACGGGTGTTACTGTCTCAGTTCCTCCATGAATTTCAGGACTTGGGCTAGGCTGTCGAACTGCTGATTTATGGTTGCTCCTAACTCGGTAACCTTACTTTCTAACTCTTCATGATTCATGCTGAAATGACTTGGCGGGCTGATCCTAACCAAATGATTGCCTAAACTTCTGACCCAAGACGGGGATCCCAGCTGCTGACTTTGGGAATCTATGTTGACCTACAGATTTGAGAGGACTGTATCAGATTCTGACAGTGACAACTTTAGATAGACAATGACAGTGATGTTAACAAACGTGGATTGACTCGTGTGCAGACTGACTGAGACAGTGTGTGCAGACTGATAGGAACGGTGCATATAAATGAGACAAGCATGCAGATACGGGCCCTAGTCAATACGATGTTCCTACTTCTAGCATATAATAGTTACACAGGTAAGATCCTAATCCATACAGAGTGAGCTAACTTTACTTTCCAATATGACCACCATGGGAGAAAGGAGAATTTACAGGACAATTGGGAGATTCTGGAGATTTTCTAGAAATTCTGAGAGTTTCTAGGATAAACGGGCTTGATCTTGTCAAAATCAAGATATAAAAGTATACTTTACTCAATAAGGATTTTTAGTGTGGAAGTAAAGGTCGAACCCACAAAAATTGAATTACTACAGCTTTTAGTTTTAAAATCTAAATCTAATTAATTAAGAAAATGGATTTTGATTTGAATTGTAATGAAACTAATTAAAATAAATCTAAATTATGAAAGCAATTAAAAAGTTGTTTTTATAAATATGTTTAAGGAACCTAGCATTGCAAATCTACCACTAGCTTCATAATAAGGGTATTTATGAATTAAATTAGCTTATTAAGTTGGATGATAATAGGGAATTGTAGCTACAAGCCCAATTCCTCCGTCAAGAAGATAACTATGGTTCAAGCACCAACATAATCCATTTTCAGTTAGCACGAATTATGCCACACTAAACTAGGGTTGTGGCATAATACGTCTAACCTAAGCATGGACTGTTTGGCTACTTGATAGCACAATTCAATTAAGCACCATTACATGTAAATAATCTATAAAAGCACAGCAAATATAGATCATTGAGCACATCACATTCAAAATAGATCTGAGCAAGAACAAACTTTGAAAGTAATGATTTAATCAATAGAAGTACGATTTTATTATAAAAATCCTCTAAACATGTAATCATCATCCATACATAATAAAACTAAAATAAAAGCATAAAATACACCCTATTACTTGGCTAGGGTTTCATTAAAACCCTAGATCTAGGTCTTGTTGGCCATAGAATTAATGAACGACAAGAGGTTGATGGAGGAAGCCATGGAAATCCTTGGTCTTCTTCTTCTCCTTGCTTTTTTCCCTTCAATGGCTGAGTTTTTAGTTGTATATGGATGTATCTAATATTGTGTATAAAGTGTCTAACCTCCAAATTCATTTACAATAGGATATATATATAGATTTGGAGCAAGTTTGGAGACTTTCCTAAACCTATTCGCACTAAAACTGCTATATTTTATAGTCTGGACGTAATTAGGCAGTTTCGTTCACGTGGGGATCTTCAGTACACTGAAATACATAACTTTGATTTTTACACAAGTCGCGTGAACGTGGCGCGAGCGCGATTTTGGGAGGTTGCGCGAGCGAGGTTCCTATGGTCGCGCGAGTGGGCCGCTCGCGCTATATGGCTTTTTCAGCTTCTTTTCTTCTGCTTTTTCACTCCATTTAGTCTGGAATCCTTACTTTTCTCCAAATCCTGACAGAAAACAGAAAATAAAGTAAAAATACACAAAAATAGGATAAAAACGGCTAACAAATGTGAATTAAGGCGTGTAATTAGGACTAGTTCTCTCCCGATCACACCCCCAAACCTACATTTTGCTAGTCCTCGAGCAAAAGAATATAAAAATTAAACTACTAATAAAAGTACTATTCCATTTTTGCATGGATCGTGATAGCACTTAGCATATGCAACAAGCCTTTTAAACCCCTAGGTGTCCCTAGTCGGACGAGTGAAGTCTCGTGAGGGTTCTCGTCAACAAGTCACCCACAACCATCTTTATTAACTTGTCAATTTAAAAAGTTTGATTAAAAATGAAAAGCATAACAGGCAATAATGCTTATTATAAAACATTGATTTGAAATAGAATAGCGAACAAAAGAAACGTAATGAAACATCCACTTACATCGTGAAAAACAATCCCAAGCACATGCATCGTATAAATCAATAGAGTCTCTTATAAAATTGCACATGTGTGATGTGGTAGTCAAATGAACACGCACATGTCATGAACTTGGAATGTAACTCGGATAACCATCCAACTATGCTTTGACTACGAATCTCACGTCGTTAATTATACTCTCAAATAAAACACTCAGAAACAGGTGTAATTTCTCTAATATATGGGAGCAAAGGAAATATGTTTTCAAAACAGAAAATGCTCACATATGACTCGTAAAAGACGCATGACACGAAAGAACAGTAGTCTCATGGATAGGATGCCAACAGTCAAGAAAAATTAATCATTACCATATTTTAATCCCCCTCCCATTGTTTTCATATCCAAACCATGTTTCCTAGGATCAAATAGGACTTTTCAAAGGTTGTAATGTAACTCGGGCAATGAAAAAGGATAGAAAGGATTCATTAGGTAGTTTTAGAATGGCATTGTAAGGCATGTTTGATTTCTTTCATTCATCTCTTCTACCAACTTTCATCTTTTCATTCTCTTTCCTTTATATTTTCTTTTTATTTCTTTCCTCTTCTTTTTTTTCTTCTTTCAACCTTATTTTTTTCCTTTTCGTTGCTTTTGAAATGAATATTCATTGAATATCAAGGTAACTCCTCATACATCATCTTATTTTCTTCTCTTTCTTAATCTACACACCGCCTTAATACCACTAAAATTTATCAATCTTTCAATGGTAAACTCCAAGTTGGTCAAGTTGGAGTAAAAAAAAGGATAATGGTGATTAAAGAAAAAGAGGCAATTTACGGCTCAAAGGGGCGAACTAAGGAAATTTTATCATTTTCAGTCGGTGGTAAACAAAGAGGGCCTACTATTATTTCCTATGGTCATATGATTCTTCAACGTTTACAATGGAAGATTATTTAGCACGGTAGCAAATATTTAACTTAACTATCAACCAAAACAAGAATAATGAGACTAAACAATGAGTTAATGCGCTATTTCAAATGAAATTCGATAAACACAATGTATTTATAACCCTCTAAAAAGAAAAGATAGGCTCAAAAGCTCACCGGGTTTAGTCTCCACACTATGTGTTATCTAGAAATCCGAATCATAGTATAGTTCACATTAAACATGTATTCAAGTGACTACGTGCAATGCATAGTTTTGTGTGCAAATCTTTGATATAAAACTACGATTAAAACAATACATATCCTACACATCGCATCATGACATTAGCAAATGTTTAACCACATTTTTTCATGTTTACTATTCTATAACAGTCCAAGTTACATACAAATAAGTATCGAATTGAGATTGCAAAAACGTCGATAACATCGTTTATTTAAGCACAAGTATCGAAAATTTTAAAAAAATCGGTGCATAGTGATGTGCATGTGAGTGCATACCCCCAAACCCAAACCTTTCATTATCCCCAATGAAACAATAAAACGAAAGAAAGGAGAGTATATAAGGAAGGAACGACAATACCTCTATCTTGACAATCACAAACAGGTGAATATTTAAATATGGAATGAAAGGTCAAATGCTCCGAATGGAGACACTAATTCACCTGGCAATACGTGACAATAAAAAAAGAAAAATAACAATAGTAGCTAATATATAATTCAGATGTTTTTTTTCTAATAGAAATAAAACTAAACTATAATTAAAAGACTTTATTAAAAAAAAAAAAAACAAACATAAACGTAACTATGAAAATAAAGAACTCGATCTAAAAGGGACCTAAGTAAACAGACAGAACATATAAAAACAACTGACCAGGTTTAGGAGAAAGAAGGTAAGAGAACAAAAGATAAAACACAAGAAATCCCCCCTCGCGCTAGTGACCATCGCGCGCGCGAGCCCCTCTGCGAAGTAATACTGAGGCATATTTTTTTAAAATTAAAAGAAAAATCTCTAAGGCCCAAGATCACGTGAGCGGGCTGCAGGAGCGAACCCCTTGCGAGCGCGATTCTAGGCGCGAGATGATACTGAGGCTATATATGAAAACTTTTAAAAATTTTCTCTAAAGGGCAAACTCGCGCGAGTGGGCCGCGCGAGCGACCTTTCGCGCGAGTGGGTCGCGCGTGCGACGTGGTCTTTTCCTAATTTTTCACTTGTTTTATGTAAATAACTTTAAAATAACTTAACTCTGACCCCCAAACCTATCTAGAAAACTCAAAAAAGACTCAAAACTAACCAAAAACAAACAAAAATAAGATAAACGGATGAAACAAACTTAGGTTGCCTCCTAAGAAGACCTATCTTTTACGTCTTTAGCTAGACCATTCTAGCTCAAGACTCAAGGAGGCCGTAAATCAGAGTTTGTAACCTTGAAGGTAATAGAGAGATTCTGGTGAAAAGCAGAAACAAGGTCATTATGAGTTAATTCATTCGACGATTCACCTAGATTATGTTCAACTCGATTTCTAACCTTTCGAGTAAATTCAGCATTAGGGTCCTGGTTATTCAAATTCGTCCGCTCATTACTCACCATATTATTCTCCTCACCCACATTTATTTCTGTAGTAGGTTCAATAGTTCGTCTTACCTCACTATCCACCTCACATAGGTAATCATCATCTTTGGGAGGTTGATCAATATCGTTAAAAACATTTAATTTTAAGTTCATGTTCCCAAATGACACTTTCATTACCCCCATTCGACAATTGACTCGAGCATTGGCTGTGGCTAAGAACGGATGACCTAAGATGACAGGAGTGTATTTCCTAGTATCTAGCACAGGTTCAGTGTTAAGGACCATGAAATCGACGGGATAGTAACATTTATCAACTTTAACCAAAACGTCCTCGACGATTCCTCTAGGAATTTTAACAGAACGATCCGCTAATTGTATGGTAGCGGCCGTAGGTTTCAGTTCACCTAGACCTAGTTATTTGTAGACGTGGTAAGGTAAGAGATTAACACTAGCTCCTAAGTCAAGGAGAGCCCGATGAATAACAATGTCACCTATGATACATGAGATCGTTGGCGTACCGGGATCCTTATATTTTGGAGGAGCGTGTTGGAAAATTGAACTTACTTTTTTTGTGAGGAAGACCTTTTTTGGAATATGACTGTGCAACTTGCGCTAGCTTTTGAGTGCATAGGTCTTTTAGACATTTAGCATAAGTGGGAATTTGTTTTATCGCATCGAGGAATTGAATATCTATTTTAACTTGTTTAAAAACCTCGAGTATATCCTCGATTTTTGACCCTTTCTTAGAGAAATTTGACAGTTCCTCGACATTTGGTGGGAAAGGCAGTTTTGTAATATAAGTCGTGGGGGTCACGTTTTCTTTTCTATTTCGGCTCATGTCCTCACCCCTTTCTTTATTGGAGTTAATGTTCATATCGTTCACATTCTCATTTGGAATTTCTTTCACCTCATCCTCTCGAGTAGTTGTCCTAGTTGAAACAGCGTTCACTTGCTCGTTCGTACCACCCACCTCGTATTGTCCCTTAGGTTTCAGAGTAGGTTGACTTGGCAACTTACTCTCGGTTAAACAACTTAGCGTGTTAGCTATTTGTCCCACTTGGGACTCCATTTTTGCGATGGACTGTGTATGAGAGTGTACTAATTGAATCACCGGACCAAAACTTTCAAGTGAGGCCAACACCTTCTCCTCAAATGCATTATTACGTGGAAGTGGATGAGGCAAAGGGTTGGGTTGTGTATATTGATATTGTTGAAATTGGGGTCGGTACATATTAGGAAAACTATTCGACATAGGATTATAACTAGTTCGTGGGAATTATTGGATAGAGTTTATGTGTTGCTCCATGAATTCCGGGAATTGAGAAGCAGAAGGACATGCAAAGATATTCTGAGAAGGTTCATGACATTGTTACGTATTGAGGGAACAAGTCCCTCGTAGAAGACCTGAACCAATTGCCACTTGGGAACCTGATAATGTGGGCATGAGCGTAACAATTCTTTAAATTGTTCCCAAGTGTCATAAAACGTTTCCCCATCTTGCATCACAAAGTTTGTTATCGATTTTCTTATCTGATTAGTACACGTAATAGGGAAAAACTTTTGTAAAAATGCCCTATGCAATGCTTCCCATGTTTTAATAGTGTTTGGCTCAAGAGACTGGAGCCAGTACTTAATATTTACGGATTAACTAAACTAAGATTCTAAAACTAAAGGTAGTAATTTGCAATCCCCGACAACGACGCCAAAAATTGATCTTGTCGAATTCAAGATAAAAAAGTATACTTTACTTTCTAAGGATTTGTAGTGTGGAAATAAAGGTCGAACCCACAGAGATTGAATTACTACAGCTTAGTTTTAAAATCTAAATCTAATTAGTTAAGAAAATGGATTTTGATTTGAATTGTAATGAATCTAATGAAACTAATTAAAATAAATCTAAATTGTGAAAGCAATAAAAAAGTTGTTTTTTATAAATATGTTTAAGGAACCTAGGATTGCAAATCCTCCACTAGCTTCATAACAAGGGTATTTATGAATTAAATTAGCTTATTAAGTTGGATGATAATGGGGAATTGTAGCTACAAGCCCAATTCCTCCGTCAAGAAGATAACTATGGTTCAAGCACCAACATATTCCATCTTCGGTTAGCACAAATCATCCTACTCTAAACTAGGGTTGTGGCATAATACGTTTAACCTAAGCATGGACTATTCGGCTACTTGATAACATAATTCAATTAAGCAACATTACATGTAAATTATCTATAAAAGCACATCAAATATAGATCATTGAGCACATCACATTCAAAATAGATCTAAGACAAGAATAAACTTTGAAAGTAATGATTTAATCAATAGAAGTACGATTTTATTATAAAAATCCTCTAAACATGTAATCATCATCCATACATAATAAAACTAAAATAAAATCATAAAATACAACCTATTACTTGGCTAGGGTTTCATTGAAACCCTAGATCTAGGTCTAGTTGGCCATAGAATTGATGAACGGCAAGAGGTTGATGGAGGAGGCTATGGAAATCCTTGGTCTTCTTCTTCTTCTACTTGCTTTTCTCCCTTCAATGGCTGAAGTTTTTAGTTGTATATGGATGTATCTAATGTTGTGTATAAAGTTTCTAACCTCCAAATTGATTTACAACATGATATATATACATTTGGAGCAAGTTTGGAGACTTTCCTAAACCTCTTCGCACTAAAACTGCTATATTTTACAGTCTGGACGTAATTAGGCAGTTTCATTCACGTGAGGATCTTTAGTACACTGAAATACGCAACTTTGATTTTTACACAGATCACGCGAACGGACCGCGCGAGCGAGGTTCCTTTCTGTCGCGCGAGCAGGCCGCTCACGCAATATGGCTTTTTCAGCTTCTTTTCTTCTACTTTTTATCCCATTTAGCCTGGAATCCTTACTTTTCTCCAAATCCTAACAGAAAACAGAAAACAATGTAAAAATACACAAAACAGGATAAAAACGGCTAACAAATGTGATTTAAGGCGTGCAATTAGGATTAGTTCTCTCTTGATCAGGGCTTTTCTGGGAGATTTGGACAGAGTTTTTGGGAGAAACTAGTTATATCTGGGTGAGTTGGACAGAGTTTCTGGGAGAAACTGGTTATATCTGGGCAATTTGGGGGATTTGGGCAGAGTTTCTAGGAGAAACTGGTTATGTTTGGGAGTTTATGGGAGAAACTAGTCATATCTAGGTAATCTGGATAGATTTTTTGGGAGAAACTAGTTATATGTAGATATTTCTGGGATGTCTGGACGGGGTTTCTGGGAGCAACGGGTTATGCTTGGGAGTTGGGCAGAGTTTCTGGGAGAAATTGATGCATTTGGGAAATCTGGGATATCTGGACAGAGTTTTTGGGAGAAACTGGTTATGTCTTGGAGTTTTTGGGGGAAACTGGTCATATCTGGGTAATCTGGACAGAGGTTCTAGGAGAAATTAGTTATATCTAGATATTTATGGGATGTCTGGACGGAGTTTCTAGGAAAAACTGGTGAATATGATGGGGGTGATGATGGTGATCATACTGTCTAGCAAGTTTTTATACTCCTATGTCTTAGGACCAACAAACAAGGTTTGCGATGTATATCTTCGTGAGCATGGAGCAGACATCCTTGTCATGGTGCCTAGGCATGTCAACTCAATGTAATCACATGTGAGTGATTGCCTTTGGGATCATAAAAAGGAGGTTCTGTTCTATGCCACATAAGCGTCTACATAGCGCAAGTAATCCCACCAGTGCATATAGCAGTTATATCACATTGTCCTATCTGAAAAGATAAATTAACAGTCCTATGAAAGGTTCTATAGGAATCTATATGCAAAGGCCGAGTTTAATCAAAGAGGGTCCGTTGACGAGAGTTCCGATGTACCGTCAGAGAGACAGTACGGAAGTTTTTACTCTTTTTGACATACCTTGGAAGGTATAGTATCAACGGTGACTTGTGCCTTGGCACAAGAAGACCAGAACAATGTTAGCGTCGCGTTTCAGACACAGTCGAAATGGGAAATGGAGAAGTGCAATGCGGTGAACTAGACACAGTAAAAAGATGATTTTAATGATGCTTCTTATGAGTCAAACATCTGTATTATTTTGTTTTAAAATAAAAACTCCCCAGCAGAGTCGCTAGATTGTGGAGGTGCGGAATTGGTCTTCCCCTTTTTGTTTGTTTGAAATTGATTTGGAGAAAAGATAAGAAAGGTCTGTTGAAAACAGATACAGAGTCGCCACTTGGTCTTTAAGGAACCAAGAAACCTAATTTTGACTCACCGAAATGGACAAAGGGCATCGGCCCTTCATAACCAAAGTACTTGGTTCGGGGTTTTGGTACGAGAGAGGAGGAAGCCTTTATCAGGACTAAAACAACCTCAACTCGCCCCGTCTCTCGACATGCCTCAATTAGCATCCAAATTATCATCTTATACTATGTTTGGTTCGAAAATTATTACTATGATAGTATATTACATCACATAAGAATCTTAAAATGGAAGATCAAAAGATAGGATATCATTCATAAGATCTAGCCAAATATCACACAATGTAAAGGTGAAAGATCACACAAATAAACATAGGAAAAATCGTCTAATCACATACCAAGTAATCAAGTTTTCCTAATCTAAAAGGGGACATGAGTTGTCATGAAACAAATAATCAAAGAAATAAAAAATATGCTTAGCAAGCTAGAATGATGCATGTTAATCTTTGAGAAAAGAAGATCTTTCAATCCCCGGGATGGATGAGAAAGGAAGGTTAGATCAGGGGAGTATGAATGTATGATCAAATTCATTCCTTATAATCTTCTTAAATTAGGAGTCACAAAAACCTCCAAATCTTGCATGGATGTAATGTATAGCCCTAGAATGTGCAAAGGTTGTAGTGTGTTTGTGTCCATAGATTTCTAGAATAACTTAGAAGGCTAAAAATATGTATGAATGAATGAATGAAGGATGTTAATATAGGATGTGTACAAATGTATTATGAACTACTTCCTAAGAGATGAGCTAATATAGAATGCATGTAAATATCTAATCAAAGAGTGAAAGTTGAAACATGCTTGCTGTGAATAGTGGACAGAACAGTGAGCTGATTTTCTAAAAATGGAAACGTGGGGATAGAAATGTTTTTATGTCATGATTTTTTTTATGGAGATCAACCTTATTGTGTCTAGAACACATATCAAAAAGACAAACTACAATAACTATTACAGATTGAGAGAAATCATATGAGCAAGAGAGGTTGCTTAGAAATAGAGTCCATACTGTCGACTGAAATGTAGAAAAATATTAGAAAATGAAAACAAAATATGTGGAATCCTATATTATACAGAAAGTTCCCCAAGACGCTGAAGTTCAAGGAAAAAATGAGTGGGGACCATCCCTTTTGTAAAAGTTTTTTGAAAAACAAGTTGGAAGTCAACCAAAGCTGCTATGACAGAAAAATAGAATGTCTGGAAGGAATATTTGGGTCAAAATAAGACACTTCTAAATGTTTTCAAGTCAAACAAAAAATCATGGGTGTTCTCTAATGAGTTAGAAAGACTTCCTAAGTGGTCTCATAGCCATCCTTTGAGTATTGAACTCAGAATGTTATTTTAAAGTTGGATGACTCAGTGTTTTGAAGATTTTTAAGAAAACAAAGGTAATTTATTTGGAATCCAAATGTTGAGGTTTTAGAAAGGTTTTGAAATAGAGGTTTTGAAATCATATTTCCAACATGAAAAGAAGATTATAACCACTTGGAATATCAACATCCAAACTCACTTCAAGAACTTCCACGATTGTTGGAGAACATTGCTTTCATTTTGGAAATAACTTCAAGAATACATAGAGATGTATTGAAGTTAGAATCATCATCTATCAAACATGTTTTTGAGGTCAAGAGCGAATATCCATAAGGATTCACTCACCTCAAATAGCATGTCATCATCTAGATGATGATGAAGTAGTAAGTAATCAAAGAAAACTAAAAAAGAAATGAGGTAATGAGAGATGAACATATATGTAAACAAATAAGTAAATAACAATCAAGAGTTGATCATCATTGAGAAGTTGGACTTGTAGCTTGGTGTTTCACTCATATGTAGTGACTTTGGACATGGAAGTAGCTTCCTATCTCATAAATACTCACAAAAATGGTGGTTGGGTGTATTGAATGTGAAGTAAATACGAGTAATGAAGTAAAAACAATGTTTAGAACTCACTTTCTTGTTAAAAATCAAAGAAGGAAGCTTCTTTTCTCTCTATTCTAACCTTATCTCTACAACTTTCTCTCTAAAACTTTTCTAAGCTTGCATTTGACACCCCCAAAATGAGAAGTTAAGCGGGGTTTATATAGGCCAATTTGGAGGGAGTTTGTGATTTAAAAAGTGCTCCCATTGGTCCCAAACATCTGTGTATATTAAACTATGTTGTTTTGGTCTTCAATTATTCAATTTGGACCAATACCGCGACGGTACTGCTCCTCAGACGCCTAGATTATTCTGTTGAGGCCCCCCAGAGGTTCTGGTATTCGTAAAAAAACCCTATTTCGTCCAAAATTCACAGAAAATGCATACATACTCCAAACTGAGTTTGTGATATACCGTTGGAAAGGTAATGGAGTCTACTTTTCATAAATAATAGTTCGGAGATAGGTCACTTTAAAAGGTTTTGCGGTATTCACGATAAAAAACTATTTGATCGCCTTTTTCACCTTCGAAAATTCGTAATAAATCCGTTTTAAATCCAAAAATTATGTGCGATATACCGTTAGAAAGCTATTGACCTCTAGTATCCATGAAAATGATGCGGTGTTTTGGTTTCAAAGTCAACTCTTTGGTCAAATTGGTCAAACCTGGGATCTTCAGAAAGTTCTGGGAACCTCTGGGAGTTCCCAAGAGCTGACTTTTTTGTTCAATTTTGTTTTGAAACTCGTTTTAGTACTTTTCATATGATCTAGGATGATCTTGGAACTTTCGAGCGAGTTCGATTGATTTTGGTCAAACTTAGGTCAAACCTGTCAACGGGGACTTTCCGGGACTTCTGGTGATATCCCTGGGAGTTGACGATTTTATCTGTTTTTGCTTCAAAACCCATTTTCTTACATTTCCTATGACATAGCATGCTTCTAGAACTTTCGGTCCAAATCTGGAAGTGTTTGGGTTTTCAGGGGCATTTTGGTAATTTGT
The DNA here is from genome assembly GCA_033977485.1 of Hydrangea macrophylla. NCBI lineage: Eukaryota > Viridiplantae > Streptophyta > Magnoliopsida > Cornales > Hydrangeaceae > Hydrangea > Hydrangea macrophylla. The sequence continues at coordinate 24,338,757 of CM066982.1, forward strand.
ACTATTTTTTTTAGTATTTTAAGAGATAGAACTAACTTCCAGGAGTCCTTTTTGAGTCCTTTTCAATCATTGTGAACCACCAACCTTTCTAAGTCACTTTAGAGAAATGCATGAACACAAGCACACTACTTTACGCATTCTAGGAACACACATTACATCCATGCAAGATTTAGAGTTCTTGTGACTCCTAATCCAAGAAGATTATAAGGAATGAGGTCTATCATACGTTCAAGCTTCCCCTCAGTCACATCTTCCTTTCTTATCCGTCCCGGGGATTGAGAGGTCTTCTTTTCTCAAGAATCAACATACAGACATTCTAGCTTGCTAAGCAAATTTTGATTTCTTTGATTATTTGTTTCAAGACCAATCCATGTCCCCTTCTTAGATTAGGAAAACTTGATTACTTGAAATGTGATTAGACAATTTTTCTGAAGTTTATTTTGTGTGATCTTTCAGTTTGCATTATATGATATTTGGCTTAGATCTTATTAATGATATCTTATCTTTTGATCTTCCATCTCAAGATTCTTATGAGATGTAATACACTTATCATAATATTAATTTTCGAACCAAACATAGTATAAGATGATTATTTGGATGCTAATTGAGGCCCGTCGAAAGATGGGGCGAGTTGAGGGTGTTTTACTCATAACAAAGGCTCCTTCCTCTCTCGTACCAAAACCCTGAGTCAAGGTCTTGGTTATGAAGGGACGCTGCCCTTTATCTGTTTAGGTGAGTCAAATTGGGTTTCTTGGTTCCCCAAAGACCAAGTGGCGACTCTGTATCTATTTTCACGGACTTTTTCAAATCCATTTCAAAACAAAAAAACCCTTTCCAAAATGAAAGGGATGGACCCCCCGAGGCCACATGTCCACAATATCTAAGTATATACCACATGATTAGATGAAAGGATGACCAAGAGAACAAAAGTTTTCCATATTAGTTTTGCTGGAATTTTGTCATAGAATAGACGACAAGTTTAGAAGAGTACTTGAAATCAAGTATTGATAAAAGAAAGAGAGAGCCAGTAGCTTCTCTGTGTGCGTGTGTATTTGTGTACACCTTAGCATAGATTAGACAATAAGGGAGAAGGTGTTTGGCTAGAGAAGACCAAGGCTGTGTTTGGGAAAGATTTTCAACATGGTTTTTAATTGGTGTATTTAATCTCTTAATTCAGGTATGGGGTTGTGTACAAAACACTCTAAATCTCTGTAGTATTTTCTTTGTTATCCCTATTTGTCTCTCTTTGAATTATGTTATCCTTTAATTGGAGTCAACGTATTTTTGGTAAAATGTTGTTAAGCTATTGTTTTGGCTAAATGTCAAGGAATTGATGGGTACATAGCACATATTATCTATGCAAATGCTATAGTCCAATGGATGCATAATGTTGAATTCATGTGAATATTACATTTGATAAGGTCAAGGCCTTAAGTTGTTTTGAAAAAAAAAAAACCAATGTGGTATTTTGAGATGGATGGGACTAAGATAGTCTTGTAGTTAGCGCACTAATATACTCTTCCATTTTGTGCTGGGCTAGTGGCTAGTATGCACGTTTAGAGCGGGGCTGGGGTGTTGTGGTTATGTAATGGCCAGGACTAAGATATTCCTATACTTAGTGCACTAATATATAATTCCATTTCAAGCGGGGTTGGTGGATAGTGTACACCTTTCGAGCGGGGCTAAGGTGTTGTGGCCATGTGATTGTATGCATTTTAAGCTGGGTTGGTGTGTACAATAGTAATGATAATATATATGTTAATAACTGATTGGTAACTAGTAAAAAGGAACAATGAATACATGAATTATTGCATATGTATGGATTGAATAGTGTAAATGTCAGTATAAGCTGATATGTGTGAGGTGTGATTTATGTTGCCAATAGCAACAAATGACAAATAAGATACTTTTGAGTAAATGAAAGAAGAATTTTTTTTTTTCTTTCACTAAGCATGTGGTACCATTAAAATTTGTCAGATAGAAGACAAGAATAGTTGAGTTGGGTAGCTTAGTTGGCCCTTTTATAGAGAAGAATAGTTGAGTTGGGTAGCTTAGTTGGCTCTTCTATAAAGAAAATGGGCAAATGAATGTGTGTATTATTGGTTAATGAAAGTACGAGTTGTAGCACTTTTGGTCTACTATGACTAAAATCATTGGAGCTTAGTATTTTGCTTTAGTAAACTAACATGTCTTATTTGATACTTGACGTAGATGGAGAAGATACGTGTTCAATTTTGGGGACAAAGTTTCTTTTAAGGAGGGTAGAGTGTGATAACCAATATTTTTATGCAGTTATTTATTATATTTGCATCACTTGTGGGGTCATGTGTGACATTATTTGATACCATTAAAGGATTCATATGGACGACCCTAATTGAGTGGGACACAAGACTTAGTTAGGTTTGGTTGTTGTTGAACATACTGATTTAAATGAAATGCACCACCTAGGTATTACTTGGTCAAGGGCGTATCCAGGATGGTAGTTTGGGGTGGGCTACCCCCGAATTTTTTTTTTTTTTTGGGTCAAATTATGTTTATATTATGAATTTTAGTATCATAAATGTTATAGTTTACTTTTGCTTCTAGTCATTTTAAGAGTTAGGAAAAGATATTTTGGGTTTATTTATACATATTTTCTTGATTTTTGCATCATAAATAGTATAGTCTAATTTTGATTCTTATCGTTTTATAGTTTACATAAGCATTTAATAAATTACACCACAAGCAAAGAGAAAAAATTTTGAAAAAAAAAAGGAAAAGAAAATAAATGGCATGCAAATAATAAATATGGGCTGGGCTAGAACATTTTTAAAATAACAAGCACATCATAAATATTAGCTGGGTTAGAACTGAGCTAAGGCTAATGGATTAGGCTTGAATACAAAATAATGCTATGTTGAACTAGGAATATGGACTGGGCTGAAGAAGGATTAATGCTAGTGGCATTTTGTTTTTTGAGCAAAAAAAAGGAAGAAAAAGAATGCACCACACCAGGATTTGAACCTTAGTGGTTCACTTTGAAATCACAAAGCTCATCCACTAGGCTACTCCACCCACTTGAGTAATATAAATGTAGTAAATTTTTTTTGTTTTGAACTTTACCCTGAGCTATAGCCCAGGTTCGCCCAGGGCCAGATACGCCCTTGTACTTGGTAATAATAGTGTCATTTAACAATAATGTTAGGCACACACTCCAAACACACCTCAAACCACACCCTTGCTTTAAATACATGTACCCTGTGTTCTATAAGTGGTGCACAGAAAAGTGTGAAAAATTCAAATAGCACAGAGTACATGCATTTAAAACATATAGTGTGGTTTGGGGTGTGGTTTGAGATGTGTGCCTAGCACTTCTCGTCATTTAATATTAATTGGGACTAATAGCCATACATTGAATTACACTTGTATGCAATGGGATATTCCACGTGTGAGTCAAGATAAGCATTGGACTAAACACGCAGAGGCCAAGCTAGTAAAATGAAAAGACTTGGTGTCCCAATGTGGATCACAATGGCCACACTTGTATCCTTGAGTCAGTAAAGACTTGGTGTCCAAATAGTTGATAAGAAAAAAAGATACCCGGCTATATATGTATTTATATATGTATATATAGAGGGGGGGGGGGGGGGCCTCAAAAATTGGTTACTATTTGACTCAACTTGGTAAAATCCAGTAAGGCCACGTTTGTCTTTGAGGTATAAACAATGGAAGTACTACTTGCTTAGAAAGGTCAGGGCTATTCTTGGGTAATTGCTAATTCCACTTTTAGGTAGCATTAAGTAGTGGAGAAAATTATTTTAAATATTTTTGTACTTACGTGGATCTGGGGTGTGACAGAGAGTGCATTAAAATTTTAACTTTTGAATAAAAACTAATATAATAATACAAACCTCCATATAATGGAGAATATGGTTGGAGTTAGGGGCTTAAAAGTAATTAGCTAAGATAGCTTTCTAGTTATTTTGGCTTTCTAGTTATTTTGGCTAAAAATTAGAGAAAATTTAGTTACTAAGATGCTCTGAGATAGACAAATTTTGCCATCCCTAATTACACCAATTCCCACATTGATTTTGGTCGGAGAGCTGGCTAGGAGTGGATAAATAACACCAAAATAAAATGAACAAGAGAAACTTTTGAAAATGAACTCACTCCTATGGTTTCTTGTTTCTTTTCTTTTTTTTTTTACTTACCTGGATGAATGCATACCACACACACACACACACACACACACACACTTACACACACACACACATACAAAATCCAAGCAGTTAGAGTCCAAGAGATGTACTTAAACTGAGGAACATAGGTCAGTTCTACAATGTTAAAGAGGGGAAAAACCCCTCTCACTCCCCCTTTGGGAGATTTGAACCTCCCCTTCTATGGTTTCTTATTTCTAATAAAAAAATAGCTTAATTTTAGTTTTTTTTTTTATAACAAACTCTAGGTAAAAAAAAAGTACATGATTTGCAAAAGTATGGTGGTAAAATAACATAACTTCACTACTTTTTTTTTTAGGTATTTTTCATCATATTCTAAGATGCTATACATCTACTTATTTGGCACATATCTATCACATAGACACGTTTATACACCTAATCCAATCATACTTTAAAATAGTAAAAATGTACCTAAGAAAAAGTAGCCAAATTCTGTTGGAGTAGTAAAATTGTAAAACAAGTTTTCAATTTTCCCCTCTTTTCATATGCCCTCACTAAAAACATGAATTATTTTTTCGCTTTTGGGTAATTAGACCTTCTCTATGCCTCCTTCATTTCCGTCCTCGAAGTTACCTTCTTCTTTTAAGGGAGGGAAGAGAAAACAAAATACTAATGAATGCTCAAACACAGTCTAAATTTATGGTTCTCATTGTAAGTTATTTATTTATTATTAATATTTTTTTTTGCATTTGGTGTAGTGGTTTCGTACGAGCACATAAGTGCCAGGGCATTTACATAATCTTCTTATGTCCAAAGAAATGATTGGGGGAGGGGGGGCAAGGTTCAAACCCTGGTATGAGCTTGGCATGTAGAGTGTTTTTACCAAATAGGCTAAGCCGTTGCTCCTCTAGGGTTCCTAAATTTGGGTCTTAAATGATTTGATGGGTTGTATGATATGTTGTTGTCATGATCGTAGTGTAGGAATTTAAGTTTCGAAAATTTTAACAACACATACTACAGAAAAATGAAGTTCAAAACTTTATTTGGTATACAACATCTACTTCTTATTGACTCTATAGATACATAGAGAAGAGATGTTATCTTTTTTTAGTCTTGAATAATTCAGAAAATCTTCTTTTTGCATTTCCCGCAACTTTTCCTAACAAGTCTTCATCCTTATTGAAGGATTTAAGTTTCAAAAAAATTTAAATCTTATGCACAGTGGAAAAATAAGCTTATAAAACTTTATGGTATGCCTGATTCTACTACTTATTAACTCTATAGACGCGTATACAGAAGAGGGAGAAGATTATTAGCTTACGGTCTTGAACCCAATTCTGAATCTTTAAACTCCTAGATGGTGCAACAACTTCCACTATGTTGTTCTTACCCTTATGTCTCCTGTGAGTGCTTCCTAGATTGACTAGGGTTGGTGGGAACCCTTATGGAAAGGATACATAAGGTTGGGACACCCTAAATAGTTTTTGCAGCTTTGTATGAATGAAAACGACAATTAACAATTTCTATACGAAGTTGCCCTATTTATAGATATCCAAACTGACTTTAAGCCTTCGATCGATCAAAGAACTTTCAATTGATCGAACATGTCTAGATTTCAATCGATTGAAACTCTTTCGATTAATCGAACCTGTCTTGACAAGATCCTCTTGTGCCTTTCTAAGCATCCAAGCGGAGCTAAGAGTGGGACCTCCTAGGCTCTTTATTGTTGGTTTAGACCAGTTGTTAATTCCCGTGACCAAATCTTTGATTAGCAAATCAACCAGATGATCACTTAATGTTTACTCCACTATAAAATGATAATTGAACTCCAACGCAAAAGAATAAATCCGAAGTGATGTCTAGAATTGTATAGTGTACTAATGTCCCTCTACCGTCAGCATTCATAATCATATTCAAGTAGTTGGATAAACTATTACTATCAACCTGAATAATAATTATATCTTCCATTCCTTGAGTCCCATTCACCCTTCATGATTACTAAACATGTTGATAACTATTAACAACAAGACTGCAATTCTCAGTAATCAACTTGGTGACATTTTCAAGGGAATGCTTACTCTTAACCAGAGGGTAGATTCTATCTTGACAGTATATGTTCACAAACCAATGAACATGCATACCCAAAATGAGTAATATTTTGGGCACTAACAAATTTCACTAATGCTCACACCCACACTCTATCTCTCTCCTAGTGGCATTATGGAGTCCGCAGTGGACCCAAAGTGCCACTAGGAGAGAGATTAAGTATGGATGTGAGTGTTAATTGAATTTGTTAGTGCCCCTAGCATTGTTGTACCCAAGATACCCAGGTGTTAATCTTTTATAGACCTCGCTGATTGGTAATTCAAAGTAGACACATCTACAGTTTGTGTCCATAATCGTCTCAAGATTAAGAATATGTACCTTATACAAGTTATGAGTTCCCATCGACTGTTAACAGCCTTGTGTGTCAATAGAAAAACTCAGGTCTGTCAATACACTATAAGCACTAGCATATTAACTATATAAGAGTCATACTCTAGTGATTGGGATTCACCACTCTATCCAATGATAGTTAGTTAATCATGCTACAGTGTAAACATGATGAGATATCCAGTCTCATCATCCACTGTGACAAATTCTAAGTATCAAAGAATAGTAATTCATAACTCACTTGTATGTTTCTCATACACATACGAATTACTTACTATGATACTTACGGATTAACAGTCGTCTCATTAAAGAAACATACATAATGAAATGTAAAGCTGATATCCATATATTGAAATGCCAATGTCTCATACATAAAGTAATGGTTTGAGGTCACAATCCCAACACTTATGTCTCCTTGAACATTTCCCAGAAGGCTAGGACTTATGGGAACCCTAATGGAGGGATGAGGAAGGTATAAAACACTTAGAATTATGTCTAGTCATTTCGAGAGCTTAAAATGATGAATTGTATAATTTATCTCAAAAATCGTCCTATTTATAAGTTTTCTAACATACCTTGGTTTCAATCGATTGGACCCCATCTAATCGATTGGAATGGGATCCCATCCAATCGATTAACTCAACCCCTTATGCCTTTCCAATTATTCTTATAGAGTTAAGAATGGGATCTCCTAAGTTCTTTATTGTTGGCTTAGACCAGTTGTTAATTCTATGATCAAACTCTTTGATCAGTGAATTGACTAATTGATCAGTTAACATTAACTCCACTATATAACAATAACTATACTCCAACGTAAAAGAACATATCCGAATTGGTAACTAGACTTGTATGGTTGTACTAATGTCCCTCTACCTTCAACATTCTTAATTATATTCGAGTAGTCGGATAAATTGATATTGTCAATCTGAATGATGATTATATCTTCTATTCCTTGAGTCTCATTCACCTATCATGATTACCAAATATGTTGATAACTACATATCAACAAGACTGCAGTTCTCAGTAATCAACTTGGTGATTTTCTCAAGGGAATGGTTACTCTTCATCAGTGGGTAGGTTCTTTGTTGACAATATTTGTTCACAAGATGACTTATCCAAGATACCCAGGTGTTGATCTTGAAGACCTCACTGATTGGTAAGTCAAAGTAGTCACGTGATTAAGTCACAATCAAGTTCTTTTGTTAACCCTATTAAAAACGTAGTACAGTGGAAATAGGGTGTCGAGTCCACAGGGATTGGAGTGCAACAATACTTGGTGGGCGCTTAATAACCAATTATAATGCGAAGAGCGATTAACAAACTAAGAAATAAAAATGAGTCTTTTCGACTATGGGGTTGATTCGATTGTTCTTAGATTAACTATAATGGCTATTTCGAAGGTGTAAAGTAACTTTGAACAAAACTAAGCTTAAGTAAAAATTTGGGGGTTTTGTAAATGGAGAAGTTGAGGTTGGGGAGCATTCCCCCACCTTGGACCAAGCAACACATGACTTTTACACTTGAAGCACATTCTAGAGTAGAAAATCCCATTGTGGCAAACCATCAAGCATGTGGTATTCAACCAACATGTTAGATGGATGTTCCAATGCAACACATGGGTGTAGGGTTAGAGTTTAGAGGTTTAATCACTTCAAATGCTTGACATTAGAAGTGAGGTCTCAAAACATCAAACCATACCCCCATGAACTCTAGTTATGCTACAAAGTGTGAGAGTCCTACAATAAAACACACATAGATCCAATGGTGGGTTTATGATCCCCAACCTTGAAGGTCTAGCTACTCATAATCACAATGATAACAATATTCAAGAGAGGGAAAGAGAAATTATACCAACTAGATGAAATCACCATAAATGCCATAAGAAATCCAAAACTTGCTCCAATAAAATCTTCAACCATTCAATACATATACACTCTCTTCTCTCTAACAATAAATGGAAGTGAACAATGGTAGATGAGGAGTAATGAGGGAGAGAGATGAGAGGATTAGAGAGAAGGAGAGCTTGTACCCTAAGAGAAAAAAAAAACTAAAAACAAGCTATATTAATAATACCCTAAAAGAAACTCATCTTTAACTATATATACCCCCAAAACAAAATGGCAAAGTTGTAATAAAATGAAGAAAACATCAGCAGAGGCCGCGGATCGATCCAAGGCAAAAATCTGGATCGATCCGCTTCTTTAATTCGCCGTTAGAATCTTCAGCGAAACACGCGGATCGATCCGCGTTGAAAATTCGGATCGATCCGCATTCGGATTTTTGGGCAGAGAGTTCTATAAAACGCGCGGATCGATCCAAGTGAAAGGGGCGGATCGATCCGCTCGGGTAGCTTTTGACTTCTTCCTTTATTCCTCACAAACAAGGCCTCCAACAATGCCTCAATTACCTATAAGAAAAAGGGGTATTATTAGTAAAGAGAGAACATCAAGAAGAACAACAAACGCACAAATTCACCCATTAAATCTCCCGGTTTAAGTGATAATTCGTGTCCAATACAATAAAGAACATGTAGTCAAGAATGCAATATTGGGCACGAATCATCACGTCCATAGTTTGTGTCCATAATAGTCTCAAGATTAAGAACACCTACCTTGTACAAGTTATGAGTTTTTATCGACTGTCAACATTTTTGGATGTCAATAGGAAAATCTCATGGTCCGTCAATGCACTATAAGCACTAGCATATTTAACTAAGCGTCTTATACTCTAGTGATTGAGATTCATCATGTTGGGATTGTGCCCTCAAACCCGGTCTTTATGTATTTGACATTTAATATATGGATATCAGTTTACATTTCATTGTGTATATGTCATGAGATGATTGTTTAAATCCTTAAGTATCATAGTAAGTAAATCGTATATGTATGAGATATATACACGGGAGATACGAATTACTATTCTTTGATACTTAGAATTTATCACAGTGGACGATGAGACTGGATATCTCATCAGGTATATAATGTAGCATGATTAACTACCATTGGATGGAGTGATGAATCTCAAGTGCCAGGGTATGAGACTCTTAGTTAATATGCTAATGCTTATAGTGCATTGACGGACCATGAACTTTCCTATCGATACTTAAAACTGTCATCAGTCGATAGGAACTCATAACTTGTATAAGATACATGTTCTTAATCTTGAGACACATGTTCTTAATCTTGAGACGATTATAGACATAGACTGTGGGTATGACTACTTTAACTTACCAATCAGTGAGGTCTTAAAGATCAACACTCGGGTATCTGGGTATGTCATGTTCATAGGGTTGTGAACATATATTGTCAAGATAGAATCTACCCTCTGATAAAGACTAAGCATTCCTTTGAGAATGTCACCGAGTTGATTATTGAGAACTGCAGTCTTGTTGATAAGTAGTTATCAATATGTTTGGTAGTCATAAGAAGGTGAATGAAACTCAAGGTATGGAAAATATAATCATCATTGACAGTAATAGTTTATCCGACTACTTAAATATGATTACGAATGCTGTTGGCAGAGGGACATTAGGACAACTATACAAGTCTAGTTATCGCTTCGGATATGTTCTTTTGCGTTGGAGCGCAGTTATCATTTTTTTTTTCTTTGATTTATACTGGAACAACCATTGAATTCATTGGATCCCGATTCCTGTCTCGAAAAGTATTTCCCTACTATGTGATTTGATTTCTTGCCTATTTTTTTTTATCTTCTATAGGAGACACCCATTTGGTCCAACCAAAAATGATTCTATCATTTCTGTATCAGCAATTCAATATAGATGGGTATATACCCCATATATGTCTCTCTTCCTTTCATTTTGACCATGCAATTTTGAATACTTGAACGGTCGATTCTTTTTTTTTTCGTCTAGTGGAGTAAATGTTAACTGATTACTTAGTTGATTTGCTGATCAAAGAGCTTGATCATGGGAATTGATAACTAATCTGAGCCAACAATAAAGAACCTAGGAGGTCCTGCTCTTAGCTCCAAAGGATCAAAAAAGACAGGAGGAAAAGAAGGTAATCGATTGGTGTCCAGCCAATCGATTGGTATGGCAATCGATTGGCATCTATGTCAATCGATTGGACCTTAGGTCGGTGGAAATACTTATAAATAGGATACCTACGTCCAGAATATGTTAATTTGTCATTTTTGAAGCCCTAGGTCTCCAGAAACAGTTCATAGTATTTCCATAGCCTTTTCTCTCGCTAGTTGAACTCCCACAAGTTCTAGTCTTTGTGAGAGCATCCAACGGAGACATAGGAGTGAAGATCATCTAGAGGAAGTTGGTAGATTTCTTGAGAAGATTATTCAATCGAAGTTTGTTCATATTCTGAATTGGGTTCAAGACCTAAAGGTACTCTTTTTCTCTAACATGCTACTAGATTCACATGGGTAGTAGATTCTAAGATACAAAAGTTTTAAACTTATTTTCCGCTGCAAAACTTGATTTTCATAATCATATTCCTTTACATCACTCCATCCAATGGTAGTTAATCATGCTACAGTGTATAACTGATGAGATATCCAGTCTCATCATCTACTGTGACAATTCTAAATATAAAAGAATAGTAATTCGTATCTCCTATGTATGTATCTCATACACATACCAATTACCTACTACGATATTTAAGAATTACATACACCATTCATCTCATGAAGCACACATAATTAAATGTAAATCTGATATCCATAAATAAAATGTCAAGTGTCACATACATAAAGAAAAGGGTTTGAGGGCACAATCCCAACAAACTCCCACTTGCACTCATAACCCATTAGAACTGCATCTGAGACCTAAACTATATAGATAATGATCAAAGCCCTTCTGAGGCAAGGCCTTTGTAAACGAATCTATAAGATTGTCAGTAGTGGCAATCTTGGTGACAGTCACATTTCCACATTGGACAATATCTCGAATGAGATGATACTTCCTTTCTATGTGCTTTCCCTTTTCATGGTTCCTTGGCTCCTTAGATTGAGCCACTGCCCCACTATTATCACAGTATAGTGTAATAGGTGGCAGTGATGCTGGTACTACCTCGAGTTCTATAAGAAACTTCTTGAGCTAAAGAACTTTCTTTACAGCTTCACAAGTAGCTACATACTCAAGTTTTGTAGTTGAGTCTGCAATGTATTTCTGCTTAATGTTCCTCTAACTAACAGCACCAACTCCTCAGGTAAAGAGATGTCCGAATGTTTACTTTCTCAAATCTTTACCTAACATAAAGTCTGAGTTAGTATATCCTACTGGTCAACTCATCTTTGCCATATATAAGCATGTAATCTTTAGATCTTCTTAAGTACTTAAGAATATGCTTAATGGGTGTCCAATGCTCTGGACCAGGATTTGACTTATACCTGCTAACCATACCAACAACAAAGTAGATATCTGGTCTAGTGCATAACCTCACATATATGAGACTTCCCACTGCCGAAGCATAGGGAACTCCTGCCATGCGACACTGATCCTTAGAGAACTCTAAACTATGCCTGGAAGTTAATAAACATTTCTTCGAGTTGTCCATGGAAAACCTAGTTAGTACTTTATCGATATAAGTAACTTGAGATGATCTCATTATCTTTCCCTTATGATCTTGAAGAGCTTTACCCAAGGATATAGATCGCCTCTCCTAAATCTTTCATATCAAAAGTATGTACTAGCCAGCCAAACTTTGATTGCTGACAATGCCCCTACATCATTCCCATAAGTAGAATGTCATCAACATAAAGTACAAGAAAATCCACCACCTTTCCTTCACATTTATTATATGCACAAGTTTCATCCAGATTCTGTATGAAACCAAACACTTGACCGCTTGGTCAAAACGAATGTTCCAACTCCTGGATGCATACTTAAGCCCATAAATAGAATTTTGCAGCTTGCATACTAAGTTACCTTTTACGCCAACAATGACCCCTTCTGGTTGCTGCTTGTAGATGTCCTCCTCAAGATTGCCATTCAAGAATGCAGTCTTGACATCCATCTGCCAGATCTCAAAATCAAGGCATACTGCAATAGATAAGAGTATACTGATAGACTTAAGCATGGCTACTGGCGAGAAGGTTTCCTCATAGTTAGTTCTCTCTCTTTGAGTATAAACTCTCGCTATAATCTTACTTTAAAGATCTCAACCTTTTCATCAGATCCTCTTTTTCTCTTGTAGACCCACTCGTAGCCAATAGTTTTAATATTTGCTGGTATTTCTACAAGATCCCAAACCTGATTAAAGTCCATAGACTCTATCTCAACCTTCGTAGCTTTGACCAATGGTATGAATCAACATCATCCATTGCCTCTTTGTTCGTGGCAGGATTAGATTCAGATTCTATGGAGACAGCTTCAAAAACTTATCCTAAGAACATGTATCTGTCAGGCTGGCTGACTATCATCACACTGCGATGACGTACTGGGGTAGAATTGAGTGAAGATGTGGTATTTTCTTGTCCTACATTATTTTCAACCATTAGAGGAATAGAGGGCTCTCCATCTATTTTTCTCAGATCTATCCTTCCTCTAGGTTTATGGTTCATGATATAATCATCCTCCAAGAAATATCGTACTAACAAACACATTTTGTTCCCTTGGATCATAAAAATACCAACCATAAGTACCCTTTGGATATGTTATGAAGTAACATACTTCCAACCGTTATTCCAATTTGATCATCTTTTTATTTTAGCACATATACCAGGCACCCCCATATCCGGAGATATTGCAAAGAGGGCTTGCGTCCAATCCACATCTCCCATTGTGTCTTAGGAACAAATTTACTTGGAATAAGATTTAGAATGTACATAGCGGTTTCTAAAATCATAATCCCAAAGAAATAATGGAAAACTCTGAATAACTTGTCATCAACCTAGTCATGTCTAAAAGTGTCCGGTTCCTTCTTTCTGCTACACCATTCTATTAAGGCGTACCAGGTGTAGTCAACTATGACAAAATCTCATTCTGTATCAGGTGATCAATAAATTCATTAGAGAGGTATTTCCAACCTCTATATGATCGAATGACTTTGATATGTGTCTCTAATTGCTTATCCACATCAGCCTTATACTCTTTGAACTTTTCAAAGGCTTCAAACTTATGCTACATTAGGCACACATATCCATACCTATAGTGGTCATTAGTAAATGTAATAAAATACTCATAACCACATTGAGCTCTGGACTACACATATTGGTGTGAATTAATTCTAATAATGTCTGTTGACCTTTGTTGGAAATGGCCTTTTGGTCATTTTTCCTTCTAGACATACTTCACAGACTTCCATTGGTCCTAAAACCAAATCGCCTAGTATTCCTTCTTTGACTAGTCTACCAATCTTATTTAGATTGATGTGACTTAGCCTCATGTGCCAAAGCCTTGTTGGATTAGAGGAAGGTTTCTTTCTTTTAGATGGTACAATTTTCATTGAGTTATTAAGTTCCATGTTAGAATCTTTAGAAACATTTGGAGTAATCACATACAAGCCATTTGTTTTAATACCAGAACATGCAAAAGAACCATTTCTTTTAATGATAACCTTAGTTCCAAAAGAAAAGGAGTAACTATTATTCGATAATTCTGAAATAGAAATTAAATTACGTCTCATTAAAAGGACGAAAAGTATATCTGATAAAACTAAGGTCTTATTGTCTAAAATAGAATTACGACTCCTATAGCAACCATAGAAATGGTTGTACTAGAACCTAGAGTCTGCATGATTTCCTATCACTATACTTCCTGGTTGATCTGAACCCCTGTAACGAATTACAGATATGGTTAGTTGCACTAGAATCGATGCACCAAGTATTCGAATTATCCGTTGTAAAACTTACTTCAATAACTTGTGATTCGATCATACCTTGAACTCTTGCAGCTAAAAATTCTGGACAATTCCTCTTCCAGTGGCCTTTCTCCCTGCATTGGAAATACTTTCCTTTGCCTTTACCACCGTCCTTCCTCTTTCCTTTACCCTTTCCCTTAGATTCGCAATCTTTAGCACTGGTCCAATACTTGGACCACTAGTGTCAGCCTTCTTCTTTCCTTTCTTGACTTTTGGCTTGGATCGAGAAGAAGCACCCTTCTTAACGTTCATAATGTTGCCCCCGGGTTTGATCTCCCCCTCCGCTTCCTGAAGAGAGCTCATCAATTCGCTCATAGAAAAGTTCATTTGATTCATATTATAGTTAATTTTAAATTGAGCGAAAGATGGAGATAGCAAGTTGACGATCATATCAACTTGGATCTGTACATAAATGTTGGCTCCCAGGGTCTCTAGTTCATTTAAATAATTAATCATTTTTAAAACGTGCTCTCGAACTGGAGTTCCTTCCAATATTTTTGCACTCATGATCTTTTACATGGTGATCTGCCTAGCAGGTCTGTCATGTTCCCTAAATATTTCTTTGAGACCAGCCATGATGGCACTAGCAAAATCATTCGATTAGAGCTGGTGTTTGCAACACACCAGCCATAGAGGTCAATATGTAGCAACGATCCATCCCGCTCGACTTTTTCTACTTGTCGAACTTGTGTCTGGCATTTGGCAAAGCATTTGTCATAGGTTTTGCAGGGCATGGGGTAATAAGGACACAAATGTGATCCTCTGCAATTAAAACAATGTCCAAGTTATGTTTCCATTTAGTATTGTTTGTTCCAATTAGCTTATTTTGTGTGAGTATGGTAGTAAGTGGACTAAATGCAGACCCAGACATGATGAATTCTAAAAAAGAATAACCGACATTAAAAATATGGATATAAAAAATTTTAGACAGTACAAAATAAAAGAATCCTTAAAACTCTTATCTCATAACAAAGTCATCGAAATATCAAAACGAAAGAATAAAGCCTCCTCGTGGTGGTCATTATTCAATCATTTGATTAATCATGACTTGTCGGCTATGCAACTCTTGCAAAATAGGTCATGACTCCCGAACCCTTTTGATCTCTAAGTTTCTGAACAATGTTCCGTGTAGGATCCCTTATTCATAGCTTAGCTAGTGTGCACCATTAACTAGGATCCAATGACAACCGTGTCAAGTAATGCCTTCGTATGATGGTCACCCTCTAACACGTCTCATTGATCCTATCCTCAGGAAGTTCACATCTAGTAAACAATGAATAAAATACTCTCTGTGTAGCATGATCACCCATGGTTGGGTGACACAGAATACATTACTCATCTTATAGTGAACCGTTAATGGAAGACCGTGGGAGTTATTAATAAGTACCTTTCCCACTAGATTTGATAAGTAAGGATTTTTCTTTTAAAAAGGTTTCTCAACATTTCCCATAAACATCAAATGTTTACTAATGTGTCAAAATGGTTTTTGATTTTTATTTTAGAAAACATGTTTTACTTGTATGCTAGCAGTAACAATATCTAATGCCAATCACAAATAAGCATAAGTAAAGCAAAAAACTAAAATGAATAAAGACATTCAAAATGCCTTTATCTCCCATGGCTCTGTCTTCATGGATCCATTTCTTGGTTTGATCGCCTCTGGCTCCATCTTCATGGATAGCGGCTTGATGCTCCTTCTTCATGCACTGTCCTATTCTATTACATTGCCCTATGCTTATTTCGAAGCTTGCAATTGATCTGGAATAAGAAATAGCAATAAACAGGTAGGGAAACCGGTGTGACTCTCCCTTTCGAAGGAATAAAGTCGCAGTACTCTTTACACATGCCTCATAAACCAAACCAAAAAATATATAATCACCAATCACATATTTAAACACGAAAAATTAAAGGTCTTAGTGCCATGGGAGGCAGCGGTCTTTTACTTGCTGCAAAAGGTTAGACGTACACTTCCATGCATATACATATATATATGTATATATATCAGAATATATGTTCACTGGAACCCCTAACTGATTCACATATCTCACAAACAAGTAATTGAGTAATTAGTTCTTTTAAAAAACAACATCTCGTGTTCTCTGTCTTATCCAATCAATTGACACTATTTCAATCGATTGGACACATTCCAATCGATTGGACCCCATCCAATTGGTTGGAACTGAAAGATCAGAAGCAGGTTGAAAATTTTCAAAATAGTATAAAACGTTAAATATAAGAATTTTTCAAACTTACAAAACTATGAGAACACTTTGGCAGAGAAGTATCTTGCAATTGATTGGACACATCCAATTCATTGAAATCCAACACCAGCCATATCTATTTTCTGCTGCGAAACTGCTGCAGAAATAGATCTGTGTTGACACAGTTTTGAAAAAGTACTAAAACCAATATGTAAATCAAACTAGGGTTCCAAAACACATCTATAGATTCAAATAAACTGTAACAACCCTGGTGCTATATGCTGTAGGGGGAGTTCATCCCACATCGCCTGGGGAAGGAAGGGTAATGTGCGATAGATGGAGGGCCATAGTGGAACCTAATAAGACGCGTTTTGGGCAGGCTTGTGGGCCTGCGCCAGGAAAAATCCGTGCGGTTTGGGCCCAAAGCGGACAATATCTTACTGGGGGAGACTTGGGTCATGACATAAGCGTGGCTCTGATACCAATTGTAGGAATTTAGGTTTTGAAAAACTTAAAAACACACGTAGGGGAAAAATAAAGTTCAAAACTTTATTTTGTATAAGAGAACTACTTCTTATAGACTCTATAGATGCGTAGAGAAGAGATTTTACCTTTTCTAGTCTTGAGCCCAGTTCAGAAAATCTTATCTTTGTATTTTCAGTGGCTTTTCCTAACAAATCTTTACTTTTCTGTCTCCTTGAACACTTCCAGGAAGGCTAGGGCTTGTGGGAACTCTGATTGAGGGATAAAGAAGGTATAAATCATTTAGAATTAGGTCTGGACATTTTGAGAGCTTAAAACAACGAACTGTATATTCTGTCTCGCAATATTTATAAGTTTTTTAACCGACCTTGGATTCAATCGATTGGACCCCATCCAATCGGTAGAACCTTTATCAATAAATTGGATCCAATCAATTGATTCATCCCCTTATGCCTTTCTACGTATTCTTATGAAGTTAAGAATGGGACCTCCTAATTTCTTTATTTTTGGCTTAGAGCAGTTGTTAATTCCAATGATCAAACTATTTGATGCGAATTAACTAACTGATTAGTTAACGCTAACTTTACTATATAATAATAACTGCATTCCAATGCAAAAGAACATATCCAGAGCAGTAACTAGACGTGTATGATTGTACTAATGTCCCTCTACCTTCAGCATTCGTACTCATATTCAAGTAGTCGGATAAACTAATACTGTCAACCTGAATGATGATTACATCTTCTATTCCTTGAGTCTCATTCATCTCTCATGATTAGCAATCATGTTGATAACTACATATCAACAAGACTATAATTCTCAGTAATAAACTTGGTGACACTCTCAAGGGAATGCTTACTTTTCATCAGAGGGTAGATTCTTTCTTGACAATATATGTTCACAAGTCACAACCCTATGAACATGACTTACCCAAGATACCCAAGTATTGTTCATGAAGACCTCACTGATTGGTAAGTCAAAGTAGTTATGTCCATAGTTTGTTTCCATAATCGTCTCAAGATTAAGAACACATACCTCATACAAATTATGAGTTCCTATCGACTGTTGACATTTTTGAAAGTCAATAGGAAAATTTCATGGTCCGTCAGTGCACTATAAGCACTAGCATATTTAACTAAGAGTCTCATACTTTAGTGATTGTGATTCATCACTCTATCCAATGGCAGTTAGTCAGGATACAGTGTATACCTAATGAGATATTCAGTCTCATCATCCACTATGACAATTCTAACTATCAAAGATTATTAATTCGTATCTCCTATGTAAGTATCTCATACACACACGAATTACCTACTATGATATTTAAGGATTACATACATTATTTATCTCATGACGCACATATAATTAAATGTAAATCCGATATCCATATATATAATGTCAAGTGTCACATACATAAAGAAAAGAGTTTGAGAGCACAATCCGAACACGTACTATCACAGACTACTGCATATGATACTACTCTCAAAACATTTGGGATATCCCAAATTGGGAAGTGTAGCATTACTCAAACTCATAAGTTTTGAGTTGGGGTTAGATAGGTCGCTTACATTTGGGTTTGATTTCGTTGAATTACGAGGCGTAATCAAAATATTGTGAGTTATGTTTCGGGGTGATAACCGTTCAGTTCAATTCGGTGCGATTTTTAGTCAAATCGATCGTTTCGGTTCGATTCGGTTATCGATTCTGCCAGCCCGGTCGATTTTGTTACACCCCTAGTTGTGTTGAGCAACTTGTGGGCATTGAATTTGGCTCCAAAATCAAAGAATTGCTATGCAACATCCTCCAATCATAATTCAGTGGGCCCACTACTACATAATTTAAGATGTAAATTTGAGATTTGGATTTGGGAGCATTGCATTACTTTTGTTAAATAGTGGGCCACTTTGACTAATGTTGAGCCTATATTTCTTCCTCAATCTCTAAGGGGCCGTTTGGAAAATTCTAGTGTACAGATTGGGATCACAATTGCAAGTGCAAAAATTTATTGTTCAATCGCAACTTTTTTACTATTGCATTTTTACCCAACGCCCAATTATGATCTGAGATCGTGGTTGAGGCTTCCATAATTGGAGCCAAACGGGCTCTGACTTAGGGCACTTATCCTTTCCTCGACTGCTTGAGTTGGGGCCCCACAGAGAGTTACTTAGAGCTTGGCACATCAAATTGGGAGAAATTAGGTCAAAGTAATGGTGGGTTCATCAAGTGTAGTCTATAGAGGTGTAAATTAGGACGGGCCAGCCTGTCACACCACGGCCACACCAAATGGGTTGGGCTGGACCTAGTTGACCAGTGGGCCAGACAACCTACACAACACAAGCAATCCAGGGCCGACCCGTTTACACATCTGATCAAGTATGTCTCTTCATTGGCACTTCACACGTCAATTATATTCGTGGTTTTGTTAAAGTACAGACCCGTAAATTTGGTCGGGCCAACCCATACCACAGTCTATGGGTTGGATTGGGCCCATCCGGTGGCATGACCCAACTGACAATGGGCTAGATTAGGGGTGTCCTCGAGCCGAGCGTTGGAGGCACGGCACGTGAGGTTACCACCTTGCTCAAGCTCAATAAAATATTAGCTCGAGCTCGGCTTGTTACAAAATTACTAAGCTAGAGCTTGGCTCAACTAACCTTAGCAAATCAAATTCGAGCTCGAGCTCGAGCTCGAGCTCGAGCTCAATATTAAGCTCGAAAACAGGCTCGATTATGAGAGCTCGGCTCGAATGGTGTCAAGCCCAACAGTGTTTTTCCAATGGCATTTGCTCCATTTTATGAGCATCACTCCAAGTCACTCTCTCATAGAATTCCTACGCGGGGACAAGTATAGCAACAAGTGTAAGTAGCCAAGTGCCAACCAAACCACACAGTTCACGGATCAAGCTCAATTTTTGACATTTGGAATTTTTTTGTGTTCCCCTAAAATAATTATTTGGCACATGAATTTAAGATTATGTACATTATAATCTGCCAAAATTAATTCAATTTTAACTACTTCGCATATCAAATTTGTATTTCAAATACTTTCTAAATGCATATGGCAGTGAATAATGGTGAGACTATTTTAACATCTTCGAATTCAAATCTTGTAGACCTACTACATGTTATTGGAGTACAAAATTTGGAAAGTATACAGTTACTTCTTTTGCTTGTACAAATTCCTTTTTGGGATCTACTTTTATTAATGAAAATTTACAATTAAAAATAAATAAATTATAACATTACTCTTTAATTAATGAGTAATGCATGCTTTCCAAATTTTGCATCCCAAATATTTCTCAAATACAAATAGTGCTTTCCAAATATTTGAAAAACATTTGTGATGAATGTATTACTTTGATATTGATGAAAGAAAATACTTTAATATTTTTAATTTTATTTTAATAACCAAATGATTGTATCGTATATATAATATGTATATATTTTACTTTTAATATATGAATGTGTAGATGTATATGCATTGTAAATATATTATAAATTCTTTTAATAATTATTATATGGGTGATGCTAATGCCAAAGCAAAAAGTATTAACGTCAAAGCAAAAAGTGTCACTAAAAGTTTTAGCGACACTTTCTGCTTTGGCATTAACACTTTCTGCTTGGCATTAGCACTATTATATAAATATACACATATACAGCCCTTCTATAAGAAGGGCGCCCTTTTCTCAGCTAAAAAGAGGGCCAAAACTCTTGTGGGGTCCACGACTAAGTCTTAAGAGATTGAGCTGAGAGTTGTAAAAAAATAGAGGGGGAATTAAAGAGTTTTCTCAGCTAAAAAAAGGGTCAAAACTTGTCACGCCCCGGAGCAGCATAAATAGAGAAAAATAAATTTCCTTTATGGGTCCATAGGGAAATGACGGGTGAAGTCACATGATTGTCCACACCACGCAGTACTAAGCAACAAAAGTAATAGTGTAACAACAATGAAGTCTAGGTTCTGATTCACAACATAACATAAGGTCAACAGAAGTTACTAACTATTACATATCAGAGTCTCGAATCAAACATAAGGCAGCAGAAGTACAAATGTCAAGGCAACATATGCCTAATTACAAAAAGGGTTCTAAAACGGTAGAGACAATTAGCTACAATTCTAGTCTAGTCTTCAGTTGGCATAAAGGTAGTCATCGGCGTAGTAGTCTTCTTCAGTCTGACCTCCGTCGGGGAAATCCTCCACAGGGACTCCGTCACCGGCATAGTAGTCCTCTCCTGCAGGCCCTTCACCTGTATAGTCATAACCAGGGTGCGCTGGAACGTAGAAATGTCCAGCGGCATAAACGCCGTCAGCTTAATGAAAGCCGAGTGAGTTAGATACTAACAGCGTATCGACTATTGATATTATCACAAGTTATAAACCGTAACCAAATTAGAATTCTGTAAGAGTAACTCCTTTAATCAAATTGATGATCCGATTACTAATGTTTTACTTAGTATAAAACCGATAACACGTCTAGATAGGGGGAAACAGACTCGACAGTAGTTCAACTCTATAACACACCATTGCTCATCCACCGCTTTTAAGAACATATGCACAGTCCACCGCATGTCAGGAATATAACGCTTTAAACAACAGTACATCATTCTATGCCACGACTTAGCGACGTCTACCAGTGATCACGGTCCACCGCATGTCATAGACACCTTCGTCTGTCTACCGCTTTTAAGAACATATGATTAGATCATCTGGCTATCTTAAGGCAAATGGTCCGGTTCACCGCAAGTCATAGACACCTTCGTCTGTCTACCGCTTTTAAGAACATATGATCGACCAAAGCCCGCCCACGCAAATTTCCCGAATCTTAGCAAACCTACTTAAGTTCAACTCTATTACCGATACATAACAATCCCAATGTGGCCCGACTACTCTGAATGAAATGAACGTTAACTCCAAAGGATTCACGACTATTCCGTTGTCTTAACATTTTAAACATTATTCGATAGTCTTGTTATTACTACGATCCTACACTGCATTAACTCGTTATCATGTCTGTATTACAATAATAAAGCATGCTGGGAAATACTGAACAGTAAATAAACAACTAAACAATTATTACATTATCTAAACAAGTAAAACAGTAAACTGTAACTTCCAATCGATTGGTATAGATGTCAATCGATTGGTATAAAAGTAGTGTCAAACGATTGGAAGAAAGTTCAATCGATTGGTATAAAAGTAGTGTCAATCGATTGATAAAAAGTTCAATCGATTGGATCACAATCCATGTCAATCGATTGATAAAGATTCAATCGATTGGAACCTGAAAGATGTCAATCGATTGGTATAGATGTCAATCGATTGACACTTCGTCTTCTTCACAGAGAAGACTGCCCAGCAACACATAAACGGGAAACATGGTTTCTCTTTCATTTCTTCATTCAAAACATGTTCTAACATCAATGTAAGGCTACCAAGTGAGTTTAGAACTCACCTAGGCGTTAGGGGCGTGTTTGGTTGTGTTTTGAAGCTTGAGCTTCAATGGTGGTCTCCCTCTTCTCTCTTTCCTCTGCTCTCTGCCTTCTCTCTTCTCTTTCGCCTTCTTTTCTTCTTCTTGCTGGTCTTCTTCTTCTTCTTCTCAGTCCATCTCTGAGTGTGGGTGAGTAAATATATGCAGATATGTGAGTATATATATATGAGTGTATATATATATATAAACACACACAAATCACTCCCTCTCACTCTCTCTGATTTTTCTAAAGAGAAAAACGCAGGAAAATGGTTGGTATATATAAGGAGAGAGTGTTCACGTGGCTTCTCCCCAGCCAGAGCAAAAGAATCTGCCCAGCTGCCTCCAATCGATTGACATAAGTGTCAATCGATTGAAACAATCAATCGATTGAGATAAAGTTCAATCGATTGGTATAAGCAATCGATTGATATACTTGCCAATTGATTGGTATAAAAATATACCAAGGGTAAGGCCAAGCTCATACAAGTATTGAAAGAAACATACAAGGTCTAGTTATATAATATATTACAAAAATACAGGGTATTACAAAACTCTTATGGGGTCCACGACTAAGTCTTAAGGCTGTTGAAAAGAGAGTTGTAAAAAAACAGAGGGGGAATTAAAGAGACAGTAAAGGGTCAGAGAACGACTGAAGGAAGGGCGACGAGGATCCGGCCATCTCCACCACTCCGGCGCTCGGGATCCGGCCATCTCCACCCCTCCGGCGACTTCCCAAAAGGTATTGCTCTCTCTCTCTCTCCCTCCCTCTCTCTCTCTCAGTCTCTCTCACTCTCACTCACACAAATAATTAGGGTTTGTGTTGAAAAAATTGGGGATTGCAAAATTACGGGAAGCCGCCGCTCAAATCTCTTACAAATTTTGGTCTGTGTTTGAACATTTTGCAGTATATATATTACTTAAGAAATTCTCAGAACATTTTGATCATCGCATTAGTTGACTTCACCCGGTACAGATTGTTACTGGGAAAAAATCAAAAGGCTGACTTGTGATTTGAGGTAATATTTTTATCGTCTTTGTATTTGGAAATTCCTGAGGTTCTTTTCCGTTTCTATATTATCTTTTGTGTTTATTCATATATTTTTGAAGAAGGTGATAATTTTGTGGCATGGAGTTGAAATTAACTTCATGACCTTGGTACTGACTACTGAGTACTGACTAAAGGATTACGTATGTACTTTTGTGCTAGATTTACCTATTTCAAATAGTTCACAAGAAGTTTTCTTTAGTTGGTGAGGTTTGCTACTTATTGTGGAACTTTGACAATGAGGCTTTTTGTCTTGGTTTGGTTCATGTATTTGCTTGAGTGCAAGGAAAAATACATAAAGCAAAACACTTTTCCTTATAGTTCAATATTCCACCCCCAAAAGCAAAGGGGGAAAAATAGTTATACTACTATTCGTGAAGGGCCAATTATATTTTTTTTCTCTGGAAATATAGTAATTCACTGAGTTTCACTTGGATTTGAATTTTTGGTTTGTAACAATTGATGTTCTATAATTTTCACCAGGGCCACGTCCTATTGTCAAATAGGGCCACAAATGGAAGTTGAGGGTAGGGACGACAATGTGGACATGGGTGTCCTAGGGAATGAGAGTGGGGACGACAATGTGGACATGGGTGTCCTAGGGGATGAGGGTGGGGACAACAATGTGGACATGGGCGTTCAAGGAGATAAAGGCGAGGATGAGATTTACACTCCTCAAGTAGGTGATGATAAGAAGCCTAGAAAAAGTCAAGAATTTGAGACACTTGATGATGTCTTTAATTTTTACAATGCGTATGCAAAAGAAGCTGGGTTCAGTGTCAGAAGTTACTCACTTAGGAAGAAAGGTGATGAAATCATACGAAAAGAATATGTTTGTTTCAAGCAAGGGAAAAGTTGTAGAATAGCGGACAGTGAGAGCCAGAGGCGTCGGGGCACTATAAAAGAGGGGTGTAATGCAAAGCTTGCTGTGGTGAAGTCCAAATCTGGCATGTATGTAGTTACTGTATTTGTTGAGGGTCACAGTCACTCATTGACAACCCCACGAAGAACATACTTGTTGAGGTCTCACCGTAATTTCTCGAGTGCACAAAAAAATTTAACCCAACAGTTGGCCATGGCGAATATACCACAATTCCAACAATTTAATTTCCTTGGAGTACAGGCAGGAGGCATAGAAAATGTTGGATGCACTCGGAAAGATTTTTATAACAGTGGCAGTCATAGGCGTCAAGAGTTGGTGGGGCATGATGGCAATATGTTGTTTGAGTTTTTTAAATTGGAACAAGAAAAGAATCCCGCATTCACTTTCAAAATTGAAAAAGATGAACAAGATAGGATAACACGTTGTTTTTGGTCCGATGCAACTTCTAGAAGAGCTTACAATTCTTTTGGTGACGTGGTAGTATTCGATACTACATATAATACCAATCGATATTCGATGATTTTTGCACCATTGGTGGGGGTTAATAACCATGGCCAAACAACTTTTTTTGCGGGTGCATTATTGAATGATGAAACTACCGATTCTTTTGTATGGCTATTCAATCAATTTTTAGAAGCTATGCCTGGTAATGCCCCTAGAATGATTATTACTGATCAAGATCTTGCAATGACAAAAGCTATTTCTGAAGCTCTCCCTAGTACTTTTCATAGGTACTGTAGTTGGCACATATTAATGAAATTTTCTGAAAAGTTAGATTCAATTAAATATAGTACACACTATAAAGAGTTTTCAGATTGCATCTGGAAATCAGAGGATAAAACCGAGTTTGACTCCAAGTGGATGGAGCTTGTTGAGAGAAGTGGGTTAAATGATAATAAATGGCTTCACGATATGTATGAGATTCGTTCAAAATGGGTTCCTGCGCATGTGAATCACGTTTTCTCGGCCGGTATGTCAAGCAGTCAACGAGCAGAAAGTTCTCATGCATTTTTCAAACGTTATGTTAATAAAAGCAATTCTTTGTCGGATTTTATGATTCATTTTGGACTTGGTCTTGCACGCCAACGTCAAGAAGAGTTGATGGCCGACAACAAAGACTTGGTTGAGAAGCCCAAGTTGAAAATGCCTCATTACTTCTTGGAGCAAATGGTTGATACATATACACATGAAATGTTTTATGAGTTCCAAGAGCAGTTGTGGGAGAGTTGGAATTATAGGTTTGAGCTTGTCATAGATGGGGAACTTCATCAACTCTATAATATTTCAAGAAAAAATTTTCAGAAATGTAAAGTCCGACAACTCACTTATGACAAGAACTCGGGTTTAACTGCATGTAGTTGCCAAAAATTTGAGAGCTTCGGTATCCCATGCAGACACATTTTGGCATATTTGACCATGATGCATCATTTGGAAAAAATACCCGATTACTATATCTTGAAAAGATGGACTAAATCTGCCAGGGCTGAACCAGTTGTGGTTGGTATTGGTATGCAATTTAATGATGATAGTTCAAGGTTATTGAGGCGTAGTCAATTAATCAAATTCTCTTTTGATGCAATTGATAAGGCTCTTGAAAGTGAAGAAATAATCAAGATTTACACCGATAGTGTTGATCAAGCAGTAGAAAAAATTAATGCAATGATTGGGTGTGGTTCAAATGTTGGGATTGGAACAAGTACGCGGGTATCCCAAAGTATTTGTATTGGCAAAAGTGCACGGCGATCCCAAAGTGTTGAGCAAAGTTACCATGAACCTATTCAAGTAAGGGCTAAAGGGTGTGGTACCAGATTAAAGGGAGGAAAAGAGAAGGCACTAAGGAGGGCCAAAAAATATAAAAGGAGGAAGTGCAATGGATGCGGTGAAGTTGGTGTTTCCCATGATAAAAGAAATTGTCCACATCGGACAGATCGGTAAGCATCATTAATTAAATGTTATATATATATATATATATATATATGTTTTTTTCCTACTAACTATATCAATGACTTATTTTTTGAAATTATTTGGTTCATGCAGACCTATTGCGGTGGATGAAGATTCAAGTCCAGATGATGCAACTGAAGATTTGGATGGATTGATTGGTTTTGATTAGGATTGATTTTGATTTGAACTATGTAACAGTATTTTTATAGCCGGTGTGTAATCATATGTGGATTTGTAATGTTGGTGTAGGCAAACTATGTTGTTATTTTGAAATACTTTGGCTTTTTATTGTTTGGTGTAGGTTTCCTTGTGTTGTTATTCTGAAAGACTATGGCTGTTAGGCATTATGCATTCAAGGAAATGTATTTGGTGAAGCTAAATGGTTAATATTGTGAAGGAAAATTGTTGCAATGACAAAAAGTTTGGGCTGTTGTTTGTGTCGCTAAATGGTTATGTTATGGTTGTTCTTTTGAATTAGTTTGTCTAGTTAAGACATATGTATATTGTGTTTTCATAAAACTGAAATTAACACAATTGTATAAAATGGACACGGCAAATGGGGAATTAAAACCTTCATATTGCATTCATTACATTACATTACAAGTAGTGAAACAAGTAGCGAAACAAGTATCGAAAAAAAAAAAAAAGAATAATGAAAAAAAAACGGAGTGTGATCCACAACTCCAACAACCATCCACCAAAAAGGTCCCAGTAAAGAGCACAATTCTTCACAGCTCACTCAAGTAGTAGTCAGTCCTCTCTTCACATCGATTCCAGTACCAACCAATGGCCAACCCAAATATCACTATACAAGACCCAATTAATGCACGACCATACCACCTTTCCCTTCGACGTGATATCTCTAATTCGCTGCTTAACACAGTAACCTTCCGCACAATTCTAGGTATGATTTGTCTGGCACGAGGACACATTGGAGGATCTATCCACTCAAAATACCTGCACGTTGGTTGAATCTGCACACATTTCAAAACAGGATTTCAATACTACCAAATGCAATTTTATCAAATTAAAGCAAAAGTACATGAGTCTACCCCATAACGTCCACATCCCACAAATCATCTTCCATAATTCCCTTCAGTCCGAGCTGTTCGTACAGGTGACAATTCACGACAATAACATACTCTGTGGGCATTTGCACCATCTTCAACAATACATTGTAATGATTGTGAACTAGCCATCTATGAAGAAAAAAAAAAACAAATAAAAATGATACATATACACACTGAAACTCAAGATTCAATTGCAATGATACATATTGTGTTGGTTTAATGTATTAAACCGAGTTTTCCTATTTTTTAATTTTTTTTTCTTCTTTCAGATCTAAATTGAAATACACTACTTCCAAATGGCACATTAACCTCAAAGAATTTACAGCTCGCTAAAATGTTTACCCCTTCCCAATTTTACTCTTTACCCAAATTGAGTGGTACTACATATAGTGAAGTCACTACATCACAGCTACATGGAGACTAATACATGGTTCTACTTGACTTTCTCCACCTCATTCTTTTAATTATTTTATTTTTTTGTAAGTAAACGAATTCTGTTAAAGGCACATGTTTAACATTTTGCAATCAAACTCTTTAAAAACTCAATTGAAATTCATTATTGCACTAATTCTGTGAATTCATTCTTGCACTATTTCTTTGAAACTCAATTGAAATTCATGTTTAACACCTACAACTATTTTGATATTCACAAAAATTCATGGTGTATAAAACATGTATGGTTTTTGTTTGTCTAGCGGTTGGAACTGGGATGCCTCCTCTGGATCCCACAAGTGTAAGAAAACAAGGAAAATTATGATAAGATTATATGATTCTATGTTATGAACCATTTTTTTGGAGGGAGCTGCCTTTGGGTTTTCTTTTTTGTTTGAGTTCTTTTATAAATTCTTGAGGAAATTCATCACAGAAAAATCATCACAGAAAAACGAAGAACAAATAACTCACAGTTGCTTTATACTGCAAAATGTTCAAACACAGACCAAAATTTGTAAGAGATTTGAGCGGCGGCTTCCCGTAATTTTGCAATCCCCAATTTTTTCAACACAAACCCTAATTATTTGTGTGAGTGAGAGTGAGAGAGACTGAGAGAGAGAGAGAGGGAGGGAGAGAGAGAGAGAGCAATACCTTTTGGGAAGTCGCCGGAGGGGTGGAGATGGCCGGATCCCGAGCGCCGGAGTGGTGGAGATGGCCGGATCCTCATCGCCCTTCCTTCAGTCGTTCTCTGACCCTTTACTGTCTCTTTAATTCCCTCTCTGTTTTTTTACAACTCTCTTTTCAACAGCCTTAAGACTTAGTCGTGGACCCCACAAGAGTTTTGACCCTTTTTTTAGCTGAGAAAACTCTTTAATTCCCCCTCTGTTTTTTTACAACTCTCAGCTCAATCTCTTAAGACTTAGTCGTGGACCCCACAAGAGTTTGGGCCCTCTTTTTAGCTGAGAAAAGGGCGCCCTTCTTATAGAAGGGCTGTACACATATATATATATATATATATATAATTAAACAAGCCATTATCAAGCATATTAACGAGTTTTTCATGAACCTACTATACGAATATTAATTGAACTATTCCCAAGTTTTATCGAACCGAGCTCATGCGTGCCGAAGTTTGACTCGTTTATTAAACGAGCCATATATTCAAGCCCGAAGTTAGCTCCTTTATTATACGAACTAAGCCGAAGTGTTATTGAGCCGAACCGCAAACCTTATTAAGCGACTATCGTAAACACCTGTAGGCCAAACCATAATGCTACAGCAAAGTGAACCGGCAAGACAAGATTGGGCCTGCAGCTGCAAGGCTGGGCCAAGAAAGAAAAAAATATAGTTGTCTAATTTCTATAATAATATATGGCCATTACTCCAGATCTTTATACATGAGACTAATTAAAATTAATGGTTTAGATTTTTATGTGCACATATTTATGTGTACATAGCATTATCTAGTCTCTTTTCTCTTGTCGGTCACAAGGAAACTTGCCTTGTTTGTCACTACTCTTTTTTTTTTTTTTTTAGATTATGGTTGGACACACACGACACACACCCTAACCCAATTCCAAAGCCCTATAGTTGCCCACAACAAAGTCCAATAAAGGCCACTCTAACCCAACTTTAAAGCCCTACAATTGCCCACAACAAAGTCCAATAAAGGCCCCTAATTTCTATTGAAGAACAAACAACGGGACAAAAACTCCCCCTAATGGGAGTTGAACCTCCCCTCTCCACTGGAGAGAGGAAGGTGATACCACTAGACCAAATGGTCATTAGTGGTTTGTCACTACTCTATTATGTGTAGTTTTTCATGTTTGATTTAGGCTAATGTACACCAGTTAACTACCATAAGGACTTTTAAGAATATGATTTAAAATTTGAGAATATAACAATGCTAGGGGCACTAATAAATTCCACTAACATTCACACCCGCACTCTATCTCTCTCTTAGTGGTACTTTAAGTTCACTGCGGACTCCACAGTGTCACTAAGAGAAAAATAGAGTATGAATGTGAGTGTTAATAAAATTTGTTAGTGCCCCAAATATTACTCATCGAGAATATTTGAAGGAACTCACAGTATGCCTACCTCTTTTTGTAGAAACAAAAAAAATAGAGAATAAAAAGTGAATGATTTGAAAAGAAAATTCCTAGAGATTGAAAACTTGACCCAAAGAAGAGAGAAAAAAATAAATAAATAAAAATCATTGAGAAATGCTACACACACATTTCAAACCACACCCCCAACCACACCCCTTGCTTTAAATGCATGTACTTTGTGCTGTTTGAATTTTCACACTTTTCTGTGCACCACTTACACAGCACAGGGTACATGTATTTAAAGCAAAGGTGTGGTTTGGGGTGTGGTTTAGAATGTGTGTGTAGCATTTCTCAAAATCATTAGTCAAAATATTTTAAAAAAGTACAAATATGCTTGTGGGCAGTAGCAGTACTACATAGGCATATGGCACGGGGGCCATGGTCCCCCAGGAATCTAAAATTTCAATTTTGCCTAGACATTTGTAATATTTTCAGATTTGGCCCTCCGTGTTATTTGGACAAAGTCAATACCCATGTAAATTATTATTTTTTTGCCCCTACTTGTCTTTTTGGTAATACGTAAACGCTATTAGCTTCAATAATACTAATTTTTTTAACCTGATTTTTAATAGAAACCAATGTTATGTAAGTTTGACAAAAAAAGATTGCTATAGAAGTGCTTTTAGATGAGCCAAGTATTCTTATGCGATAACAAGGCTTACTCCAAATATTTGTATTTGCAGAATCAATTCACTAATAAATTGTATAACTAGTTCTGAACCTTCCTATTAACCCTTTAATTAAAGGTCGATCTTGTAAATATTCAAAGAATTTGTAAAAGTTCAAATAATAAACAATTCAATTTGTATAGGATTAATACAAATCAAAAAACACTTGCATGGGTTTCACAACCATGCATAATCTTGCTTTCCAAATGGTTCTTCCCACCAAGGAAAAAAAAAAAAAAACAAAAACAAAAACAAAACAAAAGAATGTCAACACTATAACATCTACATTATATAGGAACTAAAACATTGAATATACACCTAACCCTAAAACCATTAAACACCCAAGAGATCGAAGATCAAGAACTTGTATCTTTCTTCTTAGTATCAATTGACTTTTGAAGCTGCTCCAAAGCTCACCATGACCTCAGGAAAAGCCGGTGGTGTGTGCGCAATACTCCCAGTAGCAAAGTTAACTTCATTTTCTGCTAACGTGCACCGGCCTCGTCCGCGACCCGGTATGAACGTGCAGGGGTTGCTACCGGAGGGCGGCACCGGACCTCTCTGGAGGGACTGAATGTGTAGGTTTTTATTCAGCCATTGTTCATCATTTAGCGGCCTCATTGAAGTGACTTGGTGAAAAGATGAGAGAGAGAGCATGAGAGAGATTATGAGAATTGTAGTAGTGAAGTGGATGTTTTTAATGAAACCCATTTGAGATTTGAGGTGAATGGAATTGTTTTTGGTTTGTGCGGAGGACATTTGGAAGTGGAACAGAAATACACACAGGAATCTGGAGTCAAAATTGAGAGTTTGTTGGTGTATGAGGAGAATATTATGGAAGAGGGTTTGAGATGTAATGAGAGTTGTAGAGAGATCATATATATATATATATATGTATATATGTGTGTGTGATATTATATGTATGTATATGTGGAGATCAACATAGTAAGTTCGGTTTTGTTGTGAAATGTGAGGAGTTGACTGTGGAGCCGCGGTTTGAAAATTGACGAAAGAGGCAAATAAGGCTAAATCAATTAATCAAACACACGGATTTGAACACCAAACACTGTTTATTATATTATATTATTATATAAGAATAAAGGTTGGTGGAATGAGTCTTCTCTTTTTTTTTTTCGCAACTTTCAAGTTTTGACTTCAGCAATTGTTTGGAAACCAGGTTTGTATTAATATTACAGTTTGATCCGTTCGATTCAGTCGGTTATTAATGACATCAGTTTGATCGGCTTTGGGGCCTTTTTTTTTTTTTTTTTTTTTTTTTTAACTTCGGCTATAACCCCTTCAAATAAAACTCTTCAAAACTAAAAGACATGCTACTTTTTTTTATCACATTAAGCCCTTTTTACACTCAAATTGTATATAACTTTTGTTATACAAGTCCGTTTTTTCGTAAAATTTGATGTTTTGAAATCAGGAAAATGAGATCTATCAAATGAGTTCAATGTTGACAATGAAATACTGGGACAAAAAAAAACTAAACATCAAACAAATATTAAATATTGTATTTTTTTCGCATACATATAATAAAAATATATTTCTTTCGTACAATTGGCACCATAGATGCATAGATCTTAAAAAAAATACACGAAATCAAAAAAAAAAAAAAAAAAATCACCCAAAAAACCTAAGAATTGATAATGTTGTGGTAGTTTAAAGTTGACGGATAATATTATCTGTTAGACTCATAGATAACAGATAATATTATCTGTAAGATAGGTAAAACCTCAAAATTAGGCTGCAACTTAACTTTTTTTTTTTCGTAAAATTTCCACGCCTATTGAGTAGATCTCAAAGAAATACATGAAATCAAAAAAAAAAAAATTACACAAAAAGCCCAAAAATTGATAAAGTTATGGTGGTTTAAAGTTGACAAATAATATTAACTGTTAGCGTAAACAGATAATATGATATGTCTGAAAGATAAAATTGAAAAACGAAGTACCAAATTACTTTTTTTTTGTACAACTTTCAAGTCCGATGTGTAGATCTCAAAGAAATACATGAAATAAAAAAAAAAATCACCCAAAAAGCCCAAGAATTGATAAAGTTATGGTGGTTTAAAATTGACAAATAATATTAACTATTTGTGTAAACAGATAATATTATCTGTTTGTGTTCTAAAAGATAAAAATGACAAAACAAAGTTTCAAATTACTTTTTTTGTACAACTTTCAAGTCCAATGCGTAGATCTCAAAGAAATACAAGAAATAAAAAAAAAAAAATCACCCAAAAAGCCCAAGAATCGATAAAGTTATGGTGGTTTAAAGTTGACAAATAATATTAACTGTTTGTGTAAACAGATAATAGTATCTGTTTGTGTTCTGAAAGATAAAAATGAAAAAAAACGAAGTTCCAAATTACTTTTGTTTGTACAACTTTCAAGTCCAATGTGTAGATCTAAAAAAAATGCATGAAATCAAACAAAAAATCACCCAAAAAGCCCAAGAATTGATAAAGTTATGGTGGTTTAAAGTTGACAAATAATATTCACTGTTTGTGTAAATAGATATTATTATCTGTTTGTGTTCTGAAAGATAAAAATAGAAAAAAACGATGTTCTAAATTACTTTTTTATGGACAACTTTCAAGTTCAATGCGTAGATCTCAAAGAAATACATTAAATCAAAAAAAAAAAATCATCCAAAAAGCCCAAGAATTGATAAAGTTATGGAGATTTAAAGTTGACAAATAATATTAACTGTTTGTGTAAACAGATAATATTATCTGTTTGTGTTCTGAAAGATAAAAATTAAAAAACAAAGTTCCAATTTACTTTTATTTGTACAATTTTCAAGTCCAATGCGTAGATCTCAAAGAAATGCATGAAATCAAAAAAAAAAAAAAAAATCACCCAAAAAACCCAATTGCCAAATAATGTTATCTGTTAGTGTAAACAGATAATATAATATATCTGAAAGATTAAAATGAAAAATGTAGTTCCCAATTACTTTTTTTTGTACAACTTTCAAGTCTAATGCGTAGATCTCGAAAGAATACATGATATCAAAAAAAAAAAAATCACCCAAAAAAGACCAAAAAGCGAGTGAGTTATGATGATTTAAAGTTCACAGATAATATAACATAATTTGTGAGCGAACGGGCTTTTCACCAAATACGAAAAGTAGCGAGAGACTTTTTATAAAATTTCAAAAAACGTGAGCTTTTTTATTAAAACACATAATTTTAAAGAGTCTATGACCTAATATTTTTTTTTTTTTTTTTTTTTTTTTCCAATTCAGTTCAATTTTTCCGTTATACGATTTTATTGTACTGTATTTGGTTAGTTGGATTAATCCATTCGATTTTATTTGTACTCCTCTCACTTTGAAAGGTAATTTTTACTATTTTTAGATATCAAGATCCAAGTATGTATGACGTGTTTCACGTAGGCATACTTCATAATTGTACACGTAAGGGTGGACGCATGTTGAGGCGAGAATGGGCATATGCTCCTTCTTTGATGTTTTCAAAATTACATTTTTCCTTTAGAATTTTATGATCTTTTAGAAATAAGCCCAAGCTGAAATTTTTGAATACACCCTTAATATTTAAGTTTCACCAAATAAGCCCCTATAAAATTTCTTAACATCACATTTCAGAATTAAAACTACACATTTTACTCCCAAATGGGGTGTAAAAACAACTCTCCAAGTAGTTTCCTAAAAAAACAAAAAACCTCTCATTCTCTCTCCTACGTCACGTGGACTTTTTGTTTTTTGCCAAAAAAAAGTTTCCTGAAAAACTACAGGTCTCATCTAAGGACTATGACCCATTTTATATTTGTATTTTGTATATGTATTTAAGACAAGTCTATAGTGAGCAGCTTTTCATATGAGAATATAGTTTTAACCATTGGATGAGAATCTAGCAATAAATACATCTCCAGATTATTGAGAATCTTTTTACTAGATGTTCATCCAACAATTAAAATTTGCATTCTCATATGAGAAGCTCCTCACAAGAGACTTACCCTGATACTTATATTATTATTATTATAACAATAATAATACATACACATACTTTTATATACATTTTTGTACACCACACAATATTTTTAATTATTGATTCCAGTAGATTCATGTGCTCTAGTGTAGGACCCATATAAAATCTACATGAGGTCAACTGGAATCAATAATCGTACTCGAAGATTACTTGAGTGAAACTTCCCATCCCAACCTATTCTCACACAATCGCACATGAACCCCAAGCCTCTCAACCATACTTAGGGTTTAGACGCTAAAAAAATATAAAACCAATTCTACACATAATTTACACATAATTATGTATACATAGGTCAAAAAATTATTTTGAGGGCACTGCCCTTGAACCCCCGTATAAACTAAGACCCCCTGACCAAAAATATTGACTATGCTCCTATATGTAAACCAGTAACACTTTAAAACAATAAGAAAAATAACTAAATTAAAATACCCAAGTCTTTTCGTACAACTAGAAACTTAGTTGGTGTACTACTTTTAAAATATTGTCTAGTGGTTCAGTGTGGTGGACAATTAATTCCAATCATAACATGTAATTACAAGGCAAACTCCAAACATTCCACAACCCCCAAACTTCAATAAAATGTTTAGAATCTTTTTTATTCATTTATTAGATTTAGAGAATGAAAAGAAAAATAAAAATAAAAAAATTAGTTCATTTGTGTGTTCTTCCAATCTTCCATACTTAAATAATAATAATAATAGATATTCAAAAAATTTCTTGTCTGAAAAATAAAGGAAGCAAGTGATCCACAAAACTGAAAATGTTAAATTTTATTTCTCCCTATTTCTTTCCCTTATAGTTTCCTCTTTAACCAAATAAAGAAAGAATGTTTTCTCTAAAATATTCTTAAGTATTTCATTTCATTTTTTAAAAACTAAATTCATGAACTAAAACAGAGCCTAGGAGCCTCGAACATGCAATTTCGAAGTATTAATCTCTAAAGCCTTCCGCCGGAACTAACCCTGTAATGCAATCTCAGAACATTTGTACCTCCTATTAATGGAAAGGTCAATGATACCATATGCCAATAAATTAGGGAATTGCTATGTACACTACTAATTTTTCTATGTACACCGCTCACTTTTACAAAAGTGGGAATTTTTAGAAGAAAAATAATTAGAATAAAGGAATTTGGGTGTACATAACAAATACACGGGTGTACATAACAATTCCCATAAATTACTGCATCAAATTATAAATCTAGGGACCATCATCTAGCTTAACTAGCAAGTAAAGTCCTAATTGTATAATAGCATCTACTAAAATGTAAGTTATGAATCATTTGTTGTGCCATGTCAGCATTTTAATCTCCACAGGGAGACACTTTAAAAGTGTCAGATATGAAAATAATTTCTCTTTGGCTCTTCAATTTTGTAGAGCCATTGTCCTCTTCAAACTCAAGTTTTCGTATTACATATTTTAATAGATTGTTGCATAGTCAATATTAAAAAATATTGACATTTGAAGAGGCTCTTAAAAATATTTCAACTTTTCAATCAAAGGTTACACGTAACTCATTGAAATACAATTTTGAAAAAAAAGATTTGAAGTGTCTTTGGAGATGCTCTAAGTGACGAGAAGTTATCCAAAGGGACGGCCACATCATGGCATCAGGTGATATAGTGTGACGCACCATTTACGCAAGTTTATGGTTGAATAGATTGGAATGTCACATTGCATCAGCATGCGGACGCGGTGCTACAGTTCCACTGAATAATTTTTCATAAAAGATTCATCCTTCATTCGAGTGAAGAGGTTTACCCACTATCTGCAGAGAAGCTCAGACTACCCGTCTAGCCATCTCAGAAGCTGTGTTTGGGGTACAAATGCATGATTTTAAAAGAGACTTCTAACTTGTGTGAAACCCCTGAAAGACTGGTCCATAATCTTGACTGCGCCATTGATTCGATTATCTTGGAAGGAAGAAGACTCCTTGAAAGCTCATTAATGTTTGGAATGTTCACAGAATTCTTGGATATGCTAATTTTTTTTTATTTTTTTTTTTTTATAGATATTCTCATTATTTTGGGTGCATTCCGGTTGAAGACATTCCTCTTTCTGTTTATAAGAATGAAATCAAGAGGCCTAAGTAACCTTTTTGGTTTTGTCCTCTATGTTTTCTTTATGCTTTCTAATTACGTTTTCTGTCAGCAAAAAAAAAAAAAAGAGTGAAGAGGGTAGTTATCCTATGTTGTCCTAATGCAAGAACATAATTTGTTTTCTCTCATCAGTCAATAATAAGAAAAGAAAGACAAATTAAAGGAACACACAAAAATGAGTCAATATGATAATTTAGGGCCGATCTTAGCTATAGGTGCCGTAGGCACTTAGGTCCCCCAAATTTGTTTATTTTTCCTCTTTAGAATGTTAAAAAGATTATAATAACTGGACATCCTAATTCTCAAAATGGCAACAAATGAAGGGAAAAAAAAAACGCACAAATCAAAACTATAATAAATATGATATGGAGTTTTTCTCGCAAGCATGTGTAAATAGATCCAATTTTTTTTTACTTAGGAGTGCTAACTTCGTTGTTTAAAGTTTGCCTACCCCAAATTTATCAGGGCTGACCTATTACGATTGTTTTGTTTATCTCATTTCTTTTTTTCTTTTTCTTTTTCTTGTTTTTTCCCAATGATTCACTTGACAGACAGACTGGGTCCATTAGATTTTTCCCCAAAGTTGAATTTTAGAGTGAAATGATGTGTATGCAAAAGCCACAAAACACTCTCTTTCAAAGTCAAAGACAGAGACAAAAGTTTGGCAAATAAAGTGAAAATGCATGTTTAAATATGGGAGATTTTCAATTTTGGAAAGAAGACCTCAAGCAGTTCGAATTGAAGAGCATTATTTCTATGTAATTAGGAGGACACCCTGTACGAGGTACCGGAGTTGGATTTGGTAGAAAAAATGTAATTTATATTTATGCGTACAAGAAAGATAAATAAATTCTATTAATTTTTTAGATAGTGTTGGAAAAAATGTGTCACGCCCCGCAGCAACAAAAATAGAGAAAAATAAATTTCATTTTTGGGTCCATAGGAAATGACGGGTGAATGTCACTAATTATTCACACCACACAGTACTAGTCAACTAGAAGTAACAAGAACAGTAATAACATCAAATTGAATATATTACCAAAGCTCTAGCTATTACAAATCATCAGAGTGCGCTACAGGAAATATAACAGATTTGAAAGCAACATATGTCCAAGTACCCATTTATAACAAAGCTCAACAAAAAAATAAAACAAATAACTATCTAGTTCTTCAGCTGGCGTAAACCTCGTTGTCAGCGTAATAGTCTTGCCTATCCTCGTGTCTTTCCCCCAGCACGTCCTCAACCTAGCCTTCATCCATATAGTAACCATCCTGGTAGTGATTGTCACCTGCAAGGTTAGGAACAGGGTAGTCTAGATGGGGAATGTCCAAAGCAATAAAAGTCGTCAACTTACTGAGAGCTGAGTGAATATAAACTAACAGGGTGTCGGTTATATAACGTAATAACAGGTTATGA
Organism: Hydrangea macrophylla; assembly: GCA_033977485.1. NCBI lineage: Eukaryota > Viridiplantae > Streptophyta > Magnoliopsida > Cornales > Hydrangeaceae > Hydrangea > Hydrangea macrophylla. The sequence continues at coordinate 24,377,023 of CM066982.1, forward strand.
AATAATAAGATATGGTCTTACAACAGTATCTTTATCTTTATTCAAACGTCATTACTCAACAATAAAAGTCGTCAGCTTACTGAGAGCTGAGTAAATATAAACTAACAGGGTACCGGTTATATAACGTAATAACAGGTTATGAAATAAATAAGATATAGTCTTACAATAGTATCTTCATCTTTATTCAAACGTCATTACTCAACCCTTATCGTTTTATTATCCTAAGACCGGTACATACCTTGACTAAAAGAACAGACTCAATCGTTCACAACTTATAGATACACCATTATTCTGTCCACCGCTCATTAAGGATGTAAACCATCCACCACATGTCATTGACTCCACGTCAGTCCATCCCCTGCTCGTTCATGATATAAATCATCCATCGCATGTCAGGGATATAACGTTTCAACAACATTGTATTGAATCTATTTCCACGACTCAACGACATATACTAGTGATCCCCATCTAACGCTCGTTAAGGATATACTATGGATCATCTGGCTAGTTAGAACTACTTGGTCCTGTCCACCGCTCGTTAAAGATATGTACCATCTACCCACATGTCATGGACTCCATGTGACCCAGTGTTTGTCCATGCACAATTCCCAGAACTTATCAAAACTACCTAAGTTCCGTACTAATACTGACACATGACTTCCCCTGTGTCCCGACTACTCTGATTAAAAGAAACGGATATCGATCTCAGCATGAACGACATAATAACTAGTGTTATAACGTTTAATCCATTATTCACCATCGTACTTATCTTTGGTATCACATTATCCCTGATCCCAATAGTTGCATAATGAAAGTCCGAATTGAAAATCAAATGATCGAACCCCTTATATAATAGAAACAATCCATGTTCTGTAATTGACAATCGATTAGGACAAGGGTCCAATCGATTGGGATAAAAACTGTAACAATCAATTGAAGAAACATGACAATCGATTGGATCCAAAATAATACCAATTGATTGCTAACTTTGGTAATTGATTGGGTTACAAACAATGGCAATCAATTGAAAACTATCCAATCGATTGGGTCCTGTCTGATGGCAATCGAGTAAGAACAGTCCAATTGATTGGGTCTTCATTTCCAACAGAATTGTAAAACAGCATATATAACATCTTAATGACATATTTGTTACGTCTAATCTTCATGAAAAATTGTAAAACATTATATAATGAGACCAAGTGAGTTAGAACTCACCTAGTTTGAGTGCCGGGTGTGTTTGGCTTAGAAACTCAAGATTTCTCTCTCTCTTCCTTCTCTTTCACTTTTCTCTATCTCTCTGTCTCAATCTCTTCTCTTTCTCTTCTTCTTTCTTCTCCTTCATTTCTTCTTCTCTTTCTCTTCTCTGCCCAGTTGAGAGTGTGTGTATGCTTGTGAATATATATATACATATATACATATATATCAAAGTGTGTGTATATATGAGGTCTATAATCTCCCTTCCTCTCTCAAGAACTACCAAACAGACTAAGGCATAGAAATGAGGGGGGCATATATAGAAAATAAGAGTGTCATGTGTCAGAGCATGAAGCAAAGTTGAAAGCGTATCTCTGCAGGTGGCAATCGATTGGTACTGATGGCAATTGATTGGTATCAGATATTTCAAGGCAATCAATTGAGAAAGATGACAATTGATTAAGATAGTGCCACATAATGAATTCAGGTTGGCAGCATGGCAATCGATTAGTAAATATGGCAATCGATTGTATCTTAAAAAGTGGCAATCGATTGGGAAAACATGGCAATCGATTGGTAACTCAAGTTGTCTAAATGAAGGATAAGGTTTATATAAGTATACAGGAATTAGTATAAAGTCTCATTTATTAGTATACACTCCAAAATATAGGGTATTACATCATCCACCACTAATTAAAAGATTTCGTCATCGAAATCGAAAGTAGTAGAGTTAAAACAAAAATGGAAACTTTCCGCGCATCTCTGACTCTAACTTCCATAAAGCTTTTCCTTTATCATGATGTTTTCAATGAATCTTCACTAACTGAATCTCCTAGTGTCTAAGCTTCTGATCCCACGGTCTAGGATTCACACTGGTCCTTCATTGAAGGTAATGTTGTTGTGACTTCAATGTCTTCGAAGTTGATCTCATGCGCTGTGTTGTGGGCACACTTTCTCAGCATACTAATGTGGAAAACGTTGTGCACTCCTAACATCTTCAGCGGCAACGCAAGTTGATATGCAACCTTTCCAACACGCTCCAGAATCTCGAGTGGTCCAATGAATCGAGGTGATAACTTGCCTCTCTTTTGACCGAATCGAACAACGGGTTAAAGAGGTGAAACTTTGAACATCACATGATCTCCAACTGCAAACTCTAAGTCTTTGCGTCGCTTGTCAACATAGCTCTTGTGTCGGGTCTGAGATGTCTTCATCTTCTCACGTACGATTTGAATCTTCTCGCTGGTTTCTCATACCAGTTTTGGCCCCAGAAGTTAAGTATTCCGACTTCAGCCCAACATAGAGGCGATCGATAAGGTCTTCCATATAAAGCTTCAAATAGTGCCATCTCTATGCTCGTATGGTAGCTAATATTGTAGGCGAACTCGATCAGTGGTAGGTGTGTCTCCAAAGAACTCTCAAAATTGATAACGTAAGCGCATAACATGTCTTCCATCACTTGGTTGACTTGTTCAGTCTGGCCATCAGTCTGCAGATGAATGGCTACACTTATGTTCAATGTTAGTCCCATCGTTGTTTAGAGACTCTTCTAAAACTCCACAGTAAAACATGAATTTCAATCTGACACGATTGAAATAGGTACACAATATAGTCGCAAAACTTGTTATAGATACTTCCAGCTCAATCGTTCTACGGTATAAGTCATACTGTAGGCGATAAAATGTGCAGTCTTCATAAGTCGATCCACAATTACCCAAATAGCGTCGTGGTTCTGCTGAGACTTCGGCAAACCTACAAAGAAATCTATAGTTATATATTCCCACTTCCATTGGGGAATTAGTAATGGCTGTAGAAGTCTAGGTGGTTTCTAGTGTTCTTCCTTTACTTTCTTACAAGTAAGACACTGAGCTACATACTCAACTACTTCTCACTTCATTCCTTTCCACCAGAAATTCCTTTTCAGATCCTTGTATATCTTCGTACCTCTAGGATGAATTATCATTCATGACTTATGTGCTTCCTCCAATATTTCTTTCCAGAGATTTTCTTCGTCAGATACACAGAGTCTACCTTTACATCGTAAGGCTCCGTCTGTACCAATACTCCAGACTTCTGGTTCCTCTGTTGACATCTTGGCGAACCATAACTTTAGATTCTCTGTCGTCTATTGAATTTCTATGATGCGGTTGATCAAAGTTAGTTGTATAATAAGACATCCAAGATGTTGTCCTTCAGTGAACTCCACTGGCTGAAGATCAAATTTAGCTAAAACTTCCAATGCTTTCCATTCTCGAATCAACAATGCAGCGATTACTAATTGAGGTCGACAACTCAAAGCACCTGCTACAACGCTTGCTTTACCCGGATGAAATTGTAATGAAAAGTCATAGTACTTGAGTAACTCCATCCATCTTCGTTGTTGCATGTTCAACTCCTTCTGAGAGAATAGATACTTCAAGCTCTTGTGATATGAAAATAGATCAAACATCTTTCCATAGAGATAATGTCTCCAAATCTTCAGACCAAACACTATAGCTGCTAATTGCAGATCATGCGTAGGGTAATTCTTCTCATATACTTTCAATTGTCTGGATCCATACGCAATCACATTGCCATCTTGCATAAGCATGCAACCAAGTCCTTGATGCGATGCATCACTATCTCCACTCTTGGGTATCGCTAGTACCGGGGCAGAAGTCAGTCTTTCTTTTAATTCGTGGAATGCATTTTCATGCTTATCCATCCATTCATACTTTGTCTCCTTTCTCGTCAAATTCGTCAAAGGTCCCGCTATCTTGGAGAATTCTACTACAAATCTTCGATAATATCTTGCTAGACCAAGAAATCTTCAAACTTCTGTCGCATTGGTTGGTCTATTCTAGCTCAAGACTGCATCAATCTTTGATGAGTCCACAGAGATGCCATTCTGAGATATAACATGTCATGCCCCGATGTAGCATAAATAAGGAAAGCATTTAATTTCCTTTATGGACCCGTAGGTTGCGACAGTTTGAAGGATCGATTCTGTCCCAAACATCGAACATCAGTATAATATAATTCAGAGTAAGAGCAATCAAGGCTTAGAAAAATTTTGAAACATAATACTTATTACAGCACGTAGTCATCTAAAGGCATATCCCACCTTGCAACAAAATAATATCTATTACATTAATCCTTATTACAAATTCAGTTCATAATATAAAGCAGCAATGACAATTTCCTCTTCTCAGGTAGTTGTAATTAATTCGCATAGTCGTACTGTCCTGCCTGGTCATAACCTGAAAAGCCTAAACACGAATGTCCAGGGCGCATCAACGCCATCAGCTTCGAGAAGCTGGTGAGTATTAAAAACATATGCTTATAATGTAAAACATACTCTCTTACTGTTTTCATTTCATAGGTTCATTATTCCATATGTCAAAATATAATAATGAATTCAAACAGTAAAGATAATGTCATAATCTTCAATTAATAAAATATGTGACCATGCATGGAACAATGCAACCATTCTCGCCTCACCGGCTCTTTTCTCTTGACAACACATCATTCAACTCTCTTGTTCTAGTACCTTGAAATACTAAGGTGACCACACTATAGTACACGGGTACCAGGGAGTGTCCGATTTGCCTCACACTATAGTCATACCACAGATGCCAGGGAGTGTCAAGTAGGCCACACACTATAGCACTACCACGGTACCAAGGAGTGTCCAAGTCGGTATCACACACTATAGCACTACCACGGGCGCCAGGGAGTGTCCAATTTATCACCGTCACATTCCACAGATACTCTAAACCCATATCATCATAGCACCACACTATAGTACACAAGTAACGTGGAGTGTCCAAACACAACATCATCCATTTACTCTTTTCGCACTGACCATCACTCACCATGCATGTAAACTTGACTCCACATGTATGTCATATGACTTAATACTGAAAGATGTAAATTACTGAAAATCAATAACAATGTACTCACGAGAGATTAAATCTTTAATCTTCCCTTTTTACATATTCTTTATATGATATCAAAGTTATTTATCATCTTTCGCAATATCTCGTAATGTATCATTAGAGTGATTTTAAACTTATCTCACTTATATTCTCCTTTTTGTAGTATCAAAATGATTTATGCAGATCCCAAAAGCTTTCCTAGAGTTACTGCATTAAAGAGACAAATCATTTTGTCACAAGGGACGGGACCGGTCATGATGTTTTAGCGGGACCGGTAATGACCGGGACTTTCATGGTCGGGACCGGTCCTGGTCATGTTTCGTGGCTGGTCTTGGTCATCGTCCTCCCTAGTTTTCTCCCTTATTTCAGATTTAAAGCTTATTTTTGACCCATTTTCAATTCCGAATATAAATAGGACATATAATATGTGATTCTCTTCATTTTTCCTAAAGGATTAGGAATATGTAATCGATTAAAATAATTTGAACTGTAGCTCCTAGGATTCATAAAAAACTAAGAGGTGACGAAACTTCAATTTTAATAAACTTTTTGATATGAATGAATTAGGCTCTATTACTTTAACCATAGCCTCTATGTACTGTAATCTTTCATAATTATCTATCAAAAAAAATTTTGATTAAGTTTGGAAAATCATGACTTCAAGCTTCAAGCTCCATGGTTGAAATTAATAATGGTGGTTCACAATTACACATATATAAAACAGTAATAGAACATGGATTGCATTCTGAGTGAGTTCAAAATACTCACTGTGATAAATGATAGGAGTAATTGGTTGAGAAAGATAGCAAAATAAGAAATCTAACTTCAAGCTTTTGCTATGGTGACACAAGCTCTCTCTCTCTCTCTCTCTCTCTCTCTCTCTCTCTAAAATAATTCATGTAAATGCTCTTTGAACTCTCTCTTCTTTTCCTCTAATTTCCAGTTGCAAACAAAATGCAGATTGTGAAGAGAATGTGTGTGTATATAAACTTCTTGAACTTGGAGGCCAATTAGTTTAAACTACACTCTACAAATCCATTTAATTACTAATATTATCAAATGCATACATGTAACTGTGATATATAGGTATTAGATACGTATATTATCTGTAATACCTCTAGTAGGGGTCATTTAATTGAACTAGGGGTCAATTTAGATGTTTGGGAATTGTATCTTATAGGCACAAACTAACACACACTAAATTAACACTCCTAAACAAGGCACTAGCAAGTTGTCTAGGAATCTCTTAGGGTGTTTAGGAAAAATAGCTTATGGTACTACAAAAATACATACACAAAATGCATTGCCAAACAAGCCCAATCTAATCATTAGTTGAATTAAATTTTCATAAAGCAATGGTCACTTCCTGATTGACGGGGAATCCTAATCTATGGGAGCTCAACGTGGTGCGGACAGTTTTCGAACATAAACTGCTATTTTTGTGGCGCAGTGATCACCACAAAAATATAGAAAAATTATATTAACATAAGAAATGATTTTCCGGTTATATAAAATTCAGTTTGAGTTAAACGAAAATATTTTCACCATTTAAAAAAAAAAACAGTTTTGAAATTTATCACAGGTATTTCTAACCTTATGGAATTACAGTTGTGAAATCGTAACACATGTATTCTTGAATTTATAAAAAAAATTAACCGTTTGACCCCAATTAAAGAATTGCTAATAAAATAAAAGCAAGTAATACAAATTAAAATATGGAAATTACATTTAACAATTAAATGAATATACAGGTTGTTACATAACATATCCCAAAAATTTGACCTCCTGTAGCCAAAACTCACACTTGCTAAACTTTGCCTACAGCTTACTATCTCTAAGCATTTTAAAGCAATCTGTAAGTGTCCCTTCTGATCTTCTTCCGTCCTAGAGTAGATCAATTGTCGTCGATGAATACTATAATGAACTAATCTATATAGATAAGGTTTGAATGCTCTATTCATTAAGTCCATGAATACTGCTGGAGCATTAGTCAATCCGAAAGGCATAGCAAAAAACTCATAATGCCCATATCTCATCCAAAATGCAGTCTTTGACACATCCTCTGGTCGAAACAATAGTTGATGATATCCTGAACGCAAATTGATCTTTGAAAAGATCCTTGATCCTTGTAGATAGTCGAATAGATTATCTATCCGAGGAAGTGGATATATATTCTTAATCGTAACCTTGTTCAACTCCCTGCAGTCGATGTAGGGTCGAAGTGTTCTGTCCTTCTTCTTCATATATAGAGCTGGTGCTCCCCAAGGTGATGTACATGGGTGAACGAAACCTAAATCTTCAAGTTCCTGCACTTGTTTCTTTAATTCCAATATCTCAGTTGGTGCCATTTGATATGGAGTCTTAGATATCGTTAATGTGCCAGGTACTAGTTCCACGCAAAATTCTATCTCTCTCTTTGGTAGAAGTCCTTTAATATCCTGGAATACATCTTCAAAATCTTGTATGGTAGGAACCTGATCCATCATTGGTTCCGTACTCGTGCTCCCAATTGTAGCCAAACAACTTGTGAGAAACATGTCACTCATTGTCTGACATTGAAACCTGGTCATCGGTCATCCTGGTATCGGAAATACAATCGTCCTGGTAGGAAAATCCAAGTTGGCTCTATACTTGGTAAGCCAATCCATTCCTAAGATAATGTCAAACTTTGACTTTGATAGAACTACCAAGTCTGCTGAAAGATTTCTATCTTCTAGAGTCAATGGGCAACCTTTACATACTTTACCCAACTCAATAGTCACTTCCAATGGTGACACAACATTAAGTACTGGCTCAAGTGCCTAGGGTTCTAAACCCAACTGATGCACAATCTTAACAGCAATAAATAAACGTGCAGCATCAGTATCGAATAAAGCTTTAACTTGACTGTAAAAGAGTACAAGCGTACCTTCCAAATGTTACTGTTTATCAGCATTAAAGTCTGCTTCCGTGGGAATAATGGCATTTATCTGCGTCTGATATGGGGGTCCTTGTATGTATTGAACTAGTGCCCCATAATATCCTCCAGGTGATGCACGACAATCCCTGCTCAAATGCCTTGGCTTGTTGCAATTCTGGCATATAGTTTCTATTTGGCAGTTAGTCCTAGAGGTTGTACAAAACTTGGTGATGTGCCCTGGCTTTCCATAATTAAAACATCCCATGTCGCCTGGGGATAAGGTAGTAAGCAGTGCCTGAGGCTGTGGTCCCTGCTAGCAATTTTGTTGGGGTTGAGGATAATTTTACTGAGGCTTCCTGGCTCCATCCCAAGTGCGTTTGTTCCCTTGGAAGTTACCCTGTGGTCTCCACCCTTGGGTATTCCGTGGCGGTGGGTTCTGGAAATTCCTCTGTTGGAAATTCCTCGATGGCTAGGGTCGATTCATCTGTCGTTGCTGTCCCGGATAGGAGTCCTTTTCCAGACTCACAGTAAGTCTCTAATCCTTCAAAACTCTGGTTTAGGTGTCCAATCATCATATGGCGTAAATGAGGGTTCAGTCCTTGGTAAAACCTTTTCACCTTCATCTGTGGGGTATCGATCATATATGGAGCGAATTGAGACATTCACTCAAACTGAGTTGTATATTCTCGTACAGTCCAACCTCCTTGGACTAAGCTTATAGAATTCTTCTCTTGTTGATCCTTCACATCCTCCGAAAAGTATTTCTCCAAAAATATTTCTTTAAACGTCTCCCATGGCATCACTCTTGCAGCGTTCATCCCGATCGTTGCTCTTTCAGCTTCCCACCAATCGGCAGCGGCGTAAGTCAAATGAAATGTAGCAAGACGGCTGATCGGGAGAGAACAAGTCCTAATTATACTCCTTAATTCACATTTGTTAACCGCTTTTATCCTATTTTTATGTATTTTTACTTTATTTTCTATTTTTTGTCAGGATTTGGAGAAAAGTAAGGATTCCAGGCTAAATGGGGTGAAAAAGCAAAAGAAAAGAAGCTGAAAAAGCCCAATCGCGTGTGCGACCCGCTCGAGCCAAAGACCCGAAATCGCTCGCACGACCCGGTTGTGCGACATCCCAATATTGCGCTCGCAAGGCCCGCTCGCGTGACCTGTGTAAAAACCAAAGTTGCATATTTCAGTGTACTGAAGATCCCCATGTGAACGAAACTACCTAATTACGTCCAAACTGTAAAATATAGCAGTTTCAGTGCAAATAGGTTTAGGAAAGCCTCCAAACTTGCTCCAAATCTATAAATACCCTATTCTAACTCAATTTTGGGGTTAGACATTATTATGCACACTTTATACACACCATATTATACAACAAAACTTCAGCCATTGAAGAGAGAAAAGCAAGGAGAAGAAGAAGAAGACCAAGGATTTCCATGGTCTCCTCCATCAACCTCTTGCTGTTCATCGCTTCTATGGACAACTAAACCTAGATCTAGGGTTTCAATGAAACCCTAGCCAAGTAATAGGGTGTTATTTATGTTTTTCTTTTAGATTTATTATATATGGATGATGATTACATGTTCAGAGGATTTTTTTTATAATAAAATCGTACTTCTATTGATTAAATCATTACTTTTAAAGTTTATTCTTGACTTAGATCTATTTTGAATGTGATGTGCTCAATGAACTACATTTGCTGTGCTTGTATGGATTATTTACATGTAATGGTGCTTAACTGAATTGTGATATCAAGTAGCCAAATAGTTCATGCCTAGGAAAGACGGGTTGTGCCGCAACTCTAGTTTAGTGTGAGACAATCCGTGCCAACCGAAGATGAATTATGTTGGCGCTTGAATCGTAGTTATCTTCTTGACGGAGGAATTGGGCTTGTAGCTACAATTCCCCATTATCATCCAATGTAATAAGCTAATTGAATGCATAAATACCCTTATTATGAAGCTAGTGGTGGTTTGCAATCCTAGGTTCACTTTAAATATCATTTAAAACAACTTTTAATTGCTTTCATAGTTTAGATTTATTTTCACTGTTCTTAGTTTAAATAAAATTTAAATCAAATTTTCTTAATTAACTAGATTTAAGTTTTAAAATTAAAGTGCTTTAGTATTTCAATCTCTGTGGGTTCGACATTTACTTCCATACTACAAATCGTTAGAAAGTAAAGTATACTTTTATATCTTGATTCTGACAACATCAATTTTTGGCGCCGTTGCCGGGGACTGCAAATTACTACCTTTAGTTTTAGAATTTTTGTTTAATTAATTCGTAAATATTAGAATAGGGTTTTATTTTTTCTTATTTTTCATTTTTATTCGAGTCACTAACTTTCTCTTTTGTTTTGTAGTTTCTCAAGTAAACAAATTCTAGCATTTTGGAGAGGAATAGCTTAGCACATCAAAGGAGCTTACGGAAAATAAAAATAAAAATAAAAATATAAATATATTTCAAGTAAATCGCTTCTTTTAAATTTCGTATCAAATCACTGTAAGTCAGGGTGCTGAGACGCAATTACTTGCATTAGGTTAGGTGTGGAGTGAGCATTGCATTACCTAGGAAACCCGGGGCGCTGGGCTTTGACGCGAATCACTGCATAAGGATAATTGCATGCATCATAGTAGTACTGTGTGCTTGCGTGCTTGATTACTTGCTTAGTTATTTTCGTTTTTGTTTAGTCAGTCGTTGTTTTAGTCTATTTTCTTTTAGTATATGTTTGGTGCATGTTCAAATAAACCAAAATTAAATCCGCTTGATCTCGAACTTGAACGTACCCTTAGAGTCCTTAGGTCATCAACTCAAACTTCTAGAGCTCGGTTGATGTTAGATGACGATTCGACACCAAAACCGTTTTCTTTATTTGAATCTGAAATACGAAGTACCCTTAAAAGACTAAAGAAACCACGCTTTCATACCATTGAACCGATTCCAATGGCCGACTTAGAAAACAACAGAGATAATGTAAATAATGTAAATAATCCTAATATATCTCCACCTCCTCCGCTTAAAGATTTATTCATTCCTACGGCCTATACGCCGCAGGCAAGCATAGAATTACCGGAGGTGACGGCATCTCACTTTGAGATAAAGTCATCCACCATCGCGCTACTTCCTTCATTCCATGGCCGTATTAAAGAAGATCATTATCAGCATTTAGGTGATTTTCAAGACATATGTTCTACTTTAAAAGTCCAAAACCTAACTGATGATGAGTTAAAATTGCGACTCTTCCCATTTTCTCTAAAAGACAAAGCTAAGTATTGGCTCCAGTCTCTTGAGCCAAACACTATTAAGACATGGGAAGCATTGCATACTGCATTTTTACAAAAGTTTTTCCCTATTAGGCGTACTAATCAGATAAGAAAATTGATAACTAACTTTGTAATACAAGATGGGAAAATGCTTTATGACACTTGGGAACAATTTAAAGAATTGTTACGCTCTTGCCCGCATCATCAAGTTCCCAAGTGGCAATTGGTTCAGGTCTTCTACAAGGGACTTGTTCCCTCAATACATAACACTGTCGATGCCGTTTGTGCGGGTACCTTCCTACACAAAAGCGCCGACGAGGAATGGAAGATTTTTGAAATGTTAAGCAAGAATTCGATGCACCAAGCTGTGTCGGTATGTCCTGAGGGGTGTCTTCCACCTAAACTTAAGCGAGAGGAGCGTTTTGAGTCAAGTCATTTAATAGAATTTCAAGAACTATCTAAGAAACTTGACCAACTTTTGAAAATAAACCAAACATCAGCTTTACCCTCTTATGAAAGTTGTGCATTATGTTCCGATCCTTCACATTCTATACTTTCTTGCCCATCAGCATCTCAATTTCCGGAATTCGTGGAGCAACACATAAACTCTATCCAATAATTCCCACGAACTAGTTATAATCCTGTGCCGAATAATTTTTCTAATACTTACCGACCCCAGTTTCAACAATATCAATATACACAACCGCCTCCTCCACCTCCACGCAATAAATGCATTTGAGGAGAAAGTGTTGGCCTCACTTAAAAGTTTTGGTCTGGTGATTCAATTAGTACACTCTCATACACAGTCCATTGCAAAGCTGGAGTCCCAAGTGGGACAAATAGCTAACACGCTAAATCATTTAATCGAGAGTAAGTTGCCTAGCCAGACTATACAAAACCCTAAGGGACAGTACGAGGGTGGGGGTTCGAATGAGCAAGTAAACGCCGTCTCCACTAGGGCGACTATTCGAGACGAGGAAGTTGTTGACATGCCACATGAGAGTGAGAAGGAGGTTAACATATATTTGAATCAAGAAAAGGGTGGGAAAACGAGTAGAAATAGAAAAGAAAACGTAACAACCCCGACGACTTATATTCCAAAACTGCCTTTCCTACCAAATGTCGATGAACCGTCACACTTTCCAAAGAAAACATCAAAAGCTAAGGATATACTCGAGGTATTTAAACAAGTGAAAATCAATATCCCATTCCTCGATGCTATAAAACAAATTCCCTCTTAATTATGCTAAATGCCTTAAAGACCTATGCACTAAAAACACAAATTGCGTAGTCATACTCCTAAAAAGGTCTTTCTCACTGAAAAAGTAAGTTCAATTTTCCAACACGTGCCTCCGAAGTATAAGGATCCTAGTACGCCAATTATTTCATGTGTCATAGGTGACACTGTCATTCATAGGGCTCTCCTTGACTTAGGAGCTAGTTTTAATCTCTTACCTTACCATGTTTATAAACAATTAGGACTAGGTGAACTTAAACCAACGACCGCTACTATTCAATTAGCGGATCGTTCTATTAAAGTCCCTAGAGGATTCGTCGAAGACGTCCTAGTTAAAGTTGATAAATGTTTTTATCCCGTCGATTTCATGGTCCTTGACACCGAACCCGTGCTAGATGCTAGGAAATATATGCCTGCCATCCTAGGTCGTCCGTTCTTGGCCACCACCAATGCTCATGTCAACTATTGAACGGGGGTAATGAAAGTGTCATTTGGTAACATGAATTTAAAACTGAACGTTTTTAATTCTATTGATCAACCTCCCAAAGGGGATGATTATCTATGTGTGGAGGGTAGTGAGGTTCGAGGAATAATTAAACCTAATAAGGAATTAAAAATACGTGAGGAGAATAATATAATGAATTTGACTAACACGGACCCTAATGGCGAATTTACCCGGAAGGTACGAAATCGATTTGAACATGAAAAGGGAAACCGTCGAGTGAATTAACTCATAACGACCTTGTTTCTGCTTTTCATCGAAACCTCCCTAATGCCCTAAAGGGTAAAAACTCCGAGTTACGACATCCTTGAGTCTTGAGCTAGAACGGTCTAGATGAAGACGTAAAAACCAGCGCTTCTTTGGAGGCAACCCAAGCTTTATTTCGTCTGTTTATCTTGTTTTTGTTCGTTTTGGGTCAGTTTTGAGTCAGTTTTGGTCATTTTGAACAGGTTTGGGGGTCAAAGTTAAGTTATTTTAAAGTGATGTACATAAAACAAATGAAAAAAAGGAAAAACTGGCATATCGCGCGCGCGACCCGCTCGTGTGAAATTGTCCCTTAGAGAAAAATTTTCAAACTATTTTATATGAGCTCTCTGTTTCATCTCGCGCCTAGAATCACGCGCGCGAGGGGTTCGCTCACGCGATCTTTGGCCTGAGAGATTTTTCTTTTAAGTTTTATAAAACATGCCTCGGTATTCCCTTGCGGAAGGGCTCGCGCCCGCGAAACTCGCTCGCTCGAGGTAGGGTTTTCAGGATTTTTTCTCTTTTGTTCTCTTATCCTTTTTCTCCCCAACCTGGTCAGTTGTTTTTATATGTTCTGTTTGTTTACTTAGGTCCCTTTTAGATCGAGTTCTTTATTTCCTAGTTACGTTTATGATTGTGTTTTTTTTCATTATTTTAATTAAGTCTTTTAATTCTAGTTTAGTTTTTACTTCTATTAAAAAAAACATCTGTATTTCTATTAGCTACTATTGTTATTATTTTGTTGTTTCATTTCTTTTGTCAAGTATTCACATGTGCTTAGTAGCTCCATTTTGGAGCAATTGAACTATAATGCCATATTCATATATGTTAACCTATTTGTGATTGCTGAGGTCGAGGTAATATCGTTCCTTCTGTACTCTCCTTTCTTTTATTTTATTGTTTCATTGGGGACAATGAACGGTTTAGGTTTGGGGGTACGAACTCACATGCACATTATATGCACCAAATTTTTCAAAAATTTTAGATACTTGTGCTTAAATAAATGATGTTACCGACATTTTTGCAATCTCAATTTGATACTTCATCTTATGTAACTTGGATTGTTATAGAATGACAAACATGAAAAGATGTGGTTAAACATTTGCTGGTGTCATGATGCGACATTTTAGGATATGTATCGTTTTAATCGTAGTTTTATATCATAGATTTGCATATAAAGCTATGCACTGCATGTAGTTACTTGAATACATGTTTGATATGAACTATAATATGATTCGGATTTCTAGATAACACATGGTGGAGACTTAACAAATAGCGCATCAACTCATTGTTTAGTCTCATTATTCTTGTTTTGGTTGATAGTTAAGTTAAAATATTTGTTACCATGCTAAATAATCATCCGTCGTAAACATTAAAGAACCATATCACCCTAGGAATGATTTTAGGCCCTCTTTGTTTACTGTCGACTAAAAAGAAATTAAACTTCCTTAGTTCACCCCTTTGAGCCGTCAAAGTGTCTCTTTTTCTTTAATGACCTTTTATCAATTTTTTTTTGCTCCAACTTGGAGTTCAACACTAAAAGATTGATCAACTTTTAGTGTTGATAAGGCGATGTGTCAATTGAGAAGGAGACAAGATGCTATTGGGGTAGTTTTTTTGTAGTTTCAATAAATAGTCATTTCAAAAAGCAATGAAGAAAAAAAAAGAGGTTGAAAAGAAAAGAAAAGAAGGTTGAAAAAAAAGAAAAAAAAAAGAAGAGGAAAGAAATAAAAAAATATGAAAAGATGAAAATTAGTAGAAGAGATGAGGAAAGAAATCAATATGCCTTACAATGCCTTTCTGAAGATTGCCTGATGAATTCTTTCTATTCTTTTTGTATTGCCTGAGCCACGTTATAACCTTTGAAAAGTCCTATTTGATCCTAGAAAACATGGTTTGGATATGTAAACGATGGGAAGGAGATTAAAACATGGTAATGATTAATTTTTCTTGACTATTAGCGTCCTATCCATGAAACTACTGTTCCTTCATGTCATGCGTCTTTTTCGAGTCATATGTGAGCATTCCTTGTTTTGAAAGCATATTTCCTTTGCTCCCATATATTAGAGAAATTACACCTGTTTCTGAGTGCTTCATTTAAGAGTTTAATTAACATTGTGAGGTTCGTAGTCGAAGCATACTTGGATGGTTATTTGAGTTATATACCAAGTTCATGACATACGCATGTTCATTTGACTACCATATCTCACACGTGCAATTTTATAAGAAACTCTATTGATTTATACGATGCATGTGCTTGAGATTGTTTTTTCATGATTTAGGTGGACGTTTGATTCCGTTTCTTCTTGTTGTTATTCTATTTCAAATTATTGTTCTATGATAAGGAGTATTGACTGTTGTGTTTTTTTGTTTTTAATAAAAATTTTCTTCACAAGTTAATAAAGATGGTTGTGGGTGACTTATTGACGAGAACCCTCACGAGACTTCACTCGTCCAACTAGGGACACCTAGGGGTTTAAAAGGCTTGTTGCATACGCTAAATGCAATCGTGATCCATGTGACAATGGAGTAGCATTTTTAGTAGTAGTTTTATTTTTATATTCTTTTTGCTCGAGGACTAGCAAAATGTAGATTTGGGGGTGTGATCGGGAGAGAACAAGTCTTAATCATACGTCTTAATTCACATTTGTTAGCTGTTTTTATCTAATTTTTGGTATTTTTACTTTGTTTTCTATTTTGTGTTAGGATTTAGTGAAAAGTAAGGATTCCAGGCTAAATGGGATGAAAAAACAGAAGAAAAGAAGCTGAAAAGCCCAATTGCGCACGCGACCCGCTCGCGCGAAAGACCCCAAATCGCTCGCACGACATCCCAATATCGCGCTCACGCGGCCCGCTCGCGCGACCTGTGTAAAAACCAAAGTTGCGTATTTCAGTGTAATGAAGATCCCCATGCGAATGAAACTGCCTAATTACGTCCAAACTGTAAAATATAGCAGTTTCAGTGCAAATAAGTTTAGAAAAGCCTCCAAACTTGCTCCAAATCTATAAATATCCTATTCTAACTCAATTTTGGGGTTAGACATTATTATACACACTTTGTACACACCATATTATACAACAAAACTTCATCCATTGAAGAGAGAAAAGCAAGGAGAAGAAGAAGAAGACCAAGGATTTCCATGGCCTCCTCCATCAACCTCTTGCCGTTCATCGCTTCTATGGCCAACTAAATCTAGATCTAGGGTTTCAATGAAACCCTAGCCAAGTAATAGGATGTTATTTATGTTTTTCTTTTAGATTTATTATATATGGATGATGATTACATGTTCAGAGGATTTTTTTTATATAATAAAATCGTACTTCTATTGAATAAATCATTACTTTCAAAGTTTATTTTTGTCTTAGATCTATTTTGAATGTGATGTGCTCAATAATCTATATTTACTGTGCTTGTATGGATTATTTGCATGTAATGGTTCTTAACTGAATTGTGATATCAAGTAGCTGAATAGTTCATGCCTAGAAAAGACGGATTGTACCGCAACCCTAGTTTAGTGTGAGATAATCCGTGCCAACCGAGATGAATTATGTTGGTGCTTGAATCGTAGTTATCTTCTTGAGGGAGGAATTGGGTTTGTAGCTACAATTTCCCATTATCATCCAATGTAATAAGCTAATTGAATGCATAAATACCCTAATTATGAAGCTAGTGGTGGATTTGCAATCCTAGGTTCACTTTAAATATCATTTAAAACAATTTTTAATTGCTTTCATAGTTTAGATTTATTTTCACTGTTCTTAGTTTAAATAAAATTCAAATCAAATTTTCTTAATTAACTAGATTTAGGTTTTAAAATTAAAGTGCTTTAGTATTTCAATCTCAGTGGGTTCGACCTTTACTTCCACACTACAAATCCTTAGAAAGTAAAGTATACTTTTATATCTTGATTCTGACAACATCAACGGCGCATGTCCTACTCATTACACTCTAAAGCTTCAAATATCATCTCCATTTCCCTTATCCACTGCTCAACTTTCCACGGCTCGGTTAACCCATTGAACTTCTCTGGGCGCAGGTTGTAGAAATGTTCTAGCAATTTATCCCCATTCTGTCTCAGCAAAAGTGGTGCAATTGGGTGTTGGACAGGTTGTTGACTAGAAGCGTGGTTGTAGGTATCCCCTACATGCTCCATCCTCTTTGCATAAATGCCTCGAAGACACCTATTGGATCCATGCCATCGGGAATAGATGCTCCAAGTCACTGCGGATTCCTTATAGGTCCAACCATAGTGATCTCGTATGAAGTGTACCTACAAGAGACCTATCGATTAGCTGAAAGTCTTCTCAGAGAAACGAAATCAAGATAGAGCGATAAACAGGAAGAACTAACAATTCTACTAATCATCACATATCAACTCAATAATATCACCAATGTATCAAAAGTATTACTCGTACATATATCAAAAGATGTATCGCATAGTACACACTAGTCAAACTGGTATATAGCTGCTTAGGTTATCGTATAGTGATATGCATTCATGCGCATCTCTGTCGGGTGTGTCATGCCCTCAATGTACAAGGATTCACATCCTCTCCTCCAAATAACGACTAGCCGTCTGGAAAAAATGGCTAAGATTTATCTCTGGTATAGCAGGCTCAACCGTGTCTCCGTGAATCAATTGCCCTCCAAACGGATCATCCACAAGCATACAGAAGTTTGGATCCATGCTAATATAAAGAAAACTATCTATCATCAGAAGAACGAACTTATCTTAAACTCATATCTCATCTCAGGGAATCTTAAATGCTAGGAACAGATGGTGTGGAACCTTTAGAAAACGAAAGTATCAAACCTAAACCTCTGATACCAAAAATCCTGTCACGCCCTGGAGTAGCAAAAATAGAGAAAAATAAATTTCCTTTTTGAGTCTAAAGGGAATGATGGGTGAATGTCACTAATTGTCCACAGCACACAGTACTAGTCAACTAGAAGTAACAAGAACAGTAATAACATGAAACTGAATATATTACCAAAGCTCTAGGTATTGTAAATCATCATAGTACGCTACATGAAATATAATAGGTTTGAAAACAACATATGCCCAGGTACCCATTTATAACAAAGCTCAACAAAAAAATAAAACAAATAACTATCTAGTTCTTTAGCTGGTGTAAACATCGTCATAAACGCAATAGTCTTGCCTATCCTCGCCTCTTTTCCCCAGCACGTCGTCTGCATAGTCTTCTTTCACATAGTAACTATCTTGGTAGTGATCGTCACCTGCAAGGTTAGGAACATGGTAGTCTGGACAGGGAATGTCCATGCAATAATGGCTGTTAGCTTACTGAGAGCTGAGTAAATATATATACTAACTGGGTACTAGTTATATAACGTAATAATAGGTTATGAAATGATTAAGATATAGTGTTATAATAGTATCTTCATCTTTATTCAAACGTCGTTACTCAACCCTTATCATCTTATTATACTAAGATCGATAATCAACACACCTTGACTGAAAGAATAGACTCAATCGTTCACAACTTATAGATACACCATTATTCTATCCACCGCTCGTTAAGGATATAAATCATCCACCGCATGTCATGGACTCTACGTCAACGCATCCCCTGCTCGTTAAGGATATAAACCATCCATCGCATGTCAGGGATATAGCATTTTAACAACAGTGTATCAAAAAAATTGCCACAACTTAATGACATATACCAGTGATTCCCATCCACCGATAGTTAAGGATATAAACCATTCACTGCTCGTTAAGGATATACTATGGATCATCTGGCTAGTTAGAACTACTTGGTCCCAGTCCACCACTCTATAAGGATATGTACCATCCACTACATGTCATGGACTCCATGTGACCCAATGTTTGCCCACGCACAATTCCCAGAACTTATCAAACCTACCTAAGTTTCGTACTAATACTGACACATGACTTCCCTTGTGGCCTGACTACTGTGATTAAAAGAAACAGATATCGAACTCAGCATGAACGACATTACTAACATTATGTCGTCTAATTCATTATTCACCATCGTACTTGTGTTAGGTATCACATTATCCCTGATTATCCCAATTGTCACATAATGAAAGTCAGAATTGAAAATCAAATGATCGAACCCCTTATATAATAAACAAAAGAAACAATCCATGTTCTGTGATTGCCAATCGATTGGGAAAAGGGTCCAATCAATTGAGATAAAAAGTGTAACAATTGATTGAGGAAACATGATAATCGATTGGATCCAAAACAACACCAATCGATTGCTAACTTTGGCAATCGATTGGGTTACAAACAATGGCAAACGATTGGGTCCTGACTGATGGCAATCGATTGGAAATAGTCTAATCGATTGGGACTTCGTCTTCTCCAGTAGAATTGTAAAATAGCATAAATAAACGTCTTAAGGACGTGTTTGTTATGTCTAATCTTCATAAAAACTTGTAAAAATATTATATAATGAAACCAAGTGAGTTAGAACTCACCTAGTTTGAATGTGTGGTGTGTTTGGCTTGGAAGCTTAAGCTTTCTTTCTCTCTCTCTCTCTCTCTTCTCTGTCTCTCTGTCTCAGTCTCTTCTGTTTCTCTTTTTCTTTCTTATCCTTTCTTTCTTCTCTTTTTTTTCTCTGCCCAGGTGAGAGTGTATGTGTATGCTTGTGTATATATATATGTATATATCAAAGTGTATATATATATGAGGTATATAATCTCCCTTCCTCTCTCAAGAACTGCCAAATAGACCAAGGCATAGAAATGAGCGGGTACATATAGAAAATAAGTGTGCCATGTGTCAGAACACGAAGCAAAGTTGAAAACTTATCTCTACAGGTGGCAATCGATTAGTACTGATGGCAATCGATTGGTATCAAATATTTCAAGGCAATCGATTGAGAAAGATGGCAATCGATTGAGATAGTGCCACGTAATGAATTCAGGTTGGCAACAGGTAATCGATTGGTAAAGATGGCAATCGATTGGGAAAGCATGACAATCGATTGGTAACTCAAGTTGACCAAATGAAGGATAAGGTTTATACAAGTATACATGAATTACTATAAAGTCTCATTTATTAATATGCACTCCAAAATATAGGGTATCACAATATGCTTGAGCAGCAACTATATTGATTAATGTTAAATCTACAAGATCTTGTTGGATAAATAGTTGGACTAATAATATATATATATATACATATTATTTAATTTAAAGTGAAGAATTTTATAGACTAACTATTTCTTTGACCAGTTAGAAATTGTGCTCGAAATTCATAGGAAATAAATCTTGAGTCGAAATAGAGAAATAAAATTTAGTTGCATTTATTGTGGATGCATTTTGTAGACATATGATTTGATAAACAAGTGAAATCAAACATTAAACCCTAAATGCATTGAACAAGCACCACTGGTAAAAGAATTGAGTAATGTTCATATTCAATAATTGTACACAATTTCAACTTTTTATAAAAGAATACTTTACAAAAGATAAAAGGGTATTTGGTAACACTACACCAATAATGCCAAACTGGCACGTTTTTTGTTTTTTCATCTAGCACTGCAGTGCCTAAAACCATGCCAAAATTTGGAACGGATTTGGGCTTATCTGGCTCAGTTTTTAACTGTGCCAAATCTAGCATGGTTTCAAATAGTGCCTAATTTGAACATTAAAAAAAATCCCAAAGTGGGAAAAAAATGTTGACCACGCGAAGCCTTGCCAAAAGGGGGTAAAGACTCATATCAGATATTTTTCACCACAAAAGAGAAACAAAAAAAAAAGAGAGAGAGAGAAATAGGGAAAAAGGAGCCAACGCTGACCCTCACCACCACGTCGCCGATGCCTCCCCGCCATTCCCGGGCAAGAGAGGTAACGGTCTCTCTCTCTCTCTCTCTCTCTCTCTCTCTCTCTCTCTCTCTCTCTCTCTCTACTGAAGACTCTACAGATCTAAGGTAATTAACCATCCTTAGAGCCTAGGGTTTTGAGTTTTGAAGTTCTAGGGTTTGGTTTTAAACCGTGCCACAAAATTTGGCTTCCTGATATTTGGCACGGTTTAAAACCGTGCCAGATTGAATCTTGCACTGTTTTAAACAGTGTTAGTTTGCAGTTTTTGGTGTAGTGTAATTCAATTTAATAATGTATACATGATTCGTGTCCAATATTGCATTCTTAACTTCATGATTTTACCCTTATTGGACACAAATTATCACTTATATTGGGAGATTTAATGGATAAATTATACTTTTGTTATTCTTGTTGTTGTTCACTTGTTGCTAATAAAAATCACTTTCTTGTAGATTTTGGGAGCTTGAAAGATGTTGGAACCATTTTCCTTGGTTCCTATCTAAAAAGGGCAAAGAGCACATTTCTTCAGGGCCGGATCGATCTAGGAATAAAAGGCGGATCGATTCGCTGTTACGTAAGGACCTAGAGAAGTCTTTTTAGGAAGTCAGATCGATCTAGATTTTACACGAGGATCAATCTGCGAGTTCCACTGAGCATTCTGTTCCCAATTGAAGAATCGGATTGATCTGCCCGTTACACTGGGATTGATCTGCCCTTGCATTTTTTCCCCTTTTTTTATTTACAAATTTGCCATTATGTGCATTTAGTATAAATAGTTAGTGATAGATTTTTGTTAGGGTTAGCTTTTAATTTACTTACATTTGGAGGTTGTAAACTCTCTCTCCCTCTATTCCCCTCATCTCTCTCTCCCCCATTATTCCTCATCTACCACCATCTACTCCCATTTAGAGTTAGAGAGAGAGAGCTGAAAGTATTGAATGCTTGCAACTTTATATTGAAGATTTACTTGGAATTCTTATGGCATTTATTGTGGATTTCTCTTGTTGGTATAATTCCTCTTCCCCTCTCTTTAATATTAATTGCATTATAGTTATGAGTAGCTAAATCATGTAGGTTGGAGATCATAAACCCACCATTGGACCCATGTGTGTTGTAATGAAGGATTATCATATTTTGTAGCATATCTAGAGTTCAAGGGTGCAAGGTTTGACTTCTTGAGACTCCACTTACAATGTCAAGCATTGAAAGTTGTTAAATCTCTAGATTTCAAACCTATACTCATGTATTGCATTGGAACATCTATCAAGCATGTAGGTTGACTACCACACGTTTGATAGTTTGCCGTAATGGAATTTTTTACTCTAGAAACTACTACAAGTACGAAATCTATGTGTTGGTTGGTCCAAGGTGGGGGAATGCTCCCCAACCTCAATTTCTCTATTTGCAAAACCCCCAATTTTTAATTAAACTTAGCTTTGTTCAAAGTTACTTCCCATTTTCTAAATAGTCATTATAGGATAATTTTAACACAAATTGAATCAAACTCATAGTCGAAAAGGCTCCTTTTTATTTCTTAGTTTGTTAAATGTTCCTCGCATTATGATTGGTTATTAAGCACCCAACAAGCATTGTTGCATTCCAATCCCTGTGGACTCGACACCCTATTTTCATTGTACTACATTTTTAATAGGGTTAAACAAGAACTTGATTTTGACAACATCAAAATGGCGCCGTTATCGGGGATTGAAATTGGCAACAACCTTCGGTCGCTTAGTTTCTAATTATTGTGCTTTTGCTTTTAATCTTGTTTGTTCTCTTGTTGATTGCCTTTGAAGGAGTATCCTTTAACTAAGAATCGACAATCTACTACAATGTCCAATTCGAGCAATCAAGGTATGACTAACCCCTTCTCTAATCCAAATATATAATGCTAGTTCGAGTTCGAGTGGTAGTGGTAGTGGTTCATTTTGGTGGCCTCCGCCGTCCCAAGCAAGCCCTTACCCGCATGACCTCTCACCCTCGAACTCTCTGCATTCCTCCACATTTGGTCACTAAGACCTTGATTGGGACACACCCACAGATCATGCAACTTTCACCACCTCTAGTGTGAATCCTGATGGATTCCCTCGGGAGCAATGGGGTCATCATAACCCCATACCCCCTCCCATTCATCAGGCATATCCACCACATGCACCACCACCTTTCCAACACCGCTACCCGCCTCTGCCCCCTCCCATGGATCAACATTTCAGGAGAACGATTGGGGACTATCTCCAACCCGAGACCGTATCATCCCCATCTTGCATAACATTCCTGTACAATGAGGGAGTGTTCTATTTCAAGCCCAGAATGATCAATCTCTTGCCTAACTTCCATGGGCGAGAGAATTAGGATCCCTATAAGCATATTAGGGAGTACGAGGACATTTGTGGGACGTTTGAACAACAAAGATGCACACCCGAGCTCATAAGGATCAAATTGTTCACATTCTCACTCAAAGATAAGGCCAAAGATTGGTTAGTGACCCTACCTCCAAATTCCATAGGCTCATGGCCGGAACTCCAAAAGCAATTCTATAAGGAGTTTTTCCCTATGCACAAAACACAAGCATTGGTCAAACAAATTCAAAATTTCTCCCAAGGAGAACACGAGACCTTTGCTGAGTGTTGGTTGAGATTCAAGGATCTCCTTAGAAAATGCCCGCACCATGGTTTTGACAAATTCCGTCAAATTTCCATTTGTTATGGGGGTTACGACCCAACACCAAACAAGTAATTGAAACTATGTATGCCGAGAGTTTCTTGACTCTTGAGGCCGAGCAAGCCGAAGCTCATCTTGAATATGTTTATGAGAATTCTCGCGAGTGGGGTACATCTAACCCCCATGACCGAACTTTGTCGGCTACTGTAGCTCCATTGAATCATAATCTCTGTCAAGTGTCAAGTGAGGCCGATCCCATTTCTGGACTCACTAGAAAAGTGGAAGCCTTGGAATCACAAAAGAGCACCATCCCCATCACTCCTCCTTCAGTTATTGCCCCGAACAATCTATCTCATTGTTACCTTTGTTATGACCCGGAGCACTCAACAACGAGTGCCCCGCTCTTCCTATCCTCCAAAAACAAGCCTTGGAGCAAGCTTGTGCTCTTGGTATGAACATCAGGCCTAGGTATAATCCTTTCCAAAATGATGCCTATAATCCTCCCGGGAGGTGGAGTGCACCGGGACTCAACTACCATAGTAACAAAGGGTGATTGTAGCTCCCCATGTTCCCCAACAACCGTATTGCCCGTATCAACCACCCCCACCACCTTATGCTACACAAAATTTTGGTCCACCCGCACCTCAACCTCAAGGTCCTCCTTTCGGCCAAAATCAAGGGGCACAACATCCACCACCTCCTTATGTGCCCCCTCACAAGAAACACTTTGAGGATCCTAACCATGGCTTGGCCCAAAGAATGAGCCAACTTGAACAGTACAAGCGATGCAATCTTCGCATGCTCAATCAATGCAAGCTTTACAAGCTCAGTTGGCCCAATTGCTTCAAAATCAACAAGTCGTGGACAAGGGAAAACTTCCCGCACAATCATTCTAAAATCCCAAGGGATAAACGAATGGTGGGGCCTCAAACCCCAATGGCCCCGTTGAGCACTTAAAAGGAATTACCACTCTTTGAAGTGGTAAGGTTGTGGATAAAAAGGTCCAAAAGCCTCCCCAAGAACCACCAATTAGCAACAATCCGATTGGGGAGGAGGCCGAACTTGATAATGAGTACACTTTGATCCCGAATGAGGTTGACTTAGATGGGGACTTCTGTAAAGCCCCCGACTTCATGAACCAAGAATTTTTTAACCCCGCCCCACCATTTCCTCAAAGGTTAAAAAAGAAAGTCGAGAACACCAAGAATAATGAATTTTTGGAATTGTTTAATAAAGTTAAAATTAATATTCCCCTTTTAGAGGCAATTAAACAAGTTCTGGCCTATGCCAAATTCCTCAGAGATCTTTGCACGGTTAAAAGAAAGCTTAATGTCAAAAAGAATGCCTACATGGTCGCACATGGGAGCACCGTTATCCTTAATGAGGTTCCACCTAAATACAAGGACCCCAATTGTCCTACTATAGCATGTGTGATTAGACAACACCATATAGATAGAGCACTCCTTGATTTGGGTGCTAGTGTGAATCTTCTCCTGTATTTGGTGTATGTCCAACTAGGCTTAGGAGAGCTTAAGGAGACCTGTGTCACCTTACAAATGGCCGATAGGTCCATCAAGATGCCACGGGGCATTATAGAAGATTTTATAGTCTAAGTTGGTAATTTCTACTATCCGGTGGACTTTATCATGCTTGACACGCAACCCGTTGTCAATGAGCAATCACAAATTCCAATCATCTTAGGGCAGCCGTTCCTTGCTACTGTTAATGCCTTAATTAATTGTAGGAATAGTCTCATGCGCTTAACTTAACTGTGGATGTGAACATCTTTTCACTCTTTAAGCAACCGGATCTTGACGAGGAAAATGGTGATGATATTTATGAAATCTCTCTTATTGACTCTTTGGTGCAGGATTTTTTTGATATTTCTGGTAGTACAAGTGCTAATGATTCTTGCATCATTCCTTCTCTTAATTATGCATGTATTATTGATGATAATATAGCTATTCCCGAACATGTTGAAAAATGCTTAGCTATTGATAACACCATTGTTGAGTGTGATCATGAGTTTGGGAGGGAAACAGAGATGAGTGAAGGGGAAGTTGTGGTTGGGAAAGATTTGGATGTTGAAAGAATCTTAGGAGAGGCCATATGGACCTCTAATTTTGAAAGACTACCTCCGAGGGATACTTTTTCTCTTCCATCCAATATAGTCACACCACAACTTGAGCTCAAAACCTTGCCAAGTGAGCTCAAGTTTGCCTTTTTGGGAGAGAACGAGAGTTTTCCGGTAGTAGTATCTTCCCAGCTTGACCCTTGTCAAGAATGAAAATTGATGAAGGTTTTGAAGGAGCACAAAAGTGCTATTGGGTGGTATGTAGCAGACTTAAGGGGCACTTCTCTGAAGATTTGCACCCACAAGATTTATTTAGAGGATGAAGCCAAGCCTTCATGTCAAATGCAAAGGAGGCTCAATCCTAATATAAAAGAGGTGGTGATGACCGAGGTTATCAAGTTGTTGGATGTGGGGATAATCTATCCCATTTTCGATAGTGAGTGGGTGAGCCCTACCCAAGTGGTCCCTAAGAAGTCGGGGATCACCGTCATTGAGAATGAGAGTAGAGAGTTGGTGCCCACCAGAGCCAACACGGGGTAGCGTGTTTGTATTGATTATAGGAAGTTGAATTTGGTAACTAGAAAGGACCATTTCCCTTTGCCCTTCCTTGATCAAGTCCTAGAAAGAGTAGCGGGCCATAAGCACTACTGCTTCCTAGATGGTTACTCGGGGTACAATCAAATAGAAATAGTCCCCCGAGTACCAAGAGAAACCCACCTTCACTTGCCCCTTTGGCACGTTTGCCTATCGGAGGATGCCGTTCGGACTTTGCAATGCACCGACGACCTTTCAAAGGTGCATGCTTAGTATCTTCAGTGATATGGTGGAGAAGTTTTTGGAAGTCTTCATGGATGACTTCATAGTCTTTGGAGATTCATTCGATGAATGCCTTGGGAATCTTGAAAAGGTTCTCAAGAGATGTATAGAAAAGAATCTCGCTCTTAACTGGGAGAAGTGCCACTTCATGGTGACACAAGGGATTGTGCTAGGCCACATTGTGTCTAGTGAGGGAATGCAAGTTGACAAAGCCAAAATAGATGTCATTTCCAACCTCCCCCCTCCAAGGAACCTCAAAGACATTAGGTCATTTTTGGGCCACACGGGCTTCTATCGTAGATTTATAAATCACTTTAGCGCGATCTCTAGACCATTGTGTCTCCTCTTAGCTAAGGACGTCCCATTTGAGTGGTCCAAAGATTGCCAAGAGGCATTTGAGAAGCTCGAGGCATTACTCACTTCCGCACCAATTATGCAACCTCCCGATTGGAGTCTTCCATTTGAATTATTATGCGATGCGAGTGACTATGCCATCGGAGCCGTTTTGGGGAAAAGGAAAGACAAAAAGCCCCATGTCATTTACTATGCGTGCCGCACATTAGATAGCACGCAATCCAACTACTCCATGACGGAGAAAGAGTTGCTCGCTATAGTATTTGCCCTCGAGAAATTCCGGTGTTATGTAGTGGGATCGCCGATTACTTGTTTTACCGATCATGCCGCTCTCAAGTATCTTTTCTCTAAGAACGATTGCTAAAGCGGGACTTATTCGTTGGATCCTACTACTACAAGAATTTGACCTTTCCATAAAGGACAAGAAAGGGTTGGAAAATGTTGTCACCGATCATTTTTTACGTTTAACGTTTGATCACAGTCATATAGACCCCATTCCTATCCAAGAATGCTTTCTGGATGAGCAATTGCTCAAGGTCTCTACTCTCCCGTGGTACGCGGGTGTGGTGAATTTCCTTGACGGGAGAGTTACCTCAAGATTGGTCTACTCAAGACCGAGGAAAGCTAATATTGATGGCACGATCGTTCTTTTACAATGATCCTTATGTTTTCAAATATTGTACTGATCAAATTGTTAGGTGATGTGTGCCTAATGATGAGATACCGAGTATATTGTCTTTTTGCCATGACCAAGCATGTGGGGTTCATTTTTCTTCACAAAAGACCGAGTTCAAAGTCCTCCATAGTGGTTTTTATTGGCCCATGATCTTCAAAGATGCGCATGCCTATTGCAAGGCATGCCCTCGATGCCAATTACTTGGTCGAGTCACTAAGCGGAACTACATGCCTCTAAACCCCATACTTACCATAGAGGTTTTTTATTGTTGGGGAATAGATTTCATAGGTCCTTTCCCTAAATCCAATAGCTTTGAGTACATCTTGGTGGCGGTGGACTACGTCTCCAAGTGGGTGGAGGCCATAGCAACTCGAACCAATGACCACAAGATGGTTTTGAAATTTTTAAAAGAACATATCTTATCGCGGTTCAAGACTCCCAAGGCTTTGATTAGCGATCAAGGAGTGCACTTTTGCAGCTCCTCATTCGCCCGGTTAATGGAGCAATACGGCATCACCCATAAGGTTTCCACCACCTATCACCCGCAAACAAATGGCCAAGTCGAATTGGCTAATCGTGAAATTAAGGGGATTCTTGAGAAGACGGTCGATCCATCGAAAAAGGATTGGTCTTCTAGGCTAATTGATACGCTTTGGGCGTATAGGATGGCCTATAAGATGAATTTAGGTATGTCCCCCTACCGGCTAGTTTACGGGAAAGCATGTTACTTACCCGTCGAGCTTGAGCACCGTGCTTATTGGGCTATTAAGAAGCTCAACTTTGATGTGGATGAGAGTGGTGAAAGGAGAAAGCTTCAACTCGATGAGTTGGATGAAATTCGAGGAGAACTCTACGAGAGTTCTAAATTGTACAAAGCACGTGTCAAAGCTTTTCACGATAAATAGATTGTCCGGAAACAATTTTTTGTTGGTAACAAAGTGCTATTGTACGATTCATGGCTCCATATTTTCCCGGGTAAGTTGCAATCCCGTTGGATTGGCCTTTACATGGTACATAAAGTTTATCCCCACGGAGCCATGGAAATTAAAGATCCCAAGGATGGGATCATTTCTAAGGTTAATGGGCAACGGCTAAAACCTTTCCTTGAAGGTTTAGAGATGGAGTTGGTGTCAATCCCTTTAGAAGACCCCAATATTGGGGTTGAGTAGGCTCTCGTGAGCTATACTCCCTTTTTTTTGTATGCCCCATGTTGTATTCATGGCATAATTTTTGTTCTCTTACTCGCGCATTTCATCCACATTGGCATCTTCTTTTTTATCCACATCCATCATTGAGTTCTAGAGCTGCTGGGGTTAGGTCAGATCAATCCACCTGGTTCACATGGATCGATCCGGCACATTTTGAGGGGTTCATTGCACAAAAATTACATAGCGGATCGATCCGCAAGTATCCCTTGGATCGATCCGCCCTTTTTAGCAAATTTTCCGCTTGAAAATTTGGAAATTGGATCGATCCGCTTGTTTCCCATGGATCGATCCGCGTGTTCTTCACACATTCTTCTCCAGGTTTCGCATCTCGGATCGATCCCCTTTATTCACGTGGATCGATCTGCCCTTTTTAGCAAAGTCTGTGCTTAAAAATTTGGAAATTGGATCGATCCGCTTGTTTTCCTTAGATCGATCTGCGACGTTTAGGGAGCATTATAATGTTGTTTCGTGGGGTCGGATCGATTCGGCCATTACCCACAGCTCGATCCGTGGGGCTGAGTAATAGTTTTTAAAATGAAATTTAGGGTTCATTTGTTCGTTTATTTCATACATTCTCTTAAGAGCCCTCTTGCCCCAAAAGTTCAACAATCTTCTTGAAGTCTCCTTCTCAAGCACTCAAATCTAAGATCTACACACTCATCCACCCAAGGTAATCTCCCCTCTATGATCTCTTTTTCGTTCATTTGTTGAGTTAGATTTTCACCCGAGGTTGGGAGTTTTCTTCATATTGTTCACATTCTTTGCACATCAACCTTTAGGACTTGGATCTCATACCCTATTGTGCACATTTCGGTGATTGTGGGCAATGCATTGTCTATTTCTTGTATGTTCTTCTTACATGTGATGATATTGGGGGAGGCTTGCACTTCATATCTTGTGCCCTTCACACACATTTACACTGTGCACACTAGGTGTTTGATTAAATGCTCATTTGAATGTTTTTCCTTAGTCTAGGCATTCATCCATCATGTTTGCTTCATATTTTCAATTTTCACATGTTTTGCATAAATGAAAGTCCTAGACTAGGGTTGACATTCCCTTTTGCACACACTTAGTTTGCAGACATTGATTCCTCTTTTGCTTATCTTTGGGTTACGACCATTCCACTTGTGCCTAGTATTGATCATTTTCTCTTACTTGTTGTGGTTACTCTTCATCTTTACAGGAATAATGACGAGTGCACTTAAGTACAACCGGATCCAACTCACCCCGGTAAATTGGGGTTTGAGAGTTTTAGGGCGAAGACGGAGAAGAAATGGTATGAGAACTACTTTATGAAGAAAAAACCCATCTTGCCTGAGCAACGAATTGTTTTTGACGACTTCCCCGCGGATGTCGAAGTTATCTTCCGAAATCGCCGTTGGATACCGCTACTCGAGTACACAGGGGAGTATAATGAGACGTGGGTGAGGATTTTCTATTCCAGTGTGGTCACAACGGGGCCATACTCGTTCGAGGCTTATGTGCGAGGTATCACCATTGTTGTTAACACCGCATCCCTGTCCGTGCTCATGGGCGTCACACACGTCCAAAATCACACGCGGATGATTGAGGACCCTAACCAAGGACCTACCACCCATGCTATGGCCTCCCGCTTTGTCGGCCAAACCACCCAGTGGATTTCGGACCAGTTACCTCCTTCCACCTTCACCAAATTTTTTTGCCTAGTTAACCTCATTTTGACGGTGGCAGTGTTGCCCACCAAACATAAGACTATGCGTAGGGACCATGCCGCCTTGTTGTATGCGGTGGCTGACACCTCAATCCTAGTGGATTTTGCGACTCTTGTCATTCTTCATATGATTGTCGCTTCTCTGGACACCACCACTTCAGGCAGCCTCCCTTTCCCTACACTCATCACCATCACCCGTCTTTGCACTCACCATGGGTGCAATGCATTAGCCACTGACATTGTAAAGCCCGCGCCTTCACCAATTAATTCTACTACCATCGCTAAGAGTGACGCGTAAATTCATTCGCATTCTAAGAGGGCTAGGATTGAAGAGGGTCCCAGTGGTACACGTGAGGAGGAGGCTGGCCCTACTTATGACATGTCCGAGGTGTACCAGCGCCTCGATAGCTTGGGCGAGGAGCAGCAAAGGCAAGGCCGGTATTTGCAAGGACTATGAGGTGAGGTTCAGGATTTTCGTGGAGATTATCAGCGCGACATTGGCATGATGATGCGCTTCCAAAGTGACTTCTACCAGATGCAGTTCCCCAGAACGGACGTCCCCTACTACTTTCAGAATCCTTATGGTGGCACCGGCGGCTTTGGGGCTTATGGTGGAGCTAGCGGCCAAGGCGGTGGTGGTGATGGAGCAGATGATTAGAAGGGATTTCCTCATATTCTAACTCTATTGGGTCTAATTTTAATGCATTAGCATTGTTCTTAGTGAGTTTAGAATTTGTAGGTCGCTCTATTTGTTAGGCATTCCCGTGTTGGGATTAGAGTTTGATAGTTGTATGTAGGTTTAGCTTTGTGTTTGGATGTTTTGAGATTTGTGGATACTTGTTGATGTTTGCGGATGTTTTTAACTTCTTTTCTCTCGTTATGTACAATGTGGATGATTTGCATTTTTAGTTTTGTTGGCTATTTGGCCTTTTTTTATTTCTTTATTATTGTGCCATGTCAACTTCTACTTTCTCTTTTTTTTTTCCTCCTTTGTGAAGTCTAATGTTGCTGGCACAGTTCATTACCGCATGCTCCCGTTACTTGATTCAGGTAATATTGTTCCTCCCCTTGCACTTTATAGTTCATTGAGGACAATGTTTGGTCCTAGTTGGGGGGTGTGAGAGCTAGCTAGCTCTTCTTATCGCAATCTAAAAAAAACTAAATTTGCCTCGTCCCTTGTTCACAATGACTTTAGTATATTTTCCCCATTCTAATGGCGAGCGATGATGCTCGCCTTGAAGTTTTCTTCCGATTTTAGTATGTGACACTTGTTAGTCCCATTAGTTCTATAACTATCTTGATTATAGTAAATTTCATGAAGTTCAAATCTTGGATTATCGAGCACGTTGTATGACTACTTGTGTTAGGATGATGTTTATTGCAATTATCACCCGAAAATCGTTTAAAACATATGTGGAGACTTTATCCTTGTGAGCTTTAGATCCTTTTCTCCATTGTTGAGTGTTGCATACTTCAATTCTCTCTTTTTGAAAAACATACAAAAGTCATAGATAATCTCATCTTCTTGCTTTAATTGTTCATTAGAGGAATTCTTTGGTAAAATGTAAATTTCTTGTTTGCTTGTCATTGTAGTGGAGAACAAAGAATCACATTGTCCGAGGAAATGATTTTAGGATCTTTTCACCATTTCTACCCTCAACCACATATACCCTTCCTTCACTTAACCATATATCTTCCATATCCGCATTTGAATTCCATTTTTGGGATGTCTTTACATGGATCATGTTTGTAACGTTGTAAAAGAGATTGAATCGTCTTGTTGTGAGAGTACACAGAAAAGAAAAGAAAAGAAAAGAAGCTAAAAAAAATTAAATAAATAGATGCAAAATAAAAGAATTAAAAAAAAAAGCTTCATAGTCAATTGTACTTCTCTTTTTGAGCTTCAAAGAAATATTTGTGGATGATTCATCTCTTGTGGTCATTTGTATCCATGCATTCCAATAAATCCCAAGTTTGTACTCAAACATCTCACTTCATTTCCCCTTGTCCTTCACCTCATATCACTTTCCACATTACAACCCCCTCAAGTTCCTAATTGATTCTCAAGTTTTGTGATTCGGAGTTTGAGACTGTCATGACAAGTAGTTAAAGTTATTTCACATCCTCTAGTGAATAGTATCTTTCATGAGATTAATTTTTACTCATTTTTCATGCCTACGTTTTTCATCATTGGTATGTGCATGGCTTTAGTATCCATTTCCATTACTCCGATTGCCCGCATGCCACGAGTGTATTACCCATTTCAAGTGATTCATTTTTAGAGTGTAATACCGGTGAGAATTGAGTTGAAGCGCATTTTGAACGAAATTCGGATTATGAAAGCATTGCCATCTTCTTGATAGTTGTAGTTATGCACTTCACGCCACACACGCATCCAAAATTGAGTTTAATGAAGTTTATCTAATAATCTTGATAGTTTGAGAACTTTTTGGGTTTACGTGCCATGTGCTAAAATCTTTTGAAAAATTTTGGGACTATGTTGAGTGTCAGCGTTAGATAGTGGGCAACTATCATGAGGAAACAAAATATTTGTGGGTATCATTCCAAGAACCCTCCGGAGACAACACTCCGCCCCTACGGGTAACCTAGAGGTTTAACGGCTTGTTGCATACGCTCAATGCAATCGTGTTCCCACGAAAACGGTTTATCTTTCATTTTAAATAAATTGTTGTGCAAGGTTATTCTTAAATCTCTTGGTATTTAGCTTTGTTGCTAAGAGACTAGCAACATGCTAGTTGGGGGGTGTGATTCGTGTCCAATATTGCATTCTTAACTTCATGATTTTACCTTTATTGGACACAAATTATCACTTATATTGGAAGATTTAATGGATAAATTGTACTTTTGTTATTCTTGTTGTTGTTCACTTGTTGCTAATAAAAATCTCTTTCTTGTAAATTTTGGGAGCTTGAAAGATGTTGGAACCATTTTCCTTGGTTCCTATCTAAAAAGGGCAAAGAGCACATTTCTTCAGGGTCGGATCGATCCGGGAATAAAAGGCGGATCGATCCGCTGTTACGCAAGGACCTGGAAAAGTCTTTTTAGGAAGTCAGATCGATCCGGATTTTACACGTGGACCGATCCGCGAGTTTCGCTGAGCATTCTGCTTCCCAATTGAAGAATCAGATCAATCCGCCCGTTACACTGGGATCGATCCGCCCCTGCATTTTTTTCCCCTTTTTTTATTTACAAGTTTGCCATTATGTGCATTTAATATAAATAGTTAGTGATAGATTTTTGTTAGGGTTAGCTTTTAATTTACTTACATTTGGAGGTTGTAAACTCTCTCTCCCTCTAACCCCCTCATCTCTCTCTCCCCCATTACTCCTCATCTACCACCATGTACTCCCATTTAGAGAGAGAGAGAGAGAGATAAATGAAAGTATTGAATGCTTGCAACTTTATATTGAAGATTTACTTGGAATTCTTATGGCATTTATTGTGGATTTCTCTTGTTGGTATAATTCCTCTTCCCCTCTCTTTAATATTAATTGCATTATAGTTATGAGTAGCTAAATCATGTAGGTTGGGGATCATAAACCCACCATTGGACCCATGTGTGTTGTAATGAAGGATTATCATATTTTGTAGCATATCTAGAGTTCATGGGTGCAAGGTTTGACTTCTTGAGACTCCACTTACAATGTCAAGCATTGAAAGTTGTTAAATATCTAGATTTCAAACCTATACTCATGTATTGCATTGGAACATCTATCAAGCATGTAGGTTGACTACCACACGTTTGATAGTTTGCCGCAATGAAATTTTCTACTCTCGAAACTACTACAAGTATGAAGTCTATGTGTTGGTTGGTCCAAGGTGGGGGGAATGCTCCCCAACCTCGATTTCTCTATTTGCAAAACTCCCAATTTTTAATTAAACTTAGCTTTGTTCAAAGTTACTTCCCATCATTTTCTAAATAGTCATTATAGTATAATTTTAACACAAATTGAATCAAACTCGTAGTCGAAAAGACTCCTTTTTATTTCTTATTTTGTTAAACGTACCTCGCATTATAATTGGTTATTAAGCGCCCAACAAGCATTGTTACATTCCAATCCCTGTGGACTCGACACCCTATTTTCATTGTACTACACTTTTAATAGGGTTAAACAAGAACTTGATTTTGACAACATCAATACACTTTAAATTTTAAGGCTCTTTTCTTTAACATAATGTAACATAACATTTAGATAATATATATATAGTTCGGATCTTAAGCGGACCTTAAAAAACGAACCTAAAAGACAGACTATGTAAAGAGTGAGAATTTCTCACAAAAGACTGAGAATTTCTCACTCTTTTAAATTTCTCAGTCTTTTGTGAGAATTTTTACTCTTTACACGGCCCGACTTTTAGGTCTATTTTTTAAGATTTGCTTAAGATCCGTACGTACACATATATACAAAAAGGATCATTTACAAAAAACAAAATGAAAATT
The DNA here is from genome assembly GCA_033977485.1 of Hydrangea macrophylla. Classification (NCBI taxonomy): domain Eukaryota; kingdom Viridiplantae; phylum Streptophyta; class Magnoliopsida; order Cornales; family Hydrangeaceae; genus Hydrangea; species Hydrangea macrophylla. The sequence goes on from CM066982.1 coordinate 24,412,049, forward strand.
TGGTAATTTGATTTAACAAAAGAGTAATTTGCAAGAAGCATAAAGGTAATTTGGTTATTCAATTTTTTGTACACACTTTAAACTTTTAGGCCATTTTTCTTAACGTATAGATAAATATATATACACACACACATATATACAAAAGGATAATTAACAAAAAGTAAAAGGGTAACTTGGTAGTTTGATTTAACAAAAAGGTAATTTGCAAAAGACATAAGGGCAATTTGGTTATTCAATTTATACATATAAATCATAATATAATAAAATAATATATATATATATATATATACGTACAAAGGTATTTTACAGAAGGCAAAAGAGTTTTTGGTAATTCAATTTAACGAAAGAGAATTTATAATTGTTCACACATTAAACTTTAATGCTCTTTTCTTTAAGGTATAGAAACAAAAGGGCAATTTGTACAAGGCATAAGCATAATTTGGTTATTCCATTTATAATTATATATACTTTTATTCAATTTATGTATATAATAATATATTCAATTTATATATATACATATACCATGAGGCTCTTAAGTGAACAGGGTTAAGTGAACATACCCAGTGAACATTTTTTTTTTGCCTAAAAAAAACTGCGGGTTAAAAAAAATGTTCACTCAATCCTGTTCACTTAAGAGCCTGACTATATATATATATATATATATAATACAACAAAATAAATAAAATAATATATGCATATATATAGATAAGGGTAAGGGTAATTTAGTAATTCAACTTATAACTGTATACACTTTAAATACAAAACAATAATAATAAATTATAACACACACACACACATATATATGCACATATATACAAAAGGGTAGTTTACAAAAGTCAAAATGATAATTTGGTAATTCAAACACTTTAAACTTTAACAAAATGGTACTTTATAAAAAGCAAAATGGTAATTTTATATCATAAAATAACATATGTATATATATACACAAGGGTAATTACAAAAGACAAATGGGTAATTTGGTAGTTCAATTTAACAAAGGATAATTTGTTAATTCAATTTATAATTATAATCACTTTAAATACATAAATAATACGTAGTAATAATAAATTATAATATGGATATATATATATATATAGACACACACATATACAAAAGGGTAATTTATCAAAGCAACTTAAGGCTTGTTTGCCCAATTCAAAGATTCTTTAATAGATGCTTTAACGCTCAAACAAGCTTGTCAAACAAGCCTTATTTTACAAAAGTAACTTAAGGTTTGCTTAGTAATTTACGAAAGGCAAAAGAATAATTTGGTATTTCAATTTAACAAAAGGGTAATATACGAAAAGCAAAAGAGTAATTTTGTAATTTAATTTATCATTTTACACACTTTCAATACAAAATTGTAATATATATTATATATATACATATAAAAATAACTTAAGACTTTTTTTGATAAATGAAATTAAGGCCTCTTAATAAGTGGTAGAAGAAATAAAGTTTTTCACATAAAAGAGAATAATACAACACAGTACTAAAAAGTTGTAAATAACCACACCCTTTAATGATATGACTAATAAGCAAAAAAAAAAGTACGAAAAGTCTGTGATGAAAAAGGGACTTTTCATTGCTGATATCATCATGCACTTCTCGGAAATGTTGAATCCATCTATGGCCACTTTTCTTGTCCCAATTCCCCCATTCGACCGCTTGAGCAGAGTATGGTTTGCTTGATGTCGACTTTATCTCGACGAATAAAACGGGTCTATTTGCTTATGTGGTGGTTCCGTTCATTAAAGAATTGGTATGTGTTAATGTTTTTGGTTAGTGCGAGACAATACAGGTATATGACAGTTTTATATTGATCGGGACCACCACGTGGTAATACTCTAGGACAAGCCAATGACTTCTCGTTTTGGAGAGCGCATATGGGTGATTGATCAGGTGACTAATAACGAGATTAGGGAGGACAATTTTGGCAAAATATTTTGATATTTCTCACGCTGAGAGATGTGCGAAACACAAGAGTCTCATTCAGAGACTTTTTTAATAAATTAAGAATTATATTGGATCCTAAACTCTTGAGAGTTGGTTCAAGGGATTTGTCATTAATTTTTCAAAAAAATGATTATAGATTTCTGTTTCCGACTCCTTGGAATTAATGTTTTGGAATCCAAAAAAGACCACAGGCATTAGATTAGTCTGGATTTATGTTCTCAACTTTTGTATTTTTGATTACAAGGCGGAAGGAGTGGGGCTCAAACACTTGACCTATGCTGGACTAGTTATGCTAGCATTGCATGCAATTTTAAATGGACCAAAATAGTTCATGTGACATTTTTAAAAGGAGGGCATTAGAGTAATTTTGCAATTAGGGCTTAGAATATTTCCTTATGGCATTGTTTGGTTCATTGATGGGGAGGCGGAAAAAATGAAAATACTGGAAATTAATTAACTTTTCTCTATTTAGGTAATAGAATGGGAAAAAAATGATAAAAAAATAAATAAATAAATAGATGTGGAAGAAAATACTAAGAGAAACTTTACTCTTTGTTTGCACATAATAATCGCTTAACTCTTTTCTATAGCTCCTATTACATGTTTAACATTTATAGTTTTTAAAGTTATTTGGGTGCGGAACCGAACACTTGGAATTAGTTTTTCTCTTTTTTCTCTCATTTTCCTTTTTTAAATCCACACACCAATCATATTCAAGTAAATATTTGATTTTCTAGTCCTCTAGGTTTATGCTTATAATGTACTGTGTTTAACTCTTAATATGGTACAAGAAACTGCTAAAGTTTGAGTATAAAAGTTCAATGTGGTTTATGAAAGTTCTATCAAACTCGAATACGAGAGAATACAAAAATATTTTGACTGGTCATTATTGTAATTGTTTTTTCATCATTTGAGACTTATTTTTTAGAACGAAAATATAAAAATGTTAGCGAAAAAAATGCTCTTTTGCATCAAATAAGAAACTTAATATAATTGAACATCTTTTTTAAACGATATCATTATTTAATTTAGTTTGTCTGTCGTACGAAAATGGTCATAATCTGCCATGCGCACGCACTGACACATATACATATATAAATATATTTATGCTCTTGCTAATTATTATCGTATTGCATGAAAGTAGTAGAATAGTGTAGATAGTGATTGACAACTCATACAGTTTGACCAGCACATATCACCAAACTATTCATGCATCAATACCACCACCAATTATGGGCTCTGCAGAAGAGCCCAAGAGTCCAGGAGCCTCACTTTGAAGAAGTCCAATCCGAAGCCTCACTTCGGAGGAGTCCATTCCGAAGCCTCACTTTGGAGAAGCCCATTCTAAAGCCTTATTTCAGAGTAGCCCACTCTGAAGCCTCAGAGTAGCCACTTCGAAAGAGTAGCCCACTCCAAAGCCTCAGCTCACAAAGGAAGCCCACTTCAAAGAAGTCCACCCCAAAGCAAAATGCTCTCTGTGTCTCACCCATTACTCTTCCACTTGCTCCAATCATGTGCCACTTTAACTATACACACTCACCACTCGGACACCCACCCTTGGTCCAGAAGGAGTACCTAAGGGTGGTCAAGTCCGCTGTGATTTCGGAAGCTCATGGCTAGGTGGTTAGAGCCAAAGACATCTCCCTAGCCTACGCCTCATGGGGCAATGTTAGGGTTGGTCCCAGAGAGAGAGACGTGACTTTCATGTGCCTTTCCCCCAACCAGTCTCACAACCAATGAGCGAGGCCCATCAGCTCAAAACTTGCCTAAACCCAGTGCTCAGTCACTTCAAGCTTGCTTAACAGGCTGCACCAATAGAAAAGAATCTTGGTTTCCACCCTCTCTCGACACTTGCCTCACTTACCTTCTCAGAACCAATAGCGAAGGCCATAGTACCCCAACTCGCTTAAACCTCTGCACCAATTGTATTCATTCCCCTCTTTAACCAACCAATGGTATTAGCTCACTACCCTAAAGCAAAGGATTAACAGTTCTTCCTATTCTCATCCACTTACAAAACATTCCCATTGTCCTGAGCACAACTAGATCCTTCGTACTACAAGACCTTCTGTCTTACACTACCCTTCGTCTCTCCTCACCTTTTGTTTTACTCTATCCTTTAGTCCACTTTAATACCTACTCACCACCCTTGGATACATACTGCTCTCTCTCTCTCTCTCTATCTCTCTCTCGCTCTCGCTCTCTCTCTCTCTCTTATTTGGGGCTACTCCGGTTTTCATCCGACTCGAAGTCTCTTTGGATCTCACTATCTTTATTATTTTTATCATACTTTATTAACTCACTATACCCCCTCACTTCTATTTCACATTTTGTTCCACGTGTACTAATCTTGCTTGCATGTTATATCTCTCTGTATTTCTTACATACACCACAAATTATGTAATACCCTGTATATTCGGATGCATGGTTATATAAATAAGACCCTGTATGCTTGTGTGAAACCTTGGGGAAGAATCTTTCTCGAGCGATCGAACTCACTTCGATCGATCGAACATTGTGCTTTCTCAATCGATCGAACATACTTCGAGCGATCGAATCTCTGCCGACCTGATTCTGTGACGTGTACCCTTTCTCGAGCGATTGAACTCCCTTCAATCGATCGAACTCACTTCGATCGATCGAACATTGTATTTCAGTATACGTTTTCTACCACCTGCCTCTCTTGCCTCCTTATATATATGTATGTTTTGTGTGTGTGTGGTGTTTGGCAGTTTAGAGAGTTAGAGAGAGAGAGCTTGTGTGTGTATGTGTGTTCCATATATATATATGTAACCGTATGTGTGTGTGTGATATATATATATGTGCTTGGGCAGAAGGAGAAGAAGAAGAAGAGAACAAGAAGTGGAGCAGAAGAAGAGGAGAATAGAGACAGAGAGGAGAAGAGAAGAGAAAGAGAAGAAGGAGAGAGAGAACGAGTTCACCATAGTAGCCGCCGCCGCCATCGCGGAGCTTCGAACGCCGCCACCGAACCACCGGAGAGAGGTGAGTTCATTAACTCACTCGAGGAATGATTTTAGGGTGTTATATGTGTGTTTAGAACGTTTATATTTTGACCCCGAAACCTTTGTTCATCGCTGCCAAATTTTTGGGTAGAAGATGATGTTCGAGCGATCGAACTATTCTCGATCGATCGAACTTGCCGTTTCCTCAATCGATCAAACTCACTTTGATCGATCGAACTTAGTTGACTTCAATCGATCGAGAGGACCTCAATCGATCGAAGCTTTCAGAACATGATTAATTCCTGTTGATTATAATGTGAACTGTTTAGCTGTTTAAATGTTGATCCATGCTTTCATTATGCGATATTGTTAATTTAAGAGATAATGCAACGCTGTTATGAGAGGAACTGTTTAACTGTTACATGTTGATATTATTAACTGAATAGTAGAATGGAACACGACAGCATGTTAATAATCAGAAATGAGTAGATATGATGAATACAGAGCATGTGGTATTTTCCTGTATTTAGTGCATGAGCATTGCACAACATGTGGTCAACATGCATGGGATAGTGTTATGAAGAGATAAGAGAATCTGATGAGAAATGGGATAGTGTTATGACGAGCTGAGAGAATATAATGGGAACCGGGAACTGTGCATCAGCATGGAAATGGGATATGTGACTTATGTGGAATATGAGATATATGTACTTTGGATCCGTGAGATCAACGGATGACGAGCCGGGTGGACGTGGGATGGTTAGAGTTCCTAGTGCGCCTCTCGCTGTTGAAGACGTCCAGTGATGCGTATGCACTGTTGAAGACGTCCAGTGTACCGTTGAAGACGTCCGGCTAGTGCTCTAATGTATTCTCAGCTCTGTAGACGACCAGTGAGGGTATACGCATCGTTGAAGACGTCCGATGTGCCGTTCTATCGTTTACAGATAGGTGGTACCGTGTAGACGACCGGTAACCCTATCAAAGGATTTTGGGATCTATTGCCTAGTCGGGTGATTCCGATTAGCATTACTGTATTGATGAATGGTTTTCAGATTGGTATTATGGGATCGACGTATGGATACGGATGAGAATAAGAACATAGATATGGATGTGAATATGGGAATATTGAGTATGATGATGTTCAGTCGTGGATTCAGCATCCCGACCTAAAGGTATATGCATGGGATGGATGCATGGGTTACATGCATGGATTTGATGAATATGTGATAAGATATTATACCATGATCCTTGTCTTTGTCATTACTATGATTCCTGTTATTCCTGTTACCTTTGATTAATGTACAGTTTAATGATACCTTTGCTATGTCCGTGAGTGACGCCATTGTTAAGAGATTAACCGCATTTTAAGATGCTGAACAATAACGGTGAGGAGTGTTGTTTAATGTACTCACTCAGCTTTGTATCCAAAGTTGATGGCGTTTGTGCCCTGGACATTCCAATGTCTAGAGCTTCGCAGGACTTGAGAACTAGAGACTGATGTTCTGCCGGTCTTGGAGCTGAAGGCTTGGAGAAGAAGACGTGCTGCTTGTAATAGTTAGTTTGTATATCTGTTGTTGTTATTGTTATAGGCCTGAGACTATAAGCCAGCTGTTGTAATAGTTTTAGTAGACTTTTATAACTGGTACTTGGGCATCTGTTGCTTCCATACCTTTTATAGTTTCCGCTGTAGCCTCTGATTATGTTAGTAAGATATGTTCTATGAATAGCATCCTCCCTATCGTGGTGTTTATTGGTTTGAGTAGATGACAACGCGGTTATTCACCCGTCATTCCCTATGGACCCATAAAGGAAATTTATTTTTCTCTATTTATGCTGCTCCGGGACGTGACAAATTAACTCACACAAATAGCATGACAACCTCGTGAAAGTGTTAAAGGAATTCCACAGTGAGACAGTATGGTGATCTCTCAATCCAAATCTCCTTTTTAATAGTCTTTTATAAATTATTTTAATACAACCATCTTAATAGGTGTCAATGACGATCAACTTATTGCATAATGAATATCATTCTATCTTATAACAGCAGCGTAGCAGTTAACATTTCCAGTGTTTACTACTCTCAATCACATGTAATCCATGAAAAAATTGTAGTATAAATGAATGACTTTAAATAATAATAATAATAATAATAATAATAATAATAATAATAATATTGATAAAAAAACTAAAAAAATATAAGAGAGACAGAGAGAGACAGAGAGAGAGAGAGAGAGAGAGATTCATTAGTTTTGTAAAAAAAAGGACACCCTATTCTAAAATAGTAACAAACTCATTAAAAAAAATATGCAAGAAGGAAGAAACTTAGGGTTTAAACAATAAATGTACCAAAAATGGAACTGCCATGACAAAGTTGGGGAAAAATAAAAAAAAATAAATAAAAAAAAAAAAGAAGAAGAAGAAGTTACATATCTACTAGATTAAATATTCAATGCAACGGGGATACCACGTCAGCAAATAACATTACTCACAGTTTTGGAATTTGTGCTTATGTGGATGAGATTTTTCCTGAAAATGAAGGGTGTAGAAGGATAAACAAATGGTTTAAATTTGATTGTTATACCACATCAGCAAAATAACTATTACAATGAATAATTTCTCCATCTGCTGATACCATTCTAATATATGTGTATATGTATATATTATAATATATGTGTATGTGGCATATATAATCTTTTTTATCATATGTGACATATATAGTTAATGGCATATTTATATACGTAGTATTTGTGAAAGGAAAGGTTGGTTAGTCTAAATCTCCCATCGTGGGGTTGAACATTGTTTTGAAATTTGAAGATTAATTGGCAGCAATCATGGGAGCCAAATTTTGATAATCAAGGTCATAGATGATCAACTGGTCTCTAGTGCATCATGATTTATGAGAAAATTATTTTGTCAATCCCCTAGTCAAATCATGACAATTGACAAAGCAACATCTGATGGGCTTTAACTTTTGGGCAAGTCAACAAATCCTTTTCATGTTGGTCTAGGCCTTTTTTAAATTGATCAACATCACAACCTATTAGGAAATAACCACTCTGGACACATAGCAAATCAAGCTCATGTTTTGAGCCATGTTTGAAAGCCTTGGCAGTAGTTAATTTGAGTTTTGGCCCATTTGGTTCAATCGAAGCCTCCTCAGTGAGTCTGGCCCAAAGAAAACATAGTAAAATGTAGTTCGAAATTACAAAGAAAACAAAAAAAAAAGTAATATAACAGGTAAAAATCTAGGAAGATTGAAAGAAAAAAGAAAGAGAAAAAAAAAATTTACCTTGACATCTATGGATCTGGACCATCTAGGGGAGGGGGGTTGACTGTGGAGGAGGAGGGGGGTAAGGAGGGAGGCGGTGGCTGTGGATCAAGTGGAGGAGGGAGGAGTGTGTGGCGATGATCTCAGATCTGGAGGGACTGAGTGGTAACGGCAATGCTTGTAGTGGAGGGAGGTAGTGGCTGTAGTGGGGAGGAGAGGGAGATGGAGGCGGGTGGAGAAGGAGGAATGAGTGAAGGAGGTTGGAGAAGGACTGAAGGAGGGAGGTGGATCTATGGAGGCGGTGTCGAGGAGGAGGGAGTATCGCAGATCAAGATGAGAATGACTAGGGTTAGATATTTAGGTTTTGTTTTTTTTTAGTATTTATACCTGTAATATCCGCAATTTTCTTTGTATCTTTATACTCTTTTTTATATAAATAAAATTCAGTATACTTGTCTTTATGTAGACACCCCAATTTTGACTAACCATCGAATTTAGGAGATGATTACCTCTAAAACCAATGACAACGATGTCTGACAGAATTTGAAAATCTTCAAGGGTAATTCAAGCTCTTCAGAAAGCCTCTTAGTCTCCAAGATCGCAAAATTCAAAAAGGGAGGGAAGAAAACAAAGTGCTAGAGTGATCTCAGGTGTGAAAATACGTATGGAAGGAAAAAATTTATAAAAAATATATTCAAAATGTAAGTGTATGTGTGTGTGTGTGTTTTCTTTTAGAAAAATAAATTTTATTTAAAAGAATTTGAAAGGGATAAGAAAAAGAAAAGAAAAGCATCTATTTAAAAGAAAAAAAGAAAGAAAAACAAAAACAAAAACAATATATAAAAGTAAAAAAAGAGGATGAGGTGGCTCGCGGTGAAGCCGGCGGCACTCACTGAGTCAGTGAGTGCCACAGACAACTCAACGAGTGCCGCTCACTGTAACAGTCTGTTTTGTTTTGTTTTTTTTTTTTTTGAATATGTATTGAACACCCAAAGATACCATAGCACATGCAAAATCACCTTGAATTTACTGAATTGACCCCTCTCAATGGTCTATATAAGGATATGCATATCTCCGTTGTTGGGAGTTGGACAATTAAGATAATTTAGAGAGAATTTGTGAGTATAATTAAGAAAATTAGAAGGGAAACCATTGGAGAAGCTTGAAGAACTTGAAGAAGAGCTTGAAGAACATTGAAGGGTTTTACCAAAACCATGAAAATCTAAGGATATTGGAGTTAATCCTCTAACCTTACTTTGTTTTTAGCTTAAATTCAATCAAAATTCATAGAATTCCTTAGGATCTTTACACAATTTTCAAAAAGTCTCTTCTAACCTCATTTCATCACATAACAATTGGTTGTGATTGAATTCTGATTTGTTTTTGTTGATTTGGATATTAGTAGGTATGGATTTGGAATATAATAAGTTTTCTAAAAGAAATTTTATTTGGATCATCAATTAGGTTTAGATTTTGTCTCTCTTTGTTTATGCTCTTCTCTTGGGAATCATGAGATCTTCAATATCTTATTTGAATCCTGTGAGTTTGATCCTTTAATTTTCTGTAAATTTATGATTTATAAGGGAATTAAGATTGATCTTAGTTATGTTTATGCATAATTGGTGGATCCAAGTTCATGTTCATGATTTAGGTTCTCCAATTTGGAGTTTCATGGAATTTTCTTAATATTCTATTGAAACCCATGAAGGATTGGATGTCTCTAGTCTCCAAGGACCGTTAATTTGTGAGGAGAGGTAATTAAACTAAGGGTGTGTTTGATAAAACTGAAAATTAAGTGCTGAATTTTAAGTGCTGAATTATAAGTGCTGAAAACTTTAAGCTGCTGAATTTGCAGTATTGCAAATAATGTTTTTAAGTGCTGAAAATTAAGTGCTGAATATAATTAGACTGTTTGATAATATTAATATGAAAACACTGAAATGTTAAAAGATTACAATTCTATCCCTAATTGCTCACCATTTATTTAGATAGCATGCAAAAAATAAATAAAAATGTTTCTACTGACAATAAAATTCAAAATATGCTCAACTTTGACTGCTTGACAACGCATTTGCAATTTGTTCACGCAAATTGATCATAAATTCTTGATCTAATTGACTCCTTCCACCTAAATCTCTTGCTTCATTTTCACTTGCATTACTTTGAAGATCTTCCAGGGGAACATTTTCATCTTGATACTGCTCGAACAGTGAGTCACCAAGTGTAGTCTTCTTAATATAGTTATGAATCGCTGCACAAGCAGTGACGATATTTATCAGGACAGAAAAGGGATACGATGCCATCTTCATTAAGATTGAAAAATGAGCTTTTAGAACACCAAATGTTCGTTCAATCACATTTCTTAACCTAGCATGTGCATGGTTAAACATTTCTTCCTTTGTCCTTGGACGACCACTTTGTCTTAAATCCGACAACCAATACCGTACATTACGATAAGGTGCCATAAAACTGCGAGTATGGGTGTATGCAGCATCACATAAGTAATATTTGCCTGGATTGGTTATAAACAAATTTAAAATATAACAAAATATCACAGTAGTTCAAATCATTAAAAAAGAAATATATAAGCATTTTCTTGCCAGGTGGAGGAAATGGAAAGTTATTTGATGGATCACGCATAGTCTCTGTTAACACTCTAGAGTCATGTGCCACGCCTTCCCATCCAGCCCATATAAATGTGAAAACCATATCAAAACCACAAATACCAAGCACATTTTGGTAGCATTCACATCTTCCTCTGCCTCGATAAGGTACTTGCTTATCGGATGGTATAACAGCACGAATCAAAGAACCATCTAGTGCTCCCACTGCACCCTTTTTATATTGATTTAAAAAAATTAATCAAATTATTGACTGCATAAAACATTGGTAAATTTAATAACTTCACAAACAATTTCAATTGTTACCTGAAATATAGCTCTGAGACAACGATGCTGGTTAATCTGAGTAGGATTATAATTAAACGACGTGGGCACAATTATTTCCTTTGAAAAATATAGCACTGCTTGCAGTACTTCATGGAAATACCTGTGAATTGTTTGGGTTGAATGGTTGAACCGTCGTTTAACTAAGCGATGCCTAGTACCCTTTAACTCGAAAATGATTGCATAGGTTCAAGAATACATCTTTTTTCATCCTTAGTATCTCTTCACAATGTGCCTCGTTCCCTTCAAGCAATTCATCTACATTGGCAGCTCTACTTAGGGAAGAATTGGTATCTGGTCTTCTTCCTTTTACGTCTCATCTTCAATCTCTTTATTATTAGAACTACTACAATTTTCAGTAATGCCATTTTCCTAAATGCCTTCTTATTTACCACGCTAGGCATACTAATGATATCATGATATATAATAAGTCACTATGTTACACATAAAATATAAGCAAACAAAACATACAAATTTCCACAATAAGCAACAAACAGGTAATACAAGTATGTAAAAAGAATAAAGCAATAATGAAATAATTATAAAAATGATAAATATGGAAGAACAAGCTAGAAATTAAATAAGCAGTTTACAAGAATGTCAAATGAAGTGGAGAGGCTCAAAAGCCCTAACTATCTATAAAACTAGATTGCACTTAAATAAATCCTAATTTTTTAGCATTCATTTGTATCCAGTTCATTCGAACTTCTTCTGGCTTCTTAGCAAGCATCATCCACTGCTCTCGGTGTGCCTGGCGCTCACAAAAAATACTACAAGCGGCAATGTATAATGGGTCATCCATTTGAAGCTTTTCCATTTCATCCAGGACTCTGTTCCATTCTCCTAATGAAGGCCCGTCAGATTTATCTAAACTTTTAAGAACTCTTTCAAGTTGGTCATCAACATCAGTAGATTCCTTCTTCTTGCGTCGTTTATTTTTCGGTAGAACACCGTCAGTAGGGGAGGATGGTGGAATAGGAGATTCAGAATCAAGGTCAATATTTATTTCTGAAGTCTCTGTTGCTATATGTGACATCGATGATGACCCAATACCATCTTTAGGCAACCCTTCCTTAGACGGACCCTAGCCTGCTCTTCCAGTAGCTGCTATACCGTCAAATAAAACTTTCATCTCCTCAGCATATTGCAACCCAACATAGCGAAATTGTTTTGCATCAGGGTTCCCCTATTATAAATTAGTTTTCAAACATACACTTAAATTGTAGATTTAAAAAATATATATATAGTGATGATGTGTAACCAAATACTAGTTTTTTTTCTCTTTTCCTTTAAGTAATCATCCCATCTTTCAGCACTCCAATTCATAGTATTAGTTGTTGGGTTAAGGTCATGTACAGTTGCGCTACTTACCAAATTCGACCATACTGTGTACTTCTTCTTTGAGTAATCCCACAAATTCTTCAATTGTGACTTATTAACTTTGCAGTTTTTTTTCTCAAGAAAAGCTTTTCGATATTATTCCACGACTCCTTCTTTAAACTACCACCATCTTTTCCCCTATTGCTTACTTCTTTAATGCATAAATCTAGATAAAATTTAATCAACCCTGGATCCTTCCAGTTAGCTCTATTCGCAAGTTCACTAGCCATCCTACACATATCAGGCATATGAATATATAAATGAATTTATAAAACCATATTTGATTTTTTCTTTTTCGATTACAAAGGGGGGAAGGAGGAATACTCGACCAGTGAGGTACTAATTGCTATCTTCCTAATATAGTTATGAATTGCCATACAAGCAATGATAATATTGATATGGACACGTGTTGGGAACCAATTCTGGGACACAAATTTGTGAAGCATAGTATTAGTCAAATATCAAAGACCCTTGGCTAGACAATAACCAAAAAAAAAAAACGAAGTCTAGAAGAGAAAAATCTAAAATCTCAAGAGTAATGCTTCGCTTCCCAAATGTGGTTCCCAAGTCATGTAACAGTGGGACTACCCTCAATAGTATTGGGATCACTTCAACATCCTCGAATGAAAATTAAGTGGATCTATACCACATGTATTAAGAACCAAATTTAGGATACAAATTTTTGAAGCATACCACTACTCAAATCTCTATGACTCATGGCCTAGACCAATCAACATACAACTGGTAGGCACAAAACAGACCCAACTACAAATCTGTTGAAAAAAAAATGCAAAAGGTACTATGCACCCATCTTTACCATGTTATTGCTTTCAATTGTATGTGATCATGCATTAAAGTGAATGATTTTTTTAAAAAAAAAAATTTGCAACTTAAATTTGGACACCTACACCAATGTACTAGTAAACAATTCTACTTCTTAGAAGGAAAAAAAGAAAAAAGAAAGAACCATATATTAGCATAAGTAATCAAAGCAACCTACAGAACTCACCATTTGTTGTGTTGTGTGGACTAGCTATTACAAAAATTGAAGTTTTGGCAACAGATCGAGGCTTTCAACATATACACAATCAATACATCATATATATATAAACATGTATATACGAAATTATTAACAACAAAAATGGAAAAGGAGGCTTCAAACATACACACAAATACATCATATATATAAACATATATATATATATATATTTTACATATATATACGAAATCATTAACAACAAAAACTATTAAAAGTTGAAAATATCTTTACCTGATTTGTGTGAAGAAGATGGAAGAAGAAAATGGCACCAATTAACCTATGATCTCCTCTCCCCCCATTCTCCCTTTTCCCTTTCTGGTTCTACTTCTCACGTAATAGGGTTTGTGTTGATAAGAAACCCAAGAAGAGAGGTAGGATAGTTGTATAAATAGTTAGTAAAATATGAGGGTATATCAGTCACCACAGAAAAAATTTTAAACACCCAAAACACTGACCGTGTTCTGCGATTTCATTCAGTGGCTTTCTTCCACTGAAAATTTTCAGCATATTTTTTGATCCTTTTTCACTTAAGTGGACATTATCAAGCACATGGAAGATAAATAAGGGCTGAAACATTTCATTTTCAGCACTTATTAGGGTTGTCAAACACACCCTAAGTCTCAATTCCTCAAGGATCGTCAACTTGAGAGAGGAATTGGACTTAAGAAGTAGTGCCATTACCTATACCGAAATGGAAATAGGAGAACATTACAATGGACTTCGTGTGAGGTTTACCAGATCTAAGAAGTCAAATGACACCGTTTGGGTAATCATTGACCAATTGACCAAGTCGGTACACTTCTTACCAATCAAAACCAATGACCCAATGAAACTAGCAGAGTTATATGTTCAAGAGATTGTATGGAGCTCCAGTGTCTATTGTTTATGACAGAGATAGTAAGTTCACATCGCGGTTTTGGTAAGGATTGCAACGAGCTATGGGTACTAAACTGAGTTTTAGTACGGCATTCAATCCTCAGACCGATGGCCAGTCAGAGAGTGTGATTCAAATATTGGAGGATATGCTACGATTATATGTGTTGGACTTCAAAGGTGATTGAGAGGAGAATTTTCCTCTAACATAATTTTCTTACAACAATAGCTTCCAATCTATTATTGGAATGGTACCTTTTGAGGCTTTTTACTAGCCAAAATGTCATTCACCGATCTGCTGGACTGAAGTAGGAGAATGAAAATTAATAGGGTCTGAGATAGTTCAGTAAACCACAAAGAAGATTAAAGTGATACAACAACGTTTGAGAACGGCTCAAAGTCATTATAAGAGTTACGCGAATTTAAAGAGAAGACCGATAGAGTTTGATGTAGGGGACTATGTATTCTTGAAGGTGTCACCTTCAAAGGGAGTGGTACGATTTGGAAAGGGGGGAAAATTGAATCCGAGATATGTTCGACTATTCAAAGGTTATTGGTGTTAGGGATATATACTAAAAGTCATGCCTTATGTAGTTAATTTATTATTCATTTAATAAAATCAGTTATTCCATTTTTATGAAAATTTGTGTGGGCAATGTTTGCATTGGATTGTTTATTTGATATTGTGCATGTATGTCTCTCATTCTACATAGTAGGTTGTTTAATGTGTAGAGTTCGGCTTACACACGGAAGATCAAACCATCAAATCTTGTAGAATGTAAGATTTTGGTTTACAGTCTTAGATGGAATTGGACACACCATCGGTAGGACTGCAACATGGTGTTGTAGTATGTTTGTCTTGACTGCGGGAAACGGTACAGTTTTAACTCACTATGCTGGTACACTTTGTGTATTAAACGGGACCAACTTGGGGTAATTATCTTTATACTGACTTATAAGATAATTAATACCTCATGGCTATTATGAGTGTTTATGCTCTAAATCCTAAGTTAATTTATAGACATGTACATTTGATATTTACACTTTAATCCCTAAAAGGGTGTGATCATTAAATGGGTCAATATCTCATTGGATTGGGTGACAATATAGATTGTGTGGTGGATATAAATTAATGATGGAATCCATGTCTCAATTTTGGGATTGATGATTTCCACTTGAGAAAGCTTATAAGTTTTGATTATGTCAAACCCTGCAGGTGGATTTTGTATCTGACATATCAGATAAGTTAAGCAGAGGATCTCAAGGAATTTAAGAGATTAATCAAATATGATTGTTAGTAATTATATTTAATTAATGGATATCTGTAATCTTAATGTGGGGAGATAATAAGCATTTAATAACATGGAGCTCGAAATATAATTTTGAGATAAGGGTAGGAGTGCAATTATAATTCTTTAGTGGTATGAATTATAATTTATGGAAATAGGAATCTGATTCAGTTCGATTTGGGGTTTCCTAATTTGATAAAGAAGCCTATTCCTTATTGACTTCTTATGGTCTCTATCGTAGCCTATATATATGCTGCTTGGGCTCTCCTCTCAGTTTGTATTTTTTCATCAAGAGTATTATAACTTGGAATAGAAAAGATAGCGTAAAAGAGGGAGATCAGAAAACAGAAAGGATTTCGATAGAGCCCACACTCAGTTCGATATTCTGGCAACAGAGGAATACAGTAGAAGATCGTGAGCTGTTATTGAGCCCGTGTTCTCGATTCGTCTACTACTGCAATCCGTTTTTGTAGTTCAAGGTAACCCTAGTTCCGACCTTGTAGGATTATTGTAGCTTTCACGTAAATTTTGCAGTACCAACTTATACACGTTGTCAATGGATTTTGGGAACGCAGTTTTCCTAACAGTAGTATCAGAGCAACATTAATTCTGCGTATGGGTTGGACGCAACCATGTTGTCCAGTAATACAGATCTTATGCGTTCATTGATGGATGGATAGAACGTAGATTTGTACTAACCCTTATTTTGCAGTGTTCTTATTCCACTATTATGGTCACTAGTTTTGTGTGATTGGATCCCACGATGGTTTTATCCGTGGTTAATATTACTATTTTGATATAGTATGTGAACTCCTTTATGGAGGCATAAGATTTGTATGTATTGGATTCCACGTTTGATTGATGCGTGGTTAATTTACTGCAAATAAATAGAATGTGAACTCCTTCATGGAGGCATAGGTTTTATGTAATATATCTCAAGGAAATCCGTGAAGATGGTTCGTGAGAGCAGTTTTACAAGCAGTTTTCGAAAGCAATCTGGAAGCAGTTTCAGAAGGTTGTTTCAGAAAACAGTTATGGAAGGCAGTTGTTGATCGGGTAGCTCGACCCCTGTGCGTAGTGGCAACATAGAGCTAATCGGGTTCAATGAAAATTTCTTCACAAGAGTTGTAGCTTGACCATAATAGTGGGATTCCTATTTTATTGTGGTTTCCTTATTTATGTGTGATTGAATGATTATTATAGTTTCATGTTTAATGAATAGGATAACATGGATAATTGCTCCTAGACCTATTTCAGATGTCTAGCTGCATGTTTAATTTATATTAATTTAAAATGATGGACAACTACATGTGTATTTATAAATAAAACTAATTCCATATTTTGAAAACATAAGTACTTATTTCTAAAATCACGAGAATAGAATAATTTTATTATCTACACATGTGTGTTTGACAAGTAAGGATGGACTAATCCATGTCAAGTATTCCATTATTTTTTATTAATTAAATTAAAAGTTTTTGTAAAAATTAAAACCCTTAAAAAAAATTTCAATTCTAAGTGGAAGAGGGAATTTATCAAGTATAAATCTCATGGTCTCCATCACTGGTTTGTAGATGATATGATTAATTTTGTGTGATTGCTCTAGTGCCATCCTCCCATCGGATGCAATTGATCATGGAATCATCGGTACAAACTTCTTTAAAAGAATGTTTTAGGTAATTGTTAGTGTGGGTCACCTCTCCATCAGAGATGTTCCTAACCAAAATTTCATAGGTTTTATCATACATAATAGAAATTGTGAGTGTATCAATGTTATTTGATAATTGGTTTGAGGTTGACCGTGAGTCAACGGTAAGGTGTCAGTTATAAGGACACGGGTAATTGGTAATTGGAATTTCATTGGCATGAGTAAATGACATATATGTGATTTAATGGTATTTGACTTATCTGGTATTTTATGAATAGTGAATTATACCTATATAGTGTGAATTCTGGTATTTTTCGATATTGTTAAATATCATTTTGAGAGCTGTGGTGAGAACGTGAGTGCCACGTTTTATAAAAGGTAGGTTGTATAGAAATTTCACAAAATGTAGTTTTTGGACGTAATTTTGGATCCAAACAAGACTTAATCGAAAACTCTTATAGTTGGTAGTTTTCACTTGTAAAGTTATAAAATGGACGTGTGCGAAGTTTCAGGAGTTAGTTAGGAATTTTGAGAACTCGCAGGGTGGTAAATGTGATTCCCTAAGAGTTTGTCTATAAATAGTAGTGGATGAAATTGTCATTTCTTGCAAAACTTCATATAATATCTTGAGAGAGGAGAGAGAAAGGGAGATTATTGTCACGCGCTTTGCGACGACGATCGGCGACCTTTCGTCCTTCTGAATTTCACCAAACTTCTGAATTTCACCAAACTTCGTATTTGAACTTCCCAAGGTAAGGGCTATATTTGATACCTATTAGGCCATGTTTGGAAAATTTTTTATAAAATTATAATTCTAGAAATTTGAGAAAAATGCGTGTAAACTCGTAGGTTTTGCGTAGTATCGGATATTCGGCGTTAAGTCGGGCTTCTAGTCGTTCCCTCAAAGTTATACGATGATAGCTCAAGGTATGAATTTCTAGCCTATGTTATATAGGTGAGATACATGTTTTATATTTCGACGACGAAATTATGATCCGGGCGAAATTCGTGTGTTAATCTTAGCCCCATTAATTATGCACGCGACTAAATGTGAAAAGCATGTCTAAATTTACGCAAGCACGTTGAGTTGCCTATGTGGGTCAAAGGGGGAGGGGGGTCTTATACAAATTCATGCCGGAATAAGCTTCTCGATGTTTGAGAATTTTAGAGCGACGACTACTGTGCTTGGTTTAAGGCTTGGACTTGCCAGGGCACTTGGGGACGTAATGGTTGTAGGCTTGGACTAGCCATTGAAGTCGGGGGTTAAGGCTTGGACTTGCCGCTACCGGATGAAGGTGTATTTTTCTCCCTAGAGACTAATGATGTGATTTATGAAGTTAGAACATATTTTGTCATATATGCATATGTTAGAAATTGTGCACTCAGCATATAGCTGAGCAGTGGAGATTTACTCCATTGCAGGTGAGAGGAAGAAAGGGAAAAAGAAGCACGAGGAGTGAGACCGATAAATGCCGGGGATTCTCTTGTATATGTATTTGCTTTCTTTTCCAAGACTTGTAATGGTGAACTTTCGGAATAGCTAGAACTATGTAATTAGCTTGGAAGGTGTAGTATGGTGTTAATGATGTAATAAGTCTTAAAACTTGTTTTAGTTATGTTGTAATGAATCCGAACTCATGGATTCGTGTTTTGAATACTTGACCTATCGATTTTGAAGTTTAAAGGAAAATGGATAGAGTTTTGTGAATAGTGCCAAACAAGACCTAGCTTGTTCCGCTTTTGTTTCTATCTATGGATTAGTAAGTCTAAACTTGGGTTTTGATAACATGTTGTAGCTTGTGAAGTTTATAATAAGGTAAACTTTTTTAGAGGAATGAAAGGTGTAAGTTTGGGTGATGCCTTAGGCAAAATTCTGCAGCTTATGCAGGAGTCTGCTAAAGGGTCATTCGACTGGTCAAATGGGGTCGTTCGACCGATTGAAATGCCCCCTGCCAAAATCATTTTTCTACCCTTTTCGAAAATTTTGAAAAGGTTTTGTTTGGTTCTTAGGGTACCTTTGGGACCCCTTTCAACATAAAATCAATCGTTTCGAAATATAATTGAGTTTTCGAAATATAATTGCGTATGGTTATTAAATGAACTGGTTAAGCCTTGATGGCGTGTCACGTGTCCTGTTTTCGCATGTTAGTGGGATGGGTCGTGACATTTATTGGTATCAGAGCTAGAGGTAACAAAACTTTGGGAACATTCGACGACGAGTGGAGTGTTGAGTGATTTATCACATGTTCTAGAGTGCACCCATATATGGTAGAGATGTTTGATGCATAAGTATGTTGTTTTACATACATGATATCGTTATTATTGTACATGCATAGTGGTTATCATCAAGATTAACACGTTGAACAATCATGATGACAATCGAGAATTATCACCGCACAACCGACGTATGAATGAAATAGTAGAAATGATGGGGAATATGGGTGACATGATCCGGAATATAGCAGAACGGTTACCTCCAACGCCTCCATTCGAGCCAGTACCGATAACTGTAGTACCAGTGCCTGAGAATAGGGATATGAGATCAATATCCAAGCAATTTGCCAGGAAGAAACCGACATAATTTTATGGGACTTCTGACACGACACTGGCAGAGCATTAGGTTATGGACATGGAAAGGATTTTTTGATCTATACAGATGACTGATGGAGAAAAGATTGAGAACGCCAGCGATATACTCAGAGGCAAGGCTCAGAACTGGTGGGTGAATGTTCTAGATCAGGGAGCACCGATAACGTGGGACGAATTTAAAGCAGAGTTTAATTGTCGATTCTTCCCAAGGGCTGCTCTCAATGTAAAGAAGAGAGAATTTGATAATCTTCGACAGGGAGAGATGACTGTGACAGAATACACCTCAAAGTATAATGCTTTGCTGAGATTTAGAAAGGGATCGGTGTTGACTGAGGAAGATAGAGCAAGGAAATTTGAGGGAGGTTTAAGGAAAAATATTCGTTTGAGGGTGGAGACCTACGAACATTCGACTGTGGCAGCAGTGCAACAAACAGCGCTTGTGGCCGAGAGTGGAATGGAAAGATCGAGGCTGAATCAACACGGTAAATGGGGAAATGAGGGTGGTGATAGGAACCAAGGCGGATCTTTCAAGAGGTCGTTTCCAAGAGGCTCTGGTTCTAGTTACAGTGACTTCAAGAGGACGCCAAGTAACATATCGTTGTGTTCACTTTGCAACCGGCCACACTCAAGCCAATGTTTCATGACCAAACCCCAGAATGGTTCTAGTTACAGTGACTTCAAGAGGACGCCAAGTAACATATCGTTGTGTTCACTTTGCAACCGGCCACACTCAAGCCAATGTTTCATGACCAAACCCCAGAACAGGAACCAAGGAGGGGGTAGTGCTAATTCAACTCCTGATATGCGGGGTAAGTGTTATGATTGCGGAGTGTTTGGGCACCAAGCCAAGGATTGCCCGAGGAAGCATTCTCAGCAAGGAGCTAGTTCTATGGCTTCCAGTGGGTCGAAGCCTAGACAGTCTAATGATTGGGGGGGACAAAAGATAGAATAATGTCAAGGGAGAGCATACCAGATGAATCCAAGAGACATGGCTACTTCAGAGACAGTGGTCTCAGGTATGGTGCTTGTATGTTCGCACTTAGCACGCATACTTGTTGACTCAGGATCTACGCATTCATTTGTATCGCATGCCTTTGTTGAACATTTGAACGTTAAATCGGTACTATTAGGATATGAATTATCTGTTGCCGTACCACTTAGTAAATCGAAAATGACGTCTACGATATACAAGAATTGTGAAATTCAACTAGGAGAGAAGTTGATGACCGTAGACCTTATCCCAATCGTTATGAACCATTTTGACGTAATACTAGGAATGGATTGGTTAGCCCTTAACTAAGCCACAATAGACTGTGAACGAAAAGAGGTTAACTTTCGATCACTGATGCACGGGAACTTTAGTTTCCAAGGAAGTGGGGTTACACCACCACCATATTTGATTTTAGCTATCCGAGCAGGTGGATTGTTGAGAAAGAGATGTCAGGGATTTCTGTGTTCAGTAATCGATGTTTCAGAGAATGAATTGAAAGTAGAAGATATTCTGATAGTGCGAGAATATTCATATGTATTTCCTGATGACTTGCCAGATGTTCTAATTGAGAAGGAAATAGAGTTCAACATTGAAATAATGCCAGACTCAAGACCCATATCAAAGGCACCGTATAGAATGGCACCTATAGAGTTGCAAGAACTAAAAGTCCAACTATAGGAACTACTTGATAAAGGTTTCATTCGACCAAGTATATCACCGTGGGAGCTCCAGTATTGTTTGTGAAGAAGAAATTGTGTGGACTATCGAGAGCTAAATAAGTTGACAATCAAGAACAAGTACCCATTACTGAGGATTGATGACCTATTTGACCAACTTCGTGGAGTGCAAGTGTTTTTAAAGATACATCTGAGATCAAACTATAACCAGTTGAAGGTAAAGGCCGAAGACGTTGAAAAAACTGCTTTCATAACGCGCTACGGACACTACGAGTTTCTAGTAATGCCATTTGGAGTTACAAATGCACCAGCCGCATTCATGGATCTTATGAACCGAGTCATTAAGGACTACTTGGATGATTTTGTGATAGTGTTCATTGATGACATTCTGATCTATTTGCCGTGTGAGACAGAACACGAGAACCATTTGAGGTTGATACTTCAGAGATTGCGAGAGAAGCAACTATTCGGGAAATTCAAGAAATGTGAATTCTGGCTACCTAGCATTACTTTTCTTGGTCACGTGATTGACAAGAATGGAGTTTCAGTTGATCCTCACAAGGTAGAAGCTGTATCTAATTGGCAGAGGCCGACATCCGTATTTGAAATCCGAAGTTTCTTAGGATTAGCAAGATATTACCGTCATTTTATCGAGGGTTTCTCGAAGATTTCATTGCCTATGACCAGGTCAATGAGGAAAGGGATTACATTTGAATGAAGTCAAGAGTGTGAAGACAGTTTTCAAGAGTTGAAGTCACGATTGACGAAAGCATCGATATTGACAATACCATCCGAAAACGGGGGATTTGTGATTTACAGTGATGCGTCGCATCAAGGATTGGGGTGTGTACTTATGCAAGGGGGTAAAGTAATTGCCTATGCTTCTAGACAGTTGAAGACGTACGAGGTTAACTATCCAACTCATGATCTTGAATTGGCCGCAGTAATCTATGCTTTGAAGATTTGGAGACATTCCATAAGAGTTTGAAATACTTGTTCACACAACGAGACTTGAACATGAGACAAAGGAGATAGTTAGAGTTGATGAAGGATTACAATCTTTTGATAGAATATCATCTGAGAAAGGCTAATGTAGTAGCCGATGCATTAAGCTGGAAGACGCCAAAGAACTTAGCCGACGAGCTAACACAACAAAAAGAATTGGTAAAGGAAATGGAACATTTGGATTTCGATGTGATTCTAGAGACTAGTAGTGGCCTAATGATGGCGATCATAGCACATCCAGATATTATTGGTGAAATCAAGAGGGAATAGTTTCACGATGTCTACCTGTGCAAAATGAGAGACAAGATACCTTTTAGCAAAGTGATCTTGTTTTGTATTGGAACAAGGGACGTTGAAAGTTGGAAATCGATTGTGCGTACCGAACGTGAAAGGCATGAAAGAAAGGATCCTAGAGGAAGCACATAGTACTAGATATTTAGTACACCCAGGAAGTAATAAAATATCATAACTTGCAAGAAAATTTTTGGTGGAAAGGTATGAAGCGCGAAGTGGCAAAGTACGTTTTCGAGTGTTCGGCATGTCAACAGGTCAAAGTAGAAAGACAAGTACCTACGGGGTTATTACAGCCACTGCCTGTGTTAGAGTGGAAATGGGATAACATCACGATGGATTTTGTTTCAGGATTTCCACGACCGCCTAACAAGAATGATAAGATTTGGGTGACAGTTGATAGATTGACCAAGTCAGCTCATTTTCTACCTATCAAGACGACTAAACCTTCAAAGTTAGCTGAGTTGTATGTGAAAGAGATTGTAAGACTACACGGGGTTCCAACTGTGATTGTATTAGATCACAACAGTAGTTTTACATTGAGGTTATGGGGAAGTTTGCAAAAAGCTATGGGTACGAAGTTAAATTTCAGTACAGTATTTAATCCTTAGACTTACGAGCAGTCAGAGCGCATGATACAAAAGCTAGAGGATATGCTTAGATTATGTGTACTAAACTTTGGAAGTGACTGGGAGAAGCACTTGCCGTTAATCGAATTTGTGTACAATAACGGGTTTCAGTCGAGTATTGGTATGGCACCATATGAAGCTTTGTATGGGCGTAAGTGTTGATCACCGGTTTGTTGGACCGAGGTTGGAGAAAGAAGTTGTTAGGACCTGAGCTAATAAAGGTGACTATAAAGAAGGTGAAGTTAATTCAAGAGCGACTTAAGGTAGCTCAGAGTCGTTATAAGAGTTGCGCGGACTCTAAGCGACGACCGATGACATTCGAAGTAGGTGATTTTGTATACCTGCAAGTATCGCCTTCGAAAGGCATTGTTCGATTCGGAAAGAGGGGAAAACTCAATCCGAGATTCGTAAGACCTTTTGAGATCCTAGAGAGGGTAGGTCCAGTGGCTTATCGGTTGGCGTTGTCATTAGAGTTGGAACATGTACACAATGTATTTCATGTGTCGATGTTGAGACGGTGTAAATCAAATACGAGCAAGATCATGGTACCAGAACCGTTACAAATTCAAGAGGACTTAAGTTACATAGAGCGTCCAATAGAAATACTAGACCAGAAGGAGCAAGTCTTGAGAACTAAAACAATTCCGATGGTGAATGTGTTATGGCATAGTCACACGGTTGAAGAGGCTACATGGAAAAGTGAGGAAGAAATGAAGAATGAGTACTCGTACCTGTTTTACGTATGAGGTAAAGTTTGGGGAAAAAACTTCCTTTTTAGAGGGGAGAGTTGTCACACCCGTACCAAAATTTCATAGGTTTTATCATGCATAATTGAAATTGTGAGTTTATCAATGTTATTTGATAATTGGTTTGAGGTTGACCGTCAGTCAACGGTAAGGTGGCTGTAAGGACACGGGTAATTGGAAATTAAAATTTCATTGGCATGAGTAAAAGACATTTATGTGATTTAAATGTTATTTGACTTATCTGGTATTTTATGAATAGTGAATTATACTTGTGTAGTGTGAATTCTGGTATTTTTGATTTTGTTATATATCATTTTGAGAACTGTGGTGAGAACGTGAGTGCTACATTATATAAAAGGTAGGTTGTGTAGAAATTTCACAAAATGTAGTTTTCGGACGTAATTTTGGATCCAAACAAGACTTAATCGAAAACTCTTGTAGTTGTTAATTTTCACTAGTAAAGTTATAAAATGGACGTGTGCGAAGTTTCAGGAGTTAATTAGGAATTTTGAGAACTCGGGGGGTGGTAAACGCAATTTCCAAAGAGTTTGTCTATAAATAATAGTGTATGAAATTGTCATTTCTTGCAAAACTTCATATAATATCTTGAGAGAGGAGAGAGAGGGAGATTATTGCCCCGGGCTTTGCAACTACGATCGGTGACCTTTCGTCCGTCTGAATTTCACCAAACTTCGTATTTAAACTCCCCAAGGTAAGAGCTACGTTTTGATACCTTTTAGGCCATGTTTGGCTAACTTTTTTATAAAATTCTAATTCTAGAAATTTGGGGAAAATGCATGTAAACTCGTAGGTTTTGCGTAGAATCGGAGATTCGGCGTTTAGTCGGGCTTCTAGTCGTTCCCTCAAAGTTATACGACAATAGCTCGAGTTATGAATTTCTAGCCTATGTTATATAGGTGAAATACATGTTTTATATTTCGATGACGAAATTATGATCCGGACGAAATTCCTGTGTTAATCTTAGGCCCGTTAATTATGCACGCGATTAAATGTGAAAAGCATGTCTAAATTTACGCGAGCAAGTTGAGTTGCCTATGTGGGTCAAAGGGGGGGTCTTATACAAATTCATGCCGGAGTAAGCTTCTTGATGTTTGAGAATTTTAGTAGCGACGACTATAGTGCATGGTTTAAGGCTTGGACTTTCCAGGGCACTTGGGGACGTAATGTTTGTAGGCTTGGACTAGCCATTGACGTCGCGGTTTAAGGCTTGGACTTGCCGCTACTGGATGAAGTCATATTTTTCTCCTTAGCGACCAATGATGTGATTCATGAAGTTAAAGCATGTTTTTCCATATATGCATATGTTAGAAATTGTGCACTCAGCATATAGCTGAGCAGTGGAGATTTATTCCATTGCAGGTGAGAGGAAGAAAGGGAAAAAGAAGTGCGAGGAGTGAGGCCGATAAATGCCGGGGATTCTCCTGTATATGCTTTTGCTTTCTTTTCCAAGATTTGTAATGGTGAACTTTTCGAATAGCTAGAACTATGTAATTAGCTTGGAAGGAGTAGTATGGTGTTAATGATGTTGTAGTACGTCTTAAAACTTGTTTTAGTTATGTTGTAATGAATTCGAACTCATGGATTCGTGTTTTGAATGCTTGACCTATCGATTTTGAAGTTTAAAGAAAAGTGGATAGAGTTTTGTGAATTGCACCAAACAAGCCCTAGCTTGTTCCGCTTTTGTTTCTATCCATGGATTAGTAAGTCTAAACTTGGGTTTTGATAACATGTTGTAGCTTGTGAAGTTTATAATAAGGTAAACTTGTTTAGAGGAATGAAAGGTGTAAGGTTGGGTGATGCCTTAGGCAAAATTCTGCAGCTTGTGCAGGATTGTGCTAAAGGGTCATTCGACCGATCGAATGGGGTCGTTCGACCAGTCGAAATGCCCCCTGCCAGAATCATTTTCTACCCTTTCTGGAAATTTTCAAAAAGTTTTGTTTGGTTCTTAGGGTACATTTGGGACCCCTTTCAACATAAAATCAATCGTATTGAAATTTAATTGAGTTTTTAATTTTACACAAATTTTAAAACTTGGAGGGTAATATTTCCTAAAGTTTTATACACTCAAGGTTGTTTTAAAGTCTTTTCAGCTACGTATGGTTATTTAATGAACTGGTTAAGCCTTGATGGCATGCCACGTGTCCTATTTTCGCATGTTAACGAGATGGGTCGTGACAGTTCCTCACGGAACTCTTAACATAGAATTAAGTGATTGTATACACTTAGCTATAAATAATAATATCAGCTCCATCTGAGTCACTGTTATTATTTATAGAACCAAAGTAAGTCAGCAGTTTAATTTTACTAGGCAAGGTACATCGCCTGGATAGTAAAATTAAAAGGAAATCGCCTATCTGAACAAAGGATGGATAGTATATGGCTTCCCATTGAGTCATACTATTCGCGGTGTATTAGGTTGCTGGCGGATTCTTTTCAAATATGGTCGAGGGAACCAATATTTTCAACTCGAATCCATCGCAATTTTTTGCCCAAACATAATTATTTATATTATGTGATTCTCAAGCTTTTAAATGGATTCTTTCAATCCACTCGCTGTAATACTTAAAGAAAACAAACTTACTGGACCAAACTACATAGACTGAAAAAGGAATTTGAATATTGTGTTAACGCTGAAGAGTACAAGTTTGTGCTTACTCAAGAATGTCCTGAGCAACTTGGTGAGGGGGCAACCGCTGAGGAAAGCCAGGCTCACAAGAAATGGGTCAAGGTTGATGAGATGGCGCGGTGTTACATTTTGGCATCCATGTTGAATGTTTTGCAACATCAGCATCAATCAATGCCCAGTGCCTATGACATGATGGAGAGCCTCTGAGAGATGTTTGGGGATCAAAGTCGTGCTGTTAGGCAGGTAGCCATGAAAGACTTGATGAACACATGAGGGGACGCCTGTAAGGCATCATGTTCTTAAGATGATATCTCTTCTTAATGAACTAGAGATCATTGGAGCTGAAATCGATGCGGAAACCCAGGTCGATATCATACTCTAGTCACTGCCAGAGTCTTTTAAGCAATTCCGCCTCAATTACAACATGAATAAATTTAAATATACTTTGGCGGAGCTGCTTAAAGAACTCCAAGCAGCTAAGGGTCTTAACAGAAAGTCAAGGAGTGCTCTTGTGTTTCAGAAAGGGTCTACTTCAAAGCCGAAAGGCAAGAAGAAAATGAAAAAGGCTCAAAAGAAGGTCGCGGGTCCTCCGCCAATCTAAAGGCCAAGAGGACAACCAGGAAAGCCTAAAGGCAAATGTTTTGTTTGCAAGCAGCCAGGACACTGGAAGGAGCAATGTTTGGTTTATCTCGCCAGACAGAACAATCAAGGTAAATCTCATTTCCTAGTTGTTGAATTGTGTTTAGCGGTCCGATCTATCGGTACCTAGTGTGTAGATACGGGAGCCACTGATCATGTATGCAATTCTTTGTAGGAGTTCCAGGGAACCAGACAGCTCAGTGATGGAGAGACTTATCTATATATGGGAAATGCTACGAGAGTAGCAGCAGTTGCAGTAGGAGATCTACATCTTAGTTTTGGTAGAAATAGGATTTTAATATTAAGAAATTGCCTTCTTATACCTTCTATTAGAAGGAATTTAGTTTCCGTTTCTAGTTTAGTAAAAGATGGATATTCAGTTCATTTTAATAAAATAGTAGTTATTAAAGAAAATATGTTTTATTTGTTCTGGTCAATTGATGGATAATCTTTATATTATAAATCATGTCTCTCCAATACTACAAATTAATAAATTGAATAACGCAAATAGTTTTCCATTTAAGAGAAAAGAACCTTTGAGGATGAACCAAACGCATCTTTGGCACTTACGCATTGGTCATATTAATTTGAAAGGGATTCAAAGACTGGTTCAAAATGGGCCATTAGGTTCATTAGAAGTGGAGGCACTTCCAGTCTGTGAATCCTGCTTGGAAGTTAAAATGACCAAGAGGCCGTTCTCGGCCAAGGGCTATAGAGCAAAAGAGCCATTGGAACTAGTTCACTCTGATTTGTGTCGTCCTATGACTGTCCAAGCAAGAGGGAGATTTGAGTACTTTATCACTTTCATCGATGATTACTCAAGGTATGGGTACATTTATTTGATGCGGCGTAATTCTAAATGTTTTGAGAAATTCAAAGACTTCAAGGTTGAAACGGAGAAGTGTCTAGGTAAATGTATCAAGACGCTACGATCTGATCGTAGTGGAGATTTCTTCTTGGGAGAGTTTAGGGAATACTTATTGGAGCAAGGGATTACATCCCAGTTGTCTGCACCCCATATGCCTCAGCAGAACGGTGTAGCAGAAAGAATGAACAAGACTCTCATGGACATGATAAGATCTATGATGAGTTATTCGGATTTACCAATTTCCTTTTGGGGACACGCATTAGAGACAGCTGCATACATTCTAAACTTGGTACCATCTAAGTCAATACCTACTACTCTCACAAAATTATGGACTGGACAAAAGCCTAGTCTGCGGCATGTTCGGATCTTGGGTAGTCCAACACATGTGCTTAAAGGGAACGCAGAAAAGTTAGAATCGAGAACAGAAGTATGTTTCTTTGTTGAGTATTCAAGAGAAACTAAAGGTGGCCTATTTTATAGTACTAAGGATCAGAAGGTTATTGTTAGCACCAATGCCACATTCTTAGAAGAGGACTATGTTATGGACCACAAGCCCAGAAGCTGTATTGTTCTAGAGGAAATGAGAGGAGAGACACCAACACATACTTTTTCAATACCATCGGTACGAGAAGAAACACCACAAGAAAGAGTTATGGTGTATTACCATGTCGTAGTGGGAGGATTACTGAAACTCGTGTAGATCCCGAACCAACCATTAACACGCAGGTTCCTGAACCAGTACAACATGCAGATAATGATGTATTAGGTTTAGAATCTTCACAACGAAATATCAGTAATACACAAACATAGGTTATGCCTTGTCGTAGTGGGAGGGTAATTATTCAACCTGACCGGTATATGTTCTTGGGAGAGTCTTATGACCGGGTCCCTGATGAACAAGGTATCGATCCCTGTAACTACAATGAAACACTCCAAGACAAAGATGCTGATCTTTGGCAAAAGGATATGAAGTCTGAAATGGAGTCTATGTGCTCCAATTAAGTCTGGGATCTTGCAAAACCACCCAATGAAATAAAATCCATTAGATGCAAGTGGATCTATAAGAAGAAGAGAAGAGCAAATGGTAAGGTGGAAACCTTTAAAGCAAGGCTTGTTGCGAAAGGGTTCACTCAAAAAGAAGGAATCGATTATGAGGAAACTTTTTGGCTGGTGGCCATGCTAAAGTCTATTCGAATTCTCTTATCCATAGCTGCACATTTCAATTATGAAATTTGGCAAATGGATGTCAAGACGGCATTTTTTAATGGGAATCATGACAAGTGCATCTATATGGTGCAACCGGACGGGTTCATCGCGAAGGGCAAAGAACACATGTTGTACGAGCTTAAGAAGTCAATTTATGGACTTAATCAAGCATCCAGGTCTTCGAATATCCGCTTTGATCAAGCAATCAAGTCTTTTGGTTTTGATCAATGTGCGGATGAATCCTGTGTGTACAAAAAACATGATGGAAGCGTGGTGGTGTTCTTAGTACTATATGTGAATGATATCTTGCAAATCAGAAATGATGTGGGGGTATTATCTTCTGTAGGGGTATGGTTATCCAATCATTTCACTATGAAGGACTTGAGAGAAGTAGGTCACATCCTAGGGATCAAGCTTATGCGAGATCGCAAGAATAGGGTGTTGGACTTGTCACAAGGTACTTATATCGACAATACTCTTGCTAGGTTTAGTATGCAAGATTCCAAGAAGGGCTTCCTTCCCTTCAGACATGGAATTACTCTATCTAAGGATCAGTATTAAGACACCTGATGAGATAGAGAAGATGAAGGCAGTTCCTTATGCCTCAACAGTAGGAAGCCTAATGTATGCTATGTTATGTACTAGACCTGACATCTTCTTTATTGTTGAAGTGGTTAGTAGATATTAGTCTAATCCAGGGCAAGAACATTGGATTGCGGTGAAGAATATTCTCAAGTACCTAAAAAGGACTCAAGACTATATGTTAGTTTACCAAGCAGACATACTTATACCCATTGGGTACACAGATTTTGATTTCATGTCAGTAGGGATTCCAAAAAGTCTACCTCAGGATATGTGTTTACCCTAGGAGGTGGAGCCATTAGTTGGAGGAGTATCAAGCAGTCATGTATTGCTGATTCTACCATGGAAGCCGAGTATGTGGCTGCTTCGGAAGCCGCTAAGGAGGTCGTTTGGTTCAGAAACTTCCTTATGGATTTAAGAGTAGTACCTATGGTACAATTGGCTATTACCCGTTATTGCGATAATAGCGGAGGTTGCTAACTCAAAGGAATCTAGGGCCCATAAGAAGGGAAAACACATTGAGCGTAAGTATCACCTGATACAAGAGATCGTGCAAAGAGGTGATGTTGAAGTGACCAAGATAGCATCAGCAAATAACCTAACAGATCTTTTCACTAAGAGCTTACCAGCCAAGACTTTTGATAGTCACGTAGAAGGGATAGGAGTGAGGTGTGTCGCATCATGGCTTTGAGTCTATGTTGGAGATTGTTAGGGATAGATACTAAATGCCATACTTTATGTAGTTAATATATTATTCATTTAATAAAATCAGTTATTCCATTTTTATGAGAATCTATGTGGGCAATGTTTGTATTGTATTGTTTATTTAATATTATGCATGTGTGTGTCTCTCATTCTACATAGTAGGTGGTTTGGTGTGTAGAGTTCGGCTTACACTCGGAAGATCAGACCATCGGATCTTGTAAAATGTAAGATTTTGGTTTACAGTCTTAGATGGAATTGGACACACCATCGGTAGGACTGCAGCATAGTGTTGTAGTAGGTTTGTCTTGACTGCGGGAAATGGTACAGTTTTAACTCACTATGCTGGTACACTTTGTGTATTAAACGGGACCAACTTGGGGTAATTATCTTTATACTGACTTATAAGATAATTAATACCTCATGGCTATTATGAGTGCTTATGCTCTAAATACTAAGTTAATTTATAGACACGTAGATTTAATATTTACACTTTGATCCCTAAAAGGGTGAGATTATTAAATGGATCAATATCTCATTGGATTGGGTGACAATATTAATTGTGTTGTGGATATAAATTAATGATGGAATCCATGTCTCAATTTTGGGATTGATGATATCCCCTTGAGAAAGCTTATAAGTTTTGATTATGTCAAACCCTGCAGGTGGATTTTGTATTCGACATATCAGATAAGTTAAGCAGAGCATCTTAAGGAATTTTAAGAGATTAATCAAATATAATTGTTAGTAATTATATTTAATTAATGGATATCTGTAATCTTAACGTGGGGGAGATAATAAGCATTTAATAACATGGAGCTCGAAATATATTTTTGAGATAACGGTAGGAGTGCAATTATAATTCTTTAGTGGTATAAATTATAATTTATGGAAATAAGAATATGATACAGTTCGATTTGGGGTTTCCTAATTCAATAAGGAAGCCTATTCCTTATTGACTTCTTATGGTCCCTATCGTAGCCTATATATATGCTGCTTGGGCTCTCCTCTCAGTTTGCAATTTTCCATTAAGAGTATTATAACTCGGAATAGAAAAGAAAGCGTAAAAGTGGGAGAGCAGAAAACAGAAAGGATTTTGATAGAGCCCATACTCAGTTCGATATCCTGGCAGCAGAGGAATACGATAGAAGATCGTGAGCTATTATCGAGCCCGTGTTCTCGATTTGTCTACTACAGCAATCTATTTTTGCAGTTCAAGGTAACCCTAGTTCCGCCCTTGTAGAGTTATTGTAGCTTTCACGTAAATTTTGCAGTATCAACTTATACACACTGTCAACGAATTCTGGGAACGCAGTTTTCCTAACACTTGGGAGAGTTGGACCGGTAGCGTATCGATTAGATTTGCCGCAAGAACTAGCAAATGTGCACAATGTTTTCCACATATTGATCATACGAAAATGTGGATCAAATTTGAGTCAAGTAATTGAACCAGAGACGTTGGAAATCAAAGAAGACTTGACATATATCGAGTATCCAGTCAAGGTTTTGGACAGAAAAGAGCAAGTGTTGAGGACAAAGATTATTCCGTTAGTCATGGTATTGTGGCGGAATCATTCGGTTGAGGAAGCCACGTAGGAAACGGAGAAGAAAATGCGAGTGCAATACGCATACTTGTTCGACACTTGAGGTACAACGAGTTTGGGGACAAACTCCTTTTTAGGGAGAGGAGAGATGTAACACCTGCTCGAGCAGGCAGTATTTAATTACGTTAGCATGCATTATTAATGTTATATTAATGGTATGATTATTTGTGTTAAGTGAGTATTACTCACTAAGGTGATTATGGGTGTCCAGTTTGGAACCCAGAGATAGGCTAAGTCAAAGTGGCAGTCCCAGATTGGGATAGTTATGATAGGTCCCCGTGTGATGGGACATATATGAGAAATAATTCTTATGTGCTTAAATGTTTATTAAGACATTGTGATTATTATATTATGTAGTTTTAATATCATGTTAGTTGTTAGAGATTATTTCTGTGGTCCGCTAGGGATACCTTTGTGAGAACAAATTGGACACCTTGCATAATTAGTAGGGTAATTAGCAACTTCACAATGTCATTGGGACCACTTATGGGACCCATACGTGACATAGACAAAAAACCCATTTAAGTTTGGCATAGTTTTAATAAGTTTCATTACTAGCAGGGGTGTAATCGCAAAACTTATGAAACTTGGTGGGGGCTAATGTAGAAACACAAACTTGGTAAGTGACATGATATAAGACACATATCTCAGGACTCACCAAGCAAGAGCCTTAGTTTCATCTTCTTCCTTATTAAAACAATTTACAGAGAAGAAATTTACGAGAAATCTCGACGGAAATTACACCGACGTTCATGACACTGATTAATGCGCTTAGCGACGTTCAATTTCAATACAGACTACATATTCGGACTCCTGGAGGTGAGTCTACTACGATAGTACTAATCTTATTAATTTTTTAGACAGTTTTTCCGCGACCCAATTCGGGAGCTTAGCTCATAACTTGTAATTTTGTATAGGAATTATACCTGGAATTGACTAGGGTCTAAGTTCTACGCATAGGAGCGAAAATCAAGAGGTGACTGACAACAATTATGGAATTTGAATACGTGGATGTTTGAAATTATCTTTGTGATGCTGAGCATATCTAACTAGCTTAAATTCACAAATTTAGAGTAATTTTGGATAGCTCATGTATAACTTGTGAAATTGCACGGAGAAATGATTACTCGAGCATGTTGAGTTGCTAATGCGGGTCAAAGGGAAACTTGTACTTGCCATCCAGAAAGAGATCAGGTGCTAATTGACCATGAGGTCGCATGCCTAAAAGAAAAAGGTATGGGTCTCGGCTAGTTGCACGGACTAATGGTGTCATCACGAACTAGTGTGAAAGGGTGGTCAGTACTGCATTCCCGGAAACTATAGTTATGTGAAAAAGATTTGAATGAGCATGTTTGTTATTCACGTTCATAATTGTTGTTATTCACAAGCATATATCTTATATAGTGTAGTGGTTATTGAATAATCATTGTAGGTGACAAAGGAGAAGGCTCAAAGAAATGAAGATATGGAGTCGGTGAGACAACGTGGGATGTTGGGAATGGTTGGGAACTAATGGTGTAATCCCTTGTTTTGGACTAGAGTTTATAATATGATTGTAAATGGTATTTAACTTGGGGACTTATAATACTAGTTTGGTTCTTAGTTCATGTTATGTAATTAGTAGCTTGGCTTCAAGACTTTGCAACTACTAGATGTGCAGTAGGATTTCATAACTTGGGACTTTTGTATTTTGTGGTAGCTAGTTGACAAGCTCAACACATGTAATAGATGGTTTATGTCTAGTTGGTTAGTTTTGGGTATATGTGACTTTTCCATTCTTATTTGGGTGGTTTGGGCGACGAACTCAAAGTTTTACTCCAAGAGCTCGACTTGAAATGAATTTTGTGTTTAAATTCTCTTTAATTGGTTTTAATGGTTGTTATGAACTCATGAAGTCCAAGGATTTGATTTGGGAATGCTTTTATATGTTTTTGAATTGAACTTGATGGTTTTAAATGTTTAAAGTTATGTAAACTTAAAGTGGTTGGGTGATCTCTAGGTGAAATTCGGCAGCAGGGTGGGATTCTACCAGAGGGTCATTTGACCGGTCGACCAGTCGAAAACCCCTCTAATCCTCTTTTGTTTTTACCACTTCGGGCTTTCGGTTTTACTTCTAATTAATCATGAGGTTACCTTTGGGACCCTTCTTAACAATACAAGTGCTTCTTTTGAAAAAGAGCTTTGTTAAGGTGTGTTTAGATTGTGTTTGTAAAATCTCCTTAGAACTGTTTAAAATGTGTTGAGTTTATGAGTCAAATATTTTATCAATAGTTTTTTATGGAACTTTAATGACATGGGACGTGCCTTGGTGGTGTGCCATGTGTCCTAGAATCATATGTACGATTCCGGGGCGCAACAAAAGCGATGACAAATTTCATTTTTTTGTCACGGTCCGGAGCGGTGACGAATTTCATATTTTGTCACGGTCCAAACCCTTTTTAGGGTTGCGAATTGTCACTGTCCAAACAACAATTATCACGTTTCTGAGCGGTGACAAAATATTTTGTCACCCCTGGAATTGTTACAGTCTAGAGCAGTGACAAAAACTCTTTGTCACCGCTCAGAGCAATGACAAATCGACCAATCTGGTGCAGTGTGGGTAGGGTTTTGTCACAGTTAGAAGAGGAAGCATTGAAGTTCAGATTCAAATAAAAAATAGCCATTGGAGCAGGGTAATCTGGATCGTTTTGAAAGAGTCAGTAAAGTTGTATAATGAATGTAACGATGTCATTTTGAGTATTGTTTACAATTAACAAACTAGAACATGTGTCTTGTGTTAATTGGCCAAGAGAGTAGTTAATTAGTTAGTTTGTTATGCAACTTGTATATAGCGAGTGGCTCTGTTTTGAGAAGAATCAATCTGTTGAATAAAGAATTTCATCTTCTCTCTCTAGATTCTCTCTCTCTAATCTTGTTCATCTTCTGCGATCTTGCTTTTCTCTCTTAATTCTGCAATTCCACCTTTAATTTCCATAGAATCTTATATAAACTTCAGGAATTCTCAGTCAATTTCTGACAATCACCAATAAATTAAATGGTAGACAATACCAATTATAGTGCACTAGAGCATTTCCATCATCTGATAGGTTTTTTTTTTTTTCTGGGTAGTGAATAGAACCAAACTATTTACATGTATGACCACTGACTGAAATATAAATGTGAATATTTGTTTCATTCAAATATAAATTGATATGGCTTTGTGCATACATATCTGTGTCTTCAGGTTAAGAGAGTTGCCAGCAAAGAACTATTCTTTAGAAAAACTACGCGACTTCGACCCCTCTCGACCAATTCTTGCCTTTAAGCACTTAATCAAGTGTGAGATTTAATGTTTTTTTTCTATGCATAGACAAACTTGTGCCAGACATCACTGATCATGAAGATTCTTTCCCTTTTGCCAGCCTAATCAGTCCGAGTAAAATAACCCAAACACTTAATGACTTTTTTTACTTCTTTAAAAAAAAACTTTTTCTTACAGCTCTATCCTGAATGCTTTGTCTCACTGACAGCACAAAATTCAACTGCTGACTCAAAAGTTCGTTGGCAATTCAGTAGCACGTGTAGTAGATTTGGAAGTCAGTGTCAACATCTGCATTTCTATTTAGATTTGCAGACGTTATTAAGCATTACTACAACTACGGAGTCATCATTGCCATTTGAATCTGCTACCATTGTCAAACTTCAACAAAAATTTTGTAGTTTTCACCATCAGCCCAGTTTGCAATCATTGTCAAGCTCATCAATAGCTTTGGAGTTGCCACTATCATTTTGAGTATGCAACAATTGTGAAGGTTCAACATCCACTTTAAAGTTTCCCCCGACATCCAATGTCTGCAGCCATTGTTAAATTTCAACACCAACTATGGAGTCATTACTGACATTTGAGTTTGCAAAATTGACATGCTTTAACATCAACTTTGGAGTTGTTATCATCATTTGACTCTATAACATTCTCACTATTCAGCACCAACTTCGGTGTTTCTACCAACATTTGATTCTACACCCACTATCAAGCAGTAGTAACACATTGGAGCCACACCCCCGTATTTTGTATTTGCTCTCAAGCATCTGACAATTTTAAAATCGCCGCCATCATTTGAGTTCTCATTTAACTATAGAATATTTCTCACCTAATAAGTCTCTTGTTGTGATGCATTGCAACCACTGTCAAGCTTCAACAGCATCTTTGGGGTTCAACACTAATATCAAGCACTTTATTTGTGAAGAAACTTTGACAACATATCCTCGTGCTTTGGTACCACCTTTAGATCTCACCAAAATCTAAGTCTTTATTTGAGAAGAAAATCTACAACCTCCTATACTTCAGCACAAATTATGGAGATCATTGCAGACATCTATGTCTATTTATGAAGAAATCTTCAACCATCTT
Source organism: Hydrangea macrophylla (assembly GCA_033977485.1). Classification (NCBI taxonomy): domain Eukaryota; kingdom Viridiplantae; phylum Streptophyta; class Magnoliopsida; order Cornales; family Hydrangeaceae; genus Hydrangea; species Hydrangea macrophylla. The sequence continues at coordinate 24,448,976 of CM066982.1, forward strand.
AAACTCATATCTCATCTCAGGGATCTTAAATACTAGGACCAGATGGTGTGGAACGAATAATGAACAAAAGTATCAGACCGAAGGCTTTGATACCAAAAATCCTATCACGCCCTGGAATAGCAAAAATAGAGAAAAATAAATTTCCTTTTCGGGTTCATAGGGAATGACGGGTGAATGTCACTAATTGTCCACACAGCACAGTACTAGTCCAACTAAAATAAAAGAGCACAGTAACATAAACAAACTGAACATATATATATATCAACCACTCTATCTATTACATAATCAAAGTGTGTCCACAGGAACATAACAGGTCTAGAGACAACATATGCCCAAGTACCCGTTTAACTAAACATAAGTAAGTTTAACAGCAAAGTGTAAAAGCTAAAAATCTATCTTCTTCTTCATCTCTAGTTGGCATAGACGTAATCGTTAGCATAGTAATCTTCCCCAGCATATCCATCCTCAGCAAGTCCACCCTCGGCATAGCCCTCCTCGGGAGGGAGTCGTCATCGTAAGCTCCATCACCTGCATTATTATAAACAGGGTGGGCTGGACGGGGAATGTCCAGGTAATAACGGTCGTCAGCTTACTAAGAGCTGAGTGAAATAGAAACTAAGAAGGTACCAGTTATATAACGTAATAACAGGTTATGAAATGGATAAGACATAGTGTTACAATAGTATCTTCATCTTTATTTAACGAATCGCAACCACTTATTATCGTCTTATTATCCTAAGACCAATAATCAACCTACCTTGATTGAAAGAACAGACTTAATCGTTCAACTCTATGGATACACCATCATTCTGTCCACCACTCGTTAAGGATATAAGCCATCCACCGTATGTCATGGACACTACGCCAGTCCATCCCCGCTCGTTAAGGATATAAACAAACCACCGTATGTCAGGGATATAACGTTTTGAACAACAGCATGCCAAACCTATTGCCGCGACTCATCGATGACTATCAGTGATCCCCATCCACCATTCGTTATGGATGTAAACCATCCACCGATCATTAAGGATATACATGGATCAACTGGCTAGTTAGAACCCCTTGGTCCTGTCCACATACCATTTCCCATAACTTATCAAACTTATCTATGTTTCGTACTAACATTGATACATGACTTTCCCATTGTGGCTTGCCTACACTGATTAAAAAATGAAACTGATATCGAACTCAAACGCGAACAACATAATAACTAATGTTATAACGTTAATCCATTATTCACCCTCATACTTATCTTTAGCATTGCATTATCCTTGATTATCCTAATAGTCGTATAATGGAAGTCCAAATCAAAAATCGAACAATCGAACCCCTTATATAATAAACAAAAGAACAATACATGTTCTGTATCTGTCAATCGATTGGGATAATGGTCCAATTGATTAGGATAAAAATTGTAACAATCGATTGAGGAAAATATCAATCGATTGGATCCAAAATAATGCCAATCGATTGCTAACTTTGGCAATCGATTATAAAACTATCCATTCCATTGGTTCCTGACTGATGTCAATCGATTAGAAAAAAGTCCAATCGATTAGGACTTCGTCTTCTGCAGCAGAATTATAAAACATCATATATAAATGTAAGATGGTCGTATTTGTTACATCTAATCTTCATATAAACTCATAAACATACACATAAAAGGTACCAAGTGAGTTAGAATTCACCTAGTTGAGTGTGGGGTGTGTGTTTGGATTGTGGGGCTTTGAAACCTCAAGGTTTCTCTCTCTCTCTTCTATGTCCAGCTCTTTGTCTCTCCTCCTCTTTCTCTTCTTCTTTCTTCCTCTCTTTTCTGTTCTTCTCTTCTTCTTCTCTCTGTCCAGCAAAGTATGTGTATATATATTTGTGTGTGTAGATATATATATATATATAATATACATCACACTCTCTCTAAAAAACTGACCAAACAGAACAAAGAACTGAAATGAAGGTGTATATATAGAATTTGAGAGTACCACACGTCAATCCACGAAGCAAAGTTGAAAACTTATCTCTACAGTTGTCAATTGATTGGGCTCGGATATTTCAAGGCAATCGATTGGGATGAGGGCAATCGATTAGGATAGTGTCACATAATGAATTCAGGCCAGCAGCATGGTAATCGATTGGGAAATATGGCAATCGATTGGATACCAAAACGTGACAATCAATTGGAATGTAAAGGCAATCGATTGGTACACCAAATTGACCAAATAAAGGGTAAGGGTTATGTAAGTATACAGGTATTAGTAATAAGCCTTATTCATTAATATATACTCTAAAATACAGGGTATTACACATTGGACCCGGGGGTCCATTGGGCTTTACTTAGTGACCAAGAAACTCATGACTTGAAGACCTAGTAGGGTAATACCACTACATGTATAGATATATATATATATGTGTTAGATAGACATACACACACGTTGGGTGTGTGTTGGGAGAGAATAAAAAATGAGTTTCTTTCCTGTTGTTTGGAAGTTGAGAAGAAAAGAAGAGAAAAGAAATAAAGTTACCATTTTTCCCATTAATGACTTGAACTAATGAAGCATCTAATATCTCTACTTTACATTTTTTATTCACACCAAATAACATCCAGATTTACTTGGTATATATATAGATATATATATATATATATGTGTTAGATAGACATTTTTTATAGATATATATATATATATGTGTTAGATAGACATACACACACGTTGGGGTGTGTGTTGGGAGAGAATAAAAAATGAGTTTCTTTCCTGTTGTTTGGAAGTTGAGAAGAAAAGAAGAGAAAAGAAAGAAAGTTACCATTTTTCCCATTAATGACTTGAACTAATGAAGCATCTAATATCTCTACTTTACATTTTTTATTCACACCAAATAACATCCAGATTTACTTGGTATATGAGCTTTTTTGTTTGTTAGGAGAGAGAATACACATATATACTGTATTAAGAATCTAGGACTTAGATGTAATTAAAATTAGTTAAGAATTAAATAAATGACATTGTGGGTATTAAGAAAAGTTCATTAAACTCCACTTTCTTTTCTCTCCTTTTTTTTCCAATTTAGAGAGAGAAATTGAGAGAAAGTGGGGATTGTTTTCTCTCCATTTTTCTCCTTTACTCTCCTCCGAGAAAGCGAAAGAAAGTGAAGTACTTTCTCTCCTTCTCTCTTCCTTTTTTTCGTTTTTTAAACTCCCAAACATAGTGCAAGGAATGAAGGGTGAGAACAATTATTGTTTATTAAGGCATATGGAAAGATCCATATCAACACTTCTAAGTCAAGTTTCTTTGTGACACCTCCTATTAAAGAATTTAGAGCGCTTTGCAAATTTCCAAATTACCATCACCAAAACCATCACAGAGAAGTCAGAAGGAGATTGAATAAAAAAAGACGCACCTACAAATTCCCAGAAAATCAACACATTGCTTCAACTCGTCAGACTCGATTCCGCTGACCAAAATTGCGGTGACTTTCAGTCACCAAAACCTCCAAGCAGCGGCGGCGGCGGCGGCAATGACGGTGAGCAAGTTATGGAGGGGCAGACTCCGGGGTTGGCGACTTTCACGACGCTTGTGTTGATGGAATGGGGCGTTGGTAGGTCTGAATAGCATTTGGGTGGGTTGATGACATACATAATGAGTGTTTGTGACAGCTATAAAGAGGGGTATTTTAGCCAATACATTAAGTTCAGCAATTTCAAGTAGGCTTGTCAATGGACCGGATCTTGGTCCGGATTCGATCTGGATCCGACACTTTTTGATGGATCTGAACTTTTTTTTAGATCCAGATCCGTTTAGAATGTTAGCTTGACAGATCGGATATATTTTTGTGGTATCCGATCCGTCTAAGATCCGGATCCGAATAAGAAGAAACTATGCACAAAAAATATAAACATAATACACTAGATCAGATTACTATTACATATAAACTTAAACAACGTATACATTATACACTAGATTATACATATTTACTTTCAGTGGTATATTATTTTGATTTAAAAATAGGATTTTTCTTCATAATCAAGTGTGTTGATAGGTTAAACGTTGATTATTTTGTGTATGCATAGAGAAAAATAATAAAAACAATAATTTCTATGGTAATACTAGAATATATATATATATATATATATATATAAGCAACTAAGTTGCCGTTTTAGATCCGACAAACGGATCCGAATATCCAGATCCGATCAAATCTGGATATAGATTAAATAAGACAAATCCGACGGATAAATGGACTAGATCTGGATAATAGAATTGTTAACGGATCTGAATCTGGATCTGGATCTGATTTGTGTAAATCCGGTCCAAATCCGATCCGTTTACAGGCCTAGTTTCAAGGATTTCTTAACTTATGTTTCATTTTAGGGATTTTTCTTAAAAAAGCATGCCCCAAATGCCATTTAAACTCGTCGGGACAGTAACAAGGGATATTAAGCCAATTTTTCTTTTAAAAGAACCAAACAAAGCTTTACAGGAAATGGGAAGAAAGAACAACTGTCAAAACCAAAGACCTTTTCAACTAATCAAGTGAAGTTGTAGGGATGTGGGTGCACTTACTGTATGTTTGGGAGGTCTTAAACAATTTAATAGCACGTGCCTTCCCCACCTCACCTCACCTCACTCCAGGGTAAATGATAAAGTTGTAAGCAGATTCTGTAACAAGATCAGTGCTACATAGTATATAGAAGTTCAAGGAATGCCTCAACTAAACATGTCAAAAAAAAACTGGGGGTCCACAGAGAAAATTAAAAGCATACATCAATGGATTAATTAAATGAATAAACAGAAATCCCTGTTTGAAAAAAAAATATCACCTAGACAAACTGAAAGTATTCTTCTCCTTCCAAGTTCTCTCTTATGGTAACATATTTCTGACAACCATACAAAAGGTAAATTACAAGGTGGAAAATACAAATTGAAACTCAGATACTCTCAGCACACCCATTTAAATACAAGAAGGGACTTCTTGTTTGTTCAATATATCTAAATAATTTAACAAAGTTGGTTTATAAAAGGACTTAATCTTCCGAAACTGGTTATCCAAAATTTCTGTACCGCACAACGATATGTTTTTGTCGTTGACCATTTGTTAATGTTGCACGAAACCGTCTCGATATTGTCTTGGTGAGCAGTGTACTCCAAAAAAACATTAAAAAAAAAAAAATAGCAATGAACAGAGAAGTATGTTAGAATCAAGAATTTAAGTAAGCTTCCCAACCATCTTTTTCTAGCTTCTCTGCCTTCACCAAGACTTCATCTCTTGTGTCTTCTTGGTACTGAGCCATTCTGCAACACACACACACGCACACACACACAAAAAAAAAAAAAAGGGAAGCTCTATCACGAATCCAATATAAATAAATATACATATTTATGTGTGTGTGTGTGTGTGTGTGTGTGTTTGTGTGAGTGTGTGTGTAGAGAGAGAGAGAGAGAGAGAGAGAGAGAGAGAGGGACCAACCTTGCTAATAAGTCAGCATCACCAATACCTAACATTCTTACAGCCAACAGACCTGCATTTGTGGCATTGTTTATTGCAACGGTTGCAACGGGGACACCCCTTGGCATCTGCATAATGGAAGAGATATTACCAAATTTAAAGGCTTTTAGCCAAAATATTGTAAACACCTTGATGATCAATCTTAACCATATACATGACTAGAAAATCTAAGGGCAGTGTATAAATAAGGCTGGCCAATCTTTGTGGATATAGAATTGGAGGAAAGAAGAGTTTTTGTGCAAGGCGAACATGTAGTAATTAGAAAATTCAAGGGAAAAAGAAATGATAGCACGCCCTAAAAGAATAATTTTCTTTCAATATGGTGTCTTGATTTTATTCAAAGTAATAAATGCAAATATCAAAATTAAGAGCAAGTAGCTCACAACACAGTTATAAAATTGCACCTCCGAGAATGAATTTCAAAACAAAGAAAAATGGAAAACTATACCTGGACTATGGATAAGAGGGAGTCAAGACCATCCAATGCAGAGGCGCGTACAGGGACACCAATAACTGGCAAGGGGGTCAATGCAGCCACCATTCCTGACCATGGAGAAGAAGCTTATTTCTTTCAGATATCTGTATATTAAAGCATCTCCAACCATACTCTGTAAACTCTCTCTCAATTCTAGCGAAAATGAATAAAAGCCCGTGTGGATTTAGCTTATTTGGACCAACAATCACTAGAATTGAGATTATTTAGAGAAGTTTGAGTCCGTTTCACAAAAACTTTCTCACAGAGTATTCAGAAACAAATCCACTTTAAAGCTGAAAAAACAGCATAAATCAGAAACAGCAATTTGCTGCTTTTTTGAAAACCTATAGAAGGAAAAATCTCTTATTGCCACAGCAATTCCAAAACGTAGGGGTCTTGAATTATATATTATTAAGAATTCTGTGACTTCTGTCCGAAGACTCCAACCATTTTAGCTTAGTTATTATTTATGTGTCTTCTCGAACCATGCTCACTCTTCTAGGGAATCTTGAATTAATATATTAAAGTTCACCACAGAGCTCCAATGTCCCTCCTCCTCAAATGGCTCCCATGCTTATTACTTTTGCATATTTGATTCAGACGAATCACTCACGCACTCCTTGAATCTTCTCTCACTTCTCACATTTGAGGAGCCTCGAAACACAACTTTGGCTCCCTAAAATAGCTAAGGAGTTGACATAGAAAGCATGCTTGGAGATGCTCTTACCTCACTATTATGGAGTACATTTGTATAATACTAACCTGGCAAGTGTGCTGCACCACCAGCTCCGGCAATGATTATTTGAATGCCTCGCTCCTGAGCCGACAATGCATACGAATACATCAATTCAGGTGTCCTATGCGCTGAGACTATTCTCACCTGCATAATTGAATTCATGAACGCTGGGTAAAAGCGGTAGATAAAAGCAAAGTGAATGAATGGTTACCAAATGAAACTCCAATTTTAGAGTGTATAAAATCTAACCTCATGAGCCACACCAAAATTATTCAAAATCCTTGAAGCTTCCTTCATAACCGGAAGATCCGAATCAGAACCCATAACAATTCCAACACGTGGTGCAACTGTGAAGCCACAGAGAAATGTACATCCATAATTCATATATTGAAATGACTGATAGAAGCAAAAAAATGTTAGCCTCACTAAGTTCTTAGTATTATACGTTTTAATAAGATCTCAGTAATATCTAGTTACTAAGTTACATAGTCACAGCATAATGCTAATAGCACATGCTTCAAGTCTATAATCGATTCTAATTTTTCCCTTCTCTTCACCCATCCTCTGTCCGGAATCATTGCCCATGTTGTACAGCACAGTATTACACACGTTGAATGCCATGAGATGTCTATTAATTGCTTAGGTTTGAGTCAGATGCAACAGAAGCAGACAAGCAGGGAATGATCACCACATGTTAAGAGTCTTATTTTATTTTTCAAGTATATCATTACCATGTTTTCCTATTTACTGGATTCTCGTGTAGGATATGCTCGAATATTCTAGGAGGGACAACATTGTAATCATCCCATATTTATATTATGTATAAATGACCGATGCGGTAAGGTGTAGGTATTAAACACTCTCTCTCTCTCTCTCTCTCTCTCTCTCTCTCTCTCTCTCTCTCTCTCTCTCTCTCTCTCTCTCACACACACACACACACACACACACACTAAACATTTGTCCTAGGCAATTCAACTTCAGGAATAAATATTGAGCACATAGTAGAAGTTGCACAAAACTTCGAAGCAAAACCAAATAATTGACAGTTTTCACGTATGTTTAAAGGAAATTTTTCAAGTCAAATCTCTCTCTCTCTCACTCTCTCTCTCAAAAAAAAAAAAAAACACACACACACACACACACACACTAAACAATAAACATTTGTCCTAGGCATTTCAACTTCAGGAATAAATATTGAGCACAGAGTAGAAGTTGCAAAAAACCTTCGAAGCAGAACCAAATAATTGACGGTTTTCACACATGTTTAAAGGAAATTTCAAGTCAAATATCTCTCTCTCTGTCTCTCTCTCTCTCTCTCACACACACACACACTAAACATTTGTCCTAGGCATTTCAACTTCAGGAATAAATATTGAGCACATAGAAGAAGTTGCAAAAAACCTTCAAAGCACAACCAAATAATTGACGGTTTTCACATATGTTTAAAGGAAATTTCAAGTCAAATACAGATAGATGATCCAATAGTGGGTCTGCCGTCCATATGAAGACATGGGAAAAGCTATCTAATCAACAAGACAACTTCACTTTGTATGCAATTAAACAGCCCATCATGTGAAACTGACCTGCAGTCAAACCACTTAAAACTTTCTTCTCTTAGCATTGAATTTGTGTGTAATTAAACAGCACATCATGTGAAACTGACCTGCCGTCAAACCACTTAAACCTTCTTCTCTTAGTATTGAATTTAACCGAGCCTGAACAATGCCCAGAGAAGGGCCCACAATGGTAATATGACCCATCTTCCGTTGTTTTCTCATTTCTGCAACGCCATACCAAAAATGCAACATATTATTGCCAAAAAATAAAATAAGGAAGACATGATAGAATAATAAGTGTGAGCTCTTCTACAAATCTAACCTGGCTTATCATACCAATGAACGCTGGCTCCTGGAGTTTCCAATGCCCTTCTAATCAGTGGATGAGCCAAAAGGAAACCTGATTCTCCCTAAAGACACGACATATATGATTTTAACACTCTATCTTGTTGCTGTAACTTATACAACCATCATAGTTTAAAATGCAAGTTCTATTATATGCTTTTGTGACCGTCCAAGTGAACTGAAAAACCTCGAATAGAATAAAATTTCAGATGGATTAGTGGTGAAAAATGAAATGTACATATGAAGATACGGCGGGTGTGAATGTTACAAGATGCTTGATTATTTTTTCTCTGCAAGTACTATCATACATTTATTCCATGTTTAGCATAAACGGGTAAACCATACGCTTTGTATTTGGAATGCTTACCTACACTTTACAAATTCTGAGCTCCACATTCTCTGACTGGCGAAATAAACTTTCTACAAGCAGTGGAAGGCCATATATTCTTCTATTGGTCCAAAGAGGAGATAGACAATGAAAATGCAAGTACGATCTCAGTTGTTTGCTTGGTTATAATGTAAGCTCTCTTCCAGTTACTTACTGGTCACCCCTTGACTCACTTCCAAAAGTTGGAGCAGGTGGGAATCAAAGGTTGAGTGCTTTGCACATACAATGGCAAGGTGGAAGAAGCTACCTACCAACGGCAGTAAATTCACTCTTACAAAGAGTACTCAATCTAGTTTTCAGACATTGTGTTTTGAGTTCTTTTTGTTTTGTTTTTTTGGTCCCTAGTGTTTTGAGTTCTTTTTCTTTGTTATTTTGGTCTCTAGGAAGTCATTTCTTTTGGCAGATTCTTTTCTAGTCATTTTTTGTTTCAAGTCTACCTCTCCAAGCACCCTGCATAAGCAAGAACCATTGGGTATTATCCTTCTTGTAGATTTATATGTTTGTGAGAACGCGATTCTCAAAAAAATTCTTACATACATCCCATGGGTTATGCCCCTTTTGACTCCTAATCAATTTTTTACTTATATCAAATAAAAAAAAATTTAGTTCTTGGGTTCTTTTAAGAGGAGATAAATAAAAGTCTCTCTCTCTCTCTCTCTCTCTCTCTCTCTCTCTCTCTCTCTCTCTCAAACACACACACACACACAACTAGTAAGAGAGCCAAATTAATAAGAATACACACAGCATGTGCCTGATAAATTGACAGAGGTCATCCTCTCGTTTCCTCGTCGGATTAAATTGATAAGAACTTCAATAATGATAGGGACACACATCAAACGACACACTAAACGACACACTGCGCTTTAAATGCATGTACCTGTGCCGTTTGAATTTTTTTACACTTTTCTGTACTTCACTTACACAGCACAAGGTACATGTATTTAAAGCTAGTGTGTCGTTTAATGTGTCATTTAGTGTGTATCCCTATCATTTTTGTAAGAACTTTAGAATGTTCTGCTTTCCATCAGGTACGTAACTGCAACTGGTCTTGACAATGCATTAAAGTCGATTATATGGAGTTTAAGCCTATTGACGGCCTAACAGCTGATTGTGGGCATTACACCAACTACGAAGAAGTGAATTACCGAAACGGCAGAAAACAATTTCTTCCCTATTTTTCTGTTCTCAACTTTTCTGGGCTTAGAAACAAAAATCTACGACAATGTATTTGGTTATGTGCCTATGCTGAGCATTAGTTTTATAAAAAGGACTGCAAAACTGAAGAAAATAAAGAAAGAATACTTCACCTCATCTTCACCAAGTATATTGTACATTATAGCAGCTGGAGCTTTCATCGATGGATCACCAAGTGGAAGACCAACAACTGCCCGTAAATGCTGTTCATATTGTGATGTCAAGCAAGATTCAATTGTGTGATGCCCACTGTTGTGAGGCCTAGGAGCGACTTCATTTAGTAAAATCTGCATTTAAGTGAATGAAGCCAGAAGAATCAGAAGCAGAAATATGCTGAACAAAGAAAATCCAAACCCAACACCTTTCGCTGAAGTCGGTTCATGGTCTTAGTGAAGGAAAAGAAAAAAGGAGAGAAACAATAAGGAAAAAACATTTCTCTAGTGTTTCCTTCTTGCTTAAATAGAAATAAAAAATAATACTCCATAATTTAAAGTATAGTACAAAATCAAGAGAAGAGGAAGTGCGAGTGACTCGTAAAACTTTAAATTTTTTTTTTTTCTCATCCTATTTTTTTTTCCTTCACACTTTCCTCCATATTTTTCATATTAAACCCTGTTCTTTTCCTCGAAAAATCCATGAACCAAACGGAATAATAGATGGAATCATGATACTACCTGACCATCCTTCGTCAAAAACAATTCCACTGCAAACACACCAGCCCCTTCCAATGAACTAACAGCTCTGTGTGCAACATCAGTAGCAAGTTTTCTGATCTTCCACGGCACATTGGCAGGTGCCTTGACAATGTGACAAATGTTTTCCCTAAAAAAATATTAAGATCCTCACATACTTCCGCTGCCATATATACATATATAAATGTATGTATGCATAAAACATATATACATGTTTAATAACATAACAATGGCAGCAACAGAAAATACTGAGGCTAACAGCGTGCCTGTGAATGGTTTCAACGACTGGGTAGCACATGCTAGAATTATCTCTTCCTCTTGCCACAATGACAGCCAGCTCCTAAAATCAAATTGGAAAGAATGTCCTTAAGTCATCATCGACCCCACCAAATTCATACAAGACACCACATTCGCATGGACCACATCACATCAGATGAAAGCATAAACTCCAAACCATACATAGGATAGACAATGTAAAGATATCTTGTGTTAAATTAATGAGCTGCAACAGGACACAAGCCTATGCCCATTCACCATGTTTAATATTAGGGTAAATATTACTTAGACCCCATGAGATTTGCTCTAATCACACTTAGACCCCCTCACGTTTTAGTAATATCACCTACACCCCCTGAATTTTGAAGCGCGCATCACCTAGAACCCCCTCCCCCGGTCAATTCACCGTAAAAAAAAGTGATGGACTGACATAAATAAATACACAACACACCCCTGAAAGTTTGGTTTTTGTGTCATTTTAGTCCCTATAGTTTTAAGGGGCAATTAGTGATAAATCCAAATTACAGAAAATATAGTGGTTTAAGTATAAGTAGGAAAAGTTTTTAGAATTAGATCCACTCCTTGGTCTTTTAACAAAACTACCCCCAACATTGCTCTACACAACAAGTTTCAAAGTTCCTGCACCTCCGGCGACCTCGCCTGAGCTCCGACGACCACAACCATGACATCGCCTGAGCTCTGGCGACCTCGCCTGAGCTGGTCTGACCTCAGGCGAGCACCACCGCCACCGCACCAAACCCCCAGTGACCACCACCACCACATGCACTGGACCTCTACCGTTCACCATCAATGCCACACCAGACCTCTCTCAATCTCTTCATAACCAAACCACCACAGCAACATAAAAATGATTATAAAACAAGTTTCTTAAAGTTAATTTATCATATCACCGAAAAAAGTAGTGAAATTTTTTTTAAAAAATTGTGAAATTTATTAACAAAAAGTTGTGAAATTTCACAGAGTTCTTGAAATTTCACGAAACCATCACTGCCACACCAGACCTTAGCCGATCACCATCACGACCTCACCCGATCGATCTCTTCACAACCAAACCACCACATCAACATGAAATGATCACAAAATAAGTTTCTAAAATTCAATTTCGCATACCAATACTGAAAAAGTTGTGAAATTTTCAAAACAAAAAAAAAGCTGTGAAAATTCACAAAAAATGTGTTCTAACAAACATTGCAAAAACTTTTTATAAATTCGAGCATTGATATCGACCTGTAAATTATTTTTTGCATAAAATCTATATTTTTACAACCTACTCAACGAGATCTATCAAACAAGTAACAGCCGTCGATATAAAAAAAAAAATTGTTTAGCAATTTCACCGACTTTTTTTTGATAAATTTCTCAACAAAATGTGTTTAAAAAAAAAAAAAAAAACCTCCACACCATTCCTTAGAGATGACGGTGGCGGTTATTTTTGGTATTTAATACCAAATGTCACCAGAGCATTCTTAGAGATGACGGTGGCGGTTGGCTTCTCTGTCACATTTTGGCGGCGAAGAACGAAGATTTCACCAATTTTGGTGAAAAAGACAAAGATAGCCGCAATGGTGGCGGATCTGCTCGCGGAGGTGGTGGATTTGGAATTCGTGGTGGTCACTGATGGTCGTGGCTAGTGGTCGTTGGTGATGGACGTAGTCGGTGGTGATTGTCAGCGATGGCGGTGGATGGAGACGTTGTTGGGTTTATGCCCTCAAACCATTACTTTATGTATGACATTAGCATTTTAATATGTGGATATCAGTTTTACATTTCATTATGTATGTTTCTTTCCTAAGATGATTTTCAATCCTTAAGTATCATAGTAGGAAATTCGTGTGTGTATGAGATACATACAAGTGAGATATGAATTATCATCCTTTGATACTTAAAGCATGTCACAGTAGATAATGAGACTGGATATCTCATCAGGTATACACTGTAGCATAATTAACTACCATTGCATGGAGTGACTAATCTCAATCACTAGAATGTCACTCTTAGTTAATATGCTAGTGCATATAGTGCATTGACGGACCTGAGCTTTCTTATTGACACTTAATGCTGTCAAACAGTCAATAGGAACTCATAACTTGTATAAGTTACGTGTTCTCAATCTTCCGACGATTATGAACACAGACTGTGGATATGGCTGCTTTGACTTACCAATCAGTGAGGTCTACAGAAGATCAACACCTGGGTATCTTGGATATGTCATGTTCATAGGGTTGTGAACATATATTGTCAAGACAGAATCTACCCTCTGTTTCAGAGTAAGCATTCCCATGAGAATGTCACCAAGTTGGTTACTGAGTACGGCAGTCTTGTTGATAAGAATTATCAACATGTTTGGTAATCATGAGAGGTGAATGGGACTAAGGAATTCAAGAAGTAATCATGATTCAGGTTGACAGTGACCGTTTATCCGACTACCTGAATATGATTGCGAATGTTGACGGCAGAGGGACATTAGTACAACATACAAGTCTAGTTATCGCTTCGGATATATTCTTTTGCGTTGGAGTTCAGTTATCGTTTTATAGTGGAGTAAACATTAACTGATCAGTCGATTAATTTGCTGATCAAAGAGTTTGGTCATAGAAATTAATCAACTGATCTAAGTTAACAATAAAGAACCTAGGAGGTCTCACTCTTAGCTCCGCCAGGATACTTGGAAAGACACTTGAGGAAAGCTGTCAAGACAGGTTCGATCGATTGAAGCTAGTTCGATCGATCGAAGTCATGGCAGGTTCAATCGATCGAGAATGTTTCGATCGATCGAATGTTCGATCGATCGAAGTCCTTCGATCGATTGAAGGTTAGGTCGGTTCTGGGAATCTATAAATAGGGCAGCTGCGTTCTGGAAAAGTGGTTCGTCGTTTTAGAACGTCAGAAGCTGCAGAAACTGTTTTAGAGCTCCAAACACTCTTCTTCCTCTCTATTAGAGATCCCACCATCTCTAGTCTCTCCGGGAAGCATCCGCAGGAGACATAAGGGTGAAGACAACCTAGTGGAGGCTGCTGCATCACCAAGGAAGACGAAGAAAATCAGAATTGGGTTCAAGACACTAAGGTATAACTCTTGTCCCCTCTTGTGCGCATCTATGGAATTAACGAGTAGTAGATCCTGGGCTACCATTAAGTTTTTATAACTTGACTTTTCCGCTGCGCGTTTAAACTTTTAACTTAAACCGGTTTTTCCATCAATTGGTATTAGAGCCACGCTCGTTTGGATCTATAGATGCGTTTTTGAAACACTATTTTGATTTGCATGTTGATTTTAGAACTGTTTTCGAAACTGCATCGTCACAGATCTGTTTCTGCAGTGTTATCGCAGCAGAGTACAAATTTGTGATTGCATAGGATGCAAGGCGGGTTCGATCGATCGAACATGTTTCGATCGATCGAACATTCTCTGTACTCAAGCGATCGAACAGTTTTCGATCGATCGAAACCTTCTGGTGTTCGATCGATCGAATGTAGTTAGATCGATCGAGACAGACTCTTTGTCAGGTTCTCTGTTTCACTGTTTCACAGTTTTAAAGAGTTTTGAAATTAAAAACTTTAATTTTAAAATATTCTGCAAATTTTTCAAATCATTATGTGAAACAGAATGTTCAAGTGATTGAACAGTGTTCAATCGATCGAAGGTTCGAGCGATCGAACGGTCTTCGATCGATCGAAATGTGACAGAGAAGTAAGATGCTGTTTTAAGTTCTAATTTAGTACGTAAAGAGTTTATATACTGTGTGAATCAATTAAGTGTTCCAATAGTTATATATATTTGTTATGTATGTGTGGTTGTACGTTCGATTAACCCTTTTGCAGCAAAAGTTAGTCCCTATCTTCCATGGCACCAAGACATTTAAATTTCATATTTAATCGTTTGAGATTGGTGTATATTATGTTTAATTGTTGGTTTGATTTTAAGGCATATGTAAAGGGCGCTGCGACTTCAATCCTACGAAAAGGAAAGTCGCACCGGTTTCCCTAGCCTTTTATTTTGTTGTTGCTATTTCTATTTCTAGATAAATTGTAAGCTTCGAAAGAAGCATAGGACAAATGTAATAGAATTAGAAAATCCATGAAGATGGAGCAAGGAGCCGTTGTCCATGAAGATGGAGCTGGAGGCCATCAAACCAAGGTTCTATGGAGATAGAGCCATGGGAGATAGAGGCATCGTTTGGATGTCTTTATTTTCAATTTTAGTTTTTTGTTTTATGTGCTTGATTTGTGATTGGCATTTAATTATATTGTTACTACTTGCATGCACGTAAAACAAGGTTTCTAAAATAAAATTCAAAAACCATTTCAACGCATTAGTAAACATTATGGGTAGTGTGTGGAAACATTTTTCAAAAGCAAAATCCTTATTTACTAAATCTAGTAGGAGAGGGTTTTATTAATAACCA
This sequence comes from Hydrangea macrophylla, assembly GCA_033977485.1. NCBI lineage: Eukaryota > Viridiplantae > Streptophyta > Magnoliopsida > Cornales > Hydrangeaceae > Hydrangea > Hydrangea macrophylla. The sequence continues at coordinate 24,464,557 of CM066982.1, forward strand.
CCCACGATCTTCCATTAATAGTTCACTGTAAGATGAGTGGTGCATTCTGTGTCACCTCGCCAGGGGTGATCATTCCATACGGAGGGTGCATTACTCATTGGTTACTAGATGTGAACTTCCTTTGATAGGATCAATTAGACGTGTTAGAGGGTGACCACCACACGGAGGCGCTACTTGAGACGGTTGTGATTGGATCCTAGTTAATGGTACACACTAGCTAAGCTATGGATAAGGGATCTCACTCGGGGCATTGTTCAGAAACTTAGAGATCAAAAAGGTTCAAGAGTCATAACTTGTTTTGCAAGAGTTGCATAGCGGACAAGTCATGATTAATCGAAAGATCAAACATTGACCACCACACGGAGGCTTTATTCTTTCGTTTCGATATTTCGGAGACTTTGTTTTAAAAATAAGAGTTTTTAAGGATTCTTTTATTTCAAACTGTCAAATTCTGATATCCATATTTATTTTATTTGTTTGATTTGCAGTAATCATAATGTCTGGATCTGCATTTAGTCCACTTGCCACCATATTCACTCAAAACAAGTTAACTGGAAATAACTACACTGAATGGAAACGTAACCTTGACATTGTATTAACTGTGGAAGATCACATATATGTCCTCACCACCCCATGCCCCGAAGAACCCGCTGCAAATGCTTCGGCTGCTGCTAGACGCGAGTTCGATAAATGGAAAAAGTCGAATGGGATGGCTCGTTGTTACATATTGGCTTCTATGGCTAATGTGTTACAACAGCAATACCAGTCGAACAATTCCGCCAGTGACATTATCGAATCCCTGAAAAAGATGTTTGGGGAGCATAGCAGGCCTGCCAGGCTAGCTATGCAGAAGATAATGAGTGCTAAGATGTCGGAAGTGACTCCAGTCAAAGAACATATTTTAAAAATGATTGGTTATTTAAACAAGCTGGAGACACTAGGTGCCAACATCGATGCATAGACCCAAGTTGATATGATCCTCAATACGCTGTCTCCATCATTTGCTCAATTTAAACTGAATTATAATATGAATAAAATGGATTTTTCAATGAGCGAATTGATGAGCTCTTTACTGGCAGCGGAAGGGGTGATCAAGCCTGGGGGCAGCGTTTTAAATGTTGAGAAAAGTGCTTCCTCTTCCAGATCTACGCTGAAAGGAAAGAAAGGGAAGAAGAAGGCTGGCACTGGTGGTCCAAGTGTTGGACCGGTCCCTAAGATTGCAAAATCTAAGGGAAAAGGTAAGGGCAAAGGGAAGGTGGGTGGCCAAGGCAAAGGAAAGTATTTCCAATGCGGTGAGAAAGGCCACTGGAAGAGGAACTGTCCAGAATTCTTAGCTACAAGAGTTCAAGGTATGATTGAATCACATGTGATTGAAGTAAGTTTTATTACGGATACTTCAAACACTTGGTGCATTGATTCTGGGGCGACTAACCATATCTGTAATTCATTGCAGGGGTTCAGATCAACCAGGAGGTGCAGTGATGGGGAAATCATACTTACTCTAGGTTCTAGCGCAACCGTATCTACGGTTGCTATAGGAGTCGTAGTTTTAGAATTTCTAGGCAATAAAGTTTTAATTTTATCAGATGTACTTTACGTCCCTATAATGAAACGTAATTTAATTTCAGTTTCTAATTTATTGAATAATGGTTATTCTTTTCATTTTGGAACTGAAGTTGTTATTAAAAGAAATAGTTCTTTTATATGTTCTGGTGTTAAATCAAATGGTCTGTATGTGATTACTCCCAATATTTCTAAAGACTCTTGTATGGAACTTAACAACTCAGTGGTTTCTGTACCATCTAAAAGAAAGGAACCTTCCACTAATCCAACAAGACTTTGGCATATGAGGCTTGGCCATATCAATCTAAATAGGATTGGCAGACTAGTCAAAGAAGGGGTCTTAAGCGATTTGGTTCTCGAACCAATGGAAGTCTGCGAGTCATGTTTAGAGGGTAAGATGACCAAAAGGCCCTTTCCAGCAAAGGGCAATAGAACCAATGCATTGTTGGAATTAGTTCATACTGATGTGTGTGGACCAATAAATATTAGAGCAAGGGATGGTTATGAGTATTTCATAACATTTACTGATGACCACTCAAGGTATGGATATGTGTATCTAATGCAGCACAAGTCTGAAACCTTTGAAAAGTTCAAAAAGTTTAGGGCTGAAGTGGAGAAGCAATTGGGCACACATATCAAGGTCATTCGATCTGATCGAGGTGGCGAGTACCTCTCTAATGAGTTTATTGATCACCTCGCACAGAATGGGATTCTGTCACAGTTGACTGCACTTGGTACATCTCAGCAGAACAGTGTAGCGGAGAGAAGGAATCGGACTCTTTTAGACATGACTAGGTCGATGATGAGTTATTTTGAGTTGTCATTATTCCTTTGGGGTTATGCTTTGGAAACCGCTGCATACATACTAAATCTAGTACCAAGCAAATCTGTTCCCAGGACACCACGGGAGATGTGGATTGGGCGCAAGCCCTCTTTGCAACATATCCGGATATGGGGGTGTCCGGCACATGTGCTGAAAGGAAAGATGAGCAAGTTGGATTCTAGATCAGAAGTATGTTATTTTGTAGGGTACCCAAAGGGTACTTATGGATGGTATTTTTATGATCCAAGAGAACAGAAAGTGTTTGTTAGTACAAATGCTGTTTTCTTGGAGGATGATTATATCATGAACCATAAACCTAAGGGAAGGATAGATCTTAGAGAGATAGAAGGAGAGCCCTCAGTCCAACCCGCAGTTGATAACGATGTAAATCAAGAAAATACCATTTCTTCACCCATTTTCGCACCGGTACCTCGTCGTAGTGGGAGGATTATCAGCCAGCCTGATAAATACATGTTCTTAGGAGAAGTTTTTGAAGCTGTCTCCATATAATCTGAATCTGATCCTGCCACTTACGAAGAGGCAATGGCTGATGTTGATTCAGCTCATTGGATTAAAGCTATGAAGGCTGAATTGGAATCTATGGGCTCCAATCAGGTCTGGGATCTTGTAGAACTTCCCGCCAATATTAAACCCATTGGCTGTAAGTGGGTCTATAAGAGGAAAAGAGGATCTGATGGAAAGGTTGAGACCTTTAAGGCAAGGCTTGTAGCGAAAGGTTATACTCAGAGGGAGGGCATTGACTATGAGGAAACCTTCTCGCCGGTAGCCATGCTCAAGTCCATCAGAATACTCTTATCCATTGCTGCATGCCTAGATTATGAGATCTGGCAGATGGACGTCAAGACTGCATTCTTGAATGGCAATCTTGAGGAGGACATCTATATGCAGCAACCAGAAGGGTTCATAGCTGGTCGGAAAGGTAACTTGGTATGCAAGTTGCAAAAGTCCAATTATGGGCTTAAGCAGGCATCCAGGAGTTGGAACATCCGATTTGACCGAGACGTCAAGTTGTTTGGTTTCATACAGAATCTGGATGAACCTTGTGTATACAAGAAGTGTGACGGGAAAGTGGTGGCTTTTCTTGTGCTTTACGTTGACGACATTCTACTCATTGGGAATGATGTAGCGGCATTGTCAACGGTCAAGGTTTGGCTAGCTAGTACATTCGATATGAAGGATCTAGGAGAGGCGAGCTATATTCTTGGGATAAAGCTCTTTCGGGGTCGCAAGCGAAAGATAATTGGATTATCTCAAGCTAGTTATATCGATAAGGTGCTAACTAGGTTTTCAATGAATAATTCGAAGAAAGGTTTGTTACCTTTCAGGCATGGTTTAGCGTTCTCTAAGGAACAGTGTCCTGAGACACAGGAGGAGAGGAATCGCATGTCAGGAATGCCCTACGCCTCGGCGGTGGGAAGTCTCATGTATGCGATGTTATGCACTAGACCAGATATCTGTTTTGCCGTTGGCATGGTTAGCAGGTATCAGTCGAATCCAGGTCCAGAGCACTGGACAGCCGTTAAGCACATTCTTAAGTACTTGAGAAGAACTAAAGATTATATGCTTATGTACGGTGGTAGTGAGTTAATTCCAGTAGGATACACTGACTCGGACTTTATGTCAGATAAAGATTCGAGGAAGTCGACATTCGGTCATCTCTTTACCTTGAGAGGTGGTGCTATTAGTTGGAGGAGCATTAAGCAGAAATGCATTGCAGACTCAACTACAGAAGCTGAGTATGTGTCTGCTTGTGAAGTCGCAAAGTGATGTTGAAAAGGCAAGTAGAAGCTTCAAATTGTGGGCAAAGAGGTTTCTAACTATTGAAATTAAAAAAACTTAGTATGTTTATACGTTCAGAAGGTGTCCGCATACCCGTATCCAACATTTGGACACATATCCCCGGATCATAAGATTTGGATTTAGAGGAGGTCCGACACCTAGATACACACCCGTACCCGACACCCATACCCGAGTCTGGGTAACATAGCATTTCATTATGTATGTTTCTTTCATGAGATGATTTTCAATCCTTAAGTATCATAGTAGGAAATTCGTGTGTGTATAAGATACATACAAGTGAGATATGAATTACCATCCTTTGATACTTAAAGCATGTCACAGTGGATAATGAGACTGGATATCTCATCAGGTATACACTGTAGCATAATTAACTACCATTGGATGGAGTGACTAATCTCAATCACTAGAGTGTCACTCTTAGTTAATATGCTAGTGCTTATAGTGCATTGACAGACCTGAGCTTTTCTATTGACACTTAATGCTGTCAAACAGTCAATAGGAACTCATAACTTGTATAAGGTACGTGTTCTCAATCTTGCGACGATTATGAACACAGACTGTGGATATGGCTGCTTTGACTTACCAATCAGTGAGGTCTACAGAAGATCAACACCTGGGTATCTTGGGTATGTCATGTTCATAAGGTTGTGAACATATATTGTCAAGACAGAATCTACCCTCTGTTTCAGAGTAAGCATACCCTTGAGAATGTCACCAAGTTGGTTACTGAGTACTGCAGTCTTGTTGATAAGAGTTATCAACATGTTTGGTAATCATGAGAGGTGAATGGGACTCAAGGAATTCAAGAAGTAATCATGATTCAGGTTGACAGTGACCGTTTATCCGACTACCAGAATATGATTCAAATGATGACGGTAGAGGGACATTAGTACAACATATAAGTCTAGTTATCGCTTCGGATATGTTCTTTTGCGTTGGAGTTCAGTTATCGTTTTATAGTGGAGTAAACATTAACTGATGAGTCTATTAATTTGCTAATCAAAGAGTTTGGTCATGGGAATTAATCAACTGATCAGAGCTAACAATAAAGAACCTAGGAGGTCCCACTCTTAGCTCCGCCAGGATACTTGGAAAGACACTTGAGGAAGCTGTCAAGACAGGTTCGATCGATTGAAGCTAGTTCGAAAGATCGAAGTCATGGCAGGTTCGATCGATCGAGAATGTTTCGATCGATCGAATGTTCGATCGATCGAAGTCCTTCGATCGATTGAAGGTTAGGTCGGTTCTGGGAATCTATAAATAGGGCAGCTGCGTTCTGGAAAAGTGGTTCGTCGTTTTAGAACGTCAGAAGCTGCAGAAACTGTTTTAGAGCTTCAAACCTTCTTCTTCCTCTCTATTAGAGATCCCACCATCTCTAGTCTCTCCGGGAAACATCCGCAGGAGACATAAGGGTTAAGACAACCTAGTGGAGGCTGCTGCATCACCAAGGAAGAAGAAGAAAATCAGAATTGGGTTCAAGACACTAAGGTATAACTCTTGTCCCCTCTTGTGCGCATCTATGGAATTAACGAGTAGTAGATCCTGGGCTACCATTAAGTTTTTATAACTGGACTTTTCCGCTGCGCATTTAAACTTTTAACTTAAACCGGTTTTTCCATCAGACGCGGCAATGGCTTTCGCTTTGGGTGAGCACGGAGAGGATGGTGGTAGTCGCCGGAGATGATGGTGGTAACCGGTGGTCTCGCCTCTAGTTCTCGATGGTCGGTGACGGCGGGGGTTGGTTGTCTAATCTATGATCGTTATTCTCTCTCTCTCTCTCTCTCTCTCCAAACCGGTAAGGGGAAATGTGTGAAGGGTTTAATGGTCACAAAGTATGGTATTATATGGGTCAAAGTACTTATGTTTATTAATGTCCACTAATCATGGACTTATCCCCAAATATTTATCCCTTGTGTCTTATAACCAAATATTTCTCCTAATTTGGTATTTAATACCAAATTTCTATAGTTTTAATTGGGTTAATTTAGTCCCTACAATTTTAAATTGAAGTAATTTGACCCAAATGCCCCATTATGTGAGAAAAATTAACAGAATTTACTCATATAGTACTATGCATTGTCACACTTTTTAAGGGCAAAAATTGAACACCACCAATGTCCCAACTCGCTTATTAGCGTAATTGTACATAACAATGGGTTAATTCTATCATTTTTTTTCTCACAGAATGGGGCATTCAGATCAAGTTGCTTCAATTTAAAACTGTAGGGACCAAATTGACCCAATTGAAACTACAAGGACTAAAATGACATAAGGACCAAACTTTTAGAGGTATGTTTTGTATTTATTTATGTCAGCTCGTCACTTTTTTAACGGTGAATTGACGGAGGGGTCTAGGTGATACGCGCTTCAAACCTTAGGGGGTGTAAGTCATATTACTGAAACATGAAGTGGTCTAAGTGTGATTAGAGCATACGTCAGGGGGTCTAAGTGATATTTACCCTTAATATTAATGTTTTCTATCGATTCTTGAACACTCGACAAATATTCCACAGCTCCAGAATATGAAAACAAATTTGGTTATTTTATAAACCAGCACAATCGTGCTTAACACTATATGAGCAACTTTGTGTGGATATGCGGAGGTTAAAATACAAAATAATTAGTTATAGGCTACTAAGTACTTCGGAGTAAACTAAGACTCCACATGTTGAAAGTCTACGTAAAAGCATACAGTCACCTCACCATAGGCCTAGATGGATGCTGATAAGCATTAGGTATACATATATAAACACTGATTGAAAATCATAGATCAAAGCAAACAGCAGATTTTGGAAACTTATTACTTTTTAATATAGTTTGGAAGGAAAAAGGCAAACCCAAGAGACTCTAGCCACTGTGGGGTTTGAGAATAGAACATACAAAATACAATTCCAAAGCAAAGATGAGAGAATGTGCTAATACTAAAACATTGAAACAAATTTCACTATCCATCATATGACACAAAAGTGATTGATATTTTGAATTTTTCCAACTCCAGAATAGCACCGGAAAACAAGGTCATGTATTTAAGTTAAGAGCTAATACAAAGAATGAATTAAAAGATCCCATTAGAAATTTCTTATCTGAAAATTTGCATTAAACTCTTTGACCACATGCCACGTCCTCCCTTCTCTGAACTAATAAAAAAAAAAAAAAACTCTTGGATATATCAAGGGGTGTAAATGAGCTGAGTCGCTCAACAAGGGCTCGAAGCTCGGCTCGATAAAGGCTAGGCTTGGCTTGGCTTGGCTCGCTCATTTGAGCTGGTTAACACGATCGATTAAGGCTCGTGAGCAAGCTCGTGAAAAAGCTCGTTAATAGGATTTGATAAAGAGCATGTATAGTGACTTTTATATACATATATATATATATTTATTATAAAACTATATAAATTTAGAGAAAATATGACATATCACATAAATAGGCTTGATAAGAGATTGTTTTATTATTAAACTATATAGTTTAAAAGGGCGCGAGAAAAAGCTCATTAAAAAGCTCGCGAGAAAGCTCGCGAACACTTGAAAGCTCGGCACATTTGAGCTCGTGAGCAAGCACGCGAGCAGGCTCGGCTCGGCTCGGCTCGTATACACCACATATGATACAACTCTACTGGTTCCCAACCATGAAATCATGATGTTGATAAACGACGTAATGTCCAAAGAACTTCTTCAAAAATTAAACCAACTAGAAGAATTGCATAGTTGCAAACTAAAGTAATTGAGCTTTAGAAACAAAGTGAAAAACAATGCAGTACATAACTTCATGTGTTCAAGCTTCTCGCTGAATTGAACTCGTTAACTTAAGTTTGATGTGTTTCTAGTAAGGGGTGAGGATAAAGAACTGCTGCTCATAAATAACGTAAATGTTGTCAAATTGGAAATGGCCCCCTGGCTCCACTTGCCCCTAATGTTTCCAACATTGTAAGAGTACAACCATGTACATCATGATATATTCTGCATTTCACTATGCGTTAGAAGTTTTAACGACAAATGATTCCTTGTGTGCATAATACTCTCATTCTGTTTCAACCATGGCAAAGTAAGTTTACACAATATATAGAGATTCAGAGAACATGCATAGTCATCCAAAGAGACATGATACATTGACAAACCATACAGCAAGATATATCCAATGACAACGGATATTAACCTTAACAAATGGAGCCCATTTCTCCACATACAAACCACGATCATATCCTCCAAGAGCTGCAAAGAGCGATGAAGTTAAAAGCCAGCGACAAATATGTTTTTTAAAAAAAAAAAACGAACCTATAACTAATAACACAAGGAACTCATCTAAGGTGAGCTATTTCCTTAAATAAAGTTCATTCAAAAAGACAAATTTTTAAAAAAAAATTCCCCCCGGGGGGTAGGGATCTTCCTAAGGATACATCCATAGGATGGATAAAAAATAAATAAATAAATAAATAAAAAACAGTTTGTATCATAAAAACGATTGTTTTCCAGATAAACCAAACTAAAGCTTCCATTGAATAGCAACCACAAAGCTTGTGACCAAACAGTGGTCAGTGTAGAATTAAAATGTCGCAAGAAAGGTGAATCAGTGATACTTCAGCAAGTTTTAGAAAGAACAAACTTTGACCCAAGAAAAAGAAAATAATTAGCTAGGATGACAATTTCAAGCCAATTAAATGTATAGTTGGATTATCAACACAAAAAAATGATTTATTTTGAGACGTACACCCTTTTGGGTGTGCTTCGAATGAGAACTTGCTACACATAAACCAAAGTGTTCAACCCTCTAAATTTGATTTCTTCAATGATACATCATGCATGGATGATCTCCCAAACTATCACTTCAACATTCGAGAGGCCAATCCAAACAAAGCATAAGCTCCATGAGCACTGCTGAGGTAAAACTAATCATCCATAGATACTCTCCCCAACCACATTTTGAATACCAACTTCATCTCTTTTGACAGCCCAACAAATCCCAGCAGGATCATTGCACTACAATAGTGGGTAAACATGATGCTTCAACACACAAATGGACACAAATAAGGAAGTAAATGAAGCATAGCAAATTAGTAGACACCTACAGCAATGTGCATGAGAATTAGATGACGAACCAAATAGGAAACCTAGTATATTTCAACTAACCCACAAGCAATGAATAAGTTACCATTTACTGCAGATGAAAGTTCCTCTTCACTCGTAGCAACAGCATTTCCACGTCCATCATAAGCCAGCCTTTTGCTCTTTATCATAAGAGGATACCCAAATAGATCACCTGCTCTCTTGGCACTTTCAAAATCATCAATCTGTCTTTGACAACATCTCACTGTCAGCACTATATACTATCAGGGAAAGAAAAATCAGCCACTAAATTCATTGTCAAGTACTAGTTAGTTAACCTGCATAAACTCTGGAAGTGGAATGGCATGCCGAGAAAAATGAACTTTTTGAAGATATTTATCCTGTAAACAGAACATTAGTCAAAATAATCTGATTTCAAGATTAACCCGAAGGAAAAGCAAATAAGAATACTTGAATCATCAATTTCAGACTTTCAGTAGAAGAAATTTAAGAAAAACAGAAAGATCTAGTGAAATTTAAGAATGACAGAAGAAATTTTTTTAGTTAAGTCAATTTCTCATTACCAATGTTGTGGCTCCTGGATGGTCCTATGGGCAAATCACATCATATAATACATGTTGGAAGAGGAGGAAAGTTAGAAGGTGACATAGTCAAGTAGAGATTATAAAATTTTCTTTTTGTTTTCTTCTATAAGATGTGGATAATATGTAGGCAATCATCACCTATTCCAGTGAGGCATAACAGTCAACTAGACCATTGTCAACTTGCTAGAGAAAGAGCTAACCCTGACACCAAAGGAGAAAAAAAAAAAAATTATCTATATATATGATGTAATGATTCCAAAACTGCTGAAAGATGGGCATTTTTTCCTAATGCGGGCAACCATCAGATATTACTCTGAAACATGAAAAAATCAACTACATCTTTGTCCCCTCACTAGACAAAAGAGATAATTCAGACGCCAAACAAACATAATGATGGCAGTTCCAAATAAATCGGAAGCGCATGATTATTATGCCACTAAAAATTATGTGTCCGTTTCACACCTTTGAAGACCCAATTCTAAAGTAAAAATAGGCATCCACACAAGGTCTTGAATAAGTGCAACCACCCTGTTAAGTAGCAAAGCAGATTAGGGGCTCAAATATTTCATTCGTTATTCTTATTTTCCACTATATGAACTCCTTTTCCTAACCTTGGTATCAACTTCTTTTCCTTAAAAGTTCTATTTCACTTCCATTGACCTTTGTTAGTGTAAATATATAAGAAAGATAAGAGACTATAGTCCATGTGACAATATGTATTCCAGTTAGGTACTCAAGTAACTCAACCAAGTAGAAAACCATGCCTTAAACCATAAAAACAAATTTTCTACTTAAGCTGTCACCTATACGACAGAAACTGGTTTCTAAATGACAAAGGAAGATAACCCATTGATGCAAAGGAGATCGCATTTTTACAATAGCACCAAATATCCCTAATGCTTTTGTTCTTCCGAATATATTAAAATTGAATCCTCAACAAAATAATTCTGGATTTCTTGTCATTATTTCAGGAGTAACAGCAATAAAAAGTGCACCTATATGAAAAATTATTCAAATAGACTTAGTGTTAGAGAAACAAAATTTATACCTGGATTATTCGGATAGTAGAGGCCTTAGGTTGGCAATCTACACCTTGTTGTTCAAGCTTCTCTAGTGTGGCAACATCAACATGCTCAATTTCAACCGTCAAAACTCCACACCTAACTACCAAAATAAATAAATTAAAATTAGCTTGTAATGAAGATTCACTTCAAAAATTGAATTAACCACTTTGGAATAACTGAAAAATTCACTTCAACATTTATGTTTTTGTCGGAATGGAAGAAACTTATTTTCCAAAGTAGATGTACTATTATTAAATACTTTAGTTATGGGTACAGATTGTGATACGAAAATAACAGAGTGCAGTTATTTGCCACAAAAGTTGAGTACGTAGTTCTAAATGTCATCATATCCAAACCAATATCTCTGATTTTAGAAGAGGAAGATAACCCCCATCTCCAACTTAAGAGCAGATGCGACACTTACATTTTCAGAAAGTAATGATTGTATTAGAATGTATCTTTAAGAAAATAAGTTCCAAATTAAGAGGATAGGTGATGACAATGGGTGAGAAATGAGAATGCTTTTTACAGATGGCATTGTAAACACACCCTTCTCATAAAACTTAATCTGCACCAATGCCTATAAATCCAACCTCTTTGCAAATTCTTCAACCATGGCACTATGATCATAGCTTCCAACCATGTGATAATGTGACAGAGAACTAGCAGGGCAGTTCTCCAGTGGGTCCAAAACAATCACTTTGATAGCCATTTGAGATGCCGCCTGACAAAGCATTCGACCCAATTGCCCGCCTCCAAGAACACCCACAACTGTCTCCGCCACTCCGTGCACAGGGAAATCATCCTTCCTGTATCAACATTATTCATACTAAATTCTCAGTAAAACGCAGCAAAATGCATTTTAGTTCGGATTTTTTTTTTCATCCTCGCAAAGGTTAATTTGGACCTAAAAATGTATGGTAAAGGGAAACATATGCTTAAAATTGAAGTTCATGAAATAATTAGTAGGTACAACAAAATTATTATACGTCCACATTATCCATACTAATTTATACAACAAAATCAATAAGTGTCCACTTCACTCACACTAATTTATCAGTAAAATACCGCACAATGAATTAAAGTTCGGATCTTTATATATCGGAAAGTTAAAAATTGGAGTTAAACAATGTATTGAAAGTAAAATATTGCTTAAAACTGAAGTTTGATTAAAACATATATGTATGAACACAAAGAAGATTAAATCTATACACATAGATATAGGTGCCTGGATATACACACATACATATACATATATATATATATATATTATACCTGTGTGAAGACTCGTGATGTTCGAGGGATGCTCGACAAGGCAAGAAAGTAATGAGCTGCGTCGGCATCGAAGGTGTAGAAGAAGAAGAAGAAGAAGAAGAAGAAGATGAAGAGTTGTTGAAGTTACGGTGCATTGAAAACCCTAGAACGGTGGTTCTGTGAGAATTGGAAACTAAACCTAAAGCAGAGTGGCCGCAAAGTATTGCTGGAGAGTTGCCGAGGTTCAGCATTCTGCGCCTCTCTCTCCTCCCCCACAAAACACGACCGCGCCTCCCTTTTCTCTCTCTCTCTCTCTCTCTCTCTCTCTCTCCAAACTGTTTGGCTGGGCGACGTAACTACGTTACGATAGCTTAAAGCCCCAAAAGCCAAACGCAGCCTGTTTGGGTGAGTGGAGTTCCAAGGGCAAACTCGCGAGTCGGGCGATTTCAGCGCGATTTCCGCGCAATATGTGAACAAAAATGACACAATGTACACTAAATGATACACCAGCTTTAAATGTGTGTACTTTGTGTCATGTAAGTGATGCGCAAAAAAGTATGAAAAATTCAAATAGCGCAGGGCACATGCATTTAAAGTACCGTGTGTCATTTGGTGTGTATCCCTATCTTTGTTGGTTTGTGAAACGTATGACAACCCAGCTTAGGGAAAAAGCGATCAAACTGCATGGTCAACACATGAGACAATGACGAGCTTGCCCCTAGATTTCTCAAAGAATTACGGCTAATCCCAATAATACAAGACTATCTTGTCGCCCCCAATTTTTTTTTTTCAAGGGTGAATTGCATTTTTCACCCTTATCGTTTGAGTGTTGTGTCAATTTAGTCCCTGTATTTTTAATTTGAACAATTTGAACCTTCAATTTTCCAACCTGTAGCAATGTGGTCTTCCGTTAATTTCCGTCAAAAACATAACTTAAGTTTATCTCTCTCTCCCTCACTGTAGACTGTGAGGGTGTCTATATATATATATATATATATATGTAAAACAAGGGCAATCACAAAAACCAAGAAAGCATTGAAGTTTTAGTTGAGGTTGTCCAATTTCTAATCTATACAAATGAAAATACAATTGCAAAAATCTTGTGTCCGAGACTCTCAATCCCAACCCAATGCATCTTCATTTGGGGCTCTCTGTTTCCACATCAGTTCCATTTTATTCTCCAAAAAGCATTTACATTTCCATAATTGAGAAGTAAAATTGGGGAAAAATGAAAGTCTACTTCTACAAATGAAAGTATTTACAAGATGAGCACGATAGTCTCACGTCCCAATCCGTCCAAGCACTTTACATGGCCATTTATGAAGATTACGGCTTTGATCCCCCTTTTCTCTTCTCTCTTTTTCTCTCTAGATTCCTATCTGGGTTCTTGTTTGCTTGTAGTTTTGCGCAGGCGTGCCATAGCTAAACAGGCTCAATATGTGCAAACTAATTTCCTATATCACTTGTGTGAGTGATACACAAGGCTTTAGATCTGACTTCTAACAGGATGATTGTGTTTAGTGAGTAGGAAAGTATCCTCACCAAAAATTCTATAGCAGTACTGAAGCGCACAAGCCTTAGTGCAAGAGTTACCAAGTAAACAATCACAAACGATTAATAAAATACGAAGATATATTTATTGAATGTTTGGAAAATACTAACAAAAAAACATAACAGAATTAGAACATGCTCTGATTATGCCAAGGAATTAAAACAGTGAAAAGAAAATAACAAAAGAGGCAGGACCTATTGCTATGGATGCAGAGCTTTGAAACACCAAGTTGAATGCCTTTGAATGCTGTAAAGAATGCTTTGAGTTCTGTTTTCGAGATGATGTGGAGTGAATCTGCAGCATGGCTAGTGATGTTGTCAATATCAAGATATAAAAGTATACTTTACTTTTCAAAAGATTTGTAGTGTGAAAGTAAAGGTCGAACCCACAGAGATTGATTACTACAGCTCTTAATTTTAAAACCTAAGTCTAATTAATTAAGAAAAACGGATTTGAATTGGATTTGATTAAACTAATAACTATAAAAATAAATCTAAACTATGAAAGCAATTAAAAGTGTTTTTAATGAATATGTAAAGGGAACCTAGGATTGCAAATCCACCACTAGCTTCATAATAGGAATATTTATGAATTACTTTAGCTCATTACGTTGGATGAATAATGGGGAATTGTAGCTACAAGCCCAATTCCTCCGACAAGAAGGTAATCATGGTTCAAGCACCAACATAATCCATCTGCGGATAGCACGAATTATCTCACACTAAACTAGGGTTGTGCTCTAATCCGTCTAACCTAGGCATGGACTATTCGGATACTTGATAGCAAGAATCAATAAAGCACCATCACATGTAAACAATCTAAACAAGCACAGCAAGAATAGATCGTTGAGCATATCACAGTCAAAATAGATCTAAGACAAGAATAAATTCTGAAAGCAATGATTTAATCAATAGAAGTACGATTTATTTATAAAAATCCTCTAAACATGTGACTGTCATCCATACATAATAAAACTAAAATAAAAGCATAAATAAAATCCTATTACTCATCTAGGGCTTCATTGAAACCCTAGATCAATAATCTAGTCGTCCATAGAAGTAGTAGATAGTAAGAGGTTGATGGAGGAGGCCATGGAAACTCTTGGTCTTCTTCTTCTTCTCCTTGCTTCCCTCCCTTCAATGGCTGGAAGTATGGTTGTAGAATATGTGTATATTAATTGTCAACCCTTTAATTGAGTAAATTTGGAGTTTATATAGAGTTTATACAAGCTTTGGAAGGCTTCCCCACCCGAAACGAACTGAAACGCATGTAATTTACAGTCTGGACGTCGTTTAGCAGTTTCGTTTGCACAGGAGTCTTCAGTACACTGAAATACGCAACTTTGGTTTTTCCACATATCGCGCGAGCGCGACATTTGGCCTTTCGCGCGCGCGGATCGCGCGAGCGATTCTGGGGATCTCGCGCGAGCGGATCGCGCGAGCGATTTCTGGATTTCGCGGGCGCGGGTCGCGCGCGCGACTTGGATTTTTCAGCTTCTTCAACTATGCTTTTTCACCCTGTTTAGCCTGGTTTAGTTGATTTCTTCCAAAACCTGTCAGAAACTGGAAAACAGAGTAAAAATATACAAAAACAGGATAAAATGTACTAACAAATGCGCGTTAAAGGCATATAATTAGGATTAGTTCTCTCCCGATCACACCCCCAAACCTACATTTTGCTAGTCCTCGAGCAAAACTAAAATAAAAACTACTCATAAAAATCTATTCCATTTTCGTATGGATCACGATTGCATTTAGCGTATGCAACAAGCCTTTTAAACCCCTAGGTGTCCCTAGTCGGACGAGTGAAGTCTCGTGAGGGTTCTCATCAACAAGTTACCCACAACCATCTTTATTAACTTATTAATTTAAAAACTTTTATTAAAAACAAAAAAATAAAACAATCAATACTCCTTATTATAAAACAATGATTTGAAATAGAATAACGAACAAGAAGAAACGGAATCAAACGTTCACCTACATCATGAAACACAATCCTAAGCACATGAATCGTATAAATCAATAGAGTTTCTCATAAAATCGCACGTGTGTGATGAGGTAGTCAAGTGAACACGCGCTTGTCATAAACTTGGAATATAACTCGGATAACCATCTAACTATGCTTCGACTACGAATCTCACAATGTTAATTACACTCTCAAATGAAACACTCAGAAACATGTGTAATTTCATCTAGTATATGCGAGATAAAGGAAATATGTTTTCAAAACAAGAAATGCTCACATATGACTCGAAAAAGACGCATGACACGAAAGAATAGTAGTCTCATGGATAGGATGCCAATCAATCAAGAAAAATTAATTATTACCATGTTTTAATCCCTCTCCCATCGTTTTCATATCCAAACCATGTTTTCTAGGATCAATTAGGACTTTTCAAAGGTTGTAGCGTGGCTCAGGTAATGAAAGAGGATAGAAAGGGTTAATTGGGTAGGTTTACGAATGGCATTGTAAGGCATGTACGATTTCTTTCATTCTTCTTTGACAAACTTTCATCTTTTCTTTCTCTTCATTCCTTTTCATTCATTTTTCTTCTTTTTTTTTTTCATTTTTTTTTCCTTCCTCTTCTTTATTTTTTTTTCTTTTCCTTTTTCTTTTCTTGCTTCTCAAATGATTATTCATCGAATACCAAGCAACTACCCCAATAGCATCTTATTTTCTTCTTCTCAATCAACACATCACCTTAACACTACTAAAAGGTGATCAATCTTTCAGAGGTGAACTCCAAGTTGATCAGGTTGGAGTTTTTAAAGAGGATAATGGTAATCAAAGAAAGAAATGGCATTTTAACTGCTCAAAGGGGCGAACTAAGGAAATTTTTTTTCTTTTATCGGTCGGTAATAAACAAAGAAGGGTCTAAAATCACTTCCTAGGGTTATATGGTTCTTCAATGTTTACAATGGAAGATTATTTAGCATGGTAACAAATATTTTAACTTGACTATCAACCAAAACAAGAATAATGAGACTAAACAACAAGTTAATGCACTATTTCAATGAAATTCGATAATATGTACTTATAACCCTCTAAAAAGAAAAGATAGGCTCAAAATCTCACAGGGTCTAGTCTCCACCTTGTGCTATCTAGAAATCCGAATTATATTATAGTTCACAACCAACATGTATTCAAACGACTACGTGCAGTGCATAGGTTTGTGTGCAAATCTATGATATAAAACTACGATTCAAACAATACATAACTTAAAACGTTACATCATAACTTCAGCAAATGTTTAATCACATCTTCCCTTGTTTACCATTCTATAACAATTCAAAGTTCTCTATCAAAAAGTATCAAATTGATATTGCAAAAACGTCGGTAACATCGTTTATTTAAACACACTTATTGAAAAATTTTAAAATTTTGCATAAACTAATGTGCATGTGTGAGTGCATACCCCCAAACCTAAACCTTTCATTGTCCCCAATGAAACAATAAAACGAAATAAAGGAGAGTAGGTAAGGAAGGAACGATAGTACCTCGATCTTGACAAGCATAGAACAGGTGAACACAAAGGTATATGGCTATAACGTTCAATGTTACCTGTGAATACTCGGTAAACGAAAAGAAACTAACAAAACAATATGAAAAGTAAATGAAACCAAAATATAACATATAAATCTAAAAACTAAGTTAAACTAAACTAAACTAGCAAAAGGAAATAAAACGAAAAACTATAAATGTAATAAGGAAAACAACGACACGAACTATACTGAACCAAATAAACAGAAACATAAAAAGAAACACAAAGAAAATAGGTAGGGGAAAGATATAGGAAACAAAAGGGAAAAACAGGAAAATGGGGGAATCGCGCGAGCGGTCCGCGCGAGCGGCCGTCGAGCGCGCGAATTCCCAGAATTTTTATTTTTATTTTTTTATTATTTTTTTTTTTTAGAAATCGCGCCAGCGAGGTACCTCGCGCCCGCGAGATCAGGCGCGAAGAGAACCTGAGGCATACTAAAAGGAAACGAACGAAAATTCCACTAAGTCACATTCTCGCGCCAGCGGGCCGCGCGAGCGACGTCTCGCGCGAGCGGGCCGCGCGCGCGAGAATGGTTTTTCCATTTTTTTAACTAAAATTATGTATATATTAATAAAGTAAATTAATTCCAACCCCCAAACCTATCCAGAATGTCAAAAACAGACTCAAAAATGACCCAAAAATAAGAGAAACGAACGAAATAAAGCTTGGGTTGCCTCCCAAGAAGCGCTATCTTTTACGTCTTTAGCTAGACCTTTCTAGCACAAGACTCATGGAGGCCGAAAATCAGAATTTGCGCCCAATAGGATATCAGGAAGAGCTCGGTGGTAAGCAGAAATAACATCGCTTTGAATTAAATCGATTGACGGTTTGTCATTATGTTCGAATCGATTTCTTACCTTCCGAGTAGATTCCGCATTAGGGTCCGAGATATTAGGATTCATCCACTCATCATCGTCCGCTATATTATTTTCCGCACTTATATTTATTACGTTCGTAAGTTCAATATTTCGTTTAACCTCACATTCCGTCTCACATAGGTAATCGTCGTCTTTAGGAGGTTGATCCATAGCATTAAAAACGTTTAATTTCAAGTTCATGTTCCCAAACGACACTTTCATTACCCCCGTCCGACAATTAACACGTGCGTTAGCAGTTGCTAAGAATGGACGGCCTAGAATGACAGGAGTGTGTTTCCTAGCATCTAGCACGGGTTCAGTGTCAAGGACCATGAAGTCAACAGGATAATAGCATTTATCAACTTTAACCAATACATCCTCGACGATTCCTCTAGGTATTTTAATCGAACGATCCGCTAGTTGAATAGTAGCGGCCGTAGGTTTCAGTTCACCTAGACCTAATTGTTTATAGACATGATAGGGTATGAGATTAACACTAGCTCCTAAGTCAAGAAGAGCCCTATGGATGACAGTGTCACCTATGACACATGAAATAGTAGGTGTACCGGGATCCTTATACTTCGGAGGAGCGTGTTGAAAAATTGAACTAACTTTTTCCGTAAGGAAGACCTTTTTAGGAGTATGACTCCGTATCTTGCGCTTTTGTGTACAAAGGTCTTTTAAACATTTAGCATAAGCGGGAATTTGTTTTATAGCATCGAGGAAAGGAATATTGATTTTAACTTGTTTAAACACCTCAAGTATATCCTCAACCTTAGACTTTTTATTTGTAAGATTAGACGGCTTCTCAACATTAGGTGGATATGGCATTCTCGGAATATAATTCGTTGAGACCGATTCTTTTTCTTTCTTATTTTGGTTCACGTCCTCACCCATCTTATTCGAGTTAGTATTCATATCTTTCACATTCTCATTCGGGATTTCTTTTACCTCTTCCTCTCGTGTAGTCAATCTAGTTGAGACAGCGTTTACTTGCTCATTCGACCCCTTAATCGCATATTGTCCCTTAGGGTTTTGAATTGTTTGACTAGGCAACGTCCCCTCGTTTCTACGGCTTACTACAGTAGCTAGTTGTCCCATTTGGGATTCAAGCTTCGCAATGGATTGTGTATGTGAGTGCACTATCTGTGCTTGTACCTGTACTTGCGTTTCAATAGTCTTAAGGGACGCCAACACCTTTTCCTCAAAAGCATTACCCCTTGAAGGATTCGAATTAGGAGGCGGGTGTTGGTATTGATTAGGTTGAAATTGAGGTCGATACGCATTAGGAAAATTAGTCGCCTCATTAGGATTATTATTATTATTTTTCCAAGAAAAGTTAGGATGGTTTCTCCATGGCGCATCCGGATTGTTAGTAGTTGCATTATAATTATTTCGTGGGTATTGTTGAATAGAATTAATGTGCTGCTCCACGAATTCCGGAAATTGACTCGCCGATGGACATGCAAGTATCGAATGGGAAGGATCAGAACATAATGCACAAATTTCACGAGCGGGTGGGGCTGTCGTTTGGTTCATTGTTAAAAGTCGGTCAAGTTTGTTAGATAGTTCTTTTATTTCAATTGATTGACTTGACTCGAATTCTACATCCCTCTTAGGTTGATTCAGATATCCTTCCGAACGGACAGACACCGTTTGGTGCATCGAATTCTCGCTTAACGTTTCAAACATTTTCCAGGCCTCGTCGGCGCTTTTGTGTAGGAAGGTTCCCGCACAAACGGCATCGACGGTGTTCCTAACAGAGGGAATAAGCCCCTCATAAAAGACCTGAACAAGTTGCCACTTAGGAACCTGATGATGTGGACACGAGCGTAGTAATTCTTTAAATTTTTCCCACGTGTCGTAAAGTGATTCCCCATCTTGCATTACAAAATTGGTTATTGATTTTCTTATCTGGTTTGTACGCATAATCGGGAAAAACTTTTGTAAAAATGCGGTGTGTAAGTCTTCCCATGTTCTAATTGTGTTTGGCTCCAAAGATTGGAGCCAATACTTTGCTTTATCTTTTAAAGAGAATGGAAAGAGCCGCAATTTTAATTCATCATCATTTAAGTTTTGAATTTTCAAAGTAGAGCAGATATCTTGAAAATCTCCTAAGTGTTTATATGGATCTTCATTTAAATGGCCATGGAAAGAAGGAAGTAGCGAGATGGTAGACGACTTTATCTCAAAGTGAGATGCCGTCGCCTCCGGTAATTCAATACATGTTTGTGGCGTGTAAGTCGTAGGAATAAAGTAATCTTTAAGTGGAGGAGGTGGTGGTATATTAGGATTATTCATATTAGCTCCATTGTTATTTTGGTTGTTGTCGTTATTATTTCCAATGTCTGCCATTTTAATTGATTCTATGTTATTTAAGCGTGGTTTCTTTAGTTTTTGAAGAGTACTACGTATTTCAGATTCAAATAAAGACGTTGGTTTTGGTGTCAAATCGTCGTCTATTACCAACCTAGTTCCAGAAGTTATGTTTGAAGACTTGTTAAGTCTTAATGTACGTTCAAGTTCAGAGTCTAAAGGTTGTAATTCCGGTTTGTTTGAACGTGTACCTAACATAAACTAAAAGAAAAGAAAAGAAATTAAAAACAAAGACTGACTCAACTAAAAAAACAAATAGCAAGCAATCACGCAACTAAGATAACAAGCACTCAACTACTATGATGCATGAATATTATCCTGTAATGCAATGACCGCGTCAAGCCCAGCGCCCCGGGTTTCCTAGCTAATGCAGTGCAATTAACCTTAAACTAATGCAAATAGTGCGTCACAGCGCCCTGACTTCCAGCGGTTTAAAGCGAATTTCCAAAGGAAGCAACTTATTTAATTTTTATTTATTTTATTTGCGTAAGCTCCTTTGATGTAATTAGCTGCTCCACTCGGAAACGTTGACTACAAAATAAAAAAAAAAAGTTAGTAACTAAAAACAAAAACAGAAAATAAGAAAAATAAACACTAATCTAATATTTACGAATTAACTAAACTACGATTATAAAACTAAGAGTAGTAATGCAATCCCCGGCAACGGCGCCAAAAATTGATGTTGTCAATATCAAGATATAAAAGTATACTTTACTTTTCAAAAGATTTGTAGTGTGAAAGTAAAGGTCGAACCCACAGAGATTGATTACTACAGCTCTTAATTTTAAAACCTAAGTCTAATTAATTAAGAAAAACGGATTTGAATTGGATTTGATTAAACTAATAACTATAAAAATAAATCTAAACTATGAAAGCAATTAAAAGTGTTTTTAATGAATATGTAAAGGGAACCTAGGATTGCAAATCCACCACTAGCTTCATAATAGGAATATTTATGAATTACTTTAGCTCATTACGTTGGATGAATAATGGGGAATTGTAGCTACAAGCCCAATTCCTCCGACAAGAAGGTAATCATGGTTCAAGCACCAACATAATCCATCTGCGGATAGCACGGATTATCTCACACTAAACTAGGGTTGTGCTCTAATCCGTCTAACCTAGGCATGGACTATTCGGATACTTGATAGCACGAATCAATAAAGCACCATCACATGTAAACAATCTAAACAAGCACAGCAAGAATAGATCGTTGAGCATATCACAATCAAAATAGATCTAAGACAAGAATAAATTCTGAAAGCAATGATTTAATTAATAGAAGTACGATTTATTTATAAAAATCCTCTAAACATGTGACTGTCATCCATACATAATAAAACTAAAATAAAAGCATAAATAAAATCCTATTACTCATCTAGGGCTTCATTGAAACCCTAGATCAATAATCTAGCCGTCCATAGAAGTAGTAGATAGCAAGAGGTTGATGGAGGAGGCCATGGAAACTCTTGGTCTTCTTCTTCTTCTCCTTGCTTCCCTCCCTTCAATGGCTGGAAGTATGGTTGTAGAATGTGTGTATATTAATTGCCAACCCTTTAATTGAGTAAATTTGGAGTTTATATAGAGTTTATACAAGCTTTGGAAGGCTTCCCCACCCGAAACGAACTGAAACGCATGTAATTTACAGTCTGGACGTCGTTTAGCAGTTTCGTTTGCACAGGAGTCTTCAGTACACTGAAATACGCAACTTTGGTTTTTCCACATATCGCGCGAGCGCGACATTTGGCCTTTCGCGCGCGCGGATCGCGCGAGCGATTCTGGGGATCTCGCGCGAGCGGATCGCGCGAGCGATTTCTGGATTTCGCGGGCGCGGGTCGCGCGCGCGACTTGGATTTTTCAGCTTCTTCAATTATGCTTTTTCACCCTGTTTAGCCTGGTTTAGTTGATTTCTTCCAAAACCTGTCAGAAACTGGAAAACAGAGTAAAAATATACAAAAACAGGATAAAATGTACTAACAAATGCGCGTTAAAGGCATATAATTAGGATTAGTTCTCTCCCGATCAGCTAGCCTGCTAATTTATAGCGGCCTTAGAATAATCCTGATATGGCAAGGACTCCTTGACTTGCACTCCAAGCAGGATATAAATTGCAGAATCCTTCCCAATCTCCAATTCTTTCCTTGTCTTTATTCTAATTGAATCAATCCTAATATCCTCGTCCCTTTTCTTCAGCTGTATACGCTTAATTCCATTCCAAAAAGGGAACTACTTCCCTAATTCCAGGATGACATTTGCCCTGACAGCCAAAACAGAACCGCCTTACTAATTGGGCTCATGCAACTTGAACCACACCTTTACTCCCATCGGGCTGCCATATTTCCACTTGTCACGCTTTCTGACGCTCATGAGCCCCGATAACGATTTTATGCATGTTTCTGACCAATCGGGCTTGCACCATCGGCCTTTACCACTTTCTTCGGATATGATGTCCGATCTCTAAGTGTTTTGCTTTCATTACCTTCCGGGCTCAACTAGGCTAGAGCCAATACCTTGTCTTTCCAAACCTCGTGATGCTTCACTACCGAGCCCCATAACTCTTCGTGGACGCCCGATGAACATTATTCATGCTAACTCAATCAATCGGGCTTCTCCTGACGCCAGTTTACGCCTCTCGGGCTCGAACCACATGATGTCTCTCTCTTGAGCTTGATTACCCATCGTGGTCTTGGGCCGGCCAATCCAGCACAAGGCCAGGGCCGATCCTCTCCAGGCCAATCCCAACAACACACTCCGGCTCAAAAATCCTTGGTGGTTTTTGGGTGCAAACAATTGCCCCCTAAGGTCATGTCAATCATCCCGCCCTCGATTGATGTGACATTTAGAATTTGAAACTGCCACATGCCCAGCATGCAGAGGTTGTCAGATCTCGAGAATCCTACCAGTCACTCCCCATTAAATGCTAAAACATATAAAATGATGAGATTTTCAAAATCTCTCCACTTTTCCTACTCATTTGCATCTCTCTCTAGAACTAGTAGCTCAGAGCTTCTCTCTCTAAAGACTTCATCTTCTCTGGCGATCAAACCCTCCTTCTATCCATTGAAATGGCTCCCAAAATAGTTCCGGTGATTTCCTCTAAAGGCAAAAAATCATTTATGGATGCCCCACCTCCACAGAATCGATGCAGGGAAGTGAGGCAATTAGCCAAGGCCAACGCCTTTGCCATTTCCACATAAAGTTTCACCTACTACTGTAGTTCTAGCGACACTCTGGCAGTGCTTGGCCTTGGTACAGCGTTTCACGGTGACCCTCGGGCGGCCTTTAATCCTTACTTCCCACATGTTTCCAATGAGTCCTTTCTCTAACTCCTAACTCATTGGAGTAAAGCCTAGTCTGCTACTCACCCAATTAAGGGTTAGCCTACACCTGCTGCAGACTGGGACAAGTGGGTGACAAGGGTATCAGCCTCTAATGCCAAAATCTAGAAGCGCACGGGCATCTACGACGCTATCATACTTAGTTGGTCCAAGCTAGAGATAAACCGATCCCTTTTCTTCTCAGCCCCTCTATTCTGGTCGTCCTCATATAATGGATTCCTTTTTCATTATGGCCCAATGGGTCCAACTGTCAAGGACATTAGCTATTTACTCGGGCTCCACCCTCATGGGCAAGAAATTATTCTAGGGCTCGATGTTGGAACGGCCAGTGTGGATACCAGGATTCCACCGCTTCTTTGCTTTTTGAAACTGTTTTGAAAATTGATTTGAATCAAAGAAAAGGAAAAGAAAAGGTCTGTTGAAAACAGATACAGAGTCGCCACTTGGTCTTTAAGGAACCAAGAAACCTAATTTTGACTCACCCAAGCGGATAAGGGCACCGGCCCTTCATAACCAAAGAACTTGGTTCGGGGTTTTGGTACGAGAGAGGAAGGAGCCTTTGTCGCGACTAAAACACCCTCAACTCGCCCCGTCTTTCGACGGGCCTCAATTAGCATCCAAATAATCATCTTATACTATGTATGGTTCGGCAATTAATACTATGATAGTATATTACATTACATAAGAAACTTGAAAATGGAAGATCTAAAGATAAAATATCATTCATAAGATCTAAATCAAATATCATGCAATGTAAAGTGAAAGATCACACAAATAAACCTAGGAAAAATCGTCTAATCATATATCAATTAATCAAGTTTTCCTAATCTAAAGGGGACATGAATTGTTCTTGGAACAAATAATCAAAGAAATCAAAATATGCTTAGCAAGGCTAGAATGATGCATGTTAATTTTTGAGAAAAAGAAGATCTCTCAACCCCCGGGACGGATGAGAAAGGATGATTAGATCAAGGGGAAACATGAACGGGTGATCGGGTTCATTCCTTATAATCTCCTTAGATTAAGAGTTACAAAAACTCCAAATCTTGCATGAATGCAATGTATGTATCTAGAATGTGCCAAGGTTGTAGTGTGCTTTGTGTTTATGGATTCCTAGAATGACTTAGAAGTCTAAAATGTGTATGAATGGATTAAATCAACATGGGATGTATACAAATGTAGTATGAACTACTTCCTAAGATATGAACTAATTTGGAATGTATATAAACATCAAATCAAAGAATGAAAGTTAAGGTGTACTTGCTGTGAATAGTGGACAGAACAGTAGCATCATCTTTGGAAAATTGAAAAGAGGGGTTAGGAATGTTTTCAATGCATGATTTTTTATGGAGATGTTCCTTATTGTGTCTAGAATACAACCCAAAAAGACAATATTGAATAGCTATCACAGATTGAGAGAAAACATATAAACAACACAGGTCACTCAGAAACAGAGTTCGTACTGTCGACTGAAATGTTAGAAAATCTTAGAAAATGAAAAAGAATGATCTAAGGGCCCATTTTATACAGAAAGTTCCCTAAGACATTGAATTTTAAGGGAAAAATAAGTTAGGACCACCCTTTTTGGAAACGTTTTCTGTAAAAGAGGTTGGAAGTGGACCTAGCTGCTGTGACAGCAAAAACAGAATGTTTGGAAGGAATGTTGGGATCCAAATGGACCATTTCCAAGTACTTCCAAGTCAAACCAAAAATCATGGGTGTTCTCCAATGAGTTAGGAAGACTTTCCAAGTGGCCTTGCATTCATATGTTGAGTGTTGAGTTCTAAAGAAATCTTTGAACTCAACTCACTCACTGTTTTGACTCATTGTTTTGAAGATTTTGGAGAAAACAAAGTTTTGTTTCTTGAAACCAAATGAGAGGGATTGAGAGGGGTTTTGAAATAGATGTTTTGAAAACATGTATTCAATATTCAATAAGGATTATAGCCACTTAGAGTACCTACATCAAACTCATCATTAAGAACCTCCAAGATTGTTGGAGAGATTTATTTTATTTTTGAACATAACTTCAATACATTTCAAGAATACCTTGGAAGTATTGAGGTTATGATCATCATCTATCAAACATGTTTTTGAGGTCAAGAGCTACTATCCATAAGGATTCACTCACCCCAAACTTCATGTCATCACTTAGATGATGATGAACTAGTAAGTAAATAAAGAAAATCAAAAAGAAATGGGATAAGAAGAGATGAACAATAAATAAACAAGCAAGTATATGATAATCAATAGATGATATTCATGAAGCATGAGACTTGTAGATTGGTATATCACTCATATGTAATGACACTAGACATGGAAGAAGCTTCCACTCTCTTGAATGCTCACTAAAATGGTGGTTGGGAGTATTGAATGTTGAAATAAATGGAAATAATGAAGTAAAAACAAAGTTAGAACTCACTTTTGTTTTGAAAATCAAAGAAGAAAGCTTCTTTTCTCTCTACTCTAACCTTATCTCTACAACTTTCTCTCCCAAACTTTTCCAAAACTCACATTTGACTCCCCTAAAATGAGGAGTAATGGGGTGTTTATATAGGCCAACTTGGGGTGTTTTTGGGATTTAGAAAGTACTCCCATTGGCTCTAAACATCTGAAATCATAAAACTATGTCGTTTTGGCTTTTAATTAATCAAAATGGGACCACAAACTTAATTACAAAAATGGACTGTTCTGGAGGGGAGTGCCGCCGCGGCACTGGGCCACTGCCGCGGCAGTGGGCCAGTGCCGCCGCGGCACTGCTCCTCCCTTCGTCCAGATAATGCTGTTTAGGCCCCCCGAAGTTCCGGTATTCGCGAAAAGGCCCTATTTCGTCCGAAATTCACAGAAAATGCGTACGAACTCCAAATTGGGATTGTGATATACCATTGGATAGGTAATGGAGTCTACTTTACATAAAAAATAGTTCGGGGATAGGTCACTTTGAAAAGTTTTGCGGTATTTGCGACAAAAGCCAATTTGATCGCCTTTTTCGCCTTTGGAAATTCATAATAAATTCGTTTTAAATCCAGAAATTATGTGCGATATACCGTTGGAAAGCTATTGACCTCTAGTATCTATGAAAAATATTTAAAAATTGTTTCGGTGCCCCGGTCCCAAAGTCAAATTTCGGTCAAACCGGTCAAACCTGGGATTCCCGGGAAGTTCTGGGAACCTCCGGGGGTTCCCGGGAGCTGATGTTTTCGCTCGATTTTCTTTTGGAACTCGTTTTAATACTTTTCTCATGATTTGGAATGATTCCGGTGAACTCGGACGATTTTGGTCAAACTTGGTCAAACTTGGTCAAACCTTGGTCAAACCTTGGTCAAACCTAGTCAAACCGGTCAACGGGGACTTTCCGGGAACTTCCGGGACTTCCGGGGGTCTCTGGGAGCTGACGATTTCACCCGATTTATCTTAAAAACTCATTTTATCGCTTTTCTTACGACATAGCATGTTTTCAGAACTTTGGGACCAATTCTGGGAGTTTTCGGGCCTTCAGGGGCATTTTGGTCATTCTGAGCATTCCGAGAGATGGAGCTGGCTTCCGAGAGTCCTTTTGAGTCTTTTGCGATCATTGTGAACCACCAAGCTATGGGTCTCCTAAATCTGATAGCCGACAAAATGGGGTGTCTACAGCCAGCTTTTCCTATCCAGCAAGAATCTGTCAAAGATGGGGTCGTATCCTACAGGCCCATTATTGCTTATGGAGGTTTCTTGGCTGCTTCCATTAGCAAGGAAGGGACTGAAGTGACCGATGCTGAGCACACCGCCTTCCACATCTACTGGCTAAATCTTTTACTCAGCCAGTTAGGCCATCACCAAAGAGTACACTACTCTTGCCTTGGCCTTGGCCTTGGCATCTGGTAGGCCTCTATCTTTAACTACTTTTGTTTGGGCGCACCTAGTTCGAGGTGTGACTGATTTCGTCCATTCGGGCTTTAGCTCCAGTGGAAGCCCAATATGGATATTACAGCTCTGGCTGTATTCCTATTTTCTAGAATTCCAACTAGTTGCCCATCAACTGGCCGATATTTCCATCTTTGTTGTCCAATACATGGACGTTGTACCTACTTCTCATTCTTTTGAGGAATGCTTCACCTACTTCTACAAAGGATGCTCCTCTCGGGCTCTTCATCTCTTTACCCCTTTTTTCTCTCTTTAATTTCGTTCTTTCCTTCAACTCTCCAATAACCCATCCAATTGGGGTTTGGGTACTCAAACCACCTACAATGAGGTTTTCTCTAGCTACCTAGTGGCTAAAGACATTATATTCGGCCCAAGCATACCCTCCAGTAATAACAAGTGTGGGGCTAAATACTACTTTGCTCCACTCTATGCCCGTCAGTTTGGGCTTTCTCAAATGGTGCCTGTTCTGCCAACTATAACAGTAAATGTTGACGGGGTAGAACGCGGCCTCATTGTGAATGACAGTCAGGTGCAGAAAATAAAGGAATGATCGGATTGGTTAAAAGCAGCATTTATTATTAAACCATTCTCAGCCCAACCGATCGTTTCCGAAGAATTTCTAAAGTGGTGGTCTGATCGGGCCACTCAAATATTCAGGAGTACTGCCTCTGAGGTACTTCTTCAATTTACCACATCATCTACCGCAGAGGCCGATGTGCCTATTGTTGCCCCTGTGGTAACCCGCAAGAAGCAGGTAGCAAAGAGGCTGACTCCCAAGAAGGCATCTAGCTAGGGGCCATCCAAGAAGAGAAAGGCAGCCACCTCCTCCACTCAAGTATCACTCTTTTCTTTTCTCCTCCTTCCATTTACCCCTTTTTTCTTTCTAACTTTCTTTCGTTCCTTTACTACTTGTGGATGAGGATTCTAGTGAAGACCAATTGCTAACCAGGCAGAGCTTTCCTACGTGACCAACTCAACCTTCTGATGCCCGATCACAAGACCTACCAGTCGATCTTCTTGCTCTGACCTCTCCCAAACCGAAGGCAACTATCCTTGAACAAGTCGTAAAGAGAGTGATTCCCATCCGAGTTATGCCACCTCAGACGCCTTCAGACGGAGATGACACTGCTGATCCAACCGAAGAGGGAGCACCAGAGCAAGTGATTCTCTCCTCCAGCAATGAGGAATTGACCGATGACACTGCTACGTTAGAGATGGTCGGAGATGAGATAGAACAAATGGTCTAGAGGGCAGAAGAACGGGCTAAAGATGTTACAATAGATCTGGCCGATCCCATTGTGGCAACGGGATCGGCTGTAGCAAATACAGAAGAAATGATCACTGCCGATACCGTTTCCTCTAATCTCTCTAAGGATCCAGCCCCCGGTGGTGAGGACCGTGCTCCACCAACTGCCGCCACAGAAACTACAGACAACCCCCAACCCAATACCGGCATGGGCGTCAGAATAATTTCGAAGGAGACTATCATGGCGCCCCCTCTTGATCCAAGCCAGCAATCATCCCAACTTTCCACCTAACAGCCAAGCGGTGAGACCGTGGTACCACCAGGCACATCAGCATCCACTTCCTCACCAGCCCAGGTAATTTACTGTGTATGATTTATTATTTGCTCGTCCTTTGCATACATTAACACTCAGTTTTGGGCTTCGTTGACAGGCTACTCCTCTAGATCCAGAACCCTTCATACCCTTTGACGATTTCTTCAAGGGCCTGGACCTTGGGGCATTTGGCCTGGGTCAGTTTGAGCCTGAAAGTAGTCTCTCCCTCGAGCATCCAATGATCAAAGGACCTTCTCCTCGGGCTGGCTAATCATGACCTAACCAACCTTCCCTCTTCTGCTAACGTTGATGCTTCCCTGAGCGCCCTTCTGGCTAATCGTTCACTATCAGACGAGCAACTTTCTCTAATACGGGAGATTTAGGAATGGATGTCGGTCTTGACACAAATAAAAAGTTATGTGTGCTTGTGTGCTAAACCCAAGTGTAGGTAGACGTGCAAGTAGTAATCTGGTAAGACCAGGTCGATCCCACAGGGAAAGTGTTAAACTAAAAACTTAGATTAAACTCTAAAGGAAAAGAAAAATTCAAGATTTAAAGCAAAGTGTAGAACACGAAGTTCTACAGACTTTAAAGTAAACTAATGATTAACTAATTAACTAAAATGATATTTTAAAAGCAGTTTTCTTTATAAAAAAAAAAAGGAATGTTGGGATCACACGAATTCGCATCGATCATGCCATCTACCATGCAGTTACATTTAAGCTATAAGGAGTGTGTCTATCTACAGTATTCCGTATTTTATAAAGATAGAGAATCAATAGTCCATTCATAACTAGGACTACATCATCACATTTTTTTCCAAAACACATGAAGGTAGTTTAAAACAATAGTTAAGTCTCGCATTCTAAATGGCGTTAGCATTCAAAATGGTTTTGCAAAAGTTATTGAAGAAAAATGCCTTAAGGTTTAAAGTAATGAAACGGTTTTGACAAACTGAGTATTTGGGGACAGTTTGATAACAAATCTCAAAAGCAGAAAGTCTTGGAATACTGCAAAAGGACTACTCAAGAATCTGAAGGTTCGATCAATCGATGCGCTTTCGATCGGTCAAATATCATCATCTCTTGATCGATCGAAATGTCTTCGATCGCTTGACTATGTGACTGCTTAGATCGATCGAACTACTTCGATTGATCGAGTGCAGGTTTTATACTGCTGCATGGCAGAGGCTGGAGATCACCATTTCATCGTGATCTCCCAACCCTAGGATTTCTCAGACATAATCTGGAGTGTCACAGATGCGTTTTTAATGTGAAAGTTCATTAAAGGCATGTTTGGTTGTGATTTTAACATGAAATCTATGAAACTAAGTGATTTAAAACTACTACCACGATAACTATCAATTCTAACAGATTAAACTACGATTTTTAGCAAATAGAATGTAAATAAACTGAGATTGCAAAACCTGGAATGGAAGAACTTATATTAAACAATAGAAATCAATCCCAAAAACAAAATATCCAAGGCTTCCAACCTACAAAAATCAAGAAAAACTCTCTCCTCTCTATGTAAACTGATAAAAACTGAAGTGGGCGTCCCCTTGGACGTAAACAAAATGAGTATTTATACGTAAACCTAAAGCTAGGGTTAAAAACTCTGTCTCTACTGCGCGCGCGTAAGTTCTGATAAAAGCCATGTTTGATCGATCGAACATCACTCGATCGATTAAACTTTTGGAATCTTCGAGCGCTTTAACTCTCTTTGATCGATCGAACTCTCGATCGTTTGAGGGATCTTCAATCGCTTGAGCCTCACTTTTCATGTTTAAATTGTCTTCCTTAAAATCAAGCATGCCTTTTATCCTGCTTATTCATTTCTTCATACAGCAAACAGTGATCTGCACAAATTATAGCTAAAATAATACAACTTATCATAGATTAATCATATTATGTAAAAGCTGGCATTGTAATCCAAATTGCAAATTTGCAAGGGAGTTGTAAACTAAATCAGTGTATTTCTTTATTTTAGCGCGATTGTATTTTACAAATACCCCCGCTTGTCACAACCCCAACTAGCGAATTGCTAGTCCCTAGCAATAAAGCGAAAATAAGAGCAAGCTAAACTATTACTACAATGACTAAACTAAAACAAGATAAACCAAAGCAACTAATCTAAACAGAAAGAGAAACTACCTAACTCACTTTCGCAGGAATTGCGGTTGCATTTAGCGAATGTAACAAGCCGTTAAACCCCTAGGTTCCCCCTAGTGGACGAGTGTTGTCTCGTGAGGGTTTACAGTGAATATAACCATAAAATTCTCAATTTTAAATTCAAAAAGACATATAAAAACTTTTAAACATTCTCGTCCATTCAACTGTTAACTTAGCTCTACAAAAATATATTAACCTCAAGCAAACCATGAAAGAAACCCACATACTCCTCATGTCACCAAGATAGATATAACATATGCATCACAATTATGTATCCGTGTATGTGTGAAGTTAACAGCTATGCATCCAACCTTATTTAGAGTTGTTTTGGACTATCATACCTCTAGAACCAGTAATTTCAACTCAATTCTCACATAGGTTTACACTAAAAAATAAACGTCTCATAGAAACTGGCTTAATAATGATCACATGTGGTATGAAAGCTTTGATAAGAGTGAATTTCTGGATACTAATTGCTTTCATACTCGACTTCACAAAAGACAAACATTTAGAGTGTATAGTCTCATGAATAGGATGCTACTTACTAGAGGAGCGAACTACCGTGGATAACTCAATTTACACGTTCGTGTTCAAACTAAGTCATTTAAGAATATTAAAACTTTAGAATTTTGGGTTTTATTGTAGAAGATACAGATGATGGATGGAAAGGTTGCGCGTCTTAGCGTATGATGGTGATTATCATCTCATTTTATTCTTTTCACATCTCCAACCAATTTTTTTATTTTTATATTTTATTATCCTTTCATATTATCCCTTCTTCTTTTCTTTTCTTTTTTTTTTTTTTAACTTCTCACAACTACTCTCCTCCAATCACAAATTTGACAGTTTTCTATTATTGGATGCGCAATGAGGTCATTTAGAGTCAAGGTGAAGGATTAAGAGTTTATATTCCATAATGGATCAGGCATTATTAAGTCGGTGTGGGGTTTTTGAAATAGAATGGTTTCTATAGGTAAAGGGATATGGATAGTGGTAGAAATTGGATGACGATGGCTTAAATCATTTTTTTATTTCTTTAATTTTAGCATTACAGTGTTTATTGAGTTTTAGTTGGTAGATCCTAAACGTTCTCCTCTAATAAGCAACAAACATTGAAAAATTAATTGAGACTAGCGCAACGAATGTAATATGAGTAATCAAGAAAGACAACTCGAAGTTTATGTGAAAATTCCCTCAAAAATAAAGATTGGATCAAAAACTCACTAAGGGTTAAATAGTTTTTACTACTTGTTTGTTTAGCACAGTAGTCGTATTAACTCATTATTAGGTTTTCAACATAGCTACCAACTAGTGCAATTGGATGTTAGATACATGAAAGGTCAACAAATGCAATCATCCTAGGAACAAGAAATATGTGTGAACTTAATCCATAAAAGGATGAGATTAACATGAATGTATCATTGCTTGATAACAGCTAAATGGAAGTGAATATTCAAAGTTGTTCTACCAATAAAGTTTAGAAATTTTATTTATTTATTTATATATATATATTTTTTTAATCGAGATTGTATGATATGTGCAATAAAGTTATCCAGATTGCTAAGTATACACATGTGCAGGTGATGATTATCTATCTACATCCCACCCCCAATTGAAAATTGCGATGTCCCCAGAAATTGATTTTCAAAAATAAATAGAGAGATATCACCTGATACAACAAAGCAATAACCGCAAGCATAGCAATCTATAAATAAGACATACAAACTCCAAGCAGCCAAGCTGAATAAAAAGTAAATATGAAATGAAAGAACAAGAGATCCATACATAATAAAAAAAAACTGATCACTGGGATGATAAAACAATAAAATCCGAGCAGTGATCAAAATATCCAATCATAATCTCACAGTCCAAAATATCCACATACCCAAAAGAAAACTATGAGAGAAGAAAGAGAATATAAATAAGCAAAATACAACAAAACTCCCACTCTCAATGGACATAATCTAAACATCACCAATATCGGATAAAATCACGATCGGTGTAGTAGGAGCATCCTCATCTCCACCCTCAGCAACAGTAGTAGTCGTCGTTGGGTCACTCACAGTCGGGGCAGCTGATGTAGAGAAGGATGGGTTAGCCACGACTGGAGGTGGTACAGATGATGATGATGGGGCATAGGGATCAACATGCAGTGGAGGTGGAGTAACAGAAATAGTAGGCGGAGCTGTGGATGTAGATGAAGCTGCAGGATCAGAAGATGGTGGCGGAACAGAAGAAGATGGACCGATGGTAGGTGGTGCAGAAGGGGTAGTAGGTGGGTGTGAAGTGGTGTGAATAGACTAATCCACCTCGATCTGTATCAAGATCGCCTCCAATAAGGTCGTCATATGATCCATCTTGCCCTCGAGCCATATCTGAGCCTCCCTCTCCTCAATAAGCAATGAATGGAGATTCTGGAGTGATACGGAAGATGACTCTCCCTGGGCCTGAGCTTGAGACCTATGTCTCAGCTCTAACTGTTGTACGGCAGTGACGGGGTCCTCCTCATCTGAATCTAGCTCCTCAGCTTCAGTAGGCGTCCCAAAAGCTACACTTTCTGTGTCGGTGCCTCCCCCTCTCTTCCTCTTCGCTCCGATCTTCACCTTACCTTTTAACTTTCTCTTTTTCTGTGCATCAGAACGGCGCGCTGCTGTCTCTCCAAAGCGACTCGAAGCCTATAAAATCGTGTCTGTTGCCAATGGGAGCAATCCAGCCTGCTCAATCACCCGATGGATGGGCCAAGCGCCCTTCAGATGATGCTTGGTGGCAATGTACCGCGTAGGCTGGATAAGGAAGTCGATATAGAGTCGAGGCAGGTAGATAAGCAGCCCCATCCCAATGGCATACAGAACTCGAGCATACCACGACGCCACCTTTTCGTGATATGAAGTCATCAAAATACAATTGGCAAGCGCCAGGTGGAGGAGATGATACTGCTCGGTCAGAAACCGATCCTCAATCAGGGAGATGCCGTTCCAGATCTGAACCGCATTGTCGGTAATTTCACGGATACTGACAGAGGGCATAGTCTCTGGTGTACCGGGTATGTGTAGGTAAAAGTGGTCGGCGGTCTCCGGTACACCCAAAGCAGTGGCCAGGGTAGCTGGGCTAAATATGATCTCCTGACCCCAGAAGAAAGATCTGTATGTGAACGGGGTCGTAGGGTCCTTAATCATGGTCGCACACGCCTCCCGCACCCAATTGATGTTGATTTTCTTGGAATGCGTCAACATCTCATACTAGCTTGGCATGGCACGGATTCGTCCAAGAAACCAAGGGGCGGAAAGCCACACAGCTTTAAGTGGCCGCTTTAACATCACCTTCCGCGCTTGAAAGTATCGATTAAACTAAACCCGTTCCTCGTCATTCTGAAACCCATGATTAGGTACCAGATTAGGTATTGTGAGGTCGAGGGGTTTGGATTTATGATATCCCATAATAGGATTCATTTGGAATAACTTGAAATTGAAAATGAAAAGAAAAGATTAAAGAAAACAAAAGTAGAAGACCAAAGAAGAAACTGTCTCTGCATCAATTCGATCGATTAAAAAAATGTTACCTTCGATCGCTCAAAACCATCTCGATCGATCAAAAAGTGTAATAACCTGCATTTCCATTTATTCCTAAATTACATTTTCATATTTAATTGGCAATTGCATTGTATATTTAATTTCATTAGGTATTGACTGCTTCATTTAAATTACATTTCTCATGTTCTAATTATTATCTCTTGTGTTATTTCATATTAAAATTCATGTTGGGGTTAAATTGTAATTTTTATTAAAAGTTTAGCAACACCTGTATTGAATTTCAAATCTGTATTTCAAAACGGTGGAATTGTTCTCTTTTATTTCAAGCTGTATTTTTATGAAACCAGAAAATCACTTCTTACACTAAAATGAATTTTCTGTATTTTTGTGGTGGACACCGCACCCCGAAAATACCAGTTAGTGTTCAAAACTGTCCACGCTGTGTGAGCTTCCACAGATTTTGGAAGTGACTGATTTGGACATTTGCTTTATTGCTATTTATGGCAAGTAATCATTGGATATGCCTTGTTTGGGTGTTGCAATTGTGTGTGTGTTATCTTATGCCTTAAGCTAATTTTTCCCAAACACTTCAACTTTTGACCCCTACACTTGACCCCTATTGATCTATGCTTGCCTCTTCAAATCTGATGGCAAATATATATACGTATG
The DNA here is from genome assembly GCA_033977485.1 of Hydrangea macrophylla. Classification (NCBI taxonomy): domain Eukaryota; kingdom Viridiplantae; phylum Streptophyta; class Magnoliopsida; order Cornales; family Hydrangeaceae; genus Hydrangea; species Hydrangea macrophylla. The sequence continues at coordinate 24,500,222 of CM066982.1, forward strand.
TATGTCACACACACACAAATCTGTGATATTGGTGGCTCTTTAGTTAATTAACAATCAAATTCAATTTGTTGAGTGTTTAGGAAATTGCTTGGCCACCAAGTTCATCCATTTTTACTCTCTATATATGCACACATACACTCTCATTCTGCATTATAAACACAGAGAGTTTAGAGTGAGCTTGAGAGTTTAAACCACTGAAAATTTTAGAGAGAAGAAGCTTATTTTCCCCATAGTTTCAAGCTTGAAGTTTCCATTGGGTTGTTTAATTCTAATTTCTTTCTCAACAACACCCTTGCTCTTAATCCCAGTGAGTATTTCTAACTCACTAAGAATGTTAATTATACTTGTTTGCTATGTATGTGATTGTAATTTAGAATCCTCCATTTCAAATTTCGTCCATGGAAGCTTGAGCTTCAAAAATCAAGATTTTCAAACCTAAACCAAAACTTGTTTTTAGAGTTGATTATGAAAGATTATACCTCATTGATGATATGTCTGAAGTTTTAGAACCCAATTCGTTCATATAAGAAAGTATATTGAAAATGAAGTTTGGACATGTTTTAGTTTTGCCTAAAATTGGAGAGCTATGGATCACATGGTGTTAAATAAATCTTAGATTCTTAATCCTTGTTTAAAAACAAAGAGATTCATATATAATAGGACATATATACTAACAGAATGGAAATGGGTCAAAAAGACCCCTGTTTGCTGAAACAGAACAGTTCCTGCGGAGAAGACGAAGCCTCAGCTTCATCTCGCGCCACGATCGCGCGCGCGAGTATCGCCCGAGCGGCCCGCGCGAGCGACCCCTCGCGCGAGGTATGCTTTCCCAGGCAGACGTAAGAGTTTATATATTATAAATGAAAATTTGGCACTTCGCGCGAGCGAGGGTCGCGCGAGAACCCCTTCGCGCGAGCGATCCGCGCGCGCGACCTTGCTCTCCTCAGGCAGACAAAAAAGTTTATTAATAAAAGGAAAATGGGCATATCGCGCGAGCGGCCCGCGCGCGCGAGTTCTGACAGTTCATGTTTTTGTCTGTTTTGTGTTTAAGGTCTGTTTGGTTCAACTTTTTAGTACTGTTAAGGCTCTGTTTGGGAATTTAGTTGATCAGAACTCTATTTGGTTATGTTTGAATGATTTAAAACATTGTAGTATGACTCATTAATCCCCGTACGCGTGTTGTTCCTTTAATTCAGCATTTTTGTTTTCGTTTAAGTGCATACCATTCATGTGGGTCAGTGGTACATGCATAGGGGTGTCAGTTTGTGTGGATAAAGAGTAATGGTAGTGTGGAAAGAGTATGAGTTTGTGGTTGTGGTCGTGGTTGTGGTCGTGGTTGTGGTTGTGGTTGTGGTTGAGCTTGTGGAGAGGGTATCTTTGAAATGCGACGGTGGCAAATATGGACACTCCCTGACGCCCATGGAAGCGTTAAAGTGTGTGAAGCCGAACTCGGACATTCCCTGGCACTCATGGTAGTGCTAAAGTGTGGCCTACGGACACTCCCTGATAACTCGAGTCTGGATACTGTGTGAGGGGTTGCCCCGGTATTTGCATGGCGGTTAGGGTATTCAAAGTGTGAGGCATTGGACACTCCCTGGTACCCCGGACCAAAGTGTGAGGCAAACTGGACACTCCCTGGCGCCCCTTTGCTAAAGTGTGGCTATCTGAGTGTTTCAAAGATACCAGGAGTAGGATAGTGGGTTGTTGTGGCTGTCGAGAGAAAAGCGTCGGCAAGATGAGTGTGGTGCATTGTTCTCATACACGGTCCCATCTGTGTAAAGTTACCCTCTTTAAATAATGTTGTGATTGTTTTCTAAATGAACTCCTTACTTCAAGTATAAACTTGTGGATTTAAATGGAAAATGGAAAAAGGTAAGTTGGTATGTTTTACATTCAAAGTCATGTTTTTAATACTCACCAGCTTCTTGAAGCTGACGACGTTGATGCGTCCTGGACATTCGTGTTCAGGCTTTTCAGGTTATAACCAGGAGGAATCATACGACTATGCTAATTGAGAATGGCTGCTTCTGGAATAAAGAAACTGTTTATTATATGTTTTAAGTTTATCTGTTTTAAGTTATGAACTGTTTTGTTTTAAGGATGACTGTAACAGACTCTAAGATATTATTTTATTTTCAAGGCGGTCTGTGCCTTAGTTGACCCCGGTTCATAAGATGTAATAAGATAGAAAATTTTTGTAAGCCTTGATTACTTTACTCTGATTATATGTTTTGTTGTTTGACGTTTGGGACGGAATCGATCCTTCAAACTGTCGCGACCTACGGGTCCATAAAGGAAATTAAACGCTTTCCTTATTTATGCTACGTCGGGGCGTGACAAAAAGTTCCTGCCTTTGATCGCTCGAAACCAGCTCGATCGATCGAGCACAGCGAGATGCGCAGAAAACCGACAGAAACACAAACAAAATAAAACAACAAGAATCCTAAGATTTCTAAGATAAAGATTAGGTCTTAGGACCAATGGGGAGCACCCCCTTGAGGTTTTAACAAAAAATGAAATAGGGGGTTCAGAGGATTCTTACCTCGGTACCCGCAGAGGAGAGGACGAGATGATGATGGTGATAGTTGGTGACGATTAGGGGTGACCCGCAAATGATGGAAATGGAAAGAGGGGAAACAAAAATCGCCCAGCTATCTCTTGCTCTCTGTCTTGAAGCGCTCGAGGGTGAGGGAAAGGAAGAGATAGAAGAAATGTACGCTGAATGCTTCGTTTAAATACAAGTCTCGAGCGATCGAACACTCTCGATCGATCGAATTGTCGATCGATTGAGTATTGTTCAAGCGCTTTAGGATTGGACGTGTTCGATCGATCGAGTGTGGTTTGATCGATTGAACCTGAAAATTCTAAAAATCTTTGTGAATGGAAAATCTATACACCCCCAACTAGCCAAGATTGTTCTGAACATATAGGAAAATGATAAAAAATAGTTCATTCACAAGACATGTAGGCCAGAAATCATCATTAACAAAGTAATATAAAATTACAAATTTATAAATTTAACTTTGTAATAGCATCTTCTTTGCAAAATTGTTGCCCGCAACCATGGTAATTAAGACCTTATTAATAACGAAAAACTAAAAATTAAAAGCAAAATTAACAATCCTTTGTCCAGCATCACACTTCAAATGATAATAGAAAGACCAAATGACAAAACAAAATTGAAGTGTAGCACTAATTTTCAAACATGAATATTCCATCTTCCACAATTGCTTCTTTCTCCGCCACATCTTTGAGTGTAGATTCCAAACTTGATGATTCCCTTTCCCAGAACAGTCGGAAAGTAGCAAGGATATCATCGAGTGAGTCTAAAATCTCTGAGGAATTGATTGCACAAGCAAGAGGTGATCCGGATGAAGACAAAGATAATGGAGTGTAATTTCTCAACGGACTTTCCTCTTGCGACGGAGTACGCAGGGACCATATGTATGGTCCAAATCCATGGAACAGTTGATGCGGAAGGAAAAATGGCGGTAACATTGGATTCATAGTGAAAATCCTGACAAAGGAAGAACAAAATAAAACCAAAAAGGAAAAAAATTAAATAAAACAAAAGAAAGAACAAAGGAATAAACACTAAAAAACGAAAAGAAAATGAAGTGTGACAAGGAATTAACCTCACTATTGGCGTGATATAACCATGTACATGAGCAGGTAGAGGGCATTGAAGCCGGAACAACAAATAACTCATGTGCACATAAATTTACGAAACCAATTCGATGACAAGGAAGTCGTCAACATACGTGAAGATAGCATTATGGCGTTCTGGCACCACATCCTGTAAATCTTCTTCATCTCATGGTTCCCACATTAAGTCGTTCTCCCATTGTGCCAAGAGGGCATCATCTACTTCCCCAACAAAATACCCCTCTGGTTCGCCTTCCTCTTCAGGGAAGTCCATATGCTCGAAGGGGTTAATGTGGAGGAGTGCAGGATTGTAAGGGATATACCCTTGGGTCAAGTCAATTACATCATCCGCTCCTGGTCCTTGATAAGGAGATAAGCAAAATGCAATCTCCTCAGTAGTCCAAGGAGGGTTAGGATATTCTGAATCAGCCCATGACCCGATTGAATGGACGTCGGCATCCCTCATATTTTTAATGACCTGCAGGGGAGAGATAACATGGAATAGCATATTAGAATCAAGGTCACACTTAAAAAGAGACAGAAATAAATGAAACAAAACAAAGTGCAGTAAAGGAAAGAATACAACAACAAAAGGTGAACACTCTTTAGTGTTTTAGTGGAGGAATAGCTGGGCTCATCTAGCTGGATGTGCTCAGCTTCTGGTAGGAAGTTCTCCAAGAACGGTTTTACCCTTTGGCCGTTAACCTTAAAACAATCATCGTTCTTGGGATTTATGAGCTCAACGGCCCCATATGGAAAAATAGATTTAACAATGAATGGACCTGTCCACCGGGATCGGAGCTTACCTGGAAAAAGGTGGAGGCGAGAGTGTAGACACCCCATTTTGTCAGCTATCAGATTTAGGAGACCCATAGCTTGGTGGTTCACAATGATCGAAAAGACTCAAAAAGGACTCCGGGAAGTTAGTTCTCTCTCTCAAAATGCTCAGAATGACCAAAATACCCCGAAAAGCCCGAACACTCTCGGATTTGGACCAAATGTTCTGGAAACGCGCTATATCGTAAGAAAAATAATAAAATGAGTTCTAAACCAAGACCGAATGAAATCGTCGGCTCCCAGAGACCCCCAGAAGTCCCGGAAGTTCCTAGAAAGTCCCCGTTGACCGGTTTGACCAAGTTTAACCAAGTTTGACCGAAGTCGTCCAAATTCACTGAAAAGTTCTGCGATCGTTCTAGATCATGTGGAAAGTATTTAAATGAGTTTTAAAAGAAAATCGAACGAAAACGTCAGCTCCTGGGAGCTACCAGTGGGTTTCCAAAACTTCCCGGGAATTCCAAGTTTGACCAGTTCGACCAAAATTTGACTTTGAAACCGGAGCACCGTATCATTTTTCAAACATTTTTTTATGGATACTAGAGGTCAATATATTTCCAACAGTATATCGCATATAATTTTTGGATTTCAAACAAATTTATTATGAATTTCAGAAGGTGAAAAAGGCGATTAAATTGGCTTTTATCGTGAATACCGCAAAACTTTTCAAAGTGACCTATCTCTAAACTATTTTTTATATAAAGTAGACTCCATTACCTTTCCAACGGTATATCACAACCTCAATTTGGAGTTCGTATGCATTTTATGTGAATTTCGGACGAAATAGGGCCTTTTCGCGAATACCGGAACCTCTGGGGGCCTAAAAAGGATTATCTGGACGAATGAGGAGCAGTGCCATCGCGAAACTGGCCCAGTGACGCCATGGCACAAGCCCAGTGCTGTCGCTAAACTCTCCCCCAGAATGGTCCATTTTTGTAATTTCTTTTAGGGGTTCATTTTGATTAATTAGAAACCAAAACGACGTAGTTCTATGTTCACAGATGTTTGGGACCAATGTGAGTACTTCTAAAACACCAAATCACCCCCAAATTGGCCTATATAAACCCCCCCTTGACTTTTCATTTTGGGGGTGTCAAATGCAAGCTTTGAAAAGTTTTAGAGAGAAAGTTGTAGAGATAAGGTTAGAGTAGAGAGAAAAGAAGCTTCCTTCTTTGATTTCCAAACAAAAGAGTGAGTTCTAAACTTTGTTTTTACTTCATTACTTCCATTTAATTCATATTCAATACACCCAACCACCATTTTAGTGAGCATTTAAGAGAGTGGAAGCTACTTCCATGTCCAATGTCACCACATATGAGTGAAACACCAAGCTACAAGTCCAATACATCATTGAATATCATCTATTGATTGTTTATGTACTTGTTTGCTTACTTTGTTGTTCATCTTCTCCTACCTCATTTCTTTTTTTTTTTTGTTTTCTTTATTTACTTACTATTCTATCATCATCTAGATGATGACATGAAGTTTGAGGTGAGTGAATCCTTATGGATAGTAGCTCTTGACCTCAAAAACATGTTTGATAGATGATGATTTCAACTCCAATACATTCCTATGTATTCATGAAGTTGTCTTTAAAATGGAAATAATACTTTCCAATAATCTTAGAGATTCTTGATGTGAGTCAAATTTTGACATTTTAAGTGGTTATAATCTTTATTAAGCATTAAAAATATGTTTTCAAAACCCCCTCTTAAACCCCTCATTTTGATTTCAAGAAATAAACCTTGTTTTCTCAAAACCTTTAAAATAGTGAGTCATTTAACTTCAAAGAATTATTTTGAGTTCAATACTCAATATATTAATGCAAGACCACTTGGAAAGTCTTTCTAACTCATTATAGAATACCCATAATTTTTGGCTTGACTTGGAAGCACTTGAAAGTGGTCCATTTTTTGTCCAAACATTCTGCCTCTGCTGTCGCAGCAGCTAGGTTGAATTTCAACTTGTTTTATAGAAAACTTTTCCAAAACGAGTGGTTCCAACGTATTTTTCCCTTGAACTTCAATGTCTTAGGGAACTTTCTGTATAATATGGGTGTCTAGACCTTTTGTTTTCATTTTCTAAGATTTTCTAACATTTCAGTCGACAGTACGGACTCTGTTTCTGAATAACCTCTATTGTTTATATGATTTCTCTTAATCTGTGATAGTTATTAAAGATTGGCTTTTTGGGTTGTGTTTTAGACACAATAAGGAAGATCTCCATAAAAAAAAATCATGCATTGAAAACATTCCTAACCCCTCTTTTCAATTTCCAAAAGATCATGTTACTGTTTATTCACAGCAAGCACACTTTTACTTTCATTCTTTGATTTGATGCTTACATGTACTCCAAATTTGTTCATGCCTTAGGAAGTGGTCCATACCATATTTTTACATATTCTATGATGATTTTCTTCATGGATTCATGCATATCTTAGACTTCTAAGCCACTTTAGAAAGTCCATGTACACAAACACACTGCAACCTTTGCACATTCTAGGATCATACATTGCATTCATGCAAGATTTGGGATTTTTGTAACTCCTAATCTAAGAAGATTATAAGGAATGAACTTGATCACACGTTTATGTTTCCCCTTGATCTAATCGTCCTTTCTCATCCCTCCCGGTGATTGATAGGTCTTCTTTTCTCAAAGATTAGCATGCATCATTCTAGCTTGCTAAACATACTTTGATCCTTTTTGATTATTTATTTCAAGAACGATTCATGTCCCCTTTAGATTAGGAAAACTTTATTACTTGATATATGATTAGACGATTTCTCCTAGGTTTGTTTGTGTGATCTTTCACTTTGCATTGTGTGATACTTGGCTTAGATCTTATGAACGATATCTTATCTTTTGATCCTCCATTTTAAAATTCTTGTGTGATGTAATATACTATCATAGTATTAATTGTGGAACCATACATAGTATAAGATGATTATTCGGATGCTAATTGAGGCCCGTCAAAAGACGGGGCGAGTTGAGGGTGTTTTAGTCGCGACAAAGGCTCCTTCCTCTCTCGTACCAAAACCCGAGCCAAGTTCTTTGGTTACGAAGGACCGATGCCCTTTATCCATTTGGGTGAATCAAAATTAGGTTTCTTGGTTCCTTAAAGACCAAGTGGCGACTCTGTATCTGTTTTCAACAGACTTTTTCTTTTCCTTTTCAAAACGATTTCAAACATGGAATTCTACGTGTCCACAATCTGGCGACTCTGCTGGGAATTTATTTTTAAAACAAAATAATACAGAGGTTTGACTCATAAGAAGCATCCTTAAAATCATCTTTTTACTGTGTCTGGTTCACCGCATTGCACTTCTACATTTCCCCTCAGACTGTGTGTGAAACGCGGCGCTGATATTGTTCAGGTCTTGTTGTGCCAGGGCATAAATCACCGTTGATACTGTACTTTCCAAGGTATATAAAAAAGAGTAAAAACCTACGTACTGTCTCTCTGACGATATATTGGAACTCTCGTCAACGGACCCTCTTTGACTAAACCCAGCCTTTGCATATAGATTTCTATAGAACCTTTCATAGGACTGTTAATTTATCTTTTCAGATAGGACAATGTGATATAACTACTGTATGCCCTGACGGGATTACCTGCGCGATGTAGACGCTTATGTGGCATGAGGCAACAAGAACCTCTTTCTTATGATTCCCAAGGCAATCACTCACATGTGATCGCATTGAGTTGACTTGCCTAGGCACCATGACAAGGATGTCTGCTCCATGCTCACAAAGATATACACCGCAAGCCTTGTTTGTTGGTCCTAAGACATAGGAGTATGAAAACCTGCTAGACAGTATGATCACTATCATCACATGCTCCCGCCATATCAACCTGTTTCTCCCAGAAACTCTGTCCATATATCCCAGATATAACCGCATTAACCAGTTTCTCCCAAAAAATCTGTCCAGATATCCCAGATATAACCGCATTAACCCATTTCTCCCAGAAACTCTGTCCAAATCAACCAGAAATGCCCTGATATGCCAGTTTCTCTCCGAAACTCCGTCCAAACCAACTAAAAATGCCCTGATATGCCAGTTTCTCTCGGAAACTCTGTCCAAATCAACTAAAAATGCCCAGTCTCTCCTAGAAGCCTTCATAAAACCCTGGAAACCCCTATTATCCCTTGGTGATCATACTGGGAAGTAAAGTTGGCACACTCTATATGGTTAGGACCTTATTTGTTTAACTACTATTTGTTAGAAATAGGAGCATCATATAGATTAGGGCTTACATTCGCGTGCTTGTCTTATTTGCATACACCATTCCTATCGGTCTGCATGTACTATTTTAGTCAGTCTTACACAAGTCATGTCCACGTCTGTTAACATCACTGCCATTTGTCTATCTAAAGTCATCACTGTCAAAGTCTGATACAAATCCTCTCGAATCTATAGGGTCACTATAGATTCTCAAAGCCAGCAACTGGGATCTTCGTCATGGGTCAGAAATTCAGATAATCGTTTGGTCAGAATCAGCCCAACAAGTTATTTCAGCATGAATCAAGAAGAGCTAGAAAACAAGGTCACCGAATTGGGAGCCACCATAAGCCAGCAATCCGACAGCCTGACCCAGGTCCTGAAGTTTATGGAGGAACTGAAACACCAGCGGCAGCAGTGTCCCCCCTGAGTTCCCACCACCACCGTTCGAATTTATACCGCATCCCGAGAACAACGGAGAAGAAGACTAGTTTCAAGGGGCCCCGCCGCCCGTAGATGAGAAAAAGTTCCAAGAGAAAATGGACAAAGTCGACAAGCTAGAAAGCGTTTTGAGGAAGAGTAAAGGGGTTGATGATTACATGCTAGACTTGGAAGGACTTTTTGAGCCTGTTAAGATGAAGCTGCCGAAAAACTTCAAGATGCCTGCCATTGACCGTTTTGATGGAACCGAAAATCTGAAGAGCCATGTAAAGCTGTGTATGAACATTTTTCAATCAATGGGCTGCACTCATGAGCACATTGCAATGCTGTTCCCACAAACTCTAGCGAAGTCTGCACTGTCATGGTTCCTTACCTTGGAAGCTTCCAAAACTCAGGCATGGGAAGACATAGTTCGGGTATTCGTTGATCACTATTCCTATAACCAAGAACTTGATGTCACTATCAGAGATTTGGAAACAACTTGGCAGAACAACAATGAATCGTTCGCCGCATTTCTGAGCAGATGGAGGAATAAAGTAGCCCAAATGACCCACCAGCCAATTGAAAAGGAACAGGTAAGGATGCTAATCCGGAATCTGCAGCCGCTCTACCATGAGAAATTATTTTACTAGTCCATCTCCACCTTTGAGGAATTATTTGAAGTTGGGACTTGAATCGAAGATGCCATAAGGGAAGGAAAGATAAAAAAAAGAAGAGCCTCTAATTCAGTAAAAAAGGCCCAACTACTCCCACAATCCTCCGGATGTCAATGCCCTTAGCAGTCAACCTATGGCTTACCCTCCTAAGCCGTACCAACCTCCCAACCAAGCTAACTCCTCTAATCGCCCTTCCCGAGGAAGCCTCCTCGCAACTTTGCCAAATTAGAAATCCCCCTCTCCTCAGCCTTAGATCACCTCCTTAAAAAAGGCCACCTCCAACTACTCCAGCCTCGAAATACCCCGCTCTCGCCGAACTGTGATATGTCCAAAAGATGTACCTATCACCAAGCCCCTGGCCACAACACTGATGATTACATGCGCCTTTGCCATGATATCCAAGACCTCATTGACCACAATATCATTGAGCCACCTCCAAAGCAGCCCCTTATCACTCAAAATCCTCTACTAAACCACCAAAATATCAGCCTCATTGAGTCCAACCATGTATCCTTCAACCCTGCTGCCTATGCCACCCCCTTAGGTCAACCTTTACCCCTCATTGACATCCCAAAATCTGTGGGAATTCATTTGATTGAAGGAGGAGATGAGGAGTGGCAACAACAGTTGGCCGATGAACAAGATCTATTCTTCTTGGAAGAACACGATCTAGGGGCAGTAGACCTCAAATGGTATGATCCCAACAATGAAAGCAATGCTTCTATCTGGAACGAGCCAGAGAAACCATTTGTGGGAACAAATTGTGACTGGTTCAAAGAAGATGGGACTGTAGAAGGGCCTACTCCTGCCTAGATTGATCATCTAACTAGGTCAGGCCGTCATTATCAACCGCCGCAGCCTACCACTGAAGCAATCGAAAAAAGTCCAGTCAAAGACACTGGAAAGGGAAAAATGGATGAGATCATTGAAGAAGACAATGAGTTGATAAAGCGGTTGATCGAAGAAAACCCAAGCACATTTCTCGATGTGGGACATCATGGTAACATCCTATAAGCATAGGCAAGCTGTTGAATGCCTTGGCTGGAATTGAGGTCCCCATCGACGCTGCACCAGAAGACATGGTGGCTTTCTTGGGCGGACTCACCCCTGACCCAATCATTACATTTTCTTATGAAGACCTGCCGCCGGAAGGGTCTACACATAACAAAGCTTTGTACATCACTGTTGGATGTAAGGGACAGTAGGTGCCATTCTGTCTGGTCGATACAGGCTCCGCCTTAAATGTTTGTGCTCTAAGGACTGCCACCGCCTTGGGGGTCAATATCATTGACATCACACCATCTGTGTAATCCGTGAGGGCCTACGATAACCCCAAGAGAAATGTGATGGGGACTGTTTCTCTCCAAATCTGGGTAGGATCTTTGGTTAGCACTGAAATCTTTCAAGTTATAGACATACCTGCCTCGTTCAATTTGTTGATCGGGAGGCCCTGGCTGCATGTCAACAAAGCTGTATCATCCACTGTGCATCAAATGATCAAGTACATTCATGAGAAGGAGGTAAAAATCATCCTCGGCAATAGTTGGGGTAATGAAGCTTTTCCAAACTATGCTCCCATCTTTGAAATCCAAATACCTGAGCTAGAAGAAAGAGAAATCGGGGGGTTCTTCATGGAAGAAGTCCACATGATCAATGATGAAGACAGGTTCCCCGAGATCCACTCTGCTATTGTCAACAACGTCCGCAAAATGAACTACTTCCCTGGAATGGGATTAGGCCGACGCCAGCAAGGGATTTGTGAGTTCCCTCAGATCAAAGGGCAACAAGGCACTTTTGGGTTGGGGTACAAGCCCACTGAAGAAGATGTCGAGCTATAGAGGCCATGGAAGAAAAGAGTGAGGAGTCTCCCACTATACCGCAAAACCTTGAATGGACAATTCATCAAATAAGGGGATGATTTCCCCTATTTTGGGTTCCCAGAACCTTGGATCCATCAGGCCACTGGAAAAAGGCACCTCGGGCTGGAAATCTTCATTGACTGCGAAAGGCCCCCCTATCAAGATCCATTCTATCCTGAAGAAATTGAGAAAACCCCGGAGGAAGACTGGTTGGAGTATCTAGACACTAAAGCCATCGAGAAAATGTGGGAAGAGTTCGCCGAAGAAAAAGAAGAAAAGAGGGCCAAGAGCCAAGATGATCAGATCAAGCCAACTGAGGAGGGTCTGAGCAACCAGGCTGCAGAGTCATCTGTCTCCCTATCCCCTGTTTCCCCAGAGTCTGTACTTCCAATTATCGAGTCTGTACCAGAGTCGGCTGCTGTAAGCCCACCACTGCCTAATGTAATCACTACACCTATCATGAATGAAATGAAAGACGATTCTACTTACTCCTCTGTGTCTAATACTTGTGAATACACAGATCCCTCCGAGGATCTCCCAATTGAACTTAAGCACCTAATTGAAAAACCACATGCTTATGAAATAATCGAAGATACTTTATCAATTAACCTAGTTGAAATAGATAACCCACAAATTGTGCAAATTGGCTCAACTCTTAATAAAAAAGAAAAAAAAAAGAAAAATTGACTCTCTTGCTAAAAGAATTCAAAGATGTTTTTGCTTGGTCTTATGAGGACATGCCTGGGGTCGATCCCGACATCGTCCAACATTGCATTCCCCTCCTTCCCAATTCTGAACCCGTCAAGTAGAAACTTAGGCACATGAGACTAGAATGGGCACTCAAGGTCAAAGAAGAAGTGGAGAAACAATTCAAGGTAGGGTTCATCATTGTTACCGAGTATCCGGAATGGGTTGCCAATATCGTGCCAGTCCCCAAAAAGGATGGAAAAGTTCGTGTGTGCGTCGACTTCCGTGATCTAAACAAAGCCAGTCCTAAGGATGACTTCCCGCTTCCCCACATCGATGTCTTAGTGGATAACACCGCAGGACATGAGCTACTATCATTTATGGATGGCTTTTCAGGGTACAATCAGATTCTAATGGCGCCAAAAGATCAGGAAAAGACAACATTCACCACACCTTGGGGAACCTACTGTTATAGAGTAATGCCTTTTGGACTAAAAAATGCTGGAGCAACCTACTAAAGAGCTGCCACCACTCTGCTACATGACATGATTCACAAGGAAGTAGAAGTATACGTAGATGACATGATCGTGAAGTCCAAGGATAAAGAAGGACACCTGGTGGCATTGGAAAAGTTTTTTGAAAGGTTGCACAAATACAAGATGAGGTTGAATCCAATGAAATGCACTTTCGGTGTGACCTCCGGTAAGCTCCTGGGTTTTCTCATTACACAAAGGGGGATAGAGGTGGATCCCTCTAAGATCAAGGCAATCCTAGAAATGGCACCACCATGGAATGAAAAGGAAGTGAGGGTTTCTCGGAAGAATCTAATTTATCAGTCGCTTTATCTCCAAACTCACAACTATGTGTGATCCTTTATTCTGATTGCTGAGAAAAGGAGAGAAGTTCCAATGGGATAGCCAATGCCAAGCCGCTTTCGATAAAATAAAAGCCTACCTTCAAAATCCGCCCGTCCTTTCACCACCCACTCCTCATAAGCCATTATTCCTTTACCTATCTGTCTCCGAAAATGCCATGGGTTGTATGCTAGCCCAAGAAGGAGAAAAAAGCCACTCTGAAAAAGCTATATATTACCTTAGCAAGAGGATGACTGGGTATGATCTCAATTGCTCTACCCTCGAAAAAACATGTTGGGCCTTGGTTTGGTGTACTCGCCGACTGAGACACTACATGCTGGCCTTCCCAGTTGTGCTCATATCCCACATGGATCCTCTAAAATACCTCCTCGAAAAACCCATCTTGATCGGTCGTATATCCCGTTGGTTGCTTTTATTGTCCGAATTCGATATAAAGTATGTGACAAGCAAATCAATAAAAGGGAGAACTAGAGCTGAACATCTTGCTAAACACATCATTGATTCTGAAGTAAATGGAGATTTTCCATTCCCGGACAAGAATATCGTGGAAATCAAGGAAGAACAGTGGAAGTTGTACTTTGATTGAGCAGCCAACATGAAAGGCTACGGAGTAGGAATGATTCTAGTGTCACCAAATGGGGACCACACCCCACTGGCAGTTAAGCTCAATTATAACTCCGCCAACAACACTGCTGAATACGAGGTGTGCATTCTGGGGATGGAAGCAGCCATAGAACTGAAAATTTAAAAATTAGATGTCTTCGGAGATTCCAACCTCATTGTGTCACAAGCCAGGGGGAGTGGAAGGTGAAAGAAGAAAGGTTGAAACCCTATCATGACCATCTCGATGGGCTCAAGAAGCAGTTCAAAAGTGTGACGTTCTTTTACCTACCCAGGGAAGAGAACCAATTAGCAGATTCAATGGCTACCCTAGCCCCTATGATTCAAATCCCCATGGGAGTCAAAATGATGCCTCTGATAATCGAGCAAAGGTACGAGCCTTCATTCAGCACAATCGCCGCAATCGAAGAAGAAGAAATTGAAACACCATGGTACCAAGATGTTTGGGACTTCATAGAAAAGGGGGCATATCCCCTAGAATCTTTCGAGAAAGACCAAAGAGCAATTTGAAGGTTCGCAGCACAGTTCATCATTTGCGGGGAAAAATTGTTGAAGAAAGGGTACAATGGTCACAACCTGACTTGCTTGTTTAGAAAAAGCTTCAGAAGAATGATGGAAGAAAAACACGAGGGGGTATGCGGTCCACACATGAATGGTCACATGCTGGCCAAGAAGGTTGTAAGACAAGGGCACTGCCGGACAACATTGGAGAAAGATTGTTGCGAATACGTAAGAAGGTGTCACAAGTGCCAGATCTATGCGAACATGATGCATGTACCGCCATCTCTTCTATACAGCATGACCTCTCCTTGGCCATTCTTAACCTGGGGAATCGATATCATCGGTGAAATCGTTCCAAAAGCCTCGAATGGAAATCGATACATTTTTGGTGGCCATTGACTACTTCACAAATGGGTAGAAGCCGCATCCTACAGCAAGTTGGGGGGCCAAGGAAGTGGCCAAGTTCATCAAGAAGAACCTCATCTGTCGCTATGGAGTCCCCCATGAGATCATTTCAGATAATGGTAGTCATTTCAAAGCTGAAGTCAGGGATCTGTTTAAGGAATACAAAATCACTTATCACAAGTCGTCACCATACAGGCCACAAACTAACGGGGTAGTCGAAGCTGCAAACAAGAATGTAAAAGCCATATTGCAGAAATCGGCCGATACCTACAAGACTGGCACAAAAAGCTACCGTTCGCACTTTGGGGATGCAGAACATCGATAAAGACGTCCACAGGAGCAACTCCTTACTCACTAGTATATGGAATGGAAGCAGTACTTCCAGTCTAGATAGAACTAGCGTCCCTGCGTGTGATGGCAGAATGTGAAATTTTGGAATCGAATTGATTAAGGGAAAGGTACAACGAATTGGCTCTCATAGATGAAAAGCGCCTAGCGGCAGTTGACCATGTTCGAATCTATTAAAAGAGGATAGCCCGTGCTTTCAACAAAAGGGTTCGTCCGAGGAAAATTGTCAAGGGTGACCTTGTCCTTAAGGAATTAAGAGCCCCGATCTTTGATCCACGCGAAAAGTTCAAACCCAAATGGGTCGGTCCTTATATCGTCAAAACTATCCTTTCTGGAGGAGCAACCTACCTTATGGACCTCGATGGGATTGAATTCAAAGAACCAATCAACATGGATCGCCTCAAAAAGTACTATGCTTGACCATTCCCCAAAAACAATTTTCCTTCAAACCTCGCCCTAAACTACGCTCGACCTGATTCCCACTCGTGGATACGTAGGCAATCACATTGGTTCGGTAGCTCCACCATAAAATAGCCCAATTCCTCTTAAGCCTCGCCTTGAACTACGCTAGACCTAATTTCCACTCAGGGATACGTAGGCAACCGCATCGACTCGGTCGACACCATCATAATCAACCCCTTTTCTTTCAAGACTTTTGCTCGAACTACGTTGGACCTGATACCCGTTCGGGGGTACGTAGGCAGACTTTAAAAAAAAAAGAAGGATGGCTCGCTAGGTCAAAAATCCGAAAGGACGCCTAGGCAAAAGTTAGAGTTAAATCCAAAGTGAGCAATAACAAAAGAGAGAAAAGAGCTCGCTAGGTCACCTACTGGTGCCTAGGCAAAATTATGAGCGTGTGAGAAAAATAAAGCTGCGGTCCTTACCATAACCGAGAAATCACCCTTCACACTAGGGGCAAACTTTGGCCACCTTCCTCGTTTTCCTGAACCTCTTCTAAACTAAGGGCAAACGTCGGTCATCTACCTCGTTTGCCTCACAACCATACATATCCCAAACTAGGGGCAAACTTCGGCCACCTGCCTCATTTGCCTCTAATCGTCCTAACATGCCCAAACTAGTACCAAAAGCAAACATCTGATCAAAATCATACTACGAATATTTTCAGAAAGCCAAATGCATAAAATAAGGTTCTCCAAGTAACCAAGGTTCACCGATAAACAAACTTTGAATATTACATAAGCAGGGATAAATGAAAACACAAAAAGATCTTTTAGAAAGCAATCCCGAATATCAAAGACACTTGGAGGAAAGAAGCAGAATCAGTCAAGTCTAGTTTTATTTTGTGTCTTTTATTTCTTCAAAGGTCTCTAGAAATAGGCTCTTGCTCGACTGGCCCAGCCCCTGATGAAAGCAGCAATAGTAGTGGCTTTGACTCTAGAAGCAAAAACCCTCTCAGTAAACCCCCGGGGGACCTCTTGAACTCGCCCGCACTATCTGGCCAATCGGCGAGGATGATAGAAAGAAGTCTCTCTCAGGCTCATCAGCCACACTCTCTGGTAATCCCCGAGACTAGTGGTCACAACATAAAGGCCCCAACGCCTCACGATCCAGCAAATGTCAGACTCAGATAAAGGACCCATTGTGCCAACCCAATCGGCAGCAGTATAATGAGAATGAAGCACAGCCCTATAGAAATAAACTGGTGACACATTACCTGTCCATAACTGAAGGCGCTCGTAGAGCCAAGCCTATAACACCAAAGGTGCCATAGAAAGAAGAAGCGTTCCTTGATTGAAAGCCCGATCCAAACCATTCAGGGTTTCAGCCAGAACCATGGCCATGGGATTTCTGCAAAATTTCAGCCCAAGGCACACGTGCACCAAGTCGATAGAAGCACTCGAGAACAGAAAGTGCAAAGTCATGCACAATATCAGAGCGGCCCCGCGGGTAGCATCATATATGCTAAGATTCCCAGGACTATCATACCGGGCGATGATGGAAGCAATGTCAAGAACCTCACCATGAATTAGCCGACGGGAAGTAGTAGTGGAACAGTTCAGGTATTCAGCTAAGCCTCGCGTGGGATTGGGGGTATCAGCAGAAGGGAGAATCAGGTTAGAGTCAGAGTCAAAGCCAATGATAGCACAGAACTCCTCAAATAGGGGACATATCTCCAGGCCGTTGAAATTGAAGACATGGTTCACCGGGTCCCAGTGGACAATAGCGACACGCATGACCTCCGTGTACAGAGCCATCTAGCGAAGAAAGAATAGCTCAGTCAGACCGTAGCGAAGAAAGAATAGCTCAGTCAGACCGTAGCCCAGTGGACAATAGGTTGATCCGCTCCACACCATCCGTGATGCTCAGCCAAGCTGTGAGTTGAGCGGGATCATACAATGCCATATTTTCTATCGTGGCTCTAGCAAAATTCAAAATTTCGGCAGCACCTCCCCATTTCACGGACTATCCCACCTGTAAGGCAAAAGCACTCGCTATCACAAGACTGCTCATCGCAGTAACATCAACAATCACAAAATCACGATGCACAACCACCAACCAAAGTAAGCACACAACCGCGCCTTTAAACCGAAAACTATCTGATTCGAAAGGCAAAACATCATAATATGCTGTCAAGGGTGACACATCATCCTACACATCATCCTACACACTGTCTTCCACATTGTCCATCAGTTACATTATTCACTAGTACAACCTAATTGAAAACATGGAATGGAGATAAAACGAAAATCCCCGCTTAGGAGGCCTCAGTCTTCCTCTTCTTCGTCCTCTGACGGGCCACCTGGAGTGTATGTCGGCGATGGTCTCCTCCTGCCACCTCTGCACCTCGGCCCGGTCCTCGATGAGCCGGCACTACCCCCACGATACTGCACACACAAATAAAATAAAAGCAATCACTAGAGAAACAACAAAAAGTACAAAAACAAAGTCGTGTCATAAATTTACCAAGGACGCCATCTGACTGGTGGCAAACTGCCGTATACCATCCATCTATCAAGGGCAAAATCAGGGTTAGGACCTCATAACTTTAAGGGTGCAAAATTAGAGACATACCCGATGGTCTCGCGTGAGGACCAAAGACCGTAAGCTAGCTGCCAAGGTGTGGCCCTCCTCAGCATAACTCCATGGGACATTGAGGATGCCTGCTGGCTGGGTGGGATACCCACATGTGACCCGTGGCACCTCCATAACCTGGGGAGAGCCATCTGCACCCAAAGCATCAGCGGTCCAATCCCAAGGAGGGATAGGATCAAAAACTGGGAGAACCTGTCTCCTATACATCTTGCGAAGTTGTAGGCACAAACAAGTTAGGGAAAAGATGAGTCAAAACATAGGCAATGGATAGAGACAAAAACATAAAAGAAACTCACATCCAGGAGTGGGAAGTTGGGCATCAGGAAGCAGCCACGATAAGTCTCGCAGCCGGTCTCAGAAAGAAAGTGATCCCAAACATCAGTACCAGCTAAGGCCGCCAGCAAAACATCACTAGAAAGTTCATCAGCATCCATCACAAGAGGATTATGAGGGACACGATACCTTGGACCGCCAACCACCTGTCGAGACACTCGTTCGCCCTGGAACCATTGCCTGCATTCGGTACTTTCCATTAGAAGTTGGCAAGAGGAAAGGGGCCTGACCGCCTATATCTCCTCTGGGGCAGCATAGACAACGCACTCCCAAGGTGTCCAATCACCGCTAGCAGCTGTCAGCCTAGATAAGAAGTTTCTGAGGAGAACAATCTGATGAGCCCCGCTCTTTACCTCGATAACATCCCTCTGCCATCTCAAGCCCCAAGGGAACAAAGGCACATGAGCCATGTCGTCCTCATCTTCACCTGATTCATCAGTAGGGGAATGAGCCAACATCTTCAAGTACTCAAAACTCCAAAGCTGCACAAACAAAGGGAAAATCAGAAAAGACAAGAAGTACGAAAATAAAAAAACTAGAAGATAAAAGAGGTTGCAGTACATCCCTTCCAAGCTCGCCAGAATCCCCCTGTCGATTTGATATTGCCCCGGGAAACCTCACCCATATGCTTGTAAAGGTGGGCCAAGGCAGCACCGCCCCAGTCATAAGAGGGGATCTCACCAATGGTTGCAAGGCAAGAAAGAAGCCTCAAGCTCACCCGGTCATTCTGTGTTACGAAAATCGAGCAACCAAGGACATGCAAAAGAAATACCCTCAGAAGCTGAGAATTATTCAGGTTGTGATTCCCTTTGCCATAAGCCAGGTAAAGCCAGCCACAAGGGAACCAGTGCCTCTCCAGATTAGGAGGAATAGCCCCAATTAGCATCTCTACAGCTTCAGGGTCAATCTCATAGAAGTAATCCAAGACTAGGCCCTTTTCGCCAACCCTCAAGCCGGTAAGCATGGAAAAATCAAAAGGCGTCATTGTCATCCCACCGAATGGCAGATGGAAAGTATTGGTGGTGTCCCACCATCTCTCAGTAAGAGCGTAAAAATGCGCCAGATCGTTGGTACTCTTTGAAACTAGGCGGACAAAGCCGCCAAACCCGGCATCGTCTACCATTCTCTTAACGGCAGGTGAGAGTTGGGTATACCACAGAAAAGCGTGAGCAAGGTTACCATGCCCTTCAATGTCACTTTCGACACTTACACAATCAAAAATGAAAAAAAAACGAGCATAAAATCACTATTCACAACCAAAAGTCCAACTTCAAAAAATCAACATACGAGCACAAAACAAGCTTCCAACAAACTCTAGGTGCACACTACTATAGTTCATATAACTAGCACAATGCACAAAATAGTCCTAAACTATCAAAAGTTTCACATACTAGGCTCGCTAGAGCCGCGGCTGAAAGATGATGTTGGGGGTCCTGTAAAATCAAGTCCGGGGTTTGGCACTCAACTTTCATTCGTTCCTTGGCCTTCTTAGACGGTCTCCTTGAGCTCGAAGCCATGGATCTGTAAGAAAAATGGAAGCTAAAACCAAGCTTTCTTCTTGAAAAATGGAATAAACCAAAACACCAATCAAAATTCCAATCATGGAAAAAGATTACTCACATGAGCGTGCAGAAGCTGCGTTTTGACGGATTTTAGCTCCAAAAGCACCTCGAAATGGCCAAAATGAGCTTAAAATGCCCAAAAACCTGAGATATACACACATGAAGTCCGGCCACCCAGTGCCGCCGTGGCACTGGCCAACTGCCACCATAGCACTGGCCAACTGCCGCCATGGCAGTGGCCCAGTGCTGGCACAGCACTGCTCCCCGCGGGCCCCGCTTCGCTCTGTTTCAGACCATTTTGGCCCATTCTGACCCGTTTTAGCCCGTTCGTGATCTCGATTAGCCCCGGTGGCCCATTTTAGTCAAGATTTATGAGGTTTAATCCCCAGTAGATCCATTTTATCCCCAGTAGATTTGGTTAATCCCCCAAGGATAGAAACAGAAAGATATCAGCTCCTAAAGGCCCGAATCGACTTTCAGACCGACCATGGCCAAGATCTGATCAATCGTGAGAGATTCAGAGATGGATCCTGGTTCTCGATCAAGAAATGGTTAAGAGAGATTCTACACCATCCCTCGAGGACATAAATAAAAAGATATCAGCTCCCGAAGGCACGAATCAGTTTTTTCGGACCGATCATGGCCAAGATCTGATCAACAGTGAGAGATTCAGAGATGGGTCCTGGTTCCCGATCAAGAAACAGTTAAGAGAGATTCTCCAAGAATCCTACACCATCCCTTGAGGATAGAAACAAAGATACCAGCTCTCAGAGGCCCCGACCGGCCCTCTTGGATTAAGCGTCGGAAGATTTGATCAACCGTGAGAGATTCAGAGATGGGTCCTAGTTCCCGATCAAGAAAAGAGAGATTCTCTGAGAGTCCTACGCCATCTCTCGAGGTCAAATACAAAAGGATACTAGTTCCCACTATCCCCAGCAGAAAGCAGCAAAAGCAGAATCGACTCCTGAAGATCGGTCATCAGGAACAACCAAAACATCGCCCGAGTCCAGATTTCGAAGACGGGCATCGTCGTTCCACGACTCCGTGTCTTCTGATTATCATGAGCGCTCTCATCTATCCATTTTCATAGCTTCCTTACCTATCGATTATCACGGGATCCCTTGATCACCTTTAGTTGTCATCCTCTAAAACCCTGCGTCTAAAGCACATTTCTCAGAATTTAAGAAGTTTGCCCCGAGACCTAGAGTCTTCCAAGCCATTGTGTCTTTATCCGAGTCAGCCACTGCATCACAGTCGGAGACACTAGCATGACATAAGTCCACTCGGAGTGGCATACACCCCACACCACCAGCTCATACTAAGATCAGAACACTAAACATGATAGGACTCAGAACGCAATTCATATTACATGCATTGCATATCATCCTCATAACATAGCATTCGCTTGTCTTGTTGTGCATGTGCGATTTGTTCCTTTGTGCCCCGAACTACATCCTGGTCTGATTCCCCTTGGGATACGTAGGCAGCTCATAAAGAGCACGACCAGCCCTAGCCCCAGCATCGTGTTTCTATCATTACATCTTTGCAACGCTTTTATGCTAAATCTATAGCCTCCAAAAGATGTGTCTCTTCAAAGCTTTGGCACTCGCTTGCGACACGCGTTGCCTCGGAAGTTCATGCCAAAGAGGGGCAAACTATAGACACCCTATTTTGTCAGCTATCAGATTTAGGAGGCCCATAGCTTGGTGGTTCACAATGATCGAAAAGACTCAAAAAGGACTCTTGGAAGTTAGTTCTATCTCTCAAAATGCTCAGAAAGACCAAAATACCCCTAAAATCCTGAATGCTCCCGAAATTGAACCAAATGTTCTAGAAACGCGCTACGTCATAAGAAAAATAATAAAATGAGTTCTAAAGCAAGACCGGATGAAATCGTCAGCTCTCAGAGACCCCCAGAAGTCTCGGAAGTTCCCAGAAAGTCCCCGTTGACCGGTTTGACCAAAGTTTGATCAAGTTTGACCGAAGTTGTCCAAATTCACCAAAAAGTTCTGGGATCGTTCTAGATCATGTCGAAAGTATTAAAATATATTTTAAAAGAAAATCAAACAAAAACATCAGCTCTTGGGAGCTCCCAGGGGTTTCCAGAACTTCTCGGGAATCCCAAGTTTGACCAGTTTGACCAAAAATTAACTTTGAAATCGGAGCACCGTATCATTTTTCAAACATTTTTTATGGATAATTGAGGTCAATATCTTTCCAACAGTATATCGCACATAATTTTTGGATTTCAAACGAATTTATTATGAATTTTCGAAGGTGAAAAAGGCGATCAAATTGGCTTTTATCGCGAATACCGCAAAACTTTTCAAAGTTACCTATCTTTGAACTATTTGTTATGTAAAGTAGACTCCATTACCTTTCTAATTGTATATCACAACCTCAATTTGGAGTTTGTATGCATTTTCTGTGAATTTCGGACGAAATAGGGCCTTTTCGCCAATACGGGAACCTCTGGGGGCCTAAAAAGGATTATCTGGACGAATGAGGAGTAGTGCCGTCGCGGCACTGGCCCACTGCCGCAGCGGCATTGGCCCACTACCGCAGTGGCACAGGCCCAGCGCCACCGCGGCACTCTTCCCCAGAATGGTCCATTTTTTAATTTCTTTTGGGGGTTCATTTTGATTAATTAGAAACCAAAACGACGTAGTTCTATGTTCACAGATGTTTGGGACCAATGGGAGTACTTATAAAACCCCAAAACCACCCCAAATTGGCCTATATAAACCCCCCCTTGATTTCTTATTTTGGGGGTGTAAAATGCAAGCTTTGAAAAGTTTTAGAGAGAAAGTTGTAGAGATAAGGTTAGAGTAGAGAGAAAAGAAGCTTCCTTCTTTGATTTCCAAACAAAAGAGTGAGTTCTAAACTTTGTTTTTACTTCATTACTTCCATTTACTTCATATTCAATACACCCAACCACTATTTTAGTGAGCATTTAAGAGAGAGGAAACTACTTCCATGTCCAATGTCACCACATATGAGTGAAACACCAAGCTACAAGTCCAATACATCATTGAATATCATCTATTGATTGTTTATATGCTTGTTTGCTTACTTTGTTGTTCATCTTCTCCTCCCTCATTTCTTTTTTTGTTTTCTTTATTTACTTACTAGTTTATCATCATCTAGATGATGACATGAAGTTTGAGGTGAGTGAATCCTTATGGATAGTAGCTCTTGACCTCAAAAACATGTTTGATAGATGATGATTTCAACTCCAATACATTCCTATGTATTCATGAAGTTGTTTTTAAAATGGAAATAATACTTTCCAATAATCTTGGAGGTTCTTGATGTGAGTCAAATGTTGACATTTTAAGTGGTTATAATCTTTATTAAGCATTGAAAATATGTTTTCAAAACCCCCTCTTAAACCCCTCATTTTGATTTCAAGAAATAAACCTTGTTTTCTCAAAACCTTCAAAATACTGAGTCATTTAACTTCAAAGAATTATTTTGAGTTCAATACTCAATATATTAATGCAAGACCACTAGGAAAGTCTTTTTAACTCATTATAGAACACCCATGATTTTTGTCTTAACTTGGAAGCACTTGAAAGGGGTCCATTGTTTATCCAAACATTCCTTCCAAACATTCTGCCTCTGCTGTCACAGCAGCTAGGTTGACTTTCAACTTGTTTTACAGAAAACTTTTCCAAAATGAGTTGTCTCAACTTATTTTTCCCTTGAACTTGAATGTCTTAGGGAACTTTCTATATAATATGGGCCTCTAGACCTCTTTTTTTTCTAAGATTTTCTAACATTTCAGTCGACAGTACGGACTCTGTTTCTGAATGACCTCTATTGTTTATATGATTTCTCTCAATCTATGATAGTTATTAAAGATTGGGTTTTTGGGTTGTGTTCTAGACACAATAAGGAAGATCTCCATAAAATATCATGCATTGAAAACATTCCTAACCCCTCTTTTTAATTTGCAAAAGATCATGTTACTTTTTATTCATAGCAAGCACACTTTTACTTTCATTCTTTGATTTAATTATTACATGTACTCCAAATTTGTTCATGTTTTAGGAAGTGGTCCATACCATATTTGTACATATTCTATGATGATTTTCTTCATGCATTCATGCATATCTTAGACTTCTAAGCCACTTTCGAAAGTCCATGTACACAAACACACTACAACTTTTGCACATTCTAGGATCATACATTGCATTCATACAAGATTTGGGGTTTTTGTAACTCCTAATCTAAGAAGATTATAAGGAATGAACTTGATCAAATGTTCATGTTTCCCCTTGATCTAATCGTCCTTTCTCATCCATCCCGGGGATTGAGAGGTCTTCTTTTCTCAAGGATTAGCATGCATCATTCTAGCTTGCTAAGCATACTTTGATCTTTTTGATAATTTGTTTCAAGAAAAATTCATGTCCCTTTTAGATTAGGAAAACTTTATTACTTGATATATGATTAGACAATTTCTCCTAGGTTGGTTTGTGTGATCTTTCACTTTGCATTGTGTGATACTTGGCTTAGATCTTATGAACGATATCTTATCTTTTGATCTTCCATTTCAAAAATCTTGGGTGATGTAATATACTATCATAGTATTAATTGTCAAACCATACATAGTATAAGATGATTATTTGAATGCTAATTGAGGCCCGTCGAAAGTCGGGGCGAGTTGAGGGTATTTTAGTCACATCAAAGGCTCCTTCCTCTCTCGTACCAAAACCCCGAGCCAAGTTCTTTGGTTATAAAGGACCGGTGCCCTTTATCCATTTGGGTGAGTCAAAATTAGGTTTCTTGGTTCCTTAAAGACCAAGTGGCGACTCTGTATCTATTTTCAACATACCTTTTCTTTTCCTTTTTCAAAACGATTTCAAACAAGCAAGAGGTGGAATTCCGCGTGTCCACAGAGAGTGGAATTCAAACAAGCAAGACTTTCTACTCCAGTTTGAATGATTTTCGAAAGATTGTACTATCGTGGCGAGCCTTCAACCTTTCCTTATGTAATTTAGCATTATCATATGCATCTCAACGTATTTCTTCCAGTTCAGCCAACTGGAGTTTCCGGAGATGACCTCCCTCTTTAATGTCAAAGTTCAATGAACGTGTTACCCAATATGCTCTGTGCTCGATTTCAACAGGGAAGTGACATGCTTTTTCATACACTAGCCTATATGGGGACATCCCCAGGTTTATCTTATAAGCAGTACGGTACTCCCATAGAGCATCGGTCAGTTTAAATGCCCAATCCTTTCTGTTGAAACTAACCGTCTTTTCTAGTATATGCTTGATTTCTCGATTAGCCAACTCTGCCTGCCCGTTAGTTTGTGGGTGGTAGGTGAGAGCAATCTTATGATTGACCCCATATTTCTTGAGGAGTAACTCTAAAGGTCTGTTACAAAAATGCTTGCCTTGGTCACTTATTAGTGCCTTTGGGGTTCCGAAACACGACAGAATGTGTTCCTTAAGAAAGGATATAACCGTTTTGTGGTCATTGCGTCTTGTCGGTATCGCTTCTACCAATTTCGATACATACTCCACAGCTAGGAGTATGTATTCATAGTTATTTGATTTCGAAAATGGTCCCATGAAGTCTATTCCCCAACAATCGAATATTTCAATTATGATAATAGGAGTTAAGGGCATAGAGTTCCTTTTTAAAATTGTACCTAGCTTTTGACAACGTTGGCACGATTTACAAAAAGAATAGGCATCTTTAAACACGGTGGGCTATTAGAAACCGTTGTGTAGGACTTTTTGTGCGATCTTTTGCGAAGCAAAGTGACCTCCGCAAACTTTAGAGTGGCAAGATGCCAAAATCACGATTATATCCTCATTTAGACGCAACGTCTAATGACCTAATCAGCACAATACTTAAATAAGTACGGGTCATCAAAAAAGAAGTGACGTGCGAACAAGATGAACTATTTCCTATCTTGATTTGACCAATGACTAGGGGTCTCTCTAGTAATAAGATAATTTACTATATCTGCATACCAAGGTAAACTGGAAACAGTCATCAGTTGCTCATCTGGGAATTCATCTTTAATTGGTACGGGTTCAGTGTTGTTAGTGAACGTTAACTGAGACAAATGGTCAGCAACCACATTCTCTATTCCCTTTTTATCCTTGATTATGATATCGAATTCTTAGAGTAGGAGTATCTAACGGATAAGCCTTTGCTTCGCGTCCTTTTTAGATAACAGGTACTTGATAGCTGAGTAGTCTGTGAAATAGACGATTGGGGACCCTATCAAATATGTCCTGAATTTATCTAGAGCGAAAACTATTGCCAATAGCTCTTTTTCGGTAGTCGTATAGTTTATTTAAGCTTCGTTAAGTGTTCGACTGGTATAGTAGATTACATAAGGCTTATTATCCTTCCTCTGTCCCAGGACTGCACCAATGGCATAGTCGCTAGCATCGCACATTAGTTCGAATGGCAAACTCCAGTCGGGTGCCTGTATTATCAGTGCTGAGGTAAGGTGTTCCTTTAGTGTGTCAAAAGATGTTTGACAGTTGTTCGACCACTCAAAAGGTGCGTCTTTGACTAAGAGTTGACACAGTGGTTAGGAAATCGCACTAAAATTTTGGATAAAGTGACGATAAAATCCTGCGTGTCCCAGAAAAGAGCGAATGCCTTTAACTGTACGGGGGACAGGTAGGTTTGAGATTATATCGATTTTCTCTTTATCAACTTGGATACCTTTATCAGAAATAATGTGACCGAGGACAATTCCCTTGGTCACCATGAAGTGACACTTTTCCCAGTTTAGTACTAGGTGTTTGTCCTCGCATCTTGCTAACACTTTTCCAAGGTTTTCCAGACAGTTGTCAAAACTATGGCCAAACACAGAGAAGTCGTCCATGAAAACCTCGAGTATTTGTTTGGCCATATCAATGAATATGCTCAACCTGCACCGCTGAAAGGTAGCAGGTGCGTTGCATAATCCGAAGGGCATACGACGGTAAGCGAATGTACCGAACAGACACGTGAAAGTCATTTTTTCCTGATCTTCAGGAGCGATTTTGATTTGGTTATAGCCACTATATCCATCCATAAAGCAATAATATTTATGACCTGCCACTCGTTCTAGCATTTGATCCATAAATGGTAATGGAAAGTGGTCTTTTCGGGTCACAATATTCAATTTTCGGTAATCAATACACATCCGCCATCCGGTGGGGGTGCGTGTCGGTACCAATTCGCAATCTTTATTAAGAATGACCGTTATGCCTGCCTTCTTTGGCACTAATTGGGTTGGACTAACCCAAGGGCTATTAGATATAGGATATATGATCCCAACATCAAGTAGTTTTAAAACTTCATTTTTGACGACTTCTTGCATGTTGGGATTCAGACGCCTTTGCATTTGCCGCGAAGGTTTAGCGTCTTCCTCCAAGTATATTTTATGGGTGCAAACAGACGGGCTTATGCCTTTGAGGTCGGCAATAGTCCATCCTAATGGTCCCTTATGTTGTTTCAGCATTTGGATTAACTTATCCTCTTGTTCAGGATTTAATGTAGATGAAATTATGACAGGATAAGTCTTTTCAGTCCCTAGGTAGACGTATTTGTGCTCATTTGGAAGCTCCTTTAACTCCAAATCGGGGAAGTAAAAATTGGAGGGCGTAACTAATTTTGTTTTTTGGAGGTTGTGGTTCATATGGTGTTATCCACATGCATTCAGCTCTATCCTCATCTTTTTTTTCCATCATGAGGCAAGTGTGATTTAAAGCAGCATCCAATGGGGTAGAATCATTAGGTTGATAGATAGCGTCGAATTGTGAGACAACTACCTCTAAGGGATCTTTGTAATCTACAAAATTAGCCTCATCTTCAATGACCATTTCGATATAATTGATTTCTTCCTCATCCTCATATTCTTCAGGTCGGGGATTTGAAAAAATCTTGTCATTTAGAGTCATGCTCCCGAATACGATGGTCATTATACCACTTCTTATTTTTATTATGGCATCTATTGTATTAAAGAATGGACGTCCAAAAATCACTGGGATTTGTGAACATGGATTAGACACAAGTTCAATGTCCAAAATTACAAAATTGACCGAGAAGACAAAGGAGTCTATTTGTACGAGAACGTCCTCCAATATTCCTCTAGGATATTTGACTATCCTATCTGCCAGTTGTAGTACAACTCGGGTAGGTTTGAGTTCACCCAACCCTAGTTGTTTGTAAACTGAGTATGGCAGCAGGTTTACGCTTGTTCCTAGATCGAGGAGTGCGTTGTCTATCCTTTGATTTCCAATCTGGCATGAGACAGTTGGAGTACCAGGGTCTTTGAGTTTTGAAGGCAATTCATTTTGGATGATTGCGCTTGCTTGGCAAGCGACATACGCGTGTTTCTTCACACTTTGCATCCTTTTGACCGTGCATAAGTCTTTAAGGTACTTAGCGTAGGCCGACACTTATTTGATTGCATCAAGGAGTGGAAGATTTATTTTGACTTGTTTAAACAACTCCAAGAACTCCTGATTCTTTGCCTAATTTTTGGGTTTCTTAAGCCTTTGAGGGTAAGGCGCGGGGAAAGGGCATTTAGGTAATTTATCTTTAACTTGTTCCTTTCCGGGCCTTCTCTCAACTTCTTCTGCTTCTTTAGGAGCTTCATCTTTTGCATCTAATGATTCGTTATTATTGAATTGCTCCTCTTGTTGAGTGGACGATTTGTTTTTAGTTACCACTTCATCCTTTTCATACTCCTCAGGAGTAGAACGAGGCATGTTTTGCCCTATAACCTTGCTGCTTCTCAGAGTAGTCACGACTTTAGCATACTCTTGATTATTGGGACCATTGTTGAATCCCTTTGAGTTTTGAAGTGGTTGGGCAGGACACGTTCCACTCGATCCCTCTTGTCGTGCATCCATTCTTTCTAATGTTGTGGATATTTTACTCATCATCTAAATTAGCTGTTGTGTTAAATTCGCATTAGAGAGTGGATCATCCTCTTGCACCTTTTTGTGAGGTGGCACGTATACATTTGATTGCTGGCTGTTAGAGGGTTGAGCTTGGTTGTAGTTATTTGATCTATTTTGATTGAATGGTCGGGACTGCCTATTGCATTACCCTTGATATCGGTTATTGTTATTATAGGGTTGTTGTTGATGGTATTGATTTTGGGTCCCAGCATCGTTTTTCCAATCAAAACCGGGGTGATTCCATCGATTGTTATTATTTTGCGAATTATGATTGTTATAGGAATTCCCCGCTCCCTATACCCTTGCATGACATTCCTTTCCATGGGGGGTTATTCTTGAAAGTATGGCACATTGGGACAGTATTGAGTGGTATGTCCCAGTATGTTGCATGTGCCGCACAGTTCTTCAGGTAAAACCTGCCTAGAGCCTTCTCCTTTCGTCATCCCTAACTCCTCTACTTTCTTAACTAGTTCTTCATATTTGTTCATCAGATGATCCTCACTTTTTAATTAGTACAGACTTTTCTCCTCTACACAGGATATCTGTGAGCATGAGACATCTTCAGTATTTGACCATGCATGAGCATGTTCAGCTAGCCACTCGAAGTGAGCTTCAGCCTCTTTAGTGTTTTTGCGAAGAAACGGGCCTGAGCTCATGGTTTCGACCAACTTTTTAGTTTCACCATTCAACCCTTCGTAAAAGTAGCTTATGGTTCGCCATTTTCTCGTACCTGTGATGTGGGCATGAGAGAAGAAAATCCTTGAAACGCTCCCAAGTTTGGGTGAAGGTTTCATTGCTCTTTTGTTTATTTGTCGTTTAAGCTCGGTGGTCATGCGAGGTGGAAAGAATTTCTTTAAGAATGCAGTGTTCATCGCATGCTAGGTGTAGATTGAATTCGGCTTTATGGTGAGTAGCCACGCTTTTGCTTTATCCTTCAAGGTAAAGGGAAATAGCATTAGGCATGTCACATCTACGAGACAATTTTGTGAGAATGTTTTACAAACATCCTCAAAGTCCTTAACATATAGATATGCCTTCTCGCTCTCCATTCCATGGAAGGTTGGAAGGAGTTGAATCATTCCATTGCGAAATTGAAATTCGCCTGCATGGGGTGGAATGAGAATACAAGAAGGTGTAGGTGCGTGTTCGGGTGTCATGAGATCGCACAAAGGACAAAGCGAATCATCAATTGGTACAACCACATTCTCACCATTTTCACTTTGATTATCGGCCATTGAATCAGTAGGTGTGGCTACAGGATTAATAGAATTAGAGGAATCGGCAAAGTAGAATGGATTTCCGAAAATTCCTTCAATAGAATTATCGGACATGAAAGGGAAATATTCCTAAGGAGATTTTAATCTAAAAAAACTTAAAAGAAAAAGAAAACAAAAAATAGATAAAGGTAGATTGAGGTAATCTAAGTATTAAATCGTCGCCTTCCCCGACAACGGCGCCAAAAACTTGACACGAATAAAAAGATGTGTGCTTGTGTGCTATACCCAAGTGTAGGTAGACGTGTAAGTAGTAATCTGGTCAGACCAGGTCGATCCCACAGGGAAGGTGTTAAACTAAAAACTTAGATTAAACTCTAAAGGAAAAGAAAAATTCAAGATTTAAAGCAAAGTGTAGAACACGAAGTTCTACAAACTATAACTACTAGAGCAATTAAACTAAACTAATGATTAACTAATTAACTAAAGCAATAATTTAAAAGCGGTTTTCTTTATAAAAAAAAGGAATGTTGGGATCACACGAATCCGCAGCGATCATGCCATCTACCATGCAGTTACATTTAAGCTCTAAGGAGTATGTCTATCTACAGTATTCCGTATTTTCTAAAGATAGAGAATCAATAGTCCATTCATAACCAGGACTGCATCATCACATTTATTTCCAAAACACATGAAGGCAGTTTAAAACAATAGTTAAGTCTCGCATTCTAAATGGTGTTAGCATTCAAAATGGTTTTGCAAAAGTTATTGAAGAAAAATGCCTTAAGGCTTAGAGTAATGAAACTGTTTTGACAAATTGAGCATTTGGGGTCAGTTTGATAACAAATCTCAAAAGCAGAAAGTCTTGGAATATTACAAAAGGACTACACAAGAATCTGAAGGTTCGATCGATCGATCGATGCGCTTTGGATCGATCGAATATCATCATCTCTCGATCGATCAAACTGTCTTCGATCGCTTGACTATGTGACTGCTTAGATCTAACGAACTACTTTGATCGATCGAGTGCAGGTTTTATACTACTGCATGGCAGAGGCTGGAGATCACTATTTCATCGTGATCTCCCAACCCTAGGACTACTCAGACATGGTCCGGAGTGTCACATATTTGTTTTTAATGTGAAAGTTCATTAAGGGCATGTTTGATTGTGATTTTAGCATGAAATATATGAAACTAAGTGATTAAAAACTACTACCATGATAACTATCAATTCTAATAGATTAAACTACAATTTTTAGCAAATAGAATCTAAATAAACTGAGATTGCAGAACTTGGAATGGAAGAACTTATATTAAACAATAGAAATCAATCCCAAAAGCAATATCCAAGGCTTCCAACCTACAAAAATCAAGAATAAACTCTCTTCTCTCTATGTAAACTGATAAAAACTGAAGTGGGCGTCCCCTTGGATGTAAACAAAATGAGCATTTATACATAAACATAAAGCTAGGGTTAAAAACTCTATCTCTACTGAGCGTGCGTAAGTTCTGATAAAAGCCATGTTCGATCGATCGAACATCACTCGATCGATTGAACTTCTGGAATCTTTGAGCGCTTTAACTCACTTCGATCGGTCGAACTCTCGATCGCTTGAGGCATCTTCGATCGCTTGAGCCTCACTTTTCATGTTTGAATTGTCTTCCTTAAAATCAAGCATCCCTTTTATCCTGCTTATTCATTTCTTCACACAGCAAACAGAGATCTGCACAAATTATAGCTAAAACAATACAACTTATCATAGATTAATCATATTATGTAAAAGCTGGCATTGTAATTCAAATTGCAGATTTGCAAGGGAGTTGTAGACTAAATCAGTGTATTTCTTTATTTTAGTACGAATGTATTTTACAAATACCCCCGTTTGTCAGGGCTGCCGTATGTTGGATAGATCGGCCTCTACTATTGAAACTAAGGCCGAAACTCACCTTAATGCTCGACAGAGGGCGATGTAGTTTTTCCAATATGCCAAAACCAAATAGAAGGCTGGGAAGGTATCTCGGGGTCAAGTGATTGCCCGGGATGCCTGGCTGCAAGCTCGTATTGCTACATTCAAGGCTCAACTAGAGCAATGTGAGGCTGAGGTTGTTACCAACGACATGGCCCTGGTAAAGATTGATGAAGTCCTGGCCCAGCTTGGCGGGGATGCCCAAAAATGCAGTGACCAGTTATAAGCCAGCATCCCAATCTCCCGGGCGTGGTCTCAAAAGCTTGATAAAGCTAGGCAAGATCGGGCTGGAGCTAAGAAAACCTGGATGGATCTAAGAGCAAAACTTAGGAATTTTGAGTTGGCTTAGAAGCCAATATCTAACTTTTGTACTTGTGTATTTTTTTTCCTTTTTTGTAGGCACTTTGTAATTAAGCTGTGCTCAGCTTTTATTTAATATAATTGACTTTTGATCATTCATGCTTGTAATTAATGAGTAGTTCATATTCTAACCCTGGATTCGATCTGTACTCTAAATCAATAGTTTCCCATAAGGTAGGATAATATGACTTTAAATACTGACCGTTTATCAACCTCGCATGAACCTCCCCATTTAAATCATGCAGCTTGTATGCTACACCTTTCTTCACCAGGTGGATGATGAAAAGACCTTCCCAAATGATTGACCACTTGCCATAAAGGTTGTCTTTGTCTCTAATAGGCAAAATGGCCTTCCAAACTAAGTACTCTGTGCAGAAGGATATCTCCTTTACCCTTTGTTATATGCTCGAGTAGCCCATTGTTTTTGTACTTTTAAGAGTCCAAGGCTGCCAACCTTGTTTCATAAAGTCCCTCCAACTCAACTATCATAGCCTTAGTGTATTCAGCGGGCTCAAGCTGATTCTGCAATGCCCTCCTAGCTGATCGGACTGTGACTTTCATAGGTAGCATAGCATCATGCCCATAGGTTAGCATAAATGGTGTAACCCCAGTGCTAGACCTTTTAGATGTCCAATAGGCCCAAAGTGCTTTGGACAACAACTTATCCCATTCCCTTGGGTTTTCATTTATCATCTTCTCAATGATCCCCTTGAGGATCTTGTTAGTTGACTCAGCCTACCCGTTGGCCTGAGCGTAATATGGAGTAGAATTGAGAATGGTAATTCCTCTACTTTCTACGAAGGCTGTGGTCTCTGTTCCTGTGAACACAGACCATTGATTGGCCGTAATGGCTTCTGGCAGGCCGAACATGCATGTTATTGTTTGCTGTATATTTGGTTCGGGCGTTTGCTGTATATTTGGTTCGGGCGTGCCAGAGCCTTGTGAGGTAGACCCAAACTTATAAAACAAAATTTCTTAAGTCACTTGTGTGAGTGATACACAAGGTTTGAAAATCTGACTTCTAACGGGTGATTGTGAAAAGTGAGTAGGAAAGTACCCTCTCTTAAAGTCCTATGGCAATACTAAAGCATACAAGCCATACAAGTGATGAAAAAGAAATTAAATAAAATTGATTTTTATTTAATTAAATGAAAAGAAATTACAAGAAGTAATTAATGCTTAAGAAAGCCTAAGAAAATAAAAAAGAATGCTTTTTTATTTGCCTAAAAAACTAAGAATGCATGTTGAATGCTTTGGAATGCAGTTTTAATGCGGTTTGTCGAAGTGATGCGGAGTGAGTTGATAGCTTGGCCTGCCTGTTGATTTATAGCGGCCCGAACTGATCAAGATAAGGCAAGAAATATCTGCAATATATAATCTGGTAAAATTTACCAGATTTATCTCCAAAATCTGCTAAAATCTTCCATATCTTGAATAATATATATACATGTGTATATATATTTTAAATCTGGTCCATATATGGTCTTCATTCAGTTGCCTTCTGTGCAAGTAAAAAGATAAGTATCCATATGTATGCAGATATTATCTCCCAAATTTGACAGATAATGTTTCCCCCATAATATTCCCTCATCAGTTAGTTTCCTAACCTTGATAGGAATCAATTATCTTATCAAGATATGGTAACAACTATCCTCTTGATTTTTCTCCCACAATTAAATGATAATAATATAACTCACGAGATCTTAAGGGATGATAAACTTCCATCTATGGTCAAATCTAGAATGATGTTTAAATTGACCATCCAATTGGCAAGCAGCCCGATGAAACCATAGCTTGGGCTGTGTTGATGAATGATGAGGTGGCGGCTTGAACTGATAATAATGTCTAAGTGAAAAACTTGCTAAGTGACCATTGGGCTACACCAATATCTTAATCACTTGAACTAAATTGGCATCGGGCTTGTGCAATCGGATTGGGCCATGAAGTGGCAGTCCGAATTATTTATGACCATGCACTAGCTCAATCTGGCATGACTAACCTAAATTCCATGGCAACTTGTCATGGTCATCAACTACTTGTTGACACCAGATCAGACAGAAGTTACATTCCAATAGCCCGATTGTGACAACTTGATGGCCAGCTTGAGCAACAATATGTATGATAGCCCGACCGTAGTTAGTTCGAATATGAAACTTACTTGGCCCTACCAACTTTGAACCAGTCACTTGACCATTAATTTTTACCATCGGACTCATGAGTCCGATTAAAAAGTCCAATCGGCTTTATACAAATTTTAACTAAAAAATGTATTTTTTTGGGTGCAAACAAAAAATACATGTGAACACAAGCTTCGGACAACAGCTTGTCCCATTCCCTTGGGTTTTCATTTATCATCTTCTCAATGATCCCCTTGAGGATCTTGTTAGTTGATTCAGCCTACCCGTTGGTCTGAGCATAATATCGAGTAGAATTGAGAATGGTAATTCCTCTACTTTCTACGAAGGCTGTGGTCTCTGTTCCTGTGAACACAAACCATTGATCGGCTGTAATGGCTTCTGGCAGGCCAAACCGGTATATTATATGCTCTTCAATGAACTTAATGACAGTGGCCTGAGTCACCACCCTGCATGGTATAGCTTCGGCCCAC
The DNA here is from genome assembly GCA_033977485.1 of Hydrangea macrophylla. Classification (NCBI taxonomy): domain Eukaryota; kingdom Viridiplantae; phylum Streptophyta; class Magnoliopsida; order Cornales; family Hydrangeaceae; genus Hydrangea; species Hydrangea macrophylla. Next base: position 24,535,341 of record CM066982.1, read on the forward strand.
TTCATAAAGTAGTCCGTAGCCACTATAATGAAACAATATTGGCCCGATGATGGTAGGAGTGTGGATACGCGGAATTCCGCTTTCCTTTTGTTTGTTTTGAAAGGAAATGGTTGATTTGAAGAAAAGAAGGTCTGTTGAAAATAGATACAGAGTCGCCACTTAGTCTTTAAGGAACCAAGAAACCTAATTTGACTCACCCAAACGGATAAAGGGCACCGACCTTTTATGACCAAAGAACTTGGCTCGGGGTTTTGGTACGAGAGAGGAAGGAGCCTTTGTCACGACTAAAACACCCTCAACTCGCCCCATTTTTTGACGGGCCTCAATTAGCATCCAAATAATTATCTTATACTATGTTTGGTTCGACAATTAATACTATGATAGTATATTACATCTCATAAGAATCTTGAAATGGAAGATCAAAAGATAAGATAGCATTCATCAGATCTAAGCTAAATATCATACAATGTAAAGTGAAAGATCACATAAAAGAACCTAGGAAAAACTGTCTAATCACATATCAAGTAATCAAGTTTTCCTAGTCTAGAGGGGGACATGAATTGTTCTTGAAACAAATAATCAAAGAAGTCAAATTATGCTTAGGAAGCTAGGATGATGCATGTTAATCTTTGAGAAAAGAAGACCTCTCAATCCCCGGGACGTATGAGAAAGGAAGATTAGATTGAGGGGAAGTATGAACGTATGATCAAGTTCATTCCTTATAATCTTCTTATATTAGGAGTCACAAAAGCCCCAAATCTTGCATGGATGCAATGTATGATCCTAGAATGTGCAAAGGTTGTAGTGTGTTTGTGTACATGGACTTTCTAAAGTGACTTAGAAGTCTAAAATATGCATGAATGCATAAAGAAAATCATCATAGAATATGTACAAATATGGTATGGATCACTTCCTAGGACATGAACTAGTTTGAGGTACATATAAGCATCAAATCAAAGGATGGAAGTAAAAGTATACTTGCTGTGAATAGTGGACAGAACAGTGAGTTGATCTTATGGAAATTGAAAAGTAGGGTTAGAAATGTTTTCAATGCATGATTTTTTATGGAGATCATCCTTATTGAGTCTAAAACACATAAAAAAAGTCAAATCCCAATAACTATTATAGATTGTGAGAAATCATATAAACAATGGAGGTCACTTAGAAACAAAGTCTGTACTGTCGACTGAAATGTTGAAAAATATTAGAAAATGAAAACAAAACATCTAGAGGCCCATATTATGCAGAAAGTTTTCTAAGACATTTAAGTTTAAGAGAAAAATAAGTTGGGACCAATCTTTTTGGAAAAGGTTTCTGGAAAACAAGTTGAAATTCAACCAAGCTGCTATGACAGTAAAGACAGAATGTTTGGAAGGAATGTTTGGACAAAAATGGACCCCTTTCAAGTGCTTTCAAGTCAAGCCAAAAATCATGGGTGTTCTATAATGAGTTAGGAAGACTTTCCAAGTTGTCTTGCATCCATACCTTGAGTATTGAACTCAGAATAATTCTTTGAAATCAAACAACTCACTATTTTGAAGATTTTTTTGAGAGAAATAAGGTTTATTTCTTTGAATCCCAATATTGGGGTTTTAGAGGGGTTTTGAAATAGGGGTTTTGAAAGTATATTTTCATCACTCAAAGAGGATTAAAAGTCTTTAGAACATCAACATCAAACTTATTTGGAGAACATCCAAGATTGTTGGAAAGACTTGTTTTATTTTGAAAATAACTTCAAGAATACATGGGAATGCATTGAGGTTGTAATCATCATCTATCAAACATGTTTTTGAGGTCAAGAGCTACTATCCATAATGATTCACTCACCTCAAACTTCATGTCCTCATCTAGATGATGGTGAACTAATAAGTAAACAAGAAAAAAGAAAAATAAATGAGATAAGAGGAGATGAACATCAAAGTAAACAAACAAGTATATAACAATCAATAGATGATATTATGATGATTTTGGACTTGTAGCTTGGTGTTTCACTCATATATGGTGACTTTGGACATGGAAGAAGCTTCATCTCTCTTAAATACTCTTTAAAATGGTAGTTGGGTGTATTGAAAGTGAAGTAAATACAAGTAATGAAGTAAAAACAAAGTTTATAACTCACTCTCTTGTTTGAAAATCAAAGAAGGAAGCTTCTTTTCTCTCTACTCTAACCTTATCTCTACAACTTTCTCTCTAAAAATTTTCAAAGCTTGCATTTGACACCCCCAAAATGAGAAGTCAAGGGGGGGTTTATATAGACCAATTTGCGGTGGTTTTGGGGTTTTATAAGTACTCCCATTGGTCCCAAACAACTGAAAACATAGAGCTACGTCGTTTTGGTTTCTAATTAATCAAAATGGACCCCCAAAAGAAATTGCAAAAATGGACTGCTCTGGAGGAGAGTGCCGCGGCGGTAGTGGGCCAGTGTCGCGACAGCACTGCTCCTCATTCGTCCAGATAATTCTTTTTAGGCCCCCAGAGGTTCCGGTATTCGCAAAAAGGCCCTATTTTGTCCAAAATTCACAAAAAATGTATACAAACTCCAAATTGAGCTTGTGATATACCGTTGGAAAGGTAATGGAGTCTATTTTTCGTAAAAAATAGTTTGGAGATAGGTCACTATGAAAAGTTTTGCGGTATCCGTGATAAAGCCGATTTGATCGTCTTTTTCACCTTCGAAAATTCATAATAAATTCGTTTCAAATCTAGAAATTATGTGGAATATACCATTGGAAAGCTATTGAATGCTAGTATCCATGAAAAATGTTTGAAAAATGATATAGCACTCTGGTTTCAAAGTCAACTTTTAGGTCAAATCGGTCAAACCGGGATTTCTAGGAAGTTCTGGGAACCTCTGGGAGCTCCCAAGAGCTGATGTTTTCGTCTGATTTTCTTTTTTAAACCCATTTTAATACTTTTCTCATGATCTAGAATGATCCCAAAACATTTCGACGAATTTGGATGATTTTGGTCAAACCTTGGTTAAATCTGGTCAAACTTCGGTCAAACCGGTGAACGGGGACTTTTCAGAAACTTTCGGGACTTTTGGGGGTCTCTGGGAGCTGATGATTTCATTTGATTTTGCTTTGAAACTCATTTTATAACTTTTCTTATGACGTAGCATGTTTCCAGAACTTTCGGTCCAAATCTGGGAGTTTTTGGTGTTTCAAGGGTATTTCGGTCATTCTGAGCATTTTGAGAAATAATACTAACTTCCATGAGTCGTTTTTTATCATTATGAACCACCAAGCTATGGGTCTTCTAAATATGATAGCACAAAATGGGGTGTCTACAGGGAGTACTTTGCCAATCAAATCCATGGTCCATCTTATGAACGGCCATGGCTTTATAATGGGTTGGAGCTCCTTGGCTGGCACCCGTTGAAAATCGGGCCATGCTTCTGGTAGGCTTGGCAGCCCTTGGCATAACTGATGCAATATTTTAACATGCCTAGCCAATAATAGTTATACCTTTGTAATAGCCATTTCATCTTGGTGCCAGCCTGATGAGCTCTGCAGATTCCCTCGTGGACTTCGGCCATCACTTGCATGGCTTGCTTTTTACCTAAGCATTTCAGGATCATGTCATCACCGATGGGCTTCTTGAATAGTTCACCATCGAGCACTACGAATCGGAATGCGAACAATCTTACCTTTCGATCCACCCTGACGTTTGGGTGTTTCAAATATTCGATGATAGGGGTTCTCCAATCATCGTCGTCCATCAAGACTGAATTGGTCGCGGTGTACCAAAATTAGGTGGCGACTCTTTTGTCTCTAGGATCGTGGGAGAAGTTCTAGTTCTTGAAGTGTGTGTCTTGGATCCGTCCCGGGACATTGTCAAAGAATGATAGGACCTTCCATCCCGATATCCACTTCAGGGTCTGTGTCTTACTTCTATCGATTGAAGCAATTTCAATCGATCGAACTCCTTCAATCGATTGAACTAAGTTCAATCGATTGAACCAGAAAGTTCACATATTGATTTAAAAATTTTCCGGTTTAGTATAAAACATTAAAGTAGATAATTTTTAAAACTTTTAAAACTGTGGAAAAAAATTTGGACAGGGAAATTTTTTTGATTGATCGAACAAAGATCAACCGATCGAACTGAACCAGTTTTCAATCGATCGAAACTAGTTCAATCAATTGAACACAGCATAGTTTCGAATGATCGAAACACTTTCAATTGATTTGAAACTGCCATGCATCCAATACAATCACATATTTGTTTTCTACTATGAAACTACTACAGAAACGGATCTACATCGATGGAGTTTCAAAAAACAGTCTGAAAACATCATGCAAATCAAAATTAGTGCTCCAAAAAATGCATCTATAGATCCAAATAAGTGTGGCTCTGACACCAATTGATGGATTTAGTTTACGAAAAACTTTGAATCATGCGCAGCGGATAGAACAAGTTCAAAACTTTATTGGTATGCCCGGATCTACTACATACTAACTCTATATATGCGTAGGGAAGAGGGGAACAAGAGTATTACCTTATGGTCTTGAACCCAATTCAGATTATGTCTTCTCCCTTTAGTATGCGGCAATATCTAGCAACTTCCTCTAGATGATCGTCACCCTTATGTCTCCTCGAATACTTTCTGGAGAGGCTAGGGTTTGTGGGCACCCAATAGAGAGGTGAGGGAGGCTAAGAGAAACCCTAAAATAATTTTTGGAGAGATGGAGTAGTAAAAACAAAGTTCAACTTTATTATGCATGTAGCTCTCCTATTTATAGGTTTTCAAACTGACCTTTGGGTTTCAATCGATCAAAACATTTTCAATTGATTGAACTTTCAATCGATTGAAGAATTTTCAATCAATCGAAAGTGACCAGTCTTCAATCGATCGAAACACCTTCGATTGATCGAAGTCCCTTTACCTGCCTTTCCAAGTATTCTTGCAGAGCTAAGAATGGGACCTCCTAGGTTCTTTATTATCAGCTCAGATCAATTGTTAATCACAATGATCAAACTCTTTGATTATCTAATTAAACAATTGATCAGTTAACGTTAACTCTACTATATAACGATAATTGCACTCCAACTCAAAAGAACATATCCGAAGCGATAACTAGACTTGTATGTTGTTCTAATGTCCCTCTACTGTAGCATTCATAATCATATTCAGGTAGTCGGATAACTGTTACTGTCAACCTGAATGATGACTACTTCTTCCATTCCTTGAGTTCCATTCACCTCTCTTGATTACCAATCATGTTGATAACTACTTATCAACAAGACTGCAGTTCTCAGTAATCAACTTGGTGACATTCTCAAGGGAATGCTTACTCTTTATCAGAGGGTAGTTCTATCTTGACAATATATGTTCACAACCCTATGAACATGACTTACCCAAGATACCCAGGTGTTGATCTTCTGTAGACCTCACTGATTGGTAAGTCAAAGCAGCCATATCCACAGTCTGTGTTCATAATCGTCGCAAGATTGAGAACACGTACCTTATACAAGTTATGAGTTCCTATCAACTGTTGATAGTTTCAGATGTCAATAGGAAAGCTCATAGTCCGTTAATGGACTATAAGCACTAGCATATTAACTAAGAGTCTTCTCTATTGATTGAGATTTATCACTCCATCCAATGGTAGTTAATCATGCTACAGTGTATTCCTGATGAGATATCCAGTCTCATCATTTACTATGACAAGTTCTAAGTTCTAAGTATCAAAGAATAGTAATTCGTATCTAACTTATATGTATCTCATACATACACGAATTACCTACTATGATACTTAAAGATTACAAACAATCATCTCATGAATCACACATAATTAAATGTATAAATGATACCCATATAGAAAATGCAAATGTCACATACCGGGTTTGAGGGCACAATCCCAACAAAAAAGCATAGACAACTCACAGATAATAGCTAGTTAAGGAAAAATTACAACAACCACAACAACTAGAACTCAATAAAAGGGCAAGACTTTACACCAAGAATTACAACGAAGCCAATAACATTTACAACATTACTGAAAAGTGAAATGCTTATATGGAAAAAAAGTACACGAGGACTAACTGGTTTTATACTTAAGTGTGCCAAAATTCAAATAATACTGAGACCACTAATAGGACCATTTCAACATCTTCCAATCAAATTTGAGAAGTAGAACGTTAGACGAAAAAAACATAGACCATCACTATTATTAAAGTGAGACCACTTCAACATCTTCCAATCAAATTTGAGAAGTAGAACATTAGAGGAAAAAAAATATAGACAATTCACAGATAAGAGCTGGCTAAGGTAATAATTAGAAAGAAGTGAACAACATTTTCAAAAATTACAAAGAGATCAATACAAATTACAAAGAAGTCAACAACATTTTCAAAAATTACAAAGAATTCAATACTAGTTTAAAAAATTACAAAGAAGTCAACCAAAAATTACAAACAAGTCAATAATATTACCAATAAAAATTCTAAAGAAGTCAAGTCAATAACATTTTAAATTTACAGAGAAGTCAATAAAATTACAAAGAAATTGATGACATTTTGTAGACACCCCATTTTGTCGGCTATCAGATTTAGGAGACCCAAAGCTTGTTGGTTAACGATGATTGAAAAAGACTCAAAACAGACACCTGAAAGTTAGTTCTATCTCTCAAAATGCTCAGAATGACCAAAATGCCCTTGAAAACCCAAACACTCCCAGATGTGGACCGAAAAGTTCTGGAAACATGCTGTGTCGTAAGGAAAGCCATGAAATGAATTTTTAAACAAAACCAGATGAAATCGTCAGCTCCCGGAGACCCCCGAATGTTCCGAAAATTCTCAAAAAGTCCCCGTTGACCAGTTGACCAAGGATTGACGAGGTTCGACCAGGTTTGACCAAAATCATCTAAATTCGCCGAAAAGTTCCGAGATCATTCTAGATCATGTGGAAAGTACTAAAACGAGTTTTAAAAGGAAATCGGACGATAACGTCAGCTCCTGGGAACTCCCGGAGGTTCCTAGGACTTCCCGGGAATCCTAGGTTTGACCAAAAGTTGACTTTCAAATCAGAGCGTCGCAACAATTTTAAAATATTTTTCATAAATACTAGAGGTCAATATCTTTCCAACGGTATATCGCACATAATTCCTGGATCTAAAATGGATTTAGTATGAATTTTCGAAGGTGAAAAAGACGATCAAATCGGCTTTTATCAGGAATATCGCAAAACTTTTCAAAGTGACCTATCTCCGAACTATTTTTTATGTAAAGTAGACTCCATTTCCTTTTCAACGGTATATCACAACCTCAATTTGGAGTTTGTATGCATTTTTTGTGAATTTTGGACGAAATTGGGCCTTTTCGCAAATACCGAAACCTCTGGGGGCCTAAAAAGAATTATCTAGACCAATGAGGAGCAGTGCCGCCGCGGCACTAGCCCACTGCCACCGCGGCACAGGCCTAATGCCGCCGCAGCACTCTCCTCCAGAATGTTCCATTTTTGCAATTTCTTTTGGGGGTCCATTTTGATTAATTAGAAACCAAAACGACATAGCTCTATGTTTTTAGTTGTTTGGGACCAATGGGAGTACTTCTAAAACCCCAAAATCACCCCAAATTAGCCTATATAAATCCCCCATTGCTTTTCATTTGGGGAGGGGGGCAAGTGCAAAGCTAAGAAAAGTTGTAAAGAAAAAGAGAGATAGAGATAGGTTTAGAAGGGAGAAAGGGAGCTTCTCCCATTGATTTTCTATAGAAAGTGAGTTCCAATCTTGTTTTCCTCCACTATTCTTTTATATACTTCACATCCAAATCCTCCGCAATCACCATTCTTGAGCATTCTTGAGTTAGGAAGCAACTTCCATGTCCAAATGTTAATATCTATGAGTGAAACACTAAGTTACAAGTCCAATATCACATTGATTATCATCTATTGAATTCTATTTACTTGCTTGTTCATATTATGTTCATCTCTTCTTACCTCATTTCTTTTTGATTTTTCTTTGATTACTTACATGCTTATCATCATCTAGATGACATGTTGTTTGAGGAGAGTGAATCCTTATGGATAGTAGCTCTTGACCTCAAAGACATGTTTAATGGATGATGATTCTAACTTCAATACATTCATATGTATTCTTGAAGTCATATTCTCAAACAAAACCATGTTTGTGCAAGTAATGTTGGGAGTTCTTGATATGAGTTTGATGATGATGTTCCAAGTGGTTTTAATCCTCTTTGAGTATTAAAAAATACACTTTCAAAACTCCTATTTCAAAACCCCTCTAAAACCCCCAATATTTGGTTCCAAGAAATAAACCTATTTTTCACAAAAAAATCTTCAAAACAGTGAGTTATTTGAGTTCAAAGATTTCTCTAGAGCTCAATACTCAAGGAAATAACATAAGACTACTTGTAAAGTCTTCCTAACTCATTAGAGAACACCCATGATTTTTGGTTTGACTTGAAAACACTTGAAAGGGGTCCATTTGGACCCAAACATTCTCTCCAAATATTCTGCCTTTACTGTCACAGCAGCTTGGCTGAATTTCAACTTGTTTTACAGAAAACGTTTCCAAAAGAGGTGGTCCCAACTCATTTTTCCCTTGAACTTAAATGTCTTAGGGAACTTTCTGTATAATATGGGCCCCAGATCATTTGTTTTCATTTTCTAAGATTTTTTGACATTTTAGTCGACAGTACGAACTCTGTTTCTGAGTAACCTCTATTGTTCATATGATTTCTCCCAATCTGTAATAGTTATTAAAGATTGGATTTTTGGGTTGTGTTCTAGACACAATAAGTAAGATCTCCATAAAAAACCATGCATTGAAAAACATTCCTATCCCCTCTTTTCAATTTCCAAAAGATCATGTTACTGTTCTGTCCACTATTCACAGCAAGCATACTTTTACTTCCATCCTTTGATTTGATGCTTACATGCACTCCAAATTAGCTCATGTATTAGGAAGTAGTTCATACTACATTTTTACATATCCCATGATGATTTCCTTCATTCATTCATACACATTCTAGACTTCTAAGTCATTCTAGGAATCCATGAACACAAAATACACTACAACCTTGGCACATTTTAGATACATACATTGCCTCCATACAAAGATTTGGGGCTTTTGTGACTCCTAATCTAAGAAGATTATAAGGAATGGACTTGATCATACGTTCATGTTTCCCCTCGATCTAATCCTCCTTTCTCATTCGTCCCGGGGATCGAGAGGTCTTTTTTTCTCAAAGATTAACATGCATCATACTAGCTTGCTAAGCATATTTTGATTTCTTTGATTATTTGTTTCAATAACAATTCATGTACCCCTTTAGATTAGGAAGTCTTGATTATTTGATATATGATTAGACGATTTTTCCTAGGTTTGTTTGTGTGATCTTTTACTTTACATTGTGTGATATTTGGCTTAGATCTTATGAATGATATCTTATCTTTTGATCTTCCATTTCAATATTCTTATGAGATGTAATATACTACCATAGTATTAATTGTCGAACCAAACATAGTATAAGATGATTATTTGGATGCTAATTGAGGCCCATGGAAAGACGGAGCGAGTTGAGGGTGTTTTAGTCGCGACAAAGGTTCCTTCCTCTCTCGTACCAAAACCCCGAGCCAAGTTCTTTGGTTATGAAAGGCCGGTGCCCTTTATCCGTTTGGGTGAGTCAAATTAGGTTTCTTGTTTCCTTAAAGACCAAGTGGCGAATCTGTATCTATTTTCAACAGACCTTTTCTTTTCCTTTTCAAAACAATCTCAAACAAACAAGAGGTGGAATTCTGCGTGTCCACACATTTTCAAAAATACATTTAAAAAATTTATAAGAAGGGAAATATTTAAATGAAAAAAAGTTTACATATGGACTAATTGGTTTTATAATTACGTGTCGTTAAATTCAAATAACGCTGACACCACTATTAAAAGTTGGACCACTTCAACATTTTCCAATCAAATTTGAGAATATAACATTACTGGAAAAAAACATAGACAACACACAGCTAAGAGCTGGCTAGGGTAAAAATACAACAACTACAACAGCCAAAACTCAATAAAGGGGAAAGATTTTACACCAATAATTACAAAGAAGTCAATAAGATTTACTAAATTATGGAGAAGGAAAAACTTATATGAAAAAGAAAATTACACATGGGCTAACTGGTTTTATACTTAAGTGTGCTAAAATTCAAATAATGCTGAGACCACTATTAAAAATGGGACCACTTCAACAAAATCCAATCAAATTTGAGAAGTACAACATTAGATGACAAAAACATAGACAATCACTATTAAAAGTGGGACCACTTTGACATATTCCAATCAAATTTGAGAAGTAGAAAATTAGAGGGAAAAATCATAGACAATTTGTTACGCCCCGGAGTAGCAAAAAAGGGAAAAATTTTAAATTTCCACTTTTGGACCCGTGGATACGTGATGAGTTGAATTACCGATCTGTCCTTCTAACTCCGCATATATATTATAATTAAGGGAAATGCTAAACATAAACATAATCACAGCATAATTTAAACACTAAGAATCAATCCAAACTGAATCTTATCTTAACATTAAGTCATAATAGAAATATTGCAACTGTCTGGCCTACTTGGCCTCAACTTGTCTAAAACAAAATATATAATGATTACAAGATTCTAAACGTGAATGTTACAACTGTTCGATAGCTATCTCTGGTCTTCTTTCTGACTTTACCCTTCCTTTACTCCTTAGCACCTTATCCTTGAGCTTATCTACTATACCTGCAAAACGTCTAGACATTAGATTGTCTAGGGCATAATACCATTAGTTGGGATACAAGCTGGGTGAGTATTCACAACATAACACCAATATACATAACAACCATTTACTCTCGCGTTAATGTTCAACATCTTAAGATACGCACAGTCTCTTATCAAAAGACGTTCCTTCCATGGGCATACAGAGGTAATCACAACTCAATAAACGGATCATTTACACATATCCTCTTTAACATAACTTAAAACATGATCTCATCAAATAACTTAAAATCAACAACTCATAATCAGCTCTTAACGTTCTTGTTATCAGATTAATGCTCGTTTTATCTTTTCATCGTGTTCATGCATGCCAATGCATGTTCAATGCATTTTTACCTCCATCGGGACATTGAATCCGCGACTTCCCAGATCATCTCATCTCCTCCAGAATATAATAAGAAATTCGAATAATATCTCATCTCTAACAACGTCTCTGATCAATTCTGGCATAATATGCCTCTTTCTTAATATGTAGCAGTAATAGATTGCTTTACCTTCGGCATCTTTGACATTCCAGCTTTTCCATCTAAGTCTGAAGACTTCCAACATATCCTGCCAAGTCCGAAAACTTCCAACTTATCTAGCCAAGTCTGAAGACTTCCAGTGTATCCCGCCAAGTCCGAAGACTTCCAGCTTATCCAGCCAAGTCCAAAGACTTCCAGCGTATCCTGCCAAGTCTGAAGACTTCTAGCTTATCCAGCCAAGTCCAAAAACTTCCAGCATATCCCGCCATGTCCGAAGACTTCCAGCTTATCCAGCCAAGTCCGAAGACTTCCAGCATATCCCGCCAAGTCCGAAGACTTCATGTTCAACACCGTTGGGACAAATAAAGCCCCGGCTCATCAGTTGTTTGATCACTACGGATCTGGTTACCTCGACAGGTCTCATACAATTCATATCTTTCCATAGAATCCAGACTATGCAGTGTGTGCAAATACCATATTGTGAATGCACGTGTTCACAATCCTCTATTCGTTAATATTAACATGACATGTATTATCGTTCTGAACATTCTTCATTCTATTTCATTATTAACATGGCATGCTTTATAGTTCTTCATTCATATACATCTTACTGCATTCATTTAGCAGCTTATTATCCGAAACATGATAACATAAGTCATAGATCTTTCAGCATGGCTTGCTACCAATAATACATATAGATAAAATCCTTAACATGCTCATAAACATGGTAGTATAATTCAATTACAGCTAATCATGGCAATAGAGCTTATTAAACTTTCGTAGTAGTATAACATGGGATTAATATAATGAATATCAAATATATATACGTACACATCACATATAAATTACTATAGCAGCCCATATGCATATTAGGAGTGAGGTTATAAATGCTCACCTCGATATACTAACTCTTACGCGTCCTCAATTATTGATCGGAATGAGGTTCCCTACAAAGCATATAATAGAACAATGGTTAAATGTGAACTCCTGAAGTGAGGGCATAATGGTAATTTTACCAAATGCGAATATAAACCTTAAGGTAGTGATCTACGTGTCATTCTAAGTCCAACGACATTGACTAGACTCAAATCGGAGTCCGTCGCATTTTTACGGGGTAAAATGCAGGGCTTACTATACTAACGCGGGCCCTAAAAGACAAGCTGTATTTTTGACCTTATCAATAGGTCACCAAACTTAAGGAGAATGTTCTAGACTTTATTCTAAGACTCTGGGAACTGACCGCGTAATTTTCGGAACTATAGATTATTTATTATGAATTATTGAATATAAAACTTATATAAATATGACCGTATTAGTCCTTAAATACACAAGTATAACCAAACATAAGAAATGGGACTTGAGAGTATTTTTATTAAATACTAGACATTAAAATACACTCCTAGTATTTATCTCGTAATTTTCGGAGCTCGTTTGGTATTTTTAATAATTAATATACTAGTAAAATAGCTCCTTACTAATTATTAAAAATACTAATATGTAGCATTATAATTTAATAAATTATAATACAGTATAAAATAGCCTTGGGAGCATATCCCTAATTTTTCAGAATTTATATAATATGTATTGGTATTTAAAATCTATTTAAATACCATATAAAACCATTATTTAATACTAAGGAAATCCAATATTTCTTATTTATAATGATCATATGAATAATAAATATGTATATTATAATACTATAATAATATTCAGAATATAAGAAATATTACATAATAATATTTCTTAATTTAAAAGTGTAAAGATTACATTTAAAACTCATGTATAATAATTAAAACCTTAATACTCATTAATACTAATTATTATTAATAATAATAAAAACAAAACCCGTCGGGTTGACTTGAACCGACTCGATTCAAATGGATAGTCCGTTTAAAGACACAAGGAGATCCAACCGGGTGACCCATTGGGTCAAACCCGGACCCAACCCTACCTAATATGGATAAACCATATACAGACACAACTTGATCCAACCCTAAAACCTAATCGGGTTAAATCTAACCCGAACCGAAGCCAAGCCCAAGCCCAAGCCCAAGCCCAAACCCAAACCCAAACCCAAACCCAAACTAACTCACAACTTTTCCTAACCCGCTAACCCAAACTCATACCAGACCTGGCCCGAACTACTACCCAACTACACACACAGTCAGACCCGCCCTAAATAACCAAACCCGACCCTAGGACGGCCCGACGTCGTGCCACTTATAGGACCCACAGGTTTAATTAAACTCGACCCAAGCCCAAGCCCAAACCCAAACCCGGACCCATATCTACATACATCCTAACCTGACCCATGCTCGACCTGAACCCGCTCGTTATAACCCGTTTCCCTATCATCTTCTCTGGCGAGACAGGGCCGCCGAAAAATCGGGGCTCGCCAGAAAACTTGCAATACTCGTTTCTGTCCCATCTCTCCAGGAAAATGGACGAGATCAACGCCAAAAGGATCGTCTCCCTCCCCTCTACAATATACTAGGATCTTGAAGAATGGTTCATTCATTTAGGGGTCCTACCAATGGGTTATTGCTTTGGTGAAAATAAAGAATAATGGCCTGCATGGCCTATTTAGCATCATCCATTTCAAGAACTGCTTCTAGAGGAGTCTAAGGGGATCATGGGGGTCACAATGGTGTAGCTTAGGGGCCGTTTGGTTGCTGTTGGGAAAATCGAGCTCAAGCATTGAGCTCTAATGGTGGCCGGATTTCACAGAGAGCTTAACGCATGAAGGCCCAGGGGGTTCCTAAGTGACATGTAAAGATGCCAAAACAAGGAGGGGGTACTATGGGTTTACCTCAAGGAGCCATGGGTTTCTTTTTCCTTCTCCTATCAACCTCTTTCTCTATCCTTTGTGCCTCTTGCGTCTTCTTCTTCTTTCTGGACTGGTGAACTGAGAGTACGGAGAGGGTGAGGCTGTGAGTATGAACAGAGAGGGTGGAATTGGTTGTGTATAATGTAGGGGGTGGTGAGGGAGTGTACAAACAGAGGGTGTGGGGTTTGTTTCTCTTCTAACTCTCTTTCACTCACCTTCGATTTCTCTCTCTATGACAATCTGTATAAACAGATTGTGGGCTGTGAGGGTGATATAAGGGTAAGGGGGTGTGGTCTATTTATAGAGAGAGAGATGAAGGAGGTTGTCCCATATGCAAGAGTGAACCGATGTGTACAAGTGTGTGTATGCTTGTGTGTGTCCAAGGGTAGATATGGGTAGGGCCCACATGGCTAGGTACATAGGGTTGTGTGCCTGTGTCCTAAAGTACGTACAAAACTGTGAAATATATGTAGGACTAAAATGATATTATGAAAACATAAGTGTGGGGCTGTGAACAAGCCTGAGTATAAGTCCACCTATGAATTCTAACTAGAATTTTAAACGTCGAGGTTAAGATTACTACTATTAATACTAACCTAACAAACGTCATCGTTAAGACAATAACTTAGAGGGTGCTTATAGAGATTTCTATTTTGGGAATATCCTAATGGACCTTCTATAACCACAATCATGGTGACGTCACTAATCTTATTTCTCCTATGTGGAATTTTTGAGGAAAATTAGAGGTATTACACAATTCACAACTAAGAGTTGGCTAGGGTAAAAATACAATAACCACAACAGCTTTGAAGTTGACTAGGGTAAAATACAATAGTCTAATAGCTTTGATGTTCTTCTTGTATAGTTCATAATTTTGAACACAAATTAATGCAACACTCTTGTGTGTATTTGTTTGCACCCAAAAATTACATTTTTAAAGTCAAAATTTGTATAAGGCTGATTGTGATTTTTCATTCAGAATTACAGATCAATTGCATAAATTAGGGGTCAAGTTACTGGTTCAAAGTTGATAGGGCCGAATGAGTTACAAATCGGACAGTTCACATCTATTCGGACTGACTTGGTAAAACCAGACCGATGAGCTTTATGAAGGAATTTAATTGATGAAGTCCATGTTTTGATTGATGTGTGGCCCGAAACATGTGCCAAATCAGTGTTGTGAAGATAAATTTAAATGAACAGATCATGTGTCATGCTTGCATCATCACAAAAGAAGAAACCAACAATTGTGGACTTTATTCGGGCAGCCATCATGAATTCAGCCTAAACTTTAGTATATGGTCACGTGGCCATTCATCTAGCCATGTTGGATTTATAATTCGGACTGTTTGCCTCAGCCGGTCCCACATCAATGGTCAGTCAAGGGGATTCAGGTTGAGTTTTTTTTGGCCTTATGCTTTCGGGCTGCCAAATACTGTGCATAGACTATTTTCTGCCAGTACATAGTTATGTAACTTATGTACATCTAATTTTACATTGTGGGACATACATCAATGATTGTCACTCATTTTGGCAATTTTAAATCAGTATGGCCAACCATTCAGTTGTACATTTGATCTAGCAAAGTCGTATTTGGTAGTCTCAAAAACTTTGGAAAGTTGATACAGATTTGGTCACTTTTAAGAAGTAGATCAATCCGTACAAATTTTGTATAAGATAATATTGCCATATTGTTGATAAGGGAAGATGTTCAAAATAATATTATCACTTAAGGGAAGATATTATCATATTATGGACTGTATTATCATAATATGGAAGGGATAATATCAAATATTATGGAAGTGATCTCTTACTTGGAGGGGAAGGCAGCCGTACAAAGTCAAGATACAGACCAGATTCATCAATTGCAGAGATATGGAAATAGATTGTATTACTTCCACATCATAGAGATAAATCTGGCAATTTTTACCAGATTATTATTCATCAGATTTTACTTGCCTTATCTCTATTAGTCCAGGCCGCTACAAATTGACAGGCCGGCAAGCATTCAACTCACCATGCGTCTCTCTCGATACACGACATCCAAAATGCATTCTACAAAGTGATGATGCTGAAAATTGGTAAGAATGATTTGGACAGAAAATAAAATCACCAAAGATTTGTATGTGGTTCGGCACCGTTAATGAGGTGACCTACGTCCACGGTTGCGTCTGTGCGCTTCTCACTAGCAGATCATCGGCGGGCCTGGTGAGCTGACAAGATGGGCAGCACTCCCAGTAATACCGGCCGGGTGTATGCGTGTACGATGGTGAGTTCTCTAGTACGGGCTTGTATGCTTAGAGAATTGATATTCGGATCCCCCTAGAGAGGATAGGGGGGCTCTTTTATAGGTGCAAGAGTCCACCTTTACATGGTAAGTTCATTAGATTAGGAAGCATAATCTAATTACAATAGATTTATATAATGTTTGGAGAGTTTCCTAAGTGGTTTAGGAAACCACTGATTCTTCCTTAACGGAGCTGCAGTTGTATAAGGAAACGGCAGGAAACATTATCCACGCCGCATCTCCTGGGGCCTCACCACTCTTGGTACCCGAGCTGCCGGGTATCCCGGACGGTAACAGCTGGACTCCTCGGGAGTGTGGGCCCTACGCTCCTAATCCGGATTTCCCGGGCTATTAGCTGACCACGTGGCGGTTGGACTGCTACAGAATATTTCTGGACATATCAACTGCCCCCCATTTTCAAAGTTGAGATGACGCCTAGTCGAATGAATTTTGAAAATTAAGAATGCTTTTCAGATACCGACCGGGAAAGGACCGGGACCCCCGTCGGATCAGGACCGGCTTAGAATGACCCGGCAGTATATCAACTAAGCGGTGACCCTGCAGAACCGGGCTCCCCGATGCCACGTGTCCGCTGGTTACTGGTCTGGTTCGGACCCCAAGCAGCCAGTTGAGAAGGACCCGAATCGTCCAGGTGGTAACTGAACCATCACGTCGCGCATTCAATGCTCACGCTTTCTGAGGCGACGCCCCACATGCCCGAAACGACAGTTTCGGCGGGAGAGTATATGAGCCATCCGATCAAACTGGATCCTAACCGTTCGTGCCGCCTATATAAGGAGCACCTATTCAACCTTGTTTCTCACTACACAGCATTAACCGAGTCGCCTGAGCAAAACGCTCCGAGCCCCCTTTTCTCTGCTATCTTCGTTTTTCCAGACTTTCATCTCCATCAAATGGCTTCGCATATTGACCTGACATCAGATGAAGGGCTTAAAGAATTCTGAGAGGACTATCGAATTCTGGACGATGTTGTAGTTCGTTCACACATTGAAGGAGAGGAAGTATCCTTTCCTTTCGTTCTCATCAGCAGCTATCTGCTACTTATCGTGGGACTACGCTTCCCCCTCCCGGTCTCCTTTTGCGACCTGCTTGTGGGGTTGCGCATCCCGCTCCACAAGTGCCGCCCAAACGTCGCCCGCCTCCTCTGGGGAATTTTAGTGCTGAATGAGCGACTGGGGTTACTCCTCCGTTCTGTCGACATCGTCAGGTGCTATATTTTGGGCATCGACAACGGAGGTCCCTACTTCTGCCCCAAGACCGAGGGGAGAGACCTTGTCTGAGGTTTGGACTTCCCGAACAAGAACTGCCAGCGGTACCCGTGGGTTGTGGTCGCCGGCAACTGGCTAGAGGATGTCGCTCTCTGCCCCTGTAACTTTTGATCCCGAACTCTGCAAGCAGGCTTTTGCTTCCTCCCGTGGCGTCGCCCCTACCGCTGAGGACACGGAAGCGATTGAACGAGCTATCGAGGCCAGTCTGTTGTTCTCTGATTTGGTCGGGAGACCTGCGGATGATGCGGGCGCGGGACCCTCCTCTGCTGCTCCTGCCACTGCGGCTTCTGGTTTGCGCCGCTATACTCGTTCCATGGCGACCGGAGCGCGCACCACCAGCAGGGCCGACCTATCCGAGGGACCGGTCACCTTGTCCACCAGCAGTGATTCCGGCTTAACTGGGGACGCAAGCCTGCCACCGGGCCCATCCAGGAAGGGCAAGGAGAAAAAGGTTGAAGAAGAATTTCAGCCCCAACCGAAAAGGAGCCGACCAGAAGCATCCGCCGGTCTTCGCGTGCCCAGCTCCTGGTCAGACTTCTCTCTTGGGAACTTGGAGAGCCGTTTGTAGGAGGTGGAGAAGATGGGCGACGAGCTGTAGATGGATTCCGCATTGCGAGGGGTAGACGTTCATGCCCTGGAGCTAGTCGTAGAGGGGCTGGTGGCGAGAGTGATGGCCCTGGAGGAGGAGGTCAAGGTTCTGAAGGATAAAGGGACTTGAAGGCACCTCGTTCTCTTTTTTTTTTTTTTTTGCCTTTTTTACCGGGAAGGCTATTATAATTGCCCCCGTCTTCTGTATAGTCTGCCCCTTATAGTAATACAACGGTCCTCGAGGCCAACTTTTGTTCACAGTATGTCCCTTTAACTGTTTATCAATTTTGCACGACGCGGGGCGGTTAATACCCGACCGGCTTATGACTGCGCCCGGGTGGCGACTTCTCGGGCCCGGACCACTGCTACCCTGTACCAACCAACCAGTAGTTAGGTTAAATCCTAATAAAGGGAGGCATGGTTGTAACCAAATCGTCTGCAGACTAACGGAACCGTCTTTTCACGCATTTAATACGCGCGCCTTTTGAGGCGACTCATCACTTGACCGAAGTGACGGTTTGGGCGGGAAATATTTTGGACCGCTGGATCTGTTCTGATCTGGGCCGTGCAGAGTCTTTATATAAGGATCACTCGCCTCATTTCTTGCATCCCTTTCTGGTCTTCTATTTTCAGCTTTCCTTTCCTCTTGCATCCGTTCCTTTTTTCTTTCGGAGTGAGGCTGGAGAGAACAAATCTGGTGAGGTTCGAGCGGGAGTGGGATTTCTTCCTTCTTAGATTCTGTGCATTTTTCGAGTTGGGTGGAACTCTAAGTCTGCTTGATCGAGCGGGTGTTTCTTGCGCTGCTTTGAGAGAGTGCTACTTGGTGCTGAGGAGCATCTACTCATTACCATTCAGGTTAGTGACCCTGCCCCCCCTGTATATCAAGTTTGGGGTTTCCGATCCATTCGCGGGTCGTAGTTTGTGTCCGTTCCTTCCCGTCGGAGAGCCAGAGATGGAACACTCAGGCTTCAACTCTGCGTCAAGATCGGAGAGCGAACAATATCGGTCAGGGTTCCCCGGTGTCAGTCTGGGCCGGCTTCCTGAGTCCTTATCTGATCACCAAAGTGGGGCCAGGGTTCCTGTTCATCTGTCCGATGGTGAGTCTTCCGAGGAGGCCCCCGTTGCCTCCGTCTCGAGGGGTTCGGGCGACGAGTTGCCCGAGGGGACTGACCGCGTAGTCTTCGCCTGTGAGTCCACTTCTTCTGTTTTGCGCTCCGGTGACCTTCTCTGGATCAGGGAGAGATATTCCCTTCCCGATGGTTGCGCCCTAGCCGTGAACACCGGCGGCGCGCACCTCTATCAGTCGGGGTTTGTCACCCTGTTCGAGGACGCTATGATGGCGGGCATCCGGCTTCCGCTTCACCCTGTAGCCTGGGATATGCTGATCTTTCTCGACATCGCTCCCGGTCAGTTGGCCCCCAACGGGTGGAGGTTCCTGATGGGGTGCATATCATTGTGGCCCCAAGTGTTCGGGTATGAGCTTACCCTCCAGGAGTTTCTCTGGGCCCGCCGACCATTCCCCTTGCCTCGGGAGTTGGGGTTTTTCTCATTCTCTGTCCGTCCGGGCAGGAAAATTATTGATGACTGCCCTAGCAACAACAAAGGGTGAAAGGGCAAATTTTTCCAAGCGTCTACCCTTCGCCTCTGTGACATGGCTCGGGGGATCCAGCTGAGGACATCCTGGGCCGGGGAGTTGAGGGGTAAGACCGCCCTTCCGACCTCGTCTGCTATCTTGATCTTTTTGGAACACAGTGGATTACTGACTAATTTCTTTCTCTGTTCACAGCGGGCTCAACCAAACCCCCCACAATCCCTGAGTTGTGCCAGGCCAGGATCCTAAGGCTAGCAGGACTGCCCACCAGCGTCTGGAACGTGTTGTCCCGGACGGGAGATTTTATTGTGACCTATTCCCCTGAGCCGCATGTTCCGGCCCCCAGCTTCACGCCCATCATCCCTGGTGAGTATCCCAATGACATTATGCGTTAACCATGTACTTATATTATTTCTACCCCTTGCACTTCTGACCGTGCGATCTTGATTTCTGCAGAAATGGCCCCCAAGCGCAATTTGGACCAGCTGCGGGAGAGACAAGCTGCCTCCGCCGCCACTACTGCTGCTCGGGCGGCGATCGCCCGTGGGAAGAGTCCAGCCACCGAGGTCCTGGGCGGTGAGCGCCCTCTCAGGCGTATTCGTCACAGGACGACTACCCGTCGCGACCCTGTGGGGACATCGGCTCCCCACAAGCCGGCTGCTGACGAGCCCGTGCCCAGGGCTGATATTCCGTTAGGTCTGCCTCTGGACGGGCCTGATGAGATCCGGGAAAGGCTGAAGTCCGTTCTTATCCCAAGCCAGGTGGAAGCATGCGCCGGACTACCTCCCCAAGGCTTCCAAGGGTGGCTGTATAGCATATCCCATCTGGTAAGTATTTTGTCCCCCTTTAAGCATTGGCCTGATCCGCTTTCTACTCGCCTAACTGATTTTCATTCTCTTGCTGTAGGTTGGCTGTATGGCCGCGGGCGCAGAATCCGTCCTGTCCTCTCTGGCTGAGAAGGTCAGCACTGCTGAAGCCGCCCTTTCGAAAGAGCAGAAAGAGCTGCAAGTAGCTAAAGCCACTTTAGCCGTAGAGACAAGCAAAACAAAGTCAATGGCCTTGAGTTTGGGGGGCGGCTCAGGCGGACCTAGCAGCGGCTTTGGCCGAATTGGAGGTTTCCCGGGCTTTGACCGTGGCCACTGAAGCCCGGGCGAAGGTGGCAGCCGAGACACCTACTGCAGGGGCCTTGGAGGGCTCATTTGACGATGGCTTCTTCCAAGGTTATGATGATCTGAAGCGGCGGGTAGCCCGGGATCACCCCGAATGGGTCCTTTCGGCCTACGAGGGGATTGACTCAGATTACTGGGACGTCGGTGAAGATCCTACAACCGACGAAGCTCCTGCTAGGATCCGGCGACCGTTGGAGATCCTGTGGTCATTGCTGAGGCCATCGAGCTCGCCCCGGAGGGGGACTTAGCAGAGGAGGGACTTGCCGTTCCAGGGGAGCAGACCGGGGAGACCGAGAACGTGGTCAATGTGGAGGACTGACTCCCCGGTCCCTCCTTCCTGTTGTTTGTTTTCATTACTTGTAGTTTGTATTTTTCGGGGAGGCTACTACAATTGCCCCCAGGCTTTGTACGTTTGTTTAATTAATGCAAAGGCCCTTGAGGTCATCCTTCCATTAATTTTGTTGTACTGTGCTTTAACTTTTGCTAGTATCCGTATGGCTTTGGCCAACCTAACATCTGCCTTAGCAAATGCTTTAGGACCGTAACCCACAGAACACCTAGTCGAGCGTTTGTAATTCCCTGTTTTGGCCTTAGTGTTTTCCTCTGTCCCCTGCCCCCCAAGCATTTTGCTAAGGCGGGTGTGCGGGTGTTCGGGACTAAATGGCCATAGGAAATCGACCTGGAATATGGGTGGTTGCAGGAGCATTTGAAGCTTGCCATTGTTGGCCACCTAGGGGTTTGGCCCCATCGTCGGCTGGACCTAAGCAAAGCTTTAGTTAATTTCCTGTTTAGGTCTAGGACCCGTCTTACCCCCGAGATTCCTGTTAAGGCGGGTGTGCGGGTGTTCGACCATAGGAAACCGACCTGGAACATGGGTGGTTGCAGGGTCCTTTGGTGCCTGGGTTTGGAGCCCGAGGTCTTTCTTTGCCCCGGGGCTAGGCCCGAGGTCTTTTTGTGCCTCGGGGTTAGTCCCGAGGTCTTTTTGTGCCTCGGGGTTAGCCCGAGGTCTTTTTGTGCCTCGGGGTTAGGCCCGAGGTCTTTTTGTGCATTGCACGATGTACTGACAGGAGTGAGTTTTCAAAACAAACTTTTTAATTTTATTTAAAAGATAACAATCTGTAATAATTATCCCATCAGGGCTACATGGAAAGAATTTTCCTTATAATACTAAATTCCCGTAGCCAGGTGCTACTGATAATACTTGCGGAGGTGTTGCACGTTCCAGGGATGACTAAGATCGTGCCCGTCCATGCTTTGTAACCAGTAGGTTCCCGGTTGGTTGACCCGAGTCACTATATACGGTCCTTCCCAGTTCGCTCCCAACTTCCCATGGCTTGGGACTCGGGTGGACTGGTTCACTGCCTTAAGGACAAGGTCCCCAACTTGGAAACTACGATGCTTCACTTTACTATTGTAATACCGCGAGACCCTTTGCTTGTAAGCTGCCACTTTGAGATAGGCCTGGTCTCTTTTTTCTTCCACCAGGTCTAATTCTGTCCTAAGGGCTTCTCCATTATCTGGGTCATTGAAGGTAGCCACCCGATATGTGGGCAGCCCGAGCTCTGTGGGGACTACTGCCTCAAAACCATAAGTCAGGGAAAATGGGGTCTCGCCCGTAGCTACTCGGGGCGTGGTGCGGTAGGCCCACAGGAGGGCTGGGAGTTCTTCAGCCCACAGGCCTTTGGCGCCTTCGAGCCTCGTCTTAATCGACTGTAAGATCGTGCGGTTGGTCACTTTGGCCTGACCATTAGCCTGTGGATGCTCGGGAGAGGAGTAATGATTTAATATCCCATAGCCCGAACAGAACTGTCTAAAGATGGGTGTATCAAATTGTCTTCCATTGTCACTGATCAGGACTCGTGGAATACCGAACCTGCTAAGGATATTCCTCTCCACAAAATGTTCCATCTTTCGCTCGGTTATCGTTCTAGGGGCTCGGCCTCCGCCTACTTGGTGAAGTAGTCAACGGCTATCACAGCAAACTTAACCTGCTCTTTTCCTGTTGGTAGGGGACCAACAATGTCGATTCCCCATTGGGCAAATGGCCAAGGACTATGAACCGGGGTCTGAAGTTCTCCCGGTTGGTTTATCATGGGAGAGTACCGTTGGCACTTGTCACACCTTCGGACGTACTCCTACGAATCCCGGGCCATGGTTGGCCAGTAGTATCCATGTAGTAGGGCCTTCCTCGAGAGTGCCCGACCCCCTACGTGGTTCCCGCACACACCTTCATGAATTTCGTACAGTATTGCTTGAACTTGCGTAGGATGAACACAGCGGAGGTATGGGATGGTGAACCCCCTCTTATAAAGGACACCATCGAGAATATGGTATCGTGCCGCCCGGTACTTGACCCGCCTTTCTTCCTATTTTTCATCCGGCAGCCTTCCTGTTGTCAAGAAAGTTATGATTGGATCCATCCAACTAGGTCCCGGAGTAACCGGGTCAACCTCCATGCCTTTTGAGTTGGTCACGCTCGGCTCAGGTAAGAATTGTATCCTTATCCCGGGTAAGTCTGACTCAGCTGACGAAGCGAGGCGAGCTAGCCTGTCAGCTCGAGTGTTTTCCTCTCTAGGTATCCGATTGATGGAGAATCCTCGGAGCTGATTGGAAATTGCCCGGACGAGGGCCAAGTAGGCGACCATGTTATCTTCCCGCGCTTCGTATTCTTGGTTTACTTGATTGACCACGAGTTGGGAGTCGCTGTAGCCCTGGACCTGCTGTGCACTCATTGAGACGGCCAACGGTAACCCGACTAAGAGGGCTTCGTACTCAGCCTCATTGTTGGAGGCCCGAAACCCAAACCTTAAAGCATATTCGAGTTGTATGCCATCGGGGGTAGTCAGGATGATTCCGGCTCCACTACCTTGCTAGTTCGAAGAGCCATCGACATGTAATACCCAAGTGGGGACACTGACGAGCAATCCGGGCGGTAATGCCGGAGGCTCAGGTTCCTCGACCGGATCTTCTGGATACGTAAACTTGACCAGGAAATCCGCGACGGCTTGTCCCTTGATCACCGTCCGTGGTCGGTAAGTTACCTCAAACTCTTCCAATTCCAAAGCCCACTTGATGAGCCTCCCGATGTGTCTGGCCGAGAGAGAATTTTGCGGAGAGGCTGATCGGTCAGTACTACGATGGCATGGGCCTGGAAGTACGGTCGGAGCCTTCGGGCTGAAGTAATGAGGGCGAAGGCCAATTTCTCGATGCGGGAGTATCAGATTTCCGCACCTTGCAGTGCTCGGCTGGTGTAGTACACTGAGAACTGTATCCCGTGCTCTTCCCGAATAAGCGCCGAGCTAACCGTCGATGGTGACACTGCCAGGTACAGGAACAGTTCCTCTCCGGCTGTAGGTGTTGACAACAAAGGAGGAGAGGCCAGGTACTTCTTGAGTTCCTGGAATGCCTCCTCGCACTCCTCCGACCATTGAAAAGCTTTGCGGAGAATTTTGAAGAACGGCAGGCACCGATCAGTTGCTCTGGACACGAATCTATTCAGCGCGGCCACCCGTCCGGCTAAACTCTGAACTTCTTTTGTTGACTTAGGCGACCGCATGTTGATGATAGCTTGGATTTTGTCGGGGTTTGCTTCAATTCCCCGTCTGCTGACTAAATAACCGAGGAATTTCCCGGACGAGACCCCAAAGGTGCATTTGGCCGGGTTCAACCTCATCCTGAACTTTCTCAAAATGTTGAAGGCCCCGACCAGATGCTCAAGGTGATCGGGTTCGTCCCGGCTCTTGACCAGGAGATCGTCCACATATACTTCCATGGACTTTCCGATGAGATCCCTGAACATGAAGTTGACCAGGCGCTGGTATGTAGCCCCGGCATTCTTGAGGCCAAAGGGCATAACTCTGTAACAGTACGTGCCTTGGTTGGTGATGAACGCTGTCTTCTCTTCGTCCCCGGGGTGCATGCTGATCTGATTATACCCCGAGTAGGCGTCCATGAACGAGAGGAGTGAGTGACCTGCCGTCGAATCGACAAGGAGGTCTATCCTGGGCAGCGGATAACAGTCCTTGGGACAGGCCTTGTTGAGGTCGGTGAAGTCCACACACATCCTCCACTTGCCATTGCTCTTCTTGACCAGGACAACATTGGCCATCCAATCGGGGTAGTGGACCTCCCGGATGGAGTTAACTTTTTGGAGCTTCTCGACCTCCTCGCTTACCGCTTTTTGTCTCTCGGGGGCCATGCCCCTTCGCTTCTGCTTTACTGGACGGTAGTCTGGGCTGACATTGAGACGATGGGACATTACCCGGGGATCGATCCCGGGCATGTCCTCATGACTCTAAGTGAAAACGTCCCGATTTTGCCCCAGGAACTCTGTCAGCTTTTTCTTCAAGGTAGGCTCCAGTAGTGCGCCTATGTTAACCGTGCGATCTGGGTGCTCTGGATCCAGCACAACCTGCTCCAACTCCTCCATCGGTCCTATCACATCCCTCTGGTCCTGGGGATCCATTTCTTGGACGTTCAGTGTTTCGGTGATTGCCCCCTGGCGCAACGAGCTAACATAACAACTTCTAGCCGTGGTCTGGTCTCCTTGCAAGCGTCCAGGTCCCCGGAGAGTTGGGAATTTCACGGTTAGGCTGTATGTGGAGACAACTGCTCGGGCCCTGTTGAGGGTCGGCCTCCCAAGGATGACGTTGTAGGCCGACGGGGCCTCCACTATTACGAAATTGGTGAGCATGGAAACCTACTGCGGGTAGGTCCCCATGAGAACTGGGAGTTCGATCGTGCCGAGCGGTTGAGTGCTGGAGCCGTTGAATCCGACCAGGGGAGTAGCAACTGGCCGGAGCCGATCCCGGTCGATCCCGAGTTGGTCGAACGCCGCTGTGAACATTATGTCAGACGAACTGCCCGTGTCAACTAGTACCCTTTGGACCATATAGTTAGCTATAGAAAGCGTCACTACTAGCGGGTCGTCATGGGGACAGTGGAGGCCCTGCATATCGTCGGACGAGAACGTCAGGACGTCAGTTGGTGAGGAGCCGGTGGATTGGACCTGCCATACATCCGCTCGGGATGCTCTGGCATGCCTCTTCCTAGCCGACTGAGAGTCATCTCCGCCCGATGTTCCTCTAGAGATCACGTTAATGTGGCCGAGCGGTGGAGGGGGCTGACCGGGAGCTCGGGCATCCTGACGGGGGCGTCTGTCAGCTGTGACAAACTCGGCAAGATGCCCCTGCTCGATCAGTTTCTCAATTGCTATCTTCAACTTGAAGCAATCCTCCGTTTTGTGGCCGTGATCTCTGTGATAATGGCAAAACTTCTCCCGGTTTCTCTTACCGGGTGGGGCTCTGAGTTTAGCTGGCTGCGGGAGCAGCCTCTGTGCCTCTGCAGCGGCCATCACCTCATGTATGGGCCGGGAAAGGGGCGTAAAAGCTGTTGGGGGCTGACCCCTAGCATCCCTCTGATCTTGTTTCGGCTTCTTTTCCAGGCCCTTCTCGGATCCCTCACGCTTGTGCTTGGCTTTTGGGGATTCATCCCCCACCTGGCTGGCGCGCTTCGCCTTCAAGAACTCCTCGGTATCGATATACTTTCCAACTCTTTCCGAGAGCTCCACCAGGGTTGCCGGTCGATTTCGATGAAACAACGTGGCCACCTTGGTGTGTTGAACTCCCGAGCAGAAGGCCATGATCATTGCCGTCTCGTTGAGGTTACGGATCAGGAGCCTCTGCTGGTTGAAACGATCCACATATTCCCTTAAAGATTCACCCTTCTGCTGCTTGACAGCCAGCAGCTGGGTGTCCGGTTGCGATCGGTCCAGCATCCCGACAAACTGGCTGATGAAGAGTTTGCCGAGGGCTTTGAAGTCGTCGACCGTTCGGGGCTTCAGGGCATGGAACCACTGTGCGGCTAATCCCTTTAGAGTACTGGGGAATGCTAGGCACAGCAACTCGTCCGTTGTAGTGACCAGTGCCATCTGTGCCTTGTAAGTGCGGATGTGGTCCACCGGACTCCCTTTACCGTCGTATGAACTGAGATGAGGGGGTTTGAACTTCCGCGGAATCGGGAACTGCGTCACCCAGGTTGTATAGGATGACTCTATTTCTGTATTTATGAGGTCGTGACCGGACTTGCGGTTCAGCCTCTCAATCTGCTGCTGCAGCTCCTCGACCTGGGCTTTGACGTCAGTGCGCCCGGTCCTCCTTTCGTCTGAGTGGTAAGTGGGGTCGGACGGTGATGCCTCATCCTCAAAGTGCGTTAACCTCGGGGATAGCACTTGGCTGCGGGTTCAGGATAGCCTGTGCCTGAGGTCTCCTTCGCTTAGGACGGGTGGGTCATCAACCGATTCCCGGGCTTTTCGTCCGGACGCTTCTCACCTTGCAGCTCGCCGCCGTTCAATAAGGATCCTGGCGTCCTCCACTCGGCGCGCTCGGCGAGGAATGTACCGAGGTCCTCTCTGCGAGCATTTGGTAGCCTGGCTACGCTCTCTTCCCGCATGACGTTCTCGATCTGGTTGGGACATTGGAGCGGATCGGGTTTTTCCACACGCCCGGGCGGGCCCTTGGCTGGGAGTGCTCTTTTCAGGCCGCTTATCAGACGAAGGGCCTTTCTCATGGTCCCTGACCACCTTTTCGTGCTGGGCCATAAGCGCCTCTATCTGCTGTTGCGTCCGGAGCTGGCCCTCCAAGAGTTGTTCCAGCGCCGCCGTGACCTGTTCAGTGGTCATAGAGGTAGCCCGTGGCTCAATCTGTAGGTCCTCCTGACCAGTTGAATCGGCGGTTTTCTTACCTTTCTTGGGCGGCATCTTGATCAGTCAAAGGTTTTAGTTGATGAGAAAACTGTGTCGTTTCCCACAGACGGCGCCAAACTGATGATGCCAAAAATTGGTAAGAATGATTTGGACAGAAAATAAAATCACCAAAGATTTGTATGTGGTTCGACACCGTTAATGAGGTGACCTACGTCCATGTTTGCGTCTGTGCGCTTCTCACTAGCAGATCACCGGCGGGCCTGGTGAGCTGACAAGATGGGCAGCACTCCCAGTAATACCGGCCGGGTGTATGCGTGTACGATGGTGAGTTCTCTAGTACGGGCTTGTATGCTTAGAGAATTGATATTCGGATCCCCCTAGAGAGGATAAGGGGGCTCTTTTATAGGTGCAAGAGTCCACCTTTACATGGTAAGTTCATTAGATTAGGAAGCACAATCTAATTACAATAGATTTATACAATGTTTGGAGAGTTTCCTAAGTGGTTTAGGAAACCACTGATTCTTCCTTAACGGAGCTGCAGTTGTATAAGGAAACGGCAGGAAACATTATCCACGCCGCGTCTCCTGGGGCCTCACCACTCTTGGTACCCGAGCTGCCGGGTATCCCGGACGGTAACAGCTGGACTCCTCGGGAGTGTGGGCCCTACGCTCCCAATCCGGATTTCCCGGGCTATTAGCTGACCACGTGGCGGTTGGACTGCTACAGAATATTTCTGGACATATCACAAAGCATTGTTAGTTTTTAGGAAAATAAAAAGCATTTTTTTTTATTTTCTTAGCTTTTTACATTATTTCTTGTAATTTTCTTTTTCCTTGCTTCAATTAAATAAAACTCTATTTTATATAATCTTTCTTCTATTTAAAACTCTATTTTAAATAAAACTCATTGAGTGCCGCATCGGCATTCGCTGAGTGCCGCTTGGCAGTCAGTGAGTGCCGCGCCGGTACTCAGTAAGTCCCGCGGGCAATTCGTCGAGTGTCGCGTGCTGTAACAGATTGCTTTTCTCACATGTTCTAGAAAAAAACTTTGCACATGGGTTTTCACCTGAATTTACCCATTTAACCTTGAGTTGGTGGTCTATATAAACAAACTTTCATCTTCATTTTGAGGGAGACTTGAATCAAGAGAGAGAAATACAAGAGTTATATACATTAGAGAGAATTGAGAAGAGGAACATAGAATTTTTCTTAAAGAATTTGAAGAATTGGAGAAGAATTTGAAGATTTTTTGGAAGAGCTTCACAAGAGATAGAAGAATTCTTTGAGGTCATAGAGGTAACCTCTCAATCTTTTGTAAAAATAAGCAAATTCAATCACAAATTCATAGTTCTAGGATCTTTACACATTTTCAAAACCTCTCTTCCTACCTCATTTCATCACACACCACTTAGAATTTATGATTGAATCTTATTGTGTTTCATTAATTTGGATCTAATTGGTGCCTTGGGTTTAAAATAAGTTTAGTTTTGAAGAATTTGTGTCCCAATTTCTCTAAGTAAACTTTGATTCTTCATTTTTATTTTTCTCATAAGATTCATGAGATTTTACATATCTTATTGAGTCTCTTTGAGTTTGATTCCTTAAGTTTCCTATGATCCTATGATCCATATGGAGATTAAAATGAATCATGGTTATATCTACACATAGTTGATTGAGATCAAGTCTTAGTTCATGATTTGAATCTTCTCACTAAAAATCTTATGGGGTTTATGCTATATTCCATAAAGGTTTATGTAGATTTTGATTTCATTTAGTCTCCAAGGACCATTAATTTGAGAGGGGATTAAGATGTCATGACTCTATATTCTTCAAGGATCATATATTTGAGAAAGGAATTGGATGTAGATTTTCATAGTTTATATTCAAAAATTCATGAAATAAGTAGGACCTTAGGATTTTCTTGCTAGATCTCGTACTACGAGATCTATGATAGGAATCCATCAAGGTTAAATCTATGAACCTCTTCCTATTTTATTATTTATCCCATCAACCATAATCATACTCGATTCTAGTCCTTTCTAGGATCATGGATCAAGTTGGTTTCAAAATATGAACACTAATCCAACAATGGTGCAGTGAATCCTTAAAACCTCTGTGATCAAAGAGTTTTCATTAAATCATGGTCCATTGGAATGGGATAAGACCAATTGGAGGATGTTCATAACTCCCTTAAGTACCTTTGTGATTTTTGTTTTAATGAAATTTCATGTTTAAGATGGTTTGGTCTTATGATTTCAAAGCAAGCAACTCTCTGTCCAAAA
Source organism: Hydrangea macrophylla (assembly GCA_033977485.1). Taxonomy (NCBI): domain Eukaryota; kingdom Viridiplantae; phylum Streptophyta; class Magnoliopsida; order Cornales; family Hydrangeaceae; genus Hydrangea; species Hydrangea macrophylla. Next base: position 24,565,311 of record CM066982.1, read on the forward strand.
TTTCAGAATAGTAGATCCGTTTTAAAATTGGTGGATCAGAACCTTAACCCTGTTTTCTTGACTTCCAATAATTTTTTATTAGTGGTTAAATGTGTTAGGAAGATACCCTAAAAAGATCAAAGGGTTTCTGATTTTTCTACTATTTTTAGAAAATCATACAAAATCTCTGGACAGAGAGTTGTAGATTCCTGAGTGATGTCTAGTATTTTCCCTATTCCCGGAGATCTAACCCTTCAAATCTTTATTTCTTTTTTTGGGTTAGAAACTAGACTCACAGAGGCATATTATATCCAAATATCATTGGGATCCAACCGTTGGAACTATGGTTTTTCTAGCTTTGAAAGTCTGGTCTGCTCTCTGTAATTCATGAAAACTGCTACTGTTTTTGTCTAATCTTATTTATTTCAACTTGAGTGGTCTCCTAATGTCCTTGGACGCAAACCATGTTGTTAATAATCATAATTAAGCTTAAAACCAGAGGCTAAGTGATCCAAATCAATGAATAACTCATAGCTCATCATTGTTCATGTCCATGCATTCATTCATGTATGTTATTGCTTATGATTAGAACTAGTTCTTGGATGAAATTGGATTTAGTTGAGCCTAATTGAACCTAGTTGTGAGTTCCTTATGGTCATGTTGGGGATTATACCATCTCTATATGGACATTACATTGGCTCTTAGTTGAGACTTGTATATCTATGGAGATGTTGTGCTTCCAACTAATTAGAAGGAATCCATGAATAGGTCAATTCCTTCCATGATTGATAGGTTTAAGCCAGAAGTTTAGGATTGATTATTTGATATCATATTGTGTTTGAAGCATATGGACTAACTATTTGTTTTGTAGCGCATTTGAGGTACAATTTCTCAACCTTTCTCTAGTTTATTCCATTCTTTGATTTTATTGATTTTAAACCTCATGCGCGACACCTTAGCTTAGGTCTTTCTTTATGTGTATATGTGATTAGAGACCTTTTCTTAGGTTTTATTTAATATGTATGCATTGCACATTTCTATTTCGCGGCTGGATCCCGGGTATGTTTTCTAGTTCCCTATTTGCATATCATATTGCTTGCTATTTGAATTACGTGGCTTATGAATGATATTTTGTCTTAGCTATTTTGCACCCTTTTCAACATGCTTGTGTAATGTATTATTTATATATGTATTAGTTGAGGGAATGTTTAGAATAATAATTCAATTAAAAAGATGTTGAGTAGAGGCCTATCACGAGATAGGATGAAAGGGGGTGTTTTAGTTCGCCAGACTCCTTCCCCTTTCATTCCATAATCCCGGGACCCAGTTTATCTTTGGTTTCGCAAAAGATTGGTTTGCTTTTAAAATGGTTTCTTAATTTCCCTTTTAAAAATTAAGTGGAGACTCTTTAAATATGAATTTGAAAATTGTTTTAAAAAAATTAAAAGTGGGCGCAAATGCCGGTATCCACAATCTGGTGACTCTGCTGGGGATCGAACCCAGAATCTTTGGTTTCGCAGACTAGAATTCTGATTTTGGGTTCACTCAAGGATTAGACTTGAAAGTATCCTTTTAATTGAATTAATTAATTTTTGTGTGCCCGTTGCATTGCGCTTGCATGTCTAGCCAGTCGATTGCACAAAACTATGACCTTGGAGGCTCGGGGCAACCCGGTCGGTCAAGCCATCATGGGACTGTGTGATCACCCTTGATCTCGTACCATGTGTCGGTATATGAAGCATCCTATCGAGTGTGTGTCAAGGGTCCCTTATTTAACCAAAACCCAGCCCTTGCATGGTAGCTTCTATAGAACCTTTCAATCTAGGAAATCAATTATTGATTAGGATTATGTGCTAGGAAGTCTTGTATGCCTGGAAGGGATTATTTGAGATGATGACGATGCTTGCTTGATATAGGATTTATAAACTTTTAATCACCTTTTAGCAATTCTTCCTCATGTCTCATGACATTTGAGAATATGCCAGATTTTGATTATAAGGTTACTCTTTTTATATCTTGTTAGCTAAGAATCATTGACCTTGTATGTATCCGAATTCATGAAAAGTATGGTGATAATCCGATCATGTGATCCCTCTACCCAAAGAATTTTAAATACATCTTTGAAAGCAAACGGTTTTTTGACGTCTTCATTCCAAAGTATTTAATCTCTCTTTCAAAATCTTTGGAATTCACTTTTTGATTAAAATTCCAAGTCAACCCTTGTTAAGGTATATTTTCATATTCTTGTCTTTGAAGGAAGAACCCAAAAACCTTGGGAGTTGTTTTGGAAAGAAATATCTTTTCAAATGAATTTCAAAAGCGCAATCATCTTTTGTTGAGAATTGTTTTTGCCTTCAAAGAAAAATCCAAAATTCTTCAGAATGTGAAGGATCCCATCATTTAGAGAAATGCTTTTTTTTTTTTAAATGAATGTTAAAAACAAAACTGTTCAACCTTTTAAGGGGTAATGAGGATTACAATGAAAGGAGGAATTGGCACACTTGATATGGATGAGGATTTTATGTGCTTATGCGTTTTATGTACTAGGGTTAGAATTTTCTTTTCTTTGGCCTATAGAATAGGCACACACACACACACATATACATTGCATCCGTGTGGCATATGAATCATTCATGAACATTTTTACCAAGCATATAATAAAATCAACTAAAAATGAAAGAAATATGTAATGAAAATAGTGATGAAAAAGGAGAAATAATGAAAAGTTTTTCTTAAAAAGTTAAAATAATTGGAAAAATATGATTGTAGGTAAAAAAATAGAATCGGCTACGAGCACAGTCTGATATAGGGATTCTACTGCAAGTTTAGTGAGAAAAGAGACGGCACAAGAAGCAAACGCAAGAGAGATGGCAGAATTAAGGACAATGGTAGAACAGCAGGCAGGTCAGATGACTAGAATGATGACTATGCTAGAAGCACTAGCACGACAACCGCCAATTAACGATCCTCCTCTCAGGGAGGAAGATTGGTTCGATGATCCAGAAGGGGCTGAAGCACCAAGAGCAGAAAGAGAGAAACTAGAAAAGGAGAGGGTTGAGAAAGAGAAGCTGATGACCGAGAAAATGGAAAAATTAGAGAGGGTAGTCCGAAAGACCCATGGAGTTGATACCTACTTGTTGGAATTAGAAGGATTATATGAGGGGGTTTGTGAAGTTTTACCTGCAGGATTCAAAATGCATGTGTTCGATAAATTTGATGGAACAGGGAACCCTCGTAGCCACATCAGGATGTGCATAGGGGCGTTTCAGCCTAGTGGCTTAAGCACGACCATGATGGCAGTCTTGTTTCAGCAGATGCTAACTGGAGTTGCTTTGTCTTGGTATCTCACTCTGGAGCCGGGAAAAACAAGAATTTGGGAAGTGGTCAAAACATTCATGGCTCAATACGAATATAATTAGGATTTGGATGTTACTGTCAGAGATTTAGAGACTACCCGACAGGGGAACAAAGAATCTTTTGCAGAATATCTGAGCCGCTGGAGGGGAAAGGCTGCTAAAATGGTACTGAGGCCGACTAAAAAGGAGCAAATTCGAATGCTGATGAAGAACCTCCAACCCATCTACCAAGAAAAGATGAGGTTTCAATCCATCAACACCTTTGCCAAAGTGTTTGATGTGGGAACCAGAATCGAAGACGCAATACAAGAAGGGTTAATCAAAAGGGAAGAGCCGGTGAACAGGTATAGACGTCCAAACTATGGGACAGGAGGAGGGCTTCCAAGAGGTCATTCAGGACCTACAGATGTGAACGCGCTAAATGAACCCGAAAAGAAGTATGATATAGTCAGAAGTTACCCGAAGAGGGGAGGGGATAAGCCTTTAAGGAAGTTTTCAGAGTTGGGAGTATCATTATCCACAGCTCTTGAAAGGATGCTGGCAAAAGGACATCTTTACCTACTGGAGCCGCGACCGAGACCAAATCCACCACCTCCAAGTTTCAAAGCTGATCTATACTGCAAATTCCATCAGGAACAGGGACACTCAATTGATCGGTGCTTAAGGTTGAGACATGAGATCCAAGATTTGATTGATAAGAAAGTAATATCCGAACCACCCGCCAATCCGCCAAACGTCACCAGAAATCCACTACCAAATCATCATGCCATGCCGCCACCCAGAATATATTACTTGGAAAGTGAGGGGAGCTCTTTTGATCTATCAACATTGATCACTAAGTTAGGGTGTCTGAGAAAATTTTATCAGATGCTAGAGGATTCGCAAATCTGCACTTTAAAAGAGCCGGTAGATGGAGGCAAAGGGAAAGAAATAGAAGGGGCTGTTACTGCGGATTGGTGGGCACCTGAAGCTGATAATTCAATTTGGAACAAAGGAGACGATAGTCAGGACGACAGTAAAGTTAAGGAGGATCTTTGGTATGAAAGTGAAAAAGAAGAGGAGGAATGTTTGAAAGTCGTTGAAACACAGGATGATCTTTGGTTTAAAGAAGAGGTCAGTCATCTAACACGGTCAGGAAGGCATTTTAAACCACACGAACTTGAGGAGGATCACCCGGGCCAGGAAATGGATAAGGGAAAAGGGAAACTGAACGAGGAAGAAGAGGAGGATAGGGTTTTGAGACAGATGAAGAAGACATAGGAAAATATCACTATTTGGGGGTTATTAATTACTTCCAAACGTCATAGGCAAGCAGTCCTTGGTGCTCTCAATCAGTCAGACGTCTCCATCAATGTTACTACGGAGGATCTTGTCGGCATGATCAACAGGAGCTCGACTCTTGCTATATCATTTTCCGAAGCTGACTTACCACCTAGGGGACCTGTTCACAATAAGCCATTACACATCACTGTTGAGTGTCTAGGAAATTCTCTACCCGCTTATCTCATTGACAACGGGTCTGCATTGAATGTATGCCCTTTCTGAACAGCTAAAAGGATGGGGCTTGATGAATCCACGTTTATACCATCGGAACAAAAAGTAAGGGCTTATGACAATACTCAGCGGGAGGTTATGGGGATCGTCTTTCTGAATCTCTGTATTGGAATTGGTGAAAGAGAGGCAGAGTTCCAAATCATTGACATTCCTGCATCATTCAATTTGCTTCTGGGAAGGCCATAGCTGGATAGTTTGAGTGCCATCCCGTTAACCATCCATTAGAAAGTCAAGTACATTTGGAAGAATAAGGTTTGCGATATTTTGGGGGATAGCTGGATGCATGTGTCTGAGGCCTCATCAAGTACTCTGATTTTGGAAGTACAGATGCAAGAGGAGGAAGCAAGCTTAGGCAGATTTGAGTTCATTAATGTTATAGAAGATGGAAAGCCAAAAAAGTTTTTGCCACTGTATTTTGATCAATATGCAAGTCCATTGGTGGCCGGAATCATGAGAAAAATGGGATTCTTCCCAGGGTTGGGTTTAGGTAAGAAGCACCAAGGATTGTCAGAATTCCTGAACATCATTACACAAACCCACACCCACGGGCTAGGATACTTGCCAACCAAGGAAGAGTTGAAGAAAAAGAAGAAAGCAGCCGATGCACTATTGGAACCATACTTGAAGACTCTGAATGGGTATTTTGTCAAGCAAGGGGAAGACTTTTCGTATTGCGGTTTTCCAGAGCCGTGGTTGGATAATGCAGAGAAGCGTATGAAGCCGGGATTCGAGATATTTTTTGCACATAACTTCTCTGATTATGAGGACCCTTATCTTCAAGAGCCTGCAAAATCTGCCATTGTTCAGGACTGGGTGTGTACTCTGGATGGCTCGGCAATGAAGGACCTGCTAGAGGAAGGGCACAGAGGAACCGAAAAAGGTAGTTCTAGAGAGATTATGAATGAAGATGGGAAAAGCCGAGGTAAAGAAGAAAGCAAGGAAAATAAAGCAGAAGGGGAAAAGCCAGAATATGAAGAAAAGCCAGAGGAAGAGGAAATAGAAGAGATTACTTAGGAAGAGGAACGGGAAGATCACTTCATCGCTGATTTGGGAGGGGAAAGTAAGAAAGAATGGGTCTTTGAGTCTAGTGATAAGTATCCCCCTCACACAGAGTCTGTAATGGCCCAAATGAGGCGTCTTTCAATTTCTATGTCTGTTGTAATCACTCCGAAGAAAGTTATTGAGAATATGACTGGTTCTGCTTACTTAACTGCGCATAATAGTTATGATGCATGTGATGATGAAATACCAAATGAATTGCAAAAATTAATTGAAAAGGAAAATGAATCTGCATGTAAAATCATTGAAGGCACCCTAACGATTAATTTGGGAAATGAAAATAATCCACAAAATGTCTTTATTGGCTCCACGCTTAGTAATGAAGAAAGCAAAGAATTAATCAATCTATTAAATGAATTCAAAGATATCTTTGCATGGTCTTATGATGATATGCCAGGAATTGACCCAGAGATAGTCCAACATCATATCCCCCTTTTTCAAAACTCAAAACCCGTAAAACATAAATTGAGACGAATGAGGCCTAAATGGGCGCTTAAAGTGAAAGAGGAATTTGAAAAGCAATTAAGAGCTAGATTCTTGATCGTCACCGAGTATCCTGAGTGGGTTGCCAACATTGTACCAGTTCCTAAAAAGGATGGTCGTGTTAGGGTTTGTGTGGATTTTTGAGATCTGAACAAAGCTAGCCATAAAGACGATTTTCCTTTACCCCACATCGATGTACTGATGGATAATACTGCGGGACACGAGCTTTTATCTTTCATGGATGGGTTCTCAGGGTATAATCAGATTCTAATGGCACTAGAGGATAGGGAGAAAACCACTTTCATCACACCCTGGGGGACTTATTGCTATAGAGTCATGCTGTTCGGACTTAAGAATGCGGGGGCGACTTATCAAAGGGCCGCCACCACATTATTACATGACATGATCCATAAAGAAGTAGAGGTGTATGTGGACGACATGATAGTCAAGTCCAAAGAAAAGGGAGGGCACTTAAAGGCTTTAAGGAAATTCTTCGAGAGATTGAGGAAATTCAGAATGAGGCTAAACCCGCAGAAATGTACCTTCGGGGTCACCATAGGGAAACTGTTAGTATTTCTGATCACGTAAAGGGGGATTGAGGTAGACCCAACCAAAATTCAAGCCATAACCGAAATGCCTTCACCAAAAAATGAAAAGGAGTTGAGGGGATTTTTAGGAAGAATACAATTCATCAGCCATTTCATATCTAAACTCACCATGACCTATGATCCGTTGTTCAAATTATTAAGGAAGGGGGAAAAGTTTGAATGGGATAGCCAATGCCAAAAAGCCTTTGAAAAGATCAAGACCTACCTTCAAAACCCACCTATCCTGTCACCTCCCAAACCTGGGAAACCCTTATTGCTATACCTATCGGTAACCGAGAATTCAATGGAGTGCATACTAGCCCAAGAAGAGGAACAGGGGCGTGTGGAAAAAGCAATATACTACCTGAGTAAGAGAATGACCGGGTATGAGTTGAACTATTCATCATTAGAGAAAGCCTGTTGGGCCTTGGTTTGGTGTACTTGTCGTCTTAGGCATTACATGTTGGCCTTCCCCGTCACCCTAATATCCCGAATGGACCCACTCAAATATCTCTTTGAAAAACCCGCCTTAACCAGTAGGATTTCTCGTTGGACCATGATGTTAGCCTAGTTTGATATTAGATACGTCACTTCAAAGTCTGTCAAAGGGAAAGCCATCGCTGAATACCTAGCTAACCTTGCCATAGAATTCGAAGAAAAGGGAGAATTTAAGTTTCCTGATGAGGGGGTAATGGAAATAAAGGAGAACTTAAGGAAGATGTACTTTGATGGAGCAACCAATCAGATAGGGTACGGGGTTGGAATCATCCTCATATCGCCAAATGGGACCCCCACCCCATTAGCCGTTAAGCTCAAATATAATTCAACCAACAACACGGCAGAATATAAAGCCTGTATAATTGGGATGGAAGCAGCCTTGGCCCTAAGAATTGAGAAGATTGATATTTTTGGGGACTCTAATTTGATAATATCGTAGGTGAGGGGCGATTGGAGAATAAAGCACGAGAAATTGAGACCTTACCACGAATACTTGGAAAGCCTGAAAGTGCAGTTTAGAAAAATTTCATTCTACTACCTTCCCCGTGAAGAAAACTAATTGGCCGATTCCCTAGCAACCCTGGCCTCAATGATCCACATCCCTGAAGGAATCTCCATGATCCCTTTATCAATAGAAGAAAGAACCCGACCCTCATTTGAAACGATCGCCATCATCGAGGAAGGAGAAGAGGTCGAGATGCCATGGTACGTGATGTTTGGAACTTTATTGAAAAAGGGGAATATCCTGAGGGAGCTTCAGAGAAAGATAAGAAGGCAATTCGGAGGTTCTCAACCCAATTCATAATCTATGCCGGAAAGTTATGGAAGAAGTCCTACACTGGCTATAATTTGGAGTGTCTATACAGGAGGGAAGCGAAAAAGATGATGGAAGAAATACATGAAGGAGTTTGCGGACCCCACATGAGTGGACACATGTTGGCTAAAAAGATAGTTCGGCAGGGATACTATTAGACGACTCTGGATAAAGATTGATGTGAGTACGTGAGAAAATGCCATAAATGCCAAATTCATGCAAACTTAATGCATACCCCGCCTTCCCAACTCTATAGCATGACCGCCCCCTGGCCATTTTCTGTATGGAGAATTGATATCATCGGTGAAGTAGTCCCAAAAGCTTAAAATGGACACCGGTACATATTCGTGGCGATAGACTATTTCACCAAATGGGTAGAGGCAGCATCATACGCAACTTTAAAAGCCAAGGATGTGGTGAGCTTTGTCGAAAAGAACATAGTCTGCAGATACGGGGTCCCGAATTAGCTTATTTCTGACCATGGTAGTCATTTTCAAGGGGAAGTCATCCCACTCCTAGAGAAGTATAGAATTACCCGCCATTAATCCTCACCATACCGAGCCCAGACTAATGGAGCAGTGGAAGCCGCGAACAAAAATGTAAAGGCGATCCTGGGGAAGATGACAGATATGTACAAGGATTGGCATAAGAAGTTACCATTTGCTTTGTGGGGATATCGAACCTCTGTAAGAACTTCAACGGGGGCTACACCGTATTCATTAGTCTATGGGATGGAAGCTGTTTTCCCAGTTGAGGTTGAAATACCATTTTTGAAAGTTTTGGCAGAATACGAGGTGACCGAACTTGAGTGGCTGCAGGGGAGATATGAGGAGTTAATATTACTTGACGAAAAGAGGTTGGCTACTATAAACCACACTCGGGGATATCAGAAAAGGATAGCTCGTGCTTTCAACAAAAAGGTTCGCCCAAGAAAGCTTGCTGAGGGCGACCTGGTCCTCAAAGAACTTAAAGCGCCTGTTTATAACCCCCGAGGAAAATTCAAACCCAACTGGGTCGGACTATATATTGTCAAGACACTCCTCTCCGGAGGATCTGCCTATCTCATGGACCTAGATGGGGTTGAGTTTAAACAACCAATTAACCTCGATCGTCTCAAAAAGTATTTTGCTTGAAACCTTGTCTTTCAAGACCTCCAGAATTGATGAACTACGCTTGATCTGATTCCCGCTAGGGGATACGTAGGCAACCTGCTCGGTTCGGTCATAAAATCACCTAAAAACCATTTTCCTTCTAGCCTCGGCTGAACTACTACGGACCTGATACCCATTCGGGGATAAGTAGGCGGGCTCACCAGGCCCTCGGTCCAAATAAAGCCAAACTCTTGATAAAATTAATGCCTTTGAGCTTCGTCATGCCAAACTAGGGGCAAACTTACGTTTGCCCGAAACTACATCTATGCCCCAAAACCAGGGGCAAACTCCGTTTGTCGCCCGATGAACCCAGATAAAATCTAAACCTAACCTTTGAATCTACTGGCTATCAAAATATGTAGTATGTGGAAACAAATGAGAATTTATGATATGGAGGGATTAAAACCAAGAAAGACTCATGACAAAGTAATAAAAGCCAAAAGAGACATAAAAGAGGATAATTTGTTCATAACCTGAAGAGATTGGAAGAGTGCCAACTTTGATTCAACATGATTAGGACATTTTCGAAATACAAAGAAAAGTCTTTTCAAAATAGAAAATACATCACAAAATAAAGCGCAGTAAAAGTTAAGCAGGATCTGTCAAAAGTTTTAAAAACTTGTTTCTTTTCCTTTTCCTTCTGTTTATCTGAAAGCTACTCTCCAACCAAAATCTGAATCTCAAAAAGGTATTCAGCAGTCGGAACAACTGAGGCAGGGATCCTCCGGAAGGGAGCCGACACTCTGTCATGCCAAGCCTCAGCAAAAAGCCTCATGGTAGAAGGGCGCAGGGGAGAACTCCTCAAAAAATCCACAGTGATAGCATCCGGGACATCTTGAAGCAACCCAAACTGGCAGACCACCCGACGTGGGACATAGAATATGGTAACACAGAGACCAGGCAACCAAACCCTTGGGCGTCCGGGAAGATGCACCATAACAAAATAGTAAGACCATCGAGGGCACACCCAGCAGATATCCTCATAACATAGGCTCCAAAGCCAAGTAAGCCAGCTATCAACCGTAAGAGAAGGGAAATGAACATCCAGGCGATCATAGGGAAGTAGTCTCCAAGGGGGAGGGTGAGCAAAGAGGCCTAAATGCTCGAGAAGCCAGACTTGCAAGACATGAGGTGATCCTGAAAGCAGCATTGATCCGGTGCTCTGTGCATGATCCAAACCCAATAAGGTCTCTCCTAAAACAAGCATGACAGAACTCCACATCTCTCGGAGGCCACGAACAATAGGAATGAGGATGTCGATGGAGGACTGAAATAAGAAATGAGAGAGCATAGCCAAGGAAAGGGCACTCCGCCTGACAATCTGATACCTTCCGTCGTCAGGATCACCAACAGGTGCATAAATGGAAGAAAAGGCGCTCGAAGTCGATGTGTCGGTCATGAACAAAAGAGCTGGCGACACCCCGGGAAATACGAAGAAGAGCCGCTAGATCTTGGATATACCCTGCTTATATCTGGGGGATGATCAAATCAGCATAGGGATCAGTATGGAGGATGGCGCTAAATTCCTCAAAAAGTGGACAAACCTCCTCATGACCGAACCAGAAGACGTGCGAAGAGGGGTCCCAACACATGATAGCAGCTCGAAGTAAGCCCTCGTCTAGAGCCATATGGCGGAATGCAAAAAGATCTGTTAATCTATGAGACTCGAAGTTGAGTCGGTCGATGCCAGAAAGAGAATCCATCTATGGGTAGAGAATGTTAGAACTTATGGGGGCCATGGAGAAAGAGAGTAAATATAGAAGAAGAGTTTGAATGGAGAGAAGAAAAAGGGCTCTAAGAGTCTCAAATGAGCCCAAAATGGGCAAATGGCACTTTATATAGGAAAAAGGCACAAGCCGACATTCGATGTAAAGCGGCGGCACTCACTGAGTGCCAGCCGGCAGTCACTGAGTGCCGACCGGCAGTCACTGAGTGCCGCACGACATTCAGTGAGTGCCGGATAGCCTCTTTGAGTGCCGGTCAGGGTTTAAAAGGCTCATGGGTCAGTTTATAACTTGAATCAGCCCAAACCTGCATGAAAATTTGAACAGAATTTCACCAATCATCATCCAAGCACCAATTTTCTTGCACCATTCATCAAATAAAGTAAAAAAAAAAGGCATTCGCGTTTTGAATAAGCAAAAGGGTATAAAGTTTAAAGCTAAGCTAGGTTAGTAATCAAGCATGAATATAAACAAAATCCAAAATTGGCACATAGGCCACCATGCATGAGTACCATCAATCCGCCTAAATAAATCCGTTAAAGGGAAAGTTCAGAATTCTCGTCCTCGCAGGACGTAATATGATAAAATGAAAAAAATGATATGCTATCTTCGTCGACGATGATGATTCCTTCCGGGCGCCTGCGGAGCTGTCTGACTTCCCCCAGCTCTGCCATTACCGCCATCTCCGCCATCACCACCTTGGCCACTGCCGCCAACACCACCTTGATAGTCGCCACCTTGGCTCAGTTGGAACTCCTAAATCTGCCTCCTCAGGGCAGCAAGCTCGACCTCCTGAAAGGATGAAATAAAAAGGAGAATAAATGAAATGAGTAATAAAAAAAAGAGAAAAGAAAGAATAAAAAAAAAATGATACCATAGCCCTGGCCTGAAGATCAGCATTGGCCCTTGCTCCATCAGCCTGAAAAAGAGTTAGAATACAGTTATTAGCATAGAGGTGATCATTTGAATTTGGAAAAGTAGTAAGGAAATTATTTGAATTTTGAAAGTAATAAGGAGTTTCTTTTCAACTAAAAAAAAGGGAGGGGGGATCTACCCTCCATTCACGTCCATGAATCCAATGCTGGACGGTGTGTGCATAGGGCAGACCCTCTTCAGCATAATCCCTGGGGGCTGTATCGTACTGCAGAGGGATGGACGGAGCATTCTGGGTATAGGGGGTCAACTGGTACATGGTCTCCTGACCCATTTCGACCATGGGAACATTCCAGTTCCACTGTGGGAGAGCTGGAGGGTCGACGACTCCAGGAACAGGCTGCAAATAAATATTTAGATATTAATGAGTGTGGTTATAAATCTAAGAGAGAGAAAGCAGAAATAAAAAAGGGGGGAGGAAAATAAGAGTTTGTTACCCGGGTAACATCCATGAGTGGAAAATTATGCATAAGAGAGTATAATCTGAAAGCAGGGTAACCGTCTGGCCCATCCAAGAAGTTTACGATGTTCTCCCCGTCTAAAGTGGCTGACAAGTGGGGGTATTTGTAAAATACAACTGCGCTAAAAGAAGAAAATACACTGATTTAGTCTATAATTCCCTTGGATATCTGCAATTTGAATTACAATGCCAGTTTTTACATAATATGATTAATCTATGATAAGTGGTATTGTTTTAGTTGTTATTTGTGCAGATTACTGTTGCTGTGTGAGGAACTGAATGAGAAAGATTTTAATGAAAATAATTCAAACATGAAAAGGAAGTTTTGAGCGATCGAAGAGGTCTCAAGCGATCGAGGTTTCGATCGATCGAATTATATTCAAGCGCTCGAAGATCCCAGAAGTTCAATCGATCGAGTGATGTTCGATCGATCACACATGGCTTTTATCAGAATTTACGTGCACGCAGCAGAAACAGGATTTTCAACCCTAGCCTTAGGTTTATGTATATATATGCATTATATTTACGTCTCAGAGGACGCCCACTTTACTTTTTATTTGTTTTAGAGAGAGAGATAGAGAGTTTACATGTTTTTGTAGGTTTTGAAGCTTGGATATTGCTTTTGGATTGCTTTTCTTTAGTTTAATACAAGTTCTTCTATTCCAGGTTTTGTTATCGCAGTCTATTTGCATTCTTGTCATTTAATATTGTAGTTTAATCTGTTAGTATTGATAGTATCATAGTAGTAGCTTTGAATCACCATTAGTTTTCATAGTTTTTATGTTAAAATCACAACCAAACAAGACTTTAATGGACTTTTACGTTAAAAATGAATCTAAGACACTCCAGACCATGTCTGAGTAGTCCCCAGGTTGGGTGATCACGATGAAACCGTGATCTCAAGCCTCTTCCATGCAGCAGAATAATTCCTGTGTTCGATCGAGCGAAGTTAGTTCGATCGATCGGACCAGAGACACTGTCAATCGATTGAAGACATTTTGATCGATCGAGAGATGAAGATATTCGATCGATCGAAAGCGCTTCAATTGATCGAACCCTCTGATTCTTGAGAATATTCTATGCAGTATTCCTAGACTTTCTGCTTTAGAGATTTGTTATCAAACTGTCCCCAAATGCTCAGTTTGTCAAAACAGTCTCTAAACTTAAGGCCTTAAGGCATTTTTCTTCCATATCTTTTGCAAACCACCTTCAATGCTAACACCATTGTAGGTACGAGCCTTAACTATTGTTTTAAACTGCTTTCATGTGTTTCAAATTAACTGTGATGATATATTACTCGGTCATGAAAGGACTATAGATTCTTTATTCTAAGAGAAATACGGAATACTGTAGAAAATGTGCTCCATTGAGCTTCAATGTAGTTGCATGGTAGATGGCTAGGTCGCGGTGGATTCGTGTAATCCCAACATTCCCTTTTATTAAGAAAAACACGTTTTAAAACATTGCTTTAGTTAATTAGTTAATCATTAGTCTAATCTACTTTAGTTGCTTTAATTTTAGTAGTTACTTCGTGGAACTTTGTGTTCTACATCCTTTTAAATATTGATTTTTATTTTCCTTTTAGAGATTAATCTAGGTATTTAGTTCAACACCTTCCCTGTGGGATCGACCTGGTCTTAACCAGATTACTACTTGCACGATTACCTACACTTGGGTATACCACACAAGCGCACACAGATAATTTTCGTGTCAAGTTTTTGGCGCCGTTGCCGGGGAAGGCAACAAGCTAACCCTTAGATTACCTCAATCTATCCTTATCTCTTTCTATTTTCTTTTGTCTTTTATTCTTTAGATTAAAAACTACTTAGGATCTTTCCCTTCATGTTCAATAATTCCATCGAAGGAATTTACGGAAATCCACTTTATTCATCCAACTCTTCTAGTTCAATAAATCCCGTAGCCACACCTATTGATTCAATGGACGATAATCAAAGTGAAAACGGTGAGAATGTGATCACACCAATTGATGATTCGCTTCGTCCTTTGTGCGATCTCATGATACCCAAACACGCGCCTACGCCTTCTTGTATTCTCATTCCACCCCATGCAGGCGAATTTTAATTTCGCAATGGAATGATTCAACTCCTTCCTACCTTCCATGGAATGGAGAGCGAGAAAGCATATCTACATGTGAAAGACTTTGAGGATGGTTGTAAAACATTCTCACAGAATTGTCTTGTAGACGTGACACGTCTAATGCTATTTCCCTTCACCTTGAAGGATAAAGCAAAAGCGTGGCTACTCACTCTTAAACCAAATTTAATCTAAACCTAGTATACGATGAACACTACATTCTTAAAGAAATTCTTTCCACCTCGTATGACCACCGAGCTTAAATGACAAATAAACTCTTACAAACAAAAGAGCAATGAAACCTTCACCCAAACTTGGGAGCATTTCCAGGATTTGCTTCTCTCATGCCCACATCACGGGTATGAGAAATGGCGAACCATAAGTTACTTTTATGAAGGGTTAAATGGTGAAACTAAAAAGTTGGTCGAAACCATGAGTTTAGGGCCATTTCTTGGCAAAAACACTGAAGAAGCTGAAGCTCACTTTGAGTGGCTAGCTGAACATGCCCATGAGTGGTCCAATTCGGAAGATGTCTCACGTTCACAGATCTCCTGCGTAGAAGAAAAAGTCTATACCAATTAAAAAGTGAGGATCATCTGTTGAACAAATATGAAGAACTAGTTAAGAAAGTAGAAGAGTTGGGAATGAAAGGAGAGAGTTCTAAGCAGGTTTTACCTAAAGAACCATGCGGCACATGCAACATGCTGGACACACCAATCAGTACTGTCCCAATGTGCCGTACTTTCAAGAACAACCCCCCATGGAAATGAATGCCATGCAAGGGTATAGGGGGCGGGGAATTCCTATAATAATCATAACTCGCAAAATAATAACAATAATTTTCAGAGTAATAAAAATAGATGGAATCACCCTGGGTTTGATTGGAAAAATGATGCTGGGATCCAAAATCAATACCAACAACAACAGCCCTACAATAACAATAATCAATATCAAGGGCAATGCAATAGGCAGTCCCAGCCATTCAATTAAAATAGATCAAATAACTATAACCATGCTCAACCCTCTAATAATCGGCAATCAAATGTCTACGTGCCACCGCACAAAAAGGTGCAAGAGGAAGATCCAATCTCTAATCCGAATTTAACACAACAGTTAATTCAAATGATAAGTAAAATGTCCGCAACATTAAAGAGAATGGATGCACGACAAGAGGGGTCGAGTGGAACGTTTCCCGCTCAACCACTTCAAACCCTAAGGGATACAACAATGGTCCCACTAATCACGAACAAGCAAAAGCCGTAACTACTCTGAGAAGCGGCAAGATTATAGGGTGTAACTTACCCCTCTCTACCCCTGAAGAGTATGAAGAGGATGAAGTGGTAAATAAAATCAAACCATCCACTCAAGAAGAGGAGTCGTCCACTGATGACAAACCATTAGAATCAAATGATGACGCTCCTAAAGAAGTAGAAAAAGTTGAGAGACGGCCCAGAAAGGAGCCTGTCATTGACGAATTACCTAAATGCCCTTTTCCTGCGCCTTACCCTCAAAGGCTTAAGAAACCCAAAAATGAGGCAAAGAATCAGGAGTTCTTGGAGTTGTTTAAATAAGTCAAAATAAATCTTCCACTCCTTGATGCAATCAAATAAGTGCCGGCCTACACTAAGTATCTAAAAGACTTATGTATGGTCAAAAGGAGGCAAAGTGTAAAGAAACACGCATATGTCGCTTGCCAAGCAAGCTCAATCATTCAAAATGAATTGTCCCTGAAACTCAAAGACCCCGAAAGGCCAACATGAGCCATAATATTGAGTCTGCTTTTGAATTTGGTCCTGTTATCCCCAAAAACATTAATGAAATGAACGGTGATTTTGCATACTCTTTTGTGTCTGATGATTATGATTTTGAAATTTCTAAGGATTTGCAAAAATTAATTGAAAATGAAAACATATTTGCATGCAAGATTACTGAAGAAACTTTGCTAATAAACTTGGGTAAATGAAGATAATCCACAAAATGTTCACATTGGCACTACACTCACTTCACAAGAAAGCAATGAGCTAATCAATTTATTAAAAGAATTTAAAGATGTTTTTACTTGGTCTTACGATGATATTCCAGGTATTGATCCAGAGATTGTCCAACACCATGTCCCCTTTCCTAATTCAAAACCTATTAAGTAGAAATTGAGACACATGAGACCTGAGTGAACTTTAAGATTAAGGAAGAAGTGGAGAAATAGTTGAAAACTGGATTCCCTCTTATTCATTGCTTTCCTAGGATCACATAGAAGCATGCATAGGTGGATAAAATACGGATTCAAATTCCCTACATGATTACTTGTGCATATATATATATATATCATGTTTTTCTAGGACTTTGAGTGTGATTTTCACGTTTAATTTCCTTTTGCATGCATAGGGGAGCGTAGTAATACGTTTAGTCCCCAAATTACTATTTTAGCACGTGCATTATATGATACATGTACAGTTTCTTATATGATATTCTTTTATTAGTTTTAAATTAGGGTTGCATTAATGTAATTGAAATGGTCCACATAATGTCTAGTCAATCACCTTGAAAGCTGTGTAGAGGCCCATCTCACGATGGGGGTGAGAGGGGTTTTTTTTTAGCATGATCTAGTTCCTTCCTCTCTCGTACCTTAACCTCTGAACCGAGTTCTTTGGTGACGATAAGACTGTCCTCTCTATCCAATGAACTTGATAGATTTTGTTTTCTAGGTTTCCTTTATCAAACTAAGTGGCGACTTTATTATTAAGGATCTCTCAAAATTTAGCCTTGTGGGAAATACATGGATTACTCACTCGTGTAGCCTTGGATATGGATCATAGGCATCGATTGTTGCCTCTGGGTTGGATAAAAAGCCCCATGGAATCCAAATATGAGTAATCCAAATCGGTCAGAACGAATAAAGTTTAATGAAGGGTGGTGAACCTCACTCGTAGTTGTTGACATGAGATTTGAATGGGATCAATCAAGCGGGCATGGTCTCTCTAGGTCCTATGCTTGGTTCGGGTACCCAAAATTGGCAACTCTGCTGGGGACTGAACTAAGAGGGTTAGACTTTAAAACTTTCAAGGTTCTTTGACTTTATATTATGAGGATCGCATGTGCATTAGTTTTAGGAAGCTTGGGTGGACCAAAGCCAGGGCCTGCATCCTGTCGGATCACTCCCGCAGAGGACTTCCCTTCCTTAGCACGTACCTAATAGTATAAAAAGCATGTCCATGTACCACACCAAACCTTGTAATGGGAGGTATATAGGATATCCCACTGGGGGACCCTTTGACTCTATCCACCTTTGTATTACCTTGTATTTTCAAATATGTACTAATAAATGAGATGTGGTATTGTTCCAGTATACTTGTATGACCCTTACCCTTATGTTAGACAATTTCGTGTACCAATCGATAGCCATGGTTTCCCAATCGATTGCCACTTTTGTAACCTAATAGATTGCCATGCTGCTGACCTAAATTCATTACGTAGTGATCTCGTCAAAATCAAGATATAAAAGTATGCTTACTTATGCTTTACTTTCAAAAGATTTGCAGTGTGGAAGTAAAGGTCGAACCCACAGAGATTGAATACTACACACTTTAATTTTTAAAACCTAAATTTAGTTAATTAAGAAAAAGGGATTTTGGATTTAATTTGAATTAAACTAATAACAATAAAAGTAAATCTAAATTATGAAAGCAATTAAATATTTATTTTTATAATAAGTTTAAGGAACCTAGGATTGCAAATCCACCACTAGCTTCATAATAAGGGTATTTACGAATTACTTTAGCTTGTTAAGTTGGATGATAATGGGGAATTGTAGCTACAAGCCCAATTCCTCCGTCAAGAAAATAATCATGGTTCAAGCACCAACATAATCCATCTTCGGTTAGCACGAATTATCCCACACTAAACTAGGGTTGTGGTATAATCCGTCTAATCTAGTCATGGACTATTCAGATACTTGATAGCACAATTCAATTTAAGCATCATTACATGTAAATAATCTAAACAAGCACAACAAGCATAGATCATTGAGCACACTACCATCAAAATAATAGTTACCGTTCCTAGGAGCCTTGCATTCCGGACTTATGTGACCTGGCATGCCATAATTATAGCACACAATTCCCGGACGATCAGCACGCCTAGTCTGTCTGCAATCTTTAGCTCGGTGACCGGGATTACCACAATTGAAGCAGTTGTTGTTTTTGGCCCCTTCTATTGCTAGAGGCTGATACTGCTGAACTGCTTGTGTCTGCTGAGGTTTCTTCCCTCCATCCCAGGTCCTTTTCTGTCCTTGAGGGTACCCAGGTTTCTGGCCGGGATAACCCTTCTGCGGAGGTCGATTTCCAAATGACTTCGGATTCTGACAACCATCATTCTCTAACCCCGTAGCCAATCTCACCAGAGCTTCAAATGACTGGCCCAAATGCCCCATAGTCAGATGTCGGAGAGACAAGTTGAGACCCCGGTAATACTTCTTGATTTTCTTCTGGGGTGTGTCCACCATATGTGGAGCAAAGCGAGACAGACGCTCAAATCGAGTAGTGTACTCTCGGACAGTCAGATTTTCTTGAGTCAACTCCATAAACTCTTTCTCTCTCTTGTCCTTCTATTCTTCAGGAAAATTCTTTTCGAGAAATCTTTCTTTAAACACCACCCACGGCATTCTCCTTGCAGCTTCTTCCCCTATGGTCGCTTTTTCAGCATCCCACCAATCAGCCGCTGCGTAAGACAGCTGAAAGATAGCCAGACGCTTCTTCTCCAGATCAGTGCACTCTATGGTCTCAAAGATACGCTCCATCTGGCGTAGCCACTGTTCCGCTTGCCAGGGTTCATCAGTCCCCGCAAAATACTCAGGTCGCAGGGCGCGAAACTCCTTGAGAAGCTTGTCTCCAGTCTGGTGGGCTTGCCTTCCATTCCCGTTGTGATTCCCATTCTGATTATTGTTCCTCGCATTCTGATCACTAACCCTCTCCAATCTTCTTACAAAAGCCTCGAACATTCCGGTTGGATCTATTACTGGGGGTGCATCTTCAATAGCGGGACGATTCCTGAGATTTCTTCCAGCCATATGATCGAGAGAACGGTACCTATCCATTGATCAACAAGAATACGGTCAACCTCTCGAGAAGAAAGAAAATTCTAAACGATGGAAAGCGACTAAACACGGAATGAAGTCGAACTACCTTATCTTAATTCTATCTTAACGGGAGATCCTATGTGTTTTGTACAATTGGTCGAGCCATAACCTGGCTCTGATACCAAAAAGCCTGTCACGCCCCGACGTAGCATAATACAGAAAAGCATTTAATTTCCTTTATGGACTCGTAGGTCGTGACAAGTGAGTATGACCAATTGTCCCTGCAACAAATAACTTAACAACATTTCTAGAGCAAAGGATACTAACAAAATATAACCTCCACAATTAAAACTTACTAACTATTACAGCAGTCATAAACATAGGCACAACACGCCTTACTCAAATGTCTAAAGCTAGTTTATTACAAACCCAAATTAAAAGACGTAGGAAATATAAAGCAGCCTCCTGGAAAGTCTCCTGACTCTAAGTAGCATAGTCAAAATACCCTGGCTGCTCCTGACCCTGAAAATCTGGACATACAGTCCAGGACGCATCAACGCCGTCAGCTTATGAAAACTGGTGAGCAAAATAAACAAGTGCTCGCAATGTATATATATAAGCATATAAACAACGGTGCAATTTAACTTTAAAAGCAATAGATTCAAGGTTCCAATTCCAACATAAGCCATGGGGGAATAAAGTAAGCAATAACTATGCGACCGTGTATGAACAATGTAACATCTCATCTTTCTGACTCTTTTCTCTCAACAAGACCGACTCAACCAAACCATCGCTTCAGATACCAGGAATAATATCCGATCGATATCTAAGCCGATCACAACCGACCATCGCTCCGGATATCAGGAATACTATCCGATCAATATCCGAAACACGCGCCTTAGATACCAGGAATACTATCCGATCGATATCTAAGTCGTACACGACACTGTCGCCTCCAATACCAGGAATACTATCCGATCGATATTGAGGTCGCACACCAAACCGCCACCCTTTACTCTTTTCACGTTTTCTCACACACATGAATGTTGACACAACCTCAACCCTAATATGTATGTCAATGTTTCATAAATAACACCATTAATTAATCACAAAGCCGGATAATCGTACAAGCATAAATTTCGATCTTAGTTGTTCTTGTTCATACAATTCTTAAAACATAGACCTTTAAAATAATACATTTGCCAAACAGTTCTTTAAAAACTTTCAAAATCTTTTCCAAACAGTCCCTAATAAGAAAATACAAAAACTGCTCAAACTGCCAGGTCGCGCGAGCGAAGGGGAGAACAAATCGCGCGAGCGGATCGCGCGCGCGAAGGGGCAAAACAGGTCGCGCGAGCGGATCGCGCGCGCGAAGGGGGGGAATGGTCCGCGCGAGCGGGCCGCGCGAGCGAGTTCTTGCAGAATGTCATCTTCTTCGTTTTTCCCCTGTTTCTGGTTTTCAAACTGAATTTTACCCATTTCTGTTTTCTGTTCGTACCAGGACATGTAATATATGGATTTCCTCGGTTTTCCGCGTAGATTAAGAATACGCGATCAATTTGAACTAATACGGATTGTATCGCTTAATTTTCACAATTAAAGTTAGAGTGTCAAAACTTTAAATCAACCGTTCGCCGCGATACGGGTGAATTATTGCGTAGGATTCGAACCACAGCTTATTGGGACTAAGATCTTTCATTCCCAATTCATAAATTTCATTTTCGTTAAGATTTACAAAACTCCAATTTCAAGCTTCAATGGTGAAATACATATATATACACATATACACACCTATATATACTGACATACACGTATATAAACATGGCGAGTGAGTTTATAATACTCACAGAGGTTAATAAGACCAAGAATTTGAGACCGATAATTTCCGCCGAGAATTCCGTCGTTCTTGAAATTTCCTCCGTCTCTCCTCTTGATTTTGAGATGAATATATATATATAACTATGTATGTGTATGATTATATATATACCATATATAATCTGTATATGAGTGTGTAGTGTTAGTATCTAGAGAGTTTTAGAGAGTTTCAGAGAGTTTGGGTGAGTGAGAGATGAGAGACTGTGAGTGAGAGAGAGAGAGAAACCAACGTATATATATAAACTGAGAAATTTGGGCTCCAAGAAATCAATAGATTTCGCCCGGTGTGGTTGAGCTCACGTGCTCCCACACCCAAAATGCGGTATAACGCAGACTTCAAACCAAAACTGGTATTTTACGGTAGAAAGAAAATACAGGAAAATAATATCAGCGTAGGAATAAAATTCCCGGTTTATACAAAGATATAGATATTGCTTTGAAACCATAGAAAATATTTTGGAAATTACCGTTTGACCCCAGATAATTATTACAAAGAGAAATTAAATTAAATACTCATGGAAATGAAATGCAATATTTATTCATAAATGAAAATTAAAATACAGGGTGTTACACCTAAACACAAAAAATCATACAGATGAATGTACCTGTCCTATTGTGATGCACGTGCTCATGGAATAACGACTGTCAAGGGCTATCCTGGTCTTGTAGGTCCGGACGTGGTTGACCGCGCTTCCCGAGCCGTTGTACGAATCTAGGTGGGGCTAGTTGAATTTGCGCAGAACAACAAACTCGTGATCTGGCTGGAGAATGGCGACTCAGTGTCGGTGTTGACATGGTCCTGGACAGAGTTTTGGCCTAGCTTCTTGGCCATTCCTTCGATCTGTTTCTCCGAACCCTTGATACAGGTCATCACACCTTCCCGACCGGTATCCAGAATGCAGGTCGGGTCAGTGAAAGAGGCTTCCTTCTCGTGGCGATGTACTGTCCCCTAGGATCGGACTCAGCTATGACTCTGGTTGATCATGTGCCTAAGGTCACGTTGGCTCTTGACCGAGTGACCCTGGACAGATTCCAGGGTCATAAGCTCCTGCCTCTCTTCTCGGGCAGCATGCCTACCGTTGATGTCTCTGGCATCCTCAATGCAGGACGGGTTAGCTCGGGCACGCTGTCTGGTCAAGATTGGTTCTCGACCGTACACAACATTCCTGGGTTGTTTCCCGGCCATTGGAGGATTGCTTTGTTGGGCTAGCAGGGCTTCGATCTGCTCTTGGGTTGACGCTGGATCTTCAAGAGCTGTGTGAGGGTCGTGGTGATCTGCTCTGGTGCCAGGACCGCTGCAGCTGGCACCGAGGCCAGGGCCGGTGGAACATCTTGTTGGCCTACTGTGCAGTCTTCTTACTCTTCTTCGGAGGCATGATAATTATTAAGTGATTGGCTTCTAGAAAACTAACGTTTCCTACAGACGACGCCAAGCTAATGATGCCAAAATTTGGTAAGAAAAGTTAAAGCAGTTTTAAGGAGAGAGAGATAATGAGAGATCAATTTTTTATATGTGGTTCGACCTTATTAATGAAGGAACCTACGTCTAAGTGTGTGTATGAGCACGTTCACTATACTGTAAAAAGCTAGGGACCTTTGGTGAACCAACAATAGTTTGGAGAAACCAGAGGTTGGCCGGGCACGATTATGGTTGCTATAGAGGTGCAGTATAGACTGAAAAGTTAATCCCTTTCTATTGGGGTGAGTGGTCTCTTTTATAGATGCAAGAGACCTACTCGTACAAAGAAGCTAATCAGATTTAGGTAATACAATCCTGATTAGGATATGATTGACACAAATTAAGTGAGTTTCCTATTTGTATTAGGAAACTTTCTAAACATTCCATTAGTCTTCTAGCTTGAGTAAGAAATTGTCTAGAACATTCTGGATCACGCCTGGGGGACCTAGGTGAGCAGTCCCTGTGACAAGCCGTGCCTACACGGTTTACCCGACCTGTTGGTCTGGTCGTGGATGAACCGTTCGGGAGGCCTCTGCCTTGGTGATGACTCGATTGTTGGAGCTGAGCAGCATGGGACGTGCTACTAAGTTAGATGTACTCTTCCCGAGCTGCTCTGAGACTGGATGATACTGTTCTGACCTGTAGGCTGGGCTTCTCTGGCCGAGCTCTGTACTACACAGCGGGAAGTCTCAGATAGTCCGGACCGCCTGGGCTGGCACTCATCCAAGGAACCATGCATGACTTGGTCGAGGTAGGGACCGTTTACTGAGTAGAACCGCTCGGTCATAGTGTAGATCCAATTTTGGGCGTATCAGTAGCTAATATTGGTAAAAAAAAAAACTACTAATGGCTTGATTTTCTTGTGTTTTTTCTTATATTTTTGTAACACGCAAATCCGACATGGACGGATTACAACCGTGTAACAACGCCACCAAAGTCTAGTCACACCTTTCAAAATCAATGCTTGAACTCAAACTTGATAAAGCTACCTTAAGTCTCAACGGTTGTGCTTAATCGAGTAAAAATTCATTTAAAAATTGTTTCTAAGGTTTAGAAATTGATATGCTCATGAAGTCGGTCATACCCGACTAGGCCTGGCAGTCCTAGCCCAAACCCATGAACCCTCTCAAATCTGCCTATGATCAATGGGTTTGGGTGAGGGAGTTTTATTTAATGGGTTGGGCTTGGGCCACCCAATTAACGTTACTTTCTTAAACTTGCCCAACTGGGTTTTATTAAAGACCCATTAAGAACCTATCTAACACCCAAACAAACTCATAAGTTAAGGTAACCCTAACAGGCTAACATTCGATCCTCTCTGTCTCTCATGCCCTCTCTCTCTCTCTCTCTCTCATCTCTCTGCGAAGACTGCGATGCTGTGAGTTTGATCCTCTTTGTCTCTCGTGCGCTCTCTCTATCTCTTTCTCTCTCTATATATATATGTATATTTGTATATACATATATTAAGCAAAAAAAAAATTGACTGATATATGTGTGAATGATTGTGTAGTTACAGAGATTAGACCTAATAGAGATTGAGGAAGAGCCCTTTTCCAGCATAAAAACCCGATTTTGTCAAAATCTTCTCTCAGAATTCATATTCACTCAGGGTTATATGAACATGAAGTGTTCTAAATGTAGTATTCTAAATATCTAGAGATTCAATTTCAAATAAAAACTCGAATCGATGCACATTGAAAAGCAATTTTGAAAAAGAAGTCGTTTGATTTCAAAAAAATGATGAAAGTTCTAGAGGACTTCCAGACTTCAGTTGACCTTCAATTCTCATTTTAAATCCTCCTGGAACATTTTATACTAAAATTCAACTCGACAGCTTTCCAACGGTATATAAATGGACGATTTTGGACACCAAAAAGCATTTTTACGAAAATCTGGAAAAGTAGTGCACGTGAAACTTGAAACAGGGCATGAATGCAACCAAGGGATGAGAAAAAGCAAGTGGCAGTTCCCCCATTAACCGCCACCTATATGTGGCATTCCCCATCGAGCTTTTTGAATTCCAGACCCTTCTAGAGGCTTCCCATTGCGAGGAAACTGACCAGAAATTACGTTTAGGCACTGAAATGGCCATTTTAAGCCTTTTCTAATCTCTAAAATCTCTCTTTTAACCCTGAAACTTAAGAGTTAAGTTTTCCAAACTCTATATATAGATCCATATAAGATCATGTTTAAAGGAAGAGAAAAAGGAAGACACACAATAAGAGGATAGGAGAGAATACAAGTGAATATACTTACAAGATATATAAGAATATACTTTGAATTCAAGAGATTTTTAGAGAGAGAATAGTGAATCATGAATTGATTTCTTCTAAAATAAATCCTAAGATAACTAGATAAGATAATAAAAGAGAGTCTGGACATCAATTGCCTCCCTTAACTTCTACCATGGATTAGTACTTGAAGAACTTGGAGAACACTTAAAGAAGAAGAAAATCAACTTTGAATATATAATTGAGAATCCTCCAAGAGGTAAACATCACAATTCATCTCTAATTCTTATTTTTTATATATAGATCTAGAAGACTTGGATCTAGTTTAGTTTTGTTTTCTTTGTTAGAACACTCATCTTCTTCCTCTCTTGTTCTTCACACACTCACATAGCTAGATCCAAGTCTTCCTTGATTTTGTTGATAATTTATGATTAGAGATTGATTTTCACTTTGATTTTCAACTTTGATTTCATTCTTCTATTTTAGTTTAGATCCATGGATACATGATTATATATATGTATCTACTTTGAATTCTATGATGGTTTGGAAACATGATCTATGAGAAGGATGATTCCTATGTTCATACCTTTCTCTTAATTGTTCCTATTACCTAGAATTCCTATTGAATTTCATCTGCAAGAGGATATTTGTAAGACCCTTTGATCCATGATCTAAAATTCTTCATAAAATTTGAGGGCTAAATTGATTGGGAATCATGATAATCAAGTTGATCTATAATTTTGATCTCTCTAAATAAGTTTAAACCAACACCTAAGATGTTTTCCTCACACTTTAAAATAAATTAGTTAAAATTCGGCAAAACAGATTGGTTTTGTCCATAGGATTTGGTCCATCAAAACCCATAGTTTGATGAATTTCAAATTTTTGGGTAAACTTTGATGAATTAGCTTTCATTCGATCCGTTTTGAGAATCATTAGGATCCATATGCTATTTTTAGAAATTGTTGAGAAATCGATTGACAGATTTCAACATAGTCTCTTTGTGCTTGAATTTGAGAAAATCTACAATAGTTATCGATGATCCTCTTTTTGGGGATGATTCCTAACTCATGTATCTATATGTCGATGTAAAATCGAGATCATATGATCGAGTTAAGATTGTTTTCTAAGCATTTGAAGTTGATACAACTATTCTGGAATTTTCTAAGTTTAACTACAATCATGATCAATTGATGAATAAAACTTGGTTTAAAAATCATCTAGGATAAATGGATGAGAGATTAAAAGCCTAGATCAACTTGATTAACATGATTCATGAATTTCCATTATGTCTTGCATTCCTTTGTCAAATGACACCAAATTTCCAAAATAACATAGTCTGGTTAAATAATTTTTCAGAGACATTATGTTCATCAAATTCCAGGGGATTATTTTTATCATAAACTAAATGAAATAGCTTTCTTTTGACACCAAGTAGAGCTTCATATGATTTTGGTAGAATTAATTATGATTTTTACAAGAACAATGGACAGTCCTAATCCACTGTTCCCAAAACACTTATTTCTCAAACTTCAAAAATGCTAATGAGGTCCTACTTTTTGGAAAGTTCCCTAAGACATGTATCTAACTTTTTGTAAAAGGATTTTAACCTAGCTCATGTTTAAGACCACTTTTGATAGGATTCATTAGAGGTCATTGAATCTGGAAATTTGATTGATGACATCTTCTTCTTGTTTATCATGTATATCATTTGTTTGTTTGTATTTTTGCAATGCTTAGGTATTCCTTGGTGTCTTAGTGCAAAGAATTGAATGTAGTAGATTTGAACTTCGATTTGTGGGTTTGCTTCATCTACATGTGGCTTAGTGCCCATGTACCATGTACTATCTCTACCTCTTCTTTTAGAATTTTTTTAGGTTTACAACTTTGTTTTCAACGACACGATTCCTTTAGGATAGTCTCCATTTATGTGCTTATTTGTTAGAGACATCTTATCTAGGATTGTTGCATGATTGCATTACACGTTTCCTTTCTTTTGCTTTTTGCGACTTCTCTTGAGTCAACCCAATGTAAGTCTTCTTGTTTCCTTTTGCATATCGTGACACGTTTTCCTTATTTGCATCGGTCATGGGCGGGACTAGCCACTGTGAGTATACCTCTCTCTTGTATTGCATGTGCATCCGATTGCTACTTGATTTAATCTCTTGAAATGATTTTCATTAGATTTTCTTTTTTCCATGTATATGTTATCTAGTATGATTGAGGAAACAATACCTATTATGAATTAAGAACAAGGATATTTGAATCAAGGCCTACCATTCGGTAGGGCGAGGAGGGGTGCTTTAGTCCTACTCGGGCTCCTTCCCCTCTCGAACCAAGACCCCCGAACCTTGCTTCTGGTAATGAAGGGCGAGTAACCTTATTCAATTTTGGGCGAGTTAAATTTGGATTCCTAATTCCCGATAAAACTCTTTGTCTCTAGGATCACGTGAGGAGTTCTAATTCCTTGAAGTGTGCTCCTTGGATCCATCCCGGGACACTATCAAGGGAACGACAGAACCCCCACGTGTGGTCCACAGCGTCCCTTAGGACGAGTTTACATATCATATTTATAGCTAAACCAAAGTTAGGGCTTAATATACGCATTTTGCTGTGTTGCCCGTAGTAATTTGATAATGCCATGTTCGATCGATCGAATTAAGTTTGATCGCTTAAACTTCAACATTCTTCAAGCGCTTGAGAAACCTTCGATCACTTGAACCTTCAATCGCTTGAGGATACTTCAATCGCTTGGACCTTTTCTTTCACTTTGACATGTCCTCTTTGAACTTTGGCTTTACCCTTTTTTCTGTACTTCATTCCTGTTCATAACAACGCAGTATATCTGCATAGAATAACATCTAATACAACAAAACTCATCATAGATTCATCTCATTGTAAATAAACGGGCAATGTAAAACACTGTAGATAAAACGGGAAATTGTGAACTTATTTGTGGTGTTTTCATGTTCCTGCATGGTTATATTCTACAAAAATACCCACTTGTCAAAGAGTTCAATCGATTGAGAACAAATTTCCAGGTATGATCAAGACAACTATATAGAATCTCATGCTATTAATATATGCTAAAAAATACAGAGTATTACAAACGGCTTCAGTAATGTCACGACCCGATGTTGTAAAATTAGGAAAAATTAATAAACAAGCACACATAATGTATATAAAAGCATACTTAACGCCATCATGGTTTAGCACCTCAAAGTACGGTTAATCACTTATTCCAAACGTCATCTACGAGCACAAGTGGTATAGTTAATCGTGTAAGTGAAATATGCGACTGTCACGCCCCGATGTAGCAAAAATAGGGAAAAATTTTCATTTCCTTTTTGGACTCGTAGGTCATGACAAATGAGGGGATCCAATGTCCTGTACTTAGCTTAATAAATAATAAACAGAGTTATAAATCAACATGGAATATAATAGTAGTCATCACATTTCATAATCTAAATTTCAAGTTGTAGTGCCTTCAATTCCTCGCGTCTGGGGATTTTTCTGCTACTCTGATCGGCTTTCAACCAAGATCCAAATCTCCAAGGGTCCTTTTAGACCAATTTCAATGAGTTTCAAGCACTCTTAAGACTTATACATCAAGATCGGACCAATTCGGGGTCAAAATGAATTTCCTGGTATCGCAATTCTTATCCATGATTGATAGGTACTCAAAAGACCTAATGATTTTGGCATGACTTTGACATGCTTCATAAATATTCAATCAATTTTTGCAGATATTCATGCAAGGCGCAATGATCTATTTCAACAATGGCTCAACTTCATCATCCAAGGTCGGTCTTCTGATTAACATTTTTCTGAATGAATTTTGTTTTCTACCAACCACTCGACACTTCATCTTGACTAGGATTGATTTATGCAATAACAATGTTCGGAACTTCTGCTTGTATCCACCTTTGGATGCTTTCAAAATTTTACAATTCATTATATATCACTCTGGACCCACACACTCAAGATCATGACAGACTAGACGACGACAGACTAGACCATGACAGAGGTTGACATACATTGGCACAGGAAGATGACACTCTTGACACTGAAATAGAAGCTTGGAGGATACAACTTAATTTTTCCATTAATAATGCACATTTTCCATTTGACGTATCTCTTTGCTTTTCATGTGCACTTCTCATCTTATTGCGATAATACTCAACTGATAAAGTAATGCTTTGAAAATACTCCATATGGATCTCAATCAATCTTTTGCTTTCTCTGAAATGTGCTTCGAATTAGTGCCTTAGCTTATAGAATAAGAGACGATTCATTTCAAATGTTTCAAAGATATACTTGACGGATCAGGATTTTCTTATGATGTGGAAAAGGGTACAGGCGAACTATGTTTGCCCCTAGTTGACGGGGATAAATGAAAGCTTGGGCAAACGCAGTTTGCCCCTAGTATGGCAACGATATCTTGAGGTTCTAGGCAAACTGAAAGTTTGCCCCTAGTTTGCAAGGTTCAGGGACCGAGAGCCAAGAATGTTCGCCTACTTATCCCCTAGTGGGAATCAGGTCCAAAGTAGTTCGGCCAAGTCTTGAAAGAAGGTATTTGATATGTGACTGAGTGTTTCAGGAGCAGTGACCGAACCGAGTAGGTTGCCTACGTATCCCCACAGGTCAAGCGTAGTTCCTTGGAGGCTGGAGGTTTTGAAAGAGCAAGGATTCAAGAATTGAGGGCCTTTTCAAGCAATGTCATCAGATAGACTTTCCGAAGTAGGTCACTTGTGGTAGCGTTGAAAGAAACTAAACTACCTCTCCTTTTTCTTTTCTTTTCTTTTCTTCTTTCTTTTTCTTTATCTTTGACGGTTGACTCTTTTCACCTTTTTACTAGCCAGCCAATTTTACATCATACATGCTTTCGGAGCGAGATTAGCCCTTTAAATCTTTGGGCTTACTTAAAGAAATTACAAATCAAAGCTTTGGGATAATTCATGTTCCTGATTTCTCGATCTTCTTCATTCTCCCTCCTCTTCTTTTCTTCTTTCTTTTCCTTTCTCTCTAAAGTTTTGACTGGCTAGGATCAGGTTCTTGAAAACAACAAGCAAAATTTTCTTTTTTTATGCTCTAACTTTTGCTTAGGCGCCCTTTCGGGTTTTCATCCTAGAGAGCTTCTTTTTTTTTTTTTAAGAGAAGTAGTTCATCTGAAATGTTTGGCTACCATCAAGGACAAAGTGTACATGGCTTGCAGTTTAGACATGTTTGAATGGCTGATTTTTCTGGGCTCAAGATTTTGAAATGGGAAGATTAGGGAATTAAGCTAGTCCCGAGTTACTATCAAGCATATCTTTTCAAGATTTAAGCAAAAGCATCTCAAGATTCTTAAAGTAAGACTAATTAATTCTTAGCTCTATTCGGCATTAGCAAAAAATTAACTTTGATTCTTTCAGGATTCTTTTCAATGCAAAAAAAAAAAAAAAATATCAACAAAGTATTTTTCACAATAATCAGAGAATTGACACTTTTCAGCTTAGTGGTTCATTCATTCATGACTAGGCGCATTAGATCAAGAAAATCAAGATTTTATTCCATTACTTTGAAAGAAAAGGATTACAGTACTCGACATAGACTCAAAGTAACTCGATAACAGATAGACTCGACAACAAGAAAATACTCTAAAACACAAAATAGACTAGACTAGCCTCTACTTGATCTCAAGTGGAGTGTAACTGTGACTCGTATATTCCTCTTAAGCATCCTTTCGGCTTCAACAAGCAGTTGTTTCCAAACATCACCATTCAATCATTTATTTCTAAGCATCAAGCTCTCTATAATGCCCTTTCTAATGTCTCTGCTGAATTCGGCTCTACCTTACAATCACCCTCTGGATCTCCATAAAATACTCAACTGATAACTGGATGGAGGCGGGAATCCGTGGAAAAGGTGCCGTAATCCGCTCATGCCATGCAATGGTGAAAGCAGTAATCAATAAAGTTCGTAGAATTGATAACTCCGATGGCGTCCTCAGAAGAGTCCTGTCTATAGCCATACTACTTGGCTACTCGATATGCGATGGAAAAAGTGGTAGCATGTAAACCAAGAAGCCATATCCCACTTCGCCCTAGAAATCTAACAGTAACCGAACAATAATCCCAGTGGGCACAGACCCAACGGATGTCCTCGATGGTGAGACTACTTAACCAAACGAACCAAACCTCAGAATTGCCGAAAAATCTTCGTACCTGCCTCTGATCTAAAGAAGGGATCCTACAAAGACCACGAGGATGCACCAATAAACTGAGTTGCTCAAGAAGCCAAGTTTGCAACACTAAAGGGGCACTAGAAAGGAGTATTATCCCATCAGCATATGCCTGATCTAGGCCCATTAGAGTTTCTGCTAGAACCAACATCATAGGGTTTCACTGAGAACGAAGTCTGCAAGCAACTGGTATGAGGGCATGAGATGAAGAAGAAAATAGGAAGTGCGAAATCATAGCCAATGTCAAGGCACCCCATCCAGATATGGAATGATCGAAATGCCCTCCCATGATAGTACAATAGTGAGCAAATAAGCGGGGAAAATCAATCTCCTGATCAGAAATCATGGAGCTGGCAACAACAGGAGAACAACTGAGGAGTGATGATAGGTTCTTTACATATCCAGCCTGAATGGTGGGAAGGATCAGGTTGGAGTAAGGACTGAAATCGAGGATGGCATTGAATTCTTCAAATAGTGGTGAGATCTCTTGATGTCCAAACCGAAATACATGGAATTCTGGATCCCACACCGAATGACGACACGCATAATATCTTCTTCAAATTTCACATTTCTCAGCTGAAAGAGAGTACTAAGGCCAAAATATTTGAAATGTAGATGAACAATACCAGTGACCTCATCCATCTATGAAAAAAGAGCCTGAGTATCAAGAGGAGCCATCTGTCCCCAATGTTACTTCTTTCTCTGAAATTCAGGGAGTTTAATCCTTAGGTCCCTATCTTCTCTTTTAGGGATTTTCAAAATAATCAGGTATCTTTATTGCGAAAGAATTTTCAAAGAAAGATATTTTACAAAAGATGGAAAACCAAAGATGGAAATTCATTTCCTTTTCAGAAACATTTTCTTAAAATCAAAGAAATCTTTTTTAAAATTATGAGGAAAACAATTCTTTTCTATTCAAAAATATATTAGAGGCGTTGCACTCGTGAGTCATTTATGCAATGCTCATGTAGTGCATGCAATGCAGATGAAATGCAATCTATTCAAAATGCAATGCATCTTAATCTAGCTTAGAACTAGCATATCAGCACATAAACACATAAAATTCCTTGAGTATGCTAATCACCCTATTAATCCAATCATTATCCAAGGATTTTGTAGGTTTTGAAATTCTTGATGGCTCATGTTTACAAAATTGAATTTTTCATGAAAATCTTGAAGGAAAGCGGGAGATTTGTAATTTTCAAAAGTACTTTTGAACCATCACTGCCCGAGGTGTGAAATCACGGTTTTAAAATCAAGGTACGAAATTTGAATTTCTAAAATCTGAGAGGAGAATCTGAAATTGAATCATCAAGATGTGAAACCATGATTTTTGAAAACCAAGGTAGAAATTTTGAAATTCTCTAAATTCTGGGGAGAATTTTGAAATTGAATCATCAAAGCATGAATTTTAAAATTCTCTAAAATCTAGGGAGAATTTTGGAAGTATTTTGCAAATAGTGAATTTAAAGCGAATTTTCAAAAGGGATATTCCCAGAATTTTCAAAAGACTCGGTTTTTCAAAGAAGTGCTAGTATTTTCAAATTTTTCAAAAAACGTCCTCGAATAATGACTGGATGTTTGGATAAAGATCATACTACTCTAGAGGAATCTACCATACAAGGTTTGATGATGCCTTCGCATATACGTCCTCATTATCCATATAATCCCTTATGGGCAAACGCAAATAATTCATCACATTGTCCTAATCAAAGATGATAAACAAGATCCTAATTAAAAGGTTCTATAGAAAATATATGCAAATGCCAGGTTTTAGTCTCATAAAGGGTCCATTAGCAAGCTAAGGGCTCTATATACCACACGTGGTACAAGGCTAACGGTGACTATATGCTACCAAAGTCTCTTGACAAATGGAGAAAAGGGGGCCCTCCACCCACAAGGTAATGGTCTCAAGTAGTCGCGGTGAAAGAACAATGCAAGTACAAATGCAGGTAGAAACAACACGATTATTGAATTAATAACAAGGATATTCATTGGCTCAAGTCAAACCCTCGAAGAACAAGAAACCATCAGTTTCATGTTCAAATCCCCAGCAGAGTCGCCAGATTATGGACCATAGCAGACGAGGGGTGGGTCCTGGCATCTTTCCTCGATAGTGTCCTAGGACGGATCCCAAGGAGCACACTTCAGGGAAAACTAGGACTTCCTCACGCGAGCTTAAAGACAAAGAGTCGCCACCTAATTTTTATCGAGAATTAGGAAACCCAAGTTTGACTCGCCCAAAATTGAATAAGGTTATTCGCCCTTCATTACCAGAAACTAGGTTCGGGGGTCTTGGTACGAGAGGGGAAGGAGCCCAAGCAGGATTAAAGCACCCCCTCCTTGCCCTACCGAATGGTAGGCCTTGATTCAAATATCCTTGTTCTTAATTCATAATTGGTGTTGTTTCCTCAAACATACTAGATAATATATACATGGTAAAAATGAGCATCTAATGAAAATCATTGCAAGAGATTAAGTCAAGTAGCAGTCGGATGCACATGCAATACAAGAGAGAGATATACTCACATTGGCTAGTCCTACCCGGGACCGATGCAAATAAAGGAAACATGTCATGATATGCAAAAGACAACGATAAGACTTACACTGGTTGACTCAAGCGGAGTCGCAAAAAGCAAAAGAAAGGAAATATATAATGCAATCATGCAACAATCCTAGATAAGATGTTTCTAAAAAACAAGCATATAAACGGAGACTATCATAAAGGAATCGTGTCGTTGAAAACAAAGTTGTAAACCTAAAAAAATTCTAACAGAAAGGACAGAGATAGTACACGATACATGGACACAAAGCCACATGTAGACGAGGCAAGTTCACAAATCGAAGTCCGGATTCACGACATTCAATTCTCTACACTAAGACACCAAGGAATACCCAAACATTGCAAAAATACAAGCAAAGAAATGATATGCATGATAATTAAGGAAAAGATGTCATCAATCAAATTTCCAGATTCAACAACCTCTAATGAATCCTATCAAAAGTGGTCTTAAACATGAGTTGGGTTAAAACCCTTTTATAAAAAGTTCGATACATGTCTTAGGGAACTTCTCCAAAAAGTAGGACCTCATTGTCATTTTTGAGAAACAAGGGTTTTGGGAACAGTGGATCAAGACTGTCCACTATTCTTGTAAAAATCATAATTAATTCTATAAAAATCATGTGAAGCTCTATTTGGTGTCAAAAGAAAGCTATTCGCTAAAGTGTATGAAACAAATAATCCCATAGACATGTCATGAACTTAAGGTTTCTGAAAAGTTGTTTTAACAGACTCTATTATTCTGGAAGTTTGGTATCATTTGACAAAGGCCAGGAATGCAAAACATAATAGAAATTCATGAATCATGTTAATCAAGTTAATCTATGTTTTTGATCTCTCATCCATTTATCCAAGATGATTTCTAAACAAAGTTTTATTCATCAATTATTGTTGAGCGATCAAGGTATGACCATTTTGTATACATAATCATGATTGTAGTTAAACTTAGAAAATTCCAGAATAGTTGTATCAACTTCAAACGCTTAGAAAACGATCTTAACTTGATCATATGCTCACGATATTACATCGGCATATAGATACATGAGTTAAGAATCATCCCCAAAAAGCAGAACATCAATAACTATTATAGATTTTCTGAAATTCAAGCACAAAGAGACGATGTTAAAATCTATCAACCGATTTCTCGATAATTTCTAAACATAGCATATGGATCCTAAGGGTTCTCAAAACGGATCGAATGAAAGCTAATTCATCAAAGTTTACCCAAAAAATTTGAAATCCATCAAACTATAGGTTTTAATGGACCAAATCTTATGGACAAAACCAATCTGTTTTGCTGAATTTTGACTAGTTCATTTTAAAGTGTGAGAAAAACATCTTAGGTGATGGTTGAAGCTTATTAAGGAGATTAAACTCATAGATCAACTTGATTCTCATGATTCCTAATCAATTTAGCCCTAAAGTTCTATGAAGAACTCTAGATCATGGATCAAAGGGACTTACAAATATCCTATTGGAGATGAATTTCAATAGAAATTCTAGGTAATAGGAATAATCAAGATAGGTATGAACATAGGAATCATCCTTCTCATATATCATACTTCCAAACCATCATAGAATTCAAAATAGATACATACATATATATATATATAATCATGTATGCATGGATCTAAACTAAAATAGAAATGAAATCAAAGTTGAAAATCAAAGTGAAAATCAATCTCTAATTTAGAATTACCAATAAAATCAAAAGAGACTTGGATCTAGCTTTGTGAGTGTGTGAAGAACAAGAGAGGAAGAAGATGAGTGTTCTAACAAATAAAACAAAACTAAACTAGATCCAAGTCTTATAGATCTATATATAAAAGTAGGAATTAGAGATGAATTGGATGTTTACCTCTTGGAGGATTCTCAATTATGCAATCAAATTTGATTTGAAGGATCTTCTTCTTCAAGTGTTCAAGCTCTTCAAGCGCTTATCCATGGAAGTTGAGAGAAGCAATTGACATCCAATTCATCTAATCTAATTATCTTGAGATTAGTTTTGGAAATTTTAACCATAATTCACTTTATCTCTCTAGAAATATCTCTTGAATTCTAAGTATATTCTTATATCTTCCAAGTATATTCACTTGTATATGCTTGTGTATACTTCCTTGTGTATCTCAAAGATGATCTCATATGGATCTATATATAGAGTTTTGAAAACTTACTTCTAAGTTTCAGGGTTAAAACAAGATTTTCAGAGAGCAGAAAAAGGGTTAAAATGGCAATTTCGGTGCCTAAACGCAGTTTCCAGGCAATTCCTCGTAGTGGGAGGCTTCTAGGAGGGTTTGGAACTCAAAAAACTTGATGAAGGGAACATATGTGAGGTGGAGGCTTAGGTGGGACTCGCTACCCCCTAAGTGGGACCCGCCACCTGCTTTTTCCCACCCTCTGGTTGCCTATAAGCCCTGTTTCAAATATTACGTTCACTGCTTTTCCAGATTTTCGTAAAAATGCTTTTTGGTGTCCAAAATCATCCATTTATGTACCGTTGGAAAGTTGTCGAGTTGAATTTTAGTATAAAAAATATTCCAGGAGGTTTTGAAGTGAAAGTTGAAGCCCGGAATTTTCGTCGTCTTTTTGAAATCAAACGACTTCTTTTTCAAAATTACTTTTCAATGCGCGTCGATTTTGGACTTTTCTTTAAAATTGAATCTCTGGATAACTAGAATACTGTGTTTAGAACACTTTATGTTCATATAATCCTGAGTGAATATGAATTCTGATAGACGATTCTGACAAAATCGGGATTTATGCATGGAAAAGGGCTTTTCTGAGCTTGAAGTCACTTTTCGAAGTTCGATCTTTCGATTGTGTGGAATCTAGTACCTTCCACAGGGTACTTTTCATCATAGAATCCTCCAAGACGTTGTCCACCCTAAATCCTATCAGTGTGGTCAATATTGGATGTCTACAGTTGTGACCAATTGTGCTTTCTTTTCTTGTGCTTTTCTGATTACTTGATGATTTAGGAAGATTTGGTAGGAAAATTACCACCCCACAACACCTTTCCATTGTATTTCCTTTTACAAATGACTTTATGATAATGAAGAATTCTCTTTTTCATGTTTTTTTCGGCCTTTATTACTCAATTTCAGATTCATGCATTGGAACTTCAACTCTTAGCTTCATGAATTTTCAGGATGTTCAAACTTGGTTCTCATTTGGAAAGCTAGTAGACCCAAAGGTATGTTGGGGTTTCTTTTGGCAAAAGGGGCTTTTGAATGTTGAGTAAACGAAGTTTGCCCCTGGTTGAATGGTGATGAAGTAGTCCATGGGCAAATGTTAGTTTGCCCCTAGTTTAGAGGGTAGGACGTAGATTGGCTGAAGGGCATAGGAGGCCCGCCTACTTATCCCTGAATGGGCATCAGGTCCGTTAGTAGTTCAGCTAAAGTCTGAAAGAAGAATATCATGTGGAAAGAGGGTATTTGTGACCGAATGTGCAGGCTGCCTATGTATCCTTGAGTGGGAATCAGGTCAAAACGTAGTTGATTGACTCTGGAAGTCTTGAAGGGATGGTTTTTAAAAGAAAGCTTTCTAAGAAAAATATTTCTTGAGGTGATCAATGTTGACCGGTTACTTAAACTCAACTCCATCTAAGTCCATGAGGTAAGCAGCTCCTCCAGGAGAGTTCCTGATGATGAGTGTTTACCAAAAGAAAAACAGAAAGAGATGAAGAGAGATTGAGGTAACCTAAGTATTAACTCGTCTCTTTCACCGGCAACGGCGCCAAAAACTTGACACGACTAAAAAATTGTGCGTTCTTGTGCAACACCCAAGTGTAGGTGATCGTGCAAGTAGTAAACTGGATTAAGTCCAGGTCGATCCCACAGGGAAGGATGAGAATTAACTAACCTAGATTAGACTCAAACAGAAAAGAAAATTCAATATTTTGAAAAAAGTGTAGAACACAAAGTTCTACAATTAACAACTATTAAAATTAAAAGCAACTAAGTTAAATTAACCAACGATTCACTATTTGACTAAAGCAAAATTTTAAAAATGGTTTTACTTAATAAAAGGAAGTGTTGGGATCACGCGAATCCACTGTGACCTAGCCATCTACCATGCAATTGCAATTAAGCTCAATGGAGTACATCTTCTACTATATTCCGTACTTCTCTAAAGATCTAGAATCAATATCCCTTTCATGACCGGGACTATATCATCTCAATTAAGTTTGAAATACATGAAAGCGGTTTAATTCAATAGTTAAGACTCTCACCTACAATGGTGTTAGCATTGAGGGTGATTTGCAAAATGTATTGAAAGAAAATGCCTTAAGGCCTTAAGTTCAAAGACTGCTTTGAGAAACTGAGCATTTGGGGACAGTTTGATAACAAATTCTTAAAACAAAAAGTCTTGGAATACTGTATTGGATGTTCTCAAGAATCTGAGAGTTTGATCTATCGATGCGCTTTCGATCGATCGACAATCATCTTCCCTCGATCGCTCGAAACGTCTTAGAGTGATCGACTATGTTTCTGTCTCGATCGATCGAAATACCTCCGATCG
Organism: Hydrangea macrophylla; assembly: GCA_033977485.1. Lineage (NCBI taxonomy): Eukaryota > Viridiplantae > Streptophyta > Magnoliopsida > Cornales > Hydrangeaceae > Hydrangea > Hydrangea macrophylla. The sequence continues at coordinate 24,603,943 of CM066982.1, forward strand.
ATCGAACACAGATATTATTCTGGTGCATGGAAGAGGCCTAAAATCACAGTTTCATCGCGATTTCCCAACCTCGGACTACTCAGACATGGTCTGGAGTGTCCCAGATTCGTTCTTAACGTAAAAATTCATTAAGGGTTTGTTTGGTTGTGAGCTTTTCATTAAAACTATAAAAACTTGTGATTTTATTATATCTAGCATGCAAAACAACAAGATTAACACTAAACCACAATGAACTAAGTGCAGTATGTAAACAAAATGATAACTAATTAACCTGGAATGAAGAACTTGTATTTAAACCAAAGAAAATCCCAACTATCAATGCAAAACCTTGATTAATAACCTACAAAACAAGAACAAGCTCTTCTCTCTCTATGAAAACTGATAAAAATAAGTGGGGCGTCCCCTCTGGACGCTTACAAAATGTGTTTTTATAATAAAAACCTCATGCTAGGGTTAGAAATCCCGTCTTTGCTGCATGCGCGTATTCTGCTAAAAGGCATGTTCGATCGATCGACAATTCTCGATCGATTGAACTTCTGGATTATTCGATCGCTTGAGAACAGTTAGATCGATCGAAACCTCGATCGCTTGAGAGTAACTCGATCGATCGATCTTTAGTTTTCAACTTTGAATTATCTTTATTAAAGTCAATCACTCCCTTTTATCCTGCTAAATCAATTATTCACACAGCAACAATAATCTGCACAAATCACAGTTAATACCAACAACTTATCATAGATTAATCGTAATGTGTAGAAACTGATGTTGTAACTCAAATCACAGATATATGGGAGAATTGTGAACTAAATTAATGTATTTTCTTCTTTTAGCGCGGTTGTATTTTACAAATACCCCCGCTTGTCACAACCCCCAACTAGCGAATTGCTAGTCCCTAGCAATAAAGCGGAAATAAAACAGGCTAACTACTACTACAACGACTAGAATAAACAAAAATACAACTAAAGCAAACTAATTTAATTAGAAAGAGAACTACCTTACTCACTTTCGCAGGAATCGCGGTTGCATTTAGCACTTGCAACAAGCCGTTAAACCCTAGGTTACCCTAGTGGACGAGTGTTGTCTCGTGAGGGTTTGCAGTGAATAAACCCACAAAATTCTCAAATTTTAATATAAAAAAGATATAGAACAACTTATAAACATTACTTCCTATTTGGCTATCAATTTAGCTCTACAAAACATATCAACCTCATACAAACCATGAAGAAATCCACATATTCCTCATATCACCGAGATAAATATACATATACATTCCATTCATGTATCCGTCTGTGTGTGTGAAGATAACAGCTATGCATTCAACCTAGTTTAGAGTTGTTTAGACTATCATACTCTTGGAACTCGTGGTTTCAACTCAATTCTCACATGGGGCTACGCTCTAAAATGAACATCTCACAGAAACTGGTTTAAAAATGACCGCTCATGGTGTGAAACTTTAATAAGAGTGATGTTCTGGCTACTAGTGTTTCACACCTAACTCGATAAAGGACGAACATTTAGAGTGTATAGTCTCATGAAAAGAATACTACTTACTAGAGGAGCGAAATACCGTGGATACTCAAATTACACATTCATGTTCAAACCAAGTTGTTAAAAATCATTAAGACTTTGACTTTTTGGCTTTTATTTAGTAGGATAGAGATAAGAAGGCGAGAATTGCACATCCTTAACATGTGATAGTGACTAGTTTATTTCTTCTTTATTCCAACCATCCTCATATCTCATATACATTTATTTCTTTTTACTCTTCCTTCCTTCCTTTTTTTTTTTTTTTTAACCTGCTTCCCACAACTACTCCCTTCCCGTCACATACTTCAACAATTTTAATCACATTAGATGTGCAATCGAGTTTATGGAGGTTAAGGTATCAGATGAAAGGTTTTGGGCTTTCATATTGGCAATATTTAATCAGTGTGGGGTTAAGAGAGTCTTGGATGTTGATACAGGTATATGAAGAAGGTAAGGAATGAATAACGATGGCTTAAATCATTTTTCTTAACTTCTAAGTTTTAGCACTTCAGTGTTCATTGAGTTTAGTTGGTAGATCCTGAACGTTCTCCTCTAATAAACAGCCTACATGAAGAATTAGAGACTATTCAACGAATTTAAAATATATTCAAAAAGAACAATTAGAATTTATTGTGATAAGTCCCTCAGAATTGAAGTTTGGGCTCAAAAGCTCACTAAGGGTACTAGTTTCCACTACTTATTCCTTAAAGCATAACAGTCGTATTAACTCTTATTTAAGTTTTCAGCATAGCTATTAACGCGTGCAAATGGATGTTGGATACTAGAATGGTCAACATATGCATTCGTCGTGGTGACACTAAAAAAACGCGTGAATGTAATTCATAAAAGGATGAGATTAACATGAATGTATCATCGCTTGATAATAGCTAAATAAGAGAGAATATTTAAAAGTATTCCACCAATAAAGTTCAAAAATTTTGTTAATATTGTTAACTTTAATAAAAATGGAGATTGTATGATGTTTACAATAGAAAGAGCGATCCAAATTGCTAAATAACTATATGCACATGTGATTATCTATCTATATCCCACCCCCAACTGAAAATAGCGATGACCTCAGAAGTTGATTTTCAAAAAAAATAAATAGAGAGATAGCACCTGAAATAGCATCAATAACTGCAAGCGTAATAATCTGTAAAGAAACATACACTCTCCAAGCAACCAAGATCAAGCAAAAGATATAGAAACGGAAAATAAGCATATGATCTATAAATAATAACAAGAACCATCACTGGAAAGATAAGACAATTAAAATGACAGAGCAGTGATAATAAAATGTAACCAAACCAAAATAACCACACAAAGTACCGCAGAACTCAAATCCAAAAGACATAAGAGTAGAGCAGAGAGATAGAAATAAGAAAAAGAAAATATAACAAAACTCTCCAAACACTCCCAAAATCAAGACCTAAACATCCTCCACAACATCTGATAATATCTCTATCGGCGCATCAGGGGTATCCGCAACTCCTCCCTCAGCAACAGTACGGGCCGTCGCCGGGTCACTCACAGTCATGACTGGAGGTGGTGGAAGTGGGGGCTCCGCAGAAGGTGGTGCCGCGGAGGATGATGGTGCAGCAGGATCAGCAGGTGGCGGTGGGGGATCAGCTGTGGATGGATCGGCAGTAGTATGTGCAGTAGGGGGAGTGGTGGTAGGTGGGGGAGTACGTAATGACTGGTCAACCCCCAACTGAATAAGAATGGCCTCGAGCAATGTCGTCATGTGGTCCACCCGGTCCTCGAGTCTGATCCGAGCCTCTCTCTCCTCCAGTAATAACTCATGAATAGTCGGGAGAGGCACAAAAAACGAAGACTCTCCCTGGGCCTGAGTTTGAGCCTGAGATCGCTGTCTCAGCTCAAACTGTACAACCTCCACCAGAGGATCAACCTCATCATCAGAATCAAGCTCCTCAGTCTCTGTCGGCGTCCCTGAAGCTGCACCCTCTATATCGGAGCCGTCAGCTCTCCTCCTCTTCGCTCCGACTTTCGCTTTCCCCTTACCCTTTCTTTTCCTCCGCTGAGCATCAGATCGGCGAGAAGCTGTCTCGCCAAATCGAATGCGAGCCTGAGAGGTCGCATCATCAGGTAAGGGAAAGAGGCCAGCCTGCTCGACCACCCTGTGAATGGCCCAAGCACCTTTTAGGTGCTTCTTGGCAGCAATGTAGCGAGTGGGGTGCCGCATAAAGTCGATGTACAGGCGAGGCAAACAGACCAGCAACCCCGTCCCTATGGCATATAAAACATGGGCATACCAGGCAGCAATCTTCTCCTGGTAGGAGGTCACCAAAAGACAGTTGCTGAGGGCAAGGTGGAGCATGTGATAATTATCGTTCAGATAAACGTCGGCAATAAGGGCTGTACCATCCCAGCTCGGTAATGCACCCCCGGTAAGCTCTCGGATGACAGCAGTGGATGAGAGCACTGGCGTGCCAGCACGGTGCGGGCATACATAGTCAGGCACCTCCGGGACTCCTAGAGCGGCTGAGACGGTGGCAGGACTGAACACAATCTCCCGGCCCCGGAAGAATGATCGTAGTGTGAATGCGGCATCGGAATCTCGGATCATCGTCGCACAAGCCGCGCGGATCCATGAAAGATTCACTCTCTTTGCCTGAGAGAGCAAATCGTACCAGTGTTGTATGGCTTGGAGGCGGGTGAGATACCAAGGAGCAGTGAGCCAAGCAGTCTCGAGTGGTCGCTCAATCATGACCTTCTGGGACTGAAAATAGCGAGTGAAGCACTGGCGGTCGGGGGTGTGCCGGAAGCCATGGTGCGGGACCGGGTCAGGAATGGCGAGGTCAAAGGGCTTTTCCCTGTGATACCCTGTAACAGGGTTCATTGTGAAGATCCTGAAATGGAAAAGAAAAGAAAATGACAATTAATAAACAGGAATTGAAAATAAAACAAAGAGACTGCCAGAGTTCGAGTGATCAAACTTTAATCGATCGATCGAAAAATGCAAATCGTCGATCGCTCGAATTCTCTCGATCGATCGAACAACTCGAATCATCGATCGCTCGAAGATGCTCGATCGATCGAGCACAGAGATGCGGCAGCAACGAGAACGATGTCGGAAAAGAAAGGAAAACAACAAAACAATGTAAGGGGACTATAAACTGCAGAAACCCGGTTGTATGACCAATGGGGGGCACCCCCATTAAGATTTGATCAAGAAAAATGGAAAGAGGGGGGGTTCGGAGCCTTACCTCGGGATATATGTAGGGTAGAGGATGAGGGTGATGAAGATGATGATTTGGGGATGAAGGGCTTCTCGACTTGCATGTGTGGTAAGAGGAACCAAGAAAATTGCCCCCGTCGCCTCTGTGCTTGAGCGCTCGAAAGGAGAAGGAGATGAAGAGACTGATGAAGTGTACGCTGGAAACCTCGTTTAAATACAATTCTCGATCGATCGAGATGTGTTCGAGCGATCGAACATTCGATCGATTGAGATGTTTCAAGCGCTCGAGAAAGTGATACTTTCGATCGATTGAGAAACTTTCGATCGATCGAACCTAGATTTCCCAAAACTACACAGAATTTAGACACAACGTACCTCCAACTAACCGAAATTGTTTTGGACATACAGGAAATGATAAAAACAATGCAGTACAGGACATATAAGCCAAAAACTCATCCTCATATTAGATAATCGCAATTTTTATTTAATAAAATTTCATAACAGCATCCATATTGCAAAATTATTGCCCCCAACTGGTATTTAAGACCTTATTTAACTAAAGAAAACGAAAATAAGATTAGAACTAAAAATATTATATGTCTAGGATTACACTTCAATTGCTAAAAGAAAGACCAATGATGAAATACAATTGAAGTGAACACTACTCTTCGAGCAAAAAAATTTCTTCTTCCACCATTGCTTCATTCTCCGCTAAATCTTCGCATGTGGAGTCCCAACAGGATGATTCCCTTTCCCAAAACAGTCGGAAAGCAGCCAGGACATCATCGAGCAAGTCTGAACTCTCTAAAGAATTGAAAACCCATGCAAGAGGTGATCCCGTTGAAGACAAGGATAACGGAGTGGAATTATCCAGCGGACTCTCCTCTTGCGGTGGAGTGTCTGGGGACCTTATGTATGGTCCAAAGCCATGAAAAAGTTGATGTGGCAGGAAGAATGGTTGTACCGGTGGATGCATAGTGACAATCCTGACAAGGGAAAAAAACCAAATGAAAACATCAAAAAGAAAAAGAATTGAATAAGAACTAAAGAAAATGACAACAGAAAGAAATAACTAAATAAAGAAAACAAAAGAAAGACAAGTGACAACGAATTAACCTCACTATTGGGTTGAGACACCCATGTGCACTAGCAGGAAGTGGGCACTGAAGCCAAAACAGCAAATAGCTCAGGTGCACATAAATGTAAGGAACTATTGCGATGACAATGAAGTCATCAACAAAGGTGAAAACAATGTTGTGGCGTTCGGGCACCACATCTTGGAGGTCCTCTTCTTCCCATGGCTCCCAAATGGAATCATTTTCCCATTGCTCCAATAGTGCGTCATCCACTTCTCCAACAGCGTACCCTTCAGGTTCTCCTTCCTCTCCAGAAAGGTCCCTGTGCTCGAAGGGGTTAATTTGGAGGAGAGCAGGATCATAAGGGATGTATCCATAGGTTAGGTCCACCACATCATCTGCCCCTGGTCCTTGATAAGGAGATAAGCAGAACGCTATCTCATCAGCAGTCCAAGGCGGATTCGGATATTCAGAATCAGCCCATGACCCTATAGAATGGATATCATTGTCTCTCATATTGAAAAGCCTGCATAGGAGAGGTAATATTAAATAGCAGATTAGGAACGAAATCACTTATAGAGAAAGATAGAAAGAATTAAAAATTGAAAAACATCAAAAGTAAAGATATACAACAACAACGTGAAGAAACGCTTAACGTTTGAGATCAAGAGTAGTTGGGTTCATCCAGTTGGATGAACTCAGCCTCTGTTTGGAAATTCTCCAAGAATGATTTTAGCCTTTGGCCATTGACCTTGAAAACTGCATCGTTCTTAGGGTTTATCAGCTCGACCGCCCCATGTGGAAAGACAAATTTGACTATGAATGGTCCTGTCCACCGAGATCGGAGTTTGCCTGGGAAAAGGTGGAGGCGAGAGTCGTACAGCAAGACTTTCTGCCCCGGCTTGAATGATTTACGACAAATTGTTCTATCGTGGAGAGCCTTTAACCTTTCTTTATGTAATCGAACATTGTCGTATGCATCTCGACGTATTTCTTCCAATTCAGCCAATTGGAGTTTTCGAAGATGCCCTCCCTCTTTAATATCAAAGTTCAAAGAACGTGTCACCCAATAAGCTTTGTGCTCGATTTCAACAGGGAGGTGACATGCTTTCCCATATACTAGCCTGAATGGGGACATCCCTAGGTTCATTTTATATGTAGTACGATATACCCATAGTGCATCAGTCAGTTTATACGCCCAATTCTTTCTGTTAAAGCTAACCGTCTTTTCAAGAATATGTTTAATTTCTCGTTTTGCCAACTCTGCTTGCCCGTTTGTTTGTAGATGGTAGGCGAGAGCAATTCTGTGATTGACCCCATATTTCTTGAGGAGCGACTCTAAAGGCCTATTGCATAAATGCTTACCTTGGTCACTTATTAAGGCTTTCGGGGTTCCAAAACGCGATAGAATATGTTCCTTAAGGAAGGATATGACTGTTTTATGGTCATTGCGTCTTGTTGATATCGCTTCCACCCATTTTGACACATGCTCCATAGCTAGGAGTATGTATTCACAATTATTAGATTTAGGGAACGGGCCCATGAAATCTATGCCCCAACAATCGAATATTTCAATCATGATAATAGGGGTTAAGGGCATGGAGTTTCTTTTTGAAATTGTACCAAGCTGTTGACAGCGTTGGCACATTTTGCAGAAAGCGTAGGCATCTTTGAACAAGGTGGGCCAGTAGAAACCGCTATGTAGAACTTTTTGCGCGGTCTTTTGTGATGCGAAATGGCCACCGCATGCCTCAGAATGGCATGATGCTAGAATGATGATTATATCCTCGTTTGGAACGCAACGTCTGATGACCTGATCGGCACAATACTTGAATAAATACGGGTCATTGAAGAAGAATTGACGTGCGAAAGAGAGGAAACGCTTCCTATCTGGTTTGGACCAATGACTTGGGGTCTCTCCCGTGGCAAGATAATTTACTATATCAGCGTACCAAGGCAAACCCATAACAGTCATTAGCTGCTCATCTGGGAATTCGTCTTTTATTGGTGTGGGTTCAGTGTTGTCAACAAAAGTTAACCGAGATAAATGGTCGGCGACCACATTCTCTACTCCCTTTTTATCTTTGATAGTTATATCGAATTCTTGGAGTAGGAGTATCCAACGGATAAGCCTTTGTTTCACATCTTTTTTAGAAAGCAGGTACTTGAGAGTCGAATGGTCCGTAAAATAGACGATTGGAGACCCTATCAGATATGACCTGAACTTGTCCAAAGCAAATACTATTGCCAGGAGCTCTTTTTCAGTAGTTGTATAGCTCATTTGAGCCTCGTTAAGTGTTCGACTGGCATAGTAAATCACGTAAGGCTTGTTATCCTTCCTCTGTCCTAGGACTACACCAATGGCGTAATCACTAGCATCGCACATTAGTTCGAAAGGCAAACCCCAGTCGGGTGCCTGGATTATCGGTGCGGAGGTAAGGTGATCTTTAAGTGCGTCAAAAGATGTTTGGCAGTTTTCCGACCATTTGAATGGTGTGTCTTTGACTAAGAGTTGACACAATGGTCGGGAGATCGCACTAAAGTTTTGGATAAAGCGACGATAAAATCCCGTATGCCCCAGAAAAGATTGAATGTCTTTGACTATACGAGGGACAGGTAGATTCGAGATTATATCGATTTTAGCTTTATCAACCTGGATACCTTTATCAGAAATGATGTGGCCCAGGACAATTCCCTTGGTCACCATGAAGTGACACTTTTCCCAATTTAGCACTAGGTGTTTGTCCTTGCATCTTGCTAGCACACTTTCAAGATTGTTTAAGCAATTTTCGAAACTATGGCCAAAAACAGAAAAATCGTCCATAAAAACTTCGAGTATTTGTTCGACCATGTCGCTGAATATGCTTACCATGCACCGCTGAAAGGTAGCAGGTGCATTGCATAAGCTGAATGGCATACGACGGTAAGCGAAAGTACCGAATGGACACATGAACGTAGTCTTCTCCTGATCTTCAAGAGCGATTTCAATTTGATTATACCCACTATATCCATCTAAGAAGCAGTAGTACTTATGACCCGCTACTCGTTCTAGCATTTGATCCATGAAAGGTAATGGAAAGTGGTCTTTTCGGGTCACAGTATTCAATTTTCGGTAGTCAATACACATCTGCCATCCAGTGGGAATGCGTGTTGGTACTAATTCACCATCTTTATTCGGTATGACCGTTATGCCTGCCTTCTTTGGCACTACTTGGGTTGGACTAACCCAAGGGCTGTCAGATATTGGATATATGATCCCAACATCAAGTAGTTTTAGCACTTCCTTTTTGACTACTTCTTGCATGTTGGGATTCAGACGCCTTTGCATTTATCGCGAAGGTTTAGCGTCTTCCTCCAAATATATCTTATGGGTGCATACAGATGGGCTTATGCCTTTGAGGTCGGCAATAGTCCATCCTAGTGCTCCCTTATGTTGTTTTAACACCTCGATTAACCTATCCTCTTGTTCAGAATTTAAAGTAGATGAGATTATGACAGGATAAGTCTTCTCAGTTCCTAGGAAAGCATATTTGAGCTCTTCTAGAAGCTCCTTTAATTCCAATTCGGGAAACTGCATGTTCGAGGGCATAACTAGCTTCGTTTTAGGAGGCAGTGGTTCATATGGTGTTACCCACATGCATTCAGCTCTATCCTCCTCTAGTGTATCCAACATGAGGCAAGTGTGATTTAAAGCAGCATCCAATGGAGTAGACTCTTTAGGTTGATAGATAGCATCAAATTGTGACACCACTACTTCCACAGGATCTTTGTAATCAACGAAATCGGCCTCATCTTCTATGACCGCGTCGATGTAATTCACTTCCTCCTCATCATCGTATTCTTCATGTCGGGGATTTGAGAAAATTTTGACATTTAACGTCATATTCCCAAATACGATGGTCATTATACCACTTCTCACTTTTACTGTGGCATCGATTGTGTTGAGGAAAGGACGTCCAAAGATGACCGGGATTTGTGAGCCTGGGTTGGACACAGGTTCGGTGTCTAAGATGACAAAATCAACCGGGAAGACAAATGAGTCTATTTGAACAAGGACGTCTTCCAGAACTCCTCTTGGATATTTAACAGACCTATCTGCCAATTGCAATGCAACTCGGGTGGGTTTGTATTCACCTAACCCTAGTTGTTTATAAACCGAATATGGCAGAAGGTTTACACTAGCTCCTAGGTCGAGGAGTGCGTTGTCTCTCTTTTGATTCCCAATTTGACAGGAGATAGTGTGAGTGCCGGGGTCTTTGAGTTTAGGAGGCAACTCATTTTGGATAATTGCACTTGCTTGGCAAGCGACGTAAGCGTGTTTCTTCACACTTTGCCTCCTTTTGACAGTACACAAGTCTTTTAGATACTTAGCGTAGGCCGGCACTTGTTTTATAGCATCAAGGAGTGGGAGATTGATTTTAACTTGTTTGAATAATTCCAAGAACTCCTGATTCTTTGCCTCATTTTTGGGTTTCTTTAACCTTTGAGGATAAGGTGCGGGGAAAGGGCATTTTGGTACTTCATCATTAATGGGTTCCTTTCCAGGCCTTCTCTCAGCTTCTTCTACTTCTTTAGGATCTTCAATATTCATTTCTAATGGTTCTTTACTAGTAGTGGGTTCCTCTTCTTGAGTAGAAGGTTTATTTGTATTGACCACTTCGTCCTCCTCATACTCCTCGGGGGTAGAGGTAGGCACATTTTTCCCTATAATCTTGCCGCTTCTCAGAGTCGTCACGGCTTTTGCTTGTTCGTGATTCGGGGGACCGTTATTGTATCCCTTAGGGTTTTGAAGTGGTTGGGCAGGAAATGTTCCGCCTGATCCCTCTTGACGTGCATCCATTCTATCTAACGTCGCAGACATTTTACTCATCATTTGAATTAATTATTGCGTTAGGTTGACGTTAGAGAGAGGATCTTCCTCTTGCACCTTTTTGTGTGGTGGCACGTACACATTAGAATGTTGATTATTGGAGGGTTGCACTTGGTTGTAATTATTAAATCTATTTTGATTGTATGGCTGGGACTGCCTATTGTATTGCCCTTGATATTGGTTATTGTTATAGGGCTGTTGTTGTTGATGTTGATTTTGGGTCCCAGCATCATTTTTCCAATCAAAACCAGGGTGATTCCATCGATTGTTATTGTTTTGTGAATTATTGTTGTTATAGGAATTCCCTGCCCCCCTATACCCTTGCATGGCATTCATTTCCATGGGGGGTTGTTCTTGAAAATACGGCACATTAGGACAATACTGAGTAGTATGTCCCAACATATTGCATGTGCCGCATGGTTCTTCCGGTAATTGCTGCCTTGAACTACCTCCTCTCATGCCTAACTCTTCATATTTAGTCATGAGGTGATCTTCACTGTTTAGTTGGTATAGGCTTTTCTCTTCTACACAGGATAGTTATGAGCGTGAGACATTGTCAAAATTTGACCATTCATGAGCGTATTCGGCCAACCATTCAAAGTGGGCTTCAGCCTCTTCGGTGTTTTTACAGAGAAATGGTCCTGAACTCATAGTTTCTACCAACTTCTTCGTTTCACCATTCAATCCTTGATAAAAGAAGCAGATAGTTTGCCATTTCTCAAACCCATGGTGTGGGCATGAGAGAAGCAAATCTTTGAAACGCTCCCATGTTTGAGTGAAGGTTTCATTGCTCTTTTGTTTATAGGAATTAATTTGGCATTGAAGGTCTGTGGTCATGCGAGTTGGATAGAATTTCTTTAGAAATGCAGTGCTCATCGCATGCCAGGTGAAGATTGAATTAGGTTTGAGGGAGTGTAGCCACGCCTTCGCTTTATCCTTCAAGGTGAAAGGAAATAGCATTAGATGCGTCACCTCCCTAGGACAACTTTGTGAGAATGTTTTGCAAACATCCTCAAAATCAGTGACATGTAAGTATGCCTTCTCACTTTCCATCCCATGAAAGGTGGGAAGTAGTTGGATCATCTTATTACGAAATTGAAATTCGCCAGTATGTGGTGGGATTCGAATGCAAGAGGGCGTAGGTGCGTGTTCTGGTTGCATGAGATCGCACAGAGGTCGTAATGCCTCATCAATTGGTACCACCACATTGTCACCATGTTCACTCTGATTATCATCCATTGATGCAGTTGGAGTGGCTATGGGATTAATGGAACTATCAGAGTCAGATCGGTAGAAAGGATTTCCAAAAATTCCTTCAATGGAAGTGTTGGACATGAACCAGGAGAGTTCCTAAGGTGAGTGTTTACCAAAAGACTCTAAAAGAAAAGAAAAGAAAAACAGAAAGAGATGAAGAGAGATTGAGGTAACCTAAGTATTAACTCGTCTCTTTCCCCGACAACGGCGCCAAAAACTTGACACGACTAAAAAGTTGTGCGCTCTTGTGCAACACCCAAGTGTAGGTGATCGTGCAAGTAGTAAACTGGATTAAGTCCAGGTCAATCCCACAGGGAAGGATGAGAATTAACTAACCTAGATTAGACTCAAACAGAAAAGAAAATTCAATATTTTGGAAAAAGTGTAGAACACAAAGTTCTACAATTAACAACTATTAAAATTAAAAGCAACTAAGTTAAATTAACTAACGATTCACTATTTGACTAAAGCAAAATTTTAAAAACGGTTTTACTTAATAAAAGGAAGTGTTGGGATCACGCGAATCCACTGTGACCTAGCCATCTACCATGCAATTGCAATTATGCTCAATGGAGTACATCTTCTACTATATTCCGTACTTCTCTAAAGATCTAGAATCAATATCCCTTTCATGACCAGGACTATATCATCTCAATTAAGTTTGAAATACATGAAAGCGGTTTAATTCAATAGTTAAGACTCTCACCTACAATGGTGTTAGCATTGAGGGTGGTTTGCAAAATGTTTTGAAAGAAAATGCCTTAAGGCCTTAAGTTCAAAGACTGCTTTGAGAAACTGAGCATTTGGGGACAGTTTGATAACAAATTCTTAAAACAAAAAGTCTTGGAATACTGTATTGGATGTTCTTAAGAATCTGAGAGTTCGATCGATCGATGCGCTTTCGATCGATCGACAATCATCTTCCCTCGATCGCTCGAAACGTCTTAGAGCGATCGACTATGTTTCTGTCTCGATCGATCGAAATACCTCCGATCGATCGAACACAGATATTATTCTGGTGCATGGCAGAGGCCTAAAATCACAGTTTCATCGCGATTTCCCAACCTCGGACTACTCAGACATGGTCTGGAGTGTCCCAGATTTGTTCTTAACGTAAAAATTCATTAAGGGTTTGTTTGGTTGTGAGCTTTTCATTAAAACTATAAAAACCTGTGATTTTAATATATCTAGCATGCAAAACAATAAGATTAACACTAAACCACAATGAACTAAGTGCAGTATGTAAACAAAATGATAACTAATTAACCTGGAATGAAGAACTTGTATTTAAACCAAAGAAAATCCCAACTATCAATGCAAAACCTTGATTAATAACCTACAAAACAAGAACAAGCTCTCCTCTCTCTATGAAAACTGATAAAAATAAGTGGGGCGTCCCCTCTGGACGCTTACAAAATGTGTTTTTATAATAAAAACCTCATGCTAGGGTTAGAAATCCTGTCTTTGCTGCATGCGCGTATTCTGCTAAAAGGCATGTTCGATCGATCGACAATTCTCGATCGATTGAACTTCTGGATTATTCGATCGCTTGAGAACAGTTAGATCGATCGAAACCTCGATCGCTTGAGAGTAACTCGATCGATCGATCTTTAGTTTTTAACTTTGAATTGTCTTCATTAAAGCCAATCACTCCCTTTTATCCTGCTAAATCAATTATTCACACAGCAACACTAATCTGCACAAATCACAGCTAATACCAACAACTTATCATAGATTAATCGTAATGTGTAGAAACTAATGTTGTAACTCAAATCGCAGATATATGGGAGAATTGTGAACTAAATTAATGTATTTTCTTCTTTTAGCGCGGTTGTATTTTACAAATACCCCCGCTTGTCACTTGGAATGCCTCCTCACACTCCTCAGACCACTGAAATGCCTTATGGAGGATCTTGAAGAACTACAGGCACTGGTCGGTAGCTCTGGAGACAAATATGTTCAGTGCGGCAACCCGTCCGGCCAGACTCTGTACTTCTTTAGTTGACCTAGGCGATCGCATGTTGATGACGGCCTAGATTTTCTCGGGGTTTGCTTCAATTCCCTACCTGCTGACCAGGTGCCCTAAGAACTTTTCGGATGAGACGCCATATGTACACTTGACTGCGTTCAACCTCATCCCAAACTTTCTCAAAATGATGAAGGCCCAAGCCAAATGTTCCAGATGGTCAAACTCATCCCGGCTTTTGACCAGTAGATCGTCGACATATACCTCCATTGATTTCCCGATCAAGTCTTTGAACATGTGATTGACCGGGCGTTGATAAGTTATCCTGGCATTTTTTAGGCCAAAGGGCATGACTTTGTAGAAGTAGGTCCCCTGATCCATGATGAATGAGGTCTTTTCTTTATCCCTGGGGTACTTGCTGATTTGATTGTACTCGGAGTAGGCGTCCATGAACGAAAGGAGCGAATGGTCGGTCGTGGAATCCATAAGGAGATCTATCCTGGGCAGCGGATAGCAGTCCTTGGGGCAGGCTTTGTTCAAGTCGGTGAAGTCAACGCACATCCTCTACTTCCCATTGGTTTTCTTGACGAGTACTACATTTGCTAGCCAGTTGGGATAGTGGACCTCTCTTATGGATTGAGCTTTGAGGAGCTTTTCGACCTCCTCAGACACTGCTTTTTGTCTCTCGGGGGCCATGCCTCGTCTCTTTTGCTTCACCGGCCCGGAGTCTGGGTCGACTTTGAGCCGATGAGACATTACCCGGGGATCAATCCCAGGCATATCTTCATGACACTAGGCGAACACATCCTGACTCTGTTGTAGGAATTGAATCAGCTTATCCCTAAGGCGGGGCTCCAGTAGGATGCCAATGTTGACCGTTCGATTTGGGAGTTACGGGTCCAACACTACTTGTTCTAATTCTTTGATCGGACCCACTCTATCATTCTGATCCCTCGGGTCGTCCTATACGTTCAATGTTTTTGTGATGACTTCTCGGTGAAGGGAACTGACATAGCAACTCTGGGTGGTCGCCTGATATCCACATAGGCTCTTGGGTCCCTGAGGGGTCGGGAACTTAACTATTTGGCTATAAGTAGAGACGGCAGCCCTGGATTTGTTGAGTATAGGCCTCCCGAGAATGACATTGTAGGCAGATGGAGCCTCCATGTTTATAAAGTTTGATAGCAGGGAGATCTGCTGAGGGTAAGTTCCCATAAGCACGGGGAGCTCCATGGTACCGAGCGGCTGGGTGCTAGATCCGTTAAACCACCAGGGGAGTAGCAATAGGGCATAGCCGATCCCTAGATATCCTGAGCCGATCAAACGCTGACATGAACATGATATCGGTTGAGCTGCCTGTGTCTCCCAACACCCTTTTGACCACGTAATTGGCTATGGAGAGCGTCACAACCAACGGGTCGTCATGGGGGCAGTGGATGCCCTGTAAATCATCAGAGGTGAATGTTAATATGTCCATTGGCGAGAATCCGATGGATTGGACCTGTCAGACATCCGCCCGGGATGCCCGAGCATGCCTCTTCCTTGCTGACTGCGAGTCCCGCCGCCTGACGCTCCTCCAGAGATCACGTTGATTTGACCAAGAGACTGTATTTGACCAGGAGCTCGGGCTCCTTGCGTAGGCCATCCATCTGTCTCGACGTATTCTGCAAGATGACCCTGTTCGATCAGTTTTTCTATGGCTATCTTTAACTTGAATCAATCCTCGGTGTCGTGACTGTGGTCCCTATAGAAGTGGCAAAACTTATCCCGATTCCTTTTTTCGGGCGGGGCTTTGAGTTACGCTGGTTGTTGAAGCAACCTCTGCGCCTCGGCGGCAGCTATGGCTTCGTGGATTGGTCGAGACAGAGGTGTGAAAGCAATCTGGGGTTGATCCCGACCTCCTGTTTGGTGGTCTTGCTTAGGCTTTTTTACCGGGCCCTTCTCAGAGCCCTCACGCCACCGTTTGGCTTTCGGGGACTCATTTTCTGCGAAGCCGGCGCATTTGGACTTCAAAAATTCTTCCGTGTCTATATACTTTTCAACCCTCTCCGAGAGCTCCACCAGGGTTGCTGGTCGATCTCGATGGAACGATGTAGCAACCTTGGTGTGTTGAACTCCCGAGCAGAAGGCCATGATGGCTGCTGTTTCTTTCAAATTGCAGATCTGAGCCTCTTCTGATTGAAGCCGTCCACATACTCCCTTAGGGATTTGCCCTTGTGCTACTTGACCGTCAATAGCTGAGTGTCTAGTTGTAATCGGTCGAACATCCCTACAAATTGGCTAATGAAAAGCTTGCTCAGCATCTTGAAGTCATCAACCGTTCGGGGCTTGAGGGCGTGAAACCACTACACGGCTGGGCCCTTGAGAGTACTGGGGAAAGCCAGACACAGTAATTTGTCGACTGTGGTGACCAACGCCATCTGGGCCCTGTAGGTGCGAATGTGATCCACTGGGCTCCCCATCCCGTCATAAGAATTGAGATGCGGTGGCTTAAACTTCTGCGAGATGGGGAATCTGGTGATCCGAGCGGTATAGGGCGACTTGGTCTCCGTGTTGGTATGGTCAGGACGCTGCTTGCGGCTTAATTGCTCGATCTGTTTCTGCAAGCCCTGGATTTGAGCATTCACGTCCTCCTGCTCGGTCTTCCTTTCAATGTCTGAGCGGTAAGTCAGATCAGACGACGAGGCTTCCTCTTCGAAGTGTGTTGACCTCGGGTATAGAATCGGGCTCCAGCTCCGGGTAATCATATGCCTAAAATCTCCTCAGCTCTGGGCCGGAGTGTCTTTGGCTGATTCACGGGGCTTTGGACCTGATCCCTTCCCCCTGGAGGCGCTTCGCCTATTGATGATGTCTCTGGCATCTTCCACCCGACGAGGATTGGTCTGAGCTCGCCGCCTGGTGCGCCTGGGTGCTCCACTATGGTCACCATCCCGGTCGTGTTCCCAATCCGACGGGGATACTAGTGCAGAGTGGGTATGGTTCCGGACTCTTCCGAGCTCTCGGTCAGGGGCACTTTTCCTGGTCTGGTTCTCTGATTGAGGGCGCTTTTCCTGCAAGGCCAACATTGCTTCGATTTGCTACTGGGTCTGCCATTGGCCTTCCAGAAGTTGCGCGAGTACCGCTGTCACCTGCTCGGAGGATTTGGAGGCAGCCTGCTGCTCCAGCTGAAGTTCTCCTGACCGACCAGAGTAGTATTTTTCTTACCTGTCTTTGGTGGCATGTTGATCAGTCAAGGAATTTGTTGGTGAAGAACTTATTGTCGTTTCCCACAGACGGCGCCAAACTGATGATGCCAAAAATTGGTAAGAGAGATTAGGAAGAGGGATACGGTGACACAATAAATTGTATGTGGTTCGGCCCCATTAATGAGGTGACCTACATCCACGGGTGCATCAGTGCGCTTCACTAGCAGATCACCGGCGGGCCTAGTGAGCCAACAATTGGGCGGCACTCCCAGTAATACCGGCCGGGTGTATGCATATGAAATCAATATATAGCTATTCTTTAGGTTAAGAATGCGATCCCCCTTAATGGGGGTGAGTAGCCCCTTTTATAGGTGCAAGAGACCACCCACATAAGGCAACTGATTAGATAAAGAAGCCCCATCTAATTACAATTTCATGAGCATAAATCATGGGAGGTTTCCTAAGTAGCTTAGGAAACTATTCACACTTCTCATTAGTCCTCTGATTGATTTAGGAAACTGCTGTGTGGCTTGGTTATCAAACTGAGCATCGTGAAGAGCTGCTGCGCCGCATGCCTGGGCTATGTGAGCTCCCGAGCGGTGGCACTTCGAAAGACCTCAGGATCGGTGGGCCATCAGCTCCCTTTTCGGATAATACGGGTCCTTTGCTACTGACGTGGAGGTTTGACTGTAGCATAATATTTCTGGGCGTATCAATTACAAATCTCCTCCTCTTTTTCTCAAGATTTTCATGAAAAATTCAAATTTGTAAACATGAGTCATCCAGAATTTCAAACCTAACAATCCTTGGATAATGATTGGATTAGTAGGGTGATTAGCATACTCAATGAATCTTATGTTTTTATGTGCTGATATGCTAGGTCTACGCTAGATTAAGGTGCAATGCATTTAGGTTAGATTACATTTCATCTGCATTGCATACACTACACGAGCATTGCATATGCAACTCACGAGTGCGACATCTCTAATATATTTTTCAAAAAGAAAAGAATTGTTTTCCTCAGAGTTTTAAAAAAGATTTCTTTGAAAATGTTTTTGAAAAGAAAAAGATTTTCCATCTTTGATTTTCAATCCACTTTTGTAAATATCATTCTTTAAAAAATCATTTACAATAAAGATACCTGATTATTCAAAAATCCTTAAATAAACCAGAAAAGAGAAGATAGGACCCAAAAGTTGTACTCCCTCCAGGGTCAGAGCTTCGAACAGTCGTTTGATCAGATCATGGTTTAAGGAATAAACAGCCGAGTCGACTAGGGTTGTGGATATGACGTACGAAGTTGATTTGGAAGCCGCAATGCAAGCTGTGTTGGATTAGCCCAGAGAATAGAATCGAAAACAACTTGCCACTATGATGAGAATGATTAAGCAGCTGACTAATCTGCCACGCCTCAGGTGCATCACGAGGAATAAGACTTTGGGGAGACAGTTCAACCAAAGGTTCAGCTAGATCAGGAGACTTAGGACAAATTGGCTAAGATAGACAAGCTAGAGAGTGTGATCAGGAAAAACAAAGGGGTGGATGAGTATTTGTTCAATGTTGGGGGGTTGTGTGATGCTCTGAAAGCCAAACTCCCAGAGAAGTTTAAGATATCGCATATTGAATTCATCAATATAATCAGAAATTTGAAGAGCCATCTGGGGCTTTATGTAGGAACATTGCAGCCCATGGGCATTGGGCTTGACTTCTTCGCTCTATTATTTCCAAGAGTTTTGAATGGGGCGGCACTTTCGTGGTACTTGATGCTAGAACCGGCCATAACCAGGGATTGGGAGGCATTGGCCAAAGCTTTCATAGCTCAGTATTCGTACAACCAGTCATTTAATGTAATTACAAGAGATCTAGAAACCACTAGATAGGAGTATAGGGAATCCTTCGCTGGTTTCCTTACTCGTTGGAGGCTAAAGCTGCTCAGATGACTAGCAGTCTGACGAAAAAGGATCAAGTCCGAATGATCATCAGAAATCTACAGCCCGAGTATGTAAAGTGGCTAGAGTTTCAGTCCATTATGAGCTTTGAACAACTATTTGACGTAGGGACTTTAATAGAGGATGTCCTCTGGGATGGAAAGATCAAGAAAGAGAACTAGCAAATGGTATAGAAAGACAGAGAGGCCAGTCTATCATCAGTCCGCTGACATCAACATAGTATCTCCTCAGCCTTTCCAGAAAGAGCGTCAAAGCATGGCTAATGTAAGAGGAAACCAGAACCAGAAGCAGACAAAAGAGAATACATAATTTTTTGATTTGGGAATGTCGCTAAGCGCCGTACTTGAGAGGATGCTAGAAAAGGGGTATTTACAAAAATTAGAACCCAAACCAGAGCCTAATCCACTTCCACCGGGTTTCAAAACTGAATTCGATTGTGACTTTCATCAAGGCCGTGGACATAGCACAAATAGATGCTGGAGACTTCGCCATGAGATTGAAGATTTGATTGAAAAAGGGGTCATCTTCCTTCCTCCCGCTCAGCCAAATGTTTAGAAGAATCCTTTCCCAAATCATAAAGGGAACCTGCCAAATGTCAATGTTGTGGAAGAAGGGTCTCAGATTTATAACCCTATCATCTACATTACATCTTTAGATTAGCTAGCTATGGATGTTCAGCTCCTATAAAGCACCACAATTTGTATCTTAAGGAATGTAGAAGAAGAAGAGTGGGTTGAAGAAGAAATAGCTCTTGAAGACGAGAAAGCCAACAAAAATCTCACAAGTGAATGGTGGGATCCTTATACCATCACTGATGACTCAATTTGGTATGAAGAAGAAAAGCCTATAAAAGCAGTCACCGAGGAGGAAAGCATTAAATCAATAGAAGAATTGGTGGAGTCTGTCAAAAGCCTTGAATTCAAAGATGATGATCTCATTGCAATGATGGGAGAAGAAGAAGATTGGTGGTATGATGATGAGGATGATTTCGTTAATAATGCCATAATCCCCAATGATTCTATTTGGAAAGTCACTGCTAGTACTAAAAAGTTAGCCAAAGAACTTGAGTCTATCTAGATCACCAATGAAGCAAACCACTTGACCCGTTGTGGATGTCATTTCAAACCTCATGACTTAGAAAATCGTGGTAAAGAAACATGGAATGAGAAAGAAGTCGTCAAAGAAAAAGAAGCTAATAAAAGAGTCATGAGTAAGGAAGAAGATAAAATCCTAAAGTAGTTAAAGAAAACACAAGCCTGGATCTCAGTATTAGGATTGCTTATGACCTCTCACAAACACAGGTAGGCTATGCTCAACACACTCAACCGATTGGATGTTTTCGTCAACACTACTCCCGAAGATCTAGTGAACACGATCTCTTCAAAGCCTCGTAAGCCTGTAACCACATTCACAGATGAAGATTTACGGCCAAAAGGGGCACACCACGATAGGGATCTCTGCATCACTATACACTGCCTGGGGAATAGAGTACCAGTTTGCTTGGTAGATAATGGATTGGCTTTAAATGTGTGTCCTCTCCAAACAGCTCTCAGAATGGGACTATCTATTTTAGAACTCTTGCCATCAACACAGACTATGAGGGCCTATGATATTACTAAAAGGGATATCGTAGGAATGATTAAGTTGAAAATTGAAGTCGGACCATTGAATAAAGAAGTTGAATTCCAAGTGATTGATATTCCAACTAGCTTCAATATGCTATTGGAACGCCCATGGTTACATGTAAATGATGCAGTCGCCTCCACTCTCCACCAGAAAGTCAAGTTCATTTGGGAAGAGGATGTGGTGATAATCTTTGGGGATAGTTGGATCAAGGAAAAAGGAACAAGCCATGGCCCTATGCTAGAAGTCCAAACACTGGAAGAAGAAAATGAGTTAGGAGGATTCAACTTTGTAGGAATGCTAGATGAAGGAAAGAAACTGTACGGGGTTCAGCAAAAGTTTGGGATAGACTCGGCTATGACAAAGAACAGAGACTTCCTGATGCATCAATCTGGGGCGAAGAAATCACTCCGTTTAAGAAAAAGAAGTCATTCATCACCGGACGTAGGTATAGAAAGATGTTTGGGAAATGAAACCAAGTTGTTGAAGATTTACAAGAAGAAGTGGGACATAATTGGATCCCTGAAGTCATGCCATTGTACTTTGACCAGTATGCAAAGCCTAAAGTAGCTCACATGGTACGAAGGATGAATTATTTCCCTAGAATGGGACTGGGTCATCGTTAACAAGGAATAATTGAACCGCCTGACTTCCATAAGCAAAAAGATAAATCTGGACTCGGGTATCAATTTACCGAAGAAGATAATATGAATATTACAAAGGAAAAGGGCCGATGGCCGCTTCTGGGCCGAGAATCCTGAATGGGTACTTTGTAAAAGAGGATGATGACTTCCCCTTCTGTGGTTTTCCTGAACCGTGGTATAATCCATCTACCAAGAGCATCAAGCCTGGGTTTGAGATTTTCTTCAAGCATGAGTTCTCCGACTATGGGGATCGTTCTTATGTGCTCCACCTGTCAAGAAAGAAAAGAAGGATTGGGCTGATCTAATGACAAGTAATGATCTGAACATACTAATGGGTGAAGAACTAAACATGTTGATGGATGCCGAAGAAGCACAGGGAAATGTGAAAGGAGTCAAGCCAATAGAGGGAGCTCTGAACAATTGGGTGATAGAATTAGGGTCAACAAATCCCCTCCCCCACTCCCCCGGAAGTCTGTAAAGGCCAATATGAGCGATGATTTGAGTCTGCTTTTACTTTTAATGTACCAAAAAATGTTAATAAAATGAACGAAGATTTTGCTTACTCTTTTGTGCCTGATGATCTTGATTTCAAAATTTCTAAGTATTTACAAATATTAATTGAAAAGGAAAATGAATCTGCATGCAAGATTATTGAAGAAACTTTGCTAATAAACTTGGGTAACGAAGATAATCCACAAAATGTTCATACTAGCACCAAGCTCACCTCACAAGAAAGCAATGAACTAATCAATTTATTAAAAGCATTTAAAGATGTTTTTGCTTGGTCTTATGAAGATATGCCAGGCATTGATCCAAAGATTGTCCAACACCATATCCCTCTCTTTCCTAATTCAAAACCTGTTAAGCAAAAGTTGAGTCGCATGAGACCTAAATGGACTTTGAAAATTAAAGAAGAAGTTGAGAAACAGTTGAAAGCTGGATTCCTAATGGTAACCCAATACCCTGAATGGATAGCCAATATAGTTCTTGTGCCAAATAAGGGCAGAAGAATCCAAGTATGAGTTGACTTTAGGGATTTGAACAAAGCTAGTCCCAAATGACAGTTTAGGAGGGAGAGCATGTCAGCCATCCGATCAAATTTGATCCTAACCGTTCGCAGTGCTTATATAAGGAGCACCTGTTCAATCTGCTTCTCACTGCAAATTATCAACTGAATCGCCCGAGCAAACACTCCGAGCTCCTTCTCCTTTGCTATTCTTAATCTTCAAGCTTTCATCTCCATCAAATGGCTTCCCATATTAATCTGTCGTCTGATGAAAGGCTTAGAGCCTTCCGAGAGGACTGTCAAATTCCAGACGATGTCGTGGTCTGTCCGTATATTGAGGGGGAGGAAGTAACCTTCCCTTTTGTCCTCATCAGTAGCTACTTGCTGCTATTTGTGGGACTACGCTTCCCCCTCCCGGTCTCCTTCTGCGACCTTCTTCAGGGGTTGTGCATTCCGCTCTCCGAGTGCCGCCCAAATGTCGCCCATCTCCTTTGGGGAATATCAGTGATGAACGAGCGGCTTAGGTTGTTCCTTCGTCCCGTCGACGTCTTCAGGTGTTACATCCTGGGCATCGACCACGGGGGTTCTTACTTCCGCCCCAGGACCGAGGGGAGGGACCTTGTCCAGGGTTTGGACTTCCCGAACAAGAACTGGTGGCGGTACCCTTGGGTAGTGGTCGCCGGTAACTGGCTGGAGGACGCCGTTCTCTGCCCTCCGGCAACTTTTGATCCTGACCTCTGCAAACAAGCTTTTGCCGCCTTCCGCAGCATCGCTCCTACTGCCGATGACACGGAGGCGATTGACCGGGCTATCGAGGCTGGCCTGTCGTTCTCTGATTTGGTCGGTGAGCATGTGGGTGATGCTGGCGCCAGTCCTTCATCCACAGCCCATGCCGTTGCGGCTTCTGGGTCGCGCCAATACACTCGATCCATGGTCGCCGTTCCACGTGCTACAAGCAGGGCCTGCCCTTATGAGGGACCAGTCTCCCTGTCCAACAGCAGCAACTCATCCTCCTCCGGAAATGCGAGTCCGCCACCGGGCCCATCCTGGAAGGGAAAAGAAAAAGAAATCGGGGAAGAATCTCAACCCCCACCAAAGAGGGGCCGGATGGAATCCCCGTCCCGCCTTCATATGCCGAGCTCTTGGACGGGCCTTGCCTTCGATAACCTGGGGGGTCGACTTCAAGAGGTGGAGAAACAGACTGCCCTCCTGCAGACTAACTCTGTCGTGCAGGAGGTGGATGTTCACACCACAGAGCTTACCGTCAAGGATTTAGTTGCGAGGATTACGGCCCTAGAAGAGGAGGTAAAAGCTCTGAAGGGCAAAGGACCTTGAAGACTCCTTGCTTTTTCTTTTTTTCTTTTTTTTTTTTTGCCGGGGAGCTACTATAACTGCCCTCGATCTCTGTACAGTTTTACTTTTCACTGCAATAAAAAGGTCCTTGAGGCCACGTTTCTCTTTCACTATGCTCCTTCAACTGTTTATTAATTCTGTGCTACGCTGGGCAGCTAATGCCCGACCGGTGTATGAATGTGCCCGGGTTGCGACGACTTGGGCCCGGATCACCGCCGCTCTGTACCAACCAATCGCTAGCCAAGTTAGAACCTAACAATGGTGATGCGATCATAACCGAACCGATTGCGGGCTGACTGAACCGTCGCGTCATGCAATTAATGCGCGCGCCTTTTGAGGCGACTCTTCACGTGACTGAAGCGGCAATTTGGGCGGGAAATCTCCTGGACCGCTGGATCTTTTCTGATCTTGGCCGTTCAGGGTCTTTATAAAAGGAGCACTCGCCCCACCTCTTGCATCCCTTCCTGATCTTCTATTTTCAGCTTTTCTTCCATCTTCCCCCCGTCCCTTTTCATTTTGGAGTGAGGCTGGAGAGAACGAATCTTGTGAGGTTCGAGCGAGAGTGGGATTTCTTCTTCCTCAGATTCTGTGCATTTTTCGAGTCAGGGGGAACTCTAATTCATCTGAACCGGGCGGGTGTTTCTTGTGCTATTTTGAGAGAGTGTTATCTGGTACTGAGGAGCGTCTACCCGTTACCATTCAGGTTAGTAACTCTGCCCCCCTGTATATCAGGTTTGGGGTTTCCGATCCATTCGCAGGTCGTAGTTTGTGTCCGTTCCTTCCTGTCGGAGAGCCAGAGATGGAACACTCCGGCTTCAACTCTACGTCGAGATCGGAGAGTGAACAATATCAGTCAGAATCCCCCGGTGCCAGTCGGGACCGGCTTCCTGAGTCCCTGACCGATCATCAAAGTGGGGCCAGGATTCCCGTTCGTTTGTCCGACAGTGAGTCTACTCAAGAGGCCCCTGTTGCCTCCGTCTCGAGGGGTTCGGGCGACGAGTTGCCCAGGGTGTCTGATCGTGTAGTGTTTGCCTGTGAGTCCACCCTTTCTATGCTATGCTCCCAAGACCTTCTCCAGATCAGAGAGAGGTACTCTCTTCCTGACGGTTGCGCCCTTGCCGTAAACCCCGGTGGCGCACACCTCTATCAGCCTGGGTTTGTCACCCTGTTTGAGGATGCCATAATTGCGGGCCTTCGACTACCCCTCCACCGCATTGGCCGGGATGTCCTGATCTATCTCGATATCGCTCCCGGGCAGTTGGCCCCCAACGGATGGAGATTCCTGATGGGGTGTATATCGTTGTGGCCTCAGGTGTTCGGGTACGAGCTTACCCTCCACGAGTTTCTTTGGGCCCACCGACCATTTCCTGTGCACCGGGAAGTGGGGTTTTTCTCATTTTCTGCCCGTCCGAGCAGGAAGATTATCGACAGATGCCCTAGTAACAACAAGGGGTGGAAGGGCAAGTTCTTCCAAGTGTCCACCCTTCGCCTTTGTGACATGGCCCCAGGGACCCAGCTGAGGACATCCTGGGCTGGGGAATTGAGGGGTAAGACTGCCCTTCCGTGTTCGTCCATTCTTTCGGTTTTTAGGAATGCAATGGCTTGCTAACTGACTTCATTTCTCTGTGCACAGCTGGCTCGACAGAACCTCCCGAAATCTCCGATCTGTGCCAGGCCAGGATCTGGAACCTAGCAAAGTTGCCCACTAGTGTTTGGAACGTATTATCCCGAACAGAGGACTTTATTGAGACCTATTCCCCCGAGGAACCCGTTCCAGCCCCCAGCTTTTCACCCCTCATTCCTGGTGAGGTCCCAGGTTGCCTTACTGGTTCGCCTTTGCACTTGCCCGTATTATTTTTCACATTTCTGACCGTGTTATCTTGCACTTTCGCAGAAATGGCCCCCAAATGTAATTTGGAGCAGCTGAGGGAGAGACAGGCTGCGACCGCCGCCGCTACTGCTACTCGGGTGGCGATCGCCCAGGGGAAGAGGCCAGCTACCGAGGCCCTTAGCGGTGAGCGCCCGCTCTGACGCATCCGCCATGGAACGGTCAACCGCCCGGATCCTGCGGGGACATCGGCTCCCCAAATGTTGGTTGTTGAGGAGCCCGCACCCCAGGCTGGTATTCCATCCGGTCTACCCATCGGTGGGCCTGGTGAGGTTCGGGATAGGCTAAAGTCTGTCCTGATCCCGAGCCAGGTTGAAGTATGCTCCGGGCTGTCTCCCCAGGACTTCCAAGGATGGTTGTATAGCCTTTCCCATCTGGTAAGTGTTCTTTCTCTCTTCAAATATTGGCTTGCTTCATTTTTACTTGTCTAACTGACCCTCATCTTCTCGTCGCAGGTTGGCTGTATGGCCGCGGGATCCGAGTCCCTCCTGTCTTCCCTGGCCGGGAAGGCCGCCGCCGCTGACGCCGCCCTTTCGAAGGAGCGGAAAGAGTTGCAAGTAGCCAAAGCTGCCTTGGCCGTCGAGATGAGCAAGACGAAGTCATTGGCCTTGAGTTTGGGTGCGGCTCAGGCGGACCTGGCAGCGGCTTTGGCCGAACTGGAGGTTTCCCGGGCCCTCACTGCGGCAGCTGAAGCCCGGGCGAAGGCGGCGACCGAGACACCAGCTGCAGGGGCCTTGGAGGGCGCGTTTGATGACGGCTTCTTCCAAGGTTATGACGATCTGAAGCGGGGGGTAGCCCGGGATCACCCCGAATGGGTCCTTTCGGCCTACGAGGGGATTGACTCGGATTACTAGGATGTCGGTGAAGATCCCATAGCTGGTGATGCTCCTGCGGTTGGTGAAAACCCTGAGGCCATTGCTGAAGCCACAGAACTCGCCCTGGGCGGGGACATGGGGGACGAATGACTTGCCGTGCCAAGGGAGCAGACCGGGGAGACCGAGGATGTGGTCAATGTGGAAGACTGACTCCTCGGTTCCTTCTTGTTGTTTTTTTTTAATTTTATTGCTTGTAGTTTTTGCTTTGTTTTTTGGGGAGGCCACTACAACTGCCCCCCAGGCTTTGTACATTTGTTTTAATTAATGAAAAGGCCCCTGAGGTCATCCTTCCATTAATTTTTGTAATGTTTTTGTACTATGCCTTTTTGCTAGTATCCGTTCGGTTTTTGGCCGACCTAACATCTGCCTTAGCAAATGCTTTAGGACCGTAACCCACAGAACACCTAGTCGAACGATGGAATTCCCTGTTTTAGCCTCAATTCCCTTTACCCCCTGCCCCCCAAGCATTTTGCTAAGGCGGGAGTATGGGAGTGCGCGAGTAAGTAGCCGTAGGGAACCGACCTAGAACATGGGTGGTTGCAGGAGCTTTTGAATCTTGCCATCGTCGGCCACCTAAGGGCTTGGCCCCGTCGTCGACTGGACCTAGGCAAAACTTAATTAATTTCCTGTTTGTAGGTCTAGTACCCTTTTGTCCCCGACTTTCTTGCAAAGGCGGGGGCATGCAGAGGGGCGACCATAGGAAACCGACCTGGAACATGGGTGGTTGCAGGAGCTTTTGAATCTTGCCATCGTCGGCCACGTAGGGGCTTTGCCCCGTCGTCGGCTGGACCTAGGCAAAACTTAATTAATTTCCTGTTTGTAGGTCTAGTACCCTTTTGTCCTCGACTTTCTTGCGAAGGCGGGGGCATTTAGGAGGGGCGACCATAGGAAATCGACCTGGAACATGGGTGGTTGCAGGAGCTTTTGATGCCTGGGTTCGGAGCCCGAGGTCTTTTTTTTCCTCGGGGTATTGCCCGAGGTCTTTTCTGCCTCGGGGTTAAGCCCGAGGTCTTGGTTTTGTGCCTGAGCTCTGAGCCCGAGGTCTTTCATGATTTGCACGGTATATTGGCCGGGGTGAATTTTCGAAGCAAACTTTATCAATTTTATTTGAAAAATAACAATCTGTAATAGTTGCCAGATCAGGGCTACATGAAAAGAACTTGTCATATAGTACTAGATTCCCATAGCCAAATGCTACTGATAATACTTGTGGAGATGTTGCACGTTCCAGGGATGACTGAGATCGTGCCCGTCCATGTTCTATAGCCAGTAGGTTCCCGGTCGGTTGACCCGAGTCACGATATACGGTCCTTCCCAGTTTGCTCCCAACTTCCCATGGCTTGGAACTCGGGTAGACTGGTTCACTGCCTTAACGACAAGGTCCCCGACTTGAAAGCTACGATGCTTCACCTTGCTATTATAATACCTCGAGACCCTTTGCTTGTAAGCTGCCACCTTGAGATAGGCCTGGTCTCTTCTTTCTTCGACCAGGTCTAGTTCCGTTCTGAGGGCTTCTCCATTGTCTTGGTCATTGAAGGTAGCCACCCGGTATGAGGGCAGCCCGAGCTCTGTGGGGACTACCGCCTCAAAACCATAAGTTAAGAAAAATAGGGTTTCGCCCGTAGCTGCCCGGGGTGTGGTGCGGTAGGCCCACAGGAGGGCTGGTAGTTCTTCAGCCCACAGGCCTTTGGCATTCTCAAGCATCGTCTTGATCGACTGCAAGATTGTGCGGTTGGTCACCTCGGCCTGACCATTGGCTTGTGGATGCTCGGGAGAAGAGTAGTGATTTAGTATCCCATAGCCCGAGCAGAACTGTCTAAAGACGGGTGTATCAAATTATCTTCCATTGTCGCTGATCAGGACTCGTGGGGTACCAAACCTGCTGAGGATATTTCTCTCCACAAATTGTTCCATTCTCCGCTCGGTTATCATTGCCAGGGGCTCGTCCTCTGCCCATTTGGTGAAGTAATCAACAGCTATCACAGCAAACTTAACCTGCCCTTTGCCTGTCGGTAAAGGACCGACGATGTCAATTCCCCATTGGGCGAATGGCCAAGGACTGTGGACCGGCGTTTGGAGCTCTCCCGGTCTGTTGATCATGGGAGAGTATCGCTGGCACTTGTCACACCTTCGGACATACTCCTGTGAATCCCGGACCATGGTTGGCCAATAGTAGCCTTGTAAGAGGGCCTTTCTGGAGAGTGCCCGACCTCCTACGTGGTTCCCGCACACACCTTCATGAATCTCGAACAGTATCGCCTGGACTTGCGTAGGGTGAACGCAGCGGAGGTACGGGATAGTGAACCCCCTCTTGTAGAGGACATCGTCAAGGATATGATATCGTGCTGCCCGGTACTTGACCCGCCTTGCCTCCTCTTTGTCGTCTGGCAGCCTCCCTGTTGTCAAAAATGTCACGATTGGATCCATCCAACTAGGTCCCAGAGTGACCGGATCAACCTCCATGCCCTCTGAATTGATCACACTTGGCTCGGGTAGGAATTGTATCCTTATCCCAGGCAAGTCTGACTCAGATGACAAAGCAAGGCGGGCAAGCCGGTCAGCTCGGGTTTTTTCTTCTCTAGGTATCCGAGTGATGGAGAATCCTCGGAGCTGATTGGAAATTGCCCGGACGAGAGCCAAGTAGGCGACCATGCTATCTTCTCGTGCTTCGTATTCTTGGTTTACTTGATTGACCACGAGCTGGGAGTCACTGTAGCCCTGGACCTACTGTGCACTCATTGAGACGGCCAACTGTAACCCGACCAAGAGGGCTTCATACTCGGCCTCGTTGTTGGAGGCACGAAACCCAAACCTTAAAGCATATTCGAGCTGGATGCCATCGGGGGTAGTCAGGATGATTCCGGCTCCACTACCTTGCTGGTTTGAAGAGCCATCGACATGTAATACCCAAGTGGGGATGCCGGCGAGCAATCTGGGCGATAATGCCGGAGGCTCAGGTTCCTCGACTGGATCTTCTGGATACGTAAACTCGACCAGAAAATCCGCGACGGCTTGTCCCTTGATTGCCGTCTGGGGTCGATAAGTTACCTCAAACTCTTCCAGTTCCAAAGCCCACTTGACGAGCCTCCCGGATGTGTCTGGCCGAGAGAGAATTTTGCGGAGAGGCTGATCGGTCAGTACTACAATGGCATGGGCCTGGAAGTACGGTCGGAGCCTTCGGGCTGAGGTAATGAGGGCGAAGGCCAACTTCTCGATAAGGGAATATCGGCTTTCCGCACCTTGCAACGCCCGGCTGGTGTAGTACACTGGGAACTGTATCCCGTGCTCTTCCCAGATGAGTGCCGAGCTAACCGCCGATGGTGACACCGCTAGGTACAGGAAGAGTTCCTCTCCGGACGCCGGTGTCGACAGTAGAGGAGGTGAGGCCAGGTATTTCTGGAGTTCCTCGAATGCCTCCTCACACTCTTCGGACCACTGAAAAGCTTTGCGGAGGATTTTGAAGAACGGCAGGCACCGATCGGTAGCCCGGGACACGAATCTATTAAGTGCGGCCACCCGTCCGGCTAAGCTTTGAACTTCTTTTGTTGATTTGGGTGACCGCATGTTGATGATAGCTTGGATTTTGTCGGGGTTTGCTTCGATTCCCCGTCTGCTGACTAGATGACCGGGGAACTTCCCGGACGAGACCCCAAAGGTGCATTTGGCCGGGTTCAACCTCATCCTGAATTTTCTCAAAATGCTGAAGGCCCCGGCCAGATGCTCAAGGTGATCGGGTTCATCCCGGCTCTTGACCAGGAGATCGTCCACGTACACTTCCATGGACTTTCCGATGAGGTCTCTGAACATGAAGTTGACCAGGCGCTGGTATGTAGCCCCGGCATTCTTGAGGCCGAAGGGCATAACTCTGTAACAGTACGTGCCTTGGTCGGTAATGAACGCCATCTTCTCTTCGTCCCCGGGGTACATGCTGATCTGATTATACCCCGAGTAGGTGTCCATGAACGAGAGGAGTGAGTGGCCTGCCGTCGAGTCAACAAGGAGGTCTATCCTAGGCAGCGGATAACAGTCCTTGGGACAGGCCTTGTTGAGGTCGGTGAAGTCCACACACATCCTCCATTTGCCATTACTCTTCTTGACTAGGACAACATTAGCCAACCACTCGGGATAATAGACCTCCCGGATAGAGTTCGCCTTTAGGAGCTTCTCGACCTCCTCACTTACTGCCGTTTGTCTCTCGGGGGCCATGCCCCTCCATTTCTGCTTCATTGGGCGGCAGTCCGGGCTGACGTTGAGACGATGGGACATCACCCGGGGATGTGTTCGTCAGGAGGACTAAACGATCTCCGATTCACTTGAATTTTTTACAGCAGCTCCGTCTCGTCGTCAGGAACGTCGTGTAAAAAATTCAGCAACTTTCGATCAGTATCGAGCAGTCCGAAGTTTTTAATTGAGCGTCGTCCGACGCTAGCAATCTTCACTCCTATGTCTCTTGAATGCTTATAGAGACTAGGGTTTGGTGGAAACCCTTCTAGAAGAAAGCTAGGAGGTCAAGGGAAGCTTAGAATGTGAAATCATGCAACCTGAGAGAAGAGCCAAGGCAGCATATATATAGGCTACGATAGGGACCATAAGAAGTCAATAAGGAATAGGCTTCCTTATGGAATTAGGAAACCCTAATTCGAACTGAATCAGATTTCTATTTTCATAAATTATAATTCATACCACTAAAGAATTATAATTGCACTCCTACCCTTATCTCAAAAATATATTTCGAGCTCCATGTTATTAAATGCTTATTATCTCCCCACGTTAAGATTACAGATATCCATTAATTAAATATAATTACTGACAATCATATTTAATTAATTTCTTAAAATTCCTTGAGATCCTCTGCTTAACTTATCTGATATGTCGGATACAAAATCCACCTGCAGGGTTTGACATAATCAAAACTTATAAGCTTTCTCAAGGGGATATCATCAATCCCAAAATTGAGACATGGATTCCATCATTAATTAATATCCACCACACAATTAATATTGCCACCCAATCCAATGAGATATTGACCCATTTAAGGATCTCACCCTTTTGGGGATCAAAGTGTAAATATCAAATGTACGTGTCTATAAACTAACTTAATTACCTTATAAGTCAGTATAAAGATAATTACCCCAAGTTGGTCCTGTTTAATACACAAAGTGTACCAGCATAGTGAGTTGAAACTGTACCGCTTCCCGCAGTCAAGACAAACCTACTACAACACCATGCTGCAGTCCTACCGATGGTGTGTCCAATCCCATCTAAGATTGTAAACCAAAATTTTACATTCTACAATATCTGGTGGTCTGATCTTCCGTGTGTAAGCCGAACTCTACACACCAAACCACCTACTATATAGAATGAGAGACACACATGCATAATATTAAATAAATAATATAATACAAATATTGCCCACACAGATTCTCATAAAAAATGGATTTACTGATTTTATTAAACGAATAATAAATCAACTACATAAAGCATGGCTTTTAGTATACATCCCTAACACAACAAGCCTTTTAAACCTCTAGGTGTCCCTAGTCGGACGAGTGAAGTCTCGTGAGGGTTCTCGTCAACAAGTCACCCACAACCATCTTTATTAACTTATAAATTTAAAAAGTTTTATTCAAACGAAAAATATAATATTCAATACTCCTTATCATAGAACGATGATTTGAAACAGAATAACGAACAAGAAGAAACGGAATCACACATCTACCTACATCATAACAAACAATCATAAGCACATGCATCGTATAAATCCATAGTGTTTCTCATAAAATTGCACGTGTGTGATGTGGTAGTCAAATGAACACGCGTATGTCATGAACTTGGAATATAACTCAGATGACCATCTAACTATGCTTCGACTACGAATCTCACAATGTCAATTACACTCTAAAATGAAACACTCAAAAACAGGTGTAATGTTTCTAAAATATGTGAGTAAAGGAAATATGTTTTCAAAATGAAAAATACTCACATATGACTCACATGGATAGGATGCCAACAATCAAGAAAAATTAATCATTACCATGTTTTAATCCCCCTCCCATTGTTTTCATATCCAAACCATGTTTCCTAGGATCAAATAGGACTTTTCAAAGGTTGTAATGTGGCTTAGGCAATGAAAAAGGATAGAAAGGATTCATTAGGTAGTTTTAGAATGGCATTGTAAGGCATGTTCGATTTCTTTCATTTGTCTCTTTTACCAACTTCATCATTTCATTCCCTTCTTTTCATATTTCTTTTTTTAATTTCTTTCCTCTTCTTTTTTTTCAACCTTTTTTTCTTTTTCTTTTTTTTTATTCTTTTCCCTTTATTTTCATTGCTTTTGAAACAACCATTCCTTGAATACCAAGGCAACCACCCCAAACATCATCTTATCTTCTTTTTCTTCTCAATCACACATCGCCTTAACACCACTAAAAGTTGACAAATCTCTCAGTGGTGAACTCCAAGTTTGTCAAGTCAGAGCAAAAACAGGATAATGGTAGTTAAAGAAAAAGACATTTTAACAGCTCAAAGGGAGAACTAAGGAAATTTTATCATTTATCAGTCAGTAGCAAACAAAGAAGGCCTAAAATCATTTCCTAGGGTAATATGGTTCTTTAATGTTTACGACGGAAGATTATGTAGCATGGTAACAAATATTTTAACTTGACTATCAACCAAAACAAGAATAATGAGACTAAACAATAGGTTAATGCGCTATTTCAATGAAATTCGACAAACACAATGTATTTATAACCCTCTAAAAAGAAAAGATAGGCTCAAAAGCTCACCGGGTTTAGTCTCCACCATGTGTTATCTAGAAATCCAAATCATATTATAGTTCACATCAGACATGAATTCAAGCGACTACGTGCAGTGTATAGGTTTATGTGCAAATCTATGATATAAAACTACGATTCAAACGATACATGACCTAAAATGTTACATCATGACTTCAGCAAATATTTAATCCCATCTTTCTTTGTTTACCATTCTATAACAATCATAGTTTCTATAACATGAAGTATCAAATCAAGATTGCAAAAAACCATAGGTAATCATTGTTTATTTAAGCACAAGAATCAAAAATTAAAAATTAGTGCATAATAATGTGCATGTGTGTGCATACCCCCAAATCTAAACCTTTCATTTTCCCCGATGAAACAATAAAACAAAAGAAAGGAAAGTATGTAGAGAAGGAACGATAATACCTCAATCTTGACAAGCATAGAACAGGTGAATACAAAGGCATATGGCAATAAAGTTCAATGTTACCTGTTATTTCTTGATAAAAGACGAATAAAGAAAATAATAAAAGCAGCTAAAAGAATTATAACTAAGTGAAACAAAACAAAATAAACTATAAGATCGAACAAAATTATGAAAATAAAAAGATAATAACTATAAAAGAAAATAAAACATAACTAGAAACAGAAAAACAACATATGACTTTGATCTAAGAAGTACTTAAGAAACAAAAACAGAAAAGTAAAAACTGCTGACCAGGGATGGGAGGAAGGATATAGAAAAGAAAAAAAAAGTTTCAGAAATAGGGAGGGGGTCACGCAAGCGGTCTTCGCGCGCGCGAATCCCTCTGCGAGACAGTTTTTTTTTTTTTTCAAACTCTCACGCGAGCGAGATACCTCGCGCCCGCGAAATGAGGCGCGAGTAGAAGCTGAGGCTCAAAATTGAAAAGATAAGAAAATTCCACTAAGGCACATTCTCGAGCGAGCTGGCCGCGCGAGCGACGTCTCGCGCGAACGAGAATGGTATTTTCTCTTGGCTCACTTATTTTATGTATATAAATTAAACATAACTTTACTTCAACCCCCAAACCTGTCCAGAAAACTCAAAAACTGACCAAAACGACCCAAAAATATGCAAAAATAAGATAAACAGACGAAATAAAGCTTGGGTTGCCTCCCAAGAAGCATTATCTTTTACGTCTTCAGCTAGACCGTTCTAGCTCAAGATTCAAGGAGGCCGTAAATCGGACTATGTACCCCTAAGGATATCAGGAAGAGCCGGGTGGTAAGCCGAAAGAATGTCGCTTTGTAACAATTCATTCAACGGTTCATCCTTTTCGGTTTCAAATCGATTCTTCACCTTTTGAGTAAATTCATCTTTAGGATCTAAATTATTCAAATTTGTCCGCTTATTTTCCAATATATTATTGTCATTACTCACGGGTATTACGTAATTGGATTCACTAGTTTGTCTTACCTCACTCTCCGCCTCACGTAGGTAATCGTCATCTTTAGGAGGTTGATCAATAGCGTTAAAAACGTTCAATTTTAAGTTCATGTTCCCAAATGACACCTTCATTACCCCTGTCCGACAGCTAACACGAGTGTTAGCGGTTGCTAAGAATGGACGACCTAGAATGACAGGAGTGTGCTTCCTAGCATCTAGTACGGGTTCAGTATCAAGGACCATAAAATTGACAGGATAATAACATTTGTCAACTTTAACTAAGACGTCCTCGATGATTCCTCTAGGTACTTTGACGGAACGATCCGCTAACTGAATAGTAGCGGTAGTAGGTTTAAGTTCACCTAAACCTAGTTGTTTGTAAACGTGATAAGGTAAGAGATTAAGACTAGCTCCTAAGTCAAGCAGAGCCCTATGGATGATAGTGTCACCTATGACACATGAAATTGTAGGCGTACCTGGATCTTTATATTTCGGAGTAGTGTGTTGGAAAATAGAACTTACTTTTTTTGTGAGAAAGACCTTTTTCGGAGTATGACTACGCAATTTACGTTTTTGAGTGCAAAGGTCTTTAAGACATTTAGCGTAAGCAAGAATTTGTTTAATAGCATCGAGGAATGGAATATTAATTTTAACTTGTTTAAATACCTCGAGTATATCTTCTGTTTTTGACCCTTTCTTTGACAAATGTGATGGTCCCTCAACGTTTGGTGGATAAGGTAACTTTGGAACATAGTTAGTTGGGACCGATTCTTTTTCTTTTCTACTTTGATTCACGTCCTCACCCCTCTCTTTATTCGAGTTAACATTTTCATCCCTCATAACCTCCCTCGGAATCTCAACAACTTCTTCCTCTCGAGTAGTCGTCCTAGTTGACACAGCGTTCACTTGCTCACTCGTACCACCCACCTCGTATTGTCCCTTAGGGTTCAGAATAGGTTGACTTGGCAACTTACTCTCGATTAAACGATTTATCGTGTTAGCTATTTGTCCTACTTGGGACTCCAGTTTTGCAATGGACTGGGTGTGGGAATGTACGATCTGGATCACCGGACCAAAACTTTCAAGTGAGGCCAACACCTTCTCCCCAAATGCATTATTACGTGGAGGTGGAGGAGGAGGTTGTTGGTATTGACATTGTTAAGGTCTATAAGCATTAGGGAAATTACTCATCTCGTTATTATTATTATTATTATTATTACTTTTTCACGAGAAATTAGGATGGTTTCTCCATGGCGCGTCCGGATTATTAGTAGTCGAATTATAATTATTTCGTGGGTATTGTTGAATAGAATTAATGTGTTGCTCCATGAATTCCGGAAATTGACTCGCCGATGGACACGCTAGGATAGAATGTGACGGATCAGAACATAATGTACAAATTTCATGAGCGGGTGGGGCTGTCGTTTGGTTCATTGTTAAAAGTCGGTCAAGTTTCTTAGATAGTTCTTTTATTTCAATTGAATGACTTGACTCGAACTTTACCTCTCTCTTAGGTTGTGAATGATATCCCTCGGAACGTACTGACACAGCCTGATGCATCGAATTCTCGCTTAATGTTTCAAAGATTTTCCAAGACTTGTCGGCACTTTTGTGTAGGAAGGTACCCGCACAAACAGCGTCGACAGTATTACGGACTGAGGGAATAAGTCCCTTGTAAAAGACTTGTACCAACTGCCACTTAGGAACCTGATGGTGTGTGCACGAGCGTAATAATTCTTTAAATTTTTTCCACGTGTCGTAAAGTGATTCCCCATCTTGCATCACAAAATTTGTTATGGATTTCCTTATCTGATTCGTATGCATAATAGGGAAAAACTTTTGTAAAAATGCGGTGTGTAAGGCTTCCCATGTTCTAATTGTGTTTGGCTCCAAAGATTGGAGCCAATATTTAGCTTTATCCTTTAAAGAGAATGGAAAGAGCCTCAATTTTAATTCATCATCAGTTAAGTTTTGAATTTTTAAAGTAGAGCATATATCCTGAAAATCTCCTAAGTGTTGATATGGATCTTCATTTAGATGGCCATGAAAAGAAGGAAGTAACGAGATGGTAGACGACTTTATCTCAAAGTGAGATGCCGTCGCCTCCCGTAAGTCAATACATGTTTGTGGCGTGTAAGTTGTCGGAATAAAATAATCTTTAAGCGGAGGAGGTGGCGGTATATTAATATTATTCATATTGTTTCCGTTGTTTCCAATGTCGGCCATTGGAATAGGTTCTATTTTAAAAGTTTGAGTTCTCCTTAACCGTTTAAGGGTACTTTGAATTTCGACCTCAAACAACGACGACGGAATCGACGGTGATTCGTCGTCTTGCAACCTAGCTCTAGAAGCTTGGGTTGCGGACTTACTAACTCTTAAAGTACGTTCAAGTTCAGGATCAAAAGTTTGTAATTCAGGTTTATTTGAACGCGTACCAAACATAAACTTAAAAAGAAAACTAAACTAAAATAAAAACTGACTCAAATAATAAAAAAAACAAATAGCAATCACGCAACTAAGATAACAAGCACTCAACTACTGTGATGCATGCAAATTATCCTGTAATGCAGTGACCGCGTCAAGCCCAGCGCCCCGGGTTTCCTAGCTAATGCAGTGCAATTAACCCTAAACTAATGCAAATAGTACGTCACAGCGCCCTGACTTACAATGGTTTAAAGCGAGTTTCAAAGGAAGCAAATTATTTTATTTTATTTATATTTTTTCGCGTAAACTCCTTTGATGTGATTAGCTAATCCACTCGAAAACGTTAGAATTTTGACGACTCGAGACACTACAAAATAAAAAGAAAAGTTAGTAACTTAAAATAAAATGAAAAATAATAAAAAGAAAACCTAATATAATATTTATGAATTAACTAAACTAGAATTCTAAAACTAAAGGTAGTAATGCAATCCCCGGCAACGGCGCCAAAAATTGATGTTGTCAATATCAAAATATAAAAAGTATGCTTTTATTTATGCTTTACTTTTCTAAGGATTTGTAGTGTGAAAGTAAAGGTCGAACCCACAGAGATTGATTAACTACAGCTCTTTAATTTTAAAACCTAAATTTAGCTAATTAAGAAAACGGGTTTGATTTTAATTTGAATTAAACTAAGAACATAAAAATAAATCTAAATTATGAAAGCAATTAAAATAGTTGTTTTTAATGATATTTAAAGTGAACCTAGGATTGCAAATCCACCACTAGCTTCATAATAAGGGTATTTATGAATTACTTTAGCTTATTAAGTTGGATGATAATGGGGAATTGTAGCTACAAGCCCAATTCCTCCGTCAAGAAAATAACTATGGTTCAAGCACCAACATAATCCATCTTCGGTTAGCACGAATTATCCCACACTAAACTAGGGTTGTGGTATAATCCGTCTAATCTAGGCATGGACTATTCGGATACTTGATAGCACAATTCAATGTAAGCACCATTACATGTAAATAATCTAAACAAGCACAGCAAGCATAGATCATTGAGCACATCACAGTCAAAATAGATCTAAGACAAGAATAAACTTTGAAAGTAATGATTTAATTCATAGAAGCACGATTTATTTATAAAAATCCTCGGAACATGTAACTGTCATCCATACATAATAAAACTAAAATAAAAACATAAATAAAACCCTATTACTTGGCTAGGGTTTCATTGAAACCCTAGATCTAGAGTCTAGGCGTCCATAGAAGCGGTAGATGGCAAGTAGTTGATGGAGGAGGCCATGGGAATCCTTGTCCTTCTTGTTCTTCTCCTTGCTTTCCCCTCTTCAATGGCTGAAAGTATGGTTGTATATATTGTGTGTATAATAATTTCCAACCCTTTAATTGAAGTAAAATAGGGTATATATAGATTTACAACAAGTTTTTGGAAGCTTTCCTAACCCGAAACACACTAAAACAGCTGTTATATCCAATCCGGACGCAATTAAGCAGTTTCGTTTACACAGGACTCTTCAGTATAGCAGAATACGCAACTTTGATTTTTGTATGGATCGCGCCAGCGGGCCGCGCGAGCGCGTAATTGGGAAGGTCGCGTGCGCGGATCGCGCGAGCGAATTCTGGGATCTCGCGTGAGCGGGTCGCGAGAGCAATTTCTTGGTTTTTGCGCGAGCGGGTCGCGCGCGCGATGTGGTTTTTCTTGCTTCTTCCTTCCTGCTTTTTCACCTTATTTAACCAGATCTCCTTGTTTTCTTCCAAAACCTGTCAGAAAATAGAAAACGAAGTAAAAATATACAAAAACAGGATAAAAAAGGTACTAACAAACGTATGTTAAGGCATATAAATAGGATCTGTTCTCTCCCGATCAACTATGGTCCTTATTTCTTCTTGTTTAACCTACAAGGATATATTGGACAATTCAGTTACCAAATCAAATTGTTGTGAAATTTATCATAATTTATGTGGCTGCTAATATTATGTTTTTTGTTTACTTACCATTTTTTCATCAATATCTGAAAAGTGTGTTTCTCTGAGTGCCCTGTTCAACTTTAGCAAACTCCATCTCAGAAATCTTGGTCCATTACGCTTTGTTGATGGTGATATGACACTGGTGTGCTCACAGAGCCAATACTATATTCAAAAACAACAATAGTGTGAAAATGTCATACATTTTTTTATTTTTTATTTGTTTGTGTAGAAGAATTTATACCTGTTGCAGCATCACACATCCTGTAACCTTAGAAGGTTCTCCATATGATGATTCAATTGACTGCAACAATGTGGATAGAATGGAGTCCGCCCATGCGTAGTCCCTCATTTCTTCGATGTTTTCAATGTATTTTATAAATCCCCATTTGACAGTGCTGCCAGTTGTTGTATAGAGGTAGAGGACACATAGAAGTAGGCACAGGAGTCTTGTAACATCTTCAATGTAATTTGTTGATTTTCCTCTGATCGCCTTTCTAATTGCTACTTCAATATTGTCAGGAGTGATTCTAGTTGTTTTGAATCTTCTTCTTATAAATGGTGTGGCTTGCCTTTTGTTGTATTTCAGATTAATCCTTTTATCCCCTGAGAAGATGCCAAAGATGAGCTTTATTTCTTTTGGAGTGATTGGTATGAAAGTTGGGCCTATTTCCAATGTTCTGTCTGATGCTCTGTATTGTTCAATTATTCTTTCAGATAGTCCATCCTTTTTGCTTGGTTATTTTATTTTCTTGTTGATCAATACTTGAAATATGAACCAGAATGGTGTCTTTTTAAGCTCCTCGGTATGGTCTTCCTTCAGCTCTAAAGTTTCCATGAATGATACCATTCCAACAAATGTGTACCAGTATGATGGTAGTGGGTTTTTGGACTTGGTGGACATTGTGGTTTGTTTGCAATAGCTGCAATATGTAAAAAATAATAATAAGAATATTAATAAATAATAAATAATAAATAATTAAAATAATAACAGACTCTGTAGCTCAATCCTTTTCATATGTATAACTCACAAATTGTGACTCTGTAGCTCAGTCCTTTTTATATGTATAACTCACAAATTGTGTTTTTTTTTTTTTTAACATTTATCAACCTGAAGTTTGGATTAAAATTTTTTGTGAAATTTCTCAACTTAATTTAGTTCTTCACATATTATATTCATGTCAAAGAGATCTAATAATATAACACCCTGGGAACTGAACTGCAGATCATCAAAAGCTATTCTCAACATGGCCTTCCCAATTGCATTCTTCATTCCAGGGCTTTCCATGTCTAAGAGATCAAAAAATATATGTTTATTATAAGACCATGATCAGTTTGTGACATAAATGATGCCATGTTTATAATGTGAACTTGATCACTGAATTTTTCAAATTTTATAATTTCATTTACAGAAACTGAAAACAAGCCTTCTTTTGACACAAACAATAGTTGTGAAATTTCACAAGTATTTAACATTTTCATAATCTATGTTTATAATTTGAATGTGATCATAGAAATTAGTGCAATTTTACACGTTCAACTACAAAATCTAGTTGTTAAAATTGCACAAGTATTCAACATTTTGACATACTATGATTCTAATCTGAATGTGATCAGCGAAATTTTCAAAATTTATAAGTTTATATACAGAAAATGAAAACAAGCATGCTTCTCACACAAAAATTAGTTGTAAAATTTTACAATTGATCAACATTTTGACATTATGTGAACATGATTACTGAATTTGTGAAATTTAAAAAGTTTTAATACAGAACTGAAAACAAGTATGCTTTTCAAACAAAAAAGAGTATGTGATATTTCACAATTATCCAGCATGTAGATATAAGTTTTTGAAATTTTGAGACCAAGTTAAGTTTTCAGAGAGAGTGATGTTCATGTTCATGTGTAAGTTTAATAATGCGAACACCATCAGTTATATGTTGTCACATAAAATAACTTGTGAAATTTCACAACATAATATACACAAATATGGATAATATCAAGCTAGTGTGGTTTTCAGTAAAAATTTCATATAAATGTAGTGAGATCCATTATTTTCTGCTATTTTTACGTCTACAAGAAACATATTTCCTAAACAATTCAAGGATGAGAATGATATTGTGATTTTACAACAATTTTTGATATGTAATGAAGTAATTGCAAGCAGTGTTCATAGATATTAAGGAGTTCTGATTTTTTTTCAACCAAAAAAATTTTCGAAAACTAGAATAGAACCGTAAAATATGTTTGAATCGAACAAATGCTAGTGCTTAAAATGAATTTGCTCGCCTTTTTTGCCCATTTTGTATCAAGGTGATGATTCTTCAGTTGGAAGCTTGAAGAAATCGTATCAGATAGTAATGGAGTCCTAGGGTTTCGATTCTTCAGATTTGAATGATTCTTCAATTCCAAACTTCAGATTCCTACTTGAATGTTGATGATGATTTTGAATTCAGAAAGTAAAAATTTCAGAGTGATTTTGAAAATTTTCAGGTTTTTCACTCACGTCTCTCGCGTGCTGTTATGAGCTTGTCCCGCTCTTTCTGTCCCTTTACTGGTATTGTCAAAATACCAAGGAGGGGACCTTGTTCCAAATATTTTTGCTAATTATACTTACACCACCATACTTTCCTTAATTTGGTTTAATTGCTAATTGCCCTTTAAAACTCCAACCCCCCCCCCCCCCCCTCTCCCGGTGTGTTTCTCCCTCCATCATTGTTTTATGTAATAAGTCTTTAATGATTTCAGTTACAAAGAAAAGTAAGCTTTTTGGTCAAATATAATGTAGTAGCATTGAGCAAAGAAAAATGGAGAGACTCTCGCTCCCTCTACATTATTGCTTTATGAATGTACATGAATCAATCAAAGGAAATGGAAGGCTGCAGTTGTAAAAAAAAATTGAGAGATTTTCTCTTCCAAAAATAATGCAAATCCCATTAATATGTATCTGTTCTAAAACCGTTATGATTTAATTGAGAGATTTTCTCATCCAAAAATAATGCAAATCCCATTAATAAGAGTAATGTTATGATTTCCAAATTTCTATCTCAAAAGTGATTCCCAATTGATGTGGCAGTGGGGTCAGGTCTAATATAGTGGGATCAATTGAATTTTGATTGAAAGTTAATTGCCTGGCCTCACTGCCACATCAATTCAGAAGCACTTTTGGGATAGAAATTTGGGAAGCATAACATTACTCTTTTAATATTGTTTCTCACGTACATTGCATGGGGTACAAGCTAGTTGAATATGGGAACTGAATTTGATGCATTAAAATATAAGAAGATAATGATCCCTAAATTTAAGGTATATATACAATATATATACAAAGATTCTCTAAAGAGGGCCACCTCTCTTTATTAAAGAGAGGACCTCTGTTTTGGCCGTTGGATTGGGTTTAAAAACTGTGAAATGATAAAACTGCCATTAATGAAAACACGATCCGACGACCAAAACAGAGGTGCTTTCTTTAATAAAGAGAGGGCGCCCTCTTTAGAGCCTGACTATATATATATATATATAGACAATATTGATTATGGTAACTAAATTTGATACAGTAATGGGTAAGGAGATAATGATCCCTAATTTCAAGACATTTTCCTTATTTTTCTCAACAACCTTTTTTGGTTGATATTCTATCTTGTTTGAATGATTTATGCAAACTAAATTTACAATTTGTTGTTGCCGTTCTTATATTATGAATATAAGCATTGTTAGCTTTTGTATCTGCGGAATTGAATCATTGGAGTTCTTGGTTCCATTTTGGAATTCGTTTGAAACTAGTGAGAAATTTCTCACTTATTTTATTATTTAATTCTCAAAACTATTGTTCATAATATTTCTGTCAAACAAGAGTAACTTGCAATAGAGAGGAATATTTTCCACGATCATTATTTTGTGAGAAATTTCTCACATTGGTTTTTCAATATTTAGTGAGAAACTAGTGAGAAATTTCTCACTTATTTTGTTATTTCATTCCCCAAACTACTGCTCATTATATTTCTGACAAACAGGAGTATAAATTGTAATGTAAAGATGAATATTTCCCACAATCATTTGTTTAATTGTGAGAAATTTCTCACTTTATTTATTTCAAAAAAAATTTGCTCTGGCTCCCCCATTTCGACACAATACCTAGGGTTGTACTAAAAAAGCCGCAAACCGAACCGCCCGACCTAACTGAAGGAAACCGAACCTAATGGTTAGTTTTCAAAAATACATTCACAGAAGGAAACCGAACTGACTGGCCAAATGAAATTGGCAAAAAAAGCAACCGAACCGAGCCTATTGGTCGATTTTTAAACATGAAAAAACTGACAAAAACTGACCAAACCGACCGATGCACACCCCTAACAATACCTAATTTAATTTTCAAAAACTAAGAAGTTGAGTATTGATCAAGTGAGATATTCTCATACATTCAACCGTAAATGGATATTCAATAATACTTGTATTTACACATCTTTATGGGAAATTCCTCACTTATAAATTAGAAGATTAGATTTACTCATTTTCTTTCTCAATTTGTAATACCTGTATTTTTCTTTTATTTTAATTTTAATTTTCGGACTGTATTTATAAACTACAGCTTCTAATTTTAGTGTCGTGACTTTATCAGAGTTATAATTTATATTATAGTTTTAATATCAATGCATTTTTCCCGGACTGTATTTAGAATCCGGACTGAGATTTTCACGCAAACCCGTAGTTATACCTGTGTTGCACGTACTCCGAGAGTGCACGCAATACGAGATACGTCGCGTCAATCATGTTAGTCATTTCCCATGACTTGGGGGAATGACAAAACCACCAATCCCTTCCCACACTCAACCTCCATACCCCCCTAACAACCCCCATCACACCCTACCAAATACCCATGTGTGTATAGTGTGTGAGAGTGAGTGAGTGAGTGATGGGTATGTGAGGTGTGAGTGCATATGAGTATTGTGTGTGTGTGTGTGCCGAGAGAGATAGAGAGGGAGTGAGTGTGTGCATGTGATGTTGTGTGTGTCAGTGTATGTGTGTGTGCAGTGGAGTGGTGGTGTGTACTGTGAGTTTGAGTGATGTATGCTTGAGTGTGTGTTAAGTTATATATGTATGTATGTGGTCTCTGTGTGTGCATTATAATATAAATTATGCATGTTTGTGTGGTTATATTATATATATAGTAAATAATTAATCCACAACTTCCCCCCGATAAATATAGCTACACCATCCCCATCTCTCATTATTTACAACCAATAGGGAAAGAGTGAGAAAGAGAGTGTTAGCCGAGAGTGAGAGAAGGAAAAGAAAGGAGAAGAAAGAAAGCTGCCCCGATCCGTACCGCGACCCAGACCCTACAGTGAGTTCCTAACTCACTCGGTATATTAGTTATAATGTCCGTATTATTTTCCGTATATTATTTTTGGAGAGAAATTGTGTGTAACATGTGGTGTCCCTAACTTAGGCCTGTATCATCTGTCCGTTATTATTATTATTATTGTTATTATCTTGATCGTATTTTTTTGATGATACCATGCTTAAACTAGTTGTACCACGAACCTAATGTCCGTATTTTGATGTCTGTCATCAATATTAGTATCGTTATTATTATTTATTATTATTAATATCTTATTAAGTTAGCCGTTAAATTCCGTGCTTTAACATGTGGTATCCCTAACTTAATTATGTACCATGATCTCTATATTATTAATGTTTTATTATTATAATTATTTAGTCTTCCGATTAAACTCATGTTTAATATACTATACTAGATTAACGTCCATATTATTATTCCGTGAATAATAATATTATTATTACTATCCTTATTATTATTATTATTATTAATGATTCTGGTTAAACTCCATGTTACCATGTTGTATCCCGAATATACTATTATCCTTGTTATTATTCAGTGAATAATAATAATAATA
The DNA here is from genome assembly GCA_033977485.1 of Hydrangea macrophylla. Lineage (NCBI taxonomy): Eukaryota > Viridiplantae > Streptophyta > Magnoliopsida > Cornales > Hydrangeaceae > Hydrangea > Hydrangea macrophylla. The sequence goes on from CM066982.1 coordinate 24,648,875, forward strand.
TTATTATTATTATTATTATTATTATTATTATTATTATTATTAGTGTTATTATTACTACTATCAAATAAACGTCATGGTCTAATATGTTGAACCCCGAACATATTAATGTCCGTGTTATTATCCCGTTAATAATGTTATCATTATTATTAATTTATTTATTCCAAGTTTAGCCTTATGTGAATATTAATATGTTGTCCCCCAAACATATTATTCCTGTTAGTATTATTATTATTGTTGTTGATTATTATCAGTTGATTTACCTCATGCTTTAACGTGTTGTACTACGAGCTTAGAGCCGTACTATATTTCAAGAATAGCACCTGTTTAATTAACTTGTACCTTGTGCATGTCACATGATACACCTCACGTAGGAGTCGGTGTCGTAACGTCAAGTCGACGAGTACGGGTATAGAGTCGGACGGTCGCGGAGACCAAGTCCATATGCATTTGAAAATATGTGTAGTCGACCGCGGAGATCCGAAAGTTGACATGTAGTGATTCAGTACTACCAAATGGAATTACAGGATAGCATGTCGGCGATAATTGCTACTATGGCCACGGAGAGGCAAACACGATAGCAAAGTAACCATGTTGATAAGAACAAATTGAGAAATGAATAAACACGGTTAGCCTGTAAGGCGAGATTACTGTTGCGGTCGCGACGACCAACGATAGTAAAGTAACCGTTTCGCAAATCGGCGACGATATTCATAAGGCAAGGTCCCGGGGATCTAGAGGATTTGGTTAGCTTGTAAAGCGAGATTACTACTTTGGCCACGGAGAGGCAAACAACGATAGTAAAGTAACCATAGCTCGACCCACTGGGCGAGTCACTCTAAGCCAACGGCGTTACACTGGTAATGTAACAAGGTCAAGTGAATCGGATGTTAAGTCGAGTAAAGTCGAATATATCGATGATGCATAGTTCACTCACGGTCTCATTATAATTCATTCAACAATCATAACTATTCGCTATGTACTTTCGTATACATATTTTATATTAGGAGTGTTCAGTTAGGACGCTCACTTAGCTTTTATTAAAGCTAACGGCATACTACGCCCTGGACATTCCCACGTCTAGGCTTCACAGGATATGACTACCCGGAGGAGCACTATTCAGAAGGAGCCTACGAAGAGGAAGCCTTCGAAGGGGAAGCCTACAATGATGAAGGTTACGGCTATGCCAGTTAGAGGCGCGACTTCAAAGACGAAGACTTAGTTGTCCTTTATAGATTTTTGTCCAGTTATACTAAGTTGTATATTGGCGTCACACGCCTTCCCTTAACGACCTTACACTTTCTTTTGTCCTTACATGTAAAGATGTAAACGGCGTCCAACGCCTTAATCTCTTTCGTTATTTTATCTTTTGAAACCACAAACTCTGATGTAATAGTTAGTAACCTTTTAATGTATATATTTAGTTTATGCCTCCGCTTAAGTCATTCTTTTGTTATCTAGTGTGTTGTGGACAATTGGTTAATGTAACTAGTCATAACTTACGGACCCAGAAAGGAAAATTTAAATTTCCTCCTAATTTCTGCTACTCCGGGGCATGACACAATTATATCCACTGTACGAACACATATATTTTGATGAGAAAATTCTCACTTATGTTCTTAGCGATCGCAAAATTTCTTACATCACTAATCAAAGATGAAAAAAATAATACAGTGCAGAAAAAATGAAAAGATTAGATTTCTCAGTCAATATTATGGAGGTTAAACGAAAGCCTCGAGTCATCTCTATTACAAGTTCTAGCCATTGTCATCGTCCTATCTTCTTGTTGCCGTCATCGATCGAAAACCTTTTGTATGAATCAAAGCCCTAATCGAACCAAGAACTAATTTTTGTCAGAAACCTGAATGTTGAATTGAAGCAACGACGAGATTTGTATCAAAATTGTGAGAGATTTGTACCAAAAATATCAGATAGCATAGTTTGTAGTGAATTGCACTTTCGTGCTGATGATGTCATGAATCGCTTCGAATCGTCTTCCGTTGCCCCTTGTTGATTGTCTTTATGAGAAGTTCTCCAAAAAAAAAAAAAAATTTCGAAATGCTTGGTATATTTTTTTCTCTCTTTTCCTTTGATGATATTGTTATATTTTCTATTATTAGTTAGATTTATAAAGGTTCTAAATCATGAACTCTTGGATTTAATGATGTAGCATCTTAGGGTTCATTTGTGTAGGATTCAAAACTAGGGGCTTCATCTTATTTTACATGCATCTTTGATTTCCAAATCTTAGACTTTGAATCCTACCTTTTATATTTCCAATGGAATATTATGTAAACTTGTGATTTTCACTCTATGTGTTTGATATTTGTTGTGTGTAGGATGTAAAAGTTAGAGTCTTCATCTTTGATTTCAAGCATTCTTGATTGTACAAACTTTTAGGTTTTAAATACTACATTTTGAATAGGGGTGCAACTCTGGTGGGATCCAAAGAGTTTTGGCTCTGCCCAGGCTCGAGCCTGAATACAAGCAATCTGCCCAAGCTCAAGCCCGAGCTCGACATAAACCCAAATTTTTTAACCTGAGCCCGATTTGTGATTTAGTATTACAACTCGAGCTCGACTTGCAATTTTTAAATTTTTTTTTTTTTGGTGCAAACCGACTTATTAGTGTGTAGAGTATCGAATCTATTTTTTTTTTTTTTGTTTAGATTTGGGAAAAATAATTCATCTATTAATGTAGTGCTTCAATAATATCTAATAGTGTATTCTTATCACTAAAAAATACTATAATATAAATGTCAAAAACAATACATAAATAGAATTTCGGCTCGGGCTCGGGCTCATGTTCCACGGGTTAGCAAAATTCTGCCCAAGCCCAACCTGAATTGAATTCGGGCTTGCATTTTTTTGCCTAGGCCTGCCCATGGTGAAAGTACCGCGAGCCCAAGCTCAGCAATTTTCTGGCTTGGCCCGGGCTGACCACGGGTTGTCCCGCCTGAGTTGCACCCCTAATTTTGAAGGCTTCATAGATGATTTGTATACCAAGTAGATTAGTTAGTATAGGGTGGACAAGTCATTCCGATTAGACCACATGGAGGCTTCATCTTGTATGTCATGCATATTTGATTGTCAAACTCTAGCTTCTAATCCGTTTCTATGAAAATTTCAAAGCACCTTTCATCGAGCACATAGATGAACTCTTTGTGTTTGATAATATACCAAAATGAGATTTAACCTTAGAGTGTGCTTTGAAATATTAGTCCATTTCATCTTATATGTGATCCAAGATGGGGGAAATGCTATGAACATATTACTTTTTAGATTAGTTTTCATTTACATTTTGTCTTCCAAAAATGCACAAGACACAAGTCATTTTTATTCTTCCCTTTTTATCATATTTTCTTATTTATTTCTTTTAGCATTATAATTAGTTTCTAAACTTCCCAAACATTGTTCTTGTATTAACCCTGTGAACTCGACACCCTACTTTCCAATGCTACATTTTTAATAGGGTATAAAATACTTGATTTTGATGTAATCACTTGCTATAGCCAAGAGCACAAGAATCACCTTCACCTTCTTCATCTCAACAATCCCAATTCAATTCGCGAATTTAACTTCCCTTTTGACCCACGATCTAACACAACCTAACTTATCAAAGTGCTTCTTCGATTGCTCGAAAATGAAGTTCTTTCCTTTTTTTCTTTCGATTGCATGGTTCTGTCCCTTTACCTTCATCAATTGCAGACACTTTGTGTGGGTGATAAACCCGAAATCACCATTGATCTAAGTTCAATGTATAGAGTCAGTTGGGATAGTCTAACGAACCTTGGGATTCAATTAGGGCTGGCAAATTCAGCCCGCCACTATGGAGGCCGCCCAAAACAGCTCGAAAGTTAAGGAATTCGGGCTGCGTATATTTTCAGATCGGGCTTTTCCGGGCTTACTCTAATAGTTATGAAAGTAATCTGGTTTTGGTGGGCCCGAAGTGGACCCATTAATGGTCTAAAGCCCACGTGCTAAAGAAACCTCAACCCTATCACTTTTTTCTTCTCACACCTCACTGTAGAGTGAGCAGCAGCTCTCTCTCTCTCTCTCTCTCTCTCTCTCTCTCTCTCTCTACCCACAAACAAAATTCTACCTCTACATTTAACTATGGCAGATCACAAGAAAATGAAGAAGACATTGAAGATGATGATGCTCATGTAATCTCTTATTTTTTGCGTATATATATATACACATATCAAACATGTATGTATATCTACAAACCTGGGATATCTTCAATTAATCGTCCATTTTTTGCTCATTTATGTAGTTGTGGTGTTTAATTCTTTTGTAAGTTTGGAAACTTAGTGAATTTGGAAAATTGAATGTAGTGTAATATATATATATATACACAGTATACACAAAAAATATATATATACATATACACACAAACAATTTTAGAAAAAAAATATATATATATATACACACATACATACGGAATTAAGAAAAAGGAAACGGGTTTAGTGGCCTTGCCCGGCCTCACAGTACACGGGTCTCAGTTGTGCCCAGCCTGTTTCTAACCCGGTCCAACTCCAGCCCTGCCCGAACCCGCCCAGGCCCGCCCATTTGCCAAGTCTAGATTCAATCAACTCAAGTCAAATGGATAGATCCAAACTTTGTTTGAAAACACACCTTCATTGATTTACTTTTCTGCAGATGGTTGTTCAACTCTAGGTCCTCTGCCTTCTTCCTTGAATAATATTTGGAAACTTGAGTTCTTATTCCTCGGGTACAACTACATATCGAGCAATCTCTCCCTGTTGATATCAAATTTGCAAAATCTTCGGTATCTCCATATGATTGAAAATGATCTTGAAGAACCCATTCCGGATTCAATTTGTGACATCCCCTCTCTTGAATACATTCATTTATCAAATAATAATTCCCTGAGAGGAAAAGTACCTGATCGGGAGAGAACTAATCCTAATTATACGCCTTAATTCACATCTGTTAGTACCTTTTTATCCTGTTTTTGTATATTTTTACTTCGTTTTCTATTTTCTGACAGGTTTTGGAAGAAATCACCTAAACCAGGCTAAACAGGGTGAAAAAGCAGAAGAAAAAAAATTGAAAAAGCCAGTTCGCGCGCGACCCGCGGGCGCGGAAATCCAGAAATCGCTCGCGCGATCCGCTCGCACGAAAGTCCCAGAATCGCTCGCGCAATCCGCGCGGCGAAGGCCAAATGTCGCGCTCGCGCGACCCGCTCACGCGATATGTGTAAAAACCAAAGTTGCGTATTTCAGTATACTGAAGACTCCTGTGCAAACGAAACTGCTGAACGACGTCTAGACTGTAAATTACATCAGTTTCAGTTCGTTTCGGGTTAGGAAGGCTTCCAAAACTTGTTGTAAATCTATATATACCCTATTTTATTACAATTAAAGGGGTTAGACATTATTAGCAACTATTATACACAAAAATATATACACACTTTCAACCATTGAAGGGAGGGAAGCAAGGAGAAGAAGAAGAAGACCAAGGATTCCCATGGCCTCCTCCATCAACTACTTGCCATCTATCACTTCCATGGACGGCTAGATCATAGATCTAGGGTTTCAATGAAGCCCTAGACGAGTAATAGGGTTTTATTTATGTTTTTATTTTAGTTTTATTATGTATGGATGACAGTCACATGTTTAGAGGATTTTTATAAATAAATCGTACTTCTAGTGATTAAATCATTGCTTTCAGAATTTATTCTTGTCTTAGATCTATTTTGACTGTGATGTGCTCAACGATCTATTCTTGCTGTGCTTGTTTAGATTGTTTACATGTGATGGTGCTTTATTGATTTGTGCTATCAAGTATCCGAATAGTCCATGCCTAGATTAGACGGATTAGATCACAACCCTAGTTTAGTGTGGGACAATTCGTGCTAACCGAAGATGGATTATGTTGGTGCTTGAACCATGAATATCTTCTTGTCGGAGGAATTGGGCTTGTAGCTACAATTCCCCATTATCATCCAATGTAATAAGCTAAAGTAAGTCATAAATATTCCTATTATGAAGCTAGTGGTGGATTTGCAATCCTAGGTTCCATTAAACATTATTTAAAACAACTTTAATTGCTTTCATAGTTTAGATTTATTTTTATTGTTATTAGTTTAATTAAATTCAAATCAAAATCCGTTTTTATAATTAATTAGATTTAGGTTTTAAGATTAAAATACGGTAGTTAGACAATCTCTGTGAGTTCGACCTTTACTTTCCACACTACAAATCTTTTGAAAGTAAAGCATAAATAAGCATACTTTTATATCTTGATATTGACAACATCAATTTTTGGCGCCGTTGCCAGGGATTGCATTACTACCTTTAGTTTTATAATCTTAGTTTAGTTAATTCGTAAATATCAGATTAGTTTTTATTCTTCTTATTTTCCGTTTTTGTTTTAAATTACTAACTTGTTCTTTTATTTTATAGGTTTTCGAGTCATCAAATTCCAACGTCTCCGAGTGAAGTAGCTAATTACATCAAAGGAGCTTACGCAAATAAAATAAATAAAAATTAAGTAAATTGCTCGCTTTAACTTCGCATCAAATCACTGTAAGTCAGGGCGCTGAGACGCAATTATTTGCATTAGGTTAGTTGTGGAGTGAACACTGCATTAGCTAGGAAACCCGGGGCGCTGGGCTTGACGCGGTCATTGCATTACAGGATAATATTCATGCATCATAGTAGTTGTGTGCCTGTTGCCCTATTTGCGTGATTGCTATTTGTTTCTTTTGTTTAGTTAGTCGTTTTTAGCTTCTTTTTCTTTGTTTTAGTTTATGTTAGGTACACGTTCAAATAAACCGGAATTAAAACCTTTTGACGCTGAACTTGAACGTACATTAAGACTTAACAAGTCTTCCAACTTCACTTCTAGAACAAGGTTTTTAATAGACGACGATTTGACACCAAAACCAACGTCTTTATACGAATCTGAAATATGTAGTTCCCTTACAAGATTAAAGAAACCACGCTTTCATAACATAGAACCAATTAAAATGGCAGACATTGGAAATATTAACGAAAACAACCAAAATAACAACGGAAATAATTTGAATAATCCTAATATACCGCCACCTCCTCCACTTAAAGATTATTTTATTCCGACGAATTTTACGCCACAAACTTGTATCGAATTACCGGAGGCGACGGCATCTCACTTTGAGATAAAGTCGTCTACCATCTCGCTACTTCCATCTTTCCATGGCCGTCTAAATGAAGATCCATATAAACACTTAGGAGATTTTCAAGATATATGTTCTACTTTGAAAATCCAAAACTTAACTGATGATGAATTAAAATTGCGGCTCTTTCCATCCTCTTTAAAAGATAAAGCTAAATATTGGCTTCAATCGTTGGAGCCAAACACAATTAGAACATGGGAAGACTTACACACCGCATTTTTACAAAAGTTTTTCCCGATTATGCGTACGAATCAGATAAGAAAATCTATAACAAACTTTGTTATGCAAGATGGGGAATCACTTTACGACACGTGGGAAAAATTTAAAGAATTATTACGTTCGTGTCCACATCATCAGGTTCCTAAGTGGCAGTTGGTTCAGGTCTTTTACGAGGGACTTATTCCTTCGGTCCGTAACACCGTCGATGCCGTTTGTGCGGGAACTTTCCAACACAAAAGCGCCGACGAGGCCTGGAAAATTTTTGAAACTTTGAGTGAGAATTCGATGCACCAAGTGGTGTCTGTCCGTTCTGAGGGATATCTTAATCAACCTAAGAGAGAGGTAAAGTTCGAGTCAAGTCAATCAATTGAAATAAAAGAACTATCTAACAAACTTGACCGACTTTTAACAATGAACCAAACAACAGCCCCACCCGCTCATGAAATTTGTGCATTATGTTCTGATCCTTCACATTCGATACTTGCATGTCCATCGGCGAGTCAATTTCCGGAATTCGTGGGGCAACACATTAACTCTATTCAACAATACCCACGAAATAATTATAATTTGACTACTAATAATCCGGATGCGCCATGGAGAAACCATCCTAACTTCTCGTGGAAAAATAATAATAATAATCCTAATGAGGCGACTAATTTTCCTAATGCATATCGACCTCAGTTTCAACCTAATCAATACCAACAACCGCATCCTAATTCGAACCCTCAAAGGGGTAACATTTTTTAGGAAAAGGTGTTGGCGTCCCTTAATAAAATTGAAACACAAGTACAGGCACAAGCACAAATAGTGCACTCACACACACAATCCATTGCGAAGCTTGAATCCCAAATGGGATAACTAGCTACTGCAGTGAGTCGTAGAAACGAGGGGACGTTGCCTAGTCAAACAATTCAAAATCCTAAGGGACAATATGAGGTTAAGGGGTCGAATGAACAAGTAAACGCCGTCTCAACTAGGATGACTACACGAGAGGAGGTGATAGAAACCCCTAATAAGAATGAGAATGTGATAGATATGAATATCAATTCTAATAAAGAGAGGGGTGAGGACGTGAATCAAAGTAGAAAAGAAAATGAACCGGTCCCAACAAATTATATTCCGAGAATGCCATATCCACCTAATGTTGAGGAACCGTCTAATCATACAAAGAAAAAGTCAAAAGTCGAAGGTATCCTCGAGGTATTTAAGCAAGTTAAAATCAATATTCCATTCCTCGATGCGATAAAACAAATTCCTGCTTACGCTAAATGTCTTAAAGACCTATGTATGCAAAAACGCAAAATACGCAATCATACTCCTAAAAAGATCTTCCTCACGGAAAAAGTAAGTTCAATTTTTCAACACACTCCTCCAAAGTATAAGGATCCCTGTACGCCTACGATTTCATGTGTCATAGGTGACACTATCATTCATAGGGCTCTCCTTGACTTAGGAGCTAGTGTTAACCTCTTACCTTATCACGTCTATAAACAACTAGGTTTAGGTGAACTTAAACCTACGGCCGCTACTATTCAATTAGCGGATCGTTCTGTCAAAGTACCTAGAGGAATCGTCGAGGACGTCTTGGTAAAGGTTGATAAATGCTATTATCCTGTCGACTTCATGGTCCTTGACACTGAACCCGTGCTATATGCTACGAAACATACTCCTGTCATTTTAGGCCGTCCATTCTTAGTAACCGCTAACGCACGTGTTAACTGCCGGACGGGGGTAATGAAAGTGTCGTTTGGGAACATGAACTTAAAATTAAACGTTTTTAATGCTATTGATCAACCTCCTAAAGACGACGATTACCTATGTGAGGCGGAAGGTGAGGTAAGACGGAATATTGAGCCTACCAAAGAAATAAATGTGAGTAACGAAAAAGATATAGCGGATGATGAGTGGATGAACCCTAATATCCCGGACCCTAATGCTGAATCTTCTCGAAAGGTAAGAAATCGATTTGAACATACTGACAAACCGTCGATTGAATTAATTCGAAGCGACGTGATTTCTGCTTACCATCGAGCTCTACCTGACATCCTTAGGGGTACAAAATCCGAGTTACAGCCTCCGTGAGTCTTGAGCTAGAACGGTCTAGTTGAAGACGTAAAAGTTAGCGCTTCTTGGGAGGCAACCCAAGCTTTATTTCGTTCGTTTTTCTTATTTTTGGTCATTTTTTAGTCTGTTTGAGTCTGTTTTGGACATTCTGGACAGGTTTGGGGGTTGGAATTAATTTATTTTAATATTATATACATATTTTTTGCTAAAAAAATAGAAAATACCCAAATCGCGCGCGCGGCCTGCTCGCGCGAGACATCACTCGCGCGGCCCGCTCACGCGAGAATGTGCCTTAGTATTTTTTCTTTCGTTTTCTTTATATGAGCCCTCAGGTTCTCCTCGCGCCTGGTTTCGTGGGCGCGAGGTAGCTCGCGGGCGCGAGGAGGTACCTCGCTGGCGCGATTTTTGTTTTTTTATAAATATATATATATTTATATATTTGGGAATTCGCGCGCGCGACGGCCGCTCGCGCGGACCGCTCGCGCGATTTCCCCTTTTCTTGATATTATATATATATATATATATATTTTTTTTTCTATATCCTTCCCCCTACCTATTTTATTTGTGTTTCTTTTCTGTTTTTGTTTATTTGGTTCAGTTTAGTTCGTGTTCGTTGTTTTCCTTGTTACATTTATACTTTTTCGTTTTATTTCTTTTCCATTTGCTCGTTTAGTTTAGTTTAGCTTAGTTTTTAGATTTATATTCCATATTTAGGTTTTATTTACTTTTAATATTCTTTTGTTAGTTTCTTTTTATCTAGTATTAACAGGTACATTTGAACTTTATAGCCATATTTTTATACATTTACCTGTTTGTCATTGCCGAGATTGAGGTACTATCGTTCCTTTCTTACCTACTCTCCTTTCTTTCGTTTTATTGTTTCATTGGGGACAATGAAAGGTTTAGATTTGGGGGTATGCACTCATACATGCACATTAGTTTATGCAAAATTTTAAAATTTTTCAATAAGTGTGTTTAAATAAACGATGTTACCGACGTTTTTGCAATATCAATTTGATACATCTTGTTATGTAACTATGATTATTATAGAGTGATAAACAAAAGAAGATGTTATTAAACATTTGCTGAAGTTATGATGTAACGTTTTAAGTTATGTATTGTTCGAATCGTAGTTTTATATCATAAATTTGCACACAAGCTTATGCACTACACGTAGTCACTTGAATACATGTTGGTTGTGAACTATAATATGATTCGGATTTCTAGATAACAAAAGGTGGAGACTAAACCCGGTGAGCTTTTAAGCCTATCTTTTCTTTATTGAGGGTTATAAATACATTGTGTTTGTCGAATTTCATTGAAATAGCGCATTAACTTGTTGTTTAGTCTCATTATTCTTGCTTAATTTGGTTGATAGTCAAGTTAAAATATTTGTTACCATGCTAAATAATCTTCCGTCGTACATGTTGAAGAACCATATGACTATAGGACATGATGTTAGGCCTTCTTTGTTTACTACCGTTCGATAAATGCAAAAATTTCCTTAGTTCGCCCTTTGAGCCGTTAAAATGCCATTTCTTTCTTTAATTACCATTATCCTTGTTTTTGCTCCGACTTGACAGACTTGGAGTTCACCATTGAGAGAGTTGTCAACTTTTAGTGGTGTTAAGGCGATGTGTGATTGAGAAGAAGAAGACAAGATGCTATTGGGGTAGTTGCTTAGAAATCAATGAATAATCATCTGACAAGCAAGAAAATAAGGAAAAAGAGTGAATATATTGGAAAAAAAAAAAGAAAGAGAAGAAAAAAATATAAGGTTGAAAAAAAGAGGAGAAAAAATTGAAAACAATTGAAAAGAAGAGAATGAAAAAAAATGAAAGTTGGTAGAAGAGATGAATGAAAGAAATCGAACATGCCTTACAATGCCATTCTAAAACTACCTAACAAATCCTTTCTATCCTTTTTCATAGCCTGAGCCACATTACAACCTTTGAAAAGTCCTATCTGATCCTAGGAAACATGGTTCAGATATGAAAATGATGGGAGGGGGATTAAAATATGGTAATGATTAATTTTTCTTGATTATTGGCATCCTATCCATGAGACTACTATTCTTTCGTGTCATGCGTCTTTTTCGAGTCATATGTGAGCATTTCTCGTTTTGAAAATATACTTCCTTTACTCACATATTTTAGAGAAATTACACCTGTTTCTGAGTGTTTCAGTTGAGAGTGTGATTCATTGTGAGATTCGTAGTCGAGACACAGTTAAATGGTTATCCGAGTTATATTCCATGTTCATGACATACGCGTGTTCATTTGACTACCACATCACACACGTGCAATCTTATGAGGAACTCTATTGATTCGTACATTGCATGCACTTGATTGTTTCTCATGATGTAGGTGAATGTCTCATTATGTTTCTTCTTGTTCGTTATTCTATTTCGAATCATTGTTTTATAATAAGGAGTATTGATTGTTTTATTTTTCGTTTGAATAAAACTTTTTAAATTTATAAGTTAATAAAGATGGTTGTGGGTGACTTGTTGACGAGAACCCTCACGAGACTTCACTCGTCCGACTTGGGACACCTAGGGGTTTAAAAGGCTTGTTGCATATGCTAAATGCAGTCGTAATCCATGCGAAAATGGAGTAGATTTTTATGAGTAGTATTTTATTAGTAGTTAGTTTTTATTTTAGTTTTGCTCGAGGACTAGCAAAATGTAGGTTTGGGGGTGTGATCGGGAGAGAACTTATCCTAATTATACGCCTTAATTCACATATATTAGTACCTTTTTATCCTGTTTTTGTATATTTTTACTTCGTTTTCTATTTTCTGACAGGTTTTGGAAGAAATCACCTAAACCAGGCTAAACAGGGTGAAAAAGCAGAAGAAAAAAAACTAAAAAAGCCAGTTCGCGCGCGCGACCCGCGGGCGCGGAAATCCAGAAATCGCTCGCGCGATCCGCTCGCGCGAAAGTCCCAGAATCGCTCGTGCGATCCGCGCGCGCGAAGGCCAAATGTCGCGCTCGCGCGATATGTGTAAAAACCAAAGTTGCGTATTTCAGTATACTGAAGACTCCTGTGCAAACGAAACTGCTGAACGACGTCTAGACTATAAATTACATCAGTTTCAGTTCGTTTCGGGTTAGAAAGGCTTCCAAAACTTGTTGTAAATCTATATATACCCTATTTTATTACAATTAAAGGGGTTAGACATTATTAGCAACTATTATACACAAAAATATATACACACTTTCAGCCATTGAAGGGAGGGAAGCAAGGAGAAGAAGAAGAAGACCAAGGATTCCCATGGCCTCCTCCATCAACTACTTGCCATCTATCACTTCCATGGACGGCTAGATCATAGATCTAGGGTTTCAATGAAACCCTAGACGAGTAATAGGGTTTTATTTATGTTTTTATTTTAGTTTTATTATGTATGGATGACAGTCACATGTTTAGAGGATTTTTATAAATAAATCGTACTTCTAGTGATTAAATCATTGCTTTCAGAATTTATTCTTGTCTTAGATCTATTTTGACTGTGATGTGCTCAACGATCTATTCTTGCTGTGCTTGTTTAGATTGTTTACATGTGATGGTGCTTTATTGATTTGTGCTATCAAGTATTCGAATAGTCCATGCCTAGATTAGACGGATTAGATCACAACCCTAGTTTAGTGTGGGACAATTCGTGCTAACCGAAGATGGATTATGTTGGTGCTTGAACCATGAATATCTTCTTGTCGGAGGAATTGGGCTTGTAGCTATAATTCCCCATTATCATCCAATGTAATAAGCTAAAGTAAGCCATAAATATTCCTATTATGAAACTAGTGGTGGATTTGCAATCCTAGGTTCCATTAAACATTATTTAAAACAACTTTAATTGCTTTCATAGTTTAGATTTATTTTTATTGTTATTAGCTTAATTAAATTCAAATCAAAATCCGTTTTTATAATTAATTAGATTTAGGTTTTAAGATTAAAACACGGTAGTTAGACAATCTCTGTGGGTTCGACCTTTACTTTCCACACTACAAATTTTTGAAAGTAAAGCATAAATAAGCATACTTTTATATCTTGATATTGACAACATCAGTACCGGATTGCGTTTCCTGGCTCACCAATCTAAAATGTTTAAAGTTTCCTTACAATCCTTTGAATGGAACTATTCCATCATTCATTTTTATGTTCCAAAACTCGAATCCAAATATGATTGATTATCTTAGGATCAAGTGTCCCTCATTTTGATTTTTTATTTTTGGCTAAAATTCCTCATTTTAATTTTTCATTCTTGCAGACGAAATTACCTTTCCCCATTGTACATGTCGTGCTGATGCTAGCGTCAATTTTTTTTTAATTAATTTTTTTTTAAAAAATTAATTTAATTAATTTTTTTTTTTTCAAAAAAAAAATTTTTTTGATGTCGAGTTTCAAAATGTTTAAAAAAATTTTAGACATTTCAGAACAAAATATCTAGAGGTGTCAAACGGGCCGGGTTGGCCCGGCCCGGCCCGAGCCCGGCCCGCTTTTTTCGGGCTAAAAGCCCGGCCCGGCCCGCCACAAGGCCCGGCCCACTAGGCCCGGTTCACATACCCCGGGCCGGGGTGGACACACATTCTCCCGTCCATGGCCCGGCCCGGCCCGGCCCGAAATGAAGAAAATGCCCGGCCCGGCCCGAAGCGCACCACTTTTAAGGCCAAAAGTCAAAGGAAGCCCGCTAGGCCCGGGCCACCGGTCCGGGGCGGACATCCCCCCTCCCTTCCCAAGCCCGGCCCGGCCCGAAGCCCGGTCAAGCCCGCTTTGACCGAGCCCGGCCCGTTTGACACCACTAAAAATATCTTTGAATTTTCATTTTTTTTTTTAGAAAAATGTCTTCAAATCCAAAAATAGTACTCCCTCTGTCCCATTTTAGGGTAATACTTGGGGCACAACCTTCATACAATTTTCATACAACCTCCCTAAAAGATGTGTCTATCTCTTTCCTGTGTCACTGTGGGGTCCAGTGACATCACAGGAGAGAGATAGACACATCTTTTGGGGAGGTTGTATGAAAGTTGTATGAAGGTTGTGTCCCAAATATTACTCCCCATTTTAAGAGTCCTTGATGCCATTTTTTTATTTCTCATTTTAAGAGTACTATTTGAAAAGTCAAAGCACTTTAATACACACTTTCTAAGCTTGTCTTTTATTGCATACAACTTTTCTATCTCTTTTATTGATGTGATACTAGAATTTTGAATTTTAAAAAGGGCAATATTGGAAAGTTAGAAAATCTCACAAAAATCAAGATGTCTCCTAAATAAGTTGGAATTCCCAAAAGAGACTCTTAAAATGGGACGGAGGGAGTAGATACATTTCTATGAAAATGTCTTGAATCTTTCATCGACATCTTGGTTGACCGTTGAGCTAAAATTTTTTGGAGATATTTCAAAAATTAACGGCAAGGGAAAAAAATTTGATTTAAAAAAATATTAATAATTGGTCACTAATGTCAGTGAGACAGGGACAACGAGCTTTTTTGTCCAAAAGAAAAAAAACATTGACCTTGGAAGGTGTTGAAAACTCTGTGGACCTAGTTAGTTAAATATTATTAGCCAAGGACCTTAGACCAAGTTCTACAATTTTTTAACCGAACCAAATGAAAATATGCACGTCAGTGGATATTTCCGTTTTAAATATTGGATCGCATTTCAACTGGACCAAATTTAAAAGTTCAATTGGGATTACAGTAGCTCTGTCTACATGTCACCCGAACCGAACCTAACCAAAAAATCGAACCATACACTTGTGAATATATTAAATAATCAAGAAAAACAACAAAAGGAAAGAGAAAAGAGAGCTAGAGTTTTTCATAATACAAAAACTGAATGAATGAATACAATGGAAAAGAAGAGACAATAATAATAGAATATCTAGGTATACAGTATTATCCTAATATAAAAGAAAAGACTAAACTACCCTAAAACTAATAAAACTAATTTTAGCAACACTATATTATTAAAAAATTGTATATGTTATAAAAATATAAGTATATTAGATAACCAATATGTAACAAAAATATGAGTATACTTTACAACCTTAATTTTGGCACCCTTAACAATTCGGTTAACGAAAATATTTAAACCAAACCGATGAACCATAAAACTGAGATATATTTGGGTCAGTTATCATCAATACTAAAATGGGCAAACCAAATTGAATTTTAAGAATTCTAGTCAAACCCACCGACATCTTACACCTATAGAGGTCAATAACTAACTTAACATGCCTTCAGTACTTAATAATTTTGCTAGATAATATGGGTATAGTCAAGTTGGAACGACTCCAACGCACAGGCCAAATGGCCTGCCAATGCTAAAAAAAAGGCATATAAGTCAAACAAAGGCTTTCCAATGCACTGTCAATTAGCAATAATGCTAGGCACATACTCTAAACCATAACTCAAATCACACCCTTACTTTAAATATATGTACTCTGTGTTGTGTAAGTAGTGCACAAAAAAATGTGAAAAATTCAAACAGCACAGAACATAGAATACATGCATTTAAAGCATATATATAATGTGGTTTGAGATGTGGTTTAAAATGTGTGCCTAACACTTCTCACCAATTAGACATGCCATTTTTTGGCTTCGTGACACAAATGGCTCATGTCTTGAGTCATTTCTTGTCAACTCAGCATTTTACTTATTTTTTAGACTAATTTGTCTACATGCAGTCTCTTTCCAATCAGTAGCATCTCAACGACTACATTTTTCTCCCAACGGATACATGTTAGGAAATTATATTTCCTAATACGAGTGGGCAACATATTATTATCAATTATATTATAAGGGCTATTAATTAAAGGGGCTAATATTATGTGGTCTAATTGTAGGAAGCCAATAGACTCCTACTGGGTATGGGTTTAATGAGTGGATACCAAATACTGATCATATTAGGAATAATGGGAACCCTAACATATCAGTATATAAAGACATATAGGTTATGGTCCCCAATATGTCAAATCATTATACTACTTCCTCCTCCATCCCATCTAGAGAAGGAACCCATTACAGATCTAAGGAGATTTGACTGAGGAAGACATAACCGGTCATCATCGTTCTTCTAAGGTTTGCTAATTGCTTCTATGGATACAGGTATATATTCTACTATATTATATCCTTGATAATCTAATATGATATGATCCTAGGGTTGTGGTTTTACTACTTTAGGATTCTACAATTTTATAGATTAAAATTTCTAACAAGTGGTATCAGAGCAAATTATCATATCAATTATTAGGAATTTTGTGAATGTTTTTTTTAATTCGCCTGATTCATGTTGCCTATTCATGATATAATTTTTTTATTTATGGCACTTGATATTCAAGTAATGTTTCGGCAGTACATATTTCGGCAATACATGTGCGATGATTCATATGCAATGATTTGGTAGCAAACCGTAGCATATATGCTATCATTCGATAGTACACATTAAAGTAATATGCGTAGGTTGATTCATGGAATCTAGGCCAAGGGATTGATTCATGAAATAATAAAAAATATATATATATATATATATGTTGGTTGACTCAACTGAAATCATGAACAACAATACATGTAGACACGTGATCCGTACATGGACATATCATTGGATAAAGATACAAATTCTGAAAAGCAACCCTTCAATCCAGCCGCTTATTGCATTCGACGGTGCCATGTGACTTGACATATATTTATATGTCTTTGTTGAATAATTATATTTAAATATATTTGGTTATGTGATATTTATATTGTTTGGATACAGTTTAACCAAATCAGATTCATAAACATCATGTTTTCGACTATGTATATTGGGTTAATATCAGATTGATTTTCATTCATAATATGATATTAGATTTTCTTTAGCACTTTAGAATTTTGGATTCATTCGTGATGTCAATGTTTTTCATAGTATCATGAAATCTTAGTTGTTCATAATATAAACTAAAGTATTTTATTGTACTTTAGAATATTGGGTAATTCATCAAATGAATTAAATTCTATGGTAGCTTAAGATTTGGGGTCTATTTTAGACTCCAATGCATATGTCTGATATTTTAAATAAATAAATTGAAATAATATGTTGCCAAAGTAACCTATGTTGTGTAAAATTTATTTATTTCAAAATATTAAGATGGTATATCTGTTTTTCATGCGATTAACATCGACCCAAAGGAAGATTTTTAATTGGCCGAATGATGGGTGTACATGTGGTGGTAAATATGTGACAATTATTAAGCTAATTATCCATGTGGACAGTGAGTCGGCCCAAAGGAAGGCTACTGTCTGACAGGTCTTATTGTCAGTATTTGATCACTACACGGGGAGTACCACTTACAGTTGATATTTCTATCCAAAGACTAAATATCAATGTTGTTCTAGGTATCCTGTGATGGGCCCACCATTAAGTAAATAATTTAATGTGTCATGCATGCATATATATAAAGTATTCATAATATGTTTATGTCATGACATGTTATTAATTATGAGCATATTATTTTATTTTATTTTGTTCTCTATTCAGTTTCTGCTACAGCTACAAATGTTTCTGCTCAAATTAGTGCTATCCCAATGCTGAATGGGGGAAACTTTAAGGTCTGGAAAGAGAACGTGGAAATCGTTCTTGGATGTATGGATTTGGACCTTGCGCTAAGGACCGAACGACCCACTTCGACTACGGAAAACCCGAATGAGGGTAAAATTGAGAATTGGGATCGCTCGAATCGCATGAGTCTGATGATTATGAAACGTTCCATTCTGGAAGCGTTTCGAGGCTCGATCACCGAGAGTACAAATGCTAAGAAGTTCCTCTCTGAATTACAACAATATTTTGCTAAAAATGAAAAGTTAGAAACGAGTACCATTTTGGCTACTCTAATTTCCATGAGGTATAAAGGAAAGGGGAACATAAGGGAGTACATTATGGAAATGTCTCATCTCTGTGGGAAACTCAAGGCACTAAAGTTAGAGCTGTCTGAGGACTTGCTCGTGCATTTGGTTCTCATATCTCTTCCTGCACAATTCAGTCAATTTAAAGTGAGTTATAACACTCAAAAGGACAAATGGACTCTTAATGAGCTCATATCTCATTGTGTGCAAGAAGAGGAAAGAATTCAGCGAGACAAGACTGAAAGTGCTCATTTAGCATCAACCTCTCAGAATAATAAAAGGAAGAGAGTTAAGGATGCTGCAGATGCGACACCTCAGCAGAAGAATCTAAAGAAGCAAAATGAGGAATTCCTTTGCTACTTCTGCAAGAAGGAAGGCCACATGAAGAAAGACTGTCCCAAATACGCCGCTTGGCGTGCAAAGAAGGGTAAGCTTCTCGCTTTGGTTTGTTCTGAATTTAATTTAGCTTCTGTACCTAAAGATACTTGGTGGGTAGATTTTGGTGCTACTACTCACATAAGTATGTCTATGCAGGGTTGTCTGTGGAGCCGGTCGCCAACTGATGCTGAAAGATTCATCTTTGTGGGCGATGGCAAGAAAGTTATAGTGGAAGCTTCAGGAAATTTTAGAATATTATTAAAGACTGGTGTTTATTTGGATTTGATTAAGACTTTTGTTGCACCGTCTTTTAGACGGAATTTAGTTTCTATTTCTAATTTGGACAAATCTGGTTATGCTTGTTCTTTTAGAAATTATAAAGTTAGTCTATTTCAAAATTCAAAACTTATTGGTACCGGTTCTTTGATTGATAATCTGTATATGCTTGACACTGTTACTTCCTATAATGAAATTATGCATACTTATTCACGAGGTACAAAGAAAAATTAAGTAAGAATTCCGCCACCTTATGGCACAAGTGATTAGGTCACATCTCTAAACAGAGAATTAAGAGACTTGTGCGTGACGGGATTCTTGGCCCCTTAGATTTGGCAGACTTTCAAGTCTGCATTGAGTGCATTAAGGGGAAACAGACAAACATAAAGAAATTAGGTGCCAATAGGTGTACAGACGTCTTAGAACTCATTCACACTAATATATGTGGTCCATTCCCTACAGCCTCTTGGAATGGACAACAATATTTCATTACGTTCATAGACGACTACTCAAGATATGGGTACCTATATTTAATACATGAGAAGTCACAGTCCCTGGATGTTTTCAAGTCATTTAAAGCCGAAGTTGAACTTCAACTTGGCAAGAAAATTAAGGCTGTCAAATCTGACCGTGGTGGTGAGTACTGTTGGAAAAACAGGTTTAAATGGAAAGTTTAAACGTGCAGCGGAAAAATCAAGTTATGAAACTTTATTGGCATGCCCGGATCTACTACTCGTCAATTCTACAGATGCGCACAAGAGGGGACACGAGTTATACCTTAATGTCTTGAACCCAATTCTGATCTTCAACTTCCAGCAGCCTCCACTAGATGATCTTCACCCTTATGACTCCTGCGGATGCCTGCCAGAAAGACTAGGGTTGGTGGGAACCCTAATGGAGAGGATAGAGAAGGTTTTGGGACTCCAAAACAGTTTCTGCAGCTTCTGAAGTTCAAAACGACGAACAACTTTTTCCAGAACGCAGCTGCCCTATTTATAGATTCCCAGAACCGACCTAGACTTCGAGCGATCGAAGTGCCTTCGATCGATCGAACATTCGATCGATCGAACCATCTTCGATCGATCGAACCTGCAGACTTCAATCGATCGAGATATCTTCGATCGATCGAACCTGTCTGGACATCATCCTCAAGCATCTTTCCAAGCATCCTGGCGGAGCTAAGAGTGGGACCTCCTAGGCTCTTTATTGTTGGCTCAGACCAGTTTATTAATTACCATGACCAAACTCTTTGATCAGCAAACTAACCAACTGGTCAGTTAACGTTTACTCCACTATAAAACGATAACTGAACTCCAACGCAAAAGAACATATCCGAAGCGATAACTAGACTTGTATGTTGTACTAATGTCCCTCTACCGTCAGCATTCGTAATCATATTCAGGTAGTCGGATAACTGTTACTGTCAACCTGAATCATGATTACTTCTTGTATTCCTTGAGTCCCATTCACCTCTCATGATTACCAAACATGTTGATAACTCTTATCAACAAGACTGCAGTACTCAGTAATCGACATGGTGACATTCTCAAGGGAATGCTTACTCTGAAACAGAGGGTAGATTCTATCTTGACAATATATGTTCACAACCCTATGAATATGACATACCCAAGATACCCAGGTGTTGATCTTTTATAGACCTCACTGATTGGTAAGTCAAAGCAGCCATATCCACAGTCTGTGTTCATAATCGTCTCAAGATTGAGAACACATACCTTATACAAGTTATGAGTTCCTATTGACTGTTGACAGCATTGAGCGCCAATAGGAAACTCAGGTCCGTCAATGCACTATAAGCACTAGCATATTAACCAAGAGTCACACTCTAGTGATTGAGATTTATCACTCCATCCAATGGTAGTTAATGATGCTACAGTGTATACCTGATGAGATATCCAGTCTCATCATCCACTGTGACAAGCTTTAGGTATCAAAGAATAGTAATTCGTATCTCATTGTATGTATCTCATACACACACGAAATACTTACTATGATACTTATGGATTAAACAATCATCTCATGAAAGAAACATACATAATGAAATGTAAAGCTGATATCCATATATTAAAAAGTCAATGTCTAATACATAAAGTAATGGTTTGAGGGCACAAACCCAACAAGTACTATGGTAGATATGACGGATCAGGTGAACAATGTCCAGGACCATTTGCTAAACTCCTAGAGGAATGCAGTATCGTCCCTCAATACACAATGCCAGGCAAACCTAGCATGAATGGTGTAGCTGAAAGATGAAATAGAACACTCAAGGACATGGTAAGAAGTATGATTAGTCATTCTTCTTTACCAAAATCACTCTGGGGAGAAGCTCTAAGGACTGCAGCATATATACTCAACAGGGTTCCAAGTAAAGTAGTAACCAAAACCCCTTATGAATTATGGACTAGAAGAAGCCTATCATTAGGCATTTACACATTTGGGGTTGTCCAGCTGAGGTACGGCCTTATAGGCCACATGAAAAGAAATTGGACTCTAGAACAGTCAGTTGCTACTTTGTTGGATACGCGGAACGCTCTCGGGGCCTTTAAGTTTTATGATCCCACTTCTAGGACCCTTTTGAGACGGGAATTGCAAGATTTCTTGAGGAAGTTGAGTTTGTGGGGGGAGATAAGGTTACAGACATTGTCTTTGAAGAGGAATTTATTTTTAATCATATTGCTATTGACAATGTTCAGATTCCTATTCCTAACATTGTTCAAGATGCAAATCCGGATATACGAGACAATGTACAAGAGCTCCCTGTGCAAAATGAACAAATTATACCTGAAGTGCAAACTCAACAACCTCAAGAGGAGATGCCATTAAGAAGATCTATTAGAGAAAGGAGAAATGCAATTCCAGATGATTACATTGTATTCCTCCAAGAGCATGAGTTTGACATAGGGATTGTGGAAGATGATCCAATCAACTTTCACCAAGTCAAACAAAGTTCCATCAATGGTCTCAAGCATGATTCCCGTCAATGGTATCACAAGTTTCATCAAGTAGTCACCTCGTATGGTTTTGAGGCAAATGTGGTTGATGAATGTGTATATCATAAGTTCAGTGGGAGTATTGGGCAGATATTTGGGTAACCCACAAATAGATCATTGGAAAGCAGTCAAACGGGTTATGCGGTATTTACAGAGAACAAAGGACTACATGCTCACGTATCGGAGATTAGATCTTTTGGAGATCGTCGGGTATTCTGATTCTGATTTTGTTGGATGCCAAGACAGTAAGCGATCCACGTTAGGCTATGTTTACATGCTGGCTGGAGGAGCTATATCCTGCAAGAGTGCTAAGCAGACACTCATAGCTTCTTCAACCATGGCTGCGGAGTTCATAGCCTGTTATGAGGAATCCAATCATGGGATATGGTTGTGAAACTTTGTCACTAGGCTGCGTGTGGTAGATGGCATTGAAAGGCCTTAAAGATATACTGTGACAATAAAAGTTTTTTGGTTGTTAAGGAAAGAATTCAGAGTGGTCAAATTTTGACAGAACATATATGGACAAACTCCATGATTGCGGATCCGCTGACCAAGGGATTACTTCCCAAGGTCTTTCACGAGCACACTGCTCATATGGGTGTTAGGTTGTCTAACGATACTTTGGTTTAGTGGGAGTTAACTTTGGATGTTCTATTTTTGACATTTATGGTTTTATTTTCTGCAGAATAAAGTTGATGGTTTAAAGTTTATCTCTGAATCTAACTATTTTCTATATGCGGTTTTGCATTGTTTCAGATTGATCTCAATAAAGACTAAATTAGGACCAGTTGGAAATAGGCATGTTTAAAATCACATTGCATGTAATTTCCATGCTGCTCATCCATACTTGATCTATGTCATTGAATGTGTTGGTATGGTGACCATTGAAGGTCTAGTTACAATTTTGTGTGACGAAAGCCGCCTTGATCCCATATTAATATAGGAAATGGACCAGATTGAAACTAATGTGAAGTCCAAAGATAAATAGCACATGTACGCGTCTAAGGAACATGTAATATAATTGTTTCAGGAATCATATGTAGCCCAAGTGGGAGATTGTTAGGAAATTATATTTCCTAATACGAGTGGGCAACATATTATTATCAATTATATTATAAGGGCTATTAATTAAAGGGGCTAATATTATGTGGTCTAATTGTAGGAAGCCAATAGACTCCTACTGGGTATGGGTTTAATGAGTGGATACCAAATACTGATCATATTAGGAATAATGGGAACCCTAACATATCAGTATATAAAGACATATAGGTTATGGTCCCCAATATGTCAAATCATCATACTACTTCCTCCTCCATCCCATCTAGAGAAGGAACCCATTACAGATCTAAGGAGATTTGACTGAGGAAGACATAACCGGTCATCATCGTTCTTCTAAGGTTTGCTAATTGCTTCTATGGATACAGGTATATATTCTACTATATTATATCCTTGATAATCTAATATGATATGATCCTAGGGTTGTGGTTTTACTACTTTAGGGTTCTACAATTTTATAGATTAAAATTTCTAACAATACATTCAATAAACTAACAATTTTTCCCTTCACAAAAAGCTCTATAATTTTAGTAGTCTACTCCAATTTCTAGTAGGTTCATTATGCTCTTGTGGAGTAGTTTTTCCTTGCAATAAATTTCTCTGGAAAAAAAAAATATTTGTTGCACTCACCAAACAACAAAGTGATGGAAGGCATTTACGATGATGTAGCAATTTGTCATGTTGGTTGAGCATCACCCACCATCCAACTGTGGGTGACGCAGTCACAATATTTTTTGATGTCAAGTATTCCAATATTATATCGATAAACATTCACGATAAGGGAGATCATGACTTTATCCAATCTCGTTGGGTCACAAACATGAGATGTTGCAATAAATTTCGTGGACGCCTCAAATAGATAGAGCATAGGCAACGAAATGCAATCGCTGATATTAATTGGATGATGAAAAGCATTAAAAAGGGGCAAAATTCCAAAATATAACAAGCGTCTATTTACTTCAAGAAATTATGTATTATATCACAATTGTACACTTGGGAAAAATGACTTACAAGGTCATCATTATCTAAGTAGTGAAGGAATCACCATCCCCAAACCATTGTAATGACATTAAAATATGGAAAGCATTTTTACTCACGCAGGCCCGCACTGACCGACATGTGTCCTATTCTATTCCTATTTTGGCCTTACATTATTACTATAATTACTGAATTGTGACACATGTAAACCAGTGGAGGCCGGGGTTAGCAAAAAAAGGTGAGCAAAAATGCTGTCTAAAATATGGGGGAAAACCCCAAATAAAATATGGGAAAAAACCAAAAACACTAGTGATCAATGAACATATTGCAGCTCTACTGTAACAACCCAAAAATTTCTATGTAAATAATCATTTTAATTATTATTTTCAGTTAGCAATATTATATGAGTGTGCCTATGTAAGACATGTGTTTGGAAAATTTTTAGTGTTTGGTGGACATATAAATTAAATTATGAGTGAGCGCGTTTAGTTTGGAAGTTATATTTTATTAATTTTTATTTGTTAAAAAAAATGAAGGGTTGATATGTATTTTTGTTATATAGTGTTTACAGGCCCGCGAATGTGTTAAATAATGTAATTAACATTAAAACTGAAGGAAAAGTGGTTTAAAGTTAGAGTTTAAACGCGCAGCGGAAATAGGTTAAGTTATATAACTTTTGGTATTCCAGGATCTACTACTCGTCAATTCCATAGATGCGTACAAGGAGGTGCAAGAATTATACCTTAGTGTCTTGAACCCAATTCTGAAACTTTAACTTCCAGCAGCCTCCACTAGATGATCTTCACCTTTATGACTCCTGCGGATGCCTGCCTGAAAGACTAGGGTTGGTGGGAACCCTAATAGAGAGGATAGGAAGGTTTTGGGAAGACTATGATAGTTTCTGCAGCTTCTGCGTATAAAAACGACGATCACTTACTTCCAGAACGCAGCTGCCCTATTTATAGATTTCCAGAACCGACCTAGACTTCGAGCGATCGAAGTGGCTTCGATCGATCGAACATTCGATCGATCGAACCATCTTCGATCGATCGAACCTGTAGACTTCAATCGATCGAACTATCTTCGATCGATCGAACCTGTCTAGACATCATCCTCATTTGCCTTTCCAAGCATCCTAGCAGAGCTAAGAGTGGGACCTCCTAGGCTCTTTATTGTTGGCTCAGACCAGTTTGTTAATTACCATGACCAAACTCTTTGATCAGCAAACTAACTAACTGGTCAGTTAATGTTTATTCCACTATAAAACGATAACTGAACTCCAACGCAAAAGAACATATCCGAAGCGATAACTAGACTTGTATGGTGTACTAATGTCCCTCTACCGTCAGCATTCGTAATCATATTCAGGTAGTCGGATAACTGTTACTGTCAACCTGAATCATGATTACTTCTTGTATTCCTTGAGTCCCATTCACTACTCATGATTACCAAACATGTTGATAACTCTTATCAACAAGACTGCAGTACTCAGTAATCAACTTGGTGACATTCTCAAGGGAATGCTTACTCTGTATCAGAGGGTAGATTCTATCTTGACAATATATGTTCACAACCCTATGGACATGACATACCCAAGATACCCAGGTGTTGATCTTCTATAGACCTCACTGATTGGTAAGTCAAAGCAGCCATATCCATAGTCTGTGTTCATAATCATCTCAAGATTGAGAACACATACCTTATACAAGTTATGAGTTCCTATTGACAGTTGACAGCCTTAAGCGTCAATAGGAAAGCTCAGGTCCGTCAATGCACTATAAGCACTAGCATATCAACTAAGAGCTACACTCTAGTGATTGAGATTAATCACTCCATCCAATGGTAGTTAATTATGCTACAGTGTAGACTTGATGAGGTATCCAGTCTCATCATCCACTGTGACATATTCTAAGTATCAAAGAATAGTAATTCGTATCTCACTTGTGTGTATCTCATACACACACGAATTGCTTACTATGATACTTAAGGACAAAACAATCATCTCATGAAAGAAACATACACAATGAAATGTAAAGTTGATATCCATATATTATAATGCTAATGTCTCATACATAAAGTAATGGTTTGAGGGCACAAACCCAACAAAAACTTAGTACCGGGGTCATGGGTACCCATTGGACTACTCATTTTAATACTTTGTACTGCATTTTAGGCCCATATAAAGCCTTTTTGTGAGCCCGTAAGACAAAAACGAGATGTATATATTTGTATGTGTTTTATTGACATGTGGTGTGTGTAGTGTACATATATACTTATATCATTAACCCTAACCACCCAAACAGAGAACAGACGTGTGTGTGTGTGTGTGAGAGAGAGAGAGAGAGAGAGAGACAGAGAGAGAGAGAGAGAAGAAGAAGAAGAAGAAGAAGAAGAAGAAGAAGATGAAGAAGAAAGGAGAATGGTCTCGGGTTCGTAGGCACGTGGGGAATCGCGGAGCATTCGTGGTGGTCGATTTTTTTATCAACGAGGTGAGTTAAATTTTGTGTATCCGAGTATATATATATACACGTATGTATATATACATGTACACAGGAGTAAATTAAATTAGTATATGTTTAATTTAATTATTAGGGTTAAATCTTTGTAATGGATGCACATTGTTATTGTTGAAGTAATCTAGATATTTTCTTTCCCCTTCGTGTGACTTTGTGATTATGACATTAGGGTATTCGAAAGGGTTAGGTGAATAATTAGTTTGATAAAACCATATGTGAAATATTCATGGTTATTAAGAAATATATGTGAAATTCGTTTTTTTTAAATTTACACAGTCGCAGAAACTTTAGAAAATTATTAGAAAATCGTGGTTTTGAATTTGAACATTCAGTCCGCGAATTTTTTGTAAAACGCAATTCTGCACACTTTTCGTCTAATGGAGTTTTTCCTGATTCTGCACCGTTTGGGCAGAAATTGAATATTTCAGTAGCAGTTTTTAGTATATTAAAATATACGAAATTGGAGAAACTTGATTCGTTGTGTTTTTTTTTTTATTCGTTCGCATGACTTAACGAAAATTACTTAGAGATACATGAATTCTCATATAATGTTGAGCTATAAAAAAAAAATGGGTGATAGTCATTAACGTTGAGTCCGATGAAAATATTGTGGACGATTGTTACAATACTTTACGATATGAGAATTTGAAATTTTATTATGGGTTTCATGTAGGCTAATATTGAATGTTGGGTTGATGATATTGTACCTGAAATAACTGACCTTATTGTGTAGTCATTTGATCAACAGGAGTAAATTAGATACGTTGAATAGTATATTGGGGATCTTGTAATTTGATTGGAAATTATTGAGGAAAGATTGTTATGGGTTAATTGATAAAGCCCTTTATTGTAAGAAACTGGAATGCATCTAAAAGTTAGAGATGTGATTGGATTGTGATGAGACGGAACTTTGTGATAAACGTGAAATTCAAAATTTTTGGGATAATACAAACGATAAGCGATAATAGCAACATAAGACCTTAGTGTTCACTACTCCCCGTTGTTGTGTTATTGTTTTTGGTAGCTCGCACTCTTTTGCCAGTGGCTTCGTGATCAAGTTGGCTTAAGACTTGCTGAGTGTAGTCTTTTGCCAGTGGATTCGTGATCAAACTGGCTTAAGACTTGTTGAGTGTACTTTTGCCAGTGGCTTCGTGATCAAGCTGGCCTAAGCCTTATGCTCGGCTTATATTGTATAGACGTCTTGACATATTGACCTGCCGTCCGTTGTGTATACCTGGTTTGGTTGATACCCCAACCAAACTGGCACCAGAGTGGGTGTTGGTAGTATGTCCGGGCACACATGGGATATATGTGTGGGCTGTACCATGGAGGGTGGCCAAGTGGTGAACCTAGGGAATACAAAGATAAATTTAATCCTAATAAATGATGAAAATGGATTATTTCATATGACTGATAAGCGTGGAATAATGAATGCGACGTTTGAGTTAGAATGTGGACTGTTTGTATACGAAATTGTTTGCTTGGTTTGTGATCATTCAATTTGCAGGATGGTGGGCCCACTAATGTTTTACAGGTTTGGCTCACCATAAGTAGATTGGTAAGTATGAAATCGTAGTAGTTTTGGGTTTTGGGCAAGAAACTACTTGCCACTACATAAATGGAAACTACTCTTTTGTCCAAATATGTGTGTGGAACTACCTATCTTGGCCCAATAGTGTTTTAATGTGGTTTGTAGTCGACGGGTTTAGGTTGGAGCCCTCAGATTTTGTTATTTTTGTTTAACTCATACCAGTCATGTGACTGACCCGAGTGTGTTATGCATTCGGATGCGTTTCTGTGTGAAACGTAGTTGGATGACATGTGCAGGAAATTGCTTTTGATGATGTGACCGTTGTGCTTGGTTGTGGAATCTTTGGGCATTAGAACATTGTAGTTGCTCTGACCATCGGATGTATAGACTTTATTGTTTTTTTTCTGAACTTTGTATAAAATTTTATTTAATGAACTTTGTATTCCTTTTGTAAATTAAAATGGTATTATATTTGTAATGGAATATTAGTTCTTTTATAATGAAATGGAGGATTGGGAATATAAGTTTAATAATACATAGTTTTTATATTAACACAGGATCACGTGTCCTTATTTAATGAGTATTAAATTCAATTTTCAAATAAATTATTTATTAGCCTATGTGAGGGTGTCACTCTCGGTGTTTTGGAAATTGAATATTAGTCTTGATACATGCTCTGGATTAAATATTTGGTTGTCCAAAAATTGGGGTGTGACATCTACCTATATGTATAGGAGTAAATATAAGTAAACAGTGAAGTCTACTTACCTACCAACAAAATATTAGTACTTGCAAAGGGCAGTGAAAAAGATAAATACCATAGCCAAGTAAAACATCATAGCCATCATAATTTATCATAAAACACCACCAATAAACAACAATTACAATAATGACTACCCGAGTCTCCTACAAAAATTTACATGACCATCCTCCAATGCTTTTTCAAAATAATTACCACCATAAGTGGAGTACACGGTACTCTTTTTCTTGTCTTATCAGAAAAACACCAATTTGGGAGAAATCTCCAAATATCCGACATCCTTTTCAAACTGCCACCAACTACCTTATTAGCGGTCTTTGCACTCTTCTTCTTCATACCTGGAGGAGAGAGAGAGAAAGAGAGAGAGAGAGAGAGAGAGAGAGAGGAGGGAGAAGGCATGAGGTGCTATAACAACAGAGAGATCAGAAGTAAACAAGGGAATTAAGATCTCACATGCGAACAATTTCCTAACTTCCTTCTTTCTCACAACAGCCTGCCACTTACGTTCACTGGAGATGTCTAAGGTGCTTATCTGAAAAACCTTTGGGAAGAGAGAGAGAGAGAGAGAGAGAGAGAGAGAGAGAGGTTAAAAACCGAATGTAAAATTGACATGCTTTAAAAAATGGGGGAGGGGAGGAATGCTAGGTTTTACCTCTTTCAATTGGTTAGTTCCCTGCTTTCTGAAAAAAGTTGCTAAGAACAAATGCTCAACTCCCATCTTCTCATCACCTGCAAAATGTTGAAGTGAGAAAACCACCACCACCACCAAAAATAACAAGAAGCCTTCGGTTTTCATGTCCACCTTCCCCTAGAAGTTGAATCTGATACCGCCAGACAATTATCTTTGAAGTTCATGTATGCACCAATTTCAGTCTCGAGAGATAGTATTAACAAAGGAAATAAGATAGAAAAAATTTACCGAGAGAACTAGCTATATCCCGTGCTGACTTGTAAATGTCATTTAGGGGACTCAAAAGCTTTATTGTTGGTATTCTTCGCTAGTATATCATCAAGAATTCTTGCAACACTACGAGGAACACCCATCTGAGAAATTCCAGTCAAAAGATCATGTACCCCAATAAATGGATGACCACGTATTCTTCTTAGATAATCGGCATGCTTAACCATTTCAAGAACACCATCTGTACAAGGTCGGAATGTCCCATAAGCAAAAGGGAAGGTACTGTCATCCGCAGAATTAGAGCAGAAGAGAAAATGCATTAAGACAAGTTTCATACTTAAAATGTTCGATGGATACCAATGCAACCAAAATTGACTGCATAGGCTTATTTCAGGCTCTGATTAAAACACAACCATTCAATTAAAGAGAACATAAGACGAACACTCTTCTTTTTGTTCAGTTAATTTAAATAAAACAAAATAAAAATAGAGAGGAAAATAGGAAAAGAAGGAATATATGGTGATAAATATATTCAAATCTTCCAAGAATCTCAACTCTTTCTTGGGAGATACACGGTTCCCACCGTCCTAGAAGCTTTGAGGCCATGATGCTGGTTATTCAATGTGCCTCAGAGTTCAATGCTCACTTCACTTTTTTGGGTCACAACATTAAAGTTAATTAACTCTAATATTTTAATAATAGTAATAGAAGCTCCTATGCTATAAATCAATGAATCATTGCTTCCTGCCTGCTTCGTGCATCAAAGGAAAAACCCAAACAAATGAAAATGCAAAAAGATTCTTCACTAACATCAGTTTCATATATGCATTATGAACTCCATTATCAAACAGCACCAAAACAACCCAATTCCGACGTTAAAGCACACGTGCGAGAGAGTGTACAAACAAGCATAAAACCAACACGACATGCATGTGCATAAGAAAGTGCATGAGCACAAGAGTGCATCCCCCCAAAACACACACACACACACAGAGAGAGAGAGAGAGAGAGAGAGAGAGAGAGAGAGAGAGAGAGAATAAGAGAGATGTACCATCTATGTTTTCACACCCATCAGCTCGAAAAACCCACTATGCAACTCAGAAGCAAGATTTTCCAATATATCAGATGGTTCATCTCCCTCGGGAAGCAACCTCTTCAACTCCAGAATCTTTATCCCTTTCCAACATTCTAGGAGAAAATTCTCAAGAACACAATAACAACCTCTTCATCTTAATTCCAAATTTAGATGTCCCCTACAATCTTCCTGGGGATTCTAGACACAACAAAACAAAATTCAGATTTTAGTTCCTCTAGGAAAAAAAAAAGAAGCATATATACTAGATGTACAAATTACAATTAACATGTGTGACGAATCAGATCTATTACTTAAATGAGTTAAGACGGTCACTCACACTTCAACCCCCCAAAAAAAGTTTTTGGAAAAAAGAATGTCACCAATGTCAAACAAACAACCCGTAACAAGTTACCTAATGATAAGGAGGTTGCTTGCATTCCAACTGAGAATTACATCACACAAAAAATGGATAACTGAATGAAAGCAAAAGAAAATTACATGACATTAAAGAGTGTCGTAATGATGAAATTCAAAATAAAGTTGACACAAAAAAAGGTGCATAGTACAACACATACCGTCAAAGGTACATACTCTTCCATTGCCTTCAACGCTCCTCGTACATGACATTTGCTGACATCTTGTAGCTACAACAATAGAAGGATATTACTGAATGATTTGAATAACTAAAGTAAATAATTTGATTAATCCACAAACATGCAAACTAATGTGCCAAACTCCAATAGAAGCTCATACTTACATAAAAACGTAATGGCAAGGATACAAGATAAAAAGATCCCATTACCTTAATGTGGTTTACTTCAACAACCTTGGTTGCGACCTATATTATGAATAATAAAGAAAATGTTTCTATTCATTAGATAGACAAAACATAAGGTGGTAAGACGAGAAATTAAAATGAAAAAGCAATGCCATGCGGTATTGAAGTAGTATCGGGTGGGTTCAGCTCGATTCTATTCAAATTTGCGATTCCAAGTTCCGATTCGCATTGTACAGTACAAAAATCGAATCTGGAATCATACCGAATCTATAATTGTCAGAAACCTTGAGAAAGGCCGTACTCAAAACCAAAGAAGAATAGATACAATGTTACATCCGAACAGCAACTATTTGAATGATATAGGAAACAAGGGTTTACCATCTCAAGAATGACAACCCCTAGAGGGAAGGAGATTGTTTGAGGAAAGAAGTAAAGTCTAATTACAGTAACCATTGTAAGTTCCACAGTTTGGGCAAGATTTACGGCCATCTATACTATTTCATCGTAAACGTTGCACATGCCATGAGAATTACAAAACCTTTTTATTACAAAGAAAACTTTTACAGTCCTTAGTGAAGTCTTTAAACTATTTTCTTTACATGTGCAGGGTATAAATTATTTTTTCGAGTTCTAGCAAAGGCATAACAGGAAGCGTGAAATAACACATCTGTAAATACATATGCACTACTCAACTAAACGATTGCAGTCAAGGGAAGTTAGTGTTGAAATAATTTTTAATTTGGGCCTCATTTGTATGTTGGGCCTCCTCTCCCACCTAAAACCAATAGGTGATAAGCGAAGAGGCCCTTAGCATTTATAAGTTCTTTTCTTTTTCTTTGTTTGTCTGATGTGGGATACTTCCACATTCCAATACCCGCCATCACGTGCAGCCGTATCTTGGGTCTGTCACATACACCACTTTATTTATGGTCATACACTGTGCAGTCTCTCTGTGGGTCTGTCATCGTGGGTGCGTGGACTTGGACCTGGCTCTGATACCATGTTGAAATTATTTGTAAGTTGGGCCTCATTTGTATGTTGAGCCTTCTCAATTGGATTTAGGTGGGAGAGGATGCCCAACATACAAATTTTCAGCAGTTAGCACAAACATAAAAAGACCAAGGCCTGGAAGACATGTTAGAACCCAAGTATGTCCATGCTGTAATTCAGTATTCTAATATAGTTAATATGATTACTTGTTCACACTGCCTTTCTTAAACACCCAACAAATTCCAGCCTTCAATTACAACCACCCCACCCGATCAAATTTAACTATTAAATATTCTAACCTTTTCTTTTCAAAACCTACAACCTCTGCTTCCATTGTTAAACCTAACTAAATCAAACCATAACCTTCTCCATAACAAAATGCTTCACTTGCACTAAAAACAATGCTTAAACGACAACACTGAAATATTTTATTTGTGGCACAATACAAAAAATGTAAAAATGAGACAAACTATATATACGATTAGCTTCATCCTTCATCCTCATTCAGCCCAACTTTGATTGGAGAGAGAGAGAGAGAGAGAGAGAGAGAGAGAGAGAGAGCACTCAAAAAGCCCATAAAACCAATACAGCTTCCAAAACCATAGGGTCAAAACAAACAACCAAACCCACCCAGACAAAGTAGCTAAGCACCAAACACAACATGTAAAAAATGAAGCATTTTCCGTATCAATAAAATATTGTTAAGAGAAACAAATACCTCAAAGAACCCCCTGTCAAGCCAAGTTAGATATTGCTGCATACAGTCAAGTACGATGAGTAACTTTTATGATCATAATCAAGAATCATTTCAAACCCTCCACAAGAATATGTCAACGTTAGGCTGGAATTCTAACCTTAAACACGTAGCCAACATCTTGCTCCCTTAAAAAGAAAAATTTATCCAAGTTCGTTGTCCCTTCAGTTATGGACTGAGCGATGGCTACTAGAGGATTTTTTCCCAACTTCGCATAAAAGGAGACATTTGTATCACAAATTAGCTTTTAACACAATATCACATTTGACTCCAAAATGCAATTTATAGGATTAAACCTCAGTTAACATAGGTATCTCTGCATACATACCCTTTGATTCCATAAGCTACATAAAAACGCTTGACACTCATAATGTAGCTTATCCTCGTAAGCAAGTCTCTCCAAATCCTCATGTATAATTCATAAACAGAAGAAGAATTATTTGTTAGTTTTTAATTGATAAAACTATCATGCAAAAATAACTTTAATTGCCAAGATCTTGGATATGATACACCTTAATAAATCAAATATAATTTACATACCGTTATTCGCCATTGAAATTGGTAAAGAAGGAACTGGAACCCCTTAGGTTGTACTTTACTCTAGGCTTTTCCTTCTTCTCTCTGTCTCTCAATTGAAGTTAACTTTCAAGGGGTAGGGTGTACCTTTTATAGAGTAGAGAAGAGGGCCTATTAATGACTGTCATAAAGACGGTCTTGGAATACGTAATGACTTTCATAAATATTTCCTTGAAATATGAAAAGTCCCTTATTTAATAACTGTTGAAAGATAAACCATTCAATCATTGATTCTCTCAATAATTAATAACGTATATCTTTTATATATATATATACATACATATATATATAAATTGGGACAATCTTCTATTGGCTAAATAGTTAGTAGAGTCTAACTAACATAAAGACTAGTGGGCCACATTTAATGGGACTTCTAAAAGTCACATAGGAATTTACATTCTCCCACTTGGTCCACTAGACTGATTATGATACTTGACTTAGTTGGATTCCACATACAAAACTTTAATGTGATCACAAATTCCATAATTAGCCAATACACCCAAACTGTCAGTTACTGTTATACTAAGATTAGCATAGACTATCAATGTGAGTCATAGCGGTTGTACAACATTTGTGTCGTATTCCCTTCCATGCACCACGCCATTAATAACCTATACTAACCTTAGTCTATTATTTTGTAATGCCCATGTAATGTGTCTTGTTAAGACATTTCCTGTTTATCAAACAATAAAACATAAATTGTGCACACATAATTGAAAACAGGAAATTAACAGAAACAAACTTTAATTGCGCATAAGTGTCAATTACACTACAACTAAAATATCCATCATTTACATCAATGATTACTCAAAAGATCCATCCTTACAACATGTTCCTTATATGTCTTTGAAGGTAATCCCTTAGTCAATGGATCAACAATCATAAGAGTAGTGTTCAAATTTTCAATTAACACTTGCTGTTTCTGGACTCTTTCTCTAACAACCAAGTACTTAAGTTCCATGTGCTTGGAACTACTAGAATACTTTCCATTCTTAGAGAAGAAAACTGCTGCGGTATTGTCACAATAAATTTTCAGCGGGTTGGCAATAGAGTCAACAACACCAAGTCTTGAAATAAAATTCCGCAACCATAAAGCATGACTCGTAGCCTCAAAACATGCCACAAACTCGGCCTCCATCGTGGATGAAGCAATAATGGATTGCTTCACACTTTTCCACGAGATTGCTCCACCAGCTAGCAGAAACACAAAGCCTGATGTGGACTTTCTGCTATCTAAGCAACCACCAAAATCCGAGTCTGAGTACCCGATCACTTCTAACTAATCTGATCTCCTATATGTGAGCATATAATCCTTTGTCCCTTGAAGATATCGCATAACTTTCTTTGCTTCTTTCCAGTGTTCAATTCCTGGATTACTTTGATATCTACCTAACATTCCAACTGCAAAGCTAATATCCGGTCTGGTACAAGTCTGAGCATATATTAAGCTCCCCACAGCTGATGCATATGGAACTTTCTTCATTTGTTCCTTTTCTAAGTCATTCCTAGGGCACTGACTTTCATTTAACTTGTCACCTTTCATGATTGGTGCATCACTGACTGAATATAGCTGTATAATAAATCTTTCCAAGACTCGATTGATATAACCATTCTGAGATAGTCCTAGCAATCCTCGAGATCGATCCCTAAAGATCTCTATGTCAATGACATAGGATGCCTCACCCATATCAACCATCTTAAAACACTTAGAAAGATACTCCTTGGTTTCGTGTAACAAACCAAGATCACTACTGGCTAACAAAATATCATCCACATATAAGACCAAAAAGATAAACTTGCTCCCATTGATCTTTAGATAAATACACTGATCAATAGTGTTTTCCTTAAATCCAAAATCAGTAATGGTATCATTAAACTTTATATACCATTGCCTAGAACCTTGTTTAAGACCGTAAATGGATTTCTTTAATTTGCAAGCCAAATGTTCTTTTCCTTTCTTTGTGAACCCTTCAGGTTGTTCCATGTAGATATCCTCATCCAAATTTCCATTTAAAAAGGCGGTTTTCACATCCATATGATGTAACTCTAGATCATAATGAGCTACAAGTGCCATGATAATTCTAAATGAGTCCTTCTTAGATACCGGAGAGAAGGTCTCTCTATAATCAATGCCTTCTTTCTGAGTGAAACCTTTAGCCACAAGTCTGGCCTTGTATCTCTCGATATTGCCTTTAGCGTCACGCTTGGTCTTAAAGACCCATTTACAACCGACTTTCTTACAATTATTAGGTAATTCAACTAGATCCCAGACACCATTCTGGTCCATTGATTTCAACTCTTCATTCATAGCATCGATCCATTTACTAGAATTATCACTTTCCATGGCTTGTGAAAATGAAACCGGATCCTTATTAATCCCAATATCAAAATCAGATTCTTGTAGATACACCATATAATCATCTAAAATGGCAGGTTTTCTTTCCCTCTGAGATTTCCTCAGAACTACCGATTGTGGTAGTACTACATTATTTTCAATGGCAACATCCTTATGAAGTGGTGAATCATTTCCATTATGTTGTTCATTTCCCTCAACTGGTTGAGTAGCTTGAGGAATAACAATTTCTCGAGGAGGAAAGGGTGGTGGGATATCCACTCTTAATTCCTCAAGATTAACCTTTCTTGATTCATCACTCCCACTAACTTCGCCATTCTCTAAGAATTTAGCATTACCAGTTTCCACAATCCTCGTACTATGGTTAGGACAATAAAATTTATACCCTTTGGACTTATCTGGATAACCAATGAAATATCCAGATATGGTCCTTGAATCTAACTTTTTCTCATATGGGTTGAAGATCTTTGCTTCTGCTAGACAACCCCAAACATGTAAATGTCTCAAATTAGGCTTCCTACCAGTCCACAACTCAAAAGGAGTTGTTGGGACAGCCTTACTAGGAACCCTATTCAAGATATACATTGCAGTCTTTAATGCTTCACCCCACAATGAATCAGGTACAGTTGAAAGACTCATCATACTCCTAACCATATCCAAGAGTTTACGATTACACCTTTCAGCAACTCCATTCTGCTGTGGCATACCTGGCATTGTGTATTGAGCACAAATGCCATACATTTTAATAAATTTGGCAAATGGGCCAGGATTTTGACCTGTCTCATCATATCTACCATAGAACTCACCACCTCGATCAGATTTCACTATTTTAACCTTTCTATCTAACTGTCTCTCAACCTCAGTAATGAACACCTCAAGGATGTCAATGGCCTGAGACTTTTCATGTATTAGATATACATAACCATAGCGAGAAAAATCATCTATAAAGGTGATAAAGTACTTCTCTCTAGCAAAACATGGAATGGAGAGTGGTTCACAAATATCTATATGAATTATCTCAAGAAGCTTAGTACTTCTTGTGGCACCTTTCTTAGTGTGTTTGGTTTGCTTTCCCTTAATGCATTCCACACACACTTGAAAATCAGTGAAGTCTAGGTGATCCAAAACCCCAGTTTTCACTAATCTCTCAATTCTATCCTTGGAGATATGCCCCAGTCTTTTATGCCACAAGATTGAAGAGTTTTCATTAATTAGACCTCGTTTTGAACCAACATTCGAATGCAGGGCTATAAAAGATTGTGCAAACTCATGATTCAAGGAAATTTTATAAAGATCGCCATATAAAATACCAAAATCAACCATAATAGAGTTATACATTAAACTAAGTTTTGCACAACCAAATAAAACAGAATATCCAGCAACATCTAATCTGGATAGAGAAACCAAATTCCTAGAAATCGAAGGTACATAAAAGTGTCCATAAGATCCATCTGATGACCCGTCTCCAAGAGTAGGCGATAGGTTCCAACAAATACCACTTCTGCTTTGAGACAGTTCCCCATATAGATGAATTGTTCACTTTCCTTCGGGTTCCGGGTTGGAAGGAATCCCTGCATTGAATTTGTTATATGAGTTGAGGCCCCAGAGTCAATCCACCAAGTATTAGAAGGAACTTCAGCAAGATTTGATTCATAACATACAAAAGAAAGATTGGTACCTCTCTTTTCGAACCAAGCCTTACGCTTGCTGCAGTCCTTCTTCACATGTCCTTTCTTGCCACAAAAATAACACGTGACAATAAACTTGCCATGGCCCTGGCTACTTTTCTCAGGTCCATCACCTTTCTTTGGTGGAATTCTCTTTCCTTTCACAAACTTTCCTTTCTTTTTAGCTTCATGAGTTACAACTAGCATAGAGTGGGGTCCTTCTTGCCTTAATCTCACTTCCTCTTGAATACACATACTAGTCAGCTCATTCAAATTCCATTTGTCTTTATGAGTATTATAGTGAATTTTGAATGGTCCAAACTGAGAAGGGAGTGAGTTGAGAATAAACTATACTAAGAAGGATTCATCCACTTGCATTCCTAGTGCTCCTAATTTTGCAGCTTTGTCAGTCATATAGAGGATATGTTCTTGAACCCCTCTATTACCATTATATTTGACAGTAGTTAATTCTGCCATAAGTGTGTCTGCTAGTGACTTATCTGCTGATTTTAAACGTTCTTTAACAGCAGTCAAAAGTTCCAATGCGCTATTAGTTTGAGGAAGAGAAGTCTTAATGTTATTAGCTATGGTCATCCTCATAAACATAAGACTAAGTCTGTTCGATCTATCCCAGGCTTTCATCATGTCAATCTGTACTGCAGTACTGTCAGCAGTAACTTCCTCAGGTTTGTCAACCAACAGTGCCATGTCAAGATCTAACACACCTAGTGTGAATTGGACTTGTTCATACCATTCCGAAAAATTTGACCAATTAAGAGTTGGAATGCTAGATGCATGAGAGTGCAACGAAGTGGGAACAGTCACTGAAATAGGACAATGCTCACGTTAAGGCCTTGAATCTATCTTTAATATAGAATTAAAATTCTAAATAGATGAACTATTGACATCACTACAGTTTCTCCTTTGGACGAAACCATAGCATATCTAGTGTCCACTCTATAGGTGCAAAATATTATCACTTATATAGGTCTAATGTAATTTATGTCACCTAATAGTTAGTCATGTTACCTTTGGGTATTCAATTCTAAACTACTCAGTAACACAAATTACATTACCCTATCCAGTTCATAGTTAGTTGAAAGTGACTCTCCTTTGGGCTAGTCCCAATCTCCCAACTATGACTGTCATTGAGAATATTATTGTCTTTTATGTCACCCTTATTGACTAATCTTTAATGTAGTTTTATATTCATAAGGCTCACTAACCTAGGTCACTTTGGCAACTACTAAGTTAATAAACCATATGAAAATAAAACTAACCAATAATATTCTCTAACCTTTTATTAGAGTTATTTATTTAATTGCTAAAGTCATCATTTATTAATTCAATTACTAATTTAATGAAAATAATAATAATTTCGAATTTTTTCTTTTATGTAATTGAATTTTCTGTTCAATGATTACTTTAAGCAATAACTCTAAACTTTTATATAGAAATATATTGTTTATCCCTTATCATGCATGCTTTATATATTGGGTGCATTTAAAATCCCATAATTGGTGTACAATTCAGGAATTAGTCCTTTTCCCTCATTTTCATTTTTTTATATTACCTTTATACCATTTATCTGTTTTAAATAGAAATAAATTTGAATGTGTTATTTTTAGTCATTATATATTATAATAGAAGTGGAGGAGACATGGGATCATGGCTTCCTTAAATTATGGTAGTTGATTGTGTGTGGTTTAAATGTGATTTTAAACTGCAACATATAGGATAATCACAATTCAAAATTTTTTGAATTCTAGATTTCTCACTGTTGTGATTAAAAAGGTAATAAATTTCTTTGCATCATCACTTAGTTCGGTATAACTGTACGTGATAAATTTGTCACTGATATTTAATAGCGTGCCAAATTTATTGCGATGGTGACAAATTTATCACTCAATCTTTCTGAGAGATTCACATATATGTTCGTCATTTGCATTTTTGAGTTCGTGGAGCTTTACCTATGGGTTTTGAATGTGAGAAATTTCAAATTATGCCCATTCATAAAGTGAGAAACTTTGGATTATTTGCCAAAAAAAAAGTGAGAAATTTCACGATTGAACAAGCAATTTTTTGTGTGTTACAGTAATCTTCAGTAAGATTCGTAGGTTTGTTTTTTATTTTGCATTTTTGATTTGGTTTATTTATGTGTTTTGAAGGTGAGAAATTGATTTTATTTTTTGAGAAATTTCGCATTATCTTCATTCAAAAAGTGAGAATGTTGCATCATTTCCCATTAAAAAGTGAGAAATTTGTTTTCAACAAGTGACAAATTTGATTATGTGCATTTATGGCTGGTAAAAATAAGGAAATAATGATCCCAAAAATTAAGGCATTGTCCATATTTTACTCAACTATCCTTACTTATCTTTTGGTTTCTATGTTTGAGAAGTTGTATGAAAAATTTACTTATATTTTGGTTTCTACTTTTAAGTGAGAAATTTCTCACTATGTGGCTGAGAAATTACGGGGTGAGAAATTTCTCACTCTTTGTTCTATATTAAGAAATTTCTCACTCAAATAGTGAGAAATTTCTCACTTTGTCAGATTTTAACAATCATAAAGTGAAGTGTGAGAAAAAGTGAGAATTGTTGAGAAGTTCATGTTCACTTTGACAGATTTTAACAATCATCGAACCATTGGATTTTTTACGTATCATATCAATTTGTTGAGTTCTTAGAAAATGTGTGAATTTCTCATTTTTTTAATGTGAAAATTGTTATGACAAAGTGATAAATTCTCAGTTACAGAAAGTGAGAAATTTATATAACAGAATGTGAGAAATTTCTCACGAAAGAACAGAATGTGAGAAAACTATAAAACAAAAAGTGAGAAGAAGGAAAAAAGTATTTTCCAAATACAAATTTTTGCAATATCAACAAAAAAATTATCACTACCATCATGATCTACCCACTATCACCACACAAAAACAAAAAAAAAATTTACAATTGATGTAAGCTTCAGATCCTTCGATTGCTTCGTGATCTCGAGGAGTCTCGATGACTCCGACGACGATTTGTATGATAATTGGTTCATCAATCGGAGAAAATCATCTGGATCCATAAGAAAAATATATCTTTAATTTCGGTTAGAATTTTTTAGATCTTCTCGAGTGATGGGTTGTCCACATCACTACCATCAATTTGCCACCCAAAATCACTACCATCATCATTAACATACCCACTATCACCATTATCATCATTGAAGAAACACATTTCTGTGTAGTGATGGTAGAAAGAGAGAAAGAGAGTGATAGACAGATCGTGAGAGAGAGAGAGAAAGGGAGAGAGACATATTGATAGAAATATAGAGAGAGATCGTGAAATATACATATGTACATATATGTTTAATCTGAGCAATTTTTGGGATTTTAATCCCAAACCCCTAATTTCAAGGTGGGTAGAGAGAAACATTTGACAGTTTCCACATATATATATATATATATATATATATATTTTTATAACATGGGGGTATTTTGGTCCTCTAAATAGATGAGGGACTAATTCTTACTTTGTGTTATGCTAGGGACCAATTTCTAGAAAGAGAGGCTATAATGGGCTATATATTAAGTATCCCAATTTTATATTCTCTACAACTGTTATGAGAGTTATTATTTAATTGCTAAAATTGTCATCTATTTTCTTAATCACTTTCATAATAAAAATAATAAATTAAAATTTTCTTTAATGTGATTAAAATCTTTTCAATGGCAAAAAGTAACAAAAACTCTAATTTTATAGTTAAAACAAATAAACTAAAATTTATTTAACTATATAATGTGACCATAAAATTTAATTACGTACAGTATAGTACAATTTTCCAAAATGTACTATTAAACTGAAATTTAAATCATACTACAATTATGCTACACTAATATCACACCAAAATCATCAGTAACATCATGATGATTTCAACCAGTTAATGATGCAAAGCAACATATATCACTTTCTATAATTTAATCAAAAGATCTACTTGTATACGTTGACCAAACAACCTCACATGTGATATGTTGATACCATATTCATGTTCATAACCATAGCACAATTGGATAATCAACATACATCTCAGTTTTCTTTTAAAAAATGGTTGACTTGCATGAACGCTTACCAAAACAATTCATTACTCACAAGTAATGAATCATTGAAGACACAGCCATGATTTGGTGCCACACAAAACTATGTAACGAATCATATAAACTGATATGTATGTAATTATACAGTCTCGTTCAGATCCGAGACGTATGAACATCGACGCACACATATGTATATAGACATGTATATATTATATTATATTATGTGGATTCGCAGAACATATCAAGATTATTCATACAATCTGAACGGCATTGCGAAATGATTCAATACTCAAAACTTTTATTCTAATATGTGTATATCCAAAACCTTAGCTTTGATACCAACTGTTAGTATTTAATTGATAAAACTATCATGCGGAAATAACTTTAATTGTCAAGATCTTGAATATGATACACCTTAAGAAATCAAATATAATTTACATACCGTTATTCGCCATTGAAATTGGTAGAGAAGGAACTGGAACGCCTTAGATTGTACTTTACTCTAGGCTTTCCCTTCTTCTCTCTATCTCTCAATTATGCATACCCTTATTTCTGTAATTGATTGAAGTTAACTTTCAAGAGGTAGGGTGTACCTTTTATAGAGCAGAGAAGAGGGTCTATTAATGACTGTCATAAAGACGGTCTTGGAATACGTAATGACTTTCATAAATATTTCCTTGAAATATGAAAAGTCCCTTATTTAATAACTGTTGAAAGATGAACCATTCAATCATTGATTCTCTCAATAATTAATAACGTATATCTTTTATATATATACATACATATATATATTAATTGGGACAATCTTCTATTGGCTAAATAGTTAGTGGAGTCCAACTAACATAAAGACTAGTGGGCCACATTTAATGGGACTTCTAAAAGTCACATAGGAATTTACATTATTAGCTTCATGTAAAATATAAATAAATCAAGATGTCATACCTTTGGAGCATCGCAATTATCACAACAGAAGTTTCACCTATTCTCCACTAGTGATCTATGTAAGCACACAGACACTTCACTCTAGGTGTTGTGTCTGTGTGGGACACGTTTCGGCTACCCACACGCTCAACATGTGTCTTTTCTTTTAAGCCCTTTTAACATTGGACCTTCCACCGACACGATTGGACATGTGAGTGGGCCTGGTGGCTCCTTTGAAATAATTTTCAATAGATTGAGGTAAAGTTTAAAAATTATGTTTATTTCAGAATATACCAGAGCGAACATGATAACCATACCAAACCAAACCAAACTAAGCCTTGTGTCCCAATCAATTGGGGTCAGCTGTATGAATCCTTTTTTTTTCCATTCTGCACGATCAAGAGCTATATGCTCATTAGAATTATATATATTCATATCTTGTTGCACTACATACTCCCAGGTCAGTCTAGGTCTGCCTCTCATTCTAACCATTCTAGGCGCTATGATCTTATCACTCTTTCGCACAGGTGCATCTATAGGTCTTCGTTGCACGTGGCCGAACCATCTAAGTCTATTCTCTCTCAACTTATCCTAAATCTAAAAGCAGACATGATATGGTAGTTAAATAAATAAATAAATAATAAAAAAGAAAAAAGAAAAAAAGAAAGGGATAATTTTATTC
Source organism: Hydrangea macrophylla (assembly GCA_033977485.1). Lineage (NCBI taxonomy): Eukaryota > Viridiplantae > Streptophyta > Magnoliopsida > Cornales > Hydrangeaceae > Hydrangea > Hydrangea macrophylla. Next base: position 24,692,501 of record CM066982.1, read on the forward strand.
AGCACGGCCTAGCCGTGTCTGTATAATGTTTTATCCGTTTTTAATGTCTATATAACGACTCATCCATAGAAATTTCACCTCTACTTGCATACTTATAACATGCGGTACTACGTTAATGACACAAGACATCATGTGACAACATACAACTTGTAAGGTACAACATATTAAAGCATGGGATATAGTATACAGTAGTTGGATATAAGGTACAACACTTTATAGCATATAGTAATGTTAAATTGGAGCTTCCAACCCAAAATCAATTGGCAATGGGTTGAGTAGCCCCTTGAGCTTAAATATGGAGTAACTAGGTTATAAGTCTCCGATGTGGGACAATCTCAACAAGCCCCCGCACGTGCGGCATGACTGAGAGCCAAATACATGGATTACTAAGATAGGGTGACGTGGAGCACGCGTGGACAAATTAGGCCCAACAATAACCTGGCTCTGATACCATGTTAAATTGGAGCACCTAACCCAAAATCAATTGCCAATGGGTCGAGTAGCTCGTTGAACTTAAAAAGTCTCTGATGTGGCACAATCTGAACAAGTACAACGTAACTAAGCATGAGGAATAACACAACTAAGTATGAGGTACAACACAAATAAGCATGAGGTATATCACAACTAAGCATGAGTTACAACGACTCATAGCATACGGTACAACATATAGTAGTTGGGTGTACGGTTAAGTCATGAGTATGTAGTGACCATGTAGTGACCTAATGGGTCTTAATATGGTTCAAAAGGTAATAAGAGGTGGGTCATGAGTTGGGCTTAAAGTTAATACTAGTTGGGAAAGACTAGTTTCATGTCTAATCAAGTTATTGATGCATCCTTTTATTGCGGTACGAGCTTTGTGCATGGGGATTTTATAAAAGGCGCAAGAAAGGCACACCTAGGTGGGGCATGTCTGAAGGGGCTTTGCCTAGGGCAAGGCGAGGTACAAAGGATGAACCTATAGAGCTGCTTATATCGAAGTACTCCTTGCTACGACGGAGACGATGGCTGATAACAAAGTGCTAGGCCTCTTTACTATGTCTCTTGCTGGGAAATGTGGAAGGCAAGAAAGAAATGGCCCATTTTCAATGGAGCTCACCTCAAGTCAGAAATCACTGCTTAGAAGGGGGGGGGGGGGGGAATAGAGAAAAGAGCAGGAGTTTATCATATGTTTACATAACCTAATGGTTCATGTTGTCCATCGATATTTGTGCCTTTGCCAATATATAACTTGGCATTGCTCTTCATTTTCTCATTATCTTCAAGGTACCTTAGATCAGAGTTTATAATTCCATTCATATTTTTCATTAGATATTTGAAACTATTCAAATATGATGATTGAGCTAGGAATTCTACGGGTCAAACTCACCTACAGGCTAACAATATTTTTAAGGTGACTCTTATTTCCTAAAAAAGCAATAAGTAGACAATTGATGCTTGTTCGTCTAATAAGGCAGAGTATCTTGTAAAATCTACAATTACGACAAAGATGGCTTGGTGATGATGGCAGCTTGTTAACCTTGGCCTTCCACTTGCTCCTCTTATTCCTATGTAGTGCAATAACACACACCCCAATCACTGCCATTTTGTGCACACTCATATTTCCCTTTCTCCCTTCTAAATCGCAGCAAGCTTACTCCAATAAGAAATCCCGCAATTTTGCACTTGCGCTTTCTGCTAGACAAACTCCTAGTGTTCTCGTATAAGTTTGAGAGGTTGTTAGAGTAATGAGCATTGAGGCTAGATATAGTCCTTTTGTTCTTTTGTTCCACCCTCTATTCTAAGGGTTATTTTATTCTATGTGGATTAATTATCTGGACACTTATCTTTGCAATAATAATATTTTTCTCTCTTCTTCTCATTGATTAATAGCTCCAAGTTACAAACCTAACATGATCCAAAAGGCACAATTCGAAGTCCCAAACACAAAAACTGTCAAAAACAAATATATGTCAACTCACATGAATAACAAAAGGCATAATTCCCTAAAGTGCAAAACTCTATAGAGAAGGACAGAAAAGAAGTTAAAAGAGTAGTTGACATGAACAAAATAACCAGTAGCATCACGACATATTTTAGAAGAACCTCCTAAAGCTCCATCTATATAAAGAGGAACCTAATATAAATCTTGAAACACCAGAACAAAAATCTATGACGAATAGGAACAAAAAGATATAGAAAGAATCATACCAATTCAATAAGATTTAGAACAAAATTGTTGGTGCTTCTCAGCAAGCTGACTCGGAAGTCTTTGTACACCTGACTATTTGTGAATTTTTCGTTCAAAGTCTTCCAATCAACATAATCAAGCACTATTGTGGTCATTGATGCTACCACTGCTGCAATCCTCCAAACATAGCTCCTCAATATTGCTCTTTCAATCATTTCAGACACCCCAGTTGCGTAGAAGTCCTAATTGCAGACAAAGCACCATAAGCTACACATACCTCTAATTAAACAAGGAATCACTATTATAAATTGTTTACTAAATTGCCTCAATCTTAAATCACTATCAAACTCATAAGCTATATTAAATTGGAGCATCCAACCCAAAATCAATTGGCAATGGGTGGAGTATGTGGGACAATCTCAACATGCCCCCGCACGTGTGACATGATTGAGAACTAAACACGTGGATTACTTGGATAGGGTGGCGTGGAACACACGTGGACAAATTGGGCTCAACAATAACCTGCTCTGATAACAAAAAGAATGTAGAGAAAGGGATAAATTATTTCATACACATCCCACAATATATATATACATCGGGTTTAGAAGTAAAAAAGGAAAAGAAATAACTCCTAATAATTGAGAAATTATCAGCAGGTTAACATGACCTAAAATAGACTAAATAGAAAACAGTAAGAATATATATATTCCCTAAATATTTCTTAATTTCAACAAACTGTATATCCTATTGTTCCTTCAATAGATGCATTTTAAAAATCTTCTGAATCACCAAATTTAAATGCAAGAATTGCATATATGTGGGGGTGTGTGGAGGAGATATAGAGACACGCATATATAGAGAGAGATGTGTATATATATACAGAGAGAGAGAGAGAGAGAGAGAGAGAGAGAGAGCATTTGAAGTCTCAATGAAATATAAAGATTCAAACGCTGCAGACACTGACCATAAGCATACAATCGACCAAATTTCAAGAAAGATAGAAGAAGAATGCAGATATTTACAACATGATTTCAGGAGGGGAAATAGATTAAGAAGGAATGATCAATTAAGTAAACCGTCACGTTGTTATAAACTGGGAAAATATTATATGGCAGTGGTTTAGTGTAGTGGGTAGCTTAGTATAGTCAAGATTGGGTAGGTAGTTGTTGGCAGTTGTAACAACTTGTTAGTTGGCTACAATAACTTGAGCTTGTAATTGCTCTATATAAGCTCTGTTACAACTCTGTATCAGCAGGCAATTGATAATGAAATATCTATTTTCTCTCTCTAGTTCTCTACCTTCTCTCTAACTCTCTCTCTCTCTCTTCTCTCACTTCAAGCTCTATTCTTCTCTCTAATTCTGTTCTTTCCCTCTTCAATTTCTTTGTCTTCTATATTTCTTCTTGCAATTCTGTAACTCTGCTGAGTAAAGGGAAAATCCTTACAAGTGGTATCAAAGCTCCGAATTCATGGGCAAGTGGGTATGTTCTTTCCTCAAAAATCTCTCTTCCATTTTCTGGTTTTTTTCTGCAGATTCATAGTTAGGAACTCTAGTTCTTGAGTTCTCTCTCTAAATCTTTCCCTTCCTCTTTCTATTCACTGAAAGTCTGAAATTCTTTTTTATTTTCTATTTTCTTTCTCTAAATCTTTTCACCCTCTCTAAAATTCTTTCTTCTTTCTTTGTCTATCAATTCTCTCATTCCCTTTAGTAATTGATCTTCTCTCTGTAATTCTGATTTCTTCCTTCTTCTTCCTTATTCCCTCTATAATTTCACATATTTCATCTATCACCATGAGTATATTGGGTACAAATCTTACTGAAAAACACACTCGAAGCATGAGGAAGGATTGGATTGATACATACAATTACATAGAGGTCAAGTTGGAATACTTGTATCTGAGTTTTCAGAAATTGGGTTGCAACTTTGGCATGCCCAGATGTGTGGAACAAGGAGATGATTCAGTGAAAAGGTATGTAGCTCAATTTGAGGATTGGAAATCAATGGCTAGGGCAAAGAAATTGGGAATCTCCGAAAGAGAATTTGTCAACATCTTCATCTATAGACTCCATTCCGAAATCAAAAGAGAGATGCCAAAATGGACTCCTCAAACACTACCACATGCAATAATCCTTTCAAAAATACAAGAAAAATTTCTTGAAAATTAGTCCAAGAAATGCAGTCACATTGCAGAAGTCGATCATCAAGCAGCAAAGGAAAATAAAATGGCTGACACACATGATCTTCATCTCAACAAAAATGATGATGTTGTAAGGAAAGAACGAAGCTTAGAAGCCACCAGTAATAAAGAATTCAGTGACCTGATTGCGTCCGAGATCGAAGAGATAGAACTCGTGCTCAATTTTCCTTATTCTACCCCAACGAGCTACGACCAAGATAGTAATCTCAAGATTTTGAAGGTTGAACTAAAGATCTTTTTGGCTACAAAAGAAGATGAAAAAACTCAAGTAAATGTCAATTGGATGTTAGGTTTTATCTCTGAAGATGCAAAAAAATGAGCAAACAGTTGTTGAAGACAATTTGGAGGTTCTTAATAATTCTGTGAAAAAATTTGAGAATTCTGATTTAGTTCACGGGTTTGAGAATTCTATGGTAAATCTCAATGAATCCATTTAGCATAGTGATATTGCACCATCTGTGACAGAAAATGGAAAACCTTCCACTGCAAAGGGAATGCAAATGCTTGAGCTTGTAGATAAAGAGAACATGGATCTTTTGTTTACAGAAATTGGTAATGAAGTTCATAAGAATTTCAAGGAAGTTAATAAACATACAAATGGAGATCAGTTCTTTGAGCATATGACAATAGTTTGGTTTAGAGGGCCAGACCCAGGTGGGACAAGTTGGGTCCATTTTCCCTACTTTTCCTAAATTCATCCTTGAGGACAAGGATGATTTCATGGGGAGGGTATTGTTATGAACTGGGAAAATATTATATGGCAGTGGTTTAGTGTAGTGGGTAGCTTAGTATAGTCATGATTGGGTAGGTAATTGTTGGCAGTTATAACAACTTGTTAGTTGGCTACAACAACTTGAGCTTGTAATTGCTCTATGTAAGCTCTGTTGCAACTCTGTATCAGCAAGCAATTGATAATGAAAATCTATTTTCTCTCTCTAGTTCTTTGCCTTCTCTCTCTAACTCTCTCTCTCTCTCTTCTCTCACTTCAAGCTCTATTCTTCTCTCTAATTCTGTTCTTTCCCTCTTCAATTTCTTTGCTTCTATATTTTTTCTTGCAATTCTGTAATTCTGCTAAGTAAGGGGCAAATCCTTACACACGTCTAACATGATCCCAAGACAACACTCCTTCATTGGGATGTGAATTAGAAGAGAGTTAGAACTTAGAACTAGCTACTTGTGGACCATTGGACCCCTCGATATAGGCAAATTTCATGTTGACTTTGATCGGTCCAAATCCAATGCCATCAGACTTCAATCCCAATTGCACCACCACTTCTTCTATGTGCTACATCAGCCTGTCAACCCGAATTGCATTAGATCCCCATTTTTTTTATTAATCTTCTTGGTCTGGTAAGACAGTCCAAACTCTCAATCGGTCTCGGCGAAGCTTGCCTCCCGAGCGGTGGATCATCTTCACTTTCATCAACAAGAAGGTCTTCGTCATCATCCTCCTCATCAACGGGAGGGTCTATGGCTGATACAGGATCACTCACCCTATCACACTCTTCTCTTTCAGCCTCAACAATATTGTTAGGCTCGTTTAGAATTTTCCCCCCGAGTGCTTCATCGCTGTCTTCAGCACTAGCGAGAGGCTCTATGGCTGATATAACATTATTCGACTCTTTATTTAAAATAATATTTTCGCCATCTTACCCCCCGAGCGGTTCGGACGGCGTGGAATCAAGATGACCAGAGACATCAGTCTCTTGATTTAGAGTGATAACATCGGCCTTCTCGGCTTCTTGTCGCATGGCCATTATTTTAAGTCACTGAGAAATCTCTTCCAATTTTTCTAGAGCACGGTGACGATTCTCTTGATCACGAAGTTCCTCTTGCCACCTACCATCTAGCAAGTCATCCTTAGTCATGAATGAATTTCCCTCGGGCGGTGGACAGTTGGCTCCACTTGCTTTCAAGGTGGCTAATGCCTTGGTTGAAATACTCAACATCGATATCAAAATAGTAGATCTTTGGGTAAGATCACTGATGGCATAGTCATATTGGGCTCCAATGGCGTGCCGATTTGGGTACTGCAGATCCAACGACATTTACCATAAAGCTTCATAAGTAGCAGATTTATCTTTTTTGAGACGATAAATTTCTTGTTGAAGTTGGCCTATTTCTTCATTACGCCAACCAATTTGGTTGTAGTAGAAGTGTAGCCATGCTTCGGTGTGTGTATGGCTCATCACTTGGCTGTCCCACCAGGCATGCTAAATTATTTGCTATATTTTATGGTTCGGGCGTGCCGGAGCCTTGTAAGACCCAAACTTATAAAATCAAAATTTTCTAAAACGACTTGTGTGAGTGATACACAAGGTTTCATAATCTAACTTCTAAGAGACGATTGTGAAAAGTAAGTAAGAAAGTACCATCACGTAAAGGTCCCTAAACAGTGTTGAAGCACACAAGTCTAGCAAGTGATGAAATAAGATTAAGAGACATTAAAGAAAAGTTGAATTTTATTTAATTCAAATAAGCAAAATTACAAGGAAGGTAAAATTGCTAACAAGAACTAGTGTGCTAGGAATGCTAGAGAAATAAAAAGAATGCATGTTTGAATGTTGTTTTCGAGGTTGACGCGGAATGAGTTGAATGGTTGGCCGGCCTGCTTATTTATAACGGCCTGGCTGGTCCTCGGGATAAGGCAACAAAAATCTGCAATAATAATCTGGTAAAAAAAATACCATATTTATCTCCATAATTTGCACGTGACTTCCATATTTTGGACACAATATATATATATATATATATATACTTCTTGAATCTGGTTCGAATTGAGTTCTGGTTCGACTAACTTCACATGCAAACAAAAGATATACTTCCATAATATTATGATATTATCTCCCCTTATTTTCTTGATAATCTTCCCAAAATATTGACAATATCTTGTTAATGTATAGAAATATTATCATTATCTATCACAATATAGAAGTATTATGAAATTGAGAGTTTGTAGGATAATGAACTTTCCAAAAGTGGACCCAATTTATATCTGCTTTCCAAAATGATTTGGCAGCCCGACTGTATGTGGTGAATGGCCAAATGGGGCATACCGAACTCCATGTGACAATGTGAAATATTAGCAAAAGTGAAGGTCAGGCCCACTGCACGTGATGATGAAAATTGCCATTCTTGCTAAGGCTAACGAAAGCAATCCTCAACCAAATTGATCCAACAATCTTTGGGTCCCACCAATCACCGAACATAGACATAAATCACAAGTGACCAAATACTTGATAAGCCAGAAGGAAAATTGAATGGCCAAATTCAAATTGATAGCTTAGGGCAATGGATACTCTGAAAGCCAAAATGGTGGTGGGCCGAACTCATAAATGTAGCCCGAATAGTTAAAGTCATAGTGCTATAATCATGTCATAATAATCTCTAGGACCTACCAATCAACCATAATTCATTTGGTCAAATATTAAAGTGAGGTGGATGAACTAAATTATCTAGCCAAACTCCAGCTCACTAATTTTGACCCAACCACTTGATTCTTAATTTATGTAATCGGTCTGTTAGGAGGTTGACAATGAATATCGAGCTGCCTAACTAGGAGTTCTAAAATCTAATTATCAATCTTTGAAACGGATAAAACTTCGGTTGTGATAACTGAAATTCAAGTATTAAGATAAATTAAATAAATTGCATTTAGTTTACAAATCACAAATTCAATTTGTATTTCTGGTCATTCTTACCCAAAAAAAAAATTAATAAAATCAATAAAACTAGAGTGAGATCCTTGGAAAATTGGAATTTTACTAATCCAATAGGGCAAAAAATTTGAATTTCACAATCCTTGAAGATTTGTTGCAATCAATTTGTAGATTTAATGCAATTTTTTTTTCCTAATACCCTATAGTTTTAGCGGAGTTTCACTTTAGGCTATGCATTTCCAAATACATCACTTTGGTCCTTCAATTTTCAAAATCGTGTTAATTTGGGACCTAAAATGTAGGAAATGCAGGGCCCAAAGTTATGCATGTAAAAATGCAGGGTTCAAATTGAAACACTCCTACAACTACAGGGTAAGGAAATATTTTTTACACTTATTTTTCAAAACTGAAATTTGACTAAATATTAGGATGAATAAATTGAATTTTCACAATCATCGTGCAGTTTTGACCATGTAAGTAGTACTATGCAAATCAAATTTTCTTGGAACCCATGATTTTGTGGGCAAGACTTAGAAGCTTTTAACATTTGCAATGTCAAGGATTCAATAGGTTTGGGATGCAAGAAACAAACAGGAAATAGTCAGAGATGTGCAAAAATGACCTCTCAGTAGAGTTGAAAGAGGCTGTAATATGCACATAAAAGAAAGTGGAATAAAATGGATTGACATATACAGTAGTATAAAGAAAACAGAAGGATGACATGTATTAAAGGTTGACTTTAAACTTATGGCAACTTTATAGAGACAAAAACAAAAAAAGGCCACATTTCTGACTATAAGGAAACCTCCACAAGATCATTTCCCATTCATTTTGTTGACCTTTTTGAGGTTCGTATGCTGGATCTAATATCTAGTGGGAGAGCCTCAAGATCAAGAAAACTAAGTGAGAGGAAGTGAATTAAAAAAAAACTTCCTTTCATGTTTTCTTTTTTCCTGCTAAATAAAGATAGAATCAAAAAGTTTGTCAAATATTGTTAGAAGTACTATGTTATCTATTTCCTACTGAACACAGGCACAAAATGGTTTCTCTTACAGCCTTTTCTTTTATACTTCGAGACCCCAACGCACCGATTATTCGACATTGCGGGTAAAAGCTTCCGCCCCCGTAAGTTTCTCATGAGATATTTTTCTTCTACTTAAAAAAAAAATCTTACTCTCTCCATTCATTTTTTTGAGTCCTATATTCTATTTTGGGATGTCCCAAAATAAGTGGCCACTTTCTTAAATTGGTATACAATTTTTACCCACTTTCTAAAACTACCCTTCCTTGAAATCTACACCAAGACAAAACTAAAAAAGTTATTGTAATGATTAGGGGTAATTGTGGAAAGTATGTGTAGATTCTTTTTATCCCCTTAATAAGTTGAGTTCCCAAAAGTGAACTTAAAAAAAGTGACGGAGGGAGTACAATGGGTATCCTCGCAAGGATTAGATCTTGTGACCTCGCTAAACGTGCCGTTAAGAGCCACCCTACTTGGTCTATTCCTTAGGTTTTTCTCTAGAATCTTGACATCATTCACTTGGAAAACAGAGATAAGGATAAAAAAAAAAAAAAAAAAAGAAAGAAAGAAAGGTCATCTATTAGTGTGAGCTATCAAAAGTCATCACGTGACTCGTTCAAGACTAGTGTGAGCAAAGCAATGTAAAAAAATTCAAACACCTTACGGTCCTTTACCCAACTGCAACAATTCAAACCAGAGACCAAACTAACAATAAAAAAAGCAGCAAAATCCATATGCAAACATTCATACATACGAATATACTAGTCTTAAAGTACATGCAAATAGTGCATAAAAATGTAGATAATAACAAATTCAATGATCAAAACCAAGTTTCTTGTGGCCGAGTGGTAAGTTTCTTGGGTGTACTACCCAAGAGGTTTAGTGTTCGAGTTATGGGGGGCGTGGCCACTGGAGTATTCACCCGGCGCCTCCAGGCCTCGAGGGATTAGTCGAGGTGCGTGCAAGCTGGCCCAGACACCCCCGATTACCAAAAAAATATAAAAAAAAAAAAAAATAAAATAAAAAATAAATAATTCAATGATCAAACTGGCTAAACATTTGATTCGTGTAAATAATTTTTTAACATCGGAAAAATATTAAAATCTAGAAAAATCATGTTAGACATCTAATATTAAATTATTTAAATTATACTAATATATCATTCAAGTGTTGAAGTGATGTACTGAAAATTGTTTGCTTCAATTTATATCTTTGACCTTTTAAGAAAAATTTTGTCAATTTTAACTATGTTCCATTATTGCTAATTACATGATAATATGATGCAAGTTGGAACCTATATTCGAAACCCAATACGATAAACTATAATTATGGAATCGCAAATAATTTTAGTTGCGATAACATGAAGAAGAGTTTTGTTAATAAATTGTTAAATAAAATGAGAACACATTTTACCATTTTTTCAACTTTTTTAAAAAATAACTAAATCAACAGCTTCATTAGCCCACAAAGGACAATAGGGGATAAATTAAGTTTCTCTAAAGTCCATTTTAAGCTACAAATCCTTTTAGTTATAGATATTCCCTCTCATGCAATATACCGTTACTAACGTGAGCGCGCGCGCGAACACACACACACACATATCACAAAAGTACAAGCTATCCAAACAGGCTCCACGTGTTTTTGCAAAAGTGAACGGCATCATAATCATGAGGGACACGACTTTTCCTATTTTCCAAAGAGTAATGCTATGATTCGTAAATTTCTATCTTAAAAGTGCTTTCTAAATGATGTGGCAATAGGGACAGGTCTAATATAATGAGACTATTTAACTTTTAATTTGAAGTTGTTTACCTCACTGCCACATCATTTAAAAAAATATTTTTAGGATAAAAATTTAGGGAAAAATACATTTTACCCTCCTGTGGTTACACCCATTTTCTCATAACCCCCCTATGGTTTATTTTGTAACACTTAACCCCCCCCCCCTGTACTACGGACAAAAGTGAGACTTTTTAACTTTTCAAACGGCAGACCCACTTCAGTCATTAGTACAGGGGGTTAAGTGTTACAAAAATGAACCACGGGGTTATGAGAATATGAGTGTAATCATAGGGGGTTAAAAGATATTTTTTCCTAAAGAGTATGTATAGGGGCTTGGGGGTATTAATGTCGTTTCTTCTTTTTTTTTTAATAGAAAAGTTAACAGTCTCATTTTAGTGCATAGTACAGGAGGATTAAGTGTTACAAAATGAAACACAAAAAATTATGAGAAAATAGGTATAACCACTGGGGGTAAAAGAAATTTTCCCCAAAAATTTAACAAGCATAACATTTGTATTATCCAAATCCTAGCGGTAGGATTTGCATTTGGAAAAGTCGCCTATGGTGTGTAGTTCCTTAAATGTCCTAATTAAAATAAGCGTTAGGTAAGTCCGAGTTTCACTAAAGTTCTAAACCATAAGTTATGGGCATTGGTACTTTTATATATACTAGTTTAAACGCACGTGCGTTGTACGTAAACGGTGTCTATCTAAAAACTAATTAGAAATAGTAAGCCAAAATAAAAAAATATATATATATTAAAAAAAGATTAAAAAAAACACTTAAATTAGGTATAAAAAAAATAAAAAAATAAAAAGAAGAAAAAGAAGAATTCATGCAACTTCCACAATAAAAAAGATACACAAAACACATACAACAATCAATTCATAGGGTAAAAATAATGAAAACTGTTGAATTATTCTTCTTAGACCATTTGTTTATTTGTTCAATAATAAATTTTTTATGTTGCTATTTAATTGTTACCACATGTCCTAGCTAGAATTCTTTCTTACATCTTTAATATTTTGAATTTACTATTTTCTTTGCTCGTTACTTAATAATGACTATATATTTATTTATTGTATGACCACATATGTTAGTATTTCATTAATTTACCGTATTTCTACAGTAATTTATTAAACTATAAAATTATTTCAGATGTTCTAATTAGAATAAGTTACAAATCAATCATGATCTAACTTTATATGTTAGTATTTCATTAATTTACCGTGTTTGTACAGTAATTTATTAAACTATAAAATTATTTCATATGTTCTAATTAGAATAAGTTACAAATCAATCATGATCTAACTTTCTTACATATTTTTTTTATATACATTAAAATTTGATTCCTACAAAAAGGATTTAGGGAGCCCTCTACGTTCAAGATGGTCAAGCTTTTTGTGCTGTGTGTCTTGAAAATTCTTAAAATCTTCAACCAAAATTTTTCATAAAGTCTCTATTGCCAAATTGCCAATATAATTGAAAGAATCACATAAGAAAAAAATTTTATAACGGGAATTGATATTAGAAAGTAATTGCTTATCCATGGAGTTCACCTAAAGAAAGAGAAAAGATATTGAAACATGACTGAAGAAAAAAAAAATGGAATCCACTAAGACCAAAATAGAAAAAACCAATAGGATGGTAGTTTTAATTTAATTTAAAGTCCTAAAATTCTGAAAATGTATTGATAATCTATATTGAAAGAGACTTTTAGGCTCTATTTGGTGCACATATTGAGGGATAGGAAAGAAACGAAAACACTAAGGAAAATATTTTTCTTTGTTCATAAGCTAAAAAGGGCCTGAAGGTGTCCATTAATTTGATAAAATTGAAAATTAAGTGTTGAATTTTAAATACTGGAAATTTTAAGCAGTTGAATTTGTTGTACATAACACATGAGTATTTCAAGTATTGAAATAGACTGCAATTAGTGATTATTTCTAGTTGAATTTTTTCAATTAAAATATTCAATGGATTTTTGGCTGCATTTTCAATTAGAGTAATGCTAGAGTCACAAAGAGATGCTTACAAAAGGATATGGTATCCCATATGGCAGAATTAAGTGTGATGACTCTTTCAATTAAGTGGTACATTATCAAATGTATTGTACAAAAAATGTGCTTAAAATTTTATTTTACCACTTAATTGGTTATAATCACAAGCTAAATTTGTCTAGCTAACTTCCTATTTTTCTTATGGAACTTAAACAATGATAACAATTCTATGAATTATTGCTAATAAAGATAACAATAGTAACTTTTCATAAAGAAAAATACTCAATTAAGTTTTACATTCAATAATTGTGTTGCTAAACGCATGGGTAAAATGGGAATGGAATAGGACACAAGTCAGCATGGTAGTGGTGGATAAGCAAGAGTGAGAAAAATGCACTCTATGTTAAATGGGTAACCAAATATTGAAGTGGTTGAAATTGAATCCTAAATTTTTTTGAATGCATATCTTACCTAGAATAGGTTGGATAGAAGTTACCTACATTATTGTTAGTATAGAATAAATAAAATCGTGAGTGACTCATCATAGAGCTCCAAAAAAGAAAAAAGAAGAAGAAGAAGAAGAATAAAACAAATCAAGATTCTTTAAAAAGAGTTATGTAATACTAAGAATTGATATCAGGAGTTGATGGATATAGTTTTATGTCTGTGAAATTACTTCAGTACCCTTAATGAAAACTGAATCCAATAACTCTAAATAGAAGTCCTCGTCATGAGAAGGGGACTGATGTTACTATAACTGATAGTTTTTTTGTTTTCATTTTGACCACGAAGTTATTGAAAATATTACATTAATAGTAATGAGAATGAAATTTATAAGTAAGTTGAATGAAGGAATAGTAATTACCTTCAATGCAAAGCTTGAAAGTGCACACTTGTGTAAATATCAATCGTGTTTAGTTCATCATAGCACATTATTAAGAGAACACGAAGAGTAGACTGTTTTGTGAATCTTAATTAAAGTGTAAAAAAAATGTCCAAGACTATGGAGAACTTGGGAAGTGGAGACGTATAATAGAAATTAGATAATACCAGTAGGTTCTTTAATACTATCATTAGTCTTCTAGTCCCAAAAAAAAAAAAAAAAGGAGAGAGAGAGAGAGAGAGAGAGAGAGAGAGAACTAAAATAATGTCTTAACAAATAGGGCCAAAAGTAAACCTGGGACTGAGAGGCTTGTGAATTCATATTATTCTTCTACACGATTAATTTCTAGTACACAATTCCTTTATTTATTCCTAATACTTGATTTCCTTATTTATCCTAATTTAGATTGGACTTTGTTTCATCCAATGATCCAATACTCAAATAATCCATTCTGGTCCACTTTAATCAAAGAAGCAAAAAATTGTTACACAATTACTCAAGGAACATACTTGGGTAAAGTTCTTTAGGTGTGGTTTGTTAGGTTCCCTCTCACAACAGTGGGTCTAGGATTAAAAAAAATAATGTTTAAAATTATTTTATTTATTTATTTATTTATTTTCTAGTTAATTAGGGTCTCACAATTGTGAGAGGAATCTAACAAACCATGTACAGCTAAGGAACTTTGCCTAAATGTGTTCAATTACTAAAATTCTTCTATTAATTAGCTATTGATTAAATGTAAGCTTTTAGATGGATTAACTCTCAAATATTTGTATTAATTGGAGGCTGAATGCAAGATTTATAATTGGAAGGTAAAATTTTTAAACTTCGCGAGTGTAAAAAGAATCATATACTACAAAGAAATTGGTAATAGGAATTTAGTTAAGAGTCCTAAAATTCTTCATAGACATTTATTATAACTCTTTAAGAGATTTATATGTTACTAATTCATCATTCACGTAACCCATCGTGGAGTCCAAGCAAAAAAAAGAAAAGAAAAGAGGGGTTATTACACTAACACCCCTTCAACTATGACCATTTTCAATTGCCCTCAACTATAAAACTCAACAAATTGACCCTATCAACTATTTTAACTTTTCACTAACAGCCCTTCTGTTAGGTTGTAGTTAAAAAATTGATTACTTTTGTATCATGTTACCAATATAAAAGTGTTAACAACATAACATTTTTGTCTCTTCTTTGAGTCGTTGAAATTTTAAGAACAAAATTGCCTAAAATTTGGTATACAACACAAGGCAATTATTATGCAACAAATGATATTTTTGTCATAAAATTTCCAATGACTCCAAGGAGGGACAAATAGATATCATGTTGCTAATAATTTGTATCATATGTTGCTCACATGATAATAAAAAAATATATATATAAATTTAAAAAAAAATAAAGAAAAAAAAGCGTTCTTTTTTGGGACAGAATTCTAATGGAAGGGGTTTTAGAGAAAAATGCAATAGTTGAGGGGAGTTAGTTTGTCAAGTTTTATAGTTTAGGGGCGTATTTAAAAAAGAGTCATATTTGAACGTGTGATTGACTTTTTTCTTTTCTTTTTTTATTTTTATTTTTTATTTGTAAATTCTGATGGGAACTTGAGTTGTTTGGAAGGAGTTATAATACACAATGGGATTAATGTCGAATACCATTAATATTAAGGAGTTGTAAAATTGTAGGGATCGTATATAACATGATATATCCAAAGCAAAAAAATAAAAAGTTAGAATTATCATGGACGGACCAAAAAAAAAAATGGTATACTAAAGTTGTTAAAACTCTAAGAAAATTACTTAAATGAAAGTGCACCGATTGATAAAAGTATAAACCACTTATGGGCATCGTTAATTATCAGTTGTTTTATATCTAAAATATTAAAACCATCCCACAAATGAATTTACCAAAATACCCACTACGATCTAGATTTGTAATATTTGTTGATCTATCTCTGCACATAAATATACACATAATAAACAAATATACATACGCATATAATATATACAAAAAGAGGTTATCAAAAAAAAATCCAAGAAAAAGAAAAAAAAAAAAAAAAAACCAATGAATTTAGTTTATTCTAGAGTCCAACAAAAAGAAAGTTGATCTATGAGGCACATAAACATACACATAGCATACAAATATGCATACGTATATAATATATATACAAAAAGAGGTTTTTAAAAAAAAAAAAAGAAAAAAAAAAGAGTTCAACAAAACGAAAAAAAAAAAACCAATAGATTTAGTTTATTCTAGAGTCCAAAAAGAAAAAACCAATCAAACACATAGATGTTATTAAGTTGTAGGACTCTTATGGCATGGACACACTACAAATAAAAAAGTGGTATACTGAACTTTTAAAAGTCTAAATTCTAAGAAAAATAATTAAGTAAAAGTGCACCGATTGATAAAAGTGTAAAAACACTTATGCACTTTATATATATTATACATATAGATATAGATATAGATATATTTATATATACACACATATACGTTAGTTGGAAAAGATCTTCAAAGTATATATATGTTTGTAGGAAGAAGATCTTCGAAGGCAGTAACCATGGAACATCATCAGCTAATTGTGTATCTTCTCTTTTTTCTTCTCTCCCCTCCGGTTCTCATCAATGGCTGCCATGATCAAGAAAGAGAAGCTCTGCTAACATTGAAATCCTCTCTTTCAGACCCTTCAAATCGTTTGGCTTCATGGCAAGGCCAAAACTGCTGCAACTGGCACGGCATTCGCTGTTCAAACTCACTAAATATTAACTCTCTCAATCTCAGAAATCCAAATCCAAACGCAGCCTTCCTCAACTCGAATTCAAAGCTTATTTCCACTTCAAACTCCACATATACAGCCCTGAAAGGTAAAATTTCTCCGTCTCTCTTCACTCTCAATCATATCACCTATCTTGATCTCAGCTTCAATAACTTCATGCTTTCAAAAATACCTTCTGGTTTATCAAATCTTACAAAACTCACTTACCTTAATCTTGCAAATTCTATGTTCAGTGACTCCATAACAACCCAATTTTCAAATCTAACTTCTTTGAGAAATCTTCATCTCTCATGTTCTTATAAAGTTTCAGACCTATCATCCATTTCATATGACTTGACCTCGAAAAGAATATATTCAGAAAGTTCTCAGTCTACTACGTATGTAAATAATGGGTATATATCTTCTGCAAGTTTAAACTGGTTGGCAGGGCTCCACAATCTTATAGACCTAAGATTGGATGGTCTTGATCTCTCCGAGGCATCAAAATTAATCGGATGGGCTGAGCCAATGTCGAGGCTTTCGAATCTTCGGGTAATTCACTTGTCAAACTGTGGAATAACTGGCAAAATACCCATTAAGGAGCTTCTCAATCTCACTCATCTTTCAGTCCTAGAAATGGATAAAAACTTGTTCATGTCAACAATCCCGAGTCAATTCGCGAATTTAACGTCCCTTTTGACCCTTGATCTAACACAATCTAACTTGCTTGGTTCTGTCCCTTCCCTACCTCAATTGCGGACACTTTATGTGGGTGATAACCCAGAAATCACCATTGATCTAAGTTCACTGTTTCGAGTCCCTTGGGATAATCTAAGGTTCCTTGGGATTGAATCAACTCAAGTCAATGGATCGATCCAAACTTTGTTTGAAAACACACCTTCATTGATTTACTTTTCTGCAGATGGTTGTTCAATTCGGGGTCCTCTGCCTTCTTCCTTGTATAATCTTTCAAAACTTGAGTTCTTATTCCTCGGGTACAACTACATATCGGGCAATCTCTCCCCGTTGATATCAAATTTGAAAAATCTTCGGTATCTCCATATGATTCAAAATGATCTTCAAGGACCCATTCCGGATTCGATTTGTGAAATCTCCTCTCTTGAATACATTCATTTATCACGTAATTCCCTGAGAGGAAAAGTACCGGATTGCATTTCCTGGCTCACCAATCTCACAATATTTATGGTTTCCTACAATCCTTTGAATGGAACTATCCCATCATTCATTTCTTTGTTCCAGAACTCGAATCCAAATATGATTAGCTTAGGATCAAGTGGGCTAACTGTGAAAATCGGCCAAAGCGCATTCCCCGAAAAATTTCAGCCAACAGTCTTGGAATTGGGTTCATGTAATATTGAAGGAGAGATACCATTTTTCATATCTAATCTCATGCAACTTGAATTCCTAAATTTGGCGGGAAATCATCTATCAGGAACAATACCATCTTGGCTATTCAATCTTCCGAAACTCGGGTTCTTAGACCTTTCCTACAACAACTTACATGGAATTGTCCCACCAAGTATTGAACTCCATTCATATTTCGGGCCCACAACATTAAGTTTAGCCGGGAACCAACTTGAAGGATCTATTCCTATTCTCCCAAAGACGATAGAAGTTCTTGACTTGTCAAAGAATGTTTTCACAGGCTATATACCTACATATGTTGGAGAGCTTCAGAACATTAGGTACTTGTCACTTTCTGGAAATAAGCTTTTTGGTCCGATCCCGATCTCTTTTTGTCATGACCACAATGTTTTGATGCACCTTGATCTTTCGAATAACAGTCTGTCCGGGATGGTCCCGACTAGTTTAGAAAATTGTACGTCCCTAATTTCTCTAAACCTTGCTTCGAACAATCTAAGTGGAAAAATTCCAGATGAACTTCAGGTTGCTAAGAACATGAGCTATTTACAACTAAATGGTAATCATTTTGAAGGACCTTGTCCAACTTTCATACGAGAATTTCAAAACCTGGAGGTCCTAAATCTTGGGAATAATAGTTTTGAAGGAGAGATTCCCCGTTTCATCGGAAATCTTCAAAAGCTTCGTATTCTCGTGTTGGAATTGAATTATTTTACCGGATCAATTCCAACGGAGATAACTAATTTGGGTAACCTTCAATTTATTGGATTCTCGAAGAACAACCTCTCTGGTGCAATTCCTGGTGAGTTGAATGGTTTGAAAGAGATGAAGAGTCGACCTGTGAGAACTGTTATAGGGGCCCTAATCTCATTAGTGTATAGCGGTGTGGAACTAAGATTAGTGACCAAAGGGTGGTCACATGAACTTGATGTGGTCTTCACTGACCTTACTGGAATTGATGTCTCATGCAATTCCTTGACAGGAAAAATTCCACAGGACATAGGATTGTTACAAGGGCTGTATATGCTAAATCTTTCACATAACCATCTCTCGGGTGAGATCCCAATGAGCATGGGCAAAATGGTACTTTTGGAGTCTCTCGATCTTAGCTTCAACAATTTGAGTGGAGAGATTCCGATCACATTGCCTACATTGGACTATCTCTCGTTTTTGAATTTGTCCTACAACAACTTGAGTGGGAAAGTTCCAAAGGGAATGCACTTTGATACATTGTATGGAGATGGATCAGGATATGTTGGGAATAAATTTTTGTGCAGCGCTCCTGATGGTCCTAATTGCGACAAAAATAATTTGTCGGAAACATATGATGCTGATGCTGAGGACGAGAACCAGAATGTGTTGTTCTACCTAGTTGTGCTTATTGGCTATGGAGTTGGTCTTTGGGGACTTTTCTTGATCCTATATTTGATGGGTGCTACATGGTGGGACCGGTATTGGAGGACGATAGATAGGATTGTGCTGAGAATTACACAATATCTGTAACTTTATTAAAGCTTGCACTGAGAATTCCACAGTGGATGTAAATATTATTAGAGCTTGATGTACATTGTTGGGATATACTCTAATAACTTCAATTTTTTGGAGCATCTGGTGACTTAGCACGGCTTTAGAGCAATGCGGCCTGTTTGGGTAAACATAAAACAGTATCAGGTTCAATCTCGCTCTTATTTTTTATCTAGCTTTTATGGAAACCAACATCAAAACTGAAAAGACAATCCAGAACAATTGCTAATCTTAAACCTTTTACATTGAATATACAATTCTTTGTTGGACCCATGCCTCAAAAGTTGATAAAAACTAAACATTTGAATACCTTGTTTGGTAATTGAGGTTGATATTATGTGCTTTTGCATAATTAGGCCAAAAAAATAAACAAATCTATTCTTGCTTTTTTTTTTTTTTTTCCTCTTTCTTCTACCAACTTCTCTGCAAACTTAAGTAAAAAATCAGTTTATTTTCCAAAGCAGCTAATTTTCTACTTAAATGTGTTCTATTCTTTGTTTATTTTTATTTTTTTTTTGGAATTCCAACTTCAGGCTGAAAGTAAAGAAAAAAACACTAGACTGCTATCTAACCCCACCCTACATCTGCAGCAGCTCTACTGGCCACTTCATTTAGGAGAGCTTCAACTTTCCAAGGACATTGATTGGAAGACTTGAGCTGCAATTGGTATATCAATATGTTCTAGATGTATACTTATATAGAGAGAAGTAACAAAAGAGATGTAGACATAGAGATTTAAAAAGGAAAAAAAATTTGATAGACTAAGAGTTATATGCTAAAGAAGGAGACTGGGTTCGATTGACCCCCAACTCATGTCCTCGTATACAAAAAACCCTATCTAATTTAAAAGCGGACCAAGTAAGAATTGTGTTTTTGGAAGAAATTTTTTTTTTTTTTTTTTTTTTTATACTCGTATTAGAATGGATTTTTCTAATAACTTAAAAGGATGAAAATGCTAATGTAATTAGTGGTGCTTGTGACACAATGCAAAATGTAAAGGACTCTTAAAAACTAGAACAATTCTCCGAACAGAATATTATTAATGATAGTGAAATTTACGAAGATAGAAAAATTTGAGTTGACTCAAATTATACTTTCCTAAAATCTGATAAAAAAAAAAAAGAAAAAGAAAAGAAAAAAAAAAGAAAAAAGAAAAAGAAAAAAATCTAGCAAAATTATCAAGGAAACAAACCTTCCAAAAAACATGATTTTCTCGTTCGGAGGCCTAAACCATGAAATTCAGGTAAAAGTTATTCTCAAGCCGTTGTGCACTTATATGCTTTCTGAATATGTCATTCCAAACACACCCATATTCAACCATTGTCTTCACCAAAAGATGATAATGAAATCATCTATTCATATCCTCTTGTTTCTTTGTAACCCTCAACTTTGTCCTTTTTCCTCCTGATAACAAATGGAAAGGAGTAGAAAATAATCCCCACTACCAACAATGGGGATATTTACAGCAACTTGATACAACCACCATTCGAGAACTACTGCAGGAAAAAGTGACAAAAAAAACTTTAAGATGTCTCATCACAGTTAATTTGCACTAACAATTAGACTGAACACACAAGTACATAGAAGAAAAGTAAAATTTTGAAATAGGACTCGTTTAATTGCCAAGAAAGTGCACAGCAACTACGTCAATGCTGAAATAAGAGTATGCCAAACGTAACCCTCATGGAAATGCCATTCACTGCAATTTGTCTTCTGAAAATAGTTGAGTTCGCTTGAACGTCCCTCCTCCATGTTTAGACATGGATGCTTTAGGAACAAAGACTTCAAAGCATTTCAATTCCAAACTTAGATTTGCATGTGCTACTCATAACTACGTTATGCGGACACCTCCTAATAGGCTGAAGTACATTGTCAGACACTCGACACTAGGACAAGGGTATACCATATGTATCTGGCTGGCACTCCCGGTTGGATATACACCAAGAAGCATGTTAGCTACTTAATAGCATATTAAAGGCTCTAATTATACTCCTTGTGCTACCAAGTTCATGTTGAAGTCTTGAATTACATGAAAACAATGTTTTATCTTAGAAATATAATTCATTGTTGTCTCCCGATGTCGTTAGATTCATGTATTTGGGAAATCCGACACTTGGACCATCAATGTGGTTTCCGGCCATCTAGTTTATCAAAGTGCGAGCACCTTATTAGTTTGTATAACCATTAAAATTACCTGACTCCCGCAATCCTCTAATGACCTTCTAATATGCATTTGAAAGTTAAATTTACTTCTGTGTTGCTCAATGGACCTATACAACCTGAAATATTAATTTTTATTTCATAAAGGGAAGAAGTATAACCAATATGACCTAAACAAAATTTTGGCAAGAATAACTCACAATGATAAAACCATTGTGCAGTGCCTAGTCAGAATCATCAACAGACCTGAAAATTTGTAGTAAGAAGGAGTCCTGCATGACATACATTGTTCAAGAAGCTGAACCTCAAGTAGACATTTGATATGTATATGAGAATACCAAGACATTGATATTAGAATTTCAATTCAAGTCAAAAAGGCTTTTGGTATGACTAGGTTCTGAAAGCGTGTCCCGGTCCAAAGTATCAAATTAATTATACTTTCACCTCATATACACGACTATATGAGAAAGAAACAGAGGAGGAGAATAAGGAGAAGGAAAAGCATAAGTGGATGTCATAGATGTATATCTTACAGCGAAAAAAAGGGGAATGGAATCCTAGTTCAGAAATTAGTGTGTGCTCTCCTGAAAGATGTCTTGAAGGATCCGCTGGTTTCAGCTGATTTTTTAAGTGTTGAAATTTTAAGCTGACAAAACACTTCTATTTTACAAAACAATCTCTTGCAAGGCCCAGCCCATTCAACTCCTTAAAAGTTAAAACCCAAGTGTTAAGGAGAGGGGAACTAAAGCCTTATAAACCACAAAGAGGGGCCATAAATGGGTGATGTGGGACATTCCAACACACCCCCTGAACCACAAGAGTCGGACACTCAGCATACCCTGGACCACAGCAGCCGGACACTCGGCATACCGGAAGACAAGCCCAACCAAGCTTTGATACCACTTGTAAGGCCTAGCCCATTCAACTCCTTAAAACCCAAGTGTTAAGGAGGGAGGAACTTAAGCCTTATATGTTGGGTTTGTGCCCTCAAACCATTACTTTATGTATGAGACATTAGCATTATAATATATTGATATCAGCTTTACATTTCATTGTGTATGTTTCTTTCATGAGATGAATGTTTTATCCTTAAGTATCATAGTAAGCAATTCGTGTATGTATGAGATACACACAAGTGAGATACGAATTACTATTTTTTGATACTTAGAATATGTCACAGTGGATGATGAGACTGGATACCTCATCAGGTCTACACTGTAGCATAATTAACTACCATTGGATGGAGTGATTAATCTCAATCACTAGAGTGTAGGTCTTAGTTGATATGCTAGTGCTTATAGTGCATTGACGGACCTGAGCTTTCCTATTGACGCTTAAGGCTGTCAACAGTCAATAGGAACTCATAACTTGTATAAGGTACGTGTTCTCAATCTTGAGATGATTATGAACACAGACTATGGATATGGCTGCTTAAACTTACCAATCAGTGAGGTCTATAGAAGATCAACACCTGGGTATCTTGGGTATGTCATGTCCATAGGGTTGTGAACATATATTGTCAAGATAGAATCTACCCTCTGATTCAGAGTAAGCATTCCCTTGAGAATGTCACCAAGTTGATTACTGAGTACTGCAGTCTTGTTGATAAGAGTTATCAACATGTTTGGTAATCATGAGTAGTGAATGAGACTCAAGGAATACAAGAAGTAATCATGATTCAGGTTGACAGTAACAGTTATCCGACTACCTGAATATGATTACGAATGCTGACGGTAGAGGGACATTAGTACACCATACAAGTCTAGTTATCGCTTCGGATATGTTCTTTTGCGTTGGAGTTCAGTTATCGTTTTATAGTGGAATAAACGTTAACTGACCAGTTAGTTAGTTTGCTGATCAAAGAGTTTGGTCATGGTAATTAACAAACTGGTCTGAGCCAACAATAAAGAGCCTAGGAGGTCCCACTCTTAGCTCCGCTAGGATGCTTGGAAAGACACTTGAGGAAGCTGTTAAGACAAGTTCGATCGATTGAAGTATGTTCGATCGATTGAAGTCAGCAGGTTCGATCGATCGAGAATGGTTCGATCGATCGAAGGTTCGATCGATCGAAGTCACTTCGATCGATCGAAGTCTAGGTCGGTTCTGGAAATCTATAAATAGGGCAGCTGCGTTCTGGAAGTAAGTGATCGTCGTTTTTATACGCAGAAGCTGCAGAAACTATCATAGTCTTCCTAAAACCTTTCTATCCTCTCTATTAGGGTTCCCACGAACCCTAGTCTTTCCGGCAGGCATCCGCAGGAGTCATAAGGGTGAAGATCATCTAGTGGAGGCTGCTGGAAGTTAAAGTTTCAGAATTGGGTTCAAGACACTAAGGTATAATTCTTGCACCCCCTTGTACGCATTTATGGAATTGACGAGTAGTAGATCCTGGAATACCAAAAGTTTTATAACTTAACTTATTTCCGCTGCGCGTTTAAACTCTAACTTTAAACCACTTTTTCCTTCAATTGGTATCAGAGCCGCGGTCGTTTGGATCTATAGATGCGTTTTTGGAACCCTAGTTTTGATTTGCATGTTGATTTTAGAACTGTTTTCGAAACTGCATCGTCACAGATCTGTTTCTGCAGTGTTATCGCAGCAGAATACAAAACTGTGATTACATAGGATGCAAGGTGGGTTCGATCGATCGAACTTGTTTCGATCGATCGAACATTCTGTTCTCAATCGATCGAACAGTCTTCGATCGATCGAACCTCTGGTATTCGATCGATCGAATGAAGTTCGATCGATCGAGATAGATACTTTGTCAGGTTCTCTGTTTCACAGTTTTAAAGTGTTTTGAAATTAAAAACTTTAATTTTAAAATATTCTGTAAAATTTTCAAATCATTCTGTGAAACAGAATGTTCAAGCGATTGAACAGTGTTCAATCGATCGAAGGTTCGAGCGATCGAACGGTCTTCGATCGATCGAACTGTGACAGAGAAGTAAGATGCTGTTTTAAGTTCTAATTCAGTATGTAAAGTGTTTATATACTGTGTGAATCAATTAAGTGTTCCAATAGTTACATATATTTGTTATGTATGTGTGGATGTGTGTACGACTAGCCCTTTTGCAGCAAAATTAGTCACTATCTCCCATGGCACCAAGTCGTTTAAATATTTATATTTAAATTGTTTGAGATTGGTGCATGTTGTAATTTATTAATGGTTTGGTTTTAAGGCGTATGTAAAGGGCGCTACGGCTTCAATCCTACGAAAAGGAAAGTCGCACCGGTTTCCCTAGCCTTTTATTCATTTTTGCTATTTCCTTTTTCTAGATAAATTGTAAGCTTCAAAAGAAGCATAGGTCCAATGCAATAGAATTAGAAATTCCATGAAGATGGAGCAAGGAGCCGTTGTCCATAAAGATGGAGCCGGAGGCGACCAAACCAAGAAGGTGGTTCTATGGAAATAGAGCCATGGGAGATAGAGGCATTGTTTGAATGCCTATATTTCATTTTAGTTTTTTGTTTTATGTGCTTGTTTTGTGATTGGCGTATAATACATTGTTGCATGCACTTAAAACAAGTTTTCTAAAATAAAATTCAAAAACCGTTTTCAACACATTAGTAAACATTGGATGTTTATGGGTAGTGTGTGGAAACATTTTTCAAAAGCAAAATCCTTAATTTACTAAATCTAGTGGGAGAGGGTCTTATCAAATAACACCCACGATCTTCCATTAACGGTTCATTGTAAGATGAGTAGTGTATTCTGTGTCACCTCGCCAGGGGTGATCATTCCATACGGAGGGTACACTGCTCATTGGTTACTAGATGTGAACTTCCTATGGATAGGATCAATCAGACGTGTTAGAGGGTGACCACCACACGGAGGCGCTACTTGAGACGGTTGTGATTGGATCCTAGTTAATGGTACACACTAGCTAAGCTATGGATAAGGGATCCCACACGGGGCATTATTCAGAAACTTAGAGATCAAATAGGTTCGGGAGTCATGGCTATTTTGCAAGAGTTGCATAGCGGATAAGTCATGATAAATCGAAAGATCGAACATTGACCACCACACGGAGGCTTTATTCTTTCGTTTCGATATTCCGGCGACTTTGTTTTTAAATAAGAGTTTTAAGGATTCTTTTATTTCAAACTGTCAATTCTGATATCCATATTTATTTTGTTTGTTTTGATTTTCAGTAATCATAATGTCTGGATCTGCATTTAGTCCACTTGCCACCATACTCACTCAAAACAAGTTAACTGGAAATAACTACACTGAATGGAAACGTAACCTTGACATCGTTTTAACTGCGGAGGATCACATATATGTCCTCACCACCCCAAGCCCTGAAGAACCCGCGGCAAATGCTTCGGCAGCTGCCAGACGCGAGTTCGACAAATGGAAGAAGTCGAATGGAATGGCCCGTTGTTACATTCTGGCCTCAATGGCTGGTGTGTTACAACACCAATTCCAATCGAACGATTCTACCAGTGACATTATCACATCCCTGAAAAAGATGTTTGGGGAGCATGGCAGGCCTGCCAGACAGGTAGCCATGCAGAAGATAATGAGTGCAAAGATGTCGGAAGGTACTCCAGTCAAAGAACATGTTTTAACAATGATTGGTTATTTAAACGAACTGGAGACCTTGGGAGCCAACATCGATGCACAGACCCAAGTTGATATGATCCTCAACTCGCTGTCGCCATCATTCACTCAATTCAAACTTAACTATAATATGAATCAAATGGATTTTTCAATGAGCGAATTAATGAGTTCTTTACTGGCAGCAGAAGGGGTGATCAAATCTGGGGGCAGCGTTTTAAACGTTGAGAAAAGCGCTTCTTCTTCCCGATCTACACCGAAAGGTAAGAAAGGAAAGAAGAAGGCTGGCACTGGTGGTTCAAGTGTTGGACCGGTCCCTAAGATTGCAAAATCTAAGGGAAAAGGTAAGGGCAAAGGGAAGGTGGGTGGCCAAGGCAAAGGAAAGTGTTTCCAATGCGGTGAGAAGGGCCACTGGAAGAGGAACTGTCCAGAATTCTTAGCTACAAGAGTTCAAAGTATGATTGAATCACATGTGATTGAAGTAAGTTTTATTACGGATACTTCAAACACTTGGTGCATTGATTCTGGTTTGACTAACCATATCTGTAATTCATTGCAGGGGTTCAGATCAACCAGGAAATGCAGTGATGGGGAGATCGTGCTTACTCTAGGTTCTAGCGCAACCGTATCTGCGGTTGCTATAGGAGTCGTAGTTTTAGAATTTTCAGACAATAAAGTTTTGATTTTATCAGATGTACTTTACGTCCCTTTAATGAGACGTAATTTAATTTCAGTTTCTAATTTAACGAATAATGGTTATTCCTTTCATTTTGGAACTGAAGTTGTCATTAAAAGAAGCAGTTCTTTTATATGTTCTGGTGTTAAATCAAATGGTTTGTATGTGATTACTCCCAATATTTCAAAAGATTCTTGTTTGGAACTTAATAACTCAGTGGTAACTTTACCATCTAAAAGAAAGGGACCTTCCACTAATCCAACAAGGCTTTGGCATATGAGGCTTGTCCATATCAATCTGAATAGGATTGGCAGACTAGTCAAAGAAGGGGTCTTAGGCGATTTGGTTCTCGAACCAATGGAAGTCTGCGAGTCTTGTTTGGAGGGTAAGATGACCAAAAGGCCCTTTCCTGCAAAGGGCAACAGGACCAATGCATTATTGAAATTAGTTCATACTGATGTGTGTGGGCCAATAAATATTAGAGCAAGGGGTGGTTATGAGTATTTCATAACATTTACCGATGACCACTCTAGGTATGGATATGTGTACCTAATGCAGCACAAGTCTGAAGCCTTTGAAAAGTTCAAAGAGTTTAGGGCTGAAGTGGAGAAGCAATCGGGCACACATATCAAGGCCATTCGATCTGATCGAGGTGGCGAGTACCTCTCTAATGAGTTTATTGATCACCTCGTACAGAATGGGATTCTGTCACAATTGACTGCACCTGGTACGCCTCAGCAGAACGGTTTAGCGGAGAGAAGGAATCGGACTCTTTTAGACATGACTAGGTCGATGATGAGTTATTCAGAGTTGCCATTATTCCTTTGGGGTTATGCTTTGGAAACCGCTGCATACATACTAAATCTAGTACCAAGCAAATCTGTTCCCAGGACACCACGAGAGATGTGGATTGGGCGCAAGCCTTCTTTGCAACATCTCCGGATATGGGGGTGTCCGGCACATGTGCTCAAAGGATAGATGAGCAAGTTGGATTCTAGATCGGAAGTATGTTACTTTGTAGGGTATCCAAAGGGTACTTATGGATGGTATTTTTATGATCCAAGAGAACAGAAAGTGTTTGTTAGTACAAATGCTGTTTTCTTGGAGGATGATTATATCATGAACCATAAACCTAAGGGAAGGATAGATCTTAGAGAGATAGAAGGAGAGCCCTCAGTCCAACCCGCAGTTGATAACGATGAAAATCAAGAAAATACCACTTCTTCACCCATTTCCGCACCGGTACCTCGTCGTAGTGGGAGGATTATCAGCCAGCCTGATAGATACATGTTCTTAGGAGAAGTTTTTGAAGCTGTCTCCATAGAATCTGAATGTGATCCTACCACTTACGAAGAGGCAATGGCTGATGTTGATTCAGCTCATTGGATTAAAGCTATGAAGGCTGAATTGGAATCTATGGATTCCAATCAGGTCTGGGATCTTGTAGAACTTCCAGCCAATATTAAACCCATTGGCTGCAAGTGGGTCTATAAGAGGAAAATAGGATTTGATGGAAAGGTTGAGACCTTTAAGGCAAGGCTTGTGGCGAAAGGCTATACTCAGAGGGAGGGCATTGACTATGAGGAAACCTTCTCGCCGGTAGCCATGCTCAAGTCAATCAGAATACTCTTATCCATTGCTGCATGCCTAGATTTTGAAATCTGGCAGATGGACGTCAAGACTGCATTCTTGAATGGCAATCTTGAGGAGGACATCTATATGCAACAACCAGAAGGGTTCATAGCTGGTCGGAAAGGTAACTTGGTATGCAAGTTGCAAAAGTCCATTTATGGGCTTAAGCAGGCATCCAGAAGTTGGAACATCCGATTTGACCAAGCGGTCAAGTCGTTTGGTTTCATACAGAATCTGGATGAGCCTTGTGTATACAAGAAATGTGAAGGGAAAGTAGTGGCTTTTCTTGTGCTTTACGTTGACGACATTCTACTCATTGGGAATGATGTAGCGGCGCTGTCAACGGTCAAGGTTTGGCTAGCTAGTACTTTCGATATGAAGGATCTAGGAGAGGCGAGCTATATTCTTGGGATAAAGCTCTTTCGGGATCGCAAGCGAAAGATAATGGGATTATCTCAAGCTGGTTATATCGAGAAAGTGCTAACTAGGTTTTCAATGGATAATTCGAAGAAAGGTTTGTTACCTTTCAGGCATGGTTTAGCGTTCTCCAAGGACCAGTGTCCAAAGACACAAAAGGAGAGGAATCGCATGGCAGGAATTCCCTATGCCTCGGCAGTGGGAAGTCTCATGTATGCGATGTTATGCACTAGACCAGATATCTGCTTTGCCGTTGGCATGGTTAGCAGGTATCAATCGAATCCTGGTCCAGAGCACTGGACAGCCGTTAAGCACATTCTTAAGTACTTGAGAAGAACTAAAGATTACATGCTTATGTACGGCGGTAGTGAGTTAATTCCAGTAGGATACACTGACTCGGACTTTATGTCAGATAAAGATTCGAGAAAGTCGACATCCGGACATCTCTTTACCTTGGGAGGTGGTGCTGTTAGTTGGAGGAGCATTAAGCAGAAATGCATTGCAGACTCAACTACAGAAGCTGAGTATGTGGCTGCTTGTGAAGCCGCAAAGGAAGCTGTTTGGCTCAAGAAGTTCCTCATGGAACTCGAGGTGGTACCAGCGTCACTGTCGCCTATTACGCTTTATTATGATAATAGTGGGGCAGTGGCTCAGTCCAAGGAGCCAAGGAACCACGGGAAAGGAAAGCACGTAGAGCGGAAATATCACCTAATCCGAGATATAGTTCAACGTGGAGATGTGACTGTCACCAAGATTGCCACCGCTGACAATCTTGTTGATCCGTTTACAAAGGCCTTACCACAGAAGGTCTTTGATCGTCATCTAGATAGTCTAGGTCTTAGATGTAGTTCTGAATGGTTGTGAGTGCAAGTGGGAGTTTGTTGGGTTTGTGCCCTCAAACCATTACTTTATGTATGAGACATTAGCATTATAATATATTGATATCAGCTTTACATTTCATTGTGTATGTTTCTTTCATGAGATGAATGTTTTATCCTTAAGTATCATAGTAAGCAATTCGTGTGTGTATGAGATACACACAAGTGAGATACGAATTACTATTCTTTGATACTTAGAATATGTCACAGTGGATGATGAGACTGGATACCTCATCAGGTCTACACTGTAGCATAATTAACTACCATTGGATGGAGTGATTAATCTCAATCACTAGAGTGTAGGTCTTAGTTGATATGCTAGTGCTTATAGTGCATTGACGGACCTGAGCTTTCCTATTGACGCTTAAGGCTGTCAACAGTCAATAGGAACTCATAACTTGTATAAGGTACGTGTTCTCAATCTTGAGATGATTATGAACACAGACTATGGATATGGCTGCTTTGACTTACCAATCAGTGAGGTCTATAGAAGATCAACACCTGGGTATCTTGGGTATGTCATGTCCATAGGGTTGTGAACATATATTGTCAAGATAGAATCTACCCTCTGATTCAGAGTAAGCATTCCCTTGAGAATGTCACCAAGTTGATTACTGAGTACTGCAGTCTTGTTGATAAGAGTTATCAACATGTTTGGTAATCATGAGTAGTGAATGAGACTCAAGGAATACAAGAAGTAATCATGATTCAGGTTGACAGTAACAGTTATCCGACTACCTGAATATGATTACGAATGCTGACGGTAGAGGGACATTAGTACACCATACAAGTCTAGTTATCGCTTCGGATATGTTCTTTTGCGTTGGAGTTCAGTTATCGTTTTATAGTGGAATAAACGTTAACTGACCAGTTAGTTAGTTTTGCTGATCAAAGAGTTTGGTCATGGTAATTAACAAACTGGTCTGAGCCAACAATAAAGAGCCTAGGAGGTCCCACTCTTAGCTCCGCTAGGATGCTTGGAAAGACACTTGAGGAAGCTGTTAAGACAAGTTCGATCGATTGAAGTATGTTCGATCGATTGAAGTCAGCAGGTTCGATCGATCGAGAATGGTTCGATCGATTGAAGGTTCGATCGATCGAAGTCACTTCGATCGATCGAAGTCACTTCGATCGATCGAAGTCTAGGTCGGTTCTGGAAATCTATAAATAGGGCAGCTGCGTTCTGAAAGTAAGTGATCGTCGTTTTTATACGCAGAAGCTGCAGAAACTATCATAGTCTTCCTAAAACCTTTCTATCCTCTCTATTAGGGTTCCCACGAACCCTAGTCTTTCCGGCAGGCATCCGCAGGAGTCATAAGGGTGAAGATCATCTAGTGGAGGCTGCTGGAAGTTAAAGTTTCAGAATTGGGTTCAAGACACTAAGGTATAATTCTTGCACCCCCTTGTACGCATTTATGGAATTGACGAGTAGTAGATCCTGGAATACCAAAAGTTTTATAACTTAACTTATTTTCGCTGCGCGTTTAAACTCTAACTTTAAACCACTTTTTCCTTCATTATAAAGCGCACAGAGGGGCATAAATGGGCGATGTGGGACATTCCAACACAATCACTTAATTTTTTAAGCGAGCCTAAATGGGACCCTACTCTATTTTGTTAGATGGATTTTGTAAAAACCAAGGTCTTGTTGAGGCAATGGCCTTGTTCCAAGAGATGGAAGAAAAAACTAGGTTGTATCTTGGTATTGTTCCTTGCACCATTATCATTGATGGTATGTGCAGAGCTGGAACGATTGAAGATGCAAGGGAACTATTTTCAAGTCTGTCTACGCGAAAGTTGCAAACTGATATGATAAATACACTCTGTAAGGAAGAGTTGCTTCCCAGATGGTTACAGGTACAATTCAATCATTCAGGGATTTCTTCAAAGTAATGAGACATCAAGTGCAATAGAACTTATTCATGAAATGGTTGCTAAGGAATTCTCGGCAGAAGCAACTACTGCGACCATGTTACTAGATTTATCAAATAACAGTAAATTAGATCGGTCAATCTTTCAACCAAAATTTTTGTTCCAATGAAAACGAACAAAGTTAGTTGTACGAACATCAGTTGGGTAATATTGGCAGACATGAGTCACACAACCAAGAGGATGGGGTAAAGTGGAGACCTCAGTTGTGGGCAAATATCCCCAATAGCTTTTTCTCATGTAGACTCTGTTTGGCTCATTGATTTCCAGATAGAAAGAAAAGGGAATTGAAAACAAGAATGAAACTTGGTTCCTTCGAGTTTTCCCTTCAATTTTTCTTCATGCTTAAATAATGTTAAAAAGAATTTTTTTTTTTTTTAAATACAATTGTAATATGTGAACAAGAAAGAGTAATGACTATCAGCATTCAAAATGTTAAGTTTAAATGACTCTCAACATTCAAAATGTTAAGTGTATTTCTCCGTTTTTTCTCTTTTCTTTCCTATTTTCCTTATCCCTTTCCTTATTAACCAACCAAAAACATGTATTCTTTTCTTTCATCCCGCTAAATCCAAGAACAAAACAATATTGTAGTTAATTGTAATTGGATTACATTAATTTTTAAAAGTTACAATCCTTAAAAAAGTTAATTAAAGAACATGTAATAGTATTATGCAAATTTTGTTGGGACCTTGATTTGGTGGGCAATGTCAAGCATTAAAGAGGATTGGTATGCAAGTAACAACCAAGAAATTGTCAGAGATTGTGCATAAAAAATGACCTCTCAGTAGCATTGAAAGAGACTGAAATGCACATAAAATAAAGGCAAGTAAAACGGATGACAATATAAGGGTAGAAATAGATCCATAAAAGGATAACATAAACATAAAGGGTTGACTTAGGCTTAGTTTGGCCCCCATTTTGGTGCTTCTCCTTTTTTAAAGCACAATTTCATGTTAATTCATTTGGTAACTAGTTATGAGCTTTGCAAAAATTGAACTTCGGGCTTTTTTAGGGGGGGAGCTTTTAAAAGCTCTAGAATGGATCTTTTAAAAGCTCAATGTTGCTTTTTGATTTCATGATGTCTTTTTGAAGAGTAGTGTGTCACTTGTATAAAATTATCAAACAACTTAGTAATAAATTTCATAAGCTCCTTTTAAAAAGCCACAGGGGGCCAAACTAAGCCTTAGGCTTAGTTTGGCCCCCACGTGGTGCTTCTCCTTTTTTAAAGTTCAATTTCATGTTAATTCATTTGATAACTAATTTATAAGCTTTGCAAAAATTGAACTTAAGGCTTTTTTGGAGGAAGCTTTTAAAAGCTCTAGAATTGAGCTTTTAAAAGCTCAAGGTTG
The DNA here is from genome assembly GCA_033977485.1 of Hydrangea macrophylla. NCBI lineage: Eukaryota > Viridiplantae > Streptophyta > Magnoliopsida > Cornales > Hydrangeaceae > Hydrangea > Hydrangea macrophylla. The sequence continues at coordinate 24,725,482 of CM066982.1, forward strand.
CTTTTTGGTTTCATGATATCTTTTTGAAGAGTAGTATGCCACTTGTATAAAATTATCAAAGAACTTAGTAATAAATTTCATAAACTCCTTTTAAAAAGCCACATGGGGGCCAAACTAAGCCTTAAACAGATGGCGACTTTAAAGAGGCTCAGCTCGACATTTCTTAGTCAATGTCATCTACACACTAATTCCATTTACAAAAGCCTCCACAAGATCATTTCCTACTAATCTCTGTCAACCCTTTTGAGGTTCATATGGTGGATCTAGACCTAGTGGGGGAACAACCCCAGGATCAAGAAGGTTGCTGAGAGAAGCCCAAAAAAAAAAAAAAAAATCTGATTTCTTGATATTTATTTTTCCTGCTAAATAAATATAGACTTACAAAGTTAGTCAAAAATGGTTAGGAACCAAGAAAATTTGAATGAATTAAATTTCTTTCAGCTTTGTTTGGTTATTGGATTTTGTGAGAGAAAAGAAAAGAAAACATAGCGGAAAAACTTTTCCTTTATTTGGTTGATAAAGAAAGCATGAGAAAAGTAGGAAGAAAAAAAAGAAAATAAGTTGAGAAATAAATTGAACATTTTGAATGTTGGGCGTTACCTTTTCTTAATTCATAATACCAAAACTATACTTTAAAATAAGCATAACTGAGAACACAAGGGAAAACAACAAGGAACAAGTTTTCTTTCTCGTTTTCCTTTACATTTTCTCTTCCCTCATGAAATATATCAACCAGACAGAGCCATCGTGTTTTCTTTTTCTTGCGCAAATAAAACTACGATTCAAAAGTTAGTCAAATATGGTTAGGAACCAATAGGAACAAGGATAAGACATGAGTCTAATTCCCTAGCTATTGGTGCTGTTGTCCCGCAATATAATGATCCACGTATTACCTACATGGACACCGTCTGAAGTTCTGAATTAATCACATCCTAGAACAATATATCTGTAAGTTTTGTCATAAGAAGAAAAGACTAACATGTAAATTTAAAATATCAAAGAAAACACTACCATTAATGTTGTGGGCATGAGTTAGAAGATTTCAACATTGCTATGTCAAGGATTCAAGAAGAGTGTGAACTCAACTACTACAAATCAATTACTGTAGAGATGTGTGAAACTTACCTATAAGCAGAGTTGAAATAGACTGAAATGTATACATAACAAAGTAGAATAAAATGGATGACATATATAGGTAGAAAGAGATGTACATGCTTCACCATAAATATAACTGAGAAGCAAAATTGAATGACATGCATAAAAGGTTGACTTAAACACATGGCATTTTGTTCAACATTTCTAAATCAATGTCATCCACCTCAAATCCAATATTAAAACACCTCCATAAGGTCATTGCTTTCATGTTTTCCTTTTCCTGTTGAATAAAGATAGAATTCAGAGGTTTGCCAATTATGACTAGGAACTAATAAAAATAAATAAAGGAAATTGAATTTCCTTCATGTTCTCCTTTTCCTGCTCAAATAAAACTATAATTCAAAAGTTATTCAAATATGGTTCAGAACCACTAAGAATAAGTACAATATTTAGATACTGTTCCTTAGCTATATGTGGTTTGTCCACGTAATTTCAATATAAACACTATGTGAACCAACTACATTCCAGAGCCATACTCTACGTACCTAACTAAACGAAACTCAAGTGTTGTCCTAAAAAGTAAAGACTGACATGTAAATAAATAAAACAAAAAAAAAAAGTGCAAATTGGTTTCTCATATAGCCTTTTCTTTTCTATGAAGAGAATCCCACGTACCAATAATTATTTGACATTGTGGAAAACACTTCCGCCTCAATAAGATCTTCACGAGACTTATTTCTCTTTTATTTTTTAGTCTCACAATAGGTAGCCTCATGAGGATTAGATCTTGCGACCTTGCAAGACCGGCCATTTGAGTTTTTCTCTTTAATCTTTTATACCATACATTTGGAAAACAGAGAAAAGAAAAGTCACAGATAGAGAAAAAGAAGGGAGGTCTATATGTTCATTTGGAGCTATCGAAAGTCATCAGGGGACTCTGTTTAATATTAGTGTGAGCAAAGCAATGTAATATTCAAACACCCAAAACTCAAAAGCTTACCCCCACTGCAACAATTCAAACCAGAGACGAAACTAACAATTTAAAATAATCATATTCTATATACACATTCCCATAAACAATTTAAAAGAAACAAATTCTGTAAACACATTTACAAAACTATATATATATATATATTCAGCTGTGTGTTAATTGGAAAAATATCTTCAAAGGCCATAACCATGAATCATCGTTGGCTTGTCCATCTTCTATTTTTTCTTCTGTCTCCTCTAGTTCTTATCAATAGCTGCCATGATCAAGAAAGAGAAGCTCTGCTAACATTCAAATCCTCTCTTTCAGACCCTTCAAATCGTTTGGCTTCATGGCAAGGCCAAAACTGCTGCAACTGGCACGGCATTCGCTGTTCAGACTCACTAAATATTAACTCTCTCAATCTCGGAAATCCAAATCCAAATGCAGTCATCCTTAACTCGAATTCAAAGCTTATTTCCACTTCAAACTCCACATATACAGCCCTGAAAGGTAAACTTTCTCCGTCTCTCTTCACTCTCAATCATATCACCTATCTTGATCTCAGCTTCAATAACTTTATGCTTTCAAAAATACCTTCTGGTTTATCAAATCTTACAAAACTCACTCACCTCAATCTTTCAAATTCTATGTTCAACGACTCCATAACAACCCAATTTTCACATCTAACTTCTTTGAGAAATCTTGATCTCTCATGTTCTTATCCGGTTTTCGACATATCATCCTTTGCATATAACTTGACCTCGGAAAGAGTATATACTCGAAGTTCTCAGTATACATATATACATAATGGGTATATATTTGCTGCAAGTTTAAACTGGTTGACGGGGCTCCACAATCTTAGAGAACTAAGAATGGAGGGTATTGATCTCTCTGAGGCATCAAAACCAATCGGATGGGCTGAGCCAGTTTCAAGGCTTTCAAGTCTTCGGTTACTTCAGTTATCAAATTGTGGAATAACTGGAAAAATACCCATTAAGGAGCTTCTCAATCTCACTCATCTTTCTACTCTAAAAATGGATAAGAACTTCTTCAGGTCAGCAATCCCGAGCCAATTCGCGAATTTAACTTCCCTTTTGACCCTTGATCTGACACAATCTAACTTACATGGTACAGTCCCCTACCTTCCTCAATTGCAGTCTCTTTGTGTGGGCGATAACCCAGAAATCACCATTGATCTCAGTTCAATGTTCCGAGTCCCGTGGGATAATCTAGAGAAGCTTGAGATTCAATCAACTCAAGTCAATGGATCAATCCAAACTTTGGTTGAAAACACACCTTCATTGATTTTCTTTTCTGCATATAATTGTTCAATTCAAGGTCCTTTGCCTTCTTCCTTGTATAATCTTTCGAATCTTGAATATTTATTCCTCGGGTTCAACTATATATCGGGCAATCTCTCCCCGTTGATATCAAATTTGCAAAATCTTCGTTATCTCCATATGATGGAAAATTTGCTCGAAGGACCTATTCCGGATTCGATTTGCGAAATTCCATCTCTTGAATATATTTATATATCGTTTAATTCCTTGAGAGGAAAATTACCCGAGTGCATTTCCCGGCTCACCAATCTCCAAGTTTTAACGGTTTCAAACAACCATTTTAATGGAACTATCTCACCATTAATCTCTTTGTTTCAAAACTCGAATCCATATGAAATTGGCTTTGCATCAAGTGGGCTAACAGTGAAAATTGGCCAACGCGCATTCCCAGAAAATTTTCAGCCAGTAGTATTGGACTTGACTTCATGTAATATTGGAGGAGATATACCAGTTTTTATATCAAATCTTACCCAGCTTGAATTCCTAAGTTTGGCCGCAAATCGGCTATCAGGAACAATACCATCTTGGCTGTTCAATCTACCGAAACTCGGGTACTTAGACCTTTCCTTCAATAATTTACATGGAATTGTTCCACCAAGTATTACACTTCAGTCAAATTTCTGGGCCACAACGCTAAATTTAGCCGGGAACCGACTTGAAGGGCCTATTCCTACTCTCCCAAAGACTATTGAAGTTCTTGATTTATCAATGAATGGTTTCACAGACTATGTACCAACACAAGTTGGAAAGCTACAGAACATTAGGTACCTGTCATTTTCTGGAAATAAGCTTTTTGGTTCTATCCCAACCTCTTTTTGCTGTTCCAAAAATGTTCTGACGTACCTTGATCTTTCGAACAATAGTCTCTCTGGGAGGGTCCCACCTAGTCTAGAAAAGTGTTCGTCCCTGATATCTCTAAACCTTGCATGGAACAATCTTAGCGGAAATATTCCTGATGAACTTAAGAGTGCCAAGAACATGAGCTATTTACAACTACAAGGTAATCATTTTGATGGCCCTTTTCCAACTTTCTTCCGAGAATTTCAAATTTTGGAGGTTCTAAATCTTGGGAATAATAGTTTTGAAGGAGAGATTCCCCGCTTCATTGGAAATCTTCAAAAGCTTCGTATTCTAGTGTTGGAATTGAATTCTTTTACCGGATCAGTTCCAACGGAGATAAAAGATTTAGGTAACCTTCAATTTATTGGTTTCTCGAACAACCACCTCTCTGGTGCAATTCCTGGAGAACTGATGAATGGTTTGAAAGAGTTGAAGAGTCGACCTGTGAGAACTATTATAGGGTTCATGATCTCAATATCAATGTATAGTGGCGTGGAACTACAATTGGTGACCAAAAGATGGTCATATGAACTTGATGCTGTCTTTACCGACCTTACTGGAATTGACTTCTCATGCAATTCCTTGACAGGAAAAATCCCAGAGGAAATAGGATTGTTACAAGGGCTATATATGCTCAATCTCTCACATAATGATCTCTCTGGTGAGATCCCAATGAGCATGGGAAAAATGGTATTTTTGGAGTCGCTTGATCTTAGCTTCAACAATTTGAGTGGAGAGATTCCGGTAACATTGACTACCTTGGACTATCTCTCATCTTTGAATTTGTCCTATAACAACTTGAGTGGGAAAATTCCTAAAGGACTGCACTTTGATACACTTTTTGGAGATGGATCAGGATATGTTGGGAATAAATTTTTGTGTGGTGCCCCTGATGGTCCTAACTGCGACAAAAATAATTCATCGGAAACATACGATGTTGAGGATGAGAAGCAGAATGTCTTGTTCTACATAGTTGTGCTTATTGGCTCCGGAGTTGGTCTTTGTGGACTTTTCTTGATCCTACAGTTGATGGGAGGGAAATGGTGGGACCGATATTGGAGGACGATAGATAGGATTGTACTGAGAATTACCCAATGCATGTATTAGAGCTTGTAATGTTCAATATGCAATGCATGTAAATGGTATTAGAGCTTGACGTACAGTTTTGGGCTATTCCACAATAAATTCAGTTTTTCGGAGCACCTGGTGACTTAACATGCTTTAGAGCCTTGTGAACCAATGTCTTATATACGTTTATATTGAATGAATATACACGTTTCTTTGTTGGACCAATGTCTCAACAGTTGATAGAAAACATTGGAACAGCTGATTTGGGGTTAATCACAGGAACTAAAACCTGATAATATATGCTTTTGCATAAACTTGGGAAAAAAAAAAAACAATTGATTTATAAGCCTTCCCTTCTACCAGCTTCTGCGTAAATTTAAGCAAAAAACCAGTTTATTTTCTGCTTAAATGTATCTATTTTTGGAATTCAACTTCAGGCTGAATGCAAAGAAACAAAACACGAGACTGCTATCTAACCCCACCCTACATCTGCAGCAGCTCTACTGGTCACTTCATTTAGGAGAGCTTTAACTTTCCAAGGACATTGATTGGAATATTTAAGCTGCATTTGATATCAATATGTTCTAGATGTATACTTATATAGAGAGAAGTAACAAAAGAGATGTAGACAGAGATTTAAAAAGAAAAATGATAGAATGAGAGTTATGTTCTATACAAGTTGAGGAGCCTGGGAAATACAATGGTGTTAATATCCAAATAAGTGTAGCCTTGGACTATGTTACCAGGACCCTTCATAATGCATGGAGTACCCGTGCCCAACACGACACCTGATAAGGGTACTTCTCTCTCCGACCCTTCAAAATAGTGTAAAATCCTTGAAAACTGGACGAACCCGACACCGTACCCGAGTCTGTACCCGACACCCGTACCCGAGTCTGGGTAACATAGGCCTTGGAAATACTTCCAGTTTCTCTTATGCCCCCCAAAAAAAGAAGAGATCCTAAGGTTTAACTCTAATTTTTCTTTCTAAGTCTATGGTTCACAAACAAAGGAAAACGAACCTTAAGAGAGCTCATGGATTTTTATTTTGATTCCATTTCTATGAAGAAAATAAACAAGTAAAGAAAAGAAAAATTGAAAATCAAGAGAGACAACACAAATAATAAAAGCTCTCTAGATAATAAGGCTCACAAAACCAAACACGACTAATAATAAACCAATTTTAAAAGAATTCTGTACAAGATTCAAGTAAGTAAACAGTACCAAGGAGGGACAATAAACATAGAGTTCATTAGTCTAACAACACAATAAGGTTGACAAAGAATTTCTGTTTAGAAAGAAAAAAAAAAAAAAAAAAGTAAAATGAGAGCGATATTGATTTTAAATTGAGCCATTGATTCTAATTACATTCTGATATAACATATTTCATTTATTTTATGATAATGAATAGAGAAATGAAACGATAAAATCTAAGGATTTAGTTTCTCTATGTGATTGAAATCAAATTTTGGACCAGTTGACAGGCCTATGGATTATGAAATATAAGAATGAGGCTAGCGGTAAACTCTACTTCAGGATTGCACTCGAACAATTACATTATGTACTATTAAGAGAAATTATCCACCAAAAGTAAAACTACAATTGGAACCAATCTCAGATCATAACCGGAAAAAAAAAACATGTAGACTAAATATCCTTAGAAACTATAAGTCTTAGATGAAATTAACTCCACTATATGAAAAGTTTTATGAACTACGTAACTTTCCAGGAAAATAGTATATCTTACATCCTGATCGTTTCTAAAGCTCCGTTTGTTGTGATGTAAAATGTTTTCCGGAACATGCTTTCACCTTATAATTAGTACATGAAAGCATTTTACGGAAAATGTTTTACGTGAAACAAACAGAGCGTAAGTGGTGCAACGGTAAAGTTGCTCCATGGTAACCTGAGCATCACGTGGAATACAAAATTACATAGCACTACGATAGATATAGGAGGCCAATCAATCTTGGTAAAGTGCATAAAAAAATTAAGGCCAACTCCCATATTATGAAGGGGAAACAGACTGAGAGCCATTGAGATAAAGCATAGGCACCAAGGTTTTGGATTATTACCGGAACATGGCCAGCTCCCATACTACGATAGATGTAGATTGTTGATAGAATTCTGACAAGTGTGGGCATTATACACTGTTCAACAAAAGTAGAAACAGACAATAATCAAACAGCGGCCAGACATTTATATACCTGTAGTAAGGTGCCTCACAGAAAACCTCAAAATTCTTATGTTGGCAACATGTTCTTGAAAATTTTAAGAAAAAATAAAATGCTTTACACCAAGGAGCTTATTTCAAAGAAAGAAAAGTCATCAATGTCTGCAATAAAGAGGAACCACCTTGGCACAGCCCTAAAATGCTGTTGGAAATCTCGATTCATCAAAATCAGTTTAAAGTTTAAATAATAACAGAATTTTCAAAAACATAGTCAGAAGTTCACAACAATTCTTAGTTTTTTTTTCCTGGAACTTGCTGGATCAAGCACATCAATCTGTATGAGAATAGATCACATTATTCAGAACACACAACACTATTAAAGAAAACATTTTTTGTTTCTAATTTAATGCCAATTCTAAAGAACAATTAAAAATTTGAGAACACACAGCACTATGAAAGAAAACATAATCAAATTCTATTACAACAGTGTAAACCACATGGAATCCTAGCCGAATTAGTACAGCTTTGTAGTACAGAACCATGAATATATACGACCAATTAGGCATAAAATGTTTTCTAGCATGATCTTACGGATAACGGAGAAACCAAATCTTCCAACAATTCCCAAAAACTGCAGTACGGGTTCAGAACAAACTTCTTTCAACAGATTTTTCCACAAGGGCATCACCTCTAATGGCATATTGCCCTGATATGTAAGGTCAGAGAAAGTTTCACATGCTAGGAGAGAGTACCTTCTTTTTTTCAAGAACATCATCCAACTGAGGTTCTCACCTTTTTCCATTTACTGGAACAACAAAATTATGCTTAGAAAGTGAAGATGATGCTCAAGGAACCAACAACTAGCCATAAGAAACACTGCAACAGTAAGTTTTGAAACTTAACCTCACTATCAGAGCCCACAAATCACCCACAGTTATGAAGCATTTCCAAAATTGACTGATCTAATTTACTGCTATTGGATAAATCTAGTAACATGGTCAACAATAGTTGCATCTGCGGAGAATCCCTTAGCAACCATTTCATGAATAAGCTCTAATGCACTTGATGTCTCATTACTGTGAAGAAATCCCTGCCCGATTAAATTGTACGTGTAACCATCTTGGAAGCAACCACGCTCTTCCATTTTCTTGAGCAACATGATCGCTTCGCTTAACAACCCTTCCTTACAGAGTCCATTTATCATAACAGTGTATGCACAAACATCAGGTTGCAATTTTCGAGTAGACAGACTTGAAAATAGTTCCGTTGCATCTTTAATCTTTCCAGCTCTGCACATACCGTCAATGAGAATGGTGCAAGGAACAATTACAAGATATTGGGGGGAGGTGGTTTTAATGGCAGCCAATGTAACAGTCAGGCTCTAAAGCGCACTGTGTTTGCGCACTGAGATTTTTAGCCTAAAAAAACCGCGGGTATGCCGGGCGACGGGATGGGGCGCGGGTTAGCGGGGCGGCCCGCGGTTTTTTTAGTATATAAATCTCAGTGCGCAAACCCAATGTGCTTTAGAGCCTGACTCGCCTATGTAATACCCGTAATTTTCCTAGAAATTCAAAATATGAATTTCATACGCCTATACCATAGATCAGTAATTGCCACTATTGTGTCATCTTAGTTATGTTGTGAGTTATTTTTATTTTACTATTGTATGAGGGCTTATTTGTAATTCTCTTTTCCTCTTCATTGAGTTTAATTTAATAATTGAGAGAGTCAATTGCTCTCTCTAAGCCTGTAAAATATTTCTCTCTCTAATTCAACATAGTATCAGAGCACCCTAGTTAGGGTTTCTCACCTCCATGCCATACACCACCCACGCAGCAACTACCACCACGCCACCACCTTCGCTGAGCCTCTAACTACCACCAAGACCTTCGTCGAAAGCTAGCTCCTCACCAGAACTTCGCTGCACCACCAGAACCTCACCAGCACCTCGCGGCACCACCAGAACCTCAACAGCCCCTCGCCCACCACCCAGACCTACCCAGCCCCCTTGCCGCAACCCTTTCACCCCTCCTCACTCTCGGTGCAACCCCCTGGCTCCCTAGAGGCTGTGCTGACCTCTTCTTCTCACCCTTTCTTGTCGATTAGCCCTCAATAGGGCCAGATCTTCCTTAAGCTACTTTGGCTTGATTTTTTCTTTCATTTTCTTCACCTTTAATTTTGATTTTCTTCACCCTTAATCAATCAGCACCTTAAGATCTGCTGCTTTGATCGACTCTATATATATTTTTTTTGAAGGTTTAGGTCTGCAATCGACCAATAACCTGTCCATAGATTGGATAATTGCACCCGACCAGTGCATGTGATGACTTGGTTTACCTTTCTTTCTGCCATGTGTGATCGTTCAGACCAAGAGTTACTTCCAACATGACAAAAGATGACTTGACAACTGACAAATCCCCAGCCACTTCTGTTATGACGAGTTCTACTATAGGCAGTGAGAAGCATTCCCTCATTACCGAGAACCCAGGCTCAAAAACCACCACAGTCTATTCAATGGTGAAAATTGTCTCCCTTGGTCTCAATCTGCCACCTTCTGGCTCCGCAATAGAGCAAAGTTTGGCTATGTTGATGGCATGCTCAAGGCATCTAGTCGTGAGGATCCCACTTATGCTAATTGGAAGGTGGATAATTATCTTGTTATGAGTTAGCTTGTTCACTCTATGGAGCCTACTACTGCTGATTTCTTCTTGGAGATGGAAACTGCGTAGGACATCTGGGATACTCACTTATCCTCGGAAAGGGAATGTGGTTCAGGTTTATGAACTTTGCCAAAATATTGAGGCAGAGGTTCAAGGTGAGCGTACTATTCTCCAGAATTATACCTCTCTATCCATGATGTGGAAATGTCTTGATCATTTGAAGAATCATCACCCAGTTTGTCAGTGGATGCAGCTAGTTTTAAGGAAAATTTTGAGAGTGAAAGAATTTTCAAGTTCTTAATTGGTCTCAATTCAGAGTTTGATCAGGTGAGGAGTCGGGTCCTCAGGATGGAACCGTTACCTTCTCTCTAGGAAACGTTTGCTTATGCTCAGAATGAGGCAAGTCGTCGTTCAGCTATGCTTTCTCCTACTTCTACCGACAGGTCTGCTTTGGCCTCTTCTAGTCAAAGAGGGGTTAAGGGTCCTTATCCTCCCAAGAACCAGCCTTAACCTGATGAGGTTGCAAAAGACAAGAGTAAGTAGTTCTGTGATTACTGCAATAGGTCTTATCATACTCGATACACATGTTGGAGGCTTCATGGCCGTCCTGGAACGAAAGGAAGAGGGGGTGGACGGGGCGGGGGTTGAAGTGGTGGCAGGGGAATGGACCTCGGGCTCACTTGTCTATTGGACCCAATACCTCCGATTGGAGTTATCTAGAGGAATCATCATCCCCTTCAACTGCTGCTGGAAATATATGGCATAGCTTGACGCTCCCATGAGCTCTTCTACCTCTTTTGCTCACGTAGGTAATGTTGCTAATTTTCCTAGTGCTTTACATGCTCATTCTCAACAATCATGGATTATAGACTCTAGGGCTTCCGATAACATAAATGGTTTGTCGACTATCTTTTCTACTTATGATCCCTCTTCTGGTAAAGATAAAGTTAGAACACCATATGGTAATTTTTCTCCAATTTCTAGTAAAGGTGTAGTTTATGCTCTCGATTCACTGTCTTTATCTTTGGTCCTTCATGTTCTTAATTTTTTTTGAGTAATCTTCTTTCAATTAGTCGAATTACACATGATCTGAATTGTTGTGTACCTTTTTTTCCATTCTCACTATGTTTTTCAGGATCTCTCCACAAAGAAGATGATTGGCAAAGGTAGAGAGCAAATGGACTCTATTTTCTGATCCCCAATGAATCTAAAAGTGGAAGTTTGACCCAAAGTGCCCATCATTCATCGAGGGAGACTCTTGAGACCAGGACATCCGTCTTTTTTTTCTTCTTCTCAATTAACAGTTTCCTTCATTAATAAACAATAAGAATATTTCTGATGTTTTCTGTGAGGCGAGTGAACTTAGCAAGCATCATTGTGCCACTTTTAATTTGAGTGTGAATAAAAGTACTACTCTATTTCAGCTTATTCATACTGATGTGTGGGGTCTCTCTCATATCTCTTCCTTGAATGGTTACAAGTGGTTTGTTACTTGTATTGATGATTTTTCTCGTACTACTTGGGTTTATTTGATGAAAAACAAGAGTGAAGTGTTTTTTTATTTTTAAAACATTCACAAAATGATATGCACTTAATTAGCATTGTTATCAAAATTTTCCATTCTGGCAAAGGGGGAGAATATATATATGGTGGTCTTCAAGACTATTTTTCTGAGCATAGCATGATTCACCAAACTTTCTGCACTAATACTCCCCAACAGAATGGTGTTGCTGAGCGCCAGAATAGTCATTTTTTGGAAACTGCTCAGTCTATGATGTTTTCAATGTAAGTTCCAAAGTCCTCTTGGGGCCTATCTCATCAATCGATTGCCTACTCGTGTCCTTGATAAAAAAAATCTCCTATTGAAGTTCTCCTTAAGCCGTCTTCTTTGTTTGGAATCTCTCCCAAAGTATTTGGATGTTTCTGTTTTGTACACAACCACTCTCCGGCCAGAAAAAAAAAATTTAGGCCTTCGTGCTCTTAAGTGTGTCTTTCTTGGTTATTCACCCACACAAAAAGGGTACAAGTGTTATCACTCTCTTTCTCGTATGTGGTTCATCTCTATGGATGTTACCTTCCATGAGCCAGACTTCTACTTTTAGTCTCCACAGTCCCTACAGTACCGCTTTAGGGGGAGAAAGATAGTGAGGAAGAGATGTCTATTGCTATTAATGCAACGAAGGAGGAGTTGAAAATCAGAGTAGCAGAGGGAGTTGAGAAAGCACAAGCACTGCCCCTGTAACTCAATTTAGCAGCGCAAAATAAAAGCCCCCAACAGTAGACAATGAGCAGACGATAACAAAACCAAAATAAAACAATATTCAGCATAGTAACACCTCCACATTGAGTCCACCAGTCAGCACATCGACAATAAGAGTACCAAGAAAAACCAGCTCCATTGACACCAAGTTTCTCAATTCAACCAAGCCATGAATCAAAACCCATCTCTGAAAACATAGGCAAACACCGAACAATAAATCCATTGCTCGCCAACTCAGTAAATTAGATTCAGACAGAGAATTCCAACTTGAGCAAAATCTTGAGAAAGATTCTCCTTATTGTACAAAATATGCACCATCATGGAAACTCAAATAGAAACCCAAGAAAATCGACAACATCCGAAGCATCATTCCAACTTAAATAAAGTAAACACCACACAAAAAACACGCACCTGGTTGAGACACCAAAACTCACACCCACGAAAGAAAATCCTCTTGAAAAAAGTGTCGAAAAATGCTTCAACACACACCAAAAGCAGACGCACACCGAAAAAAACTCGACCACACTATATAAACGCACACCCAGAGCAGAAACCAAAGGATAAGCCACTTTCTAAAAAACACTGACATTTACCATCAAGCTAAGAACAAAACCTCTTTAAGCCCTCCCAACTTAGTCAGCCGATCCACAAAAATATTAGCTTCTCGAAGCACTTTTACAACAAAAAAAAAAAACCACCCTTCTGATTGATTGAATACACCTATCAATATCATCGTAAAACATTGCCACATCTTCCATGGTCTCTCCTATAAAATCTCTCATCACACCCCACATCATTTCTTCCCTACATGCACATTCTTTCATAGATACACACAAGTCAAATCACACCAATCAGCACACAAGTTGCAGCAACCCACCCATATGTATCAGCAAACCCGAACCAGTACCATAATGCCCACTCCCACAATCAAACGATCAGAAGTCACCAACAAAGTCAACTAAACATACCTCAAGTGAAGTCCGAAACACACAGCTGATCAATTGCTTCAGCTCACCCTTATCTTCCCTTAAATTTTTCGACTCCATCGTGCTACATATCTCAGAGTTGGCCCCCCAAAATATTTTTTGTCTTCGCAAAGATAATTCCACCAGATTTTCAGCATATAACATGGATGAGAGATTTTCCATCATGAACCATTCTGAGTTTTTGAAAAGCAACCCCCAGAATTGAAAATCAAAATCACCACCAGCCCATCAATCAGGACCCAGAACACAACCTGATGATAATTAGAAGCTCACAGCACCAAATTCAGTATCAAAGTCCAAAACCAACGCATAACTCGAGTTACAATCTGAGACGGAAATTATGTTTTTTTGAAGATTAATAACATCTTCATCCCACCGAAGCAAGCACCAAGGAAACCCCGTTGAGATCCCAATGAGACATCTTCGTCCCAACTCAAGATTTAAAATATGAAATGTGAATTTATATCACCATTCCATGAATAACAAGCAGATGATGTTAACCTTTACTTACTTCACTATCTAACCAACCATCGAAGGTATCTTTATATATCTCTTTCAAAAAAAAAGAACACTAATAGGACAGTCCATTATAAAAAGAATTTAACACATAAGAATCAAGTTAAAAAGCATACCATCACAACAATCCATTACAAAAGAGGAAACAAACACAAAACAATAATTCTAAAAGCACACACAGCTATATTCTTCCTTCACTATGTCTACGACCAGTACCCCTCATTGACCTTTTGCTGTTTCTCTGTGTTCTCGTCCAACAATTCCCACAAACCATTTTGGTTTGCCAATCAAAAAGAGCCCAAAACCAGTCCAAACACCATTCTACAACCATACCCCATTACTATGGATTTCCAAGTAAATCCGCCAAAAAAATTCAAATATATCTTCATTTGGATATACTTGTGGTAGAGGTGGCGCATCTTCGCTACAATTCTTCGACAATGGAAATCCACACAATGTCGAGTTTCCAATGTAGGAATCATCTTGGAATGTATCAAATTGTTTGCCTTGTGGTATTTTCCCCACAAGATGATTTTGGGAAAGATTTAAGACTGCAAGAAATGTTACTTCTTAGTTATCGAGGAATCTGTCCCACTAGTTGGTTCCACGAGAGGTCCAATGACTCGAGCTTTGTCATGTTTGCCAAATATGGTGGGATACGACCTGTAAGATTGTTATGGGAAATGTTCAACAATTGAAGTGAATTAAGATCTCCGACAAATTTTGGAATCTTTCCTTGGAACTTGTTGCTTGATAAATCAATGGTTTTGTAAACTGTCAGGATTCTCACTACGTTAATTTCTAACCCTTTAACAATCACTGTTCTAGAATCTTGATAAAACCCCTCTCCATCCCCCATGTATTTGAATTCCATTTTCCTATCATCCACATTTGTCATAGCTATGAAACTTTTGAAATACTTGGTTGGCAAATGACCGGTGAACTCGTTGTAAGAGAGGTCAATGATTCTAAGCTTTGGGAAGAAAAGTCGGATGTGGGGAGTAAAAACAACGAGACCATGAAATCTAATTGATTTCAAGACAAGAACCTGTAGGTTTGGTAGACTCGCCAACCAGTGGGGAAATGTATCAGCTATGTTGTTGTTTCAAAGATCTAGAACTTGTAATTGCGTACAGTTGCCCAAAGTTAGTGGCACGTGCCCCTCCAATTGATTCTCGTTCAAATCAAGATTCCTCAATGCGTTGTCGTTGGAAAACGTGCCTGGGATGGTCCCTTGAAACCTGTTCATACGTAGATCTAACACTGTGAGAGCGTTACTAGTATTTTCCAAACATTGCGGAATAACACCTGTCAACCTATTATTAGACAAATCAATAATTTTGAGGCTACTCATATTGCAAATAAATGGAGAAATCTGTTCGGTGAGTTTATTGTTGGAAAGGCGCAGGTACTGTATGTCTTAAGAAACTTGGGAATTCCCTAATCTTGCAAGACTCTAAATTCAATAGCTTAAGGTAGGGCAAGGTAGTGTTGACATCATTGACATAGTAGTGTTGAATGATATCTCACTATTGTAAGAAAGGTCAAAACTCTTACACTTCGTTTGGATTGACAGAAGTGGAGAGAAGAGAAGAGAAACTTATCAAGAGAATAGAAGAGAAGAGAAGAGAAGAGAAAAGAAATAGAGTTTTCTCCATTGTGTTTGGATAGACAATAGAGGAGAGAAGAGAAAACAAGAGAAACATAACTGTTTCTCGTTTGGTTAACTTTCATAAGAGAAAAGAAAAGAAAGTACTTATAACCAATTTACTTTTTTATCCTCCATTAGAGATATATGTTTGATGAAATAATAATATATATATTGGGGCGTATTGGTCTTTTACACATTATTTAATTAAGTTTCTCTTCTTTTTCTCTCCGGAATCTCTCCGATTTGGAGAGAAACAAAAGTGGGCTCATTTCTCTCCACTTTCTCCCCACTTTCTCTCCATTTCTCTTCTCTTCTCTCCCCACTTAAATTACCAAACGAGATAGCTGGAGAGAAAATGGTACTCTTTCTCTTCTCTTCTCTCCATTTCTCTCAATCCAAACGAAGTGTTAAGTTCTTTGAGGTTCAGAAACATTTTCGACTCCGCAACACCGCTCAAATTATTTGATGACATATCCAGGTATTTCAATTTCGCAAGTTTTGAAACTGATTTTGGGATGGTATCGTGAATTAGGTTATTAGTCAAATTAATTACTCGTAACATGTTATTATACCTGTACTCGGGAATTTGACCAGTCAATTTGTTAGACCTAATCTCTAACGCAAGTAAGGAAGGAAGAGTAAACAACCAAGATGGTATAGCCCTGCTGAGTGAGTTTTGAAATAAGTCTAGCACAATGAGTTGCTAAAGATTTGAGAATATCGATGGAAGTTCACGGTTAATATTGTTACCCTGAAGGGACAAAAAACTGATCGGTGTGAGATTGCCTAGTGATCTGGGAATGTATCCAAAGAAATTGCATCCAAAGAGGTCCAACACTTCGAGTGAACTACTAATATTACTATTGACCTTTGGTATATAATTGGTGAGATGATGGTTCAAACTTAAGTCGAGTGAATGCAAGTTTGGTAGATCGAAAATGCTATCTGGTAATTTCCCATGCAACCCTGTGTCTGAAAGACTAATAGATGTTAAAGAAGAGGACGAATTATTGGGCAAAATTGAACCATCGTGCACCTCATCAAGCAAAAGTCCACATAACTCGGTTAAGTTTTGGAGCAACATTTTGAAACCAATTTGGACAGATGCGAGATCCCTAAAGGGATTTGACCTGAAAATCTAGAGTGAGAGAGGTTGAGATGGGTTAAACTCACGAAACCACCAAATGAATGAGAAACTAAACCAGAATAATAAACATTATGATCACAATCCCAAGAAGCATCCCTACTAATGGTGAAGCTTTGCTTGAGTTTAAGCAAGGCAAGGCTCTGGTGATGGGCGCACAAATGAGAATCATTATGTGCTACAGTAGTAGTGGAAGAGAAATTTGATGATGAAGGAAGTAAAGAACAAAATACAAGCTAAAGATGATATTGCTAGATTGTTGAGATTGTCCCACATCGGGGACTTATAACCTAGCTACTCAATATATAAGTTCAAGGGGCTACTCCACCCATTGCCAATTGGTTTTAGGTTGCATACTCCAATTAACATGGTATAGAGCAGATTATTGTTGGGCCCAATTTGTCCACGTCACGTCACCCTATTTCAATAATCCACGTGTTTGGCTCTCAGTCATGCCACACGTGCGGGGGCGTGTTGAGATTGTCCCACATTGGGGACTTATAACCTAGCTACTTTAATATATAAGTTCAATGGGCTACTCCACCCATTGTCTATTGGTTTTGGGTTGGATACTCCAATTTAACATAGATCATCAGAAAGAAGAAGAGAATAATTGTGTATAGCAATACTGAGTACTGCCCCATTATTTCCCAAAGAATTTAAAATTCTTGCATTATGATATCCAGAAATTAGCAACAAGAAGTCTATTTATATGGTCCTTGCACTCCATTAGCCAAAAAAAAAATGGTCCTTACACTCACGTTAGAGAAACTTCCAAGTTGAAAGGGACTGATCTGCCATATTATTAGACAACTTGTGTCCCCAGTCTTAAATCAAAGGAATAACTTGATGCTCCTATAATGGGTGGACCAAAGCAACAAAACATTAAGGTGCTCCTACATCTGTCATGTTAGAGGATAATATTGTAAATAGTGTAATGTTATAGTGTCCCACATCGGTTAGATTGTAAAAGTGTAGCTTCTAGCTAAGCCTATATATATTAGGCTCCTCTTGTAATCATTTTTTAATTGAATTCAATATATCATTTTCCTTTCTTTTACATGGTATCAGAGCAACCCGATCTTAGGGTCCGCTCCTTTTGTTATTGCCGATCATAGTTGATCGAGAGTGTTTCTCGTGTTCTATCAATTGCCGGATCTCTATCCAAGATCCGAGAAGACTAGCAGCCCCTCAAACCCTAGCCGTTACCCCCTCAAGTACTGTTCATCGGAATCACTGTTCATCCGAAAGTTACTGTTCATCCGAAAGTACTGTTCATCGCAGTTACTATTAATTGCGGGCACTGTTCATCAGAAAGTTACTGTTCATCCGAAATTTACTGTTCATCGCAGTTACTATTCATCACGGGTACTGTTTATCAGAAAGTTACTGTTCATCGCAGTTACTATTCATCGCAGTTACCGTTCATCAGAATCAAATCCAAAGCTATCTTTAGCCCTTATCTATGGAATCCAAAGTCCTTCCCCAACTAACTACACAAAAGTTGAACGGCTCAAATTTTCTTCAATGGTCCCGGGCTGTCAATATTGCCCTCACTGGCTTGGGTTTTGATGATCACCTTACCGAGTCTGCTCCTACCACCGATGAGAAGGCGATTAAGCATTGGAGACAAATGGATGCTCAAATTGTTGCACTTATTTGGAATTCTATGGAACCGCAGGTTGCGGACATGTGTGGTCATTTGGGCACATGTAAGGAGATTTGGGAGTATGCTCATCTCTTGTACTCCAGTGATTTGACTCGGATGTACGATCTCTCTTTTCAGTATTTTCAGTTGCAACAGAGTGATCTATCTGTAACTGATTACTTTGCTTCGTTTAAACAGTTGGTTGAAGAGTTGAATAGCGTCCTTCCTATCACTACTGATGCGAAGGAACAGCAGAAACAGCGTGAACAAATGGCCGTGATGAAATTTCTCGCAGGTCTCAAGAGTGATTTTGAGCCAGTTCGGTCTCAAATTCTTGGTGGTGCCACTCTTCCTTATCTTGCTGAGACATATCAGCGTGTTTTGAGGAGTACTTCTCGGGATCCGATTATTCCCGTTCCTCCTGTTACCGATCATTCAGCCCTTGTTACTCAGGCTTCACAACATCCTATCGGTCGGGGTGGTGGTGGTGCTCCTCGTCGTGGAGGGGGTTATCGTGGTGGACGAGGAGGTCGTGGTCGCGGCCCTATACGTCATTGTGATAATTGCAACAAGGATGGTCATACTCGGGAGACTTGCTGGGAACTTATTGGCCGTCCTGGTCGGTTTGCCCATGCTGCTACTACTACTCCTGGTGATACTCATTCTTCCTCTCCAGTTGTGGCTGATCAGTTTTCAGTTTCTCGGGACGAGTATACTCAGTTCTTACAGTTCCAAGCATCTCAGCAGGCATCTTCTCCTAGTACCTCTCTTGTTCAGAAAGGTACCTCCACTGCTTGTCTCACCTCTCGTTCTGCTCCTTGGGTAATTGATTCTGGAGCCACTGATCACCTCACAGGTATATCGACCCAATTTTCATCTCTTGAAAAATCATCCTCATTGCCCCCGGTTACATTAGCCGATGGCTCCTCTATTCCTGTTGAAGGAATAGGGACTGTCTCATTGTCTTCATCCTTGTCTTTATCTTTTGTTCTTTACATACCTCGGTCTCCTTTTAATTTAATTTCTGTTAGCTAATTGACAAAGAATCTTAATGCTTGTGTCTCCTTTTCTCCTGATTCTGTTCTTATTCAGGATTTGACGACTCGGAAGACGATTGGCGTAGGGCATGAATCCGATGGTCTCTACTATTTTGATGGTTCATCTCCACCGCCCACTTCTCCCACTGCTTGTTCTGCTACAGTATCTCCTCACCAGATTCATTGCCGCCTTGGACATCCTTCTTTGGCCAACTTGAAGCTGCTAGTTCCTAGTTTGAGTCATTTGTCTATTTTAGAGTGTGAGTCGTGTCAGTTGGGGAAGCATCACCGTGTCCAATTTGCTCCTCGAGTTAATAAAAGAGTGTCTTGTCCATTTCAATTAGTACATTCAGATGTTTGGGGTCCACATCGTATAACCTCTATTAAGGGGTATCGGTACTTTGTTAGCTTTGTTGATGATTTCTCCAGAATAACGTGGATTTATTTAATGAAAAATCGTTCTGAGTTATTTTCAATATTTTGTGCATTTTGTAATGAAGTTAAAACTCAATTTAATGTTCCTATTCAAATTCTTCGTAGTGATAATGCACAGGAATATTTCTCTCATCCATTCACCACCTACATGAGCAAATGTGGGATGCTCCACCAATCATCGTGTGTGCACACACCTCAGCAAAATGGTGTTGTAGAAAGGAAAAATCGTCACTTGTTAGAAGTCACCCGCACCTTGTTGTTTGAAATGAGGGTTCCAAAATGTTACTGGGGGGATGCAGTTCTTACTGCTTGTCATTTAATTAATCGTATGCCTTCCTCTGTTCTAGATGGATGCACTCCTCATGCTACATTATTTCCTACTGAGTCTCTGTTTCCAGTTAGTCCACGTGTTTTCGGATGTGTTTGTTTTGTCCATCAGCTTACCCCGGGCACTGACAAGTTAGACCCACGTGCTATTAAGTGTGTTTTCTTAGGGTACTCTCGTGTTCAGAAAGGCTGTCGTTGTTATAGCCCTACCCTGCGTCGTTTCTTTGTGTCAGCAGATGTTACCTTTTTTGAGTCCACTCCATACTATTCAGAGTCCCACTCTATGAGCGATCCTGATTTTATGCTTCCCTTACCTCTTGCAATACCTCCCACATCCCCTGTCCTTCCCACCCCAGAGGTTTCCTCCCGCCTGGATCGCCCACACTTGCAGACATACACTCGCCGCCCTCGCACCGTTCCGGATTCTGCTACTCCGTCAACCGCCTCTGCGTCTTCAGATCCACCTCCATCAGAATCTGACCTTCCCATTGCTCTCCGTAAGGGTAAGCGCTCTTGTACTTCTTATCCTATTTCCAACTTTGTCTCTTACAATCGTCTGTCTCCTAGTTTTTCTTCGTTTGTTACCTCTTTGTCTTCTGTGTTTGTTCCTAACACTGTTGCAGAGGCTCTTACCCACTCCGGATGGAGACAGGCAATGGAGGATGAGATGTCTGCCTTACGAGATACTGGTACTTAGGACTTAGTTCCTCTTCCTTCGGGCAAGACAGTAGTGGGATGCCGTTGGGTTTATACTGTTAAAGTGCACCCTGATGGCACAATAGATCGCCTGAAAGCCCGCCTTGTTGACAAGGGCTATACGCAGGTTTATGGCCTTGACTATTCCGAGACGTTCTCTCCTGTGGCTAAGATCACCTCTGTTCGTCTCCTCATTTCTCTTGCAGCCATATATCACTGACCCTTACATCAGCTTGATGTCAAGAATGCCTTCCTTAATGGCACTTTGTTGGAAGAGGTATATATGGAGCAACCACCTGGGTTTGTTGCTCAGGGGGAGTCGAATATGGTATGTAGATTAAGAAGATCTTTGTATGGCCTGAAACAGTCTCCTCGTGCCTGGTTTGGTAGGTTCAGTGATGTAGTTGCTGAATTTGGACTCCAGAGATGTGGTGTTAATCATTCAGTCTTTTATCGACATACTAAAGCAGGTAAAATCTTCTTGCTTGTATATGTTGATGACATTGTTATAACCGGAGATGACTGCAAGGGTATTTTGGAGTTGAAGTTATTTCTGCAAAACAAATTTCAAACCATGGACCTCAGGTAGCTTAGATATTTTTTGGGTATTGAGGTTGCCAGGTCAAGTGAAGGGATTTGCTTATCTCAAAGGAAGTATGTTCTTGATCTCCTATCAGAATCAGGGATGTTAGGATCCAAACCTGTGGAGTCTCCTATGGATCCTAACACCAAGTTACTATCAGATCAAAGGGAGTTATTGGAGGATCCTGAGCAGTATAGACGTCTGGTTGGTAAGCTTAATTATCTTACTGTTACTAGACCTGACATTGCCTTTTCAGTGAGTGTCATCAGTCAGTTCATGAGTTCTCCTCGTACCACACATTGGGAGGCAGTGATGCGTATTTTGAGGTATCTCAAAGGAGCTCCAGGCCGTGGTTTATTGTACCAGGATCGCGGTCATATACGTATTGAGAGCTACAGTGATGCTGATTGGGCTGGATCTCCTGGTGATAGGAGATCCACTACAGGATACTGTGTTTTGGTTGGTGGTAATCTTGTGTCCTGGAAGAGCAAGAAGCAAACAGTAGTTTCTAGGTCGAGTGCTGAGTCTGAATACAGGGCTATGGCACATACTACGTGTGAATTCGTGTGGATGAAGCATCTACTAGAAGAGCTTGGGTTTACTCAGTCTTGTCCTATGAATTTACTTTGTGACAATCAAGCTGCCGTTCATATAGCTTCCAATTTAGTATTCCACGAGAGGACAAAACACATTGAGGTTGATTGTCATTTTGTTCGGGAAAAACTTCTAGAGAAAGTAATCAATACCGTTCACGTGAAATCCGCGGATCAGTTAGCCGATTTGTTCACAAAAGCATTAGTTGGGACTCGGGTTAAATATATATGTGACAAGCTTGGTGCATATGATATGTATGCTCCAGCTTGAGGGGGAGTGTTAGAGGATAATATTGTAAATAGTGTAATGTTATAGTGTCCCACATCGGTTAGATTGTAAAAGTGTAGCTTCTAGCTAAGCCTATATATATTAGGCTCCTCTTGTAATCATTTTTTAATTGAATTCAATATATCATTTTCCTTTCTTTTACATGTCACTTACAATTTTATCTTCAATTGTGGTATTTATAAACTTGGTTGCCCAAAGATTTCGTGGACGTAGTTCATTTGAAAAATAAATATAGTTGAACTTACATATACTATCTAATTTAAATGCTCAATGTTTTAAAAAAAAAAATCAAAATTAATTAGGGCTCATAAAAATATGAAATTCAATTGCTAAAAACTAATCCAAATCAAGTTTTATTGACACAAGTCCTCAAAGGATCATTCACTGGATATATGATATATTAAAATCTTTTTTATTCTTCATTGATGTATATGCTAAGAGAGAATTTATGTAGTACCACACGAGCATGACGACGTGGTGTGACTTTCCTTTCGTATAGGGCATGTGCCCTTGACTTTTAGTGCTGACATTATGCAACATGTCATGCCCCAGCCCCAAAACTTGTCATGTGTTTTTAGGGGACACTATCAAATGATCAGGGTGTCACCCCACGTTAGCATGATAACGTAGTTTAACAGACTCACTAAATATCTTCTCTTTATCTACATATTCATAATTTATTCCTAGAAAGTGGCTAGTAAGTATATGGTCATAGAACTCCTTGAAAGAAAAGGCTTTGCACAGAAGTCTTTGCAGTTGAAGAAGCGTTGTCCTTGATAGAGAGTCCACAAGAGACTGTACCAGAAAGACTTAAGACAATTCAAATTTGAAAATCAAATTTTGGGATTTAAATTTGGGACTCTTTTTCACCATTTCCTCATTTGAATGCGAAATATACAACGGCAGCTACCATCACTTCTCCAAATTTTGGATCAAAGATGGACTCCTAGGCAACAAAGTGGCCTCTAATGGTCCAAAATTTTGGATCAAAGATGGACTCCTAGGCAACAAAGTGGCCTCTAATGGTTCAAAAACTACTTTACATTTGTTTTCCCCTTAATTGCTATTAGGAGTACTATTTCACCCTTAAACCAAGACGAAGGGAAAAAAGGGAACGACTTAAAGAAAGATTCACCTTGTATTCTCACCATAGAGTTTCTTGTTGCCTCTATATTCATTAAACAAACATCAAAATTTGAAACTATATATGCAATCCAACTCACATTTTAGGCTCTTTATTAATGTATTTCTCAACTTTTATGTTCACCATGGTCTTGAAAATAAACATGCACATATTACAACTCCATTTATTTTTCACCTTATTATCTTCACTACTGCATCTAGATTCCAGCATGAGTGCCTGAAAAGCAGACCATTACAAGAAACAGAATCAATGGACGTTAAGGTTCTGCTTGGTTTGCACCAGAAAAGAAAAATGATAGGAAAATTGTTTCCCTAGTGCTTTCTCTTAAATAATATTAGAATTTGAAAATTTTCAAAATATAACAGGAATTCAAGAAAGAGTAAGAAAGTGGCTCACAGAATTTAAGATTTCAAAAACAAAAAATTCCTGAATAATTGCTTCTTCTTTTTTTCCTATTTTTCTCATCATTTTCCTTGTTAACCAAACAAAGAAAAGTATTCCTCTCTATGTTTCATTTTATTTTACCTCTACAAAATCTATGAACCGAATAGAGCCTAATTCTTTGGCTAGCATTTCCATAGTACGACAACCCAAAATTCCCAAACAAGAAATGCACAATTCAAGTGAGTTGCTGAAATAGCATTCACAAAGAAGAGACAATATTATTACCCACGGTGAAATCCAGCCCGGAATCAATTCAATAACAATAGATCAAATTACAACTAGAGATATTATAAACTAACTTCCATACAAAAATGTAAAAAACAGTTCACCAAGATGCTGAAGTTCTTTAGGTTTAGAAACATTTCCTACTCCACCACACCGTTCAAATTGTTTGATGAAAGAATCACATTCGTCAAGTTCACAAGTTTCGAAACTGATATTGGAATGGAACCATGAAGTTGGTTATTCCCTAAATCAATGAATTGCAATGCAGAATAGATAAACTTGCCAATTTGACCCTCCAATTGGTTAGAACTCATGTATAGGTCCGTCAAGAAAGGAAGAGTAAAAAATCAAGAAGGTACTTCCCCGTTCAATGAGTTATGAGATAAGTAGAGATGGCCTAGATTTGGAAGCTCACTTGAGTTGGGTGGAATTGGACCCAGTGAGTGAATTATTTGAAATGTCCAATTACTCTAATTTGAAAAACAAGGTTGGGAATTGACCATTGAAATTATTGTTACTTCCGAGGCCAAGGGATGTTAACTTTCCTAGGTTAGTCAAAGAAACCAAGAATTTGTCCTTCAAGTTTGTTGTATGAAAGATCTAGAGAAGTGAGTTTATCAAGATTGGAGAGTGCTGAGTCTCTGGTACTACTTCTCCAAACATATCATTATGTGAGAGATCCAACATCTCGAGTGAACTCTTAATCACTTCTGGTATATGAATGTATGTATGTATATATATATACGGGGAAAATACCTTTTATCCCCTGTGGTTATACTCATTTTCTCATAACCCTTGTGGTTCATTTTGTAACACTTAACCCCCTGTACTACGGACTAAATGAGACTGTTAACTTTTCTAACGGAAAAAAAGGAAATGACGTTAATACCCCCAAGCCCCTATACATACTCTTTAGGAAAAATACCTTTTACCCTATGGTTACACCCATCTTCTCATAACCCCTGTGCTTCATTTTTGTAACAGTTAACCCATTACTAATGACTGAAGTGGGATTGCCGTTAGAAAAGTTAACAATCTCACTTTAGTCCGTAGTACAGGAATTAAGTGTTACAAAATGAACACGGGGTTATGAGAACATGGGGTGTAACCACAGAGGATAAAAGTTAATATATATATATATATATATATATATTACCGGTAACAACATTGTAATTTAAGTCTGAGTGATTTCAAGTTTGGAAGATCGAAAATATTACCGGTAAATCTGAGCCGATGTTGGTGTTGGAATCGATGGGTGTCCTTGAAGCTGGCTGCAACTGAGATCCCAAGCCTACCACGACACCCGTAAACTCATCGCGCACAACCCCCATCCCATGTGGCTGCACATGGGATAAGGTTGTGTGCGATAAGAAACTTGACCATAATAATAAAATCACAATGTTCCAAGAAACATATCTATCAATGCATCTATGGTGAATCTGGTGATAGTAGAGTGATTATGATGGTATTGCAAGGTCACCAGAAAGAAAGAAGAAAAAGAGAGTAAGGGCAACTCCAAGGGTAAAAGTCAAAAAGGCTAGCCAAAACTTAATTTTGGCTTGTTAAATAGTAAAATGGTTAGCCATTTTATCAAACCTATTCCAACCACACAAGGCATAATGACTAGGCATTTCTTATATTTTTGTATTTTCTATGTTTTTCATTCAAATTATCTAGAAATGAAATGAAAATTCAAATTTTAAAATTAATCCGGTAAATTGAAATTCAAAAGTTGTCCCGCCTAAATTTGAAATTTGAAATTTCCCGCCAAAATTTGTTAATTCAAAATTTTAAAAACTGCCAAAATGTGATTAAATATTGAAAAAACCGCCAAATTTTTTAAAATTCAAATTTTACCGCTCAAATATAAATTAAAAATTGAACCGCCAAATTTTTTAAAATTCAAATTTCGCCGCTCAAATATAAATTAAAAATTGAACCGCCAATTTTGAAAATCCAAAAGGGTTAATTGTAAAAACACCCCCTTAATTATGACCCTTTTCTGAGTACACCCCCTGATTTAAAAAAGTGAATAACTTTACCCCCTCAACTATCAAAAATTATTTAGTCTGAAACGCCGTTAACGTAAGTAATAAAATGACGCATATACCCTTGTTCTGAATTGCAAAAACACCCCCTCAACTATGACCCATTTTCGAGTACACCCCCTGATCTACAAAAAGTTAACAACTTCACCCCATTCCCCCCCCCCCCCCCCCCCCCCCTCTCTCTCTCTCTGTCTGCAACTTCTCTCTCTAAATTATAAGGTCCCAATTTAAAAAAAAAAAAAAAAAAAAACTATGTGTAATATGTTGGTCCAAAAGACCAACCACACAATTTAGAAAAAAATAATTGCATATAAAACATTGGTCCAACTGTAATCCAACACACCCTAAACATTTGTCCCAACTCATTTTCATCTCATCTCTTAGTTTAGTCTACACAAATTGTTTTACCATCATGCCAAACTTTACAAATGTCAATCAACTATCAACCCTTATTACTGTTAGGCTGTATTTGGTTCATAGATTTAGTGATGGAGAGAAAAGAAGAATGGAAATCGAAAAAGAAAATTAATTCTCAGGTATTTTCCCTTCTATTTCATCCATGATTAATAATATCGAAAACTAATAATATTTAAAATATGAGTAATGCTATGCTTATCAAATTTTGTATCCTAAGTGGTTCTCAAACACGTGGTAGCAGGCACAAGTGATTTTGATTGGAGGATGCTGAAGTCGTCCCACCATTATTGAAGGTGGTCTTGCCGTTACATGTATCTGGGAATCATTTGAGATACAAAATTTGAGAAGCATAGCATGACTCTTTCCTTGTAATTAAGCCAATGTATTACATATAATAAGGTTTTTTGGGTCTATTTGTAATTAAGCCAATATATTACATATGATAAGTTTTTTTTTTTTTTTTTCAAATTTTGGGAGAATGAAGTATAATTGGACCAACATCTTACATGTAAAATCATTTTCTTTTAGCCTAACTGATATTTTTTGGGGGGCTATATAACAAGTTTATTTATTTTGCGGGGACTAAGCTTAATAAAATTTAAAAATTTTCCGACCTCCGCCACTAGTCGTGGTGGTGTGGGGCAAGGGAATGAGAGAGAGAGGGAGAGGGGATCGTGAGAAATTAGGGTAGACTGTAGAGAGAGAGATCAAACTCATTTTGGGCACAAAGGGTAAAAGTGTCCATTTTTGCTCTCACGTGATGGGCACATGCCCATTTTCTTTTGCAAACTAACGGAGGGGGCCAAGTTGTCGAATAAAACAAACGGAGGGGGTCAATTTGTCGGAAAAAAAAAAGTTCAGGGGAGCGAGTTGAAAACGGGTCATAGTTGAGGGGGTGTTTTTGAAATTAACCCAATTCAAAATTCACCCAAACGTGTCTATAAATATGAGTCCTATCACCTATGTTTTAATCCATCCCTTCTACACTTTTCATCAGTATCAATTCAATTTCTCTCTTTCATATACTATGCTTCCTTTTCCTATCATTTTGGAAGACATCCATGATGTCTCGGATGACGAGTTTGAGTCATTAGCAAATGTGGTGATAGAAGATGAACTAGTAGAAAGTCGAAGGCGAAATACACGCCGTTGTGGTTCTATTCTAGGCCATGTTGTCATTGATCGTGGTAGAGTTGAAGGTCATGAAAGATTATATCATGACTATTTCTCAGAAAATCCAGTGTTCCCTAACAATCTATTCCGGCGAAGGTTTCGAATGAATCGTTCTTTGTTTTGTCGAATTGTCAATGAGGTGGAACAAGATGATCCATATTTTGTCAAAAGAAGAGATGCTGTCGGTGTTCACGGCTTGTCTTCTCTTCAGAAAATAACAGCTGCGTTGAGAATGCTTGCCTATAGCTCTCCAGCAGATTCTGTGGACGAATATGTGCGAATTGGAGAAAGTACGGAAATTGAGAGTCTGAGAAGGTTTGTGAGAACAATTGTCATAGTTTTTGGTGATGTGTATCTAAGAGCACCAAACACCAGCGACATTGCTAGATTACTTGCGGTCGGGGAACAACGCGGCTTCCCTGGAATGTTGGGAAGCATTGATTGCATGCATTGGAAGTGGAAGAATTGTCCTAGTGCATGGAAAGGAATGTATACTGGTCATTGTCATGACTCAACGATTATCTTGGAAGCTGTGGCTTCTCAAGATTTGTGGATATGGCATGCCTTTTTTGGGATGCCAGGATCACTTAATGATATCAACGTTTTAGAGCGATCTCCTGTTTTTGCTGCACTAGCCGAAGGACGTGCTCCTCCAGTCAACTACACAATTAATGGGAACGAGTACACAATGGGCTATTATCTAGCAGATGGAATATACCCGAACTGGTCAACACTTGTGAAAACAATTTCATGTCCACAAGGCCGAAAAAACCAACACTTTGCTGCTGAACAAGAGTCGGCAAGGAAGGACGTAGAACGAGCATTTGGGGTGCTTCAAGCACGTTTTGCTATGGTCCGTGGAGCAGCACGTTTATGGGATGAAGAAACTCTTGCAAACATAATGAAGGCGTGCATAATAATGCACAACATGATCATTGAGGATGAAGGAAGTGCTGGGGATGTTGACTTCGATGGAAGTGAGGCAAATACGCCTGTATCAATTTTATGCAACACTAGGCAGGAACTAGCAGAATTTATTCGAAAACACCACCAAATCAGAGATAAAAGAACTCATTCTCAACTTCAAGCGGATCTTGTTGAGCACTTGTGGCAGCGACATGGCCAAGAGTAGGAAGACGTTGGTGTGCTTTTTTTTTTTTTTTTTTTTAATGTTGGTGTGTTAATTTATTTGTTTTTTGTGTGCTTATTTGATGTTCTTGTGCTTATGTGTATAAGTTTCTGGGGTATACCCCTTGTAATTTGTACACCCTTGTTTCTATTTTTAATTTAATTTTATGTTTGTTGAACCAAAAAAAAAAAAACAATTTTGCCCATTATAAAACATGATAGGATAATGCATTCATTAAAAAGTACTACAATTTTCTTACATTCCACAAAAGTAAATTAATCTTGATTACATTCAACAAGTACTAGAAATTAAATCCCTTCTTTGCATAAATCTCCATCTTCAATTGGTTATAATACTCAGCTAATGCCGGATTCATTCCGCTTGTGTCCGTTTGCATTATGCGCTCTTCGTATAGTCATTCCTCAAGCTGTAATTGTCTGTCATGTTGAGCTAATGCCCTTTCTTGTCTTTCTGCTTTTGCACGTTCAAACTCAGCTTTTTCTTGTCTATATTTTTCTAAAACCCGAGATGATGGCGTCTCTTCAACATTTGTGTCACAATTTTTCTTCTTTAGCTTTTCCTTCGAAGCCTTTCTACCCATTGGCCTAACATTGTAGGAGGGGTTTTCATTGTCGTCCCCCATGTTAATTGATTAGGGAGTTGCGGGAGAAGACGCAGTAGGACTCGCGTCGCTATTACTTTTTTGCCATTTTTGAGACAGGTTGTCAGACCATTTGCGCTCATTCTTTAATATTTCCCAACAATGTTCATATGGAAAATGGTTTTTCAAGAAATGACTTGTACAATGCTCGTGCTTCATCCAACTGAAAACACATATGTAACCATTATTGGATTATATAAAATTATTTATAATAGGAATGTAATGCAACTATATTAAGAATATGATCATTACCTTTCCTTCATGAGTTTTTCCACTAGGATTCCTTGTTTCAACCTGACTAAAAAAATCCAACAAATTTGGCACATTTTGAATTAATATCAGACCAACGATTCATGAGTGATGTTTGGGTACATTCGTATTGACCATTTCCATGATCAGTAAAATAATCATGTATTCTCTACCAAAAGGAACCGAGTTGTTGGTCGTTGCTTGTGACTGCATTTTTGCTTGTGTTAAGCCATCCAGACACTAGCAAAATATCCTCTTGTCGACAGAAATTTTTCGCTCGTTGTGCTTTTTTTGATGTAGTACCGACTTGGCTAGCCTTTTCAGATTGAACGGCATCATTGTTTTCATCGATTTTCTCACACACTTCTGGGAAGTCACTGGTTAACAAGTTAGAATAGTAATTGAATTCTGAATCCATCTGCAAAGTGACCAATTATTAATTAAAACTGTGACTCAAAGTAAATAATATGATTTTAAATTAACTAAAATAATAGCAAATTAAAATAAATAGTAAAAAAATGCTTATTAATTAAAAACCCAAACCCAAATTAATTTATTAAATCTAAACAAAACCAAATCACTAAAAAATTAAATAACACTAAAGCATAAAATGTAAATAATTATTAACTACACTAGTATATATATAATATAATCTAATCTATATACAATTAATTAACCCTAAAGCACTTCACTAATTAAAAGTCCAGCCCAGCCCAGCCCAGCCCAGCCCACAAACTAATTAACCTAATTAACCTATCCCTTATATCCTTCACCTTCAGCCACACCAAATAACCCTAGCCACCACTCTTCTTCTTCCTCACGTTGGTTTACACAGAGAGAGAGAGAGAGAGAGAGAGAGAGAGAGAGAGAGAGAGAGGGCAAAGCTTCAGTTTTTACAGAGAAAGAGAAGCAGAGAAAGAGAGAGACAGAGGCGCAGAGACTGATGAAGAGAGATGGAAGTGGAAGATTTGTGTACAAGGTAAGTTTAATATGTCAATTTATAGCTTGATTTTGTGTTTTGATTTCAAAATCATCACTGTTCATAGCCGTTGGAATCCATCCGTTGGAGACCAACGGTCATGAACAGTGTCGCGCCCAATTTTTCCTCTTCTCTTCCACGCTCTGAATATTGGCTCGTGATTTTGGGCCTCTCCATTTTACAGAGCTTGATAGCTCGTCCGTTGGAGTGTTCATTTTGGGGATAAACGAGCCATTTTAGCGGTTAAATGATTTTGCTAGTGGGATGGCTCTCCCGTTGGAGATGGCCTAATTGATGATATTGCAAGGCTCTGGTGATAGGGGGCACAATTGAGAATCCGAGAGCGACACGACTAGAAGGACCGAGACATTTTAATCTTTGAGTAATGGTATGCTTCACAAATATTTGGGTCAGTTAATTTTAATCGTAGATCTTGGAGTGATCCCATTATTGTTGAAGAGGGTTTTATTGTTACATGTGTTGAGAAATGCTATTTGGGAAAAAATAAATAAATTGGAAAGCATAGCATTACTCTTTAATCTTTGGATACAAAGTCTTTGATGTATGAATAAATAAAGTATATGTATTTGGGATTCAAATTTGGAAAGTAAAATTACATTTCAAGTATAAGAAAAGTACTAAGGGCTCTAGTAGCCCAAGGGTATCACCTCCTCTCTCCCTAGTGGGAAGGGATGAGTTCGAATCTCTCCAAGGGGAGTGGGAACCCTCCTTTATTTGTAGAACATCTCGTGTGCTCTTGTCACTTGGATTTTGTGCGTGTTGCGTGTGTCATCTAGGTAAGTTATCAAAAAAAAAAAGTATAAGAAAAGTTACAATTCTTGAAAGAAGAGTAAATACATGCTTCTCAAATCTAAATCCTAAATTGGGTTCCTTAACATCAAAACAGTTGTATCACATATTTGGAAGAAAATAGAGGATAGGTACAAATGGTTTGGATTTAAAAGAATAAGGACAATCTTTTTTAATTACATGACCTTAAGTCCATTTTTAAACTAAAAAAAAAAAATGGTTCCCATCACACATACGGAACATGGTTGTTTCTGTTTTGTCCCCTCATTACGTTCTTCAAAGTAGTGCTTTTTTTTTCAAACTTTAAAATGACATAACTTTCAAACCACAACTCTATTTTGAATAAAATATATATTTGTAATCTAAAAGGAAAAATCTATCAAATAAGATTCATAGTGACTTTGAAAAAATGCAAAAAAAAAAAAAAAAAAAAAATTTATGTTACCGTCGGACCACTATAACGTAATGTCACCGTGTCTTCTGCAACAGCAACATGATACTACCTTTGAATCTTTTTTTTTTTTTTTGGCATTTGATGATATGTTACTATCTTTAACTGGACAGTAACATACAATCTGAAAATATGCCATAATTTTGTGATTACTAGGTCAATTTGAAGAAATATTATTGTCGACAATATGTTACTATTTCTTTGTTCAATACCATTGTCACGCCCCGGAACGGCATAAATAGAGAAAAATAAATTTTCTTTATGGGTCCATAAGGAATGACAGGTGAAAGTCACTAATAATCCACACCACGCAGTACTAGTCCAAAAGAAAAGCAACAGTAATCAACTGAAAATAGCACACAGTGCTAACTATTACAAAATATCAGAGTATGGTCCACAGGATCACAACAGGTCTGAAGACAACAAATGCCCAAGTACCCGTTAACAAAAGATTTAACAGAACAACTGAAATTAAATCTAATTATAACATCTTCAGTCTTCAACTGGCATAAGGATAATCCTTCCTGGCGTAACTGTCATCGGTGGGGCCCTCATCTGGATAATAGTCATCAGTGTACTGGTCCTTACCTGCAGAATAAGGGGCAGGATATTCTGGACGGGGAATGTCCAGGCAATAAAAGGCCGTCAGCTTACTGAGAGCTGAGTGAGCATAAACTAACGAAGTACCAGTTATCTGAAATAAACACAAGCTTATGAAAACACGAGTTAACATCTTATTATAACCATATCTTGTTTCTCTATTCATTCTTGTAACCCGACCCTTAACGTCTTGTTACTCGAATACTGAACTCAACATATTCTGATCTTTCCTGAACAGACTCAATCGTTTAACTCTAGGGATACACCCTTATTCTGTCCATCGCTTTTAAGAGCATATGAACAGCTCACCGCATGTCATGGACTCCACGTCAGTCTGTCCCCAGCTTTTAAGAACAATGGTCCTGTTCACCGCATTTCAGGGATATAACGTTTCGAACAAGGCATATCAATCTATTGCCACGACTTAACGTCATCTACTAGTGATCCCAGCTCACCACTTTTAAGAACAATGGTCCTGTTCACCGCTTTTAAGAGCATATCATAGATCATCCAGTCTATCTTAGGACTATTTGGTCCAGCTCACCGCTTTTAAGAGCATATGCACAGCTCACCGCTTTTAAGAGCATATCATGACCGAACGTCCATCCACGTACCATTCCCAGAACTTACCAAACCTACTTACGTTCCATTCTATATCGACACATGACAGACTCCCAATGTGGCCTGACTACTCGGATTAAAAGAAATCGGATATCAAACTCATATCAGAATCAACACGTCACCCATGTCTTCATATTCTTTTTATTCATTATCCATTAATCTTTGGTGTCACATTACTCCTGTCTACCCCATAGTCGCATAAGGGAAACCGAATCAGGAATCGAACAACTAAACCTCTTATATAATAAACAGGCAAAAGAATCCATGTCCTGATCATGTCAATCGATTGGGACAGAGGTTCAATCGATTGGAACAAAAGTTATGTCAATCGATTGATAAACATGTCAATCGATTGGAATAATGTCAATCGATTGAAAATCCTATTCAATCGATTGGGATGCAACTGATGTCAATCGATTGAGATTATGTCAATCGATTGGCACTACGTCTTCTCCAGCAGATTGTAAAAACAGCATATATAAACGTACACAACATGCATGTAACCCATCTAAACATCATAATAGCTTATATAAACTTCATATAAAGGGACCAAGTGAGTTAGTACTCACATAGGGTGCGTTTGGGTGGGTTTAAGTTTGAAACCTCCAAGCTCTCTCTCTTCTTCTTCTTGTCTCTGCCTTCTTTCTCTCTGTCTTCCCTCTCTGTCTCCTTCTCTCTTCTTTTCTGCTTCTTCTCCTTCTTCTTTTCTGCTGCCGAAGGAGTGAGTGTGTGTGAGGGTGTGTATATATGTGTGTAAATATAGATATATGTATGTATAACTCAAGAGTATGCCTCTCCCTCTCTCAAGGTCTGAAAAACAGCCCCAAGGCCACAAAATGAAACATATATATAGAGATAAGGGAGTGCCACGCGTTTAAAGCTGAAGGAAAGAAGAAAACATTTCTCAGGTTATGTCAATCGATTGATAAACATGTCAATCGATTGGTAACAGATATTTGTAGTCAATCGATTGGAAACAATGTCAATCGATTGGGAATGTTGACACGTAATCACTTTTAGTCGGTTGAATGTAAATCGATTGGGATAACTTATCAATCGATTGGTATCAGAAAGTGTCAATCGATTGGAACAATGTCAATCGATTGATATCAAAAATCACCAAAAAGAAGGGAAAGTTTATACGAGTATAGAAATGAAATACCAGGTTTTATTAATATACCGAAATACAGGGTATTACATCATCCACCACTCAACAAAAGATTTCGTCCTCGAAATCAAAAGCAACAAGGCCTAAAACAAAAATGAAAACTTCTCGCGCATCTCTGACTCTAGTTCCCACGAAGCTTCTCCTTCATCGTGATGTTTCCACTGAATTTTGACTAACGGAATCTCCTTGTTCCTGAGTTTCTTGATTCCTCGATCTAGAATGCGAACAGGTCCTTCGTTGAATGTAACGTCGCTGTTGACTTCGATATCCTGAAAGTTGATCTCGTGCGTTGGGTTGTGAACACACTTCCTCAGCATACTGATATGAAAAACGTTGTGCACTCCTGACATCTTTGGTGGCAACGCAAGGCGATAAGCAACTTTTCCAACACGCTCCAGAATCTCGAATGGTCCGATGAAACGTGGCGATAATTTGCCCCTTTTCTGACCAAATCTGACGATTCCTCGAACAGGTGAAACCTTGAGTAATACGTGATCTCCAACGGCAAACTCCAAGTCTTTGCGTCGCTTGTCAGCATAACTCTTGTATCTGGTCTGGGCTGTTTCCATCTTCTCACGTACGACTTGAATCTTCTTGCTGGTTTCTCGTACCATCTCTGGCCCAAGAAGTTGACTATCTCCGACTTCAGTCCAACATAGCGGCGATCGGCACGGTCTTCCGTACAAAGCTTCAAATGGCGCCATATCTATGCTCGAATGATAACTATTATTATAGGCGAACTCAATCAAAGGTAAGTGTATTTCCCAAGAACTCTCAAAATCAATGACACAAGCTCGTAACATATCTTCCATCACTTGATTTACTCGTTCCGTATGTCCATCTGTCTGTGGATGAAAAGCTGAACTCAAGTTCAATGTCGTTCCCATTGCTGTCTGGAGACTCTTCCAGAATTCTGCAGTAAAGCGCGAATCTCGGTCTGACACAATAGAAACAGGTATTCTGTGTAACCGTACAACGTGTTGTAGATACATTCGGCTCAAACGTTCTACTGAGTATGTCATGCTATAGGCGATAAAATGTGCCGTCTTCGTAAGTCGATCCACGATTACCCATATAGCATCGTGATTCTGCTGTGACTTCGGCAATCCTACCACAAAATCCATGGTTATGTGTTCCCATTTCCATTGAGGAATTGGTAACGGCTGTAGAAGTCCAGGTGGTCTCTGATGTTCTGCCTTTACTTGTTTACAAGTAAGACACTGAGCTACATACTCTGCCACATCTCTCTTCATTCCTTCCCACCAAAAATTTCTCTTTAGATCCTTGTACATCTTCGTACTTCCGGGATGAATAGTCATTCGTGACTTATGTGCTTCATCCAATATGTCTTTTCGGAGACTTTCTTCATTAGGTACACAGAGTCTACCTTTACATCGTAAAGCTCCGTCTGTACTAATACTCCAGACTTCTGGTTCTTTGGATGACATCTTGGCGAACCATAACTTCAAATCCTCTGCTGTCTGTTGAGCCTCTATGATACGACTGATCAAAGTCGGTTGTACCATAAGACATCCAAAATGTTGTCCTTTCATTGGTTCCACTGGCTGAAGATCAAATTCAGCAATTTCTTCTAATGCTCTCCATTCTCTAATTAGTAATGCAGCGATCACTAGTCGAGGTTTACGACTCAAAGCATCTGCTACTACGTTTGCTTTGCCAGGATGGTATTGCAAAGAAAAGTCATAGTCCTTGAGTAACTCCATCCATCTCCGCTGTCGCATGTTCAACTCCTTTTGAGAGAACAAAAACTTCAGACTCTTATGATCGGAAAACAATTCAAACTTTTCTCCGTAGAGATAGTGTCTCCAAATTTTCAATGCAAACACTATTGCTGCTAATTCCAGATCATGCGTAGGATAATTTTTCTCATGTACCTTCAATTGTCTTGATCCGTATGCGATAACATTTCCATCTTGCATAAGCACACATCCAAGTCCTTGGTACGATGCGTCACTGTAGATCACATACTTTTCTCCACTCTTAGGTAATGCGAGTACTGGTGCAGAAGTCAATCTTTCTTTTAACTCCTGAAATGCACCCTCATGCTTGTCTGTCCATTCATACTTCGTCTCTTTCCTTGTTAAATTCGTCAAGGGTCCTGCTATCTTGGAAAATCCTTCTACGAATCTTCTGTAATATCCTGCTAAACCCAGAAAACTTCTGACTTCGGTCGCATTCGTCGGTCTGTTCCAGCTTAAGACTGCATCAATCTTAGATGAGTCTACCGAAATACCTTCCTGAGATATAACGTGTCCCAAGAATTTGACTTCCTGTAGCCAAAACTCACACTTGCTGAACTTTGCATACAACTTGCTATCTCGAAGTGTTTGCAAGGCAACTTGTAAATGCTCCTTGTGATCCTCTTCTGTCTTTGAGTAGATCAGTATATCATCAATGAACACTATAATGAATTTATCCAGATATAGTCGGAATACTCTATTCATCAAGTCCATAAATACTGCTGGCGCATTCGTCAATCCGAAAGGCATAACTAAAAACTCGTAATGCCCGTATCTTGTCCTGAATGCAGTCTTCGATACATCCTCTGGTCGAACTAACAACTGGTGATATCCTGAACGCAGATCGATCTTGGAAAAGATCGTAGATCCTTGTAACTGGTCGAATAGATCATCTATCCGAGGTAACGGATATCTATTCTTAATCGTAACCTTGTTCAACTCCCTGTAGTCTATACAGAGTCGAAGTGTTCCGTCCTTCTTCTTTACAAACAGAACTGGTGCTCCCCAAGGCGACGTACTCGGACGAACAAATCCTAGATCTTCAAGCTCTTGAACTTGCTTCTTCAGTTCTAACATCTCAGTTGGTGCCATCCTATATGGAGTCTTAGAAATAGGCAATGTACCAGGTACTAATTCCACGCAGAAGTCTATTTCTCTTTTCGGTGGAAGTCCTTTAATATCCTGAAATACATCTAGAAAGTCTCGTACAATAGGAATTTGATCCATAGTAAGCTCCGTACTCGTACTAATGATCGTAGCTAAACCATTCGTAAGGAACAGGTCACTTATCAGTTGACACTGAAATCTGATCGTCGGCTTTCCTCGTATTGGAAATACAATCGTTCTAGCAGGGCAATCCAAATTGGCATTGTACTTAGTTAACCAATCCATCCCTAGGATAACATCGAATTCTGACATCGACAGAACGACTAAGTCTGCTGGCAGATTCCTATCTCCCAAAGTCAAAGGGCAATCTTTACACACTTTACTCAACTTAACTGTCACTCCCAAAGGTGACACAGCATTCAGTGTTGACTCAAGTGTCTGGGGTTCTAAACCCAACTGACGCACAATCTTAACAGCAATAAAAGAACGTGCGGCTCCAGTATCAAATAAAGCTTTAACTAGACTATGAAAAAGTACAAGTGTACCTTCCAAATGTTGCTGCTCATCAGCATTAAAGCCTGCTCCTTCCGGAATAACAGCATTCATTCTCGTCTGATCAGGAGGTCCTTGAATTCCTTGTACTGGTGCTCCGTAGTATCCTCCTTGTGGCGCACGACAATCCTTACTCAAGTGTCCTGGTTTGTTGCAGTTGCGGCAGACAATATCCGGCCTGCGATTAGATCTATGGGTAGTGCAGTTCCTTGCAATATGTCCTGGCTTTCCACAGTTAAAACATCCTCCACTATTGCTGGGTGGGGCTGTTAGTAATGCCTGTGGCTGTGACCCCTGCTGGCGATATTGTTGAGGTCGATTATAACTCTGCTGCGGTTTTCTGGTTCCTTCCCAGGTTCTCTTATTTCCTTGAAAATTTTCCTGAGGTCTCCATCCTTGGGTATTTCTTGGTGGTCGATTAGGAAAATTTCTCTGTTGAAACCCTCATGACAACTGAGGTCGATTTGTCTGTGATTGCTGTACTGGATTAGCATCCTTTTCTAATCCTGTAGCAAATCTAACAATTTCCTCATACGACTGGTTCAAATGACCAACCATCATATGTCTGAGGTGGGGGTTCAGTCCTTGGTGAAATCTCTTTACCTTCTTTTGCGGCGTGTCTATCATATGCTGAGCAAATCTGGATAGACGCTCGAACTGTGTTGTGTATTCCCGTACATTCCATCCTCCTTAGATCAAATTGAGAAAGTTCCTTTCCTGTTGATCTCTCTCATCTTCTGGAAAATACTTCTCCAAAAATCTGCCTTTGAATGTCTCCCACGACATAGCTCTAGCGGCATCGATCCCAACAGTGGCTTGTTCAGCTTCCCACCAATCTGCGGCGGCATAGGTGAGCTGAAACGTAGCAAGGCGACGTTTCTCTTGTTCGTTGCATTCCAATGCTCCAAATATTAACTCCATCTCTCTTATCCATTGTTCTGCTTTCCATGGTTCTGTTAGTCCATCAAACTTTTCGGGACGTAACCCACAAAAATTTGCTAACAACTTATCTCCAGTCTGTCTTGGTGGCGGGGGTGCAAAAGGTCTCTGGTGGGTGGAGTGATTATATGTATCCCCCACATGCTCCATTCTCTGCATAAATGCTTCAAAAATTCCGGTTGGGTCCATTCCCTCTGGAATAGGTGCTCCATTACGTGCTTGGTGGTTTCTCAAGGGTCCTACCATGATGATAACGAGTATCGCCTACAAGAGACATATGGATCAGCTGAAAGTCTTCACGTAGAAACGAATCCGAGATAGAACAAGAAACAGCTAGACTAACAATTCTACTAAACAACACAGCACAACGCAATAGTCAAACAATAACCAAAAGTACTGCTCGTATATATATTATCAAAAGATGTACCGTATAGTACACACTAGTCAAACTGTGTACCATATGGGACAAGAGTTACAACAACTAAAGTCAGCTAATACTATACAAAGCTATGGTCAATAGCTATCTCTCAAGCTCCCAAAAATCTAGTAGACAACATGTCCTGGTAAAACTAACAAAACTAAGTCCTGCAGGTCCTGACTCAAAAGTCGTCAGCATCTGATCCTGCTGGTGGTGCCTCGTCCTCTGAATCAATCTCCATCTCCTCGAGTGGATCATCCTCAACTGGTGCGACAAGATCTCCGACTACTACCCCTATATCCCAATCCTCTATCATCTCTGCATCATCGTCTTCCATCACATCTGCTATTGCCTGGTTAGCGACATCGACTGCTACTGCGGCGAATCCGTCAGCTATATCAAGAGCTCCTGCTATCGCGACCTCTCCTATAACAAAACCTGCTGGCTGAGCGATCATCTGAGCTATCCATCCTACTGCCATATCGGCCATGGCTGCCATATGCATAATCGATCCGGCTGGTATCTGAAGCACAACAGGTACCTCTGGCACAACTACCTCCTCGGGGTCATCCTCCTCATCTACTACTACGTCTGCCTCCATAACCTCTGGGTCTGGTACTGGATCCTCTGGCTCAAACTCTGGCTCCTCGGGGTCATCCTCCGGTTCATCATCATCTGCATCGTCTGCATGCTCATCCTCTACTGGGTCCTCGTCATCTATCGGATCCTCCTCTCCATCTCCATCCATGTCCTCATCGGGATGCTCATCCTCAGGCTCTAGATCCTCCTCATCCTCTATCGGCTCAGGCTCTGGCTCTGGGACAGATACTGGTGATGGTGGGGCTGCTGCTGCTGCTGCTGGTGCAACTACGGGCTCTGGTGGACCTGCTACAATAGCTCTCAACTCAATCTCATCCATCTCTGGCTTACTCAAAACTAGTCGTAACATCTCCTGGCAAATGTCTCTACCGACCCTCGCAGTATGGTAAGCATCCATGCGCATCTGTGTCGGGTGAGTACTCCCGGTAACATAAAGCGCTCTCCACATGTCCTCCTCTAAATGTCGACTAGCTATCTGGCACACACGCTCACGATAAAACTCTGGGTCAGCTGGCTCCACGGTATCTCCATGGATAATATGTCCTCCATAAGCATCAGTCACAAACTGGTGAAACTCCGGATCCATGCTATCCTGCAAAGGAAACTATCTATCGTCAGGAAGACGAACTTATCTTATACTCATGTCTCATCTCAAAGAATCTTAACAACACTAGGACCAGATGGTGTGGAATGATCGGTGAACGACAGTATCACCCCCCTAGAGTACCAAACTCAGGCTCTGATACCAAAAACCCTGTCACGCCCCGGAACGGCATAAATAGAGAAAAATAAATTTCCTTTATGGGTCCATAAGGAATGACAGGTGAAAGTCACTAATAATCCACACCACGCAGTACTAGTCCAAAAGAAAAGCAACAGTAATCAACTGAAAATAGCACACAGTGCTAACTATTACAAAATATCAGAGTATGGTCCACAGGATCACAACAGGTCTGAAGACAACAAATGCCCAAGTACCCGTTAACAAAAGATTTAACAGAACAACTGAAATTAAATCTAATTATAACATCTTCAGTCTTCAACTGGCATAAGGATAATCCTTCCTGGCGTAACTGTCATCGGTGGGGCCCTCCTCTGGATAATAGTCATCAGTGTGCTGGTCCTTACCTGCAGAATAAGGGGCAGGATATTCTGGACGGGGAATGTCCAGGCAATAAAAGGCCGTCAGCTTACTGAGAGCTGAGTGAGCATAAACTAACGAAGTACCAGTTATCTGAAATAAACACAAGCTTATGAAAACACGAGTTAACATCTTATTATAACCATATCTTGTTTCTCTATTCATTCTTGTAACCCGACCCTTAACGTCTTGTTACTCGAATACTGAACTCAACATATTCTGATCTTTCCTGAACAGACTCAATCGTTTAACTCTAGGGATACACCCTTATTCTGTCCATCGCTTTTAAGAGCATATGAACAGCTCACCGCATGTCATGGACTCCACGTCAGTCTGTCCCCAGCTTTTAAGAACAATGGTCCTGTTCACCGCATTTCAGGGATATAACGTTTCGAACAAGGCATATCAATCTATTGCCACGACTTAACGTCATCTACTAGTGATCCCAGCTCACCGCTTTTAAGAACAATGGTCCTGTTCACCGCTTTTAAGAGCATATCATAGATCATCCAGTCTATCTTAGGACTATTTGGTCCAGCTCACCGCTTTTAAGAGCATATGCACAGCTCACCGCTTTTAAGAGCATATCATGACCGAACGTCCATCCACGTACCATTCCCAGAACTTACCAAACCTACTTACGTTCCATTCTATATCGACACATGACAGACTCCCAATGTGGCCTGACTACTCGGATTAAAAGAAATCGGATATCAAACTCATATCAGAATCAACACGTCACCCATGTCTTCATATTCTTTTTATTCATTATCCATTAATCTTTGGTGTCACATTACTCCTGTCTACCCCATAGTCGCATAAGGGAAACCGAATCAGGAATCGAACAACTAAACCTCTTATATAATAAACAGGCAAAAGAATCCATGTCCTGATCATGTCAATCGATTGGGACAGAGGTTCAATCGATTGGAACAAAAGTTATGTCAATCGATTGATAAACATGTCAATCGATTGGAATAATGTCAATCGATTGAAAATCCTATTCAATCGATTGGGATGCAACTGATGTCAATCGATTGAGATTATGTCAATCGATTGGCACTACGTCTTCTCCAGCAGATTGTAAAAACAGCATATATAAACGTACACAACATGCATGTAACCCATCTAAACATCATAATAGCTTATATAAACTTCATATAAAGGGACCAAGTGAGTTAGTACTCACCTAGGGTGCGTTTGGGTGGGTTTAAGTTTGAAACCTCCAAGCTCTCTCTCTTCTTCTTCTTGTCTCTGCCTTCTTTCTCTCTGTCTTCCCTCTCTGTCTCCTTCTCTCTTCTTTTCTGCTTCTTCTCCTTCTTCTTTTCTGCTGCCGAAGGAGTGAGTGTGTGTGAGGGTGTGTATATATGTGTGTAAATATAGATATATGTATGTATAACTCAAGAGTATGCCTCTCCCTCTCTCAAGGTCTGAAAAACAGCCCCAAGGCCACAAAATGAAACATATATATAGAGATAAGGGAGTGCCACGCGTTTAAAGCTGAAGGAAAGAAGAAAACATTTCTCAGGTTATGTCAATCGATTGATAAACATGTCAATCAATTGGTAACAGATATTTGTAGTCAATCGATTGGAAACAATGTCAATCGATTGGGAATGTTGACACGTAATCACTTTTAGTCGGTTGAATGTAAATCGATTGGGATAACTTATCAATCGATTGGTATCAGAAAGTGTCAATCGATTGGAACAATGTCAATCGATTGATATCAAAAATCACCAAAAAGAAGGGAAAGTTTATACGAGTATAGAAATGAAATACCAGGTTTTATTAATATACCGAAATACAGGGTATTACATCATCCACCACTCAACAAAAGATTTCGTCCTCGAAATCAAAAGCAACAAGGCCTAAAACAAAAATGAAAACTTCTCGCGCATCTCTGACTCTAGTTCCCACGAAGCTTCTCCTTCATCGTGATGTTTCCACTGAATTTTGACTAACGGAATCTCCTTGTTCCTGAGTTTCTTGATTCCTCGATCTAGAATGCGAACAGGTCCTTCGTTGAATGTAACGTCGCTGTTGACTTCGATATCCTGAAAGTTGATCTCGTGCGTTGGGTTGTGAACACACTTCCTCAGCATACTGATATGAAAAACGTTGTGCACTCCTGACATCTTTGGTGGCAACGCAAGGCGATAAGCAACTTTTCCAACACGCTCCAGAATCTCGAATGGTCCGATGAAACGTGGCGATAATTTGCCCCTTTTCTGACCAAATCTGACGATTCCTCGAACAGGTGAAACCTTGAGTAATACGTGATCTCCAACGGCAAACTCCAAGTCTTTGCGTCGCTTGTCAGCATAACTCTTGTATCTGGTCTGGGCTGTTTCCATCTTCTCACGTACGACTTGAATCTTCTTGCTGGTTTCTCGTACCATCTCTGGCCCAAGAAGTTGACTATCTCCGACTTCGGTCCAACATAGCGGCGATCGGCACGGTCTTCCGTACAAAGCTTCAAATGGCGCCATATCTATGCTCGAATGATAACTATTATTATAGGCGAACTCAATCAAAGGTAAGTGTATTTCCTAAGAACTCTCGAAATCAATGACACAAGCTCGTAACATATCTTCCATCACTTGATTTACTCGTTCCGTATGTCCATCTGTCTGCGGATGAAAAGCTGAACTCAAGTTCAATGTCGTTGCCATTGCTGTCTGGAGACTCTTCCAGAATTCTGCAGTAAAGCGCGAATCTCGGTCTGACACAATAGAAACAGGTATTCCGTGTAACCGTACAACGTGTTGTAGATACATTCGGCTCAAACGTTCTACTGAGTATGTCATGCTATAGGCGATAAAATGTGCCGTCTTCGTAAGTCGATCCACGATTACCCATATAGCATCGTGATTCTGCTGTGACTTCGGCAATCCTACCACAAAATCCATGGTTATGTGTTCCCATTTCCATTGAGGAATTGGTAACGGCTGTAGAAGTCCAGGTGGTCTCTGATGTTCTGCCTTTACTTGTTTACAAGTAAGACACTGAGCTACATACTCTGCCACATCTCTCTTCATTCCTTCCCACCAAAAATTTCTCTTTAGATCCTTGTACATCTTCGTACTTCCGGGATGAATAGTCATTCGTGACTTATGTGCTTCATCCAATATGTCTTTTCGGAGACTTTCTTCATTAGGTACACAGAGTCTACCTTTACATCGTAAAGCTCCGTCTGTACTAATACTCCAGACTTCTGGTTCTTTGGATGACATCTTGGCGAACCATAACTTCAAATCCTCTGCTGTCTGTTGAGCCTCTATGATACGACTGATCAAAGTCGGTTGTACCATAA
The DNA here is from genome assembly GCA_033977485.1 of Hydrangea macrophylla. Lineage (NCBI taxonomy): Eukaryota > Viridiplantae > Streptophyta > Magnoliopsida > Cornales > Hydrangeaceae > Hydrangea > Hydrangea macrophylla. The sequence continues at coordinate 24,769,745 of CM066982.1, forward strand.
GACATCCAAAATGTTGTCCTTTCATTGGTTCCACTGGCTGAAGATCAAATTCAGCAATTTCTTCTAATGCTCTCCATTCTCTAATTAGTAATGCAGCGATCACTAGTCGAGGTTTACGACTCAAAGCATCTGCTACTACGTTTGCTTTGCCAGGATGGTATTGCAAAGAAAAGTCATAGTCCTTGAGTAACTCCATCCATCTCCGCTGTCGCATGTTCAACTCCTTTTGAGAGAACAAAAACTTCAGACTCTTATGATCGGAAAACAATTCAAACTTTTCTCCGTAGAGATAGTGTCTCCAAATTTTCAATGCAAACACTATTGCTGCTAATTCCAGATCATGCGTAGGATAATTTTTCTCATGTACCTTCAATTGTCTTGATCCGTATGCGATAACATTTCCATCTTGCATAAGCACACATCCAAGTCCTTGGTACGATGCGTCACTGTAGATCACATACTTTTCTCCACTCTTAGGTAATGCGAGTACTGGTGCAGAAGTCAATCTTTCTTTTAACTCCTGAAATGCACCCTCATGCTTGTCTGTCCATTCATACTTCGTCTCTTTCCTTGTTAAATTCGTCAAGGGTCCTGCTATCTTGGAAAATCCTTCTACGAATCTTCTGTAATATCCTGCTAAACCCAGAAAACTTCTGACTTCGGTCGCATTCGTCGGTCTGTTCCAGCTTAAGACTGCATCAATCTTAGATGAGTCTACCGAAATACCTTCCTGAGATATAACGTGTCCCAAGAATTTGACTTCCTGTAGCCAAAACTCACACTTGCTGAACTTTGCATACAACTTGCTATCTCGAAGTGTTTGCAAGGCAACTTGTAAATGCTCCTTGTGATCCTCTTCTGTCTTTGAGTAGATCAGTATATCATCAATGAACACTATAATGAATTTATCCAGATATAGTCGGAATACTCTATTCATCAAGTCCATAAATACTGCTGGCGCATTCGTCAATCCGAAAGGCATAACTAAAAACTCGTAATGCCCGTATCTTGTCCTGAATGCAGTCTTCGATACATCCTCTGGTCGAACTAACAACTGGTGATATCCTGAACGCAGATCGATCTTGGAAAAGATCCTAGATCCTTGTAACTGGTCGAATAGATCATCTATCCGAGGTAACGGATATCTATTCTTAATCGTAACCTTGTTCAACTCCCTGTAGTCTATACAGAGTCGAAGTGTTCCGTCCTTCTTCTTTACAAACAGAACTGGTGCTCCCCAAGGCGACGTACTCGGACGAACAAATCCTAGATCTTCAAGCTCTTGAACTTGCTTCTTCAGTTCTAACATCTCAGTTGGTGCCATCCTATATGGAGTCTTAGAAATAGGCAATGTACCAGGTACTAATTCCACGCAGAAGTCTATTTCTCTTTTCGGTGGAAGTCCTTTAATATCCTGAAATACATCTAGAAAGTCTCGTACAATAGGAATTTGATCCATAGTAAGCTCCGTACTCGTACTAATGATCGTAGCTAAACCATTCGTAAGGAACAGGTCGCTTGTCAGTTGACACTGAAATCTGATCGTCGGCTTTCCTCGTATTGGAAATACAATCGTTCTAGCAGGGCAATCCAAATTGGCATTGTACTTAGTTAACCAATCCATCCCTAGGATAACATCGAATTCTGACATCGACAGAACGACTAAGTCTGCTGGCAGATTCCTATCTCCCAAAGTCAAAGGGCAATCTTTACACACTTTACTCAACTTAACTGTCACTCCCAAAGGTGACACAGCATTCAGTGTTAACTCAAGTGTCTGGGGTTCTAAACCCAACTGACGCACAATCTTAACAGCAATAAAAGAACGTGCGGCTCCAGTATCAAATAAAGCTTTAACTGGACTATGAAAAAGTACAAGTGTACCTTCCAAATGTTGCTGCTCATCAGCATTAAAGCCTGCTCCTTCCGGAATAACAGCATTCATTCTCGTCTGATCAGGAGGTCCTTGAATTCCTTGTACTGGTGCTCCGTAGTATCCTCCTTGTGGCGCACGACAATCCTTACTCAAGTGTCCTGGTTTGTTGCAGTTGCGGCAGACAATATCCGGCCTGCGATTAGATCTATGGGTAGTGCAGTTCCTTGCAATATGTCCTGGATTTCCACAGTTAAAACATCCTCCACTATTGCTGGGTGGGGCTGTTAGTAATGCCTGTGGCTGTGACCCCTGCTGGCGATATTGTTGAGGTCGATTATAACTCTGCTGCGGTTTTCTGGTTCCTTCCCAGGTTCTCTTGTTTCCTTGAAAATTTTCCTGAGGTCTCCATCCTTGGGTATTTCTTGGTGGTCGATTAGGAAAATTTCTCTGTTGAAACCCTCGTGACAACTGAGGTCGATTTGTCTGTGATTGCTGTACTGGATTAGCATCCTTTTCTAATCCTGTAGCAAATCTAACAATTTCCTCATACGACTGGTTCAAATGACCAACCATCATATGTCTGAGGTGGGGGTTCAGTCCTTGGTGAAATCTCTTTACCTTCTTTTGCGGCGTGTCTATCATATGCTGAGCAAATCTGGATAGACGCTCGAACTGTGTTGTGTATTCCCGTACATTCCATCCTCCTTAGATCAAATTGAGAAAGTTCCTTTCCTGTTGATCTCTCTCATCTTCTGGAAAATACTTCTCCAAAAATCTGCCTTTGAATGTCTCCCACGACATAGCTCTAGCGGCATCGATCCCAACAGTGGCTTGTTCAGCTTCCCACCAATCTGCGGCGGCATAGGTGAGCTGAAACGTAGCAAGGCGACGTTTCTCTTGTTCGTTGCATTCCAATGCTCCAAATATTAACTCCATCTCTCTTATCCATTGTTCTGCTTTCCATGGTTCTGTTAGTCCATCAAACTTTTCGGGACGTAACCCACGAAAATTTGCTAACAACTTATCTCCAGTCTGTCTTGGTGGCGGGGGTGCAAAAGGTCTCTGGTGGGTGGAGTGATTATATGTATCCCCCACATGCTCCATTCTCTGCATAAATGCTTCGAAAATTCCGGTTGGGTCCATTCCCTCTGGAATAGGTGCTCCATTACGTGCTTGGTGGTTTCTCAAGGGTCCTACCATGATGATAACGAGTATCGCCTACAAGAGACATATGGATCAGCTGAAAGTCTTCACGTAGAAACGAATCCGAGATAGAACAAGAAACAGCTAGACTAACAATTCTACTAAACAACACAGCACAACGCAATAGTCAAACAATAACCAAAAGTACTGCTCGTATATATATTATCAAAAGATGTACCGTATAGTACACACTAGTCAAACTGTGTACCATATGGGACAAGAGTTACAACAACTAAAGTCAGCTAATACTATACAAAGCTATGGTCAATAGCTATCTCTCAAGCTCCCAAAAATCTAGTAGACAACATGTCCTGGTAAAACTAACAAAACTAAGTCCTGCAGGTCCTGACTCAAAAGTCGTCAGCATCTGATCCTGCTGGTGGTGCCTCGTCCTCTGAATCAATCTCCATCTCCTCGAGTGGATCATCCTCAACTGGTGCGACAAGATCTCCGACTACTACCCCTATATCCCAATCCTCTATCATCTCTGCATCATCGTCTTCCATCACATCTGCTATTGCCTGGTTAGCGACATCGACTGCTACTGCGGCGAATCCGTCAGCTATATCAAGAGCTCCTGCTATCGCGACCTCTCCTATAACAAAACCTGCTGGCTGAGCGATCATCTGAGCTATCCATCCTACTGCCATATCGGCCATGGCTGCCATATGCATAATCGGTCCGGCTGGTATCTGAAGCACAACAGGTACCTCTGGCACAACTACCTCCTCGGGGTCATCCTCCTCATCTACTACTACGTCTGCCTCCATAACCTCTGGGTCTGGTACTGGATCCTCTGGCTCAAACTCTGGCTCCTCGGGGTCATCCTCCGGTTCATCATCATCTGCATCGTCTGCATGCTCATCCTCTACTGGGTCCTCGTCATCTATCGGATCCTCCTCTCCATCTCCATCCATGTCCTCATCGGGATGCTCATCCTCAGGCTCTAGATCCTCCTCATCCTCTATCGGCTCAGGCTCTGGCTCTGGGACAGATACTGGTGATGGTGGGGCTGCTGCTGCTGCTGCTGGTGCAACTACGGGCTCTGGTGGACCGGCTACAATAGCTCTCAACTCAATCTCATCCATCTCTGGCTTACTCAAAACTAGTCGTAACATCTCCTGGCAAATGTCTCTACCGACCCTCGCAGTATGGTAAGCATCCATGCGCATCTGTGTCGGGTGAGTACTCCCGGTCACATAAAGCGCTCTCCACATGTCCTCCTCTAAATGTCGACTAGCTATCTGGCACACACGCTCACGATAAAACTCTGGGTCAGCTGGCTCCACGGTATCTCCATGGATAATATGTCCTCCATAAGCATCAGTCACAAACTGGTGAAACTCCGGATCCATGCTATCCTGCAAAGGAAACTATCTATCGTCAGGAAGACGAACTTATCTTATACTCATGTCTCATCTCAAAGAATCTTAACAACACTAGGACCAGATGGTGTGGAATGATCGGTGAACGACAGTATCACCCCCCTAGAGTACCAAACTCAGGCTCTGATACCAAAAACCCTGTCACGCCCCGGAACGGCATAAATAGAGAAAAATAAATTTCCTTTATGGGTCCATAAGGAATGACAGGTGAAAGTCACTAATAATCCACACCACGCAGTACTAGTCCAAAAGAAAAGCAACAGTAATCAACTGAAAATAGCTAGAGTATGGTCCACAGGATCACAACAGGTCTGAAGACAACAAATGCCCAAGTACCCGTTAACAAAAGATTTAACAGAACAACTGAAATTAAATCTAATTATAACATCTTCAGTCTTCAACTGGCATAAGGATAATCCTTCCTGGCGTAACTGTCATCGGTGGGGCCCTCCTCTGGATAATAGTCATCAGTGTGCTGGTCCTTACCTGCAGAATAAGGGGCAGGATATTCTGGACGGGGAATGTCCAGGCAATAAAAGGCCGTCAGCTTACTGAGAGCTGAGTGAGCATAAACTAACGAAGTACCAGTTATCTGAAATAAACACAAGCTTATGAAAACACGAGTTAACATCTTATTATAACCATATCTTGTTTCTCTATTCATTCTTGTAACCCGACCCTTAACGTCTTGTTACTCGAATACTGAACTCAACATATTCTGATCTTTCCTGAACAGACTCAATCGTTTAACTCTAGGGATACACCCTTATTCTGTCCATCGCTTTTAAGAGCATATGAACAGCTCACCGCATGTCATGGACTCCACGTCAGTCTGTCCCCAGCTTTTAAGAACAATGGTCCTGTTCACCGCATTTCAGGGATATAACGTTTCGAACAAGGCATATCAATCTATTGCCACGACTTAACGTCATCTACTAGTGATCCCAGCTCACCGCTTTTAAGAACAATGGTCCTGTTCACCGCTTTTAAGAGCATATCATAGATCATCCAGTCTATCTTAGGACTATTTGGTCCAGCTCACCGCTTTTAAGAGCATATGCACAGCTCACCGCTTTTAAGAGCATATCATGACCGAACGTCCATCCACGTACCATTCCCAGAACTTACCAAACCTACTTACGTTCCATTCTATATCGACACATGACAGACTCCCAATGTGGCCTGACTACTCGGATTAAAAGAAATCGGATATCAAACTCATATCAGAATCAACACGTCACCCATGTCTTCATATTCTTTTTATTCATTATCCATTAATCTTTGGTGTCACATTACTCCTGTCTACCCCATAGTCGCATAAGGGAAACTGAATCAGGAATCGAACAACTAAACCTCTTATATAATAAACAGGCAAAAGAATCCATGTCCTGATCATGTCAATCGATTGGGACAGAGGTTCAATCGATTGGAACAAAAGTTATGTCAATCGATTGATAAACATGTCAATCGATTGGAATAATGTCAATCGATTGAAAATCCTATTCAATCGATTGGGATGCAACTGATGTCAATCGATTGAGATTATGTCAATCGATTGGCACTACGTCTTCTCCAGCAGATTGTAAAAACAGCATATATAAACGTACACAACATGCATGTAACCCATCTAAACATCATAATAGCTTATATAAACTTCATATAAAGGGACCAAGTGAGTTAGTACTCACCTAGGGTGCGTTTGGGTGGGTTTAAGTTTGAAACCTCCAAGCTCTCTCTCTTCTTCTTCTTGTCTCTGCCTTCTTTCTCTCTGTCTTCCCTCTCTGTCTCCTTCTCTCTTCTTTTCTGCTTCTTCTCCTTCTTCTTTTCTGCTGCCGAAGGAGTGAGTGTGTGTGAGGGTGTGTATATATGTGTGTAAATATAGATATATGTATGTATAACTCAAGAGTATGCCTCTCCCTCTCTCAAGGTCTGAAAAACAGCCCCAAGGCCACAAAATGAAACATATATATAGAGATAAGGGAGTGCCACGCGTTTAAAGCTGAAGGAAAGAAGAAAACATTTCTCAGGTTATGTCAATCGATTGATAAACATGTCAATCGATTGGTAACAGATATTTGTAGTCAATCGATTGGAAACAATGTCAATCGATTGGGAATGTTGACACGTAATCACTTTTAGTCGGTTGAATGTAAATCGATTGGGATAACTTATCAATCGATTGGTATCAGAAAGTGTCAATCGATTGGAACAATGTCAATCGATTGATATCAAAAATCACCAAAAAGAAGGGAAAGTTTATACGAGTATAGAAATGAAATACCAGGTTTTATTAATATACCGAAATACAGGGTATTACATCATCCACCACTCAACAAAAGATTTCGTCCTCGAAATCAAAAGCAACAAGGCCTAAAACAAAAATGAAAACTTCTCGCGCATCTCTGACTCTAGTTCCCACGAAGCTTCTCCTTCATCGTGATGTTTCCACTGAATTTTGACTAACGGAATCTCCTTGTTCCTGAGTTTCTTGATTCCTCGATCTAGAATGCGAACAGGTCCTTCGTTGAATGTAACGTCGCTGTTGACTTCGATATCCTGAAAGTTGATCTCGTGCGTTGGGTTGTGAACACACTTCCTCAGCATACTGATATGAAAAACGTTGTGCACTCCTGACATCTTTGGTGGCAACGCAAGGCGATAAGCAACTTTTCCAACACGCTCCAGAATCTCGAATGGTCCGATGAAACGTGGCGATAATTTGCCCCTTTTCTGACCAAATCTGACGATTCCTCGAACAGGTGAAACCTTGAGTAATACGTGATCTCCAACGGCAAACTCCAAGTCTTTGCGTCGCTTGTCAGCATAACTCTTGTATCTGGTCTGGGCTGTTTCCATCTTCTCACGTACGACTTGAATCTTCTTGCTGGTTTCTCGTACCATCTCTGGCCCAAGAAGTTGACTATCTCCGACTTCAGTCCAACATAGCGGCGATCGGCACGGTCTTCCGTACAAAGCTTCAAATGGCGCCATATCTATGCTCGAATGATAACTATTATTATAGGCGAACTCAATCAAAGGTAAGTGTATTTCCCAAGAACTCTCAAAATCAATGACACAAGCTCGTAACATATCTTCCATCACTTGATTTACTCGTTCCGTATGTCCATCTGTCTGTGGATGAAAAGCTGAACTCAAGTTCAATGTCGTTCCCATTGCTGTCTGGAGACTCTTCCAGAATTCTGCAGTAAAGCGCGAATCTCGGTCTGACACAATAGAAACAGGTATTCCGTGTAACCGTACAACGTGTTGTAGATACATTCGGCTCAAACGTTCTACTGAGTATGTCATGCTATAGGCGATAAAATGTGCCGTCTTCGTAAGTCGATCCACGATTACCCATATAGCATCGTGATTCTGCTGTGACTTCGGCAATCCTACCACAAAATCCATGGTTATGTGTTCCCATTTCCATTGAGGAATTGGTAACGGCTGTAGAAGTCCAGGTGGTCTCTGATGTTCTGCCTTTACTTGTTTACAAGTAAGACACTGAGCTACATACTCTGCCACATCTCTCTTCATTCCTTCCCACCAAAAATTTCTCTTTAGATCCTTGTACATCTTCGTACTTCCGGGATGAATAGTCATTCGTGACTTATGTGCTTCATCCAATATGTCTTTTCGGAGACTTTCTTCATTAGGTACACAGAGTCTACCTTTACATCGTAAAGCTCCGTCTGTACTAATACTCCAGACTTCTGGTTCTTTGGATGACATCTTGGCGAACCATAACTTCAAATCCTCTGCTGTCTGTTGAGCCTCTATGATACGACTGATCAAAGTCGGTTGTACCATAAGACATCCAAAATGTTGTCCTTTCATTGGTTCCACTGGCTGAAGATCAAATTCAGCAATTTCTTCTAATGCTCTCCATTCTCTAATTAGTAATGCAGCGATCACTAGTCGAGGTTTACGACTCAAAGCATCTGCTACTACGTTTGCTTTGCCAGGATGGTATTGCAAAGAAAAGTCATAGTCCTTGAGTAACTCCATCCATCTCCGCTGTCGCATGTTCAACTCCTTTTGAGAGAACAAAAACTTCAGACTCTTATGATCGGAAAACAATTCAAACTTTTCTCCGTAGAGATAGTGTCTCCAAATTTTCAATGCAAACACTATTGCTGCTAATTCCAGATCATGCGTAGGATAATTTTTCTCATGTACCTTCAATTGTCTTGATCCGTATGCGATAACATTTCCATCTTGCATAAGCACACATCCAAGTCCTTGGTACGATGCGTCACTGTAGATCACATACTTTTCTCCACTCTTAGGTAATGCGAGTACTGGTGCAGAAGTCAATCTTTCTTTTAACTCCTGAAATGCACCCTCATGCTTGTCTGTCCATTCATACTTCGTCTCTTTCCTTGTTAAATTCGTCAAGGGTCCTGCTATCTTGGAAAATCCTTCTACGAATCTTCTGTAATATCCTGCTAAACCCAGAAAACTTCTGACTTCGGTCGCATTCGTCGGTCTGTTCCAGCTTAAGACTGCATCAATCTTAGATGAGTCTACCGAAATACCTTCCTGAGATATAACGTGTCCCAAGAATTTGACTTCCTGTAGCCAAAACTCACACTTGCTGAACTTTGCATACAACTTGCTATCTCGAAGTGTTTGCAAGGCAACTTGTAAATGCTCCTTGTGATCCTCTTCTGTCTTTGAGTAGATCAGTATATCATCAATGAACACTATAATGAATTTATCCAGATATAGTCGGAATACTCTATTCATCAAGTCCATAAATACTGCTGGCGCATTCGTCAATCCGAAAGGCATAACTAAAAACTCGTAATGCCCGTATCTTGTCCTGAATGCAGTCTTCGATACATCCTCTGGTCGAACTAACAACTGGTGATATCCTGAACGCAGATCGATCTTGGAAAAGATCCTAGATCCTTGTAACTGGTCGAATAGATCATCTATCCGAGGTAACGGATATCTATTCTTAATCGTAACCTTGTTCAACTCCCTGTAGTCTATACAGAGTCGAAGTGTTCCGTCCTTCTTCTTTACAAACAGAACTGGTGCTCCCCAAGGCGACGTACTCGGACGAACAAATCCTAGATCTTCAAGCTCTTGAACTTGCTTCTTCAGTTCTAACATCTCAGTTGGTGCCATCCTATATGGAGTCTTAGAAATAGGCAATGTACCAGGTACTAATTCCACGCAGAAGTCTATTTCTCTTTTCGGTGGAAGTCCTTTAATATCCTGAAATACATCTAGAAAGTCTCGTACAATAGGAATTTGATCCATAGTAAGCTCCGTACTCGTACTAATGATCGTAGCTAAACCATTCGTAAGGAACAGGTCGCTTGTCAGTTGACACTGAAATCTGATCGTCGGCTTTCCTCGTATTGGAAATACAATCGTTCTAGCAGGGCAATCCAAATTGGCATTGTACTTAGTTAACCAATCCATCCCTAGGATAACATCGAATTCTGACATCGACAGAACGACTAAGTCTGCTGGCAGATTCCTATCTCCCAAAGTCAAAGGGCAATCTTTACACACTTTACTCAACTTAACTGTCACTCCCAAAGGTGACACAGCATTCAGTGTTGACTCAAGTGTCTGGGGTTCTAAACCCAACTGACGCACAATCTTAACAGCAATAAAAGAACGTGCGACTCCAGTATCAAATAAAGCTTTAACTGGACTATGAAAAAGTACAAGTGTACCTTCCAAATGTTGCTGCTCATCAGCATTAAAGCCTGCTCCTTCCGGAATAACAGCATTCATTCTCGTCTGATCAGGAGGTCCTTGAATTCCTTGTACTGGTGCTCCGTAGTATCCTCCTTGTGGCGCACGACAATCCTTACTCAAGTGTCCTGGTTTGTTGCAGTTGCGGCAGACAATATCCGGCCTGCGATTAGATCTATGGGTAGTGCAGTTCCTTGCAATATGTCCTGGATTTCCACAGTTAAAACATCCTCCACTATTGCTGGGTGGGGCTGTTAGTAATGCCTGTGGCTGTGACCCCTGCTGGCGATATTGTTGAGGTCGATTATAACTCTGCTGCGGTTTTCTGGTTCCTTCCCAGGTTCTCTTGTTTCCTTGAAAATTTTCCTGAGGTCTCCATCCTTGGGTATTTCTTGGTGGTCGATTAGGAAAATTTCTCTGTTGAAACCCTCGTGACAACTGAGGTCGATTTGTCTGTGATTGCTGTACTGGATTAGCATCCTTTTCTAATCCTGTAGCAAATCTAACAATTTCCTCATACGACTGGTTCAAATGACCAACCATCATATGTCTGAGGTGGGGGTTCAGTCCTTGGTGAAATCTCTTTACCTTCTTTTGCGGCGTGTCTATCATATGCTGAGCAAATCTGGATAGACGCTCGAACTGTGTTGTGTATTCCCGTACATTCCATCCTCCTTAGATCAAATTGAGAAAGTTCCTTTCCTGTTGATCTCTCTCATCTTCTGGAAAATACTTCTCCAAAAATCTGCCTTTGAATGTCTCCCACGACATAGCTCTAGCGGCATCGATCCCAACAGTGGCTTGTTCAGCTTCCCACCAATCTGCGGCGGCATAGGTGAGCTGAAACGTAGCAAGGCGACGTTTCTCTTGTTCGTTGCATTCCAATGCTCCAAATATTAACTCCATCTCTCTTATCCATTGTTCTGCTTTCCATGGTTCTGTTAGTCCATCAAACTTTTCGGGACGTAACCCACGAAAATTTGCTAACAACTTATCTCCAGTCTGTCTTGGTGGCGGGGGTGCAAAAGGTCTCTGGTGGGTGGAGTGATTATATGTATCCCCCACATGCTCCATTCTCTGCATAAATGCTTCGAAAATTCCGGTTGGGTCCATTCCCTCTGGAATAGGTGCTCCATTACGTGCTTGGTGGTTTCTCAAGGGTCCTACCATGATGATAACGAGTATCGCCTACAAGAGACATATGGATCAGTTGAAAGTCTTCACGTAGAAACGAATCCGAGATAGAACAAGAAACAGCTAGACTAACAATTCTACTAAACAACACAGCACAACGCAATAGTCAAACAATAACCAAAAGTACTGCTCGTATATATATTATCAAAAGATGTACCGTATAGTACACACTAGTCAAACTGTGTACCATATGGGACAAGAGTTACAACAACTAAAGTCAGCTAATACTATACAAAGCTATGGTCAATAGCTATCTCTCAAGCTCCCAAAAATCTAGTAGACAACATGTCCTGGTAAAACTAACAAAACTAAGTCCTGCAGGTCCTGACTCAAAAGTCGTCAGCATCTGATCCTGCTGGTGGTGCCTCGTCCTCTGAATCAATCTCCATCTCCTCGAGTGGATCATCCTCAACTGGTGCGACAAGATCTCCGACTACTACCCCTATATCCCAATCCTCTATCATCTCTGCATCATCGTCTTCCATCACATCTGCTATTGCCTGGTTAGCGACATCGACTGCTACTGCGGCGAATCCGTCAGCTATATCAAGAGCTCCTGCTATCGCGACCTCTCCTATAACAAAACCTGCTGGCTGAGCGATCATCTGAGCTATCCATCCTACTGCCATATCGGCCATGGCTGCCATATGCATAATCGGTCCGGCTGGTATCTGAAGCACAACAGGTACCTCTGGCACAACTACCTCCTCGGGGTCATCCTCCTCATCTACTACTACGTCTGCCTCCATAACCTCTGGGTCTGGTACTGGATCCTCTGGCTCAAACTCTGGCTCCTCGGGGTCATCCTCCGGTTCATCATCATCTGCATCGTCTGCATGCTCATCCTCTACTGGGTCCTCGTCATCTATCGGATCCTCCTCTCCATCTCCATCCATGTCCTCATCGGGATGCTCATCCTCAGGCTCTAGATCCTCCTCATCCTCTATCGGCTCAGGCTCTGGCTCTGGGACAGATACTGGTGATGGTGGGGCTGCTGCTGCTGCTGCTGGTGCAACTACGGGCTCTGGTGGACCGGCTACAATAGCTCTCAACTCAATCTCATCCATCTCTGGCTTACTCAAAACTAGTCGTAACATCTCCTGGCAAATGTCTCTACCGACCCTCGCAGTATGGTAAGCATCCATGCGCATCTGTGTCGGGTGAGTACTCCCGGTCACATAAAGCGCTCTCCACATGTCCTCCTCTAAATGTCGACTAGCTATCTGGCACACACGCTCACGATAAAACTCTGGGTCAGCTGGCTCCACGGTATCTCCATGGATAATATGTCCTCCATAAGCATCAGTCACAAACTGGTGAAACTCCGGATCCATGCTATCCTGCAAAGGAAACTATCTATCGTCAGGAAGACGAACTTATCTTATACTCATGTCTCATCTCAAAGAATCTTAACAACACTAGGACCAGATGGTGTGGAATGATCGGTGAACGACAGTATCACCCCCCTAGAGTACCAAACTCAGGCTCTGATACCAAAAACCCTGTCACGCCCCGGAACGGCATAAATAGAGAAAAATAAATTTCCTTTATGGGTCCATAAGGAATGACAGGTGAAAGTCACTAATAATCCACACCACGCAGTACTAGTCCAAAAGAAAAGCAACAGTAATCAACTGAAAATAGCACACAGTGCTAACTATTACAAAATATCAGAGTATGGTCCACAGGATCACAACAGGTCTGAAGACAACAAATGCCCAAGTACCCGTTAACAAAAGATTTAACAGAACAACTGAAATTAAATCTAATTATAACATCTTCAGTCTTCAACTGGCATAAGGATAATCCTTCCTGGCGTAACTGTCATCGGTGGGGCCCTCCTCTGGATAATAGTCATCAGTGTGCTGGTCCTTACCTGCAGAATAAGGGGCAGGATATTCTGGACGGGGAATGTCCAGGCAATAAAAGGCCGTCAGCTTACTGAGAGCTGAGTGAGCATAAACTAACGAAGTACCAGTTATCTGAAATAAACACAAGCTTATGAAAACACGAGTTAACATCTTATTATAACCATATCTTGTTTCTCTATTCATTCTTGTAACCCGACCCTTAACGTCTTGTTACTCGAATACTGAACTCAACATATTCTGATCTTTCCTGAACAGACTCAATCGTTTAACTCTAGGGATACACCCTTATTCTGTCCATCGCTTTTAAGAGCATATGAACAGCTCACCGCATGTTATGGACTCCACGTCAGTCTGTCCCCAGCTTTTAAGAACAATGGTCCTGTTCACCGCATTTCAGGGATATAACGTTTCGAACAAGGCATATCAATCTATTGCCACGACTTAACGTCATCTACTAGTGATCCCAGCTCACCGCTTTTAAGAACAATGGTCCTGTTCACCGCTTTTAAGAGCATATCATAGATCATCCAGTCTATCTTAGGACTATTTGGTCCAGCTCACCGCTTTTAAGAGCATATGCACAGCTCACCGCTTTTAAGAGCATATCATGACCGAACGTCCATCCACGTACCATTCCCAGAACTTACCAAACCTACTTACGTTCCATTCTATATCGACACATGACAGACTCCCAATGTGGCCTGACTACTCGGATTAAAAGAAATCGGATATCAAACTCATATCAGAATCAACACGTCACCCATGTCTTCATATTCTTTTTATTCATTATCCATTAATCTTTGGTGTCACATTACTCCTGTCTACCCCATAGTCGCATAAGGGAAACCGAATCAGGAATCGAACAACTAAACCTCTTATATAATAAACAGGCAAAAGAATCCATGTCCTGATCATGTCAATCGATTGGGACAGAGGTTCAATCGATTGGAACAAAAGTTATGTCAATCGATTGATAAACATGTCAATCGATTGGAATAATGTCAATCGATTGAAAATCCTATTCAATCGATTGGGATGCAACTGATGTCAATCGATTGAGATTATGTCAATCGATTGGCACTACGTCTTCTCCAGCAGATTGTAAAAACAACATATATAAACGTACACAACATGCATGTAACCCATCTAAACATCATAATAGCTTATATAAACTTCATATAAAGGGACCAAGTGAGTTAGTACTCACCTAGGGTGCGTTTGGGTGGGTTTAAGTTTGAAACCTCCAAGCTCTCTCTCTTCTTCTTCTTGTCTCTGCCTTCTTTCTCTCTGTCTTCCCTCTCTGTCTCCTTCTCTCTTCTTTTCTGCTTCTTCTCCTTCTTCTTTTCTGCTGCCGAAGGAGTGAGTGTGTGTGAGGGTGTGTATATATGTGTGTAAATATAGATATATGTATGTATAACTCAAGAGTATGCCTCTCCCTCTCTCAAGGTCTGAAAAACAGCCCCAAGGCCACAAAATGAAACATATATATAGAGATAAGGGAGTGCCACGCGTTTAAAGCTGAAGGAAAGAAGAAAACATTTCTCAGGTTATGTCAATCGATTGATAAACATGTCAATCGATTGGTAACAGATATTTGTAGTCAATCGATTGGAAACAATGTCAATCGATTGGGAATGTTGACACGTAATCACTTTTAGTCGGTTGAATGTAAATCGATTGGGATAACTTATCAATCGATTGGTATCAGAAAGTGTCAATCGATTGGAACAATGTCAATCGATTGATATCAAAAATCACCAAAAAGAAGGGAAAGTTTATACGAGTATAGAAATGAAATACCAGGTTTTATTAATATACCGAAATACAGGGTATTACATCATCCACCACTCAACAAAAGATTTCGTCCTCGAAATCAAAAGCAACAAGGCCTAAAACAAAAATGAAAACTTCTCGCGCATCTCTGACTCTAGTTCCCACGAAGCTTCTCCTTCATCGTGATGTTTCCATTGAATTTTGACTAACGGAATCTCCTTGTTCCTGAGTTTCTTGATTCCTCGATCTAGAATGCGAACAGGTCCTTCGTTGAATGTAACGTCGCTGTTGACTTCGATATCCTGAAAGTTGATCTCGTGCGTTGGGTTGTGAACACACTTCCTCAGCATACTGATATGAAAAACGTTGTGCACTCCTGACATCTTTGGTGGCAACGCAAGGCGATAAGCAACTTTTCCAACACGCTCCAGAATCTCGAATGGTCCGATGAAACGTGGCGATAATTTGCCCCTTTTCTGACCAAATCTGACGATTCCTCGAACAGGTGAAACCTTGAGTAATACGTGATCTCCAACGGCAAACTCCAAGTCTTTGCGTCGCTTGTCAGCATAACTCTTGTATCTGGTCTGGGCTGTTTCCATCTTCTCACGTACGACTTGAATCTTCTTGCTGGTTTCTCGTACCATCTCTGGCCCAAGAAGTTGACTATCTCCGACTTCGGTCCAACATAGCGGCGATCGGCACGGTCTTCCGTACAAAGCTTCAAATGGCGCCATATCTATGCTCGAATGATAACTATTATTATAGGCGAACTCAATCAAAGGTAAGTGTATTTCCCAAGAACTCTCAAAATCAATGACACAAGCTCGTAACATATCTTCCATCACTTAATTTACTCGTTCCGTATGTCCATCTGTCTGTGGATGAAAAGCTGAACTCAAGTTCAATGTCGTTCCCATTGCTGTCTGGAGACTCTTCCAGAATTCTGCAGTAAAGCGCGAATCTCGGTCTGACACAATAGAAACAGGTATTCCGTGTAACCGTACAACGTGTTGTAGATACATTCGGCTCAAACGTTCTACTGAGTATGTCATGCTATAGGCGATAAAATGTGCCGTCTTCGTAAGTCGATCCACGATTACCCATATAGCATCGTGATTCTGCTGTGACTTCGGCAATCCTACCACAAAATCCATGGTTATGTGTTCCCATTTCCATTGAGGAATTGGTAACGGCTGTAGAAGTCCAGGTGGTCTCTGATGTTCTGCCTTTACTTGTTTACAAGTAAGACACTGAGCTACATACTCTGCCACATCTCTCTTCATTCCTTCCCACCAAAAATTTCTCTTTAGATCCTTGTACATCTTCGTACTTCCGGGATGAATAGTCATTCGTGACTTATGTGCTTCATCCAATATGTCTTTTCGGAGACTTTCTTCATTAGGTACACAGAGTCTACCTTTACATTGTAAAGCTCCGTCTGTACTAATACTCCAGACTTCTGGTTCTTTGGATGACATCTTGGCGAACCATAACTTCAAATCCTCTGCTGTCTGTTGAGCCTCTATGATACGACTGATCAAAGTCGGTTGTACCATAAGACATCCAAAATGTTGTCCTTTCATTGGTTCCACTGGCTGAAGATCAAATTCAGCAATTTCTTCTAATGCTCTCCATTCTCTAATTAGTAATGCAGCGATCACTAGTCGAGGTTTACGACTCAAAGCATCTGCTACTACGTTTGCTTTGCCAGGATGGTATTGCAAAGAAA
Organism: Hydrangea macrophylla; assembly: GCA_033977485.1. Classification (NCBI taxonomy): domain Eukaryota; kingdom Viridiplantae; phylum Streptophyta; class Magnoliopsida; order Cornales; family Hydrangeaceae; genus Hydrangea; species Hydrangea macrophylla. Next base: position 24,786,500 of record CM066982.1, read on the forward strand.
AGTCATAGTCCTTGAGTAACTCCATCCATCTCCGCTGTCGCATGTTCAACTCCTTTTGAGAGAACAAAAACTTCAGACTCTTATGATCGGAAAACAATTCAAACTTTTCTCCGTAGAGATAGTGTCTCCAAATTTTCAATGCAAACACTATTGCTGCTAATTCCAGATCATGCGTAGGATAATTTTTCTCATGTACCTTCAATTGTCTTGATCCGTATGCGATAACATTTCCATCTTGCATAAGCACACATCCAAGTCCTTGGTACGATGCGTCACTGTAGATCACATACTTTTCTCCACTCTTAGGTAATGCGAGTACTGGTGCAGAAGTTAATCTTTCTTTTAACTCCTGAAATGCACCCTCATGCTTGTCTGTCCATTCATACTTCATCTCTTTCCTTGTTAAATTCGTCAAGGGTCCTGCTATCTTGGAAAATCCTTCTACGAATCTTCTGTAATATCCTGCTAAACCCAGAAAACTTCTGACTTCGGTCGCATTCGTCGGTCTGTTCCAGCTTAAGACTGCATCAATCTTAGATGAGTCTACCGAAATACCTTCCTGAGATATAACGTGTCCCAAGAATTTGACTTCCTGTAGCCAAAACTCACACTTGCTGAACTTTGCATACAACTTGCTATCTCGAAGTGTTTGCAAGGCAACTTGTAAATGCTCCTTGTGATCCTCTTCTGTCTTTGAGTAGATCAGTATATCATCAATGAACACTATAATGAATTTATCCAGATATAGTCGGAATACTCTATTCATCAAGTCCATAAATACTGCTGGCGCATTCGTCAATCCGAAAGGCATAACTAAAAACTCGTAATGCCCGTATCTTGTCCTGAATGCAGTCTTCGATACATCCTCTGGTCGAACTAACAACTGGTGATATCCTGAACGCAGATCGATCTTGGAAAAGATCCTAGATCCTTGTAACTGGTCGAATAGATCATCTATCCGAGGTAACGGATATCTATTCTTAATCGTAATCTTGTTCAACTCCCTGTAGTCTATACAGAGTCGAAGTGTTCCGTCCTTCTTCTTTACAAACAGAACTGGTGCTCCCCAAGGCGACGTACTCGGACGAACAAATCCTAGATCTTCAAGCTCTTGAACTTGCTTCTTCAGTTCTAACATCTCAGTTGGTGCCATCCTATATGGAGTCTTAGAAATAGGCAATGTACCAGGTACTAATTCCACGCAGAAGTCTATTTCTCTTTTCGGTGGAAGTCCTTTAATATCCTGAAATACATCTAGAAAGTCTTGTACAATAGGAATTTGATCCATAGTAAGCTCCGTACTCGTACTAATGATCGTAGCTAAACCATTCGTAAGGAACAGGTCACTTATCAGTTGACACTGAAATCTGATCGTCGGCTTTCCTCGTATTGGAAATACAATCGTTCTAGCAGGGCAATCCAAATTGGCATTGTACTTAGTTAACCAATCCATCCCTAGGATAACATCGAATTCTGACATCGACAGAACGACTAAGTCTGCTGGCAGATTCCTATCTCCCAAAGTCAAAGGGCAATCTTTACACACTTTACTCAACTTAACTGTCACTCCCAAAGGTGACACAGCATTCAGTGTTGACTCAAGTGTCTGGGGTTCTAAACCCAACTGACGCACAATCTTAACAGCAATAAAAGAACGTGCGGCTCCAGTATCAAATAAAGCTTTAACTGGACTATGAAAAAGTACAAGTGTACCTTCCAAATGTTGCTGCTCATCAGCATTAAAGCCTGCTCCTTCCGGAATAACAGCATTCATTCTCGTCTGATCAGGAGGTCCTTGAATTCCTTGTACTGGTGCTCCGTAGTATCCTCCTTGTGGCGCACGACAATCCTTACTCAAGTGTCCTGGTTTGTTGCAGTTGCGGCAGACAATATCCGGCCTGCGATTAGATCTATGGGTAGTGCAGTTCCTTGCAATATGTCCTGGATTTCCACAGTTAAAACATCCTCCACTATTGCTGGGTGGGGCTGTTAGTAATGCCTGTGGCTGTGACCCCTGCTGGCGATATTGTTGAGGTCGATTATAACTCTGCTGCGGTTTTCTGGTTCCTTCCCAGGTTCTCTTGTTTCCTTGAAAATTTTCCTGAGGTCTCCATCCTTGGGTATTTCTTGGTGGTCGATTAGGAAAATTTCTCTGTTGAAACCCTCGTGACAACTGAGGTCGATTTGTCTGTGATTGCTGTACTGGATTAGCATCCTTTTCTAATCCTGTAGCAAATCTAACAATTTCCTCATACGACTGGTTCAAATGACCAACCATCATATGTCTGAGGTGGGGGTTCAGTCCTTGGTGAAATCTCTTTACCTTCTTTTGCGGCGTGTCTATCATATGCTGAGCAAATCTGGATAGACGCTCGAACTGTGTTGTGTATTCCCGTACATTCCATCCTCCTTAGATCAAATTGAGAAAGTTCCTTTCCTGTTGATCTCTCTCATCTTCTGGAAAATACTTCTCCAAAAATCTGCCTTTGAATGTCTCCCACGACATAGCTCTAGCGGCATCGATCCCAACAGTGGCTTGTTCAGCTTCCCACCAATCTGCGGCGGCATAGGTGAGCTGAAACGTAGCAAGGCGACGTTTCTCTTGTTCGTTGCATTCCAATGCTCCAAATATTAACTCCATCTCTCTTATCCATTGTTCTGCTTTCCATGGTTCTGTTAGTCCATCAAACTTTTCGGGACGTAACCCACGAAAATTTGCTAACAACTTATCTCCAGTCTGTCTTGGTGGCGGGGGTGCAAAAGGTCTCTGGTGGGTGGAGTGATTATATGTATCCCCCACATGCTCCATTCTCTGCATAAATGCTTCGAAAATTCCGGTTGGGTCCATTCCCTCTGGAATAGGTGCTCCATTACGTGCTTGGTGGTTTCTCAAGGGTCCTACCATGATGATAACGAGTATCGCCTACAAGAGACATATGGATCAGCTGAAAGTCTTCACGTAGAAACGAATCCGAGATAGAACAAGAAACAGCTAGACTAACAATTCTACTAAACAACACAGCACAACGCAATAGTCAAACAATAACCAAAAGTACTGTTCGTATATATATTATCAAAAGATGTACCGTATAGTACACACTAGTCAAACTGTGTACCATATGGGACAAGAGTTACAACAACTAAAGTCAGCTAATACTATACAAAGCTATGGTCAATAGCTATCTCTCAAGCTCCCAAAAATCTAGTAGACAACATGTCCTGGTAAAACTAACAAAACTAAGTCCTGCAGGTCCTGACTCAAAAGTCGTCAGCATCTGATCCTGCTGGTGGTGCCTCGTCCTCTGAATCAATCTCCATCTCCTCGAGTGGATCATCCTCAACTGGTGCGACAAGATCTCCGACTACTACCCCTATATCCCAATCCTCTATCATCTCTGCATCATCGTCTTCCATCACATCTGCTATTGCCTGGTTAGCGACATCGACTGCTACTGCGGCGAATCCGTCAGCTATATCAAGAGCTCCTGCTATCGCGACCTCTCCTATAACAAAACCTGCTGGCTGAGCGATCATCTGAGCTATCCATCCTACTGCCATATCGGCCATGGCTGCCATATGCATAATCGGTCCGGCTGGTATCTGAAGCACAACAGGTACCTCTGGCACAACTACCTCCTCGGGGTCATCCTCCTCATCTACTACTACGTCTGCCTCCATAACCTCTGGGTCTGGTACTGGATCCTCTGGCTCAAACTCTGGCTCCTCGGGGTCATCCTCCGGTTCATCATCATCTGCATCGTCTGCATGCTCATCCTCTACTGGGTCCTCGTCATCTATCGGATCCTCCTCTCCATCTCCATCCATGTCCTCATCGGGATGCTCATCCTCAGGCTCTAGATCCTCCTCATCCTCTATCGGCTCAGGCTCTGGCTCTGGGACAGATACTGGTGATGGTGGGGCTGCTGCTGCTGCTGCTGGTGCAACTACGGGCTCTGGTGGACCGGCTACAATAGCTCTCAACTCAATCTCATCCATCTCTGGCTTACTCAAAACTAGTCGTAACATCTCCTGGCAAATGTCTCTACCGACCCTCGCAGTATGGTAAGCATCCATGCGCATCTGTGTCGGGTGAGTACTCCCGGTCACATAAAGCGCTCTCCACATGTCCTCCTCTAAATGTCGACTAGCTATCTGGCACACACGCTCACGATAAAACTCTGGGTCAGCTGGCTCCACGGTATCTCCATGGATAATATGTCCTCCATAAGCATCAGTCACAAACTGGTGAAACTCCGGATCCATGCTATCCTGCAAAGGAAACTATCTATCGTCAGGAAGACGAACTTATCTTATACTCATGTCTCATCTCAAAGAATCTTAACAACACTAGGACCAGATGGTGTGGAATGATCGGTGAACGACAGTATCACCCCCCTAGAGTACCAAACTCAGGCTCTGATACCAAAAACCCTGTCACGCCCCGGAACGGCATAAATAGAGAAAAATAAATTTCCTTTATGGGTCCATAAGGAATGACAGGTGAAAGTCACTAATAATCCACACCACGCAGTACTAGTCCAAAAGAAAAGCAACAGTAATCAACTGAAAATAGCACACAGTGCTAACTATTACAAAATATCAGAGTATGGTCCACAGGATCACAACAGGTCTGAAGACAACAAATGCCCAAGTACCCGTTAACAAAAGATTTAACAGAACAACTGAAATTAAATCTAATTATAACATCTTCAGTCTTCAACTGGCATAAGGATAATCCTTCCTGGCGTAACTGTCATCGGTGGGGCCCTCCTCTGGATAATAGTCATCAGTGTGCTGGTCCTTACCTGCAGAATAAGGGGCAGGATATTCTGGACGGGGAATGTCCAGGCAATAAAAGGCCGTCAGCTTACTGAGAGCTGAGTGAGCATAAACTAACGAAGTACCAGTTATCTGAAATAAACACAAGCTTATGAAAACACGAGTTAACATCTTATTATAACCATATCTTGTTTCTCTATTCATTCTTGTAACCCGACCCTTAACGTCTTGTTACTCGAATACTGAACTCAAATAACTATATAATTTATTTTTCATAAGATCTTATTTCACAGCCCGGGTATTATAACACCACTCTGTTCGTATTTTTTTTTCTCTCTTGCTTTTGGTCAGGTACCCAGTCCGAATAGCACATATTTTGACCGAATTAATTTCACATTCGGTCTTAGTAATTTTTCAATATTTTGATAGTACCACTGTTGTAAAAATAACCACCAAATAACAGTTAATTTTTGGTGAGATCCACAAAGTCAATGTGGATTTAGATTAGCAGAAGCCAAATAATTAATTGGCTTAGAATATAAAAAGTAATCGGTCACTATGATGAGACCGAAAAAATTGAACAACTGCTTAAAGGTTAGCTTCCTCAAGGGAAGTTGATCAAAATATTCATGGACCAATTTAGAGTCAATTGGTCTCGGCGAATCATGCCCCCCGAGCCCTTCATCGCCGATTTCCTCATCACCAAGGGGGTCTTCATCGTCATCCTCCTCATCACTAGGAGGCTCTATGGCCGAATCAGAATCACTCGGCCTGTCACACTCTTCCTTTTTGGCCTCAACATAATTATGAGGCTCGTTTAGAGCTTGTCCCCCAAGCGGTAAATCTGATAAACCGCTTGGTTTATTCCTCCAACCACCGTCTAGAAAATCCTTTATTGTCATGAAAAAATTTCCATTAGGTGGTGGTTCTTCTGCTTCACTAACGACAATAAGGAGACCGATTTCATTGTTAAAGAACTATATATCGGCCTTAAAACGGTCAATATATTTGTAAAGATGACCGATCTCATCATCATATCGGTCCTTAAATTGATAAATTAAACCATGAAAATGGCTTATTTTTTCGTTCCGCCAACGAATCTGATCGTGGTAGAACTGCAGCCATGCTTCGCGGTGTGCATGGCTCATCACCTGGTTGTCCCACCGGGCGTGCCAAATTGTTTGCTGTAATTTGTTGTCCGGGCATGCCAGAGCCTTGTTAGGTAGACCCAAACTAATAACACAAAATTTTCTAAAGCACTTGTGTGAGTGATACACAAGGTTTTGAAAATCTGACATCTAATAGGCGATTGTGTGAGGTGAGTAGGAAAGCACCCTCACCTAAAGTCCCTAGACAGTGCTGAAGCGCACAAGTCTAGCAAGTGATGAACACAAGCAAGAGAAATTAAATAAAAAGAGCATTTTTATTTAATTAGGAAGAAAAGAGAAATTACAAGGATGTAATTATAACTAAGAAAGCCTAGGAAAATAAAAAGAATGCTAGGAGCGCTATTTAGAATGCATTGGGATGCTTTTGTCGAAGTGACGCGGAGTGCTTTGATAGCTTGGCCTGCCTGTTGATTTATAGCGGCCATGGAGGTCTCCTAGATAAGGTAGGAAATCTGATGAGAACCATTATCTGATAAAAAATACCAGTTTATTTTCATAAACTGATAAAATCTGCTATATCTTGAAACCTTCCATATCTGCGAGAATATATATATATATACAAAGATTCTCTAAAGAGGGCTCCCTCTTTTTATTAAAGAGAGGGCCTTTGTTTTAACCGTCAGATCGTGTTTTCATTAAGGGCAGTGCTGTCATTTCACAGTTTTTAAATACGATCCGATGGTCAAAACAGAAGCCCTCTCTTTAATAAAAAGAGGGCGCCCTTCTTAGAGCCTGACTGTATATATATATGTGTATATATATTTATCTTGTATCCGGTCCCCTTTTTGGGTTGATCCACTTTGCTTCCTCTCCAAGTAAAAGATATATACTTCCTAATCAGATAATATTATCTTTCCATATCTTGATAAAGTTTCCCATATCTTGAAATATTCTCTTAATCATATATGAAAAATTACCCTTATCATATATAAAATTATCATCACTTAAGAGAGTTTATAGGGACTGATATACTTCCCTAAAGTGATTAACCATATCTTATACCAAAACTGGCGGAATGAACTGCCAAACCAAGCAGTCCGATCGGGTGCAGCCCGATTTATCCAATTTGCTTAATGAACTAGGAACCCAAAATATTGATGCACATTATTCTTAGAGGTGGTGGCCCACCGTTGATCTTGTCGGAATCAAGATATAAAAGTATGCTTATTTATGCTCTACTTTCAAAAGATTTGTAGTGTGGAAAGTAAAGGTCGAACCCACAGAGATTGTTAACTTTTAATCCTTTAATTACTAAAGTCTAATCTATCTAGCTATAAGAAAATCGGAAGTTGAATTGATTTAGGTTTTGATTAGCACTACTAATTTAAACTATGAATTAGGCTATGAAATTATGGAAATAAAATCTAAAATTAAATCTAAGTAAACTTATATGCGAAATTGGAAATTGGTTTAAATATATGAAGATGGGATCTAGGATTACAAATCCACCACTAACTATGCATTGAGGGTCTATACTTCTTATTCTAAGTTCTATGTTTGGATAGTTATGATCTATTGTAGCTACAAGCCCAATAGTATCGTCAAGAAGATATCATTAGTTTAATCTAAACATAATCCATCTACGGTTCACATGAATTATCTACCTATGACTAGTGTGTAGCATAACTCATCTTTCCTAAGCATGGATTATAAAAGATGTAAACATCACAATCAAATAAGCACCATTGTATGTAAATACTCCTATCAATCACAGAAATCAAGGACTATTGAGTTCAGCAAGTATAAGGAAGAATCTAAGACAAGAATAGATCCAAAATACTCTTGATTATTAACATTAAAAACTGATTATATAAAATCCACCAACATACAATCACTATCACAAAACGTAAAATCTTAAAATAGAAAAGCATAGAATCCCTCTTTACATAACTAGGGTTTCATTGAAACCCTAGACTAGGAGTTTAGTGGCTCATGATGGGTGAAAGCATGAAGATGGAGTTGATGTAAGCCATTAGAAACCTTCAAGCTTGCTCTTCCCTTTCCTCTTGCCTTCAATGAATGTATGTGAATCGATCTCTAGGTGTGTAACCCCAAAAATCATAAAAACTAGATATATATATATATATATATATAGTTTAGAAGAGATTATCCAAGCTTTTCTCTCCCGAAACGGATTAAAACAGGTGTTATTTTCAATCTGGACGTCTTCAAGCAATTTCGTTTTCACAGGGCTCTTCAGAATAGTGAAATACGTAAGTTTTCTTTTTGTACGGATCGCGCGAGCGGGCCGCGCGAGCGCGTAAATGGGAGGGTCGCGCACGCGGATCGCTCGCGCGATTTCTGGGTTTTCGCGCCCGCAGACCGCGCGCGCGATGTGTCTTTTTCTGCTTCTTTCTTCCTGCTTTTTCACCTATTTTAACCTGATCTCCTTGTTCTCTTCTAAAACCTGATAAAAAAATAGAAAATAAAGTAAAATTACACAAAAACAGGATAAAAACGACTAACAAATGCGAGTTAAGGCGTATAATTGGGATTTGTTCTCTCCCGATCACACCCCCAATCCTACATTTTGCTAGTCCTCGAGCAAAAAGAAAATAAAACTACGAATAATACAATTTCTAATCCATTTTCGTATGGATAACGATTGCACTTAGCCTGTGCAACAAGCCTTTTAAACCTCTAGGTGTCCCTAGTCGGACGAGTGAAGTCTCGTGAGGGTTCTCGTCAACAAGTCACCCACAACCATCTTTATTAACTTGTAATGATTTTATTCAAAATTTTGAATATTTCAATGTCACATCCTTTTTAGATAAAATCAACCTCAAATGAACCTTTAAAATTCTCAAGAATAAACCAATCATATGCCCACCTACATTATGAAAAATAATCCGAAAACATATATCACCAGAATCAATAGCGTATATCGAAGACTCGCATGTGTGTGAAATAGTAGTCAAGTGGATACACGGCAACTATGAACTTAGAATATAAATCAGATAACCATTTAGTGATGCTTCAACTACAAATCTCACGTTGTCAATTACACTCTAAAAATAAATTCACTTTGAAACAGGTGTAAGCACTCATATGTACCCATATGCGAGAAAGAATTATTGTGCAAAACAAATAAATTCGCATATGACTCTCAACAACGTACGACACGACAGAAATAAAAGAGTCTCATGTATAGATATCGATCATCAAGTAAGTATCATTACCACCATGTTTAAACTTCCTTTTCCTTATCGGTCACATATCCAAATCATGTTTTCATAGAATCAACTAGGACTTTATACAGGTTGTAATGTTGGTCAAGGGTTAAGGCTTAGAAAAGAAAGGTAAAAGGGATTCAAAATATCCGTAAGTACCTAGGAATAGCCTTATCATGTAATGCAAGGGCTTTATTACAACGACTAGTTATATCATTTTTTCCTTTTCTTTATCTCTTTCAAGAGAATCATATCCCCTTTTTTTCCAATAACTATTTTCTTTTTTTTTTTTTTTTTTTAATATTTATTTTTCCTAGTCGTTTAATAACCCGATTTCTTTATGAAAACTATTCTTGAACTACTTTTGGACATAGGGTAGGTAATATTTAATAGTGGCAAACTCCATATCGGAGTGTGTACGATAATAGGTGAACAAAGAAATGGCTTATTTAAAAACGGCTCAAATGGGTTAACAAGGGATATAAGAAATATTTATAATGGGTAGGCCTAGGGTCAAAAGGTTTATTAGAACAGATGGCCTAGTGTCATTTTCTAGGAATCACGTGATTTTTCAATGTTATGATATAAAAGGAAATAAACTTTCTACTTTTAAATTTGTTTAAACATGGTAATTCTAATATTCACTCGACTTTCAATCAAAAATGAAGAAATAATGAGACCAATCAACGAGATAGTGCGATAAATCAAAGAGATTCGATAAATTTAAAACCCTCACAAAAAATGATAGGCTCAATAGCTCACCGGGTTTAGTCTCCACAATTTTACTATTTCGAAATCCAAGTTATATTACAATTCAATGTTAATATGTATCCATATAATCTACGTGCAGTGCAACAAGATATACAAGTATAAGATATAAAACAATGATTCCAGTAATATATAATTCTCAACACATATTCTCATAGATTCGGTAGACATTTGATCATATACTCTCTTAATTCTCAAAATTCCGATGAAATCTGATTCTAATAAAAAGGAATGCAATATTGAACAGTACTAAGAAACTTATTTTATTTATTTATTTATAAAACTACTAAAACGTTTGTTTCTCTATTATTATTATACTTATATATATACATATATATATATATATTTTTTATTTATTTATTTATTTATTTTTTTTTACAATGAATTAAAAGAACTACAAATGAATGAAATAGCAAATAAAAGAAAACTAACAAAAATACTCTGAAGTACGAAAACAAGAAACTATGCGAATAAAACTAAACAAAAATACTAAAATGAAATATCCATATACTCCCCCCAAACCAAATCACTGCATGTCCCTATGCAGAGGGGAACATGACAATGACATGGATATAGTCCTCATAGAAGATCACCAGGACGTCTACTCCACGAAAAATGTCGGCCGGAGGCTGTACGCTAGATCGATAGTACCAATCCACAAGCTCCCACTCCGGGTGCTCCGCAGGGTCGAACAGTGGGCCTACTTCATCAAAACCAACATGAAAATCCGGACGCTCACCCTCTTCCAACTCCTCAATGACACTCGGACCCAAATCCACCCTACCATCCTCAGGACCGGAATACGACGCAAATATCGAGGCAACGTGCTCAGGGGACCAGTCAGGGTGACCCGGACGCTGTCGAACAACGTCCGACACATAATCAGGTAGGTTCCTATATGGATAGGTAACCTCTGGTATAGGCACACTAGACTCAACAAGGTCAGATAAAGAAATAGCAGCGAATCCTGAGACAACACCCGCATCGTCATCATCGGTCGAGGAATTGGCCGATTCGGACGAAGACGACTCAGAAGACGTAGGAGGAGCGCCATAAGGGCCATCAGGAGAAGTAGGGTCATCACCAAACAGGTCATCCTCGTCGGAATAATCAGAACAGCTAAGAATGGACATACGAGGACGACGACGACACCTACCGGGACGACCGACCGGCCTGTCAGGTTTGACTATCCTAGGACTCAGTAAAGAAGTATCAGAAGATGAACTAGAGTCAGAATAGTAACTCGATTGACTAGAAGACCTATCAGGGGAAGTAGGAGGTGAAATAGGATGATCCATAGTGAAAAGATGATAAGGAGAAATGGGGATTTGGGTAACTATATGTATATGTGGTAGCGATATGTCCTGAAACCACAAAAAAAATGTCACAACTGAAGTATAATTAGCGCAAGTTATTAGCATGAAAAACATAAGTGATATTCAGGATTATAATAATGTATACCAAAAATGATCTACACTTGAATGTATGAACCTGAATTATTAATCAGTTACATGCGCTGAGAGGTAACGTAGTGAATAGGCTAATTTGGAACCATTTTGATCAAAATAAAATCGCATTCACTGTTAATTGATAATGCGGCCTTGTTAATGAAAATTTCAGCATAATTTCCCCCAAACCTGAGTCTAAGTAATTCCTGTTAGCGTGCAATGGGGTTGATAATTACTCATTACTGACTTACTGCTGTGAAGTTGTTATAAGTAATGAAGTAAAGCATTCGAAGCAGTAAATGACAATAAGATCAGTGCAATGAATATACTGTTCCAGACATATAGCAAACCACAAAACAAAAGAAAAGTGTAAAAATAAATTATTTACAGACCCAAAGGAAACGAAACAGGAGTAAAGAAGCTAAACCGGTCGAAACCGGGTACAGTAAAATCCTAATAAATAAAAGAAAGAACTAACAAAAAGTGAAAGCAAAACAGGAATAAATAATATACAGGCCCACAATGTCTGAAAATGTCTAAACCACCCATCAAATACAAGAAAAAGGAAAAATAAATGTCTAATCCCCAACCAAAACCTACTCAGTCCTCACCGCCCTCAATCAAAACCAGCTCCAGCCCCGTACTCCCTTGCCCCGTGGTCTCATCACCATCCCCATCATCGTCACTCCCATCGTCATCACCACCAGCATCTCAAGCCTCCTCCTCCTCACCCTGTACCTCCCCCTGCTCCTCAACTCCCTCCTCGGCCACCTGCTGCGCCTGTCGCGGAAATGCCGACTGGTAAGCTGCCTCTCCCTGAGCAAGAATGTCCTCCAGCTGATCAGGATGATGAAGCTGGAAAAAGGACCTCATGTATGACTGCAAGCACAGCGTCTCACCTCGAAAAGCACACACATCCCCATATGTCCAAGCATACGGAGAATCCTCAGGAGGGGGTGGACGCTGGGCTGCCTGCTCACGACGGGCCTGGGCTGCCTCTCGGGCCCTCCTAACCTCCAAGTCTAGTCGATCCAAACTCAGCTTCCAATCAGCGGAAGCGAACTCTGGAATATGCGCATCAATGAGCTCATCGGCAGGAATAGGAAATGCCTTAGCCCGAAGAATAGCTGTGATAGTGCGAGGGTAGGGCAAAAGAAGCTTAGAATCAAGGGAGTGGTCAATGGCATGAGCCGCAAGACGCATGCCCTCCATAATAATCAAGCCAGGGTGAAACCAATCGCTGCGGTAAACAGCGTGGAGGGCATGGTGAATTTCCTTGGTCCGTTCTTGCTCATGACCAAGGGGGTACAGGTTTCGTTTAAAGACATGGTCAACGAACCACATCTGGCGGGGCATATGCGATCGTCGAATAGATTGCCCTGAACCAGAGCGGCCGCCACACATGTCCTGAATGATATGTATGAAGGAGTGGGCTTTGCTGAGGACGTTTAATTTTGGAACTTGGTAGGAATGGGAGGGGAGTTGGAGGATTTCAGCGATGTTATCGGGGTTGAGGGTAATATCGTGGCCATCTATGGTGGTGGACAGGAAGGCGTGCTGGCTTAGAGATTGTTTATGGTAGCAGAGGTTTTGGTAAAAGAGGCGGACGAAGCAGGGATAACTAATTAGGTCAGGGTTTCTAAAGTATAGCTGTGGGGCCAATTTACGGCCTACTAGGTTACTATGGCCCCACTTCGTGTCTTTATCAGATGCGAAGTACTCAGCATCAATGGCAACCTCATAATTGAGGCCGCAGGTTGCGTACTTAGGACCTAATTCATTAGGGTTAGGGTCGTCTGGGGGAGGTGGTGGAGGTGGGTTAGTCTGTTTTTCCTTTCCTTTGGCTTTCTTCAGAGGCTGTTGGGAAGAAGAAGAAGATCTGACGGTTCGTTTGGTCATATTTCAAAAAGAAAAGGGAGTAAGTTTTTAGAAAAATTTGAAAATGTGGGCTTTAAAATAACGATATGCCCAGAAAAAGAAAAAGAAAGGGAAAGGGGGAATGGAACACCTGCAAGAAAAATTGTCCCGGCAAGAAACATAATCAATATAAAGAACTTTAACAGTTTAAAAGAAATTGGGGTTCACGGGGGAACACCCAGCAACTGTGAGAAGAGCTGGTCCCTTCCCACCCACTGTCCCAACAAGGGCACACACTTTGCGGCCGAGTCACGGGGTACTCGCCGCGTGTTTAAGAGCTATGTACATAAATGTATAGATAAGTGACGCTTATGATGAACAAATAATTTGAATGTTGAGTGGGATGGTCATATGTTGGGTTAATACGTTAATGTGACTCCGAAAAGCATTATACTAAACAATTTCAAAATCAAATTCCAGTTGTTTCCATTTACCTTCATTACATGTTTGCGCTCATTATTCGAATCTTTCAAGTAAGAAGCGTACTATTAAAAATCAAATGTGAATGGAAACAACGTCAATAAAGCGGGATTTATAGTATATGATTTGAAATTCAATGTATGAACATTTAAAACTAACGTCTATGTACTCATTAGAATGTGAACACAATGAAGAAACAATGAACCTGATAACTTGATAATTCGACGATTACTTCATAATTAAATTGTCAGAGTATCAGTAAATATATAGAACTATGCCTATACACTAAAATCCTTAAGACTATTGAGATCCATGTCAACACTACTGATCCCAACATTTTATTCAAAATTGAAAACTGTAATCAGGTGTTTAGGTCAATTGTATTTAATCGACCATAATTAAGACTTTTAGGTCAAATTGATAGATTCAAATGCATAAACGAGCGTAGTTCCAAAAAATTGTATACACCTAAATCTCTACGTTCCTAAAAGAGAATGTGTTCAGTTATATGCATCCCTGTATACATAAATTTGGTCATAAGAAAAATCCCTAACTTTCATCTAAGCATGAACGTACATATGAACTTTATTGAGTTTAGGGTATAGAAATCAGGGTGAGTGTGAGTTAGGGAGTTTAGCACATAAATTGAATTGAGAGGTTCGAGTTGTAGAAATCTATACAGGTACTGTGAGTATCAAACCCCCTAACACAAACCCTGATTTCAACCGTGAGTATGCATGTGAGGGTGTATACAAGAATCCATTTGTGCGTGGGTGTATAAAATGAAATTTGTGTGTGAAATTAGTGTAGAATTAACTCGAAATGGGCACACATAGTTCTGTATAACCCTAATGCACAAACCCTGATTGGATTTATGCAAACAGGTCGTATGATATGTGTTTTGTCTAAAGAAGTTCGTGTGTATTGTGTATAGCTTTAAGGTTCATGGGTTTGATTTAGGGTTTGAATAACCCCAAATGTCAAACCCTAACTGTGATTGGGTATGTACAGATCTAGGGTTTGTGTGTGCGTATGTATAGATTTGTATAGATGTGTGTATGTAGAATATATATATATATATATGTCTCTGTCTAACTATATATATATATATGTACCTGTGTATATAGAGAGACAGAAACCCAAAAATAGCCGCTGTTTGTCGCAGCGACAGCGGCGATGTGTAGCGGCGGCGTGATGTGGTGATGGTTGGTGGAGGGGTGGTTAGTGGTGGTTATGGTGTTTTGTGGTGGAGAGAGGGAAAGAGAAGAGAGAGAATCGCCAGGAGAGAGAGACGCAGAGAAAGAGAGAGAGAAGAAATTTCGGAGAAATTAGGGCACAGCCCTATATATAAAGGGACGGGATCCTCGCGCGAGAGGACCGCGCGAGCGAGCCTCGCGCGCGCGGATCCCTCTGCGAGGAAAACTTGAGGTTTTGTTTTTGGTTTCTTAAAAATTTTCTAAGTGTCAGGTCCGCTTGAGCGGGCTGCGCCAGCGAGGACCTCGCGCGCGCGATTCTAAGCGCGAAAAAGAGCTGAGGCTCTTCTTTTTGTAGGTTTTTTTTTTTTTTTTTTAATTCTTAAGGTACAAATTCGCTCGAGCGGGCCGCTCTGGCGATGGATTCGCTCGCGTGATTTCTGGCGCGAGAATAAACTAAGGGTCCTTTTTAAAGACTTTTAGAAATTTTTAACTAAGGGGATATCTCACGCGAGCGGACCGCGCGAGCGACCTCTCGCGCGAGCGGGCCGCGCGCGCGAGATGCTAATTTCTCATTTTTCTTTTCTGTTTTCTTGTATCTATGTTCTTTAATTGAAACTTTTCATCTTTTGAGTATTTACAAACTCAGACATTGGCCAAATAGTGTACAAAATTGAAGAAAATTCTAACTAAAGCTTGGGTTGCCTCCCAAGAAGCGCTAAGTTTTACGTCGCTAGCTCGACCGATGCATGCGCTCAGTCGAGATAGACCGGATCAACCAGATCTATAGACTCGATTTCTCTTTCGTCTATCTCCTCGGTTCAATACGGCTTAAGCCGTTGACCATTTACTTTAAACGGTGTTCCACCGTTCATATCTTGGATTTCAATCGCTCCATGCGGGAACACTTGCGTTATACTGAACGGACCGTCCCATCGGGACCGTAGCTTTCCCGGAAATAATCTTAATTTCGAATTAAACAACCAGATGCGTTGTCCGACCTCAAAATTCTTTCTTATAATCATTTTATCGTGGAACGCTTTAGATCGTTCTTTATAGATTCTTGAATTCTCGTACGCCTTGTTTCTCAATTCTTCAAGTTCCTGTAGTTGAAGTTTACGATGACATCCTGCCGCTTTTATATCTTGGTTAAACATTTTTACAGCCCAGTAGGATCGATGTTCAAGTTCCATGGGTAAGTGGCATGCTTTTCCAAATACTAGACGGTAATGAGACATTCCGATGGGAGTCTTAAAAGCAGTACGATAAGCCCAAAGCGCGTCGGTCAGTCGTTGTGACCAATCTTTACGGTCTGGATGTACCGTTTTTTCTAGTATACTTTTTACTTCTCTATTTGACACCTCAACTTGGCCTTGGGTTTGCGGATGGTACGCGGTTCCTACTTTATGGGTGACGGAATATTTTCGGACTAGTGCCTGAAAGTGACGATTACAGAAATGTTTACCTCCGTCGCTTATAATCGCTCGTGGTGTGCCGAAACGACAAAATATGTTATCTTTTATAAAAGAAACCACAACTTTATGGTCGTTGATTCTCGTCGCCACTGCCTCCACCCACTTAGAAACATAGTCGACCGCGACTAAAATATATTCAAAACCACAAGACGAGGGAAACGGACCCATAAAGTCGATGCCCCAAACGTCAAATATTTCTATAATAAGGATTGGGGTCATAGGCATCGCATCACGATGTGACATGTTCCCTGTTTGTTGACAACGTATGCAGTTCTGACAGAATTCATGTGCGTCTTTAAACAATGTTGGCCAATATAACCCACTTTGGAGGACTTTAGCAGCCATTCGACGGCCACCAAAGTGTCCTCCGCATTCTAGAGAGTGACAAAAGTTTAATATGGATTTGAATTCACTCTCCGGGACACAACGTCGTATAATTTGATCAGAACAGTGTTTAAATAATAATGGGTCATCCCAGTAATAATGTTTAATTTGAGAAAAGAATCGATCTTTATCTAACCGAGACCACGTAGGCGGGATAAATCCCGTAGCTAAGAAATTGATGATGTCACTAAACCATGGACGATTTACGATAGCTAACGCGAATAATTGTTCGTCAGGAAACGAATCCTTCAGAGGGGTAATATCGTTAGATTTTATAAGAATTCGTGACAAGTTGTCAGCTACAACGTTTTCAGAACCCTTTTTATCCCGTATTTCATAATTAAACTCTTGCAGGAGTAAAATTCATCGGATTAACCTAGGTTTCGTTTCTTTCTTTTTCAATAAATGACGCAATGCCGCATGGTCAGTATAAACGATGACTTTTGAACCCAATAAATAAGAACGGAATTTGTCAAGGGCAAACACAACAGTAAGTAATTCTTTTTCAGTTGTTGTGTAGTTCAATTGCGCATCATTTAGTGTTTTACTCGCATAATAAATTACGTGAGGGATTTTATTCACTTTTTGCCCCAACACAGCTCCAACGGCATAATCGGAAGCATCACACATCAATTCAAACGGTAATGACCAATCAGGTGATTGGATTACCAGAGCCATGGATAGTAAGGTGCGCAACGTTTCAAAAGCCTTCAGACAGTCATTGTCAAAGACAAAAGGAACATCCTTGGCAAGCAGGTTGCACAAGGGGCGTGAAATTTTACTAAAGTCTTTGATAAATCGTCTATAAAAACCAGCGTGACCTAGAAAGGAACGGATCTGACGAATGGATGATGGCGGTGGAAGTTTGTCTATTAATTCAATTTTCGCTTTATCAACCTCTATACCTCTCTTGGAAACAACGTGACCCAAGACTATTCCCTCTTGAACCATGAAATGGCTCTTTTCCCAACTTAATACTAAATTTGCTTCCTCTCACCGGGCGAGGACTTTTGTCAGATTTTGGAGGCATTCATCGAATGTAGGTCCGAAAACGGAGAAATCGTCCATAAATACCTCGAGAAATTTCTCAACCATATCCGAGAAAATTGCCATCATACACCGTTGAAAGGTTGCCGGTGCATTGCACAAGCCAAACGGCATACGTGGGTAAGCAAAGGTTCCAAAAGGACAGGTGAACGTTGTCTTTTCTTGGTCATTGGGGTAAACGGGCACCTGGTTGTAACCAGAGTATCCATCTAAGAAACAATAATAACTCTGACCGGACAAACGTTCTAGGATTTGATCAATAAATGGGAGAGGGAAATGATCCTTACGAGTCATCGTGTTAAGTTTTCTATAGTCAATGCAAACCCGCCAACCGGTAGTTTGACGGGTGGGTATAAGGACTCCCTTTTCGTTGGGTACAACCGTGATACCTGATTTCTTTGGGACAACCTGAGTTGGGCTGACCCAATTACTATCGGAGATCGGGTATATAATACCGGCATCTAAGAGTTTAATAACTTCCTTCATAACCACTTCTTTCATGTTAGGGTTGAAACGTCGTTGCATTTCCCTAGATGGTTTAGCATTTTCTTCTAAATTTATTCTATGCATGCAAACTGACGGGTCAATTCCTTTTAGATCAGCGACCGTCCATCCAATCGCCTTTTTACGATTACCTAGAACCTGTATTAGTTGTACTTCCTGAATTTCAGTTAAATTTGACGCGATTATAACAGGAAGGGTTGCGTTCGTTCCTAGGAATGCATATTTTAAAGAATCCGGCAACGGCTTAAGTTCGAGTGTTGGAGGATAATCAATGGATGGTAGGGCCGGTTCATGTGCAAGAGGCGGTAAAGCTTCTGTTTTAGGTTTCCATGGAAGTGTATTGGTTGTGTTTACTGATTCCAATAGAGTATTTACATCTTCAATATTTGTGTCAATGTTGAAATCATTAAAATTGAAATGTGATAAGCATGCTTCCAACGCTTCCTTAGTCAACATAAAAGGCGCTGCCTCTTCGACTAATTTGTCTATTAAGTCTATGGCATAGCAATCTGCCTCTTCATTATCCTTATATGGTTGATTAGATGCATTGAAGACGTTCAGACGCACGGTCATGTTACCAAAAGTTATATCCATCACACCAGTCCTACAGTTAATAATTGAATTAGCCGTAGCTAGGAAAGGGCGTCCTAGAATGACTGGAACTTGTTTACTAGCATCTAGGACGGGTTCGGTGTCTAGTACGATAAAATCGACCGGATACTAACATCTATCAACTTTGACCAATACATCCTCTACTACCCCCCGTAGAACTTTAATTGACCTATCGGCTAATTGTAAAGTGGCCGCAGTCGGTTTCAGTTCTCCTAAACCCAAATGTTCATAAACTGAATAGGGTATCAAATTCACACTCGCACCTAAATCAAGAAGAGCCCGGTGAATGTATTTATCACCTATGTGACAAGCGATGGTTGGAGTACCCGGGTCTTTATATTTGAGAGTGTTAGTGTTAAACAGGGAACTAACCTTTTCTGTTAGGAACACTTTCTTAGATAGATGGTTTCTAGACTTCCTTTTCTGAGTGCATAGATCCTTTAAGAACTTAGCATACGGGGGTATCTGTTTAATCGCATCTAGTAGTGGAATATTGATTTTTACTTCTTTAAATATTTCAAGTATATCTTCCGGTTTCGTGTTTTTTCTAGTGACATGAGCCGGGGCTTCCCCGCTCGGTGGAAATGGCATCCTAGGCACATAATCGGAAGGATTTACTGCTTTCGATGTTTTATTAAATATCAAAGGATTAGCGTCTTTTGAAACTAGGGTAGAATTCTCTTCCTTTTCACCCTTGTCCTTTTCTTTACCTTTATCTTTTCTTGCCTCGGGAGGAGGTACGACCTCTTTAGGATGTTCAGTGGTCCTTGTTGAGACAGCGTTAACCTGATCACTCGCCGAACTCACCTCATACTGACCTTTAGGATTTTGAACAGGTTGACTTGGTAGTTTTCCCTCATTACGTCGATTCAATGTATTAGCCAATTGTCCCATTTGGGACTCTAACTTCGCTATAGATTGCGAATGGGAATTTACAAGTTGAGACTGCGATTGTGATTGGGCCTCTAAGGTCTTTAATGATGCCAACACGCTTTCTTCGAAAGTTTTATCCCTAGAAGGATTAGCACGGAAGGGAGGCTGTTGGTATTGACTTTGTTGATTCGGAGGCTGCTGATACTGATTAGATTGTGGTTTATACGCATTAGGGAAATTGGTCGTATCGGGTTTCGAATACGGCTTCTCACTATTGGAGTTCTATGAAAGGTTCGGATGAGGTCCCCATGTCGTGTTTGGCTTATACCCCGTGGGGTTATAATTTGGTCGTTGGAACTGTTGAACCGCATTTATATGTTGTTCTACAAATTCCAGGAATTGGGATGCGGACGGACATGCTAATGTTGAATGTGACGAATCCGAGCATAACTGACATACTTCAGCAGAAGGAGGTGGGCCTTGCATGCGGCCCATCATCATAAGTTGGTCCATTTTTCTGTTTAATTCTTGAATTTCATATGAATGATTAGACTCAACTTTCGCCTCTCTTTTTGGATTAGGTAGAAGGTGTCCTTCAGGTCGTACGGATACCGCTTGATGCATAGAGTTTTCACTTAATGTTTCAAATATCTTCTATGCTTCATCGGCACTCTTGTGGAGGAACGTCCCCGCACAAATAGCATCGACGGTATTTCGAACAGTAGGAGTTAATCCTTCATAAAAGACTTGCACCAGCTGCCATTTAGGTATCTGGTGATGAGGGCAAGAACGTAAGAGTTCTTTAAACTGTTCCCAAGTATCGTAAAGTGTCTCCCCATCTTGCATTGTAAAATTAGTTATTGACTTTCTAATCTGATTCGTTCTAGTTATGGGGAAGAATTTTTGTAGGAACGCAGTTTGCAACTCATCCCATGTTCTTATTGAATTTGGCTCCAACGATTGGAGCCAGTATTTCGCTTTATCTTTAAGTGAAAACGGGAACAAGCGCATTTTTAACTCATCATCTGTTAAGTTCTGAATCTTTAAAGTCGCACAGATACCCTGGAATTCGCCTAGATGATTATAAGGGTCTTCCTTAACACGTCCGTGAAATGACGGCAGAAGCGCAATAGTTGAGGATTTGATTTCAAAATGAGCTGCCGTCACTTCCGGCAATGCAATACACGACGGTGGTGTGTAGGCCGTAGGAGTGAAATAGTCCTTTAATGGTGGTGGTGGGGGTATGTTAAGATTATCCCCCTCATTCTGATTATTCCCATTATTCCGGTTTTGTCCAAAATTGGCCATCGGAATAGGTTTGATTTTTATTGTTTTAGTTTTTCTTAAACGATTCCGCGTACTACGGATTTCTGATTCAAATGAAGAGGACGGTTCAGGTGTGGACTCGTCGTCTAACATCAACCAAGCTCTCGAAGCTTGGGCTGATGACCTAAAGCCTCTAAGTGTACGTTCAAGTTCGAGATTAAGCGGATTCAATTTAGGTTTAGTTGAACGAGTTCCAAACATACACTAAGGGTTGACTCAATAAAACAATAAAAACAAAAATAGCTACGCTAATAACCAAGCATGCAAGCACACAAGACTAATATGATGCATGAAATTATCCTGTAATGCAATGACCGCGTCAAGCCCAGCGCCCCGGGTTTCCTAGCTAATGCAGTGCTCACTCCACACCTACCCTAATGCAAGTAATGCGTTTTAGCGCCCTGACTTACAGTGGTTGATGCGAAATTTAAAAACTTAGCGAATTTACTTGTTTTTTATTTTTATTGCAATTTATTTTCTTGCAGGTCCGCGTAAGCTCCGTTGACGTGCACAGCTGCTCCACTCGATCTTGCTAGAATTGACGGTTTAAGATCTGTAGAGACAAGAATAATTTTAGCGACTCTAAAATAAAACTAAAACAAAGAAAATAAAAAGGAAACTAATATTTACTAACTAAGTAAATTACGATTCTAATAATTAACGGCAAAAGTTATTTCAATCCCCGGCAACGGCGCCAAAAATTGATCTTGTCGGAATCAAGATATAAAAGTATGCTTATTTATGCTCTACTTTCAAAAGATTTGTAGTGTGGAAAGTAAAGGTCGAACCCACAGAGATTGTTAACTTTTAATCCTTTAATTACTAAAATCTAATCTATCTAGTTATAAGAAAATCGGAAGTTGAATTGATTTAGGTTTTGATTAGCACTACTAATTTAAACTATGAATTAGGCTATGAAATTATGGAAATAAAATCTAAAATTAAATCTAAGTAAACTTATATGCAAAATTGGAAATTGGTTTAAATATATGAAGATGGGATCTAGGATTACAAATCCACCACTAACTATGCATTGAGGGTCTATACTTCTTATTCTAAGTTCTATGTTTGGATAGTTATGATCTATTGTAGCTACAAGCCCAATAGTATCGTCAAGAAGATATCATTAGTTTAATCTAAACATAATCCATCTACGGTTCACATGAATTATCTACCTATGACTAGGGTGTAGCATAACTCATCTTTCCTAAGCATGGATTATAAAAGATGTAAACATCACAATCAAATAAGCACCATTGTATGTAAATACTCCTATCAATCACAGAAATTAAGGACTATTGAGTTCAATAAGTATAAGGAAGAATCTAAGACAAGAATAGATCCAAAATACTCTTGATTATTAACATTAAAAACTGATTATATAAAATCCACCAACATACAATCACTATCACAAAACGTAAAATCTTAAAATAGAAAAGCATAGAATCCCTCTTTACATAACTAGGGTTTCATTGAAACCCTAGACTAGGAGTTTAGTGGCTCATGATGGGTGAAAGCATGAAGATGGAGTTGATGTAAGCCATTAGAAACCTTCAAGCTTGCTCTTCCCTTTCCTCTTGCCTTCAATGAATGTATGTGAATCGATCTCTAGGTGTGTAATCCCAAAAATCATAAAAACTAGATATATACATAGTTTAGAAGAGATTATCCAAGCTTTCCTCTCCCGAAACGGATTAAAACAGGTGTTATTTTCAATCTGGATATCTTCAAGCAGTTTCGTTTTCACAGGGCTCTTCAGAATAGTGAAATACGTAAGTTTGCTTTTTGTACGAATCGCGCGAGCGCGTAAATGGGAGGGTCGTGCGCGCGGATCGCTCGTGCGATTTCTGGGTTTTCGCGCCCACGAACCGCGCGCGCGATGTGTCTTTTTCTGCTTCTTTCTTCCTGCTTTTTAACATATTTTAACCTGATCTCCTTGCTCTCTTCTAAAACCTGATAAAAAATAGAAAATAAAGTAAACTTACACAAAAACAGGATAAAAACGACTAACAAATGCGAGTTAAGGCGTATAATTGGGATTTGTTCTCTCCCGATCAACCGTCTTTGCTAGTCACAGCCATGATGATGGCTTAGGCCAAGGAATTGAATTGTTGACCGAATATTACCCCAAGACATACAGAGTAGTAGTGTGGTCCACCAAAGTTGATTAGCATTGACGTCAAATTAAGATGTCTAAAACGGTGGCCTACCGTCTCTGCTCACAGGTAGCATACATTGAATCGGATTAATGAAGCAGTCCGAATAACTGGTGATCAGTCCGAATTTTAACTAGATGGGTTAAAAATACACTCGGTCTAATCCAATTTAACCAATCATTCGACCTTTAATTTTTGCAATCGGCCTCTAAGTCCGATTAAAAATCTCAATCGGCCTTATACTAATTTTAACTAAAAAATGTATTTTTTGGGTGCAAACAATATGAAACGTTAACATGTTCTTCATTCTCATTTGCACATTTAGATATGGTCATCAAGGCAATAATAGCAACGTGCTCATATAATCAACATTGATATACAAAACATACAAATTAACGTTCCATAATCGATCATTCATCACGACTATCACATATAGTTCTTTTCTTTTACTTCTTATCAATATATCATAATAATATCTAGCATGCTTGTCTCATAGCAATCAATTCCATAACAGATATATATATAACGTAAACATCTACGCACATCGAAAACCATCATAAGTACGGTACAAACATACAAATACTCTAGCAGTCATTATGTATATTGAGAGTGAGGTTAGAAACACTCACCTGGATGTCTTCTCAACCTTATGACTCTCCGAACAGCGGATAAGTCACAGTTCCTACAACGTACAATAGAATAACGGTGATGATGCGTAAGTGTTAATGATAAGGGCATAATGGTAATTTTACCAAATGAGGATATAAACCTCAAGGTAGTGATCTACGTGTCATTCTAAGTCCAACACCATTGACTAGACTCAAATCGGAGTCCTTCACATAAAAGGCTGTGTTTTCTATACCAGTTTGGGCCCTAGAGATAAGCTATATTTTGACCTCGTTAAAATGTCATCAAACTTTAAGGGGATGTTCTAGGCATTATTCTAAGACTCTGGGAACTGATCGCGTATTTTTCTGAGTTACGGTTTATTTACTGCGAATTATTGAAGTACTATTTATATAATTATAGTCTTTGGAGTCTTTTAATTATAAAATATAATTTAGAAGGACGAGAGGTCCTTAGAAATATTTTTACTAAATACTAGACCTTAAAATAGACTAGTGATATTTTTCTCATAATTCTCGGAATTCATTTGGTATTTAAAATAATTTAAAAGACAACCAAACGGTTTCTTTTATTTAAATA
This sequence comes from Hydrangea macrophylla, assembly GCA_033977485.1. Lineage (NCBI taxonomy): Eukaryota > Viridiplantae > Streptophyta > Magnoliopsida > Cornales > Hydrangeaceae > Hydrangea > Hydrangea macrophylla. The sequence goes on from CM066982.1 coordinate 24,810,947, forward strand.
AATACAATGACATATTTAGGCTTTATAAATAAATAATTTATAAAACAAGGTCGTTAGACCTTGAAAAAATCAACATAATTTTCCACATATTAAAAATGGTCATTAGGTATTTAATACCTAATTATTATAATTTAAAACCATTTTTGATTATTTATTTAAATTGAATAAATAATAATTACACTATATAGTTTTTAAAGTATAATTTCAGAATATACTACATACATAAATGTGATATTTTTCAGAATTTTAAAAACTATTTAATAATACCATAAAACTATTTTTTTTAAACGTAAAACAATAACTAGTATATATTTTATGTTAATCAAACAAATCTTTATTATTTATTTAAAACTAAATAAATAATAAATATAATATATAAAAAATATAAAATTTCCCAGAATATAAGAAACTTTAAATAATAATATTTCAGCATATTTAAAAGTTTAATAAATAACATTTAAACTATTTTTAATAATAATTAAAACAACTTAACTAATTAAAATCAATTAATGACTAACTCTTAAGGTTCTGTTTGGCAAATCACCAAAGTAACACACATAACTTGGCCCATAATCAGAATACCCAAACGGGGCCTTGACCCCAAGTCTTCTTCTTCCTCAAATTTTACGATTTATATACGGTATGTATATATATATATAATGAAATTCGTATATATTTACATTTTACACCCCAAAACTTCAAATGATCATAACTCACTCAAATCTTAATGAAAATACGCAAACTTCATGTTGAAATTGAGTGCCTCGACGAGCCGGATCTAACGGTATAGGTTTTGAAGCCTAATTCCTAACAGTCTGTCCGTACGGGGGCAAAAACTGTTACGTTTTCAAAAGAATAATCGAACCGTAGGCCGTCCAAACGCGACCCAAGCTTCAAGCCGTTCATCAAGGGTATTAAGGGGTATGTTAGGGTAATTTTGGCATAAGTCTCAGGTGACTTGGTAACGGGCGAAAAATCGAGCTCGCCGGAGCTTTAATGATGGTCCGGCCATGGCCGGGGGTCTACGGAACTGTTTGGGGCTGCGTGTGGTAGTGTGTGTGCGTCTGAGTGTGTATAAAAATTACAGAGGAGGCGTGAGAACATTACCTTCCTCGGTGTGGCCTCGGTTTGGCTCCTCTCTCTCTAGCGTGGTCTCTCTCTCTCCCTCTTTCTTCTTTTTCTTGTGTGGTCTGTGTGTGGGTTTTGTGGGTGTGTTTGTGTGTGGTCTGTGTGTATGGGCAGAAGGGTAGTCAAACAGAGAGGGTGAGGGAGCAATGGGGTTGGGAGGTTTGGGTCTTCATTATTTTCTTTTTCTCTTTCTTTCTTCTCTCTCTCTCTCGGGTCTCTCTCACTCTCTATATATAATATATGACACACCCACACCACATATAATATATATACACACACAGTACACACATATTATACACTGTACACACACATGCACACTACATGCATACACATATTGTGAAACCCAACAACAAGCATACATACATACATACATACAATATCCGTGTGTGTGTGTGCTGTGTTTTGGCGTGGCAGTGGTGAGGTGGGGAGGTGGCGTGTGGCAGTGGTGTTGCGTGTGGGTGATGGAGTGGTATGATGGTGAGGGTTGAGTGTTGAAGTGGTGGAAATGATGGTGAGGTGATAGATTTGAGAGGGTGCATGGATGTCCGGTGGTTTGAGGGGGGAATTTGTGGGATTATCCAATGGTTTAAGGGGTGAGTGTACTTAGGCTAGTTTAGGTGTAGGTAGCTAGGTTGTACCTTAGTTAGACTAGGTAGTACTTAGTCTCTAGATTTATGGGATTGTGTGTACATCTTGAACTACGTGCTCCTCAGTCCGAGGATTACCAGATTTTATGGGTCCACGCGTATAAGTCGGTCCAGGTCTAAGAATTACAATCTGAGTTTACAAATATCTAAACTTAGGCGAAAATGAAAATGTGTATTATAAGCTGTAGTTATAATTTAGCGTCTACGAACTATATTATATAATTCACAATTAAAATATTAATCGACAATTAAATATATAAAAATATAATATTTACATACAAGGTCTGGCTTAGTAAATTAAGAAATTACATTAATAAAGGGTACGGATTTTACGGGTACTACAATCTACCCAACTTACAAGAGATTTCGTCCCCGAAATATAGAAACGGCTAGTCCTACCCAACTTACAAGAGTTCTGACCTTATATCAAATTCTATGGCTGTGAAGCCTCTATAAATACTGCTAGTTAAATATATTATTCTTAGTACTACTACAAACGGTCACCGTCCTTGTGAGGAAACGGAAGCGTCGGGATCACACGGTTGAGATGCTGAAGTGTTGTACTTTCTGTCCTTGGTGTCGTTCTGCTTAATTCATCTTGGTTGATGGTTTGCTTGCTCGGCGTTTCCGTTTGACTGCTTTTGAGTGGTATTTTTCATTCCTTGTCTCGGATAATCCTTGCGGATGTGGTCTGTTTCACCACACTCATAACATTGTGATCCGTATCCTCCGATTTGTTTCGGTGCTGGGCATTCGTTGAAGTGATGTCCACGATTTCTACAGTTGAAACAACGTTGGCGTGTTTTGCGTTGAACTGATGCTAATACTGTGTCGGTTTTCCTTTCACCATCCTTATGTCCTTTGTACTTAAGGTGATTATTCTCTTGCCACTTTCTTGGATTCGTTCGAAGAAATTTGTCACTCTTTGAAAATTCATGATCGGGGTTTTGCTTCTGTCCTTGGTTGAATCTCCGCGAGGGTGATCGGTTCTCGAATTGTCCTTGTTCTCGGTTAATGATTTCTTCAAAACCGTTTGCCATTCCCACCAGGGCTTTGAATGGTTGGTTCAGATGACCAAGAGTCGATCGTTGAAGTTGTAGGGAAAGTCCTAGGTGGTACTTTCGATTTTTCTTCTCTGGCGTGTCGATCATGTGATATGCGAATCAGGATAGTCGTTCGAATTGTATAGTGTACTCTCTCACAGTATGGTTTCCTTGGACTAGATCGATGAATTCTTTCTCCTTTCTATCCCTCTCAGTCTGGGGAAAGTAGTTTTCTAGGAATAATTCTTTGAATTCCGTCCAGGTCATTCTTTGGATGGCTTCTTCTCCAAGGGTCGCCTTCTCTGATTCCCACCAGTCATCTGCTGCAAATGTCAGTTAGAAAATGGCTAAGACTCTTTTCTCCTCATCACTGCAATTGATTGTTTCGAATATTAAATCCATTTGGCGAATCCATTGTTCGGCTTGCCATGCTCCCTCTAATCTGTTAAAGGTTTCTGGTTGGAGAGAACGAAATCCTTTTAACAGTTTGATTCCTGTCTGGCGTATCGGTGCTCCATTGCCATTGTTACGGTTACTCTCGTTGTTGTTATTGTCATTGTTGTTGTTATGGTTGTTGCTGATGTGTTCTAACCTTCGAAGAAATGCTCCAAATACACCGGTTGGGTCCATTTCGGGAGGTATTGGGTCAGTAGATCCACTTGCTTCATATTGGATTGCTCGAGTTGATCTGACCATGGTGTACATAGGGGGTATCCAAGGTTTCCTACATATGAATCAGTGTCTAATCGACTAATCACATCCGATCTTATTTTTAAGCAAATGCATAGCACATAGCGAATGCAAGGTAATTATATTAATACCATACAATCTTAACATACAGGGGTTATTCTATGAATGGGGTCCACTAACACATATCTAATTCTAGGACTAAGGTTATGAGACGTCACGTCTATTACGCAATTCAAAGGATAAGGTAGCCCAATCTTAATCTCCTTCTAGACTTTAGGCTATTCTGACTGTTCCGAGTTCCATCTCAGGAAGTTCGTCAGTGCCTTAACTTCTGGTTGATATGACAAGTTGCTTCAGCTAATCCATATAGGTTGACTAGATACACATACTAATTGTCTATCGTCTCATGGTCAATCTTATATCCTCGTGAATCAGAAATATATAAGGAGAAGCGTACGGTTGGCGAATAATACGAGTATAAGTAAACATCTCAGTCACCACAAGCAGATTGAAATAGGGTTTCATTAATAAGAAAGATATAATATAAGAGGGGTTCTAATACAACTTCTACTAGAATCTAAACACATACTTCTGCCAAAATGTGGGACTACACTCCCAATACAAATACTAATAAAAAAGATGAACTAATTAAGGCATCTAACCTTCTAGTTGCGGTACTCCTCCTAAAGTCACGATCTTCTCTGGGGGACTCCACAACATTCACCGTTCGTTATCCCGACCTATTGGCCGATCAGGATCATATAAGTACAATATCCCATTCTCTATCAGATCTTCCTCAACTAGATCTATCTCCATCTTTCCATCATCGGAACTTTCTATTGAGCTGGCGGGGATCACAATAGGTACTATCTTGGCTCACGATTCTTCCTAATCAACTGTCGTAAGGTTATGGATAGTGTTGGAAATCTCGTCCACCTCTATTGACATCATGCACGGTGTTACGACTCTACGATACGCAATCTCAGGAACATGTCTCTCACGGGAAAAACATTGCATCAATCTTCGTATCTTCCTATGGGCACTGTGCCCGATAGTGGCACCAATATGGGTTATACCTAGGGAAGTGACCTTCCTATCCATGGTGGTCCTGTGCTCTTCATCTTCAGCGTCATTTTCTCTTTGGTTCCCCATACTACCTGCTCGAGGGAAAACTATCTTAGCATCGGTTGCTATCTTAAGAACATCTTAAGGTTCTTGGCTTAAGAGTGTTGGACGGACGGTCAACTCCTAAACCTAGGCTCTGATACCAAAAATCCTGTCAGGCCCTGGAGTAGCCAAAAATAGGGAAAATTTAAATTTCCTTTCTGGACCCGTAGGGAATGACGAGTTACAAAGCCGTCCTGTCCACTAACACTCTAAATAACCTGAAAATAAAAGGAAAAAAGCTAATTGTAACTTCAATCTGAAATAATTTAAACAATTACAAATCATAAGTCCCAGTACTAATACAACAGACTATTATAATTACACGATGATGGCGGCTATCTTTGGTCTTCAGTCTAGCTCTACACTTTCAGTGTTCTTCAGCACCTTACTCTCAAGACTGAATTGTCCTCTGACCAACTTGCAAGGAAATCTGGACATTGGATTGTCCAAGCGTAATATGCCGTCAGCTTTGTAACAAAGCTGAGTGGGCGTTCATAACTATATTCACTACCAATATACATACACTAACCACTCATGTCACGTTATTACATTGCATCTTAGGATGCGGTTAGTCCATTATCGAATGACGTCGCTCACACGGACATAGCAAAGGTATCAAATGACAAATGATGCAATTACTAAACATCTACCGTTAAGCAAATAACAGGATCAATATAATTCATATACATGTTTGTCTGGTTCTCGAAATCATAACAATATATTCGTACTAATTAATTTCTCATTTCCATTATGCTCATGCATGTAAATGCGTACTTAATGAACCCAAAACCCAAACTCTAGAATATAAAATCCCATAACCAATGCAACTCAATAACATCGGGTTATACAATCCACATCGACCACTTACTCTGAACTTACTTCCACAATGCAAACCACGCTTTGACTGCGCACTCTGATACTCATTTCATACTTAACATCGTCGCCTTACGGCCTCGTAGTAACATCGTCGCCTTACGACCTCATAATCCAAATAGCACGATGGCGGAATTGGCTCGATCATCTATACCCTCGCTGGTGAATCACCACCCAACGAGTTGCACGTCAGAATACTAACTGCAAAATGGCAAACATGGCGGAAAGCCCACACACCATGTGTACTATCACGGCAATCCCACCGTAGAGGACGGTACATTATTAACTGACTAGCGTATGATATACAGCACGACGGCAACCCATACAACGTGTGTACTATCTTCTACAACCCACTCGGACGACTAGTACATTAGAGCACTAACTGCTAAGCAGTACGACGGTAAACCCAGACGCATGTACCATCTCCGGTATTTACACGGACGACTGGCATAATAGCAGCTCTAACTATTCTCTTACTATTACAACCACAATCACAATCACAATCACAATCACAATATTCTGTATCTCAATCATACTATCCCGTTATCACGTATCTTTATCATCTTGAATGGTTTCCAAAGCGTAACAACTCATGACTCACGGCACAAGAATCTCAATCGTATTAACTCCCAATTTTCAAGACTCCCAAACATTTCAACTCACGACCTCACTTGGTCGGAGTCACTGACACTGACTGCATGTACTGACACCGTGATGTGATTCTTCAATTACATGATTCTTGATAACATAACTACATTAGGTGAAATATATAAATAAAACGTTAATATGCTCTTCATTCTCATTTGCACATTTAGATATGGTCATCAAGGCAATAATGGCAACATGCTCATATAATCAACATTGATATATAAAACGTACAAACTAACTTTCCATAATCGATTATTCATCACGACTATCACATATAGTTCTTTTCTTTTACTTCTTATCAATATATCATAATAATATCTAGCATGCTTGTCTCATAGCAATCAATTCCATGACAGATATATATAACGTAAACATCTACGCACATCGAATAACCATCATAAGTACGGTACATACATACAAATACTCTAGCAGTCATTGTGTATATTGAGAGTGAGGTTAGAAATACTCACCTGGATGTCTTCTCAACCTTATGACTCTCCGAACAACGGATAAGTCACAGTTCCTACAACGTACAATAGAATAACGGTGATGAAGCGTAAGTGTTAATGATAAGGGCATAATGGTAATTTTACCAAATGAGGATATATACCTCAAGGTAGTGATCTACGTGTCATTCTAAGTCCAACGCCATTGACTAGACTCAAATCGGAGTCCGTCACATAAAATGCTGTGTTTTCTATACCAGTTTGGGCCCTAGAGATAAGCTGTATTTTTTACCTCATCAAAAGGTCATCAAACTTTAATGGGATGTTCTAGGCATTATTCTAAGACGCTGAGAACTGACCGCGTATTTTTCTGAGTTACAGTTTATTTACTGCGAATTATTGAAGTATTATTTATATAATTATAGTCTTTGGAGTCTTTTAATTATAAAATATAATTTAGAAGGACGAGAGGTGCTTAGAAATATTTTTATTAAATACTAGACCTTAAAATAGGCTAGTGATATTTTTCTCATAATTCTCGGGACTCATTTGGTATTTAAAATAATTTAAAAGACAACCAAACGGTTTCTTTTATTTAAATAAATACAATGACAGATTTAGGTTTTATAAATAAATAATTTATAAAATATGGTAGTTAGACCTTGGGAAAATCAACATAATTTTCCACATATTAAAAATGGCCATTAGGTATTTAATACCTAATTATTATAATTTAAAACAATTTTTGATTATTTATTTAAATTAAATAAATATTAATTACACTATATAGTTTTTAAAGTATAATTTCAGAATATACTACATACATAAATATGATATTTTCCAGAATATTAAAAACTATTTAATAATACCATAAAACTATTTTTTTTAAAACATAAAACAATAACTAGTATATATTTTATGTTAATCAAACAAATCTTTATTATTTATTTAAAACTAAATAAATAATAAATATAATATATAAAATATATAAAATTTCCCAGTATATAAGAAACTTTAAATAATAATATTTCAGCATATTTAAAAGTTAAATAAATATAATTTAAACTATTTTTAATATTAATTAAAACAACTTAACTAATTAAAATCAATTAATGACTAACTCTTAAGGTTCTGTTTGGCTTCTACCAAAAAAAAAAAAAAGGTTCTGTTTGGCAAATCACCAAAGTAACACACATAACTTGGTCCATAATCAGAATACCCAAACGGGGCCTTGACCCCAAGTCTTCTTCTTCCTCAAATTTTACGATTTATATACGGTATGTATATATATAATGAAATTCGTATATATTTACGTTTTACACCCCAAAACTTCAAATGATCATAACTCGCTCAAATTGAGTGCCTTAACGAGCCGGATCTAACGGTATAGGTCTTGAAGCCTAACTCCTAACGGTCTGTCCGTACGGGGGCAAAAACTGTTGCGTTTTCAAAAGAATAATCGAACCGTAGGCCGTTCAAACGCGACCCAAGCTTTGAGCCGTTCATCAAGGGTATTAAGGGGATCGTTAGGGTCATTTTGGCATAAGTCTCAGGTGATTTGGTGACGGGCAAAATATCGAGTTCGCAGGAGCTTTAATGGTGGTCCAGCCATGACCGGGGGTCTACGGAACTGTTTGGGGCTACGTGTGGTAGTGTGTGTGCATCTGAGTGTGTATAAAAATTACAGAGGAGGCGTGAGAACATTACCTTCCTCGATGTGGCCTCGGTTTGGCTCCTCTCTCTCTAGCGTGGTCTCTCTCTCTCTCCCTCTTTCTTCTTCTTCTTCTGTGGTCTGTGTGTGGGTTTTGTGGGTGTGTTTGTGTGTGGTCTGTGTGTATGGGCAGAGGGGTAGTCAAACAGAGAGGGTGAGGGAGCAATGGGGTTGGGAGGTTTGGGTCTTCATTATTTTCTTTTTCTCTTTCTTTCCTCTCTCTCTCTCTCTCTCGGGTCTCTCTCACTTTCTATATATAATTTATGACACACCCACACCACATATAATATATATACACACACAGTACACACATATTATACACTGTACACACACATGCATACACATATTGTGAAATCCAACAACAAACATACATACATACATACAATATCCGTGTGTGTGTGTGTGTGTGCTGTGTTTTGGCGTGGCAGTGGTGAGGTGGGGAGGTGGCGTGTGGCAGTGGTGTTGCGTGTGGGTGATGGAGTGGTATGATGGTGAGGGTTGAGTGTTGAAGTGGTGGAAATGATGGTGAGGTGATAGATTTGAGAGGGTGCGCATGGATGTCCGGTGGTTTGAGGGGGGAATTTGTGGGATTATCCAATGGTTTAAGGGGTGAGTGTACTTAGGCTAGTTTAGGTGTAGGTAGCTAGGTTGTACCTAAGTTAGACTAGGTAGTACTTAGTCTCTAGATTTATGGGATTGTGTGTACATCTTGAACTACGTGCTACTCAGTCCGAGGATTACCAGATTTTATGGGTCCACGCGTATAGTCGGTCCAGGTCTAAGAATTACAGCCTGGGTTTACAAATATCTAAACTTAGGCGAAAATGAAAATGTGTATTATAAGTTGTAGTTATAATTTAGCGTCTACGAACTATATTATATAATTCATAATTAAAATATTAATCGACAATTAAATATATAAAAATATAATATTTACATACAAGGTTTGGCTTAGTAAATTAAGAAATTACATTAATAAAGGGTACGGATTTTACAGGTACTACAAGAGAGTACACTGAAGCGAAGAATGAGCAGCAGTCAGTGGGGTTTCCATTCGGGCTAGTTATAACACCGTCTGTCGATCCGTCGGGTTTTATTTCGCTAGGTAAGACCTTAACCCGACTCGTATGCATGTGTGCATATTAGTGTACATATCATATTAGAGAATTTAGGTTGTTGATTTGCTCGTATACAACCCAATCACGAATCTACCTTTGTTGAAGATTTAAGGTTTTTACAAAAACATGAAATTTTGAATTTTAAGTGGGTCTTATATGAAAACCTAATAGTTGTCCCATATTTTTATATGGTTGTGTTCCTTATGGTCCCTAGAGTCATCCCATAAAGTTTCAGCCATTGATTATCTTGAATGAGGGAGATATGACAAACCCTAATTTTCTGGATTGATAAAATCAAAGTTTTTTCAGAAACTTTACACGAGATCTCGAACACTTTTCTAGTCCAATGTTTCTGATTTTTGGCATATTTTGAAGCTACACCATGAAAGCTTTCCAATGGTATAAGATTTGCGATATTTAGATCAAAAACGAAGGAGGAATAGGCCTGCGAACTGCGCGTCGTGAGCAGCCACGGCTGCTGCATCGGGGGTTCAGAGGTGGGGGTTGTAGTGCCCACCCTAGTAGCGCCTGGTGGAGTATGGGTCCCAATACCATTTTTGGCCCATAGGTGTTTAACATGGATAGGTCTACCAGGATCGTCACATCGGGATGACCACGGCAGTAGTGGCCCAGTATCCGCAGCAACAGCCCAAGGTGGCGAGTGGCTTACACGCGCAGCCCACGGCGCATGAAAGAGCTGCAAGCCCTGGACTGCGTAGGAGACAAGCCCACTCGCGGGGGGCCACGCGTGGTACGCATGCGGTGGCGCCCGGCGTAGGCTGGCAACATCTCCGGCGAGTGTGGATCCCCCTCTACCTTCTGGATTTTATTAAATTTTTGTTTTTATAAAATCTGAACCACAAGTATTTTTTTATTAATTAAAACAGTGATTGTTATTGGTAAAAAAATATGTTTTAATTAGTTTAAAAATACAAAAAATTAGCATTTTTCAAATTTTATTTTTTCAGTGTTTAGTACACTGTTTGGGACTCTTAGAAAATTTTTGTTTTTGTTTTTGTTTTGTTTTTTTTTTTTTTTTTCTGTGAACTATCATATATTTATGGTATTTTAGAGCATGTAATTTATGTTTATGAACATTTATTTAATTGCTTAAAATAATCAAAATTCATTATTATTTTTTTAATTAATAAGGGATCTTAGGAACACTGTTTTGAGACAGTATAAAATTTTGTGAGACCCATAGATAATATTTGGTAAATTATATATCTAAATCATATTAATATTTCAGAGCATGTAATTATGTATTTTTGTACACGTATTAAATTTCTTAAAATATTTTCATTGATTATTAGTTCATGGAATTAACACAATGTGTTTATTACACTAGTGGCAACTTGAGAATATTTTTTAGTGAATTTTCTCGCTCTTTGGGATATATTTTAGAGCACATATTGTGTTATGTACGTGATATTAAATGCTTAAAATATAACAAAAATCAAAGTTGTTAATTTTTAAATTTAATGAATAATGTTTTGTACACTGATTAGGGACTTGAGAAATTTTTGTGAATTATCTCATGTTTTTGGTAATTTATAGCATAAAAAATTTATCCTTATGGGCATTTTTATTAATTGCTTAAAATATCCAAAATAAACTATGAATTTTTTGAAATTGATATAGAGGGTTTAGAACACCATATTAGATCACTAGAAATCCTTGGAGAACGAATTCCTAAATTTTTTTTTGTATTTTGGGGAATTTAGTTGTTCATAATTATTTTTGTTTAACTAGATCAATTTATTTTGTTAAATTGATTCAAAATGTTTTTTGGGTGTCGATAAACTAATTTTGGAATTTTTTTATTTATGATAAAAATTAGTTTTTAAATTATTTAAATTTTTTTTCACAAAAGGTTTTTAATTAATTGAATAAGCGTTCAAGTATAATCTTCAAATGAACCCAAAATAGAATCTAGTCTGCGAAACCAGAGATTCTGGGTTCGATCCCAGTAGAGTCGCTAGATTGTGGATACCGGGACCCACCGGTTCCGAGGCCTTTTTCCTTTTTCTCGATTTTTCAAATCAATTTTAAACAAAAGAAAGAGACACTACTTAATTTTAGAAATTAAGAAACCATTTTAAAAACTAATTTTTTTGCGAAACTAGAGATTTATGAGTCTGGGGATTATGGAATGAGAGGGGAAGGAGCCCGGTTGGACTAAAGCACCCATTCTCATCATATCATAGATAGGCCTCTAGTCACCATCATTTTATTCAATTGAAAAGTTTATGTGTGTCCCAATCAATACATAGATATAGATATAGATATACATAGCACAAGCAAGTTAAAAGGGGTGTAAGATTGCTAACGATAAAAGACATCCATAACCAAGTAAGTTCAAATAGCAACAATCTGCAATCCAACAAGGAATAAGAAAGCTCACTGGGATCTAGCTATGATAGGGAAACGTGTAATGCAAGCATAAATAGAACCGTAAAAAAGTCTCTAAATCATGTAAACACATAAGGCGTCAACCTTTTCTAAGGTGTCGCACATGATGTCGTAGAATTGATAAAAGCGGCCATATATAAATAGAAGGGAAGACAAGTAATCGTAACTCGATAATACTACAAAACAAAGGTTAGTCCACAAGGATGTTCATAATAAAATAGGATTTCGCCTAAATCCTAACAAAAGAGGGGACATAACGAAGTTTTGGACCTTTTCCCACCAAGGAATCACAACATTCCAATGGATATACGAGTCTCAACGAAAAGGCCGAAAGAGGCCTTAATATATAGCCAACATAATGTCAACATATGAGTGACATGACCTCAACATGATCGGAAATAATCCAAATTAACAATCACAATTCATTATTGCATTTTATGCTCTAACATTCCTAGAACATGATAAACAGATGCATGATAATAGACATGACATGTGAATTGCTTGATTTGGATAATTCGATATCTGGTTTCGCAGACCAAAGTCTAATTTGGGTTCATACAACATGCCTCTGTGAGTCTAGTTTCTAAATCAACAACAAAATCAAAAATCACATGGCTAAAACTCGGGGAATTGACCTTAGATCAAAGGTCACTCAAATTCTATCAACTCTCTGTCGAGCAATCTTATATGATTTATTAAAAGTAGTAGATTAGCTTTAAACCACTCAAATTTCTTGGAGAATCTCATTATCTCACCAAAGTTCATTGGAAAAATATTTTGAAACCCAAATAATTCCATTAAAATTCTAAACTATTCATTTTCAAATAGGCTTACTGTTCTAAAATTCTGGACAAAGAAGGACTAGCTTATAAAATCCATGATCAAACCATCAAGATTACATAATCGAGACAAAACAAAAATCACAATGGTAGATTTATGAGTTAGGAACAAATTCCAATTGGTCTCATTCAAATCCAACGGATCATGATTTAATTAAAAATCCTTGATCATAGATCGTCACTGAAGTCACTACACCATTGACGAATTGGAGTCCATAACCCAAAATCAAGCTAAAACCTAGAACTCTATGAAGAATTTAGGCTTAGTGTAACCATATTCAGCACAAGAAATACCCACTTATCATAGGAATTCATGGATTTAGCCTTGAAGAAGCTCCAACATAGAACTCATGAGAGAATCTAGAAATGGGCTCTAAGGTCTTACTGAATCCTATGAATGAACTTAAACATTAGAATTCTCTTGAATTCAATAATCAAGTCACATAATCAACTAGATTCATTCCTAATTCCTCTCAACAAGTTGATGATCCTTGAGGATTGAGAACTCATCTTCCATGGAATTCAATGAAACATGAAGGGTTTCATAAACTCCAAATGAATGAACCAAAGCCATGAGCAAAGGCTTAGATCCATAGATTATTCATACGCATGACTTAGATCATCTCCAATCCTCATATAAACATGGATTTACAGAGAATTAGAGGATCTAGTCTCAAGAAATTCCAATAGAATATAGGAAATTCTATAAAACTCAAGAGAAGAGCATGAAAGAGAAAAGATGAAATCAATGCTAACTTGAGTGATCCATGACTAAATTTTGATTGAAAACATGTTTTTTATATATCAAAAGATCATCTAGACCCAAATCAATAGTGATTCAATAACAATTCAACCATAATTCAAGTGGTGTGTGAAGAAGGGGACATAGAAAAGACTTTTTGAAAATGTATAAAAACTTAGTTGAATCTATGAATCATGGTTGAATTATGAAAATATATTACACTAAATGAGAGAACTACCTCTGGGAATACTCGGATTCTCAAGGATTTTAATTCAATTGGATCAATCTTCAAGTTATCTTCACTTCTCTTCTTCAAGCTTTTCTTCTTTCTTTCCTCTTTTCTCCCTTTTGATCTCTCCAAATTCTTTGATTGATTAATCTTAGATCTTCCAAGGCTGAGTTCTTTGGAAAAAAAACTCAAATTGTATCTCTCATTCTCTCAATTTTCCAAATTTTCTTCAACCAAAACTCACCTAACCAACCAAACCAACCCCTTCTCCCTTGGAAGAAGCGTATATTTATAGAAAAATCCTCAAGTGGAGGGTATCCTTGTCTTTTCAAGATGATCTTATCATGTGAAAGATGACTTAAGGGTATAAAATACGTCCTTAAGAAACCAGGTCGTTTGGGATATTCTAGAGATCCAAAGATGGTTCTAGAAGCAACTTTATTTCTCAAAATTGCGCCCAGCGCGGCACTTAGAATGGCCTCTGTGGCATTCAGTGAGTGCCAGATCGTGGCCCTGAGTGCTGGCTCTTGTCTTTTTATGTATTTTCTTTTTCTTGTTCTTTTATTATACTTTATTAGCTTTGAAAATCCTCATTTAATTTATTCCAGCTTTAAATACTATGAGAAAATACTTTTAAAATTGTTTCAAGGTCTAGAATAAGTAGAACTCATTTCAAAAGCCTAATTTCCTAGTTCTTCATCATTTTTTTTCTTTTTCTTCTTTTAAAATAACAATAATAAAAGAAAAATAATTGTTTCAAACTTCTGAACCTCTTTCCTTGGATCTTTGTTATCCCGAACGCTCTAATTTCCTTACCACATGTATTTGATACCCGAAAGATCATAGAATTTTTATCTTTAAAACCCTTTTCACCTTTTGCCTTTTTGAAATAAGATTTGATTGAAAAGCTTTTCGAAGTTTCATGAAGAGTTCTTTGAAGACCATCCTAACGCACCGGACATTGTAACTATCGTATCCAAAGGTAATTCTCCCTAGGTTTGACAGTCCGGTTAAAATTGGGGTATCTACAGCTTCCAGCTCTCGCACAATTATTGAATACTCTCATACAAGAAGGCTAAAACACATATATACTCCCCGACCCTAGAACACAAATTGGGTCACTTTTGGCTTGTTTAACAAAATGGGCGAACCAAACCGCAATTTGTCAGGCTGAATTGGAGCCACGACACACAGTGGCGTAGCCAAAAATCTTTTTTAGTGGTATCATTTAGTAATTAATTGATCTCTAAATTAAAAAAAAAAAAAGATTACTTCTACACATTAAATTGTCTTCAATAAAATTAACAAAAAAAAAAAAACATTTTCTAAACCTTAAAATTGTAAGTGAAAGAAATGAAACTTAATTATTTTTATATCATAAATTCAAATGAAAATGTTTAAACGAGTAAAGCACACCTTTCATAATCATCTTCGATAATTTTTTTTTATATATTGAAAATATTGCATTATAGGCTCTTTGCTTATGACTTCAACTACATATTTTTCAATGTGTGTGACCAAACAATCATTCATCCATAGATTACCCATCTGTTTGAATACATGAATTGATGATTACCCATTTTAGGATGTCTGAACCTCGTTAAATTAAGTGGGATAGCATGGGAAAAATAATAATTGTCAAAGCATATAACTGACAACAACAATGCTAGGGTGACAAACAATTTTTACAGACACTTATAAACACACTCTATCTCTCTCCTGGGTGGCACTGTGGGGTCCACTGAAATTATCTGGACCCCACAGTGCCACCTAAGAGAGAGATAGAGTATATTTGTAAGTGTTTGTAAAACGAGTTTGTCACCCAAATATTACTCAACTAATTAACTATATAGATATGAATTTACCAAATCTGTCACTCATTAAAATGTAGCATCGCCCCTGATGAGTGATGACACAAAAAACCTTCCACATTTGATAACCCATGTCCAATTTATGGCGAACAAAGGAAGCAACACAAGGACATGGAAGATGAATGCTGTATTAAATTATAACTATAATAAACTAAAACTTTATTACTTTGACAAATAAAATTAGCAAATTCTGGTTGTATTTTCAGCAAGGCTCTAAACGTCATGTGCAGCAAATTTCAGGTCCTTTGGTGAGTACCAACCTCAAGAAACAATTGTTTGACCGCAGTGATTTTTGTGACAACTTCTTTGATGTCCATACGATCATCCGGTGAATCCGAAGAACAAGTGAGTCCAATTCTAACAAGCGAGCTCAGGCATTCTTGAGGTATCACTGTTTTCTCATTTCGGTTGTTGGGGACTTCTTGGCTTATACTGTCAGGAAATAGTCGAGGATCAGCAATTAGAAACACGTGGTCAGGCAAAGCCTTCTCAGCAAAAGCACGAAGATTGAGGCCATCTTTGAACATTTCATCCGTTGGTCTCTTTCCCGTTATTATCTCTAGTAGCAGAATCCCATAGCTGTACACATCCCCTTCCATTGACGCCTCTCGTCCCATCCCATACTCTACAATATATGCACATATATACATGTAAATAGATGGAGAGACAGACTAGGAAATTGTTGGGGAGGTCATTAAAAGAAATGGTTGTGATAGTATCAGAGAATTCAAAAGAAAACTATGGGTTGTTTAGGAGTTGGAAGAATATATTTTTTTCTTGTTCACTAATGAAGCAATTCTTCTTAACATATGAAGTGTTAGCTATGTGCTTTTTCATTATGGAAGCCATGTCCAATCAAACTATACTATTGAAAAAATCATCTATCAGACTAAAGTGATATTCAAATAATTCAAAGTAAAATACAAAATTCGACGAGCCATGGACTTAAAAAAAAAAATTCTCAAAGGATAGCAGATAATGAAGAAAAAGGAAGAAAATTGCATAAAACTTGAAAACCTTAGTTTGATGTCATCATACTATCTTTCCTTTCTATATTATTCAGTAACTGAATGTAGAAAAATATGTTTATTAGTGTTTTTTTATTTATTTTTTTAATTTTGCAACACTTCACGAACCAAACAAAGCAACGTATTAAGGAAAAAACACTTCAAGTATGGCTGATAAAGTCAAGACTTTACAATATGGTTTGTAACAAAACCTGATGCTACAGCAATTTACAGAGATAGAGACAGATAAGGAAATCATTAGAACAATGGATTGATGATAGTGTTAAGAGAATTCAAGAAAACTAAGGCTTTGCTTGATTCATAGATAGTGAGGGAAAAGAAAAGAAACCATTGAGGAATAAAGAATTAACCCAGTGAGGAAAATGCTTTCCTTTGTTTGGTTAACAAGGAAAGTAGGAAGAAAAATAGAAAGAGGGAAAATGAACTTAAAAATTTTGTATCTTGTAAGTAAATTTATTTTCTCTTTTCATGCATTTCTGTAAGATTTTGTGAAAAAGATGTCTAACGTTGAGTGGTGTAAAATGCTGGGGAAACAATTTTACTTCTCATTTTTCTTTTCCTTTCTTATTCCTTTTGTAGATTCACATACCAAACAGAAGCTTTTAAGAGACTCGAGGAAGTCATACCTGGAGGAATATATCCAATAGATCCTTTGATAGCCACAGAACTCATCTCATTGTGAGTTGGATCATCACTGGATCTATTGAGAAACTTGGCTAAGCCAAAATCCGTGACATGGGCAGTCATGTCCTCACCTAGTAGAACATTGCTCGGTTTCAAATCCGAGTGGATGATAGGAATGTGACTGTAGTGATGAAGATAATCCAGTGCAGAAGCAACACCAATTGCTATATCCAATCTTTGGAAAAAGCCTAGAACTCTTTCCTGATCTTTAGTCGGATGTAACCAACCATCCAAACTTCCATTAGGCATGAGCTCGAAAACTAGAGCTTTAAAATCGTTGCCTTTGAAGTCCATACTCGAGCATGTTGACAAGATCTTCATGAGATTTCTATGTCGAACTTCTTTCAAAGTTTTGCATTCAACAAGGAATGTTTTTGCAGCTCCTTTCTGTTGTAAGTTAAGTACTTTCACTGCAATAGGCTTTTCATTTCCCTCAAGAACTCCTTTGAAAACAGAGCCAAAGCTTCCCTCACCGATCAAGTTCTCATTATTGAATCCATTTGTTGCTTTAAGAAGTTCCTTGTAAGAAATTCTCAAGAACCCGCCTTTTAGAAAAGATTCAGAAGTTTTTCTTCTCTTTGATTTTCTTCTCCACAGAAATGCACAAACGAGAACTGTTATAATGAAAAACGTTCCAATTACAATTATAAGGATTTTGATAGTCAGAGACATTTTTCGTTTCCTTGACAGATTCATGGGGCACGAAGGGAGTTGAAGTTCTTGGATTCCACCACAAAGATTTGGGTTTCCAATTATGGAAAATTTACTGTGGTTTCTGAAAATTCCTCTAATTGGAACCTCACCCTTGAAGTTGTTAAACGAAAGATTCAAAAAGGAGAGTGACAAGTTCTCTAAATATTCAGGAATTCGATTGGAAAAATTATTACGAGAAATATCCAAGTAAATAATGCCTCTCAAGCTACTCAAAGATGATGGAATGGTTCCTTGAAGATTGTTACCTTGCAAATCAAGGGTCTCCATGGAAAGACAATTTCCAAGGCTGCTCGGAATTTCTCCTATCAAGTCATTATTAGATACAGATAGTGTTCCAAGATTTTGTAATGTACCAATTTCTGTAGGTAAAGAACCAGTTAAAGAATTATAGGATAAATTGAGGTGAGTCAAACGAGGCAGAAGACTGACGGCTTGGCCAGGAATTGAACCGTTTAACTCATTATTAAATAAAATTAAGATTTGGAGTTGTTGACACTTTCCGAGACTGGAAGGAATTTTTCCTACCAAATTGTTGTTTGCCAACATTAGAAAAAACAATTGGGTAAGATTTCCTAAAGAGGATGGAATTGGACCAGAAAGTTGGTTGTCGTTCAAGAAAAGTGTTCGCATTTGTGAAAGCATTCCAAGAGAATTGGGGATCAAACCTGTCAAGAAATTTCTTTGCAGTCCAAGTGCATTCAAGTTTGTGAAGACTTCCATGCCTTTTGGAATTTCTCCCGAAATGAAATTATCGTCCATAGCCAAATTTATTAGTCGGGTTGAGAGATTAGTGAGTGAAGCTGGTAAAGTACCTTTAAATCGGTTTTCACCTATTCCTAGTGCCTGAAGATTGGTACAATTGGTAAGAGACGAAATGAAACTCAAATCATCATCATCATCATCATTATTAGAAGTATTTGCTCCGCTTCCCAATAAATTATTTCGCATATTAATCCAGAATAGATTCTTCAAATTCCCAAGATTATCAGGAACTGAACCCGAGAATTTATTTATAGATAGATCAAGTCTTGAAATCCCTGAAGCATTTGCTAATGAAGTGGGAATTTTCCCAGAAAACTGGTTATTAGCGAAATTAAAGAACTGCAAATTAGGAAGTGTCAGTCCGATGTTTTGGGGAAGACTTCCCTGAAGTTGGTTAGCATAAAGGATCAACATAGTCATGGATGAGAGATTGTAGAGAGAGTAGGGGACAAGTCCGGAAACTTTATTTCCACCAATGCCGAATCCCTGCAAGTTTGATAACCCACCAAAAATTTCAGGAATTGTGCCAGCCAAACTGTTTGTACTTAGAGCGAGAATAGTGAGAGAAGACAGGTTTCCAATCGAAGAGGGGATTGTTCCTGTTAGATTGTTTGATTCAAGACTGAGTCTCTCAAGATTGAACAACGAGCCGAGCTCCACTGGAATATTCCCTCTCAGTATGTTAAATCCTAGACCAAGGTCAACAAGATTTGAGTTCTGGGAAAGATTCACAGGAATTTCACCTTGTAAACTGTTGTTCCTCATATCGAGAACCCTTAATCTGAATAAGTTCCCAAGTTCATGGGGAATTTCTCCATGGAAGGAGTTGTTGTTAAGATTGATCAAATTAAGGAAGCTCAAGTTTCCTATGTGGGGAGATAAAGTTCCTGACAGTTGGAAGGAGTTTAAAACCAGTGTGGTCACCCTTTGGTGGCGGCGACTACACCTGACCCCCTGCCATTGGCAAAAACTTATTGAATCATTCCAGGATTTCATGACTCCTAGAGGATCTTGGGTTATTCCAAGTTTGAAGGAAAGCAAAGAAGCTCTATCTGTTTCATTGCTCGGAGCACTAGCAATGGCATTTTCTGCTCCAAAAGCAATTAAAACAGTGAGTGAAGTGAAACAAAGAACCAAAACATTTATTAGTGTTTTTGGGCTCATTGCTCTTTACTCAGTTAGAGCTATTTCTAATGATTGGAATAATATAAGTCTCTACCCCAAAGTATAAATAAAAACCTGCATTTTCCTTTCCAATGTTTCATTTTCCTGGAAATTATCATTTGTGGTCTTTCCTGGAAAATTTCCTTTTTCACATATATAGTACTTAAAGTGGAAGTCAACACCTAATGATCATATCTACAATTTTTTGGTTGGCATGGGAATAGGCTATTTAAGATAAGGTTATTATATATTGATTTATTTAGTGGTGTTTAGTTGTCAAAATTATCAAATTTTACTTTATCATAGAAAGCTCAAATAAGGTAACTTCTCCAAAAACTTAAAAAATTTAAATTTCCATGATTGAAAGTAGAGAAATTCAGTCTTGACGCATCCCCCACACATTCATTATTCTTTTTATAGTCGATTCATGATGAGTCACACTCTTTCTTTACCATATATATATATGTGTGTGTATATATGCACACGCACATCTGGTTAAGGTTGCTAATCAACAAAATAATGCATAAATTTTTATTAAGTCCTTTACGAATTTACAAATATAGATCATCTAATTTAAAATATAATAATTCAGAGTGAAACCAAAGGCACCCATAATTGTTGAAAGTCTTACACAGACTTAGATTTTTCTCATTTTTCTTGGGTCTTTAAAGCAAATTACAACCACAAGTCCCTGGTCTAACTCATATCCTACGGACCTAGAAAAAGACATCATATAGAGTTACGTTGGTCAATAAGAACCATGAAGTCAAGGAAAGGGTGCTAAAAAATGGTATGAATCAGATAAATTGGTGCCAACTCCAACCAAGGAAGGATCCACGGGGGCAAGCAGGGGTGAAGATTTGGAAATATAACGGAGGGCCTCGGCCGTCGGATCGTGCTTTCATTAATGACAGCTTTGTCATTTTTACAGTTTTTAAACACAATTCGACGGCTAAAACAGAGAAGGATCCACGGGGGCAAGCAGGGGTGTAGATTTGGAAATATAAAAAAGGGCCTCAGCCGTCGGATCGTGTTTTCATTAATGACAGCTTTGTCATTTTTACAGTTTTTAAACACAATGTGACGGCTAAAACATAAAACAGAGGACCTCTCTTTAATAAAGAGAGCTGGCTCTCTCTAGAGAATCTTTGTATTCATATATATATATATATATCAGGCCGACTCTTAAGCGGACCTTAAAAAACGGACCTAAAAGACGGACTGTGTAAAAAGTGAGAATTTCTCACTTTTTTGTGAGAAATTCTCACATTTTCAAATTTCTCACATTTTTGAAAATGTGAGAATTTCTCACTTTTTTGTGAGAAATTCTCACTTTTTACACAGTCCGTCTTTTAGGTCCGTTTTTTAAGGTCCGCTTAAGAGCCGGACTGATATATATATATATATTAG
The DNA here is from genome assembly GCA_033977485.1 of Hydrangea macrophylla. Taxonomy (NCBI): domain Eukaryota; kingdom Viridiplantae; phylum Streptophyta; class Magnoliopsida; order Cornales; family Hydrangeaceae; genus Hydrangea; species Hydrangea macrophylla. The sequence continues at coordinate 24,832,273 of CM066982.1, forward strand.
TCCGGCTCTAAAGAGGACGCTCTCTTTTTATTAAAGAGATGGCATATGTTTTGGCTGTCAGATCATGTTTAAAAATTGTGAAATGACAACACTATCCTTAATGAAAACACAATCCGACGACCAAAACAGAGGCCCTCTCTTTAATAAAGAGAGGGCGCCCTCTTTAGAGAATTTTCGATATATATATGCTTAAGTACATAGTGAACCCTCCATAGAGAAGAGGACAGATTCTTGGGCAAATCTGTGCCGATGTTCACCTTATCATCAAGAAAAATTTTGCTTAACGGGTTAAGTTTTGAAGAAACATTTTCAAATTTTGAGGTCCAAAACTGAAGTTCAAATAAAAATTATAAGAGAGATCAAGAGAAACTAGTTTGAACAGGTGCGAGATCTATCTCTGAAGGGGATTTGGCCTGAAAATCCACAGTTAGACAGGGTTTATTTTTTGATGGAAACACAGTTAAAGAGGTTGAGATGGGTTAAACTAGTGAACCCACCAATTAAATGCATGTGAAATGGCGGTGGAGAGAAATAATAATTATTAGCAAGGTTGAGGCACAAGGGATTTGACTGAAAATCCACAGTTAGAGAGGTTGAGATGGGTTAAACTAGTGAACCCACCACATGTATGACATATTTTAAATCTCGACGTATATCATTCCAACGGTTATATTTCAAATCCGCAGCGACTATATTTATATTTTCCTTGCCTATACATTGTCTATTAATTATTGTTTTGTACAAATTACATACTCTTTATTTCAATCATTTATTCATTGAGCATTGTAGTAATGTTTTAAAAACTGGATTGTTCAACAAATCGGAAAAATGACCGGGTCAAGGGTTAATAGTTCAACCGTAGGGTGAACTAGAATCAAACCGTGACATCATAATTACCTAATATTCATATTAATTTATATAAATTAATATGAAAAATATGGTCAGAAGTCCTATTCTACCAATGTTTTTTTATAATAGGCCTACCATTTAATACTTCAAAATAATAGGCCCTATAATTATAATTGTTGTTAGAGATTAGTCCAAAATACCCTATTATAGAATTAGTAGATGACTATTCTACCCCTAACCTATATATATATAGAATCGTATATATATACATTTATATATATACATATATTTAATTCAGATTTAATGATTGAATCTGTTATCAAATTTAACCAAATCTTATCAAATCCCAATTGATATTGGTTACAATACATATAAAAATTTTATACCAATATTTTAGGATATTACTTTACAAAACGGTTACAAATGAATTTCACCATTTCTAATTCACAGTGTATTGCATATTCAATCTAGATATCACATCAGAAACGAGTCTTTCTGCGGGTATTGAATTTTACACTGCAAATAGTTCATTTTTATATTGCAACTGGTTTATTAGTGTGAAATTTACACTACAACTGGTTTATTAGTGAAATTTTATACTGCAAAATTTCACTGCTTTCATTAAATCTGATTTTGACTTGCCATATATATACATTAATTCTGGTAATTATGATAGCATTTTGACTTACCAATATCTCATTTTGAATTAATATGCCATAAATATAGTGCGTTCCATTTTTTGTGTTTGTGCCATAAATCATATTAGGTTTTGAAAAAAAAAATTGTTGAAAAATCTGATCACCTATCCCTTTATTTTTGGATATCTAATAAATAAAAATAAAATCACAGGATTTTACGTATCTATATTATGGGTTTGTCATATCTTGCTAATGCCATCCATGGATTTTCTATTCTACCAATTATCATTCACGACAGTATGTATTATACTGCATTCGTGAGAGTTTTAAGATTGAAGGAGATAACAATAGATTGAAAAGAAGATATCAACTTAATTGGAATATATGAATGAATTTTTCACTGCGGGTAGTGTGAAATTTCACACTGCTAAATAATATTTAGGTTAATTTTTTTTACTGCGAGTAGTATGAAATTTCAAACTAATACTACGAAAACCCTATTAAGATCAATAATGTTTAACATATTGCCACAAATCCAATTTGTTTCTCCAAAATAGAAAGATTAAGAACAAATTAACCCAAGAGCCACTCTTAAATATCAGTCAAGAGCACAAGACAAACTATTCGACAAAATATCTTGCATGCATTTAGCAGGACCACGCTAATCCACCCCAACCACATTAAAAAACAAGACCAATACAAAGGCAAACAAATTTAAAGAAAAGTAAAAAATCATCAATCCCACAATGAAACTACAGCAGATAACTCCATTTCAAAAGCACCACTATGAAGCCATCACATCCCTGCGAAGGTTGTGAAAGCCTCCGGCACGTCCAATAGAAAAAAGTAAAAACAAGGCTCTGCTGAAAAAAGCCGACAAATCTGTGTTGGTGATCTTCTCCAAGATAGCTGCTTCTTTTTTGGTACTCATCAAAACCATGCTGCGAAAGAGCATTAGTGTGAAATTGAATACGTTTATAGTGTTAAATTTTGCACTACGGAATGAACGATCGATAAAGTCAATTATTGTTGGAGAATTTTCACACCACTGAAAGTTCTTGTGGAAATTTACAAAATTTTCAAACATGCAATAGTGAGTGCTAAATTTCAGACTACAGTCACATGCAAAAACTAATTTTTTTCCAAATCTTGTCTTCAATCCGATAATGAATGATCCATCAAAATCATACATCAACATGTAGTACCAAAATTTCACACGACTGAAAAACAAAATCTCACATTTTCTCCCCATTATCGTTACTCGTCAGAACCGTATGGCTGGAGCCTCACCGTCACGCTAGGAAGTTTTTTAGCTTGCAATTGAATGTAGAACCCTATATGTTCTTGGAAGGAGGTGGACAATCAACTGATATGTAGTACATTTTTCTAGAGAGAGAGAGAGAGAGTACGAAACGTTGGAAAAGATGAGATATATATATATATATATATATTATGTATATACAGTGTTTAAAATTTAAAAACCCTTGATTTTGGATGAGTTTAAATGAGAAGATTCTTTTGATGAGTCATAGGGGTAGTTTGGTCACTAAATAAAAATATGGACCTATCATTAAAATGTTGTATGAGTTGGGTCAATTACAACAATCTTAGAGTAGATTGGATTTATTACTAATTAACTCAATTAATATTGACATAAAATAAATATATATATATATATATACACAAATCACTATAAAGATGGAAAGAGATAAACAGGGAAAGAGATAAACTATCTAAAATAACAAATATGTGCAAATCACTATAAAGAGGGAAAGAGATAAACTATCTATAAAAAACTATAACGCTATGAAACAAATCACTCACAAATACTAAATTAAAAATTTAAAACTTAAAAGAAGGAAAGATATAAACACTACCTTGTTAAAAATTATAGATCGGAAACAGCAGCAGCAAAGCGGCGGCGACTCTAGGTGGCACGACTCCAGGCAGCTGCGACTCCAAGTCCAGGCGAGGCCTCCTAGTGACCGATCTGTCTCTCTTGGAGTTGGAGGTTTCTTGATCTTCTATGGAGTATACTATGGAGTATGGACTATGGAGTTTAAAAAAGAGTAAAGATTGGGACACACCCAAAGACACAACTTTTGAGACACAACCCAAAAATGTGTCTATATCTCTCCTGTGATGTCACTGGACCCCACAGTGACATAGGAGAGAGATTGACACATCTCTTGGGTTGTGTCCCAAAAGTTATGTCTTTGGGTGTGTCCCAAGTATTACCCAAGAAGAATAAGAGGAATGAGAGAATAAGAGATGATAGAGATCATTCAGAGTCTTCAGACCTAATAAAAAGAAAAGGAAAAATAACTTTTTTACCCTTTATTTTTCTAATTTTTTACGAACCAGTTGTGCTAAAATACGTCACTGATTTTTCGGTTGATCAACCGGTTCACCCATCGGTTTTTCCCGATCAAAAGCTTACTATGGGTTATCGGTGCTACCCAGACCAGAACTCTGAACGGTTGGTGGTTCAACCGGTCTAACCGACCGGTCTGACATGATTTTCTAAATCATGCATTGTAGCAGTGAACATAGATGGCAATTTGGAAGAGTTCATTTTAGCCCAATACCATGCAAATTTCTCAACTGATGAAGATGAATCTCCAATAATTTTCATGGAAACACAAAAATGGCTTGCTCTTTCAAACATTGTTAGAGATAGTACAAAATTAAAGTAGAAGAATTATCAACCGTAAAAGAGAAAAGGGCCACATGTGCTTATGGTATGATTACTTTGCTGAGGAACCGATATACACAGATTACATATTCCGACGACGTTTTCATATGCGTCATTCTTTGTTCAATCGAATTCTTGAATCAGTCATGAACTACGGCGATTATTTTGTTCAAAAAGTTACTGTTGCTTTTGCGATGCTTGGCTTGTGGTGCATCATCTAATATATAGGGGGAATACCTCTATATGGGAGAGACCACTATCCTGCAAATGATGAAAAAATTTTGCGTTGCTATTCTGGCCATATTTGGAGATGAACATGGAAGAACGTCCACTGCCACAGATATAACGCTTATAGCTGCAGAGAATTATACACGTGGTTTTACCAGGGATGATCGGTAGCATCGATTGTATGCATTGGGAATGGAAAAATTGTCCTACCGCGTGACATGATTAGTATACTGGTCACAAAAATGCACCAACAGTTATACTAGAAGCGGTGGCATCATATAACACTTGGATATGGAGATCTTTCTTCAGAATGCCAGGATTGTGTAATGATCTTAACATGCTACATTGATCTACTGTGTTCGAGGATCTACTACATGGTCGTACTCCCCTAATCCACTATACTATTAACAGCAATGACTACGACATGGGTTACTCTCTAGCGGACAGTATCTACCCACCATATGCCACTACTGATAAGACTTTAAAGCACCCAACTTCACAAAAAGAAAAGGTGTTTAGCCAGGCTCAGAAAGCTGTGCGTAAAGATGTTGAAAGTGCATTTGGTGTTCTTCAGGCTTGGTTTGCATTTATACGTAATCCAGCAAAATTATGGAATAAAGAAGTGTTGGCCGTGATAATGAAAGCGTGCATAATTTTGCATAACATGATTGTAGAAGATGAAAGGCGTGACTACAACTAGCGTGCAGAATATGATGACAGTCAACCTATTCTAAAATTCATAGGGATGCTGAGGTAGAGTTCTATGAATTTATGGGTTACGAGGCAAAAATGCACGACGGGCATAAACACAAACAACCGCGTGATGATCTAATGGAACATGTTTGAGAGTTGCACGCTCAAGAACAACCATGATTCAAAAGGTGATATACATTGAAATTCAACAAGTACTGAGGAGTATAAATTACAATAAGCTGGGATAAATTAAAGTGGTGCAGAAGAAGATCCAGGATTATGTGATTGGTTTTGCCTCCTCTATAGGATCTCATCAAACAACATTTTATAGTATTGTTGTTGGCCATATGACATGTATAATAACCTGCATTTATAATTGTGCTTAAATGCTAATTGACATTAATTGTGTAGTTAAATACTTAGTATGGAATTTGAGACTAATTGTAAACTTTTTTAAAAAAATTTAGTCACAGAGGTATTTTGGTCATTTGTACCTGTGATCTTAGACTTGACCAAAAATTTGAAAATCAAATTTTTGGACTGAAAGGAGCGTGTGCTCAAATGATTCACTATCTGTGTTTTAACTTTTGACATAACTGGTACGATTAGTGAAATTTAGCAGCCTGTGTGAGTGGTACTACATGCTTTAAGAGTTGTACCTTGTCACAATGAATAGAACATTTTATGTTTAATTTTCATAAGTTTTCAACCTTTCTCTCTCTATATCTCTCTCCTCTCTCTCTAGGACTTAGAACTTAGGGTTTTGAGCACAAAACCCTTGGTATCATCTAGATCTAGGATCTGTCGATCTCCGGACGAATCTTGGTATCCATAATGTTAGCTTGATTGGACTTCTTGTTTCCTCCATTAGATCCTTTCTTGTTTCTACAATCGCTTGCACGATGTCCGGGTATTCCACATACCAACAATCCCCTTTTATCTTCTTGAAATTGCGATCCTTAGACCCGTTGTATGTAGACTTCTCTTGCCTCCCTTAGAACTTGATTCAGACTTAGATTTTGAAGACTTACCTTCAACGAGATTGGCTTTTAACTCCATAGATCCTTGTTGCCCATTCTAATCTCCTTTTTCGGTTATCTTCCTCAATCCTTAGGAGCACCACAAGATCCTCCATTGATCTCTCATAGCACTTGTTCTTGAGATAACTCTTGAACTCTTTTCCTAATGGTGGTAATTTTTTAATGATTAATGCCACTTGGAATGGTTCACTAATTGCAATTCCTTCCACATGTATTTGGTTGATGATGACTTGAATTGCTTCTAATTGCTTTACTACGGGAATAGAATCCACCATCTTGAAATCAAGAAATCTTCCAACAATGAACTTCTTAGTCCCCGCATCCTCAGTTTTGTACTTCTTTCCTTCCCAAAGTTCCTTAGCACTTGCAAAAGTTGAATAGACATTATAGAGAACATCCTCCAACCCATTGAGAATGTAATTCCTATATAGAAAATCGGAATGATTCCATGCTTCTAGTGTTGTTTCGGCTTCTTTGGTAGGACTTTCTGTAGGAACCACAGATTTGGTTTCTCGTAGGATGTGTGCAAGGTTGAGAGTAGTAAGATAGAACATTATCTTCATTTGTCATCTCTTGAAATCATCTTCCTTGAACTTTACGGGCTTTTCGGCATGTGAATTCTTGATAAAGGTTGTTGTCTCAATGGCCATACTTCCAACAAATATAAATTCATTTTTTGATTGTTGGAATATATGGATATGAGACAAAATAAAAATAGTGACTAGATCGAACACGCAAATTGTTGTCCAAAAAATGAATTTACGTCCTACACTTGCTTGAGGACTATGACATATCGTTCTTGAGGATACTACGATCTAATATAGTTGAGGTAACAAACTCAACTATGTTCTGCAGAATTTACTACATATGGAAATGCTCTCAAATTATTCTAGAAAATGTTGAAGAAGAAGAGAGAAAATCTGTAAAACATATATCACAAAATAACTAACTATATTGTATATATAGAGGTGTCTATTGGGTAAGAGATGTTTCTCTACACAAAGGATTGTGTCCCAACACCCATAGACTAAGTATATATCTGTATATACATATTTAGAAGCCATTAGAATAGATGAAGTTCAAACAATTTCAAAGTTACAACATAGAAAGATGTGACTTTACACAAACTGGGTCCAACTGACCGGTCGAACGGGTCCGGTCCACCGGTTGAATCCCCCTCTGCCAGAAAATGTTTAAAACTCCATACAGCCATTGACCCGGTCGACGGGTTGAAAGGGACCCGATCGAAAGCCACATTGCCAGAATCTTGGAACTTAATGTTCCAAACCTTTCCCTGAGCATTGAGCTGGTCTATAGCGATCCTAACGATCCCCTTGAGCTCCCATAAGCTCCCATTCACACCCCGAATCTAACATTCTCAATATCTAAATCTATGTGATAATTGTATGTTGGTTGAGCTTCTTTCCTACCTCTGTAATAGCCACCTCAAGGCTGGGAGGGAATTATATAGATCAACTAGCTATGCTAGCATTGAAGTCTCAAATGTTTGATCCCCTCCAGGTCCTGAGCGCATTGAATGGAACCACTGCCCCATTTATTTTGCCTAGTTTTTCACTCCATGCTTATGTAGGATCACAAATTATAAATTTTCAAATATAACAGGAACTCAAGAAAAGAGGAATCCTAATGTTTTTTTATTTTATTTATTTCACCATATGATCTTTGTCTTCCTATTTTTTCCTCATTGTGTTCCCTTTTAATCAACCAAAGTAGAGTCTTTTCCTCAATGTTTTCTTTTCCTTTTCCTCACTAAATTCATAACTTGAATAGAGCATAAAGTGTTCCATCAAATCTGTAGTCTTAAGGATAGAAATTATTGTACATAGGGTATTAGATAGTTGCAACATCCCATCAATGCTTGCAGCAATTAAATAATTTTGGGTGATATGTTCTTTTCCGTTTCTTTTGGATATTCAAGGACATAAAAGAGACGCAAAAGACGATTGACATAAGATAATCTTGAGAAGAAGCAAAATATTTTACTCATTAATTTTGGAAAAATTACTGACTACCGGATGCTATTCACTAATTTAGTTTTTCGAGTTTTTCTATTTCAGTAGTATATATTATGTTGCTAAAAAGTATACCAAGAAAGCGCTTGGAGTTGGTTGTGGATTGGTGTAAGTGAAATTGGTCCATATCATCACTGGTTCGAATTCTATGCTTTATTGGGCTCTAATTGGTTTATGGATTTACTAGGGAAAGGCAAAGAAAACACCGAGGAAAATATTGTTATTTGTTTAATTAATCAAGGAAACAATGAAGAAATAGGAAGGAAAAGAACACATGGTGAATTTTTTTATTTTTTTAATTTTATTTTTGAAGGAAGAGAAGTGTTAGAATCTAATAATATTTGTTAGTTCTGTATGCTCCTCTCTAGTTAGATTAGTTCCCGAGGTCTCTTTATTCCTTTTGTTTTACAGGAAGTGGAGTTGGTGCAGAAATTTTCCCGAAAGACGAATATTTGTGATGATCTGTTCGTTCCAAGCAAAAATAGGACTTTCAGGCTTGAGCCCAATCATACCACGGTCTTTGCTCAATAGCTTTACCTATGTTGTTGTTTTCGTATATTTGTTGAGCTTCTTTCCTACTACTATAATATCAACCTCCACCACAAGGCTGGGAGGGAATTATACAGATCAACTAGCTTTGCTAGCATTCAAAGCCCAAATATCCGATCCCTTCCAAGTCCTGAACTCATGGAATGGAACCATCCATTTCTGCCAATGGCTTGGTGTTTATTGTGCTTATCGCCACCAAAGGGTCACCAGCTTAATTCTAATCAACTATAAGTTGGGTGGTTCTATATCACCACATATTGGGAACCTAAGCTTTCTTAGGATACTACGTCTCCCAAATAATAGCTTTAGTCAAGAAATTCCTCAAGAAATCGAACGTTTGAGAAGGCTACAAATCTTAGATTTATCAAATAACTCCCTTAGTGGCAAAATTCCTGCAAATTTATCTGGTTGTTCTGAACTTATTGGATTCAGCTTTGCTAGCAACAGTCTGGAAGGGGAAATTCCTCCCGAGCTTCGCTACTTATCGAAGATACAAAGGATCATTATTGAGAAAAATAATCTAACTGGTGGTATCCCTAGTTCTTTCGCAAACTTAACATATCTTAAAGGATTTGAGGCACTGTTTGCTATGCAATTTGCGCGGGCATGCCAGAACCAAAAAGTGGTTCGAGTTGTGCAAACTAATTTCCTGTATCGCTTGAGTGAGTGATACTCAAGGCTTTATGATCTGACTTCTAACGGGTGATTGTGTGTGGCGAGTCGGAAAGTACCCTCACATAAAATCCTATGGCAGTATTGAAGCATACAAGCCATACAATTAAGTGATGAACAAAATAAATTAAATAAAATTGACTTTTATTTAATTAAAAAAGAAAAGAAATTACAATAATGCAATTAAAAGCTAAGAAAGCCTAAGAAAAAATAAAAAGGATGCTTTTTATTTGCCAAAAACTAAGAACGCATTGTAGAATGCTATTTTGGATGCGGTTTGTCGAGATGACGCGGAGTGAGTTGCAGCTTTGGCCAGCCTGCTGATTTATAGCGGCCTAGACTGGTTGAGATAAGGCAAGTAAATCTGCAATACATAATCTGGTATAATTTACCAGATTTATCTCCTCTAAACTGATAAAAAACCTTCCATACCTTGTATAATAAATATCTTGAATCTGTACCGAATTTGGTCTTCATTCGGCTGACTTCCCCTCCAAGTAAATTATATATGCTGATGATATCTGATAATTTTATCTTTCCAAGCTTATATATCTTCTAAAATATTGAAATATTATTTCCTTATCAGATTATAGCAATATTATCTATCACTTAAAGAGTTATTAGGAAATGATATACTTCCCTAAAGTAACCAACTAAAGCAGCCACATTAATATGAGGCGATCAAAGATGAGTCCGAATGAGACATGGACTGCCAAATGCATTTGGTAGCCTTATTAGATAGTTGAAGTGGGGCCCATCAAAGTTGGTGACTGGTCAATTTTCCAAATTGATGTTAGGCCAAATTAAGCAACAATTTTTATATTCGAACTGCCCAAGTACTCACCTTCCCAAATATTGCTATCAGCCTGAATGATGTAGTCTATTACGTCGGTATTAAAGCGGCTGCTTGGTCAAACTAGGGTGGCCCACCACTTCAAATGCCATATAATGCATGGAAAGTAGTTGAATCAATAGGAGGAGCGAAACAGAACTTAGTCTGAACATTAAATGGCTTAGCCCAATAGGATTGATGAAGGCATATACTTTAGTTTTGAAGTCATTGGTGGCCATAATGAGGGTGGCCCCACCATGTACTTTCTCTGGTCAACAAAAGTGGCTGAGCATTGTGGAGAGTTACGAGCTGTAGCCCGAAGATGTATTGACAGCCCGAATGAATTGTGCCATAGTGTTCGAATTGATCATATATGGAAAAGTGGGCTATATTATCACTTGAGCCACAATTGTTGACTTTCCAAGTCATTGGTGGCCCACCAATAAAGAGACCAAATTGTTAGTTGGCAGTGAAGATTGCACAGTGGCTGGATAGCATGAATGAATTACTGATGGCCAAATTGGTGGCTGAAATTGAATGCTGCCCGAACACTACCATAGCTGAATAGATAGTCAGCCCGATAGGAAACTGGATGGCCATTGAAGTAAGGTCAGGCGCAATGGTGGTGTCAGTCCAAACAAAGGCTCATTCGGCTCTACCAACTTTGAATCAGTCATTTGACCCTTGATTTTTGCAATCGGTCTGTAAGTCTGTTTAAAATATTCTAATCGGCCTCTATATATTTTGAAACTAAAAAATGTATTTCTTGGGTGCAAAGCATGTGGGAATAATCTTGGCAGGATTATCCCCGATGGTTTTGGTGAATTGAGAAACCTAACTGTTTTTGGGATTAGCAGAAATAGTTTTTCTGGTACAATCCCTCCTTCAATCTTCAATATCTCTTCACTCCAAATCTTTGATGTGGCGGTGAATCAAAAAATCAAAGGTAGTCTTCCGTCTGAGATAGGCAACACTCTTCCTAATCTTTGGTACCTTGCCATTAACGGTAACCAATTTACTGGAACCGTTCCTATTTCAATATCCAATGCGACCAATTTAGAAGTACTTCAAATTAGTTCAAACAATCTTACTGGAAAGGTACCTCCCCTAGGAAGGCTACATCAGCTTATATCTATAGCCTTTGCAAAAAAATCATCTTGAAAGTGGAGGAGCTGATGACTCCAGTCTTTTCTCCACTTTGACCAATGCCACCAATTTAAGGATTTTCACTATGGATCAAAATAATTTTGGAGGGATGCCTCACAAATCCTTTAGCAACTTCTCGACTAAGCTTGAAGTGTTTAGTATCGCTGACAATAATATATCTGGAAGCTTTCCCTCTAGAATTGAGAATCTCATCGAATTGACATGGCTAAATATGTGGGGAAATGAACTCACAGGTAAAATTCCAAATGAAATTGGAAGGCTCGGAAAGCTAAGCCAATTGGTTTTGTACGACAATAGCTTTTCTGGGTACATTCCACACACTCTTGGAAATTTAAGTTTGTTATCCCAATTGAATTTGGGAATAAATTCTTTTCAGGGTGATGTCCCAGTGTGGCTTGCGAAATGCCAAAACTTGATAGGGTTGGATCTTTCGGACAACGATCTTACTGGTACCATACCACCAGAAATTATTAGTCTTCTGTCCTTATCAATCTATCTCGATATATCTGGCAATCATTTTACTGGCTCTCTTCCCGGGGATGTTGGAAAGTTGCAAAATCTGGGTTATGTGACTATTTACAATAATATGTTATCTAGTGAAATTCCGAGTACTATTGGTAGTTGTGTAAAATTAGATGTAATAGCCTGCATTTTCATTTATTTATCTGTATTTTGCATTGTCATATTTAATATTCATTGTCTGCTTTTATTTTAATTATTGTTCTCATGTGTTAAATCTGGTTATTTATTTTATTTCATATTAGAATTTTGGGGCCAGACTGCAATTATATGAACTTTAGTGACACCTGTGTTGAATTTCAAATCTGTATTTCAAAACGGTGGAAATATTTTTCTTTTGACTCAATCAGTATTTTTATAAAACCGAAAAATCAACTCTTAAGTTAAAATGAATTTTCTGTATTTCTGTGGTGACCATCGCGCCCCGAAAATACCAATTTGTGTTCAAAACTGTCTGCGCCGCATTTAACTTTCACTGATTTTGGAATGGACATAAAGCTAGAAGTGACTTATGCTTTATTTCTATTTATGGCAAGCAATGATTGGGTTGAGTTTGTTTGGGAATGCTTTGTGTGTGTGTGTGTGTATTCTTATGCCATAAGCTTGATTTCCCAAACACCCACTTTTGACCCCTATTAGCCTACTTGACCCTTCAATTTGTGAGAGTGTACATATATACGTATGTATCTGTGTGAGTATATTCTGCAGCTAGGATTAATTGAAAAACAAAATAGATTGTAGAGTGTAGGAGGGAGAACTTGGGCTCCAAGTTGGGAGTTTTGTTATATACTTGCATACACTCACACACAACTCCCATTCTGCATTCTTTCAAGTAAAATTCAGAGAAGATAGAGAGAGTTTTAGAGAGACTTTGAGAGTTCTTAATTTCAAAATATCGAGAGAGAAGAACTTTAATCCCCATAGCCAAAGCTTGGGTTTGAACTTCTTCACTTGGTTTCCTTTCTCAACAAATTCTCCTACACTTATCCCAGTGAGTATTTTAAACTTACCTAGAATGTAATTTCATAGTTCAATTACTGTTTGTGTGCTTGAATCATGAAATACCATGGTTGATTTCACGTATGAACTCCATAGCTTTGAAATCAAGATTTTTCAATCTCAACCAAAATCTGTTTTCTTAGATAATAATGAAATATTATGTTATATATAGACTGTGTTTAAAGTATTGAGGCCTAATTTGTTCATATGAGAAAGTATATAAGAAATTAAGTTTTGGCAACTTTTAATTTTTTCATAAAATTAGAAAGATATGGTTTGATTCATGTTAAATTAGTTGTAGATTCTTAATCCTTGTGAAAAACCAAAAAGATTCATATATTGTATGACATATATAGTTGTAGAATTGGAAATGGGTCAAAAGACCCCCTGATTTCTGAAACAGAGCAGTTCCACGAGGAAGACGAAGCCTCTGCTTCAAATAGCGAGAGCGAGCGCGAGCGAGGGTTACGCGAGCGGCCCGAGCGAGGGTCGCGCAAGCGGCCCGCGCGAGGTTTGTGTTCCCAGGTAGATAGAAAAGTTTTATAAAAGAAAAAAATGAAAGTTAGGCAGATCGCGCGAGCGGACCGCGCGAGCGAGTCGCGCGAGCAATCCGCGCTCGCGATCTTCCTATACTCTGGCAGGTGGAAAAGTTTATATAAGAAAAATGACAAATGGACATATTGCGCGAGCAGCCTGCGCGCGCGACTTTTGGCAGTTTCTAGTTTTTGCTTGTTTTATGTTAAGGAACTGTTTCGATGGTATCTTATAAACTGTTAAAGCTCCATTTGGGAAATTTACTTAAACAGAATCCTATTTGGGTATGATTGGATGATTAAAACATTGTATTTCAACTTATCAATCCCAGTACGCACGTCGTTTATAATTCAGTGATTTACTTATGTTTAAAGTTTCATGTCATACATGTGGAGTCAGTGGTACATGCATGGGGTGTGGTAGTCAGTGTGGAAAAGAGTATGAGATTGAGATTGAGATTGAGTTTGTGTTGTGGACACTCCCTGGTTATTGTGTACCAAAGTGTGTTGTGGTTGAGATTGCGGTGAGAGTATCTTTGTAATACGACGGTGGCAAAATTGGACACTCCCTGATGCCCATGGTAGCGTTAAAGTATGTGACGCCGAACTTGGACATTCCCTGGCACCCATGGTAGTGCTAAAGTGTGGCCTACGGACACTCCCTGATACCCGAGTCCGGATACTGCGTGAGGGTTCCTCTGGTATTTGCATGGCGGATTAGGTATTCAAAGTGTGAGGCATTGGACACTCCCTGGTACCCCAGACCAAAGTGTGAGGCAAACTGGACATTCCCTGGCACCCCTATGCTAAAGTGTGGCTATCGGAGTATTTCAAAGATACTGGTGTGAGATAGTGGGCTGTTGTGTCTGTCGAGGGAAAAGAGTCAGTAAGATGAGTTTGGTGTATTGTCTCATACACGGTCAAATGTTTATGAATGAATGACTTTGAATATATTTCTCGTTGTTTTATAAACTGAATTCTTTCTATGGTTAAACCGTTGATTTTACCAAACTGAAAAATCGAAAAAGGTAAGTGAATATGTGTTACATTCAAAGTTATGTTTTTAATACTCACCAGCTTCTTGAAGCTGACGACGTTGATGCATCCTGGACATTCGTGTTCAGGTTTTTCAGGTTATGATCAGGCTGAGCATTACGACTATGCAAATTAAGAAACAACTGCTGGAAACTGAATTTACTTTCATATTCTTTAAGTTGAACTGTTAAGGATAACTGTAATAGACACTAAGTTATTGTTTTGATTTAAGGCAGTTTGTGCCTTTAGAGACCCCGTGCTGTAATATGTAATAAGTTAGAAAAATATTTGTAAGCTTTGATTGCTCTACTCTGATCATTGTTTATTGTTGTTCGACTTTTGGGACGGAATCGATCCTTCAAACTATCGCGACCTACGGGTCCATAAAGGAAATTAAACGCTTTCCTTATTTATGCTACGTCGGGGCGTGACAGGATTTAGTGGTATCAGAGCCAGGTTATCTCAGAATAAGTTTATCCAAGTTAGGGTTTACCAGTATAGACCCGATTCCACATTCCATTAAGTATTACACACCCGATGATACTTAGAAACCAAACGCCTAAGATTATCTTTGTCCTAACTTAAGTAGTACCTTTTTATCAGGTATAGATCCAGCTCATCCACTATATGTACCAGACGGATTTGGGGGACACTTTGTGACACCTGGGGCAGTGATCCCAGCCTTCCTCGACTTGTATCATGCGGCCGTTGATCAAATGGCCACAGCGACCGTAGTATTTGATTTATGGCACCAGGTTCACGTGGTAAGCTTAGTTGACTTGACCCGTATCCCCCTAGAGATTCGTTACTTTGCAGAGGCTCAGCACTTGGTGTTGGTTGAGGTTTTGAGGTTGGTCGATAGCGATGCTTTCTATCTTCCCCTCTAGATCCAGATTGTGCACGCCCATCTGGCACAGTTAGAGATGCCTCCGCCAGTGGTTCCCATTGCCGAGGACGATGCTGAGGCTGTTCATTTGGTCCCACTAGGTGGGGAGGATGTAGAGGATGGCATAGGTCTAGGCGACTTAGCCGCTGACCTAGAGGCTGAGTTAGCACTTGAGCTTGTCTTACCTGAGGAGATGGTATTTGAAGCAGATGCCCCTGTGCCTGCTTCATCGTCGACCTCTCACGGCTATGACGGGGTTGGTCTGTTCTTCGTACAGCGATTTCGTCCCGTCGACTCGTTAGATCTCCTGATAGCTGCTTATGGAGACGATTGACGTTCTAGATATGACTTTGTACATATTAACTACTTTTGACTATTAGCTCTATCTCTTTTTGCAAATTATAATTACATGCATTAGAGTGTAGGACAATGACCCCATTTTTGTAACATTAACTCTTGCATGCGTTCTAACCCATATAGAATCTGATCATACACGCTTTTTGTATCTACTTGACAAGAAGTTATAAAAATACTCTTTTGAATGTTGTTGTCATCGCTTAAATTGCTTTACACTTCTGCTTCATGCATGTTTCTCATGCCTTCATCACTATCATGCATAGAATGGCTGGGAGGCCAAGGAGGAATCAAAACATGATTGAGGGAGCACCTGAGGCTGCCGATCCCACTGGAATGTTTGAAGCGTTTGTCAGACTTTTGGAAAGAATCAGTAATACGAATGATAACCGACGAGACCGCCAAACTGGAGACAAACTACTGGAGAGATTTCGTGCGCTAAGGCCCGAGCAGTTTGCGGGTACTGCAGAACCATGGAAAGTCGAACAATGGTTAAGGCAAATGGACCGTATGTTCGAGGTTATCCAGTGCAACGAGATGGATAAGAGAAATTTGGCTACATTTCAATTGGCCGATGCCGCCGCAGATTGGTGGGACTCGGTGATAGCCATTATTGGGAACACAGCTGCTACTGGAATGACTTGGACTGCATTCAAAGGAAGATTCCTAGAAAAGTATTTCCCAGCTACAGAAAGGCACAGGAGAGAAAAAGAATTCATGGGTTTGACTCAGGGGACTATGTCAGTGCAAGAGTACACTACTCAGTTCGAGAGACTGTCTCGGTTTGCCCCTCATATGGTTAATACTGAGGAGAAGAAGATCCATAAGTACAACCAAGGGCTGACACCACAGATTTGTCGCCTGACTCTCGGACACCTAGATAAATCTTTTGAAGGACTTGTTGGTTTGGGGCCCGATCTGGAAGAGGATGCTCGAGTGAACCGAAAGCAATTTGAATTCCGACCGCCTCAAAGGGGTAATTTTGGGAATAAACCACCAATAAATCGTACCCAAGGGCAGAAGAGAAAATTTGACAGAAGCAAGAGGACCCAAGCTAGTACCTATCCGACTCAACCCCGAGTAGGAGAATGAAGTAGTGGTGGAAAATGCTTCAACTGTGGCAACCCTGGTCATCTGGCTCGAGATTGCAAAGCACCAAGGCGTGCTGCTCAGCAAGGAATAGTCTGCTTCAACTGTGGTGAACCAGGTCACATCAGCAGGTTTTGCACTGCCCCTAAGCAGGTGACTTATGGTCAACAGGGTCAGACTCGCTTGAATGCTGTTATCCCTGATGCAGTAGGATATGATGGAATTGTGTATGAAGAAGGAGATTATGGAGAAGCTTAACCTGATCAGCAAGTAGTGGAAGGTACATTAACTCTGTTTAACTCCCATGTTAAAGTGTTATTTGATACGGGTGCTGCTCTTTCGTTCATATCTGTTAATACAATTCGGAGATTGGGTATCTTACCTCATTGTTTAGAGAAAGCTTTGAGGGCTACTTCGCCATTAGGAGCCTCAGTCAAGTTAGGATATGTGTGCAAGGACTGTCCTCTACGGATAGGAGACCGTGAGATCCCATCTAGATTGATTGTCCTCTCAATGAAGGAGTTTGACATAATCCTAGGGATGGATTGGCTCACTCAGAATCAAGCAACGTTGAATTGTGCGAGGAAGAGAATTACATTCCCCGACAACGAGAATCAACCCTTTGATTTTCAATATAACCCTTCGGGAGATATGTTCCTCACGAGATGCTTGGCGAATATCGAAGTCGTCAGTACCGAAGCAACAGTGTCGTCTATACCTGTAGTCAAGGACTTCGAAGATGTATTTCAAGACATTTCTGGTTTGCCGTCTGAGAGAAGTATAGAGTTCTGTATTGAGCTTATACCGGGTACCGTACTGATCACGAAGGTCCCCTACAGAATGGCCCCTATCGAACTGTTGGAATTGAAGGAACAAGTTCAAGAGCTCGAGAACCTAGGTTTTGTATGTCCAAGTACATCACCTTGGGGAGCACCGATGTTATTTGTGATGAAGAAAGAGGGACGCTTCGGATGTGTATCGATTACAGAGAATTGAATCGAGTGACTATCAAGAACAAGTATCCCTTACCTCGGATTGACGATTTGTTTGATCAACTATAAGGAACTATGACATTTTCCAAGATAGACCTAAGGTTGGGATATCATCAGTTGAGGGTACGGAAGGAAGACATACCTAAGACTGCTTTCAGAACCCGATATGGTCATTATGAATTTCTGGTGATGCCGTTTGGAATGACGAATGCCCCGGCAATGTTTTATGGATCTGATGAACAGAGTGTTCAAGCCTTATTTAGATCATTTTGTCATCGTCTTCATTGATGATATTTTGATCTATTCTAAGTCAGGAGAAGAACACGAGCAACACCTACGGATTGCGATGCAGACGCTTAAGGACCACCACTTGTATGCCAAGTTCAGTAAGTGTGAGTTCTGGTTACAAGAAGTTAAATTTTTGGGACACAAGGTGTCATCTCAAGGAATTTCTGTGGATTCGTCCAAGACCGATGCTGTGTCAAACTGGGTGAGGCCGAGCAACCCTACCGAGGTTCGGAGTTTCCTTGGACTTGCAGGCTATTACAGAAGATTCGTTGAGGGATTCTCTAAAATAACCGCACCAGTGACTGGGTTGACGAAGAAGAATTTGAAGTTCGAGTGGACAGAGAAGCATGAGCGTGCCTTTTTAGAGTTGAAAGAGAGACTCACTACTGCACCGGTACTAGCTATACCCAAGCCTGATGAGAAGTTCACTATCTTTAGTGACGCGTCATATCAAGGACTGGGGTGTGTACTTATGCAAGATGGCAGAGTTATCGCCTATGGATCTAGACAGTTGAAGCCGAATGAGTTGAACTATCCCATTCATGATTTGGAGTTGGCGGTAGTAGTATTTGCACTTAAGATTTGGAGACACTATCTCTACGGTGAGAAGTTCGATCTGTTCTCCGATCATAAGAGCCTGAAATATTTGTTCACACAGAAAGAGTTGAACATGAGGCAATGCAGATGGATGGAGCTGATCAAAGATTATGACTTCACGTTAGAATACCACCCTGGTAAAGCTAATGTAGTCGCCGATGCTTTGAGTCGACAGACTCGTGAGACGATCACCTCCTTAATGGTTAGAGAATGGTGAGTATTAGAGATGTTGGCAGAATTCGACGTACAAAGTGCTGAGGAAAGAGAAGGACAACTTTTTGGATGTCTTATCCTTCAGCCTGTTCTCATTAACCGCATTATTAGAGCTCAGAAAGAAGATGAGAAGTTTCAGACATGGTTTGTTAAGATGTTAGAGAAAGACCCGACAGAATGGAAAGTGGGAATCGATGGAGGATATCGGTGCAGAAACAGATTATGTGTACCAAACTGTGGGGATTTGAGAAATGATATTCTAGCAGAAGCACATAAATCAAGATATACAGTTCACCCAAGAGGAACGAAAATGTACAAGGATTTGAAAAGAAATTTCTGGTGGGAAGGTATGAAGAAGGATGTGGCCGAATTTGTATCCAAGTGTTTGACGTGTCAACAACTCAAGGCCGAACATCAGAGACCGTCAGGATTGCTGCAACCACTACCTATTCCTGGTTGGAAGTGGGAGCACATTACGATGGATTTTGTAGTAGGATTGCCTCGATCGCAGCAGAATCATAACGCTATTTGGGTAATCGTGGATCGATTGACGAACTCTTCTCATTTTATTGCTTATAGTATGACATACCCAGTGGAAAAGATGAGCCGAATGTACATGCAACAAGTTTTGCGACTTCACGGTGCACCCGTGTCAATTGTGTCAGACCGTGACGCACGTTTTACTTCTGGATTTTGGAAAAGTCTGCAAGAAGCTATGGGAACCTCGCTCAAGATGAGTACGACTTTTCACCCTCAGGCAGATGGACAGACTGAACGGGTAAATCAGATCATGGAGGATATGCTTAGGGCTTGTGTGATCGATTTTGAAGAATCTTGGGAGACGCACTTACCT
This sequence comes from Hydrangea macrophylla, assembly GCA_033977485.1. NCBI lineage: Eukaryota > Viridiplantae > Streptophyta > Magnoliopsida > Cornales > Hydrangeaceae > Hydrangea > Hydrangea macrophylla. The sequence continues at coordinate 24,852,027 of CM066982.1, forward strand.
TTGGTCGAATTTGCCTATAACAACAGCTATCATACGAGTATCGGTATGGCTCCGTTCGAAGCATTGTATGGACGACCATGTCGTTCTCCGTTGTGTTGGGCAGAAGTTGGGGATACAGAAGTGCTGGGGCCAGATTTGGTTAGAGTTATGTTGATCGACGCCGAAAAGATTTGAAATTTAGTGTTGGAGATCACGTACTCCTTAAGGTTTCACCGACCCGAGGAGTAGTACGCTTCGGTCTCAAGAGAGGAAAATTAGCTCCGCATTTATTGGATCGTTTGAGATTTTGGATCGTGTCGGGAAAATGGCTTATCGACTCGCGCTACCACCGAAGATGTCTGGGGTTCACAATGTATTTCATGTGAGTATGCTAAGAAAGTACATACGAGATCCCTCACATGTGGTTAGTTATGACGATATTGAGACGAGTCATAACGTTTCTTACAAGGAGAGGCCCGTGAAGATTTTAGATCAGAGTATTAAGAAGCCGAGGAATAAGGACATTCCGTTGGTGAAGGTTCAGTGGAATCACCATGACGAGAACGAAGCCTCGTGGGAAGTTGAAGCTGATATGAGGAAGAAGTACCCGGAGTTGTTTCAGGACTAGTTAGTCTTGATTTCGGGGACGAAATCCTGTTTAAGGGAGGAAGGGTGTAATAACCTGCATTTTCATTTATTTATCTGTATTTTACATTGTCATATTTAATGTACATTGTCTGCTTTTATTTTAATTATTGTTCTCATGTGTTAAATCTGGTAATTTATTTTATTTCATATTAGAATTTGGGGCCAGACTGTAATTATATGAACTTTAGTGACACCTGTGTTGAATTTCAAATCTGTATTTCAAAACGGTGGAAATATTTTTCTTTTGACTCAATCAATATTTTTATAAAATCGGAAAATCAACTCTTAAGTTAAAATGAATTTTCTGTATTTCTGTGGTGACCACCGCGCCCCGAAAATACCAGTTTGTGTTCAAAATTGTCTGCGCCGCACTTAACTTCCACTGATTTTGGAATGGACATAATGTTAGGAAACTGCATTCCCAGAATCCATTGACAGCGCGTATAAGTTGGTACTGCAAAAAAATTACGTGAAAACTACAATAACCCTACAAGGGCGGAACTAGGGTTACCTTGAACTGCAAAAATGGATTGCTGTAGTAGACGAATCGAGAACACGGGCTTGATAACAGCTCACGATCTTCTACCGTATTCCTTTGCTGCTAGAATATCAAACTGAGTGTGGACTCTTTCGAAATCCTTTATGTTTTCTGCTCTTCCCTCTTTACGTTCTATTTTCTATTCCTAGTTATAACACTCTCTTTGATTGCTGTGATGATTCAATCCCGATCACATTGATCCGACAAAGATGTGTTCGTCAGGAGGACTAAACGATCTCCGATTTACTTGAATTTTTTACAGCAGCTCCGTCTCGTCGTCAGGAACGTTGTGTAAAAAATTCAGCAACTTTCGATCAGTATCGAGCAGTCCGAAGCTCTTTTAGTGAGCGTTGTACGACGCTAGCGATCTTCACTCCCATGTCTCTTGAATGCTCACAGAAACTAGGGTTTGGTGGAAACCCTTCTAGAAGAAAGGTAGGAGGTCAAGGGAAGCTTAGAATGTGAAATCATGCAACCTGAGAGAAGAGCCAAGGCAGCATATATATAAGCTACGATAGGGACCATAAGAAGTCAATAAGGAATAGGCTTCCTTATGGAATTAGGAAACCCTAATTTAAACTGAATCAGATTCCTATTTCCATAAATTATAATTCACACCACTAAAGAATTATAATTGCACTCCTACCCTTATCTCAAAAATAAATTTCGAGCTCCATGTTATTAAATGCTTATTATCTCCCCATGTTAAGATTACAGATATCCATTAATTAAATATAATTACTGTCAATCATATTTAATTAATCTCTTAAAATTCCTTGAGATCCTCTGCTTAACTTATCTGATATGTCGGATACAAAATCCACCTGTAGGGTTTGACATAATCAAAACTTATAAGCTTTCTCAAGGGGATATCATCAATCCCAAAATTGAGACATGGATTCCATCATTAATTAATATCCACCACACAATTAATATTGCCACCAAATCCAATGAGATATTGACCCATTTAAGGATCTCACCCTTTTAGGGATCAAAATATAAATATCAAATGTACGTGTCTATAAATTAAATTAGGATTTAGAGCATAAGTACTCATAATAGCAATGAGGTATTAATTATCTTATAAGTCAGTATAAAGATAATTACCCCAAGTCAGTCCTGTTTAATACACAAAGTGTACCAGTATAGTGAGTTGAAACTGTACCGTTTCCCCCAATCAAGACAAACCTACTACAACACCATGCTGCAGTCCTACCGATGGTGTGTCCAATCCCATCTAAGACTGTAAACCAAAATCTTACATTCTATAATATATGATGGCTTGATCTTCCGTGTGTAAGCCGAACTCTACACACCAAACCACCTACTATATAGAATGAGAGACACACATGCATAATATTAACTAAATAATATAATACAAACATTGTCCACACAGATTCTCATAAAAAATGGATTAACTGATTTTATTAAATGAATAATAAATCAACTACATAAAGCATGGCTTTTAGTATACATCTCTAACAATTTCCCACTTAGACTTAAAGCCATGAAGTGACACACCTCACTTCAACTAATGGCTCTACCTTCTAGGGTAAACATATATCCTGAGGTAGACTTTTTGGAATGCCTATCTGACATGAAATCAGAATCTGTGTACCCAATGGGTACAAGACTATCTGCTTGGTAAACTAACATATAGTCTCGAGTCCTTTTTAGGTACTTGAGAATATTTTTCACCGCAGTCCAATGTTCTTGCCCTGGATTAGACTGATATCTACTAACCATGCCAACAGCAAAGCAGATGTCAGGTCTAGTACATAGCATAGCATACATTAGGCTTCCTACTACCGAGGCATAAGGAACTGCCTTCATCTTCTCTATCTCATCAGGTGTCTTAGGACACTGATCCGTAGATAGAGTAATTCCATGTCTGAAGGGAAGGAATCCCTTCTTGGAATCTTGCATGCTAAACCTTGCAAGAATGTTGTCTATATAAGTGCCTTGTGATAAGCCCAACATCCTATTCTTGCGATCTCGCATAAGCTTGATTCCTAGGATGTGACCGGCTTCTCGCAAGTCCTTCATATCGAATTGACAGGATAACCATACCCTTATAGAAGATAATACCCCCACATCGTTTCCGATTAGCAAGATATCATCCACATATAGTACTAAGAACACCACCACGCTTCCATCATGTTTCTTGTACACACAGGATTCATCCTCACATTGATCAAAATCAAAAGACTTGATTGCTTGATCAAAGCGGATATTCCAAGACCTAGATGCCTGCTTAAGTCCATAAATGGACTTCTTAAGCTTGCACAACATGTGTTCTTGGCCCTTCGCAATGAACCCGTCTGGTTGCATCATATAAATGCACTCGTCAAGATTCCCATTTAGAAATGCTGTCTTGACATCCATTTGCCAAATTTCATAATCGAAATGTGCAGCAATGGATAAGAGAATCCGGATAGACTTCAGCATTGCCACCGGCAAAAAAGTTTCCTCATAATCGATTCCTTCTTTTTGAGTGAACCCTTTTGCAACAAGCCTAGCTTTAAAGGTTTCCACCTTACCATCTGCTCCTCTCTTCTTCTTATAGATCCACTTACATCCAATGGGTTTTATTTCATTGGGTGGTTCTACAAGATCCCAGACTTGATTGGAGTACATGAACTCCATTTCAGACTTCATAGCCTTTTGCCAAAGATCTGCATCTTTATCTTGGAGTGCTTCATTGTAGTTATAGGGGTCGGTACCTTGTTCATCAGGGACCCGGTCATAAGACTCTCCCAAGAACATATGCCGGTCAGGTTGAATAATAACCCTCCCACTACGACGAGGCACAACCCGTGTCTGTGCATCACTGATATTTTGTTGTGAAGATTCTGAACCTAATACACCATTATCTACACGTTGTACTAGTTCAGGAACCTACGTGTTAATGGTTGGTTCGGGATCTACACGAGTTTCGATAATCCTCCCACTACGACGTGGTAATGGAATATCGATAGCTCTTTCTTGTGGTGTTTCTTCTCGTACCATTGGTATCGAAGAAGTATATGTCGGTGTCTCTCCTCTCATTTCCTCTAGAACAATACGGCTTCTGGGCTTGTAGTCCATAACATACTCCTCTTCTAAGAATGTGGCATTGGTGCTAACAATAACCTTCTGAACCTTCTGATCCTTAGGACTATAAAATAGACCACCTTTAGTTCCTCTTGGATACCCAACAAAGAAACATACTTCTGTTCTTGATTCCAACTTTTCTGCGTTCCCTTTCAGCACATGTGCTGGACTACCCCAGATCCAAACATGCCGCAGACTAGGCTTTCGCCCAGTCCACAATTCTGTGGGAGTAGTATGTACTGACTTAGATGGTACCAAGTTTAGAATGTATGCGGCTGTCTCTAACGCGTGTCCCCAAAAGAAAATTGGTAAATCCAAATAACTCATCATAGATCTTACCATGTCCATAAGAGTCATGTTCCTTCTTTCTGCTACACCGTTCTGCTGAGGCATACGGGGTGCAAACAATTGGGATGTAATCCCTTGCTCCAAGAGGTACTCTCCACCATGATCAGATCGTAGTGTCTTGATACATTTACTTAGACGCTTCTCCGTTTCAGCCTTGAAGTCTTTGAATTTTTCAAAGCATTCAGACTTACGCCGCATCAAGTAAATGTACCCTACCTTGAGTAGTCATCGATGAAAGTGACAAAGTACTCAAATCCCCCTCTTGCTTGGACAGTCATAGGACCACACAAATCAGAGTGAACCAGTTCTAACGGCTCTTTAGCTCTATAGCCCTTGGCCGAGAACGGCCTCTTGGTCATTTTACCTTCCAAGCAGGATTCACAGACTGGAAGTGCCTCCACTTCCAATGAACTTAATGGCCCATTTTGAACCAGTCTTTGAATCCTTTTTAAATTAATATGACCAAGGCGTAAGTGCCAGAGATGCGTTTGGTTCATCCTCGAAGGTTCTTTTCTCTTAAATGGAAAACTATTTGTGTTATTCAATTCATTAAGTTGCAGTATAGGAGAGACATGATTTATAATATAAAGATCATCCACCAATTGACCAGAACAAATAAAACGTTTATTTTCTTTAATAACTACTATTTTATTAAAATGAACTGAATATCCATTCTTTACTAAACTAGAAACAGAAACTAAATTCCTTCTTATAGCAAGTACAAAAAGGCAATTTCTTAATATTAAAATCCTATCTCTACCAAAACTAAGATGTAGATCTCCTACTACAACTGCTGCTACTCTCGTAGCATTTCCCATATATAGATAAACCTCTCCATCACTGAGCTGCCTGGTTCCCTGGAACCCCTGCATAGAATTGCATACATGATCAGTGGCTCCCGTATCTACACACCAGGTACCGGTAGATCGGACCGCTAAACACGATTCAACAACTAGTAAATGAGATTTACCTTGATTGTTCTGTCTGGCGAGATAAATCGGACATTGCTTCTTCCAGTGTCCTGGCTGCTTGCAAACAAAACATTTGCCTTTAGGCTTTCCCGGTTGTCCTCTTGGCCTTTGGATTGGCAGAGGACCCGTGGCCTTTTTTTGAGCCTTTTTCATTTTCCTCTTGCCTTTCGGCTTTGAAGCAGAACCTTTCTCAAACACAAGAGCACTCCCTGACTTTTTGTTGAGACCCTCAGCTGCCTGGAGTTCTTTAAGCAGCTCCGCCAAAGTATATTTAAATTTATTCATGTTGTAATTGAGGCGGAATTGCTTAAAAGACTCTGGCAGTGACTGGAGTACGATATCGACCTGGGTTTCCCCGTCGATTTCAGCTCCAAGAATCTCTAGTCATTAAGAAGAGATATCATCTTAAGAACATGATCCCTTACAGGCGTCCCCTCAGCCATGGTTGTGTTCATCAAGTCTTTCATAGCAACCTGCCTAGCAGCACGACTTTGATCCCCGAACATCTCTCGGAGGCTCTCCATCATGTCATAGGCGCTGGCCATTGACTGATGCTGATGTTGCAGCAGATTTGACATCGATGCCAAAATGTAACACCGCGCCATCTCATCAGCCTTGACCCATTTCTTGTGAGCCTGGGTTTCCTCAGCGGTTTCCCCCTCACCAGGTTGCTCAGGACATTCTTGAGTAAGCACAAACTTGTACTCTTCAGCAGTTAACACAATATCCAAATTCCTTTTCCAGTCTATATAGTTTGGTCCAGTAAGTTTGTTTTCTTTAAGTATAACAGCAAGTGGATTGAAAGTACCCATTTAAAAGCCTGAGAATCACATAACATAAATAATTACGTTTGGGCAAAAATTACTATGGATTCGAGTTGAAAATATTGGTTCCCTCTACCATATTTGAAAGGAATCCTCCAGCAACCTGATACACCGCGAATAGTATGACTCGATGGGAAGCCATATACTATCCATCATTTGTTCAGATAGACAATTGCCTTTTAATTTTACTATCCAGGCAATGTACTTTGACTAATAAAATTAAACTACTGACTTGCTTTGGTCCTATAAATAATAACAGTGACTCAGATGGAGAGGATATTATTATTGATAGCTAAGTGTATACCATCACTTAACTCTAGGTCAAGAGTTCTGTGAGGAACACCTCTGATGGAGAGGTGACCCACACCAACAATCACCCAAAACATTCTTTTAAAGAAGTTTGTACTGATGATTCCATGATCAACTACATCTGATAGGGAAGATGACACTAGAGCCATCACACAAAATTAATCATATCATTTACAAACCAGTGATGGAGACCATGGGATTTATACTTGATAAATTCCCTCTCCCACTTAGAATTTTAAAAAAAAATTGAGGGTTATGATTTTTTAGAAAAACTTTTATTTTAATTAATCAAAAATGATAGAATACTTGACAAGGATTAATTCATCCTTACTTGTGAAACCCACATGTGTAGATAATAAAATTATTCTATTCTCATGATTTTAGAAAATAAGTACTTATGTTTTCAAATTATGGAATTAGTTTTATTTCTAAATACACATGTAGTTGTCCATTATTTTAAATTAATATAAATTAAACATGCAGCTAGACATCTAAAATAGGTCTAGGAACAATTATCCATGTTGTCCTATTCATTAAACATGAAACAATAATAATCATTCCATCACACATAAATAAGGAAACCACAATAAAATAGGAATCCCACTATTATGGTCAAGCTGCAACTCTTGTGAAGAAATCTTCATGGAACCCGATTAGCTCTATGTCGCCACTACGCAACTGCCTTCCAGAATTGTTTTCTGAAATAGCCTCCAGAAATTGCCTCCAGATTGCTTTCTGAAATTACTTGTAAACTGTCTTAACGAACTGTCTTCACGGATTTACTTGAGATATATTACACAAATCCTATGCCTCCATAAAGGAGTTCACATGCTATTTCTTTGCAGTAAATTAACCACACATCAATCAAGCGTGGGATCCAATACACACAAATACTATGCCTCCATAAAGGAGTTCACATGCTATATTAAAACAGCAAAATTAACCATGGATAAAACCATCGTGGGATCCAATCACACAAAATCAGTGACCATAATAGTGGAATAAGAACGCTGCAAAACAAGGGTTAGCACAGTTCTACATTCTATCCATCCATCAAAACACGCATAAGATTTGTTTTATTGGACAACATGGTTGCATCCAACCTATACGCAGAATCAACGTTGCTTTGATACCACTATTAGGAAACTGCATTCCCAGAATCCATTGACAGCGCGTATAAGTTGGTACTGCAAAAAAATTACGTGAAAACTACAATAACCCTACAAGGGCGGAACTAGGGTTACCTTGAACTGCAAAAATGGATTGCTGTAGTAGACGAATCGAGAACACGGGCTCGATAACAGCTCACGATCTTCTACCATATTCCTTTGCTGCCAGAATATCGAACTGAGTGTGGGCTCTTTTGAAATCCTTTATGTTTTCTGCTCTTCCCTCTTTACGTTCTATTTTCTATTCCTAGTTATAACACTCTCTTTGATTGCTGGGATGATTCAATCCCGATCACATTGATCCGACAAAGATGTGTTCGTCAGGAGGACTAAACGATCTCCGATTTACTTGAATTTTTTACAGCAGCTCCGTCTCGTCGTCAGGAACGTTGTGTAAAAAATTCAGCAACTTTCGATCAGTATCGAGCAGTCCGAAGCTCTTTTAGTGAGCATTGTACGACGCTAGCGATCTTCACTCCCATGTCTCTTGAATGCTCACAGAAACTAGGGTTTGGTGGAAACCCTTCTAGAAGAAAGGTAGGAGGTCAAGGGAAGCTTAGAATGTGAAATCATGCAACCTGAGAGAAGAGCCAAGGCAGCATATATATAAGCTACGATAGGGACCATAAGAAGTCAATAAGGAATAGGCTTCCTTATGGAATTAGGAAACCCTAATTTGAACTGAATCAGATTCCTATTTCCATAAATTATAATTCACACCACTAAAGAATTATAATTGCACTCCTACCCTTATCTCAAAAATAAATTTCGAGCTCCATGTTATTAAATGCTTATTATCTCCCCATGTTAAGATTACAGATATCCACTAATTAAATATAATTATTGTCAATCATATTTAATTAATCTCTTAAAATTCCTTGAGATCCTCTGCTTAACTTATCTGATATGTCGGATACAAAATCCACCTGTAGGGTTTGAGATAATCAAAACTTATAAGCTTTCTCAAGGGGATATCATCAATCCCAAAATTGAGACATGGATTCCATCATTAATTAATATCCACCACACAATTAATATTGCCACCCAATCCAATGAGATATTGACCCATTTAAGGATCTCACCCTTTTAGGGATCAAAGTATAAATATCAAATGTACGTGTCTATAAATTAAATTAGGATTTAGAGCATAAGTACTCATAATAGCCATGAGGTATTAATTATCTTATAAGTCAGTATAAAGATAATTACCCCAAGTCGGTCCTGGTTAATACACAAAGTGTACCAGCATAGTGAGTTGAAACTGTACCGTTTCCCGCAGTCAAGACAAACCTACTACAACACCATGCTGCAGTCCTACCGATGGTGTGTCCAATCCCATCTAAGACTGCAAACCAAAATCTTACATTCTATAGTATATGATGGCTTGATCTTCCGTGTGTAAGCCGAACTCTACACACCAAACCACCTACTATATAGAATGAGAGACACACATGCATAATAGTAACTAAATAATATAATACAAACATTGTCCACACAGATTCTCATAAAAAAATGGATTAACTGATTTTATTAAATGAATAATAAATCAACTACATAAAGCATAGCTTTTAGTATACATCCCTAACACATCAAGCTAGAAGTGACTTATGCTTTATTTCTATTTATGGCAAGCAATGATTGGGTTGAGTTTGTTTGGGAATGCTTTGTGTGTGTGTGTATTCTCATGCCATAAGCTTGATTTTCCAAACACCCACTTTTGACCCCTATTAGCCTACTTGACCCTTCAATTTATGAGAGTGTACATATATACGTATGTATCTGTGTGAGTATATTCTGCAGCTAGGATTAATTGAAAAACAAAATAGATTGTAGAGTGTAGGAGGGAGAACTTGGGCTCCAAGTTGGGAGTTTTGTTATATACTTGCATACACTCACACACAACTCCCATTCTGCATTCTTTCAAGTAAAATTCAGAGAAGATAGAGAGAGTTTCAGAGAGACTTTGAGAGTTCTTAATTTCAAAATATAGAGAGAGAAGAACTCTAATCCCCATAGCCAAAGCTTGGGTTTGAGCTTCTTCACTTGGTTTCCTTTCTCAACAAATTCTCCTACACTTATCCCAGTGAGTATTTTAAACTCACCTAGAATGTAATTTCATAGTTCAATTACTGTTTGTGTGCTTGAATCATGAAATACCATGGTTGATTTCACGTATGAACTCCATAGCTTTGAAATCAAGATTTTTCAATCTCAACCAAAATTTGTTTACTTAGATAATAATGAAAGATTATGTTATATATAGACTGTGTTTAAAGTATTGAGGCCTAATTTGTTCATATGAGAAAGTATATAAGAAATTAAGTTTTGGCAACTTTCAATTTTTTCATAAAATTAGAAAGATATGGTATGATTCATGTTAAATTAGTTGTAGATTCTTAATCTTTGTGAAAAACCAAAAAGATTCATATATTGTATGACATATATAGTTGCAGAATTGAAAATGGGTCAAAAAACCCCTGATTTCTGAAACAGAGCAGTTCCACGAGGAAGACGAAGCCTCTGCTTCATCTCGCGCGTGCGAGCGACCCCTCGCGCGCGCGAGGTTTGTGTTCCCAGGCAGATAGAAAAGTTTTATAAAAGAAAATAATGAAAGTTAGGCAGATCGCGCGAGCGGATCGCGCGAGCGAGTCGCGCGAGCAATCCGCGCGCGCGATCTTCCTATACTCTGGCAGGTGGAAAAGTTTATATAAGAAAAATGACAAATGGACATATCGCGCGAGCAGCCTGCGCGCGCGACTTTTGGCAGTTTCTAGTTTTTGCTTGTTTTATGTTAAGGAACTGTTTCGATGGTATCTTATAAACTGTTAAAGCTCCATTTGGGAAATTTACTTAAACAGAATCCTATTTGGGTATGATTGGATGATTAAAACATTGTATTTCAACTTATCAATCCCCGTACGCACGTCGTTTATAATTCAGCGATTTACTTATGTTTAAAGTTTCATGTCATACATGTGGAGTCAGTGGTACATGCATGGGGTGTGGTAGTCAGTGTGGAAAAGAGTATGAGATTGAGATTGAGATTGAGTTTGTGTTGTGGACACTCCTTGGTTATTGTGTACCAAAGTGTGTTGTGGTTGAGATTGTGGTGAGAGTATCTTTGTAATGCGATGGTGGCAAAATTGGACACTCCCTGATGCCCATGGTAGCATTAAAGCGTGTGACGCCAAACTTGGACATTCCCTGGCACCCATGGTAGTGCTAAAGTGTGGCCTACGGACACTCCCTGATACCCGAGTCTGGATACTGCGTGAGGGTTCCTCCGGTATTTGCATGGCGGATTAGGTATTCAAAGTGTGAGGCATTGGACACTCCCTGGTACCCCGGACCAAAGTGTGAGGCAAACTGGACATTCCCTGGCACCCCTATGCTAAAGTGTGGCTATCGGAGTATTTCAAAGATACTGGTGTGAGATAGTGGGCTGTTGTGTCTGTCGAGGGAAAAGAGTCGGTAAGATGAGTTTGGTGCATTGTCTCATACACGGTCAAACTTTTATGAATGAATGACTTTGAATATATTTCTCGTTGTTTTATAAACTGAATTCTTTCTATGGTTAAACCGTTGATTTTTCCAAACTGAAAAATGGAAAAAGGTAAGTGAATATGTGTTACATTCAAAGTTATGTTTTTAATACTCACCAGCTTCTTGAAGCTGACGACGTTGATGCGTCCTAGACATTCGTGTTCAGGTTTTTCAGGTTATGATCAGGCTGAGCATTACGACTATGCAAATTGAGAAATAACTGCTGGAAGTAGAATTAATTTCATATGCTTTAAGTTGAACTGTTAAGGATGACTGTAATAGACACTAAGTTATTGTTTTGATTTAAGGCGGTTTGTGCCTTTAGAGACCCCGTGCTGTAATATGTAATAAGTTAGAAGAATTTTTGTAAGCTTTGATTGCTCTACTCTGATCATTGTTTATTGTTATTCGACATTTGGGACGGAATCGATCCTTCAAACTGTCGTGACCTACGGATCCATAAAGGAAATTAAACGCTTTCCTTATTTATGTTATGTCGGGGCGTGACATTAGAGTTCCTCGATGTAGGGAACAACTTATTCCATGGGAGCATTCCAACATCACTGAGCTTTCTGAAAGGCATTCAAGAACTAAATCTTTCTCAAAACAATTTGTCAGGCAATATTCCAGAATATTTTGAGGCCTTTAATTCCTTAGTGGTATTGGATCTGTCTTACAATGATTTTGAGGGTGTTGTACAAAGGTATTTTTTTTTTAATACGACTATTACTTCAATCGTGGGAAACAGTAAGCTTTGTGGTGGGACACCTGAACTACAGCTTCCTAGATGCAACTATGGACGTCATAAGAAGAATGGATTGACCCATATCTTAAAATTGGTAATCCCCACAGTTTCAGGACTTTTAGGACTTATTTTGGTGTCCTGCTTTCTATTTTTCTGTTGGTGTAAAAAGAGAAGAGGAATACCTTCCTCAGGAGAATCAGAGATTTTTTTCTTGAAAGCCTCGTACCAAAGTCTATACATGCACTGATCATTGGTAGTCAGTGCATGTTCAGGTGTCGATTACCAAAATAGTGATTTCAAGGTGTTGGTTTATGAGTTCATGGAAAATGGGAACTTAGATGAGTGGTTGCATCAAAAAAATCTAAGTCTTGTTTGGAGATTAAATATTGCCATTGATGTTGCTTCCGCACTGGATTATCTTCATCATCGATGCCATACTCCAATAGTTCATTGTGATTTGAAGCCCAGCAATGTTCTATTGGACAACGACATGACAGCTCATGTAGGCGACTTTGGGTTAGCAAGAATTCTTCTTGATGCCAACAATAACATAGATGCAAATCAAACAAGTTCTATTGGATTAAGAGGAACTGTTGGTTATGCAGCACCAGGTAAATCGACATGGTTTGTTACTTTCTTTCTATATTCTCCTGCTTTCATTCATTGAATTAGGTTTGCTGGATCGAATTTCTCTCTCTAATCATTGTCTACATTTGTTGCGTATTCCAGAATTACCTTGATTAAATGCAGAATTGAAGATGTTGTTTCAAAAAGTAAATTTATTTCTTAGTGAGTGCTATTGTATGATTTTCAATTTTGCCGTGGTACTTGGCTGATGCATACTGTTGACCCATGAGATGTTTCGTTGATATTTTTTGTTCTGTTTTGTTTGCTCTTGAAGTTTTCACAACACAAAGTTTCTAGGGCTTATGCCCTTTTTACTATGTTTGTTTGCTCAGTTGCAAATTGGTGCTTAATGTTCTTTTACCGTTCAGTGGTATCTAGTTGATGAGACTTGGGAATACAAATTGTTAGCTAAAATTTGTGAGTCAAAACTGTATTGTTGATCAGAATTTTGATAAATGGTTCAAAACCTTGGCTAATAAGAAAGGAAAATCAGAGAGAAAATTTGTGTTTTATTGGGTATTCATCATAATAGATTTGCATAAAATGGGTAATTCCTTTCTTAATTTAAGAAATATATAGTCAATCAATTCTTTGCACTATTTTTGTGTCCTATAGAGATTTTCTGTTCTATAAAACAATTACTTGGCATTCTTAATATTATTTTTGACGATTGCACGCGCATCTGTATTGTAGAGTATGGTATGGGTAATCCAGTGTCAACATTGGGTGATGTGTACAGCTATGGGATCCTCTTGTTAGAGATGTTTACAGGGAAAAGGCCCACCGATGAGATGTTTAGTGACGGTCTCAACCTTAATAAGTATGCTATGACAGCTCTGCCAAACAAAGTAGCTGCATTTGCAAATCCAGTATTTCTTCAGAGTGGAGAAGAGGGGGAGAGCAGCGAAAGAACCAATACAACTCGGGATCAGATCACTTGGACTAAGATCGAGGAGTGTTTGGTTTCTATATTTGAAATTGGAATTGCCTGTTCAGCAGAATCACCGAGTGAGCGATTGGATATTGCTGATATTATCGCTAAACTGCGTGTCATCAAGGACAATCTTCGTGGAACTGAGGGAATATATGGAGGGAGAAGAACAATAGTTGCAGCTCAATCATGAGTAGGTATGACCAACCATCACTCTCTTACAGCCTGTTTGGTATTGATGTGGGAGAGAGAGATTTTTGCGTCAATAAATTTTAGGAAAAGCAGTAAAGTAATTTTTCTTCTCAGCTTTTAAGTGAATTCGATTTTTGAAAAAGGTGCGATTTTTTTTACCATACGGCCTTGAATCTCTCAATAATCAATTAATATCCCAAATAAGTGATTGTTGGTCCAAGTAAAGCTAATCCAAATGGGTTCTTAGCAACTGAAATTAAATTTCTGCATTTTCACCTACGAATGGCCACACCAGCATATGCTGTTTTGCTCTCCTTAAATTTGCAATGTCACCTAAGAATCCTAAGGCCTATACATGACTTTCTGTTTCGAGTGGTCAAATGTTCCCTTGTCCATATTTTTTTGGATGGTTCATGCCTATTTAAGGATTCTTAGGAGTAGAAAAACTGCTCTCTTCTTCCTTATTTTTTTTATTTTTATTTTTATTTTCTATTTTTATTTTTTTCCCCTTAAGGCACTGTTTGATTTACAGATTTAGAGAATGAGAAGGAAAAGAAATGAAAACAAGAAGGAAGCTATTTCTTATGTGTAACTCCGTACTATTTTCCTCTATGTTTAAATACCTGTAACAAATATTGTGGACGGGCCATACGGGCACCCACATGTTATTGGACTGGGTCCAAAGAGGTTCGACTTGGACACCAAAGGAACGGGCTTTTTGGAGGTCCAAGCCCATTAGGTTTTTGATATGCCTATATATAGTTATATGCATTACACAAAAACCTACATGAGATTAGAATACAATCTCAGCAGCCCCTCTTTCTTTCCTCACGTTAGTCTCTCTCTCTCTCTAACTCACGAATTCTCTCTCTAGCTAATCACCTTGAGGCTTGGGATTTAGATCGTGGATTTATCGGAGAATGCTCAAGAAGTATTCTCTGCGACTGAACGAGGTATAAGGAAGTGCACGGAGGCAGTGATCTCGTGGTTGACAAAGGGGGTTCGTAACAACGCCGATTTCGATCCAAGTTGAATTATTCCGCTAGGTAATGATCCTATATTCAACTTATATGCATGTGTGTATGCATTTTACATTGGTATCAGAGCCATTAGGACGTTTGTTCGCCTAATCTTGAGCCCAAAACAGATCCACCATTGTTGGATCATGTTTTGAATGCAAAAACCTTCCAAAATCGATTTCAAAGTGGGTCTACCATTTAACCCTAATATTTTTCGAAATCTTTGATTGGAATATGTTCTTATATGACTATAGAGTCTACCCATAAAGTTTCGTTGCCCAAATATCTCCGTAGAAGGAGAAAACAAAAAACCTAATTTCTGAAAAATTTTTGGCCGAAATTTTTTCCAAACTTTGAACTATTTTTCCGGACGATTGAGACGTTCAATCGGTCTGTTTTTTTGGCTCAAAACTCAAGTACTCCGCGAGACCTTTCCAACCATATAAAATTTGTCCAAAACGGATCACAGACGAGGGAGATATAAGCGTGCAAAGTTGAGGGGTCGTGCAGCAAAAAGCTGCGTTTTTTAGGGTTTTCTAAAGGTTGAAGATGACCCGGCATCCCCAGTCACGCGCCGGAGAGTGGGGTCCACTCGCCGGTCAGTGATGGCTCGGCGACGACGGATCCGGTGAGTGTGGGTCCCTCTCTGGGTCCCGGTCCATAATATATTTTTTAATTATTTTTATGGAAAAGTAAATTATTTGTTTTGTAATTAAAACTGTTTTTGTGTATTAAAACTAAGTTTTTTAATAATTTAAATCTGTTTTAATTACTTTAATATTCTGGAAAAATGTGAAAAATTTATTTTTAATTTTTCCTATGTTAAGGACACTGAGTGGGACCCAGAATAATTTCTTGTGAAATTACTCCATTGTTTTTTGGTATTTTAGAGCATAAAAGTGCGTTAATGTGCGCGTTTTAAATTGCTTAAAATACTCAATGCATATTATTAATTCTTGAAATTAATATGTGGTGTTTTTAACACTGCTGGGGTGTTGTGGGACTGTTGCATGCTTATCTCCTAAATTTATGGTATTTTTAAAGCATTAAATCATGTTTTTGCCATTATTTTAATTGCCTAAAATATCATAAAATATTTATTAATTTTTTGAAATTAATATTATATGGTTGGGATTCTATTTTGGGCTATGTGAGACTGCTGGGTAGATTCATTCCTTTTAAATATTATTTTTAAAGGAATTTGTCACATTGTTGTGGCTAAATCAATTTTATTTAATGAATTGATTATAATTGGATCTATGCTTCCATAAATAATGGAATTTTTTTTAATGAAAAAAAAGTTTTTCAGGTATTTAAAATTTCCATGTGGACTTTAAATTTTTTTTTGGTAATTTAAAGGTCCTTAAAGAATTGGTTTTAAATAAGTTTAAAACCCAAAATTATTTGTATAATTGATGAAAAATCTAGGATCTTTCATGATTCTTCCTTAGCTTATGGGAGCTATCCAGGGCTGCATATTTATATTTATTGCAACCTTTAGAGGCTCATTGCATTGTTGGTCACGTTTAATTACTGCTGTTTGTGATTGATTGACCCTATGACCTCTAATTCCTCCTCCTTAAGTGGAGTGACGGATGAGTCCATTCATTTTTAAAATAAGACCACATAAGTGCTTGATGTGTGTGATTAATACATTTCTTTTAATCTGGCTTAAATGAATGGACAATTATTGACAATTTATAGAGCTTGTGTCCTCACGATGTATGTTTAAGGTCGTTCTTGTATATGTTTATAAACAAAGCATCCCTATTTTATTGGGCTATAAATGTAATGTGAGGACGAGAGTTTTGTATTGGAAAAACCTATTTTGTAAAGGGATGGTTTTCTTTGTTTATATATCATAAACTTGAATTATCTAAGCATGAGCTCTACATTGTTAATTTAGACCCACGTGGGGTTCTTGCGCATTTTTGTTGTATGGCGCATTTATACATATTGTGGATGATCTTAGATAGGTTTAAGAACCATCTAATAGATATTTGTTTGTAAAATCAGTTATAAAAGTTTTTTCCTTGATTTACAAAATTTGGGATTTGATTAATAAGCAATAGCAAGTTTTTTGGTCTTAAAATTGTAAAAAGGGGAAATATCGTTTATAATTGGATTTTTAAAACAAAATTTTTGAAGTGTGCAAATAATAACGTCAGAAACCCTTTGCGCATAATTTTTTTTTTTGAATGTAGAAATGGCTTCAAAGCAAATTGTCGCTGATTTGAACAAAGATAACAAGTTTAATGGGAAAAACTATGACGCATGGCAACGTAGAGTAACTCTCCTGTTAACTGAGGAAGAATTGCTTCCCCATCTAACTCAGTCAATGGTCCAACCCGAATTGCCAGAAAATGGGCCCATGGCCCAATATCGCCGAGACCTTGAAACCTATAATGAATGGATCAAGAAGGATCATCACACGCGCAATATATTGTTAAGCAGCATGAATGATGATCTTCTTGCTGAGTATTTCCAATACTCCAGTGCCAAGGAATTATGGGACCAGCTAAAATTTGCTTTTGGTGGGACATCAACCACTAGGCTCAGGAGCCTGGTGTTGAAGTTCAAGGTGTATCGAAAAGATCCCAAGCAATCGATGACTGAACATCTTAGGACGATGTCTGGTATAATTCGAGATCTTGGTGCTGCTGGGAACATCCTCACTGATGAACAACAGATTCAAGCGGTGATTCGGTCACTGCCTGAAACTTGGGTCCATATGAAGCAACTTTTAACACATAATGATAGTATCAAGAACTTTGCTGATATATCTAAACATGTGGAGCTGGAAGTGGAGCGCCAAGAGGCGAACCGCATTACTGCACTCATGGCAAGAACTTCCATAGGTGGAGGTGAGCGCGGGACTAGTGGGTCCAAGCGCAACGCCAAGAGTAAAAGGGCTCAGAAAAAGGGTGGGGCTAATAAGTTAGCTCCAAAGGCTGATAAACCAAAGAAGCGCAGGGGTAAGCGCGCTGGTAAGAAAAATGCTTCCAAATCAAAATGCTTCAACTGTGGAGGATTGGGACACTTCGCTCATGAGTGCACTGAGCCGAAGAAGGTAACTTTCCCACCCAACTCTCTCTATACTTTTGTGAGTTCTCATGTCCTAATCGCTCATTCGCTCCATGATTGGATTGCAGATACAGGAGCAACAAGGCATGTGACCAGAGATCGAGGGGGGTTCGTAGATTATCATAAGATTCCAAGTGGCACCAGTAGGGTATACATGGGGAACGACACTTGTGAAGAAGCAGCTGGAGTAGGTTCATACCAACTTCATTTGCGCACAGGGCGCACATTACTTCTTCATGATGTGCTTTACGTACCCAGAATCCAATATAATCTACTCTCGGTCTTAGCACTTCTTGATTTAGGTTTTATTTTTCAGTTTGGACGTGATAAGTTGGATATTGTTTTGGATGGTGTTACTTTTGGACATGGTTTTTTATGGAATAATCTATTTAAAATTGATCTGTTTGATTCCATTTCCTCTACTTCTTTAGTTGCTGATTCAAATATAAATATTGACTCTGTAACTTGGCATGCTAGACTTGGACACATAGGGCGTGACAGGATGACTAGATTAGCTCGAGAAGGCCTTCTAGGCCCACTCGCTAAGATTAACCTACCTACGTGTGAGTCTTGCCTAGCAGGTAAAGCATGCTGTAAGCCTTTTGGTAAGGCTAAAAGAGCTACCCAAGCATTAGAACTAGTACACTCAGACATATGTGGACCAATGAATGTGAAGGCACGTCATGGCGCCTCTTATTTCCTTACTTTTATCGATGACTACACGCGATATGGCTATGTCTATTTGATTTCTCGCCGCTATGAAGCTCTAGATTATTTCAAACGCTTCGTAGCAAAGGTTGAGAATCAGCTAGAAAAGTCCCTAAAGACTTTTCAAACAGACAGAGGACGCGAGTACTTATCTGATCAGTTCAAGGAACTGTGTGAGGAAAAGGGGATACGCAGACAATTAACTATTCCTGGAACTCCGCAACAAAATGGTGTTGCAGAAAGAAGGAATAGAACACTTCTAGATATGACTAGATCTATGATGGCACAAGCTAACCTCCTAATATCATTCTGGGGGGATGCACTTTTAACTGCTGCCTATATACTTAATAGAGTGCCTTCACAGTCAGTTCCTTCCATCCCCTATGAGCTATGGAAAGGCGAAAAGCCCAATTTGGAGCATTTGCGCCCGTGGGGCTCATCAGGATATGTTCACAATACTTCCCATAAGCATGGGAAACTAGGCCCGAGAGCTAGAAAGCATATCTTCATAAGATATTCTGACAGCTCAAAAGGCTATGTTATGTATGGTGAACATTCGGATGGAGGAATGACAGAGATTGAGTCACGTGATGTTGATTTCATTGAGAATGTCTTTCCCAATATCGGTGACGCTAAAAGAGATCTTGACCTCTATGAGATGGAGGATGTTGAAGATGTCGTACCATCTTTAGGCGAGGGTGGGGAAATTGATATTGACATTCCACATCCAGTGAAGGCTGAAAATGGTACTAGTCTTTAGCCGAGTGGGAGTACACCGCTAGACACTAGTGGGAGTGTACCAGACAGTAGGAGTACTCCACTAGACATTCAAGATTCTCAGGTAGCACACCGTAGAAGCAGACGAGGAAAAGTTCCACGTTGACGTTTCGATATTGAGGAAGAAGCTCTCATGTGTACAGTAGATGACGATGAGCCTGCTTCCTATAAGGAAGCGCTTTCTTCTGCTGCCAAATCTCAGTGGATGGTTGCTATGCAAGAGGAGTTGAGCTCTATGGACAAAAATAAAGTCTGGGAGTTAGTTGATATTCCACCTGACCGTAAGACCATTAGAAACAAGTGGGTTTTCAAAGTCAAGCGTAAGGCAGATGGATTAATTGACAAGTATAAGGCGCGCCTAGTGGCGAAAGGTTATACCCAACGAGAGGGTATAGACCATGGAGACACGTTATCCCCTATGGTGAGATTTGCCTCCATACGCCTTATTCTGGCAATCGTCGCACATTTAGACTTAGAACTCTTCCAGATGGATGTCAAAACTGCGTTTCTCAATGGAGAACTAGACGAAGAGATCTATATGGATCAACCTATTGGTTTTATAACCAAAGGGAATGAGCGTAAAGTGTGCCGTCTCAAATGATCTATTTATGGTCTCAAGCAATCGTCAAGGCAGTGGTACTTGAGGTTCCATGATTCAATCACCTCTTTTGGTTTTGAGATGATTGAGGAGGACCACTGTGTGTACATCAAACAGTCCAAGAAGAGTATTCTGATTCTATCTTTGTACGTCGATGGCATCCTTTTAGCTGGAAATGACATGAGTGCCATTGTCGCCACTAAAGAGTGGCTGTCCTCTCAGTTTGAGATAAAGGACATGGGTGAGGCCAACTATGTGTTGGGAGTTAAGATTGTGAGAGATTGGTCAAAGAAACTTCTATGTTTGTCTCAAGAGACTTACTTAAAGAAGGTTCTTTAGCGTTTTCACATGAATAACTCAAAACCCATTGACACTCCAGTTGATAAGGCATTCCACTTGACTTTAGATCATTGTCCTAAGAATGCAGAGGAAAAGGAACAGATGTCCAACGTGCCATATGCATCTGCAATAGGGAGTCTGATGTACGCTATGTTGTGTACTCGTCCAGACATCTGCTATGCGGTGGGTCTAGTTAGTCCTTACCAGAGTAACCCTGGTCCATATCACTGGAGAGCAGTGAAGCGAATCCTGCGATACATTTGCGGGACTATGGATCTTGCCCTTTGTTATCATGGAGGAGATTTGAAGCTGAGAGGATATAGTGATGCTGATTGGGCTAGCGATAAAGATGAACGCAAGTCCACTTCTGGCTACGCATTCACACTTGGAGGTGGAGCAATCTCTTGGTGTAGCAAGAAGCAGTCATGCATTGCACTATCCACGATGGAGGCAGAGTATGTGGCTTGTTCGGCAGCTGTTCAGGAAGCTGTTTGGTTGAGGAGGTTTTTGCGACGCCTAGGCTCTTCACCTCATGGGGATGAAGCAGTGCTCATTTACAGCGATAGCACATCAGCCTTGGCCTATGCAAAAGACCCCAAGTACCATGGGAAGTCAAAGCACATAGATATCCGCCATCACTACATTCGAGACATGGTTGCGCAAGGGGAAGTTGTCTTGAGGCATATCTCCACTGGCAGTATGGTGGCTGATCCATTAACTAAGCCCATTGCCAGAGATGTTTTTCTGTCCCACATTAGCAGCATGGGACTTCGTAGGATTTGATATGCTTAGACACTTGTATTGGATTTGACATTATTATTCTTATTATTATCCAGTTAATAATAAATCTGTTGATTTCCATATATATAATTGTTGTATGAATGGAATGAATGCACATTTCTAATATGTCACCGGGCTTGAATTGACCTGCTCACACGGGTGATTCACCTTGGCACTGAGATAGCAAAGTAGGACATGCGTGTCCACGGCGCTTAGATGGCGAGCAAGATGAGACATTTGTGTTCATGGCGCTTAGATAGCTAGCTAGGACATGTGTGTCCATAGTGCTTAGAAAGCGAGCTTGAACACTTATATCTACGCAGTATAAGGACAGCGAGCCAGATATAAATCCTATTTTTCTATATGTCGCCTTAGATGGATCTAAGATGAGACCTTTTACATTTGGTCGTACATAGAGATATCCCACAACTCTATGTAGCCTGTTTACAGCCGAATGTGAATTTTCAGATGGGCGCTAAGAAGAGCGACTGTGCTGGAGACTCAGGTTAGACGTTTTGTGTAACGTCTAGACTAAGATTCGTATGGCGTTACTTGTTTTTCCAAACACAGAGTGACATGCCCATTTTTATGGAAGAACGCCATTGCATACATATCATACTGTATGTGCTTTTGCGATCGATTGTGGAGCAGTGAATGGATTCCTCTTCATTGCTATGTGAGCCATGTAGCATATCCAAGATATTGGTTATCCTACAAACTGGTTGCCTTCACGACTTGAGACTATGTCATGAAGAGGGCGCTTGATGACAGTTACTTTAGCATGCTATCCTAGGACAATGGGATTATTCCGTTCTATGGGTTGTGTCTGGGCAAGCGGTCAAGTTAGTCGGATTGACATGTGGGCTCAGAGAAGACAATTCAATAACACACCATATTTTGTGACTCATTAGCGGGCCTGCGACAATCGTATTTTGTTACTGATATGTCATGAGTACACTACATTGAGGTGGTGCAGCAATTCTTTTCACCAAGGGATTGAGAATGCTGTGTCCGGTGTGGTTGAATCATCTAAGGCATACACGAGAAGCTTCCGAGTGATGTGTCTTGCTGGTTATGGTGATGATTTGGCATTACACTCCTGTTGCTGTACTTTCTTTTCGTAAGGTCGCACGTTCTATTTCCCTGTATGAAGATTGAGAAGTTCCGTTGTGTTGAGAGATTGGTTTTAGTATCAATCCTATGTGGGTGAGTGGGAGATGTAACAAATATTGTGGACGGGCCATACGGGCACCCACATGTTATTGGACTGGGTCCAAAGAGGTTCGGCTTGGACACCAAAGGAACGGGCTTTTTGGGGGTCCAAGCCCATTAGGTTTTTGATATGCCTATATATAGTTATATGCATTACACAAAAACCTACATGAGATTAGAATACAATCTCAGCAGCCCCTCTTTCTTTCCTCACGTTAGTCTCTCTCTCTCTCTAACTCACGAATTCTCTCTCTAGCTAATCACCTTGAGGCTTGGGATTTAGATCTTGGATTTATCGGAGAATGCTCAAGAAGTATTCTCTGCGACTGAACGAGGTATAAGGAAGTGCACGGAGGCAGTGATCTCGTGGTTTACAAAGGGGGTTCTTAACAACGCCGATTTCGATCCAAGTTGAATTATTCCGCTAGGTAATGATCCTATATTCAACTTATATGCATGTGTGTATGCATTTTACAATACCATTAGAAATTGCAAATTTTCAAAACATAATAGGAACTCAAGAAATGAGGAAGGGTAGGGACCCACAAGATTCTAAATATTTAATTTATTTTTCACAATATTTTATTCTTCTTTCAATTTTTCTCATTTTTTTTTTCTTTATTAACCAAACAATTACTACATTCATGAACCAGACAGAGCCTCAAAGTTTTTCATCAAATCCATGATCCAAGCACTGCCTTACTCTCCTAAATCCATAATCCAAGCAGAGGCTTTAAGTTTATCCATTAAATTTTTTCTTGAGGAGAGAGATTATATGCATAGAGTAAGAGAAAATTGTAGCATCCCACCAAATTACAGAATTAAAAGATTTTGAATTATACTATTCTTTTTTCTTTCTTTCTTTTAGTTATGCATATATGGATATAACTATGTGTGGTATATGACTTCCTAGACCATGACATGCACTGGTCACAAAGGTAGTTGAATATCATATTTTGAGTCGCGAATGAGCGATGACTTTGTATTTGCAGCGTGCTTGTGGAGGTCGGAGTTTTGAACACTCTTGAGGATTGTAATTTGTATATGCATTGGTGTTCTGAAAAAGCAAGAACACCACTTTAGCTTCTCACTCACTTCAAAATGATGCAGAAGATTTTAAATCATTCGCGCAGTTAAGCTTAAAATGCGACAAAGGGTGTACGGTCAAGTGCTTTATTTCGAGTACTTAAATGAATGTCGTTACACATACAGCAAAATTTTATTTTATTTGACTAGGCAATTGCTGCACTGTGTTATAAGCACTTCTTTTTCGATAATAATATCACTAATGATTTTCAAAAGCTAATTAATGTTATTATTTTTTTTCTCTTGTCCCAGATGCTGGAGGCCTTCTAATTCTTAAAGATGTTGGTTGGCTCATGAACTTTACTATGGATTGTTTTAATTTGTTCGATTGTTTCCTGAAGATGATGTTCTATATATAGTTCTATAATTTTGTATTTCTTCAACACTAAATCTGTGACGTTTTAAATTTCCATCTCTATATGCAACTTTTGCTGCTTAAATGTAATTTCATAATGCTATTTTATGAACTCTGTCTTTGCTCTCCTCATTTGACAACCATGGATAAATATGAAAGTGTTTGAATATCCACTAGATGAAGGAAAAGCTGCCGAGTGTTGAGTATTATTCAATTATTTAGTTTTATGAGTTTTGGTATTTCAGCAATGTTGTCAAAATAATTCAATTAAACACGTGTAGCCAATTTCCATAAGAAATTGCAAAATTTAGGAGTACTTGGCTTTGATACTTGGAATTGGAGTTCATTGTGCTATGTTTGGTCAGGAAAACAAGCAACTAGTAATGTCTTCTTCTTCTTCTGCCTTTTTTTCTTTAAATCGATTGGGCTAGTGGTCCATGTGGGGACATAAGTGCCAGGGCCCGGGGCAGGGGTAGTGTTCGAGCCTTGGTAATGAGCGTGCCATATAAAACATCTTTTTTACCAACTGGGCGAAAACGTTTGCTCTAAATCAGTAATGTTGAAGTTGAAAAGAGAAGGCCAAAGTTCACCTTAAAACTAGTAATAACCTTATTTTGTGGACTCTTTGGAGAAGAAGAGAAAGGGGATTTCTTCAGTTTCAGAGGAAAATTTACGTTTGAGAGTACCTTAAGATTCTTACCAAAGTCTCCTCAATGCTAACAATTGATTCTCTTCTGGAAACTACTTAGTGTGGGAAGTTTTGGGTCGGTGTACAAGGGTATTTCAGACCATGATGGAATAGTTGTCGCGGTGATTCGGTGAACGTACTTAACTTTTTCCACCGAGGAGCTTCCAAGAGAATATTTATTTATTGGGATTTGCTATTTATTTATTTATTTATTTATTTGTAGTGTGAAGCTTTAAGGTGTTAGGATTGTGCCTAAAATTCTATTAGTGGAATGATTTCCTAATTATGATTGGATTCCTTATTTGGTGGTTTCCTTATCAAATAAGGATTCCTTTGATGGTGGAAGTTCCTAGTTTATATAGGAATGTGTGTAAGAGTATTCCTTGTTGTATAAGACTTACCATAGGGGTAAATCCTACTACAACTAGGATTAGGACTATACAATCTCTATAAATATAGGGCTTACTCAAGGGATTGATAAGATTGGTTGGAAATCTTCTACATACACAAGAGAGGGCTACAAACTAGTGAGGGAGAGATTAGTTTCTAGCAATTGTGTGTGTCATATAACTTTGTTGGAGAGTTTTACACGTGAGGTCTTGAGTGCTTGTAATCTTCATATTAATCGAGGTGATAGCCTTTGCACGTGGACGTAGGCATTGTTGGGCCGAACCACATTTAAATCTTGTTGTGTTGGTTTGCTTGAATTTCTTTCGTGGTTGTGTCGTTCTTGTTCTGTTTATCTCCATAATTGTGGGTGTGGTTTTCTTGTTGTGATTTTGGGCCCATTCCCAACAAGTGGTATCAGAGTTCGGTTGAGAATCCATGGCAGCTGGAGATAGTTCGCTTGGGGATATGCGAATGGCAATAGAAAAGTTCGATGGCAAGAAGAATTTCAGCATGTGGCAAGTGCGTATGAAGGACGCCTTGGTGCAACAAGGTATAGAGGATGCATTGTGCGGTGAAGATAACAAGCCGGAAGGGATGACCGACAAGATGTGGAAGAGGATTAACTCTAAAGCCGTTAGCACCATGCGGCTTAGTTTGGTGGACGATGTGGTGTATGACGTCATGGGGGAGACCTCCGCAAAAGCTTTGTGGGAAAAGCTTGAGGATCTCTATTTGGGGAAGAAATTCACCAACCATCTTATGTTGAAGCAAGAGTTGTACTCCTTTAGGCGGAAAGAAGGAGTTGATCTTCAAGCCCATATAGGTGAGTTTAACAAGTTATTGTGCGAGTTATCCAACGTTGGCTTCAAACTAGATGACGAGGACAAAGCTATCATTCTCCTTACATCGGTAAAATCTAACCATAATCAATTATTAAATACGTTGTTGTATGGGAGAGATACCATAACGGTGGAACAAAGGAAGAAAGCTCTATTCTCTAGCGAGAAGATGGATAATAAAGAGAAAAAGTTGGAAGATGCACAAGCACTTGTTACACAAGGGAGGCCAAGGCAAGGGAAGAAAAACTCTAGTGGAGGCGGTAGTGGAGGAGCACGAATGTAGACACCCCATTTTGTCGGCTATTAGATTTAGGAGACCCATAGCTTGGCGGTTCACAATGATCGAAAAAGGACTCAAAAGGACTTCTGGAAGTTGGTTCTATTTCTTAAAATGCTCAGAATGACCAAAATACCTCTGAAAGCCATAAAACTCCCAGATTTGGTCCCAAAGTTCTGGAAACATGCTACGTCGTAAGAAAAACAATAATGTGAGTTTTTGAGAGAAATCGGGTGAAATCGTCAACTCCCAGAGACCCCCGGAAGTCCCAGAAGTTCCCGAAAAGTCCTCGTTGACCGGTTTGACCAAGGTTTGACTAGGTTTGACCAAGGTTTGACCAGGTTTGACCAAGTTTGACCAAGTTTGACCGAAATTGTCCGAATTCACAAGAATCATTTTAAATCATGAAAAAAAATGTTAAAACAAGTTCCAAAAGAAAATCGAGCGAAAACATCAGCTCCCGGGAACTCCCGGAGGTTTTCAGAACTTCCCGGGAATCCCAGGTTTGACCAGTTTGACCAAAATTTGACTTTGGAATCGGGGCGCCGAAACAATTTTCAAATATTTTTCATGGATACTAGAGGTCAATAGCTTTCCAACGGTATATCGCACATAATTTCTGGATTTAAAACGAATTTATTATGAATTTCCAAAGGCGAAAAAGACGATCAAATCGGCTTTTATCACGAATACCGTAAAACTTTTCAAAGTGACCTATCCCCGAACTATTTTTTATGTAAAGTAGACTCCATTACCTTTCCAACGGTATATCACAACCTCAATTTGGAGTTCGTACGCATTTTCTGTGAATTTCGGACGAAATAGGGCCTTTTCGCGAATACCGGAACTTCAGGGGGCCTAAACAGCATTATCTGAACGAAGGGAGGAGCAGTGCCGCCGCGGCACTGGCCCAGTGCCGCCGCGGCACTCCCCTCCAGAACAGTGAGTTTTTGTAATTTATTTTGGGGGTCCAATTTGATATATTAGAAATCAAAACGACGTAGTTTTGGTTCCCAGCTTATTTTGGACCAATGGGAGACCATTTTAAACTTTTTAAAACTCCATTTACCACCTCTCCTTTGCCTATAAAAGAAGCCATTTACTTCCATTTTGAGAAGAGACATGGAAGCTTAGAGAAAGCTTAGGAAGAAACTCTAGGGAAATATAGAGAGAGAAAGAGAAGAAGTAGTCTTCTTCTTCCATTTTTTCCAACCAAAGTTAGTTCTAATCTTGTTTTCCTCCACCATTCTTCCATATACTTCATCATCAACATACCCAATCACCATTTCTCTAAGCATTTTTGAGTTAGGAAGCTACTTCCATGTCCAAATGTCTATATCTATGAGTGAAACACCAAGCTACAAGTTCAATACATCATGAATATTATCTATTGATCATTATTTACTTGCTTGTTTATACAATGTTCATCTCTTCTTACCTCATTTCTTTTTGACTTTTCTTTATTTACTTACTAGTTCATCATCATCTAAATGATGACATGAAGTTTGAGGTGAGTGAATCCTTTTGGATAGTAGCTCTTGACCTCAAAAACATGTTTGATAGATGATGATCATAACTTCAATACCTTCAAGGTATTCTTGAAGTTATGTTCAAAATAAAAATGAATCTCTCCAATAATATTGGGAGTTCTTTGATGATTCAAGGTTGGATGAGGTCCTAAGTGGTCACATGGTCATCTCAAGAGTTTAAGTTCATGCTTTGAACATCTATTTCAAAACCCCCAATCAAGAACTCAAACTCTATTTCAAATCCAAATCCATTTTCTTCAAGAATGATCCAAAA
Organism: Hydrangea macrophylla; assembly: GCA_033977485.1. Classification (NCBI taxonomy): domain Eukaryota; kingdom Viridiplantae; phylum Streptophyta; class Magnoliopsida; order Cornales; family Hydrangeaceae; genus Hydrangea; species Hydrangea macrophylla. The sequence continues at coordinate 24,879,899 of CM066982.1, forward strand.
CAGTGAGCTGTTCAGATTCAAAGATTTGTTTTGAATTAAATACTTGAGTTATGATGATGAAACCACTTGAAAAATCTTCCTAAGACATCATAGTTTGTCCCCAATTTTTCCCATCAATTATAGAAATGTGAAAGTATTTGTTTTGGATGTGAGAAGTTCATTTTCATAATCTGCCTCTGTTCTCACAGAATGTTCACCCAACTTCTTGCACTTATTCTGGATATTTTCGTCACTGTACATATATATTTTCTATTTTTTTTTATAAAACTTGGGTGTCTTAGGAAACTTTTGGTATATAATGGGTCATCATAAACCTTTTCTTTGATTTATAAAAAATCATACAAAATCAGTCAACAGTGCAGCTTTTGTTTCTGAGTCATGTGTACATTCTGATTTATTTCTTTTAATCTGTGATAGCTATTGATGTTTGGCTTTTTGGGTTATTTTCTAGACACAATAAGGATGATCTCTGATTTTTCTCACATTTTCCTAGGCAAATTTGACCTCCCATTATAATGTTACAAAGTAATGCATACAGTCTGTCCACTATTCACAGCAATTTCACTTTTTGACTTTCACACTTTGATGCAACACTCTCTTGTATCTAGATGAACCCATATCCCATGCACATGTTCTTTACCACTTTTAGCATAATATATCATATCATGTATCATCTATCCTCTCATGTATCATACTCCCATAGATTCTTGAGTTTGGTTTCCAAATGAAACCATGGTTTGCAAATACTTGGGAAGTGCTTGAAATAAGTTAGGAATTGATATTCCAAGTGGTTAGAATATTCATCCAAGTTCTGGAAGTATACTTTCAAAACCCCCATTTCCAAAACCCCCCTCTTAAATCCCTCATTTTGATTTCAAGAAATAAACCTTGTTTTTCTCAAAACCCTCAAAACAGTGAGTCATTTAACTTCAAGGAATTATTTTGAGTTCAATACTCAATGTATGAATGCAAGACCACTTGGAAAGTCTTTATAACTCATTATAGAACATCCATGATTTTTGGCTTGACTTGGAAGCACTTAAAAATGGTCCATTTGGACCCAAAAATTCTCTCCATATATTCTGATTTTGCTGTCACAGCAGCTAGGTCCACTTCCAACCTCTTTTACAGAAAACTTTTCCAAAAAGGGTGGTCCTAACTTATTTTTCCCTTAAAATTCAATGTCTTAGGGAACTTTCTGTATAAAATGGGCCTCTAGATCATTCTTTTTCATTTTCTAAGATTTTCTAACATTCCAGTCGACAGTACGAACTCTGTTTCTGAGTGACCTCTATTGTTTATATGATTTCTCTCAATCTGTGATAGCTATTCAAGATTGGTCTTTTGGGTTGTGTTCTAGACACAATAAGGAACATCTCCATAAAAAATCATGCATTGAAAACATTCCTAACCCCTATTTTCAAATTTCAAAAGATCATGCTACTGTTCTGTCCACTATTCACAGCAAGTACATTTCAACTTTCATTCTTTGATTTGATACTCATATGCATTCCAAATTAGCTCATGTCCTAGGAAGTAGTTCATACTACATTTGTACGCATCCTATGTTGATTTCATTCATTCATTCATACACATTTTAGACTTCTAAGTCATTCTAGAAATCCATGTACCCAAAACACACTACAACCTTTGCACATTTTAGATACATACATTGCATTCATGCAAGATTTGGGGTTTTTGTAACTCTTAATCTAAGAAGATTATAAGGAATGATCACGATCACACGTTCATGCTTCCCCTTGATCTAATCATCCTTTCTCATCCGTCCCGGGGATTGAGGGATCTTCTTTTCTCAAAGATTAACATGCATCATACTAGCTTGCTAAGCATATTTAGATTTCTTTGGTTATTTGTTTCAAGAACAATTCATGTCCCCCTTTAGATTAGGAAGTCTTGATTATTTGATATATGATTAGACGATTTTTTCTAGGTTTATTTGTGTGATCTTTCACTTTACATTGTATGATATTTGGCTTAGATCTTATGAATGATATCTTACCTTTAGATCTTCCAATTTCAAATTTTCTTATGTGATGTAATATACTATCATAGTATTATTTGTCGAACCAAACATAGTATAAGATGATTATTTGGATGCTAATTGAGGCCCGTCGAAAGACGGGGCGAGTTGAGGGTGTTTTAGTCGCGACAAAGGCTCCTTCCTCTCTCGTACCAAAACCCCGAACCAAGTTCTTTGGTTATGAAGGGCCGGTGCCCTTATCCGCTTGGGTGAGTCAAAATTAGGTTTCTTGGTTCCTTAAAGACCAAGTGGCGACTCTGTATCTGTTTTCAACAGACCATTTTCTTTTCTTTGATCCAAGTCAAATTCCTTTTCAAAACAATCTCAAACAAGAGAAGTGGTCCACTTCCGGTGTCCACAATCTGGCGACTCTGCTGGGGATATTTATTTTCAAAACAAAATAATACAGAGGTTTGACTCATACGAAGCATCCTTAAAATCATCTTTTTACTGTGTTTGGTTCACCGCATTGCACTCTTGCATTTTCCCCCTCCGACTGTGTCTGAAACGCGGCGCTGACATTGTTCAGGTCTTGCTGTGCCAGGGCACAAGTCACCGTTGATACTGTACCTTCCAAGGTATATCAAAAAGAGTAAACACTTCCGTACTGTCTCTCTGACGTTATATTGGAACTCTCGTCAACGGACCCTCTTTGACTAAACCCAGCCTTTGCATATAGATTCCTGTAGAACCTTTCATAGGACTGTTCATTTATTTTTTCAGATAGGACAATGTGATATAACTGCTGTATGCCCTGATGGGATTACCTGAGCGGTGTAGACGCTTATGTGGCATAGAATAGAACCTCTTTCTTATGATTCCCAAGGCAATTACTCACATGTGATCACATTGAGTTGACCTGCCTAGGCACCATGACAAGGATGTCTGCTCCATGCTCACAAAGATATACACCGCAAACCTTGTTTGTTGGTCCTAAGACATAGGAGTATGAAAACTCGCTAGACAGTATGATCACCATCATCACCTATTCCCGTCATATATCCCTGTTTCTCCTAGAAACTCTGTCCGAATCACCCAGATTTCCTAGAAATTCCTATTTCTCCCCAGATTACCCAGAAATCTCAATTTCTTCCAGAAACTCCGATATACTTATGTCCCCTAGATATTCTTGCTTCCCCCAGAATACCCAGAAACCTCAATTTTCCTTAGAAACTCCGATATACTTGTTTCTCCCAGAAACTCTGTCCGACTTACCCAGTTATACCTGTTTTCCCAGAAGCTCTGTCCAAATCTCTCAGATTACCCAGAAATCTCAATTTCTCCCAGAAATTCCGGTATACTTGTTTCTCCCAGAAACTCTGTCCAACTTACCCGAGTTTTCATGTTTTTCCATAAGCTCTATCCAAATCTTTCAAGATTTCCCAAAAATTCCAACAACTCCATCCAAACTTCCCAAAAATGCCTAGATGTACCAATTTCTCCCAGAAATTCTGATTTTCCAATTTCTCCTAGAAGCTCAGTCCAAATCAACCAAAAATCCCTATTTCTCCTAGAAACTCAAATGACTTCTAGAAATTTCTCCGAATCTTCCGAATCCTTGTTTCTCCCAGAAACTCTGTCCAAAATTCCCGAAGTATCCCGGAAATCCCTGTTATCCCTTGGTGATCATACTGAATAGTAAGGTTAGCACACTCTGTATGGCTAGGACCTTATTTGTTTAGCTGCTATCTGTTAGAAATAGGAGCGTCATATAGATTAGGGCTTGCATTCGCATGCTTGTCTCATATACATACACAATTTGTGTCAGTCTACATGCACACACATCTTATCAGTCTCACACATGTCAGTCTCTACACATCGAATACATACGTATCATCATCCCCACCCATCTCAATCGTTGTACAGAAGTCGTATACTTACTGTAACCTCGGTTTGCATCATTAAATCCTTCAAAACTCTGATCATCTCTCCCTGATAGGAGTCCATAAGAAGTGTTTCGCGCCTCCGCTAATTTGGACTTTTACTTCTATTTGCAGAAAAATCATAGCCCCGGGTAAGCGCACCTTTATACCTCCCAGAATTCACTATCTTAATCGAGGGCTAGACCATCATCGATCCACCAATGGCCTACAAAGCTCTGGAAGAGAAAGTGAACAAGCTACAAACCACTGTTGAGCAGTTGAGTTCAAGGGTTAGTCGATTTGATAAAATGGCACGGAGCATTAGCAAAAAACTACTTGAAATGGGGACCAGAATTGAGGATGCCATCATAGAAGAAAAGTTCAAGAATGATGAACCCCAACACCAGTCCAAGAGGCCTAAATACTCCCGACACTCCCCGGATGTCGATGCCCTGCGCAGCCAACCCATGGCATACCCTCATCGGCCATACCAATCCTCCAACCAAACCACTAGTTGCCCTTACCAGAAAAAGCAACCCCGTACCTTTGCCAAACTAGATATCTCCCCCTCCACAGCCTTAGGCCATCTACTAAAAAAGGGACACCTCCGACTCCTTCAGCCTCGTGCCGATCCCCCACCACCTAACTGTGACGTGTCCAAACAATGTGCCTACCACCAAGGCCCAGGCCATGACACTGACCAGTGCATAAGTCTCCGCCATGATATCCAGGACCTCATTGACCAAAACATCATTGAGCCACCACCCATTCAACCCCGTGTCACCTAAGCCCCTGGCTTACCTATTCGAATGATCCTCTTCGCTGAGGCTGATGAATGTTGAACCTGTGCCGGTGAAGTGACGGTGTTTGGGACTCTTGCTAGAAACCAAATGAAGATGCTCTTTAAAAAAAAAGAAATAAAAAGAATAAGTGAGTCACTGTGACATTCCATTTGAGACCAGGTCGAGTCTAGTCGAGTCTGTTGTATGTTTATTCTTGTGGTCGAGTTTGTCTATCATCAAGTTGTTAATGAGTCTGTAATCCTTCTCTACTGATGGAATGAAGTCTCATTTTACCTAATCTGATGTGCTTAGTCATAGATGCATGAATCGCTGAACTGAAGTGTCACTTTTCAAATTACCATGGATATTACTGTGCTAAAAAAAGGGTAATTTTTTTTACTCAAAAATCCTGAAAGGTCAAAATCAATTTTGCGCTGACACCAATGAAGAGCCGAGAATTGAATAGTCTTACTTTAAGAATTTAAAGATGCTTTTGCTCAAATCTTGAAAAGACATACTTGAGACTGATTTGGGGCTTGCCCAACACCCCTTTCCACCATTTCTACCATTTCAGAGCCTTGGGCCCAACCCAATTGATAGCCATGCGAACCTGTGCGGACTTGGTCCTTGATGGTAGCTAAACATTTCAATGAGTTTCATCTCCACTTTCAAAAAAAAAAAAAAAAAAAAAAAAAAAAAAAAAAAAAAGCTCGCTAGGTTGAAAACCCGAAAGGGCACCTAGGCAAAAGTTAGAGCTGAAAAGGTATTGATTTCCAAGATCTGACCTTAGCCAGTCAAAATAATGGAGAAAATGAATAAAACAAATGAGAGAATCGTATGTGCCTAGATCACATTTCCAAAGGCACGGAACAACCACAAATAAATTCTGAAAAATGACATGCACATTTCAGAATTCTAAGATTGCGATTGAAAGATCTTGCAAGAATCAGCTGCATGAAAAACAAAATTGACTGGCTAGGCGAAAGTGAAAAGGATCAATCCTCAAAACAAAAGAAAAAGAAAAAGAAAAAGAAAAGACAAGAAAAGAAAAGAAAAGAAAAGAAAAGAAAAGAAAGGGAGATGGAAACTGAATCCTTTTATTCAAAGCTACCATAAGCAACCCAAGTTTGAACTTCTTTGACGATTGGTTTGAAAAACCCTCATACCCAATTTCCTTCAAGTCTTGCCTTGAACTACGCTCGACCTGATTTCCGCTCGGGGATACGTAGGCAACCACATCGGTTCGGTTGCTCCACCAACAAAAAATAACCTTTCCTTTCAAAGCCTTGCCTTGAACTACGCTCGACCTGATTCCCGCTCGGGGATACGTAGGCAACCACATCGGTTCGGTCGCTCCACCAACAAAAATAACCTTTCCTTTCAAAGCCTTGCCTTGAACTACGCTCGACCTGATTCCCACTCGGGGATACGTAGGCAACCGCATCGGTTCGATCACCCCACCTACCCAAAAATCAACCCGTTTCTTCCCAACCATGGCCCGAACTACGTTGGACCTGATCCCCACTTGGGGGTACGTAGGCAGACTTTCAAAAAAAGAAAAAAAGAAGGATGGCTCGCTAGGTCAAAAATCCAAAAGGACGCCTAGGCAAAAATTAGAGCTAAATCCGAGGTGAGCAATAACAAAAGAGAGAAAAGAGCTTGCTAGGTTACCTCACTGGTGCCTAGGCAAAAGTTATGAGCATTTGAGAGATTAAAGTCACGGTCGTTGCCTCAAGCCAAAAAATCACCTTCCACACTAGGGGCAAACTTCGGCTACCCGCCTCGTTTGCCTGACTTTTACTATCCACCCTTCATACAAGGGGCAAACTTCGGTCACCTACCTCGTTTGCCCAAAACCTCCAATGAACCTTCCTCCAAACTAGGGGCAAACTTCGGTCATTTACCTCGTTTGCCTATCGATCCCACTTCATGCCCTTCAAACTAGGGGCAAACTTCGTTTGCCACCCAATCCCTATAAGCCTTCAAGTCACAAGCATTGTCTTGAACAGATTGGAAATGGAGCATATTTTATTCCATAAGCTAAGGCACTAATTCAAAGCACATCTTGGGAGAAGCAAAGAAATTGATTAGATCAGTAGGGAGGAATTTTCAAAATAAGATTCACCATCAAAGTGATGCCACGTTAAGGTGAGAAGTAAACACAAAAGAGAAATGGTACATCATTTATGACAAGAGCACATTAAGTTTTGGCAAATCGAGCTTGTTTTATTTCAATGTCGAATGCGTCGCCCTCATGCGTCGGTGTCTGTCAGTTTCTGAGTCTGTCATAGTCTTTTTCAGGAAAAGGATCAGTCGTAGTCTCAAATGTGTAAGTCAATAGTGACGAATAATGAATTTTTCAAATCAAGTTATATAGAGCATTCTAATGACAATACAAGCAGGAGTACCAAACACTATTACTGCACCGGTCAAGGCGTCAGCAGGAGAAGCGTCCAAACTTAGGGCAAATGCGAATTTCATCCCTTTCCAAACCATCAAAAGTTGACCTTCATCTTCTTGCATCATAAGTCCATGAGTGGCTGTTGATCTTTCTTCATGCAACATAAGTCCATGAGTGGCTGTTGATGATCTTCCTTTGTTCATGCAACATAAGTCCATGAGTGGCTGTTGATGATCTTCCTTTGTTCATGCAACATAAGTCCATGAGTGGCTGTTGATGATCTTCCTTTCTCCTAGCAACATAAGTCCATGAGTGGCTGTTGATCTTTCATTTTTCTTCATGCAACATAAGTCCATGAGTGGCTGTTGATGACCTTCTTTCATCCTAAAGCAACATAAGTCCATCACTCTCCTCTTTCAAAATCAAAACCTTAACTGCCGCAGGCCATCTCCGTATCCCTCATCACAAATAGAATGATACCTTCACTCCCATTTAAAGGACGTATTTCCTTCTTCCTAGCAGAGTACATTATCCTCCAGCTCCCGGAGGCCCTGACCGGCCCTCTTGGATTGAGCGCCAAAAGAGATTCCTTGAGAACCCTACTACATCATCCCCCGAGGACAGAAACTGATAAATACCAGCTCCCGGAGGCCCTGACCGGCCCTCTTGGATTGAGCACCGAAAGAGATTCCCCGAGAACCCCACATCATCCCCCGAGGACAAAAACCGATAGATACCAGCTCCCGGAGGCCCTGACCGGCCCTCTTGGATTGAGCGCCAAAAGAGATTCTCCGAGAACCCTGCATCATCCCCGAGGACAGAAGCAGATAGATACCAGCTCCCGGAGGCCCTGACCGGCCCTCTTGGATTGAGCACCGAAAGAGATTCCCCGAGAACCCCGCATCATCCCCCGAGGACAAAAACCGATAGATACCAGCTCCCGGAGGCCCTGACCGGCCCTCTTGGATTGAGCGCCAAAAGAGATTCTCCGAGAACCCTACATCATCCCCCGAGGATAGAAACCGATAGATACCAGCTCCCGGAGGCCCTGACCGGCCCCCTTGGATTAAGCGCCAAAAGAGATTCTCTAAGAACCCTACATCATCCCCCGAGGACAGAAACCGATAGATACCAGCTCCCGGAGGCCCTGACCGGCCCCCTTGGATTGAGCGCCAAAAGAGATTCTCCGAGAACCCTGCATCATCCCCGAGGACAGAAGCAGATAGATACCAGCTCCCGGAGGCCCTGACCGGCCCTCTTGGATTGAGCACCGAAAGAGATTCTCCGAGAACCCTACATCATCCCCCGAGGACAGAAACTGATAGATACCAGCTCCCAGAGGCCCTGACCGGCCCCCTTGGATTGAGCGCCAAAAGAGATTCTCCGAGAACCCTACATCATCCCCCGAGGACAGAAACCAATAGATACCAGCTCCCGGAGGCCCTGACCGGCCCTCTTGGATTGAGCGCCAAAAGAGATTCTCCGAGAACCCTACATCATCCCCCGAGGACAGAAACCAATAGATACCAGCTCCCCGGAGGCCCTGACCGGTCCCCTTGGATTGAGCGCCAAAAGAGATTCTCCGAGAACCCTACATCATCCCCCGAGGACAGAAACCAATAGATACCAGCTCCCGAAGGCCCTGACCGGCCCCCTTGGATTGAGCGCCAAAAGAGATTCTCCGAGAACCCTACATCATCCCCCGAGGACAGAAATCGATAGATACCAGCTCCCGAAGGCCCTGACCGGCCTCCTTGGATTGAGCGCCAAAAGAGATTCTCCCAGAACCCTACATCATCCCCCGAGGACAGAAACCGATAGATACCAACTCCCGGAGGCCCTGACCGGCCCCCTTGGATTGAGCGCCAAAAGAGATTCTCCGAGAACCAGACATCATCCCCCGAGGACAGAAACCGATAGGCCCTAACCGGCTCTTTTGGATTGAGCATTGCGAGATCTGACCAACCACGAGAGATTCAGAGATAGATCCTGGTTCTAGGTCAAGAATTGAAGAGAGATTCTTAGAGAGTCCATCAGCTCCCGAAGGCCCTAACCGGCTCTTTTGGATTGAGCATTACAAAATCTGACCAACTACGAGAGATTCAGAGATGGATCCTGGTTTTAGGTCAAGAATTGAAGAGAGATTCTCAGAGAGTCCCCTACCATCCCAGCGGAAGATAGCAGAAGTCCGAACCGATTCTCCGGACTTGTCATCATAAGGATCGGCCAAAACATCACCCGCAGGCAAATCACCCCGATTCCCTTGGCAAGCACTGTCTATTCACAATTTAAGGACCCGTGTCCACTGTTTATCATGAGCTTTCTCACCTGTCAGTCATTATGAGTTTCCTCACTTATCGTGAGCCTCTTCACTCCGGTTATCTCACATATCCATTATCGTGAGCTACCCCACTTATCATGAGCCTCCTCACTTTGGTTATTATAAAACTGTCGGTTATCTTGAACTCCCTCGCCTATGGGTTATCCTTAGTTGTCATCCTCAGGGACCCCACATCTGACTACATTCTCTCGCAAAGCACACTTCCCAAATTCCAGAAGTTTGCTCCTAAACCCAGAGACTTCTAAACCTTGATGTCCTTATCCGAGTCACCCACCGCATCACAGTCGCAAACACTAGCACAACACCAGCCCACTCGGAGTGGCACACCCCACAACACTTGCTCATACTAGGGTCGTAATACTAGACACGATAGGACTCAGGACACAATTCATATAACATCCATGTATTGCATATCACCCTCATATAGCATAGCATCCGCCTGATTGTTGTGTATATGCATGTGTGATTTATTCCTTTGTGCCCTGAACTACGTCCTGGTCTGATTCCCCTTGGGATACGTAGGCAGCTCACGCGGAGCACGACCAGCACTAACCTCAGCATCCTTGCATCTTTTGCAACGCTTTTTATCCTAAATCTATAGCCTCCAAAAAGTCCTGTCTCTTCAAAGCTTTGGCACTCGCTTACGACATGCGTTGCCTCGCAAGTTCATGCCAAAGAGGGGCAAACTGTAGACACCCCATTTTGTCGGCTATTAGATTTAGGAGACCCATAGCTTGGCGGTTCACAATGATCGAAAAAGGACTCAAAAGGACTTCTGGAAGTTGGTTCTATTTCTTAAAATGCTCAGAATGACCAAAATACCCCTGAAAGCCATAAAACTCCCAGATTTGGTCCCAAAGTTCTGGAAACATGCTACGTCGTAAGAAAAACAATAATGTGAGTTTTTGAGAGAAATCGGGTGAAATCGTCAACTCCCAGAGACCCCCGGAAGTCCCATAAGTTCCCGAAAAGTCCTCGTTGACCGGTTTGACCAAGGTTTGACTAGGTTTGACCAAGGTTTGACCAGGTTTGACCAAGTTTGACCAAGTTTGACCGAAATTGTCCGAATTCACAAGAATCATTTTAAATCATGAAAAAAGTGTTAAAACAAGTTCCAAAAGAAAATCGAGCGAAAACATCAGCTCCCGGGAATCCCAGGTTTGACCAGTTTGACCAAAATTTGACTTTGGAATCGGGGCGCCGAAACAATTTTCAAATATTTTTCATGGATACTAGAGGTCAATAGCTTTCCAACGGTATATCGCACATAATTTCTGGATTTAAAACGAATTTATTATGAATTTCCAAAGGCGAAAAAGACGATCAAATCGGCTTTTATCGCGAATACCGTAAAACTTTTCAAAGTGACCTATCCCCGAACTATTTTTTATGTAAAGTAGACTCCATTACCTTTCCAACGGTATATCACAACCTCAATTTGGAGTTCGTACGCATTTTCTGTGAATTTCGGACGAAATAGGGCCTTTTCGCGAATACCGGAACTTCAGGGGGCCTAAACAGCATTATCTGAACGAAGGGAGGAGCAGTGCCGCCGCGGCACTGGCCCACTGCCGCCGCGGCACTGGCCCAGTGCCGCCACGGCACTCCCCTCCAGAACAGTGAGTTTTTGTAATTTATTTTGGGGGTCCAATTTGATATATTAGAAATCAAAACGACGTAGTTTTGGTTCCCAGCTTATTTTGGACCAATGGGAGACCATTTTAAACTTTTTAAAACTCCATTTACCACCCCTCCTTTGCCTATAAAAGAAGCCATTTACTTCCATTTTGAGGAGAGACATGGAAGCTTAGAGAAAGCTTAGGAAGAAACTCTAGGGAAATATAGAGAGAGAAAGAGAAGAAGTAGTCTTCTTCTTCCATTTTTTCCAACCAAAGTTAGTTCTAATCTTGTTTTCCTCCACCATTCTTCCATATACTTCATCATCAACATACCCAATCACCATTTCTCTAAGCATTTTTGAGTTAGGAAGCTACTTCCATGTCCAAATGTCTATATCTATGAGTGAAACACCAAGCTACAAGTTCAATACATCATGAATATCATCTATTGATCATTATTTACTTGCTTGTTTATACAATGTTCATCTCTTCTTACCTCATTTCTTTTTGACTTTTCTTTATTTACTTACTAGTTCATCATCATCTAAATGATGACATGAAGTTTGAGGTGAGTGAATCCTTATGGATAGTAGCTCTTGACCTCAAAAACATGTTTGATAGATGATGATCATAACTTCAATACCTTCAAGGTATTCTTGAAGTTATGTTCAAAATAAAAATGAATCTCTCCAATAATATTGGGAGTTCTTTGATGATTCAAGGTTGGATGAGGTCCTAAGTGGTCACATGGTCATCTCAAGAGTTTAAGTTCATGCTTTGAACATCTATTTCAAAACCCCCAATCAAGAACTCAAACTCTATTTCAAATCCAAATCCATTTTCTTCAAGAATGATCCAAAACAGTGAGCTGTTCAGATTCAAAGATTTGTTTTGAATTAAATATTTGAGTTATGATGATGAAACCACTTGAAAAATCTTCCTAAGACATCATAGTTTGTCCCCAATTTTTCCCATCAATTATAGAAATGTGAACGTATTTGTTTTGGATGTGAGAAGTTCATTTTCATAATCTGCCTCTGTTCTCACAGAATGTTCACCCAACTTCTTGCACTTATTCTGGATATTTTCGTCACTGTACATATATATTTTCTATTTGTTTTATAAAGCTTGGGTGGCTTAGGAAACGTTTGGTATATAATGGGTCATCATAAACCTTTTCTTTGATTTATAAAAAATCATACAAAATCAGTCAACAGTGCAGCTTTTGTTTCTGAGTCATGTGTACATTCTGATTTATTTCTTTTAATCTGTGATAGCTATTGATGTTTGGCTTTTTGGGTTATTTTCTAGACACAATAAGGATGATCTCTGATTTTTCTCACATTTTCCTAGGCAAATTTGACCTCCCATTATAATGTTACAAAGTAATGCATACAGTCTGTCCACTATTCACAGCAATTTCACTTTTTGACTTTCACACTTTGATGCAACACTCTCTTGTATCTAGATGAACCCATATCCCATGCACATGTTCTTTACCACTTTTAGCATAATATATCATATCATGTATCATCTATCCTCTCATGTATCATACTCCCATAGATTCTTGAGTTTGGTTTCCAAATGAAACCATGGTTTGCAAATACTTGGGAAGTGCTTGAAATAAGTTAGGAATTGATATTCCAAGTGGTTAGAATATTCATCCAAGTTCTGGAAGTATACTTTCAAAACCCCCATTTCCAAAACCCCCCTCTTAAATCCCTCATTTTGATTTCAAGAAATAAACCTTGTTTTTCTCAAAACCCTCAAAACAGTGAGTCATTTAACTTCAAGGAATTATTTTGAGTTCAATACTCAATGTATGAATGCAAGACCACTTGGAAAGTCTTTATAACTCATTATAGAACATCCATGATTTTTGGCTTGACTTGGAAGCACTTAAAAATGGTCCATTTGGACCCAAAAATTCTCTCCATATATTCTGATTTTGCTGTCACAGCAGCTAGGTCCACTTCCAACCTCTTTTACAGAAAACTTTTCCAAAAAGGGTGGTCCTAACTTATTTTTCCCTTAAAATTCAATGTCTTAGGGAACTTTCTGTATAAAATGGGCCTCTAGATCATTCTTTTTCATTTTCTAAGATTTTCTAACATTCCAGTCGACAGTACGAACTCTGTTTCTGAGTGACCTCTATTGTTTATATGATTTCTCTCAATCTGTGATAGCTATTCAAGATTGGCCTCTTGGGTTGTGTTCTAGACACAATAAGGAACATCTCCATAAAAAATCATGCATTGAAAACATTCCTAACCCCTATTTTCAAATTTCAAAATATCATGCTACTGTTCTGTCCACTATTCACAGCAAGTACATTTCAACTTTCATTCTTTGATTTGATACTCATATGCATTCCAAATTAGCTCATGTCCTAGGAAGTAGTTCATACTACATTTGTACGCATCCTATGTTGATTTCATTCATTCATTCATACACATTTTAGACTTCTAAGTCATTCTAGAAATCCATGTACCCAAAACACACTACAACCTTTGCACATTTTAGATACATACATTGCATTCATGCAAGATTTGGGGTTTTTGTAACTCTTAATCTAAGAAGATTATAAGGAATGATCACGATCACACGTTCATGCTTCCCCTTGATCTAATCATCCTTTCTCATCCGTCCCGGGGATTGAGGGATCTTCTTTTCTCAAAGATTAACATGCATCATACTAGCTTGCTAAGCATATTTAGATTTCTTTGGTTATTTGTTTCAAGAACAATTCATGTCCCCCTTTAGATTAGGAAGTCTTGATTATTTGATATATGATTAGACGATTTTTCCTAGGTTTATTTGTGTGATCTTTCACTTTACATTGTATGATATTTGGCTTAGATCTTATGAATGATATCTTACCTTTAGATCTTCCAATTTCAAATTTTCTTATGTGATGTAATATACTATCATAGTATTATTTGTCGAACCAAACATAGTATAAGATGATTATTTGGATGCTAATTGAGGCCCGTCGAAAGACGGGGCGAGTTGAGGGTGTTTTAGTCGCGACAAAGGCTCCTTCCTCTCTCGTACCAAAACCCCGAACCAAGTTCTTTGGTTATGAAGGGCCGGTGCCCTTATCCGCTTGGGTGAGTCAAAATTAGGTTTCTTGGTTCCTTAAAGACCAAGTGGCGACTCTGTATCTGTTTTCAACAGACCATTTTCTTTTCTTTGATCCAAGTCAAATTCCTTTTCAAAACAATCTCAAACAAGAGAAGTGGTCCACTTCCGGTGTCCACAATCTGGCGACTCTGCTGGGGATATTTATTTTCAAAACAATTTATGAAGTTGACGTTGACTTTGATTTTGATGACACCCTCTTAATGGAGTTGCTCCATCACTTAAGGCTTTGCGTTATGTTGATAATGAGTCCATGACTGCTCAATAACACCACTTTTGACCCAAGTTCCTTGTGGTCGAGTGGTAAGCTTTTTGGGTATACTATTCAAGAGGTTTGGTGTTCGAGTCATAGGGGGCGTGGCTACTGGAGTATTCACCCGGCGCCTCCAGGCCTCAGGGGATTAGTCGAGGTGCGTGCAAAGTGGCCCGGACACCCCCGATTACAAAAAAAAAAAAAAAAAACCACCACTTTTACCCTCATCAAGTTTTTCTCTCTCTAACTGAACTTCCGGCCTTCTTTCATTCTATGCTGCTTAATGTAGGATACGGAAATAATTAGGATAAATTGAATAAAAAAATATTTTCAAAAAATATAATTTAGTTTAAGTAAACAAAAAGAAAAACATAATTTAGTTTAAGGTAAAGAAAAAGAAGAGAGAATTAAATGTCAACATTACATCACATATTATGATATTCACTCATACAAACTAGGCAAATAGCAACTTATAACATATACTCATAAAATGATTACAAAATATAACAATTTAACAGGATACAGATACAATAGGATACAACGATTAAATTATTATATCTTTGAATTAAATATACAATTTACAGTTCCATATCAAATAAACCAATTGCTTATCCCCAATTTTACAATATTACGATTATTGACTCAAAGCTTTAAAACGCATTTCTAATGACAGACCACCATGTTGCATTCACTTGTGTGTCCGACCATGTCGACTGCTTGTCTGACACGTGATCAGGTGTGTTCGATGTTAAAATCTTTAAGACACATTTTATAGCGTGTCTGACATGTGACGACGCGTGTCTGACAAGTGTCGGTGTCTGACATAGAGACAACACTCAAAGTGAAGTGTCCGTGCTACATAGTCCACAGTCATACCCCATCTATTATATGCATCTATTACTATAATTAAAAGCACAACTATTTCCTTTCCTCTAAGCTATGTCATGTGGCAGCCCTCTCTATTTTTCTTTAGCCCACGTGGCAACCCTCTCTATTTATTTATTTATTTTTATTTTTCATATTCTACAATTAAAGGGGCAAAGTCTCTCCATCTTCTCCAATATACAATAGAATAATAATAATAATAATAATAATAATAATAATAATAATAATAATAATAATAATAATAATAATAAGTATAATAGAGCAAATGTATAAATGCTTGTATAGTGGCATTAATATTACTAGAAATTGAGAATTTCAAAAGTCAAGAATTAACATAATTTGTTAACTTCTTCTAATATATTTAATCTAGCATTTTCAGTTTTTTAAAATACTCTAGATGTTAGAGTGCCATCGGAAATATGATGACTTACATGTATATACACATGTATTTCTTCGGAATCTTTAATATTTGATGATTCTGTTTTTTTTGTTTACACCTATGTAACAGCTCCACTTCTCTCTCTCTCTCTCTCTCTCTCTCTCCCTCTCTCTCTCTCTCTTATTTTATTTTTTATTTCCCCTTATATTTTGTTTAAAGTGCAGGGCATTCACAAGGTGAAAATCCAACTCAGTTAACGCCAAAATCCATCAATTCGTGAGTGGCCACTCAAGAAATTGGAGATAATCACTACACGTATATCAAATATCTTGTAGGTAATCTTGAAATAATTTTGTTGCTACTTATGTTCAATTGTTTATGAGAAATTATTGTCTCATGTAAAAACCATGCTTGCTATGGTCAAGCTTAGGCTTCAAGAGTTATGTTGCTATACAAATTGTTATGGTCAAGCGGTCAACTTTGATATTACTTTATCAACATTGTTTTGGGTATATGGCGCAATATGCAATTTTTAAATTATTGAGGTCAAACCAGTCGAATGTGACTTTATGAGATAAATTGGCTACTTGCATGTAAGTCATGTAGTGATGTATTCACTACCAATTTAACAATTAGTTTATACTATATATATATGTGGTAACGAAATCTATAGCAAGCAACCCGTGCATAGCATGGGTTATCGACTAGTCTATTACTATATATCTATCTATTACTATATATAATAGTGGAGAGCTCAAGCATAGAAAAATGTGGGAGTGACATGTGACACTATTTATGTACCTATTTTTTTAGGTAGTATTTATGCACCTATATGTCTACACATCATTGCACTGATGATATATATATTGATGTAATTTTATATAATCCACATAGAACTGATACATATCTATCCTAACTCAAATAGTTGCACTGATAGGAACCGAAAAGGCTTGAGACGCTCATTTACTTATTTGCGTTTTTCTTCTCTTCTATCTCTCCTCTCTCTTTCTCTGCCTCTCCATAGGATTGAGACATTAACTTATTTTATTTTATTTTATTTTTTGTTTTACAGTAAATAAACTTATCGTGACCGAAAAAAGGAAATAGTTATCTACACTTTCAAGTTTTGTTAGTAAGGTCATGAGCAAGAGAAATTATTAGGTAACTCAAGGTAACCCAGGGCATTTTGATGTGGTATTCTGTGACCAATGGGAGTTGGTTATTAGGTGGGATCATATCCATGCATACAGAAGCAGAATCAAGAATTTGTATTTGGAGGGAGGGCACGATTAATTAGTTAGGCTACCCAAGGGGGTCACACGAGGGTTTGGAGCTGCGCCTCCGAGGTGAATTTTTTTAAATCTATTTATACATGTTTTCAAGTATAATTTATTTTTATTTTTATTTTTTTGGTATTTGAAATTTTAAAATTTACTATTTGAGGTTTGTTGTTTGTAATAGTAGATTGTAATTCTTTGGTTTATAGTTTATGACTATGAATGACTGTTCTAATTGTATATAGATATGGACCATTTTATAAAAGTCTAAAAATTTAGAAGGGCCAATGTGTAGTTTTTATTTTTGGGTGAGAATCTATTCCCAAGTTTGGACGGCCAAATATTAAAATTTTAAAAATATCAAGGTAAAAGTCAAATTTTACTAAAATCTTGGGGAATAATAGCCCGATGCACTCACTAAATTCCACCATTGCATACATACAGTAGGTCTCATTTTATGTTCCAAGATGTGAGTCTCACCCAAATAATATATTATCATTAATTGTTCCAGTGTTACAGGGTACAACGTCCCACATGGTAGCAGGGAGCACCTTAAAATTTCTCCACAAGCAAGGATTTTAATCCCGTCTTCTAAGAACTGCTAATCAGGCAAGTCAACAAAATTTTGAAAACATGTAGTAATTTCATTTGTCATGACTTTCTCACAATTTTGTCCTTAAGCTCAATAATCGTTTATTGTTTACGTTCAAGTGGCCTTATTGATGATAATAGTGAAAGAGCAATCAACCCAAACTGTAGGAGGTTAAACCATAAGTAGACAGTGTGATTTTTGTAGAATATCTTATGATATGAATATTCAATACCACTATTCTATGCTCAATTAGACAAACAATGTCCCCCATTTCAAAGGCAGAATAACAAACCCCATTTCAATAAAACAAATTTCAACAAAAATCTCAAACCCCAAAACCAATTTGCTAAAAAGAAAGGGGAATGTTTTGTATGTGGCAAACCGGGTCACCATGCTGCTCAATGCAGACACATGAAGAAAAACGACAAACCTGCCCCTAGAGCTAATCTAGTTGATGCAGATGTTATAGTGGCTGTCGTTTCTGAGGTCAACTTAGTGGCAGAGGAGAAAAATTGGGTGGTAGACTCTGGGGCTACCAGGCACAGCTGTGGCAACAGAAGTGCTTTTACCTCCTATACACCAGTAGGGGAAGGAGAGGAAGTGATTTTAAGGATGCTTCTTATGAGTCAAACCTCTGTATTATTTTGTTTTAAAATAAAAATCCCCAGCAGAGTCGCCAGATTGTGGATACCGGGAATCGGACCACTTCTCTTGTTTGAGATTGTTTTGAAAATTGATTTGAATCAAAGAAAGAAAATAGGTCTGTTGAAAACAGATACAGAGTCGCCACTTGGTCTTTAAGGAACCAAGAAACCTAATTTTGACTCACCCAAGCGGATAAGGGCACCGGCCCTTCATAACCAAAGAACTTGGTTCGGGGTTTTGGTACGAGAGAGGAAGGAGCCTTTGTCGCGACTAAAACACCCTCAACTCGCCCCGTCTTTCGACGGGCCTCAATTAGCATCCAAATAATCATCTTATACTATGTATGGTTCGGCAATTAATACTATGATAGTATATTACATTACATAAGAAACTTGAAAATGGAAGATCTAAAGATAAAATATCATTCATAAGATCTAAATCAAATATCATGCAATGTAAAGTGAAAGATCACACAAATAAACCTAGGAAAAATCGTCTAATCATATATCAATTAATCAAGTTTTCCTAATCTAAAGGGGACATGAATTGTTCTTGGAACAAATAATCAAAGAAATCAAAATATGCTTAGCAAGGCTAGAATGATGCATGTTAATTTTTGAGAAAAAGAAGATCTCTCAATCCCCGGGACGGATGAGAAAGGATGATTAGATCAAGGGGAAACATGAACGGGTGATCGGGTTCATTCCTTATAATCTCCTTAGATTAAGAGTTACAAAAACTCCAAATCTTGCATGAATGCAATGTATGTATCTAAAATGTGCCAAGGTTGTAGTGTGCTTTGTGTTTATGGATTCCTAGAATGACTTAGAAGTCTAAAATGTGTATGAATGGATTAAATCAACATGGGATGTATACAAATGTAGTATGAACTACTTCCTAAGATATGAACTAATTTGGAATGTATATAAACATCAAATCAAAGAATGAAAGTTAAGGTGTACTTGCTGTGAATAGTGGACAGAACAGTAGCATCATCTTTGGAAAATTGAAAAGAGGGGATAGGAATGTTTTCAATGCATGATTTTTTATGGAGATGTTCCTTATTGTGTCTAGAATACAACCCAAAAAGCCAATCTTGAATATCTATCACAGATTGAGAGAAAACATATAAACAACACAGGTCACTCAGAAACAGAGTTCGTACTGTCGACTGAAATGTTAGAAAATCTTAGAAAATAAAAAAGAATGATCTAAGGGCCCATTTTATACATAAAGTTCCCTAAGACATTGAATTTTAAGGGAAAAATAAGTTAGGACCACCCTTTTTGGAAAAGTGTTCTGTAAAAGAGGTTGGAAGTGGACCTAGCTGCTGTGACAGCAAAAACAGAATGTTTGGAAGGAATGTTGGGATCCAAATGGACCATTTCCAAGTACTTCCAAGTCAAACCAAAAATCATGGGTGTTCTCCAATGAGTTAGGAAGACTTTCCAAGTGGCCTTGCATTCATATGTTGAGTGTTGAGTTCTAAAGAAATCTTTGAACTCAACTCACTCACTGTTTTGACTCATTGTTTTGAAGATTTTGGAGAAAACAAAGTTTTGTTTCTTGAAACCAAATGAGAGGGATTGAGAGGGGTTTTGAAATAGATGTTTTGAAAACATGTTTTCAATATTCAATAAGGATTATAGCCACTTAGAGTACCTACATCAAACTCATCATTAAGAACCTCCAAGATTGTTGGAGAGATTTATTTTATTTTTGAACATAACTTCAATACATTTCAAGAATACCTTGGAAGTATTGAGGTTATGATCATCATCTATCAAACATGTTTTTGAGGTCAAGAGCTACTATCCATAAGAATTCACTCACCCCAAACTTCATGTCATCACTTAGATGATGATGAACTAGTAAGTAAATAAAGAAAATAAAAAAGAAATGGGATAAGAAGAGATGAACAATAAATAAACAAGCAAGTAGATGATAATCAATAGATGATATTCATGAAGCATGAGACTTGTAGATTGGTATATCACTCATATGTAATGACACTAGACATGGAAGAAGCTTCCACTCTCTTGAATGCTCACTAAAATGGTGGTTGGGAGTATTGAATGTTGAAATAAATGGAAGTAATGAAGTAAAAACAAAGTTAGAACTCACTTTTGTTTTGAAAATCAAAGAAGAAAGCTTCTTTTCTCTCTACTCTAACCTTATCTCTACAACTTTCTCTC
Organism: Hydrangea macrophylla; assembly: GCA_033977485.1. Taxonomy (NCBI): domain Eukaryota; kingdom Viridiplantae; phylum Streptophyta; class Magnoliopsida; order Cornales; family Hydrangeaceae; genus Hydrangea; species Hydrangea macrophylla. The sequence goes on from CM066982.1 coordinate 24,900,312, forward strand.
CCAAACTTTTCCAAAACTCACATTTGACTCCCCTAAAATGAGGAGTAATGGGGTGTTTATATAGGCCAACTTGGGGTGTTTTTGGGATTTAGAAAGTACTCCCATTGGCTCTAAACATCTGAAATCATAAAACTATGTCGTTTTGGCTTTTAATTAATCAAAATGGGACCACAAATTTAATTACAAAAATGGACTGTTCTGGAGGGGAGTGCCGCGGCGGCACTGGGCCACTGCCGCAGCGGCACTGCTCCTCCCTTCGTCTGGATAATGCTGTTTAGGCCCCCCGAAGTTCCGGTATTCGCGAAAAGGCCCTATTTTGTCCGAAATTCACAGAAAATGCGTACGAACTCCAAATCGAGGTTGTGATATACCGTTGGAAAGGTAATGGAGTCTAATTTACATAAAAAATAGTTCGGGGATAGGTCACTTTGAAAAGTTTTGCGGTATTCGCGATAAAAGCCGATTTGATCGCCTTTTTTCGCCTTTGGAAATTCATAATAAATTCGTTTTAAATCCAGAAATTATGTGCGATATACCGTTGGAAAGCTATTGACCTCTAGTATCCATGAAAAATATTTGAAAATTGTTTCGGTGCCCCGATTCCAAAGTCAAATCTTGGTCAAACTGATCAAACCTGGGATTCCCGGGAAGTTCTGGGAACCTCTGGGAGCTCCCAGGAGCCGACGTTTTCGCTCGATTCTCTTTTAAAACTTATTTTAATACTTTTCTAATGATTCTGGTGAATTTGGACAATTTTGGTCAAACTTGGTCAAACTTGGTCAAACCTGGTCAAACCTTGGTCAAACCTAGTCAAACCTTGGTCAAACCGGTCAACGGGGACTTTTCGGGAACTTCCGGGACTTCCGGGGGTCTCTGGGAGCTGACGATTTCACCCGATTTCTCTTAGAAACTCATTTTATTGCTTTTCTTATGACATAGCATGTTTTCAGAACTTTGGGACCAAATCTGGGAGTTTTCGGGCTTTTAGGGGCATTTTGGTCATTCTGAGCATTCTGAGAGATAGAGCTGACTTCCAGGAGTCTTTCTGAGTCTTTTACGATCATTGTGAACCACCAAGCTATGGGTCTCCTAAATCTGATAGCCGACAAAATGGGGTGTCTACAATGTTCTTGATAATTTGAATGGAAATGCTACTACTTCTTCTGCTTACTTGATTGATTCTCATGATTTATGGCATGCTAGATTAGGACATGTGAACTTTTCTTATATAAAGAAAATGAAAGAATTAGGCATTCTTGAAAATGTTAGTATCACTAATAATGAGAAATGCCAAATTTGTAGTGAAGCTAAAGGTACTAAGAAACCTTGCAAACAAATAGTACAAAGAGAAACTGAACTGCTCACTTCAATTCACTCAGATTTAGGAGACATGAAATCAACTGAATCTAGAGGAGGAAAGAGATATTATGTGACATTCATAGATGATCACTCGAGATATACTAGGGTATTCCTACTTAGAAATAAAGATGAGACAGAAGGAAAATTCATACAATACAAAGCTGAGGTTGAAAACAAGTTAGATAAAAAGATTAAAAGACTTAGGTCTGATAGGGGAGGTGAATATGAATCTGGCCCTTTAGGCCAATTCTGTGAACAACACGGTATAGTACACGAGGTAACTCCACCCTATTCACCAGAATCTAATGGAGTAGCTGAACGGAAAAATAGAACTTTAAAGGAAATGATGAACGCTATGTTAATTAGTTCAGGAGCACCTAATAATTTGTGGGGGGAAGCTATCCTCTCTGCGTGTCACCTTCAAAATAGAATTATTTTTAAGAAAACAAGAAAGACCCCTTATGAGTTGTGGGAAAATCATAGACCTAACTTGAAATACCTTAAAGTGTGGGGGTGCCTAGCCAAAGTTCTACTTCCAGAACCTAAGAAAAGGAAAATAGGTTCGAAAACATCAGATTGTTTATTTATAGGATATGCTGAGTATAGTGCTGCATATAGATTCTTAGTTCTTAAAAGTGACGTGTTAGAGAAAAACACAATAATTGAATCGAAAAATGCAGACTTCTTTGAAAACATATTTCCTTTGAAAACAACCATTGAGAGACCAAGGTTAGAACCTACAGTTGAGCCTAATGTTGACTCGAATGAGTCCGTAGAAATTGAATTAAGAAGAAGCAAACGAGATAGGAGAGAAACAAACCTAGGAGATGGGTTTTTCACGTTTTTAATGGATAATGACCCAATGACTTATAATGAAGCTATTTCCTCTCCCGATGCTCCCTTTTGGAGAGAAGCGATTAATAGTGAGATAGAATCTATCATGGCTAATCATACTTGGGAATTGGTTGACTTACCTCCTGGTACAAAACCTATAGGATGTAAATGGATATTCAAAAAGAAGTTAAAACCTGATGGATCTATCGATAAGTTTAAAGCTAGGCTTGTAGCTAAGGGATACACTCAAAAGAAAGATGTTGATTATTTTGATACTTATTCTCCTGTGGCTAGAATATCATCTATTAGAATTCTAGTAGCTCTTGCTTCTTTGCATAAGCTCATAATTCATCAAATGGATGTTAAAACTGTGTTTCTTAATGGAGAACTAGAAGAGGAAATTTACATGGAACAACCTGAAGGTTTTGTATCTCCTGGAAACAAAAATAGAGTTTGCAAATTATTGAAATCTCTGTATGGTTTAAAACAAGCACCAAAACAATGGCATGAGAAATTCGATAGTGTAATGACCTCTAATGGATATATTGTGAATGAAGCCGATAAATGTGTGTATCATAAATTTGATAATAATGTTGGTGTAATCATTTGCCTATATGTGGATGATATGCTTATTTTAGGCACTGATATGATTGTGATAAATGAAACAAAATATTTGTTATCTTCTAGCTTTGATATGAAAGACCTAGGTGAAGCTAATGTTATACTTGGGATAAAATTGACAAAAACCAATGAGGGTTTTATGATGTCTCAAGAACACTTTGTAGAAAAGATCCTTAAAAAGTTTGGTCACTTTGACACTAAACCAGTTAGTACTCCTTATGATTTGAGCATACAATTGAAGAAAAATAATGAAACTAATGTATCGCAGTCTGAATATGCTCAAATAATTGGTAGTCTTACTTATCTTATGAATTGTACCAGACCTGACATTGCTTATGCAGTTAATAGGTTGAGCAGATACACTCATAATCCTAATAAGGAACATTGGACCGCTATATGTAGAGTACTAAAATATCTCAGAGGTACTATTGATTTTAGTTTAACATACTGTGGATTTCCCGCTGTACTAGAAGGGTACAGTGATGCTAATTGGATCTCTGATTCAGATGAGACAAAGTCCACAAGTGGGTATATATTTACCCTTGGAGGAGGTGTAGTCTCTTGGAAATCATCCAAACAGACATGCACTGCTCGGTCTACTATGGAATCCGAGTTTATAGCCTTAGAGAAGGCAGGTTCTGAGGCTGAGTGGCTTAGAAACCTCTTGGCAGATATCCCTTTATGGATGAGACCAGTTCCATCTGTGTCGTTACATTGTGATTGCCAGGCTGCAATAGCCCGAGCAAGAAATAAGGCCTATAATGGCAAAAGCAGGCATATTCGCCTAAGACATAACATTGTGAAACAGATGTTAAAAGATGGGATTATATCCCTAGACTTTGTGAGGTCAGAGATGAATTTAGCGGATCCTCTGACCAAACCATTAGCAAGGAAGCTAGTGGCCAATACATCGAGGGGGATGGGACTTGTGCCTATAACAGAGGTCAATAGTAGTGGTAACCCAACCTATATGAGTGGAGATCCCACAAACTAGGTTCATATGGGTAATTACAAACTACTGGTTGACTTGGTGAGACACTATCAATTATACATAATTATAGTTCATCCCTATGGTGTAGATAGTGTAGACTGCAACGTGTGAGGTTGAGTCTTAACTCTTAATGAATTCATAGTCCTTATTGGGTGGTATGTATAGTTGCAATACATACTTGATGAATTCACCTATATGAGTGTGGAAGTGGGGCCGCTTCCTATGAGAACTTAGGCAGGTTCTCTAGAGCACTCATGAAATCCAGGTACGGCGCATGGCCGAAACGTGCCAAACCGCGTTAACAGCCTTGTTTATCAGAGTGTATTGTGGGTGATAAGTACTTTGATTCACACAAAGAAATAAGGTTCATAGAAATTCGAATTTCACCAAATTTCTGTGAATCAATTCTTATTTCCCTAAGTGTTGGTTCATAGTCCAAAAGACACCATCACTGATGCAATATACTAAAGTGGTCGATCGTTACTTCTCAAAATTTGTCTTTGAAAAATGTGGGGGATTGTTGTAATTTTGTTATAATTTGTGGTCCAAAGTGGGTATTTTTTCAAAGTCAAACTTTTTCTCTCTCTACATCTCTCTTGTTGGTGTGGTGTTGGGTAAAAGAGTGGTAGAGACTCTTGTCCCACATTGCTTATGAAGAGGGAGTTGAAAGGCTTAATATATACTTTGTCATTATGGGCTTAGTAACAAGTTGGAACATGTGGGCTCTCACGTGCACATGAGCCAAGCCCAAGCTCAACCCAAATCCAATAGAAATTTGGGTTTCGATCCGGAAATCGTTTAACCGGGCGCGTCACGTCTTACTCGCGCGCAGGGGGGGTGCAAATCCCGGCCTCCAAGCCTCGCGGGCTCACCCGGTTAGGCTTAGTTTTACAGTTTATTTTTCTCAAACCTTCCTTTTAATTTTTGTTGACTTGCCAAATGTGGTTTACCAAATTAACTCAATCATATGAACGTTACACAAATTTTATCCTTGATTAAATCACACGTTTGCTCTCTTTGTGGGATTTTGTTGGGTTTCTAAAGCTATATAATAGCAGTTCTCCTTCATGAATAAACACACAACAATATACAATCTTCTTTCTCTGGTTCTTCTCTGTCTCTCTTCTCTGGTTCGACCACTGATATTCTCACAAGGCTGTTCTGTGCCCTTTGTTCATCGAGTGCACGATAACAAAGAAGAGACTGCTTAATCCTGGAGGGTAAGCCGCTGAGACCTTCTGTACCGAGGCAAGAACTCTGAGGGGCGGAAATTACTCTTAAGGACAGTGTTCTCCACACGACTCAGTCAGACTCTTCAACACGTTTGATAAGTATTTTCGATCATAGCAGTGTCTGTTTACTATTATTTTTTCTAACATGTTTTTGCTATACAGTACTACTTTTGAAAAAATCCTGTGCCACGGATTGTCGACTAGTTATAATTGATTCCCAAGTAAATCCCCTAAAAAATTCTAGATCTTCTTCATTTGGAAATACATAAAAATATTACCGGTAAGAACATTGTAATTTAAGTTTTGAGTGATTTCAAGTTTGGTATATCGAAAATGTTACCTGGTAAATTCCCGCGATGCAGAAAAAACTAACAAATGTTGGAGAAGAGGACTGGACAGATCCTTGGGCAAATCTGAGCCCATGTTGGTGATGGAATCGATGGGGCTCCTTGAAGCTCGCTGCAACCGGGATCCCAAGGCTACCACGACACCCGTATAACTCATCGCACACAACCCCATCCCATGTTCAGCAATCACTATTATTAGCATGCATATACCACATCTTCTTCTATTGATATATATATATATATAAGTAGTGATTGCTGCACATGGGATGAGGTTGTGGTGTACGATTAGATACATATTTATCTATGGTGAAGCTTTGCTTAAATTGAAGCAAGACATGTGAGGGAAAAATGTGAAAATCCCCAATATTAGGAGTATCACTTCCTAACCCTTGTCTAGTGTAAATTAAATAGGCACAAATAATATCCAAGCCACAATGGATAAATTCTTTTCACCACAACCAAGCACAAATAATATAATAATAATGGCACCCAAACAAGAAATAAATGACACCAAAATTTATGTGAAAAACCTTCCAATGGGGAGGGAAAAAATCACAGGGCAACTCCGAAAGATTCCACTATATCAAAATAAGGAATACACAATGTTCTCTCAAATTTTTACCCTAAACTTGAGGTATTCAATCAAAAGAGAGTGAGTACAAAGGTTACCTCTTAGGGTTTATATTACCCAAAGGAATACAAGATAAAAGCTTCTTCAAAATACCTCTTGATTTTAGTAATCCAAACAATGCTTGAAAAACACCCACTGTTCCTCTCTTAAAGCCGCCGCCGCACAGTCTCTCACAAGAAACCCTCTCAGCTTCTAACTTTCTTTTGTGCCGTCTCAATGAAGATTCTCAGCATCTCTAATTTAAAGGTCACTAGCTAACTTTGCTAGAAAAACAAATCATGGGCCACAGGCCTACAAGGCATGATGACTTAATAAAACAAACTCATAAAATAGTCCAATAGCATGGGCTTTTATCTCATGTAGTATGGAACACCATACACATGGTACCCAACAAATCTCCCCCTCCATACACATGAGAGCAGGGAACACCCAACTTTGACCTCTCACTTGGAGTCCATTACAGCTAGAGCTTTACAAAGCTCAAGCTTCTCTCTTGTCACGACCTTAGTCATCATATCAGACGGATTCTTGTCTGTATGAATTTTCTTCAACTTCATTTCTTGCTTTTCCATTACCTCACGTATCCAATGGTAACGAACGTCAATGTGCTTTGTACGGGAATGGTATGTGGAGTTCTTTCTCAAGTCCATAGCACTCTGACTATCACAATGAACCACATACTCATCTTGCTTTAAATCCAACTCTTGGAGAAACCGTTTCATCCATAACATCTCTTTACCTGCTTCAGTAGCAGTAATATAGTCAGCTTCAGTGGTAGACAAGGCAACACATTTTTGCAACTTGGACTGCCACGAGACAGCTACTCCTGCAAAAGTAAACAAGAAACCAGAAATAGACTTTCGGTCATCGATGTCCCCTGCCATATCTGAATCTGTAAACCCTTCCAAGACTGGTTTTGAACCCCAAAAACATAAACACAAACTCAAAGTACCCTTCAAGTAACGAAGAATCCACTTGACTACTTCCCAATGCTCTCTTCCATGATTGGAAAGAAATCTACTCACAACACCCACTGCATGAGCAATATCAGGCCGTGTACAGACCATCGCATACATAAGACTCCCTACTGCTGACGAGTAAGGAACAACTGCCATTTCTTCTCTTCCTTCTCGGGTAGAGGGACACAAGCTTTTACTTAGCTTAAAGTGACTCGCAAGAGGAGTGCTAACTGGCTTAGCATCTCTCATGTTGAACTTTTCAAGCACCCGTTCAACGTATTTCTCCTGTGACAACCATATCTTCTTAGCTTTCCTGTCACGAACAAGCTTCATACCCAAAATTTGTCGGGCCGGGCCCAAGTCCTTCATATCAAAGGACTTGAACAACTCGCCTTTTAGCCTGAGAATCATATTAACATCTTGTCCAATAACAAGCATATCATCAACATAAAGCAAAAGCATAACAAAATTACCATCGGGAAACTTCTGGACATACACACACTGATCTGCAGTGGTTCTTTTGAACCCATGACCCACCATAAATGAATCAAATTTTATGTACCACTGTCTCGGAGCTTGCTTAAGGCCGTAAAGACTCTTTTTCAACTTGCAAACCAAGTGCTCTTTCCCCTTAACTTCAAAACCCTCTGGTTGTACCATGTAAATCTCTTCCTCCAAATCACCATGAATGAAGGCAGTCTTCACATCTAGTTGTTCAAGCTTAAGATCCATGTTAGCTACCAAACCCAAAGCAACTCGAATAGAACTCATCTTCACCACCAGTGAGAAAATCTCATCAAAATCAACGTCATGCTTCTGCCCGAAGCCCTTGACAACTAAACGAGCCTTGTACTTTAGTAGCTTGTCACCATCCTTCTTCAACTTGAACACCCATTTGTTTCTCAATGCTTTTCTGCCCTTAGGAAGATCAACCAACTCATAAGTGTTGTTCTTATGCAAAGAATTCATCTCATCTTGCACAGCTTGTACCCAACTGGCTCTGTCTCTGTGAGTCTGAACTTCCTGAAAGCTCTCTGGCTCCCCCTCATGTGTAAGCAAAATATACTCAGAACTGGAATACCTGACTGATGTCCTATGCTCTCTAGTCGATCTCCTGACTTGAGGTACTACAATCTCTGGTGAATGGGGCTGCTCCTCCTGCTCAACACCTTCTATATCTGGCACATCATCATCATCTCCAAATTCTGGAACATCTATAACTGGCTCATACTGTACTTCTCCCCCATCTATGGCACCCTGTGATGTGGAAGGAACTGATGTGAGGTCTGGAGCACTGCTCGCTCTAGGCTGTGCAGGTTTCTCAAAATCTGCCAAAGTCTGATGCTCGAGAAAAATCACATCTCTGCTTCTGATCACCTTTTTATTTTCTGGATCCCACAACCTCTACCCGAACTCTGCATCTCCATAACCAACAAAGATACATGGAGTAGCTTTGCCATCAAGCTTAGATCTCTGCTCCTTAGCAACATGTGCAAATGCCTTACACCCAAACACCCTCAGATAAGAGTATGAAATATCACAACCAGTCCCTGGAATCTCAAAATCTAATGGAGCTGAAGGAGACCTATTAATCAAGTAACAAGCTGTGCGAACTGCTTCACCCCAGAATGACTTAGGCAGCTTAGCCATTCGTAACATGCATCTGACTCTCTCTACAATAGTGCGATTCATCCTCTCGGCCACACCATTGTGCTGTGGGGTACGTGGAATTGTCCTCTCATGCCGTATACCGTGATCTGCACAATATGCTTCAAACTCTTTTGAAGTGTACTCTTCCCCGTTATCAGTACGAATGCACTTCAAAGGTTTTTCTGTCTCTCTTTCGACCATGGCATGGAACCTTTGAAAATGCTGAAAGACCTGGTCTTTTGTTTTCAGAAAATACACCCACACTTTATGTGAAGCATCATCAATAAAAGTAAGAAAATAATTATTTCCGCCTAAAGACTCCACCTCAATGGGACCACAAACATCAGAATAAACCATATCAAGCAATTTGGTTTTTCTTTTACTAGAAGCATGAAAGGAAACTCTATGGTGCTTACCAAATAAGCAATAATCATAGGGGTTAAGAATTTTACCTTTGGCAAAGGGAATGAGGGACTTTTTTGCCAGAATCTGCAACCCTTTCTCACTCATATGTGCCAACCTCCTGTGTCACAAATTTGGTGAAGACTCATCCTCAATTGCATTGAGCCCACTTGAACACACCTTCACATGAGTCTTGTACAAAGTACAACAAAGTTCCCCTTTTGCAACAACTAGGGACCCTTTGGTGAGCTTCCACTTTCCGCTCCCAAAATGATTATCATAACCCATCTTATCTAGTGCAACACCAGAAATTAAATTCAACCGTAGATCAGGAACATGCCGAACATCCTTCAATGTCAAAATGCAACCCAAGCTTGTCCGAATACACACGTCACCTATCCCCTTAATCTTGGAATAGCTGGTATTACCCATTTTCACAGTACCAAAGTCACCGGCTTTGTACGAAGTGAAGAACTCTCTCTTAGGAGTAGCATGGTAGGATGCGGCTGTATCAACAACCCACTCAACATCACTATCTGTAACATGTAGGCACTCCTCATCTCCAAATGTGTGTACCACCACATCCTCAGAAATTGTAGCTGTAGTATTTTTGTCTTCTGACTTCTTCTCAGTATTTCCCTGTTTCTGATCTCTCTTACGAATTCTACAATTTTTGCTCGTGTGGCCTTCCTTGTTATAATAATAGCATACAAAACCTCCTCTCATTTGTGACTTGCCTCTGCTGTTCTTAGACTTACTACGATCTTTAGATCCTTTCCAAGACCCTCTGTTCGGATTCCTACCCATGTTCTCAGTGACAAGAGCCTGTGTCTGAACTGTACCTATACCCTTTCGCCTGGCTTCCTTGTTAAACATGCTGTCTTTAACAATCTCCAAAGTCAGCTTACCATTGGGAGCTGAATTACTAAGAGATACAACCAACATCTCCCAACTATCAGCCAAAGAACTCAATAAAAGCAAAGCTTGAAATTCATCATCTAAATTCATCTTCATCGTAGCCAACTAATTAACTATACTCTGAAAGTCACTCAAGTGCTCGGCAACGGAATTCCCATCTTTGAATTTCAAATTCACAAGCCTTCGAATCAAGAAAGCTTTGTTCTGCGCGGTCTTCCTCTCATATATAGACTCTAATTTATTCCATAAACTTTGTGCATTAACTTCTTGGGCAACATGGTGAAACAAGGTGTGATCAACCCACTGTCTAATTTGACACACTATTTTTCTGTTTAATTTTACCCAATCCGTATCGGACATAGTTGTAGGCTTGGCCGTATCACCTTCAATCGGATCATACAAATTCTTACAATAAAGGATGTCCTCCATTCGCGGTTTCAAAATTGCATAATTTGAAGCCGTGAGCTTAATCATTGAATTTGATGATTCCTCCATTTAATTACACAAGACAATAAATAATAATGAACCTGACTTTGATACCACTTTGTGAGGAAAAAATGCGAAAATCCCCTATATTAGGAGTATCACTTCCTAACCCTTGTCTAGTGTAAATTAAATAGGCACAAATAATATCCAAGCCACAATAGATAAATTCTTTTCACAACCAAGCATAAATAATATAATAATAATGGCACCCAAACAAGAAATAAATGACACCAAAATTTATGTGAAAAACCCTCCAATGGGGAGGGAAAAAATCACAGGGCAACTCTGAAAGATTCCACTATATCAAAATAAGGAATACACAATGTTATCTCAAGTTTTTTCCCTAAACTTGAGGTATTCAATCAAAGAGAGTGAGTACAAGGGTTACCTCTTAGGGTTTACAATACCCAAAGGAATACAAGATAAAAGCTTCTTCAAAATACCTCTTGATTTTGGTAATCCAAACAATGCTTGAAAAACACCCACTGTTCCTCTCTTAAAGCCGCCGCTGCACAGTCTGGTACAAGAAACCCTCTCTGCTTCTAACTTGCTTTTGTGCCGTCTCAATGAAGATTCTCAGCATCTCCAATTTAAAGGTCATTAGCTAACTTTGCTAGAAAATCATGGGCCACGGGCCCACAAGGCATGATGACTTAATAAAACAAACTCATATAATAGTCCACTAGCATGGGCTTTTCTCTCATGTAGTATGGAACACCATACACATGGTACCCAACAAGGCAAGGGTCTGATAATAAAAGGGGGCACATGAATTGGGAATCATTATGTGGTGCAGTAATAGTTGAGTGATTTGATGATGAAGAAAGTGATGAAAAACAATATACAAGTTGATGGATGATATTGCAATGGTAAAGCTATTGTGAGAAGCTTCTCACATGAGAAAGCAGCTTATAACCCTTGGATGAGAAAGCAGTCATTGAATTTTGGAGGATCTCGAGATGTGTTTATAGCTACTGACTCATCCAATAACTAAACAGTGCTTTCTCATATTAGAAGCTGCTCACTATAGCCTTACCCTATTGCAAGGCTCTGGTGATAGGGGCCACACAAGAGACACGACTAGAAAGACCTAGACATTTTTAATCTTTGGATATATGAATAAATAAAAGTATTTGGAAAAAATATAAAATAAAAGAATTTATGTATATGCATTGATTCAAATTTTGAAATTATAATAATTACACTTGAAGTATAAGGAAAGTTATTTTTTGGGTGAGTGCGCTAGCTCAATTGGCGAAGTCTCTCTTTTTTTAGTGGAGAATGAGTTATGGGGATTCTAATTTCTTTGTCCCTAGTTATGCTTCAGTCAGAATGAGTGGTTTTTGTTGGATTTTATTGTGGGCCAGTGTAAGACTTTAGAATTGAGTTGGGGCTAAGATATGCGTGTGTGTATTGAGTATATATGTATTCAATCCGGATCTAGGTAAGTATAAAAGAAAATACTCCGTAATGTTTATTCTTGAAAGAAGAGTAAAACTATATTTCTCAAATCTAAATTCTAAATTGAGTTTTTTAATATCTAAATAATTGTATCACATATTATGACAATAACAGATTGTACAAACATACCACTCTATGTGTGATATACTAATTGTTAGAATTATCTTGTAGGTCCATGACTTTACCATTCTTGAAACTAGGAATTTGAAAAATAATGCTAGATTCTCAAAGTTTATGTTGAATTTATCACATGCATGGTAAAGTTATGGACCTACATCTTTCCGTCATATTTGAATTTGCAATTTGTTTGTATCATGAAAACACGACTTCCCCAATTTCAATCATTACAAAATAGTTGTAGTGTGTAAACTACACATTTTTGGGATTACTTTTCTAAACCATTGCTATGAGACTGGTGCCTTTGGGGATATAATGTAAGAATTAATATTTGAAAACTTACAAAATTTATGTGCACATAAGGTATCTGTTCTGTCTTTTTCTAGGAATTCAACATTTTTTTTAATGAAACATCTTATTGTACATTTTACAGCTTTTTATTGTTGTCTTCTATAAATTTTAAAATTCTATTGTTGCTCCAAAGACAAAAGTGGTAGAATTTTATAGTAAACGACAAATTTAAAAACTGTAGTCAAAATAGAATGACTTTTCAACAAGACTATTAAAATGAGATGTCAAAAATATGGAATCAGCTACTCTTAATTTGGAATAAATGGAATATTTAGCAACTAAAAGGCTTATTAGTTTTTAAGATCTTTTCTTTCAGTCAAAGGAATTAAATATATATATATAATATATCTATATAATAAGTTAGAATGGTGTGAGTCTCTCTCAAATGCGGAGTAAATAACTTTCAATCTGAGCTATAGAGACAAGTTTAGATATTTTGAACTCTTGGGTCTTTGGTCCACCAAATCTCACCCAATGTCTAAAAGTCTCACTCTTACAATAGTCCCACTCACTTAACTCAATCTTATTTCAAACATATCATTTCATTTCAAATTAAGGTATGTCCATTAAAAATAGAAATAATTGGTTGTATAAGTTATCTCTCTCTCTCTCTCTCTCTCTCTCTCTCTCTCTCTCTCTCTCAACTGTTACTTTCAATTTGAAAGGATATAGTCAATTTCAATTTAAAAAAATTCCCTTAATTGCTTAGGAAAAAAAAACAGTTGCCATATCAAAGAGAATTACCACTATAGAGTCGAAAAAACAGTTGCTATATAATTTTAAAATTTCCCTCAGACTCGAATTCTCCACCCCCAGTATAGACAGTTTCCATATAATTATATTGCCATTTTAAAATAAAAAATCATTATCTGCTTCATTTTTTTTGGTGAAAGAAACAAAAACTCTCTCTCTCTCTCTCTCTCTTTTATTTTGGCTCTTTCTCACGTCTCTCTCTCTCTCTCTCTCACTCATCTCTCTCTCTCTCTCTCTCTCTCTCTCTCTCTCTCTCTCTCTCTCTCACGCCCACCACCACTACCACCATCTTCAGCCCCCTCTCATCATTTCCGACCACCACCACTGCCACCATCTCCGACAACTACCAGGTATAATCTATTGTGTTTGTGCCCTCATACCATTACTTTATGTATGAGACATTGACATTTTAATATATGGATATCAGTTTTACATTTCATTATGTATGTTTCTTTCATGAGATGATTGTTAATCCTTAAGCATCATAATAAGTAATTCATGTGTGTATGAGATACATACAAGTGAGATACGAATTACTTTTCTTTGATACTTAGAATTTGTCACAGTGGATGATGAGACTGGATATCTCATCAGGTTTACACTGTAGCATGATTGACTACCATTGGATGGAGTGATGAATCTCAATCACTAGAGTGTATCTCTTAGTTAATATGCTAGTGCTTATAATGCATTGACTGGCCTGAGTTTTCCTACTGACGTGTAAAACTGTCAACAGTCGATAGGAACTCATAACTTGTATAAGGTATGTGTTCTTAATCTTGAGACGATTATGG